>JARDYJ010000002.1:3229672-4644672 GCA_029215755.1 Spea hammondii
AATATTCAACCATTTTCATGTTATTAAATAGGATTTATTAGCACCAAAATATAAAGAGTAAAACGCGGCCAGAATACGTCACGGGCCAGATATACAATAAGGCTGCTTAGCATTAAAGAAAAGTGGCTTTTATCTCATGTGGTTCTATGGGCTGATTATTTACGGCAGTGGAACTAAAGCCTTAATATCTAAAAGTCCAATTCCTCATTTACTGAAAGTCCCTGTAAGACATCGTCTGGTTCCCCGCAGGCCGTATGATACGGAGTCCGGGGGCTTCTAAAGGACATTGTCTGAAATAACAGAGACAGAACTCAGACAAACGGCGAATATGCAGCTGCCCGGCATATAAAGAAACCCCAAAAACAAACTTTTACTGTAATAATAGTGAAGGATTTTTAACACCACGACGAACAGGAGATTAAAAGAAGTTAGGTCGGAAAATTGGGACAGCAAGAAAAGAGGCAAATCGGTAAAAATAATAGAAAGTAAGAGGATTTATGGGTTTTTCATGCGGGGAAACATTTATATGCAGCATTTAAATTCACCAAACATTAACACCCCGGTCATTTTATATGATGGATACAAAAATGCCCCATCAATAAATTAGAAGAAATCCACCAGAGTATTTACATCCATAAAGCAGAAGCACGGAACCCTCACTATGCGGGTGAGTGAATTGTGACATCATACATGTTCGTGACATCACAACACTGTAAAGCCGGAGCGCGCTCCTCTGCTTGCTCAGTGTAGTTGGGCGCTCGCACTTGTAAGCAGCTATTCATAGCGGACTTGAAGTGTTGTTACCAACGGCATCAGAGATTGAGGAGATTTAAAGGAGAACCTTTTAAAAGGAGAGCTATGGGGGACTGCTGTCTACTCCATGGACTGAGGTGGATTGTAAGGAGATGCTGCCCCAGAAAAGTGAGGACGTTTTTCAAAAGAGTCAAAACAGCTTTCACCAAAACCGCTAAAAAGACTGAGGGTCAGAACAAGGAGCACTTGGCCAGTACAGACCCGGTCAACAAAAGGAAGAAAGAGAGTAGCAGTAACAAGGAAGAAAGAGGAAAAGCGGGGAAGAGGACCAAGCGTACTGCTAATGAGAGGGAGGAGAGCAGCCTGTGTCTGAGGGCAAAGCAGACAACAAGATGCCCAAGAACCAGCACAGGTTTCTCCGAACCGTGTAGCTCCAACGAGAAAAACATCCAGGCTCTGGGGCAGCAGGAGAAAGAAGGAGCGGAGGAACATCTGGAGGAGCGCACAAGGGGAAAGGTTCCCGTTAAAAGACGCAGAAGTGAGGTAGAAAGTGGTGTTATTGCGAAAAATCATCGGAGCCTCCTCCCCATGACGCCCTCCGGCTTCATCTTCCATTCAGTGCTGGGACAAGGGTCATTCGGAAAAGTCATGTTGGCTTCTGTACCTAGAAGAGACTCTATGGTAGCGGTCAAAATCATCCGCAAGAAAGCCGCTAAGCCCCCGTCCCTACTGAAGGAGAGGAGGATCCTGGAGATGGCTCGGGACAGCCCGTTCCTGTGCCACGGATATGCAGGCTTCCAAACACAGACCTGCGCCTTATTCACGATGGAGTATATGGCTGGTGGGAGCCTCCGGTCGTATATGAAGAGGGTGGGCTGCCTCCCCGAGACCACAGCTGCATTTTATTCGGCTGAATTAATCTGCGGCATCCAGTTCCTCCACGCTCGGGGAGTTATACATCGGGACCTGAAGCCGGCAAACATCTTGCTTGACGGAGAGGGCCACGCCAAGATCTGCGATTTCGGTATTGTCGCAGAAGGCATTCTTGGAGCAGCAGAGACAACAGGACGCTGCGGAACATTCATGTACATGGCCCCCGAAATACATCTAAACCAAGCATACGGTGTTGCCGTGGACTGGTGGTCCTTCGGGGTGATTCTATTCCACATGCTTAACGGAAGGTTACCGTTCTATCGCGGTAACTGCAAGAAGGCAGCATTGGATTCCATTGTAAATGAAAGCCCTCGGTACGTCAAAGACATCTCCGAAGACGCTGCGGACATCCTAAAGCATCTTCTGATGAAAGATCCTCAGCATCGCCTCTGGATCACGGGGGGTATCAGGCGGCATCCATTCTTTCAGGACATTAATTGGGAGGATATAGAGAGCCGCCGTTCAACCCCCCCGTACCGGCCGACACCAGCATCAGATCTCCGCTTGCAGACACTTCAGGAGATTCCATCAGTCTTGTTGAGCACAAAGGACTCGTCCTCTTCATCTTCATCGTCCTCTTCCTCGTCATCGAGCAGTCAGAGTCTTTCTGGCTTTTCCTTTGTGACTCCAGACTGGATGGCCTGAAGGATGGACTAAGCCCCGGCCAAAAGCTGAAAACATAATATTCAAGAAGGAATTTTTTCCCTAGTTTGTGGCAAAATTGGAAAAAGACACAAACTAGGGTTTTTTTTTCCTTCTTTCCAAATAACATCTTAACATCATAATAAATTCGAGAAACACCTACACTTTTTGTTCTCGTTTCCTTCGTGTTGTATAACTACAGCTGCCATTGTCCACAGATAATTCTACAGAACTATGACCTCACAAGAGAGATAGTATAGTGTGATTTATGGAGATAAGAATGGCCCAAATAAAAGTGAATTTTAAGTAATCCACTTAATATGTCTCCAAATCTAATTTCATTCACCTGATATCATGTAATAGTGGCCTATTGATCTTTGTACACAGAAAACATTTTAAAAGAGGATTATGTTTTTCATTTACATTTTATTGTAACCGGATCTGAAAGGGGGACTGTCCCTTTAATACCGTTCAAAAGTGTGGGGTCACTGAGCTGTTTTCATGGAAAACAAAGAAATTTCTGTAACATAACTGAAAAAGGGTTTTCTAACTATCAACTAACCTTTTAAACTTAAACTTGGATCAGCGGGACAGAGTCCCAAAACCGGGACTATCCCGCCCAAATCGTGACAGTTGGGGGCATGTGTTCAGAGAGCTCCCAGGTATGACTATCTGTGGCAGGAAAATTGTAACCTGCGGTATACATGAGTAATAAGCATGGGGGCTTTTTGGGCTGTAAAACCCCCGTTATACCCTCATTCCCAGCAAACATTCCGAGGTCCTAGAAAAGGGGGCCGGCAAACGTGACCAGGGGCACTTGAGTGATATGATATATAGGGGACCCAGGGGCGTAACTAGAAGCCTCAGGGCGCTGGTTCGAGAAGGCCCCCCCAACCCATCTCACACCATCTACCCCCCCTTCTCACTATCTACATTTTTGTTTTTTGTTTTTATTTCCTTTTATTTGCCAACCTGCCCCCCCCCAGTTATGCACATCTGCCCCAGGCTTGCCACTCTGCCCCCTGATATACCTTTTAACCCCCTATATCCCCCTCTGCCTCCAGAAATGCCTTATACCCCTATACGCCACTCTGCCATATAGGGGGTTAAAAGGCATATCATGGGACAGAGTGGCATATAGGTGGGGTATAAGGCATTTCTGCAGGCAGAGTGGCATATAGGGGGTTAAAAGGCATTTATAGAGACTGAGTGGTATATAGGGGGTTAAAAGGCATTTCTGGAGACAGAGTGGCATAAAGGGGGTTAAAAGGCATATCATGGGGCACTCTGCCTCCTGAATGGGGACAGAGGTGACACTGAATGGGGACAGGGGCTGATTGGGGACAGAGATTACATGGGGGGCCGAATTGGGACAGCAATGACATGGGGGGGACAGAAAGGGGACAGAGGTGGCACTGGGGAGCTGAACTTGTGAACACATACAGACACAGAGATTTCTTTTTTTGTTTAATCATTTAAAAATAATTAATAATTAAAAAAAACATTATGTTGTTTGTCCCCCACGGACACACTTACATACACACACATACCGATTGTTTTTGTTTTTAAAAAATAAAAAAAAATATTATACAGTTTTTACAAAAAATAAATTAGTTTACTGACCTTCTATTTCTTCCACTTTGGGGCTTTTTCATCTTGGCCTCCGTCCTCTGGTAGCTGCAGGCCGCCGTTTTCTATGCTAACAGGAAGTCACTGACAGGACATCCGGTGCTCCAGCGAGGGGGCGGAGCTTTCATCACTCACCCTGCACTCAGTCTCATCATCACTAGGCGGCCATCAGATTGCTGGAAATGTAAATCTAAACGGCCGATGCGTGCTGATGCCGCCAGCCAAAGCTACTTTAATCCTTTTTTTTTATTTTTATTTAATATGCCGGATCGGCTTGCCATATTAAAAAAAAATAAAAAATTAAAGTAGCGCCAGCCAGGGGCATCAGCACGCAGGGGCCGTTTAGATTAGATGTCGGCCGGCCTGGGGGGCAATTGTCCCCCTGCCCAGCCCGCCCCTGGCGACGGAGCCGGCTTCCAATCCCGCTCCCAGCCGCTCAGCGGCTGTTTTCAACATTAGTTTGCCGGCCGCCGGGCCCACAAATCTGCTGGCCCACCAGTATCCTGGTGGGCCAGTCCGGCCCTGCTTGGGCCCCCTGAGTGGCAGAACTCCAGGGCCCGGTCGCAGCCGCGACCCCTGCGACCCCAGTAGTTCCGCCACTGAGGGGACCTACTAAACAGCATATTGGGATGATGGGATGATTGGCTGCAATGCTCAGCGCTGTCACTAGGTGGCGCTACACTTTTTACACTCATGGTAAATCAAAGTATGTTCGTGGCAACTTAGTATCAAGAACTACTGAAAAGAATAAGAAGCTGCAAATATTTAACTATTTACTTGCTGAAATACCGTATTTCCTCGATTATAAGACGAGGTTTTTTCAGAGCAAGGAGGTGCGGTTAGCAGCGGGGGTTGTTTGCGTCCATCGCGCAGACCATCCCCGGAGAATCGCGTCGACGTCTACCCGCTGCCCCGGCTACACACCGGGAGTCAGAAGCACCGGTAAGTTTGGGGGGGGGGTGTTAAATGTGGGTGTTAAATCTGTAGGAAATGCCTTTTAACCCCCTTAATGCCACTCTGCCACCAGAAATGCCTTTTAACCCTCTATGTGCCACTCTGCCCCATAATATGCCTTTTAACCCCCTAAATGCCAGAGTGGCATATAGGGGTATAAGGCATTTCTGGAGGCAGAGTGGCACATAGAGGGTTAAAAGGCCTATCATGGGGCACAGTGGCATTAAGAGGGTTAAAAGGCATATCATGGGACACAGTGGCATATAGGGGTATAAGGCATTTCTGGGGCAGAGTGGCAAGCCTGGGGGCAGATGTGCATAACTGGGGGAGGCAGGTTGGAAAATAAAAGGAAATAAAAACTAAATATTTTTCTCAATCATAGTTTTTATTTAAAAAAAAAATAGTTTACATGAATTACCATTTACTGGTAAAACTTTTTTCCTATAGGCAGGGGCGTACCTAGAGTATTTGGCACCCGGGGCGGATCCTGTAAGTGGCACCCCCCCACCAAATGTAAAGACATCTACAAAATTATGTTAAGAATATTTATTGCACCAATTTGTAAACTGTATGTCAACTGTAAACAACAAAAATAAATTAATAACTTATAAGTGTAAAATAAATACGTTTAAATAACATTTACTGAACATATAATAGTGCTTTCTTTAATAACCCTCAAAAAAAAACAGCGTCCACATTGCCCATATTGCCCACATAGAACCTGACCAGCACCCAAATTACACACACATAGGACGTGCCATCTTTGCCCCCAAACAGCCCAGCATGAGTCAGCATTGTTCCCAAACAGCCGAGTGTACGCCATCTTTGTCCCATGAACACGCTACCTGTGCCATCTTTGTCCCATAAACACCCTGCCTGTGCCATTTTTGTCCCATAAACACCCTGCTTATACCATCTTTGCCTTTCTGACAAATCAACTATACACCTATGATTAACACAAACACTTTTACAGTCACTCACTAATTCACTTTCATTCACACAATTCATTCACACAATCATTTATTCTTTCACACAAATTATTTACACATATTGATGCATTCTCACAAATTCATTAATTCTCTCACTCATTCACACAATTCATCCACACATTAATCCATTCATTTTCGCTCTCGCATTCTGACTCTTTATTTCAATATTCTTGCTACCCTCCTTTCTCCCTATCTACCCATTCTCACCCCCTTCTGCCCTATCTACCCCTTCTCACTCCCTTCTCCCTATCTACCCCCTATCCCCCCGTCTCACTCCCTTCTCCCTATCTACCCCCTCCTAACTATCTACCCTCTGCCCCCTTTGAAGTTCACTTACCTTTCAGGAGTCCTGCGGTGGGGGTGCAAGGCCTCTGTCTCCCAGCTCTGCCACTGTATGGAACAGTATAGAGTGATGGGAGTTATGATGTACTTTAGAGCATAATTATAATAAAAAAGACATTGGAAATGGTACAGCATAACACCCATCACTCTCACACATTTACCAATCCACACTTACCAATCCACAGATTCCACACATACCAATCCACAGATTCCACACATATACCAATCCACACATACCAATCCACAGATTCCACACATACCAATCCACAGATTCCACACATACCAATCCACAGATTCCACGCATACCATTCCACGCATACCAATCCACAGATTCCACACATACCAATCCACAGATTCCACACATACCAATCCACAGATTCCACGCATACCATTCCACGCATACCAATCCACAGATTCCACACATACCAATCCACAGATTCCACACATACCAATCCACAGATTCCACACATACCAATCCACTCTCACTGTCACTCAGTCTTACTGAATGATTTCCTACGTTCTTTTCTACCTCTTTTCTTCTTACAGCAGTCTTTCTCTTCGCTCCTCTTCTTCTGTCTTCTTCCGGGTCAGAGGGCACTGTGGGCGTGGCTTCAGTGCCGCCGGGATCTGACTACAAACCCCGGCGCACAGCAGCAGTTGCCGCGTGGATCGCGAGGGAGCGGTATCGGAGGTCTTTAACAGACCTCCGGCTCCCTTGAGTGATTTTAAGCCGGTTCAAGGGAACCGGCTTAAAATCACTCAAGGGAGCCGGAGGTCTGTTAAAGACCTCCGATACCGCTCCCTTGCGAGCCTGCTCCTCCAGCGGCGGACATTACTGTCCGTCTCTGGAGGGGTGCCGGGTGCCGGCAAGTTAGCACCCCCCTGATGAGGGGCACCCGGTGCGGACCGCCCCCCCCCGCCCCCCGCTAGGTACGCTACTGCCTATAGGGCTGTCTTATAGTCAGGCTTTTTCTTTTTTTTTCTAAATTAATATTAAGATTTTTGGGGTTGTCTTATAATCGAGCAAATACGGTATATACAGTTTTATAACGGAATCATAGTAAATTCTATAGAAATAATAGAAAAATGTTATGTAGTCAAAATATTGATTAAATATGGTACATGTATGTGCAAACACCATATTTTGCCTTTTTTTGAAAACTAGACACCCCAAGGTATTTCAAATGCTAGTATTTTAACCCTTTCCATGCATGAGATTCTACCACCAGCCTTTGCCACACTTTGTGGTAGTATTTTTTTTTACACAAACTGTACTTTGGGTATAAATTTATAGCTCCAGGTATACGTCACTATCAAACAACACCCCAATGTGTGTTCAGCAACATCTCCCGAATACAGTCATACCCCCACATGCATGGGTTTGTCTGGTGTTTGGGGTTAAAAGGCCACATTTTGGAAGTGAACTTTTTCACTGGAGCGTATATATATTTAACCCCTTAACGTCCATTGCCGGGTCAGGCACGTCATGCAAAACGGTCACTTAACGACCTATGACGTGCCTGACACGTCATCAGACTTAACCCCTTCAGGACCGGGATTTTGATACTAAGGTGTCGCTAAAGGACCGGAGCCGTTTTTGTGTTTTTGCCATGTCTTTCTTCAACTGTAATTTCTCTCTTATCAATTGGTGCACCCACACAAATCATATATTGTTTTTTTCAGCACAAGTAGGGCTTTCATTTGAAACCATATTAAGCTGGGTAGTACATTGTTTTGTTTGAAATAAACTGGAAAAAGTGGGGAAAAAATGAAAAAAACGCATTTTTTTACAGTTTTGTATACATACAAATTGTACACACATTGAACCAATGGCAAAAAACTATCCCAAATATATTCATTAAGTTGTCCTGATTTGGAAACCACCCAACATGGCCAGGATTTTTATCTATTTTGACCAGTATAGGGCAAATATTGCAAGGCATGCATCATGTTTTTGAAATGTAATTTTTTTCAAATTTAGCTTGGTAGTCTAATAACTGCAATAGTTGTCACAGATACTGATTATCCCCCCAAAATTATATATTTATGAACAGTAGATAAGTCAAGGTGTACAACTAGGGTAATTTTGACACTTTTCAAACAGGGATTTTATCGCCAATTGCTGCCAAATTTTGAGGTATTTTTATATTTTTTGGGTTTTTTTGCATATGTTGCAATGTTGCTTTAGATTTTATATTATATTTTGTATAGAATATGTGCAACTGCAGAAAAAAACAACAAACTGTGTTCACCAACATCCCCCGGTTCCAACAAGGCCTCACATGCATGGTTCATGCATTTTTTGAGGAAGCTATGAGGGCAAAACTGGAACATGTGCATTTTAGTTTTCAAATTTGGAATTTTCAGAAATTGGTTTCCTGGGCCCATATCCCATTTGGGACATTTTGGAAGCCCCCCACTGTAAATTACCCCATAAAAGTATATATTTATGAACAGTAGACAAGTCAAGGTGTTCAACTAGGGTAGTTTTGACAGTTTTCAGCTAGCCATTTCTTCACTGATGTCTGCCAAAGTTTACGGAAAATTTATTTTATTGCGTTTTTAACAAATACATTTCAATGTTAAAATTTATTTCTTGCACAGCATATGTGCAACAGTGGAAGAAAACATCACATTTTGTTCACCAACATCCCATGAGTCCAACAAGGCCTCACATGCATGGTTCATGCATTTTTTGAGGAAGCTATGAGGGCAAAACTGGAACATGCGCATTTTAGTTTTCACACTTGGAATTTTCAGAAATTGGTTTCCTGGGCCCATATCCCATTTGGGACATTTTGGAAGCCCCCCACTGTAAATTACCCCATAAAAGTATATATTTATGAACAGTAGACAAGTCAAGGTGTTCAACTAGGGTAGTTTTGACAGTTTTCAGCTAGCCATTTCTTCACTGATGTCTGCCAAACTTCACAGGGAAATTATTTTATTGCGTTTTTAACGCATACATTTCAATGTTGCACTGAATTTCTTGCACACCATAAGTGCGACAGTGGAAGAAAACACCACATTTTGTTCACCAACATCCCATGAGTCCAACAAGGCCTCACATGCATGGTTCATGCATTTTTTGAGGAAGCTATGAGGGCAAAACTGGAACATGCGCATTTTCGTTTTCACATTTGGAATTTTCAGAAATTGGTTTCCTGGGCCCATATCCCATTTGGGACATTTTGGAAGCCCCCCACTGTAAATTACCCCATAAAGGTATATATTTATGATCAGTAGACAAGTCAAGGTGTTCAACTAGGGTAGTTTTGACAGTTTTCAGCTAGCCATTTCTTCACTGATGTCTGCCAAACTTCACAGGGAAATTATTTTATTGCGTTTTTAACGCATACATTTCAATGTTGCACTGAATTTCTTGCACACCATAAGTGCGACAGTGGAAGAAAACACCACATTTTGTTCACCAACATCCCATGAGTCCAACAAGGCCTCACATGCATGGTTCATGCATTTTTTGAGGAAGCTATGAGGGCAAAACTGGAACATGCGCATTTTCGTTTTCACATTTGGAATTTTCAGAAATTGGTTTCCTGGGCCCATATCCCATTTGGGACATTTTGGAAGCCCCCCACTGTAAATTACCCCATAAAGGTATATATTTATGATCAGTAGACAAGTCAAGGTGTTCAACTAGGGTAGTTTTGACAGTTTTCAGCTAGCCATTTCTTCACTGATGTCTGCCAAACTTCACAGGGAAATTATTTTATTGCGTTTTTAACGCATACATTTCATTGTTGCACTGAATTTCTTGCACACCATAAGTGCAACAGTGGAAGAAAAGACCATATTTTGTTCACCAAGATCCCCCGATTCCATCATGGCCTCACATGCATGGTTCATGCATTTTTTGAGGAAGCCATGAGACCATAACTATAACATGCGCAAATTTTCAGGAATTGGTTTACTGGGCCCATATCTCATTTGGGACATTTTGGAAGCCCCCACTGTAAAGTACCCCAAAATAGTATATATTTATGAATAGTAGATTAAGAACAGTAGATTAAGAACGATTAAGAAAAATTAAGATTAAGAAAAAATGAAATTATTTTTTGTACCTGGCAACTGTAAGAAAGATTAAGATTAAGAAACAATTAAATTATTTTTTGTACCTGGCAACTGTATGAAATTCCTTAAAACAGTTGCCAATGCACAGACCGGGCTTATCAGGGCAACCAGAACAGTAAAATACTGTGTCCTTCCTGTGCCCTTTGGCATAACACACCCTGCACCGTTTTTGTGTTTTGGATTTTTTGGAGGTTGGAGGAAATTTGAAGGGGAAATGTTCTTCCTGAATTATCAGAGACGCTGAGGGGCCTTGTTCAGCTGGAGCCAAGATTTCCTTGAGTAACAAAAACTGAAAGGATAAAAATTTGTTTTTTTTGGCAGGGTGTATTTTTTTAAAAAGTAAGAATGCATTGTGAGTTGCAATCTGCATAATATAAATGGCTACCTTTTTATACCACGTATTGGTTTTTCTCATTATGAGGTATGGCTGCAATAATTGATCGGCCAAATCCACTCCCCCCATATGCCTATTGTAGGCCTTGATGCAGGTAGGCTTTCTCTGGACCTGAGTTTTGCCCCGGACAGGAACAGGAACAGTGGCATCGTCATGAATTGTGCTTAACATGCACACATCTTTCTTGTCCCTATATTTTACAGCCAAAAGTTCTTGTTGGCGTAAAGCTAAGGATGCCCCATATTTTAGTTTGGTTTCTCTAATCTGTTTTGGGACCCCTATTCTGCTCTGCCTTATGGTGCCACAGGCCAAGGTGTCCATACAAAACAACAACTTGAACAAAGGGACACTTGTATAATAGTTGTCCATGTACAAGTGGTACCCTTTGTTCAGTAAGGGGCAAACAAGGTCCCAGACAATTTTTTCACTTATGCCCAGATGGTCTGGGCAACCTGGTGGGTCAAGCTTGGCATCTTTCCCCTCATAAACCCGGAAGGAATATGTGTAGCCACTACTGCTCTCACATAATTTATAAAATTTTACCCCATACCGGGAGCGTTTAGAGGGAATGTATTGCTTGAACCCTAACCGGCCTTTAAATTTCATTAGGGACTCATCAATACTAATTTCTCGCTTGGGGGTATAAACGGCAGCAAATTTAGTTTGGAAGTGAGAAATAAGGGGGCGAATTTTAAAAAGCCTGTCATATGTGGGGTCATGTTTGGGAAGGCACTGGGTATTGTCATTGAAATGTAAAAAGCGGAGGAGGAGTTCATACCTTCCCCTTTTCATGGTGTTGGAGAAAATTGGGGTTGAAATAATGGAGTCTGTGCTCCAGTACGACTTTAAAGTGGGCTTTTTTATTATCCCCATTATCATGGTGAGTGCCCAGAATGTTTTTAACTCGCACACATCAGTGGGAGTCCATGCCTTTTGCTTGTTTGCTTTATTTCTAAATTCCTGGGCAGCGTACAAGTTAGTTTGGTAAACTAACGCCTCCCAAAACTCATTGCCCATGAACAGCTCCATAAACTGGCTTGGGGTATATTCTGCGACATCCGGATGAATGCCGGAAGTGGCAGTGAAGGGGGGAACATCTGGAAAAGTGCCAGCTGCAGGGATCCACTCATCAGAGGGATCAGGAGTAGTAGTAGTAGTAGAAGCAACACGGCTCTTTTTAACTGGGGGTGCAGCATCATCAGAGCTGCTGCTAAACTGGCCCACATCAAAATCTGACGCAGTGTCAGTGGCAGAGTCTGACGCAGTGTCAGTGTCTGAGGCCAACATTTTATATGCCTCTTCCACCGTATAAAACCTATCCATATTTTTTTTTTTTTTTTTATATATATATATTTTTTATTTTTTTTTCTCCCTACCTAACCCTAGACCCTAACCCTAATCCCTACCTAATCAATTCCCCACTAACTGATAAATTCCCCACTAACTAATCAATTCCCCACTAACTAACCCACCCACAGCCACCCACCCACAATTTTAAGGGGAAAAAAAGAATTAACCCCTTAGGGGTCGCCCAGCGGTCAGTAGCAGCCAGCCCTTCGCGATCCCGGCGTTCAGTGCGACGCGGGACCGCTTTTCGGCGGCGACGTACCTGGTACGTCCCGGTCTACCGGCGAATGTTAACCAGGAAGTACCAGGTACGTCCCGGTACTGAAGGGGTTAAACGGTGTTGCCCCTCCCCGGGGCGTCAAGCGGACGCCCGTTTTAAAAGCGTTTAGGAGGCGATCAACGATCACCTCCTAAATTTCAATGCTGTCGCTGGAATGCCTCGATCAGGAGGCATCCAGCGACACCAAACTTACCCCAGGGCGGGCTGTGACCGCTCCGGAGAGCGGTCACAGCCGCAGCTCCACGCAGTCTTCGTCATCCGCAAGATGGCGGCGGCCCGGGAAAAAAAATAATAAAGTTGAAAAAGTTCGCTAGACGGTCTCCAGACCCTCTAGAGAACTCTGGCTCCACTTGCAGGTTGAATACAGGTACTGCATTCAACCATACAGGTCAGTGGAGCCCAGCTTTCTAATCACTATGTGATTAGTAAAATATTTAAAAAAAAAAAATTAAAAAAAAAAGGAAAAAACAAAAAGCTGAAAAAAATATGGTAACATTTAAAAATTATTATGCTTTAGAGGAACTATCCAGTTCCAGCAAAATGTAAAAAAAAAGTCCAAAAAGAGTAAAATAAAAAAATAAAGTTTATTATTATGAGCAATGCTAAAATTAGCGCTGTATCTTCCCAAAAATCCTGACATGGAAAAATTTAAATAAAAGCATTTCAAATACCCAAGGGGTGTCTAATTTAAAAAAATGAATGGTTTTAAGGGGTAAATTGGAGTGGCCGGGCTCAAAGATAGGGCATAGGCACAGACTGACCAAAATGGGGGGGGAAAAAGCGCACTTCCAAAATGTGGCATTTTAACCCCAAACACCAGACAAACCCATACATGTGGGGTATGACTGTACTCGGGAGATGTTCCTGAACACATATTAGGGTGTTGTTTGATAGTGACTTATACCTGGAGCTATAAATTTATACCCAAAGTACAATTTGTGTAAAAAAAAATACCAAAAAAATACTAACACAAAGTGTGGCAAAGGATGGTGGTAAAATCTCATGCATGGAAAGGGTTAAAATACTAGCATTTGAAATTCCTTGGGGTGTCTAGTTTTCAAAAATATATGGTTTGATGGGGTAAATTGAATTAGCCGGCTTCAAAGATGGTCCTATTAGGACATGGGAGCAGAATGACCAGATGTAAACCCATGCATGGGGGGTATGACTGTACTCGGGAGATGTTGCCGAACACATATTGGGGTGTTGTTTGAAAGTTATGTATACCAGGAGCTGTAAATCCATACCTGAAGAGCAATTTTAGCGATAAGAAACACAAAATAAATTACTACCACAAAGTTTGACAAAGACTGGTGGTAGAATTAGTGCATGGAAAGAGTTAAAATTCTAGCATTTGAAATACCTTGGGGTGTCTAGTTTTTAAAAATATATGATTTGATGGGGTAAATTGCGTTGGCCGGCTTCAAAGATACCCGAAATGGCACATGGGGGGAAGAATTACCAGATTTGGAAAAAATGGTTTTGAAATAGCAAAACGCTACTTTCTGCTCCATAACGTGCAGAAAAAAGCAAAAAAACATAAAAACATTGGGTATTTCTAAACTCAGGACAAATAGTAGAATATATTTAGTAGGTTTTTTCATTAGCTTTTTTGGATGAGTAAAAGAAAATGTGGGTTTTTTTACATTTTTCATCATATTTTATAATTTTTTTATGGGAAATTAGATAATATGATTAAAACAATGGTATCTGAAGAAAGCCCTTCTTGTCCTGGAAAAAACAACATATAATTTGTGTGGGTTCACTAAATGAGTGAAGAGAAAATTACATCTAAACACGAACACCGCAAAAGTGTTAAAACAGCCTCGGTCCCAATGGTACAAAAGGTAAAACACAGCCTGGTCCTTAAGGGGTTAAGGACCGGGCTTGTTTTTTCTTTTTGTACCCTGTGGGACCGAAGGCTGTTTTAATACTTTTGTGGTGCTTGTGTTCAGCTGTAATTTTCTCCTCACCCATTTAGTGTACCCACATAAGTTATATATTGTTTTTTTCAGGACAAGATGGGCTTTCTTCAGATGCCATTATTTTTGAAAATGTATTATTTATTATTTGAAAAATTGAATAAACACACATTTTATGACTTTTATTTGAAAAATCTTTTACTCACCTAAAAAAGCAAGTAAAAAAACTAGCTAAATAGATTCTACTACTTGTCCTGAGTTTAGAAATACCCAATGTTTTTATGTTTTTTTGCTGTTTTTTGTAAGTTATAGGGCAATAAGTACAAGCAGCGTTTTATGATTTCCAAACCTTTTTTTAACAAATCTGGTCAGTCTGCCTCCATCTCTCTCTATATATATGTTACTCTGTTACTATGTATATAATGTATGTTACTCTGTTACTATGTATATATGTTACTCTGATACTATGTGTGACAGAATGAGCTGTCATACAGGGGCCCAAGGTACTCAGAGATGGCTCCAGCCTGGCTGCCAAACAGGCAGGAACTCCATTGTTTAATTAATCCCATCAATAGGATTGCTGACTGGGGATTAAAGGTTGGGTGGAATACATGTATCTGTTAATTTATGTTAATGAAGTTCTGTGGCTATATGAGTCTATGTTTTACATCAATAAACTGTTCATTCCTGCTGTACTCAGTTCAAGGTAGTTGTGTCTACTTATTGGGTACACATAGCAGGGTTCCAAGGTGCGCATGCTGGCTGGTGCTGGAAGTGATTCCGGGGACAAGAGGAGGATACATGTGGGTGATCTTTGGGAGTTACTACAGCTCTCTTGGTGAACCCGTTACACTATGTATATATGTTACTCTGATACTATGTATATGCTGTATGTTACTCTGTATATATGTTATCCTGATTCTATGTATATATGTTACTCTGTTACTATGTATATAATGTATGTTACTCTGTTTCTATGTATATATGTTACTTTCTTACTAAGTATATACTGTATGTTACTCTATTACTCTCTCTATATATGTTACTCTGTTACTATGTATATATGTTACTCTGTATATACTGTATGTTACTCTAATACTCTGTATATATGTTACTCTATTACCATTTATATACGTTACTCTGTCACTATGTATATGTCACTCTTTTACTATGCATATACTGTATGTTACTGTTACTATGTATATACTGTATGTTACTCTGTTACTCTCTATATATATGTTACTCTGTTACTATGTGTATATATGTTACTCTGTTACTATGTATATACTGTATGTTAGTCTGTTACTCTGTATATACATTACTCTGTTCCTCTGTATATACTGTATGTTACTCTGTATATACTGTATGTTATTCTGTATATACTGTATGTTACTCTAATACTCTGTATATATGTTACTCTATTACCATTTATATACGTTACTCTGTTACTATGTACATATGTTATTCTGTTACTCTGTATATACTGTATGTTACTCTGATACTATGTATATATGTTACTCTGTTACTATGTATATACTGTATGTTACTCTGTTACTCTCTCTCTATATATATATGTTACTGTTACTATGTATATATGTTACTCTTTTACTATGTATATATTGTATGTTACTCTTTTACTCTCTCTCTATATATATGTTACTCTGATACTATGTATATGTGTTACTCTGTTACTATGTATATACTGTATGTTACACTAATACTCTGTATGAACATTACTCTGTTACTATGTATATACGTTACTCTGTTACTATGTATATACTGTATGTTAGTCTGTTACTATGTATATACTGTATGTTATTCTAATACTCTGTATATACATTACTCTGTTCCTCTATATATACATGAGTCTGTTACTATGCATATACTGTATGTTCCTCTGTATATATGTTACTCTGTTAATATGCATATACTGTATGTTACTCTGTATATATGTTACTCTGTTACTATGTATATACTGTATGTTACTCTATATAAATATGTTATTCTGTTACTATGTATATACTGTATGTAACTATCTATATATGTTACTCTGATACTATGTATATATGTTACTCTGTTACTATGTATATACTGTATTTCACCCTTTTCCTCTGTATATATGTCACTCTGATACTATGTATATATTTTACTCTGATACTATGTATATACTGTGTGTTACTCTGTTACACTCTCTCTCTCTATATATGTTACTCTGTTACTATGTATGTACTGTATGGTACCCTGTTACTTTGTATATATGTTACTCTGTTACTATGTATATACTGTATGCTAATCTGTATATATAGATTACTCTGTATACATATTACTGTTACTATGTATATATGTTATGCTGTTACTATGTATATACTGTACGTTACTCTAATACTCTGTATATACATTACTCTGTTATTATGTATATACTGTATGTTACTCTTACACTCTCTCTCTCTATATATATATATATATATGTTACTCTGTTACTATGTATATACTGTATGTTACCCTGTTACTTTGTATATATGTTACTCTGTTACTATGTATATACTGTATGCTAATCTGTATATATAGATTACTCTGTATACATATTACTGTTACTATGTATATATGTTATGCTGTTACTATGTATATACTGTACGTTACTCTAATACTCTGTATATACATTACTCTGTTACTATGTGTATACATTACTCTGTTACTATGCACATACTGTATGTTACTGTTACTCTGTATATATATATTACTCGGTTACTATGTATATACCGTATGTAACTGTTACTCTGTATATATATATAACTCGGTTACTATGTATATACTGTATGTCACTCTGTATATATATTACTCTGTTAGTTTGTATATACTGTATGTTACTCTGTTACTATCGAAGGCTTGTTTCTCCGTTGTAAACCTACCATCGAATTGCGGAATCCGCTGTAAGTTCTCGCCCAGATCTCCTGTAATTGTCAGCGATTATTTCACCTTCAAGTTGGTTTCCCTGGGGGAAAAATTGCATCTTTTAGATTGTAAGCTCTTCGGGGGAATGGTGGCTCACCTGATACAAAGCATCAGGGCCTCTGATTCCAGACAAATAATAAAAGAGAAAGTTACCCGTCAAGCTCCACGGTTTCTATGTAGATCAAGCTGTTGGGTTCACTGCTGGACAGCAACAGAAGATCTGCCTGAAAACATATAGAGCCATTTAAACAAAAATACCCCACGTGGGGCAAAATAACACAAACAACCGAGGGCATCATATCTCACACCAATCGAAATGTTAGAATCGGAGGATGGGAGGATCAGAGGCTGAGATGTAATGTAAGGATGTTTTACTTTACCGAGAAGGTAGTAGATGAGTGGAACAGATTCCCAGAAGTGGTAGAGGTTAATACAGTGAGGGGATTGAAACTATATCCCCAGACGGCGTTGAACTCACCGTTACAAAATTATTATTCTCCAGTTTTATAATATCGCCGACTTGGATATTCATCCATTTCTCATTGGCGAATCTGCAAAAAATGATGCAGAAACAAAGCGATCGACATTTTCTGTCCCCTAAACCTTCCAGCGACACAGAATATTTCTGAAAAAACTGCCTTTTGTGATCATTTTGTGAAAAATATGAAATTCTGTAGTCTCAGAAAACGGGTTTTATCAGAATGAATTCGGACAAAACGCAGCCGACCGTCCCGCCTCGTGGACAATAAAATTCAAGTTTCTTCTCCACCATAAGTTGGTGACTACAGGGGGCACGATGGTTGGGCCGCATGCCTCCAGACTGTCCTGTTTTTCGTGGGACAGTCCCTATATTTGCGCACTGTGCGGCGGTTCTGTGCGGCTGTGTATTGGGATATGATGTCCTATCCTGGTGACCTGCCCCCTATTTGACACAAGGAACAACGATCCATGCCCCCACCGCCAATGAAACGCTCGGGGTACGAGACCGAGCAGCACATATCAGAAGTAACAATATGGCTTCTTTTCATCGAATCTGCCGGTGCTATATAAGTAAATGTAATGTAACAGCGCTACGGAATCTGCCGGCGCCATATAAATAAATGTAATGTAACGGAATGATCCGGATGCGTTTCTTACGCCGTCTGACACTTACTGTCCTTTGCTGAGCACCTGCACCGTTCTGTTGTTGACCTGATTGTCGCCTTTGTGCCGATACTGGAACAAGAAAAGCCGTTCGTTTACAAACATCACAGCGACAGATACATGATATCTAGATTGTAAGCTCGCGGGTCGAGCTCTCTTTCCCTAAAGTAATGTGTAGTCTTAGTCTGTCCTAGTTTGGTCAGAATCTTTGAATGTAGGGACTGTAAGAAAAGCTGCGCAAATTGTTGGGGCTACAGAAATAAAAACTAATATTAAAAATAATAATGACAATAATAATAATTCTAATAATAATAATAATATAATAATAGTAATAATAATACACTACAATGATTTGTATGATGATGATTATTATTAGTAGTAGTAATAGTAGTAGTAGTATTACTATTACTACTACTACTAATATACCTTACACTTAATTTTTAATGATAATCATGATTATTATTAGTAGTAATAGTAGTAGTATTACTACTACTACTACTAATAATAATAATTATACATTACACTGAATTTTATCATGATAATCATGATGATTATTATTAGTAATAGTAGTAGTAGTATTAGTACTACTACTAATAATAATTATACATTACAATTAATTTAAGGATGATTATGAGTAGTAGTAGTAGTACTACTACTACTTCTAATAATAAAGGAATAATTATTGTTATTAAATAACAATCATTTACATAAACTATTATTATTATTATCTATATTGGATAATAATAATTATTAATATATTTATTCAATTGTGCAACTGCAGTTTTTTTTTGGTGAACCAATATAACAATAAAACAAAGCATATCACCATTATTTTAACATGTTCTTGAGTACTGTGTGTGGGGAGTTTTTTTGGTCCACTTTGAGATTTTAATCCTGAACCAATTTCATAAAAATGATGTCATACTGTATGTCACTCAGAATGAAAGCAATCACACAGAATGTACCATGTAAGAGGCTTAGGGGGCTATGTTAAAAGCCACCCAAAGGTATTTTACAAAAATGAGGCAAAATTGGGGCTTTTTGTTCTCGAGGTACAAATTGATATTTATATAATGATGGTGAAGTAACTCATACCATTAACCGGCCGTAACAGAGCGATATTCTCAGAGCTCAGTTTGGAGTTTTGCTCTTGGCGGGCAAGTTTTGGCTGCTCTCGCGCAGGATCGTGTTCAGGAGAGGCAAGGAGGCAATGGGGGGGAAGTCCATGCTTGGTTCCTTCAGCGGCTCTCGCTTTGCTACGGCCTCTGAACCTCCTTTTTGGGGGAAATTTCGTATTTGGTTTGGCAGCCCCTGGGAGGGTAGTCCCTCTGGCAGGCAATGCTCTGAAGGGCAAGAGGTTGGCAGAAAGTGGGCAAGACTGGCTTCGGGGGGGTTGTGTTTCCTTGGCTTTCTCTGGGGAAGGAGAACTAGAAGAACCAGAGACCATGCTCTGGAAAAACATGGCATTGTTCCTGATGGCAGAGTAACTGCCCAAAGGAGACGGACGAGTCGTATCAGGAGCCGGCTTCCTATTTTGATCGTCTTTGATGCTGGTGGTCACCCCATCCAGGCACAGCTTCTGTGGTACATTGATCACCTTGGCATTGCTGCCGGTTGCCTCCTTGTGTCGCAGACATTGTTTTGGCTGGGCGATCGGCTGCCGGAAAGGCCATAGAGCTGGGACAGGCTGGCGGTGAAGTGGCTCTGCAAAGGCCGTGTCTTGGGCTTGCTGAAGTGATGCTGGAACACAAAAGGCCAGATGGGCAATGTGGTGGGACGCTGATCCTCGCTGTAGCGGAAAACGGGGTTGACATCGATTCCTGTGAAGGCAGAGAGGCCAGGGTTATATACGGAGGTGAAGATACCGCTCATTGCAGATCGACGAAACCTCATTAACTACACGATAGAACCTTAAGAAATAACGTTTTTCCAACCGTCTTTTACAGATTGTAGAGTTACAAGACCTCGAGTAGATTTTTCCAGATACAAGATGTACCAAGCAAATACCCCCCCGGAATCACAAACTTCTCAAGGTGCAAAAACACATTACATGGCAGAAAATTATAGTATTGTAACTTTAGAATTTTCAAAAATTTGGGTGCTGACCGCTGGCAGGTTTAGATTTGCTGAGAAACAGTGGAGAAAATGGCCATGTTCAGGGCCGGCACGACAATGGAGCCGAGTGGGGCGTCACGTAGAGCTCTACACGCTGTCCGGACTAAGCGCCGGGGACTCAAAAGCACCGGTAAGTTTGGAGGAGGGAGGGTGAGGGAGGGGACATACTAAAACGAATGACAAAATGGAATGCCCATAGACTATAATGGGGAGGAATGCCCATAGACTATAATGGGGAGGAATGCCCATAGACTATAATGGGGAGGAATGCCCATAGACTATAATGGGGAGGAATGCCCATAGACTATAATGGAAGGGAAAAGAATAATTGATTTTGAAAAAAAGACATAGCATTTAGATCTTTGGCACACATTCTCCCCGAGCACAGACAGGATCTAAAACTCATAATCACAGCCTTAAATAAATGTTACCAATTTAATTATGTATTATTCAGGGCTGATTTGTCAATGTTTTAACAGCCGAATAAGCCTAGTTTGGTCCAGCTTAACACATGTCTAAATCAGCATATTGAAATATCCAGTTTTTAGATCACATGTGTGTACTAGGGGAGTATGTGTGTCAAAGATCTAAATGCTTTTTCTTAAGCTTTTATTTAAAAATCAATTATTCTTTTCCCTTCCATTATAGTCTATGGGCATTCCTCCCCATTATAGTCTATGGGCATTCCTCCCCATTATAGTCTATGGGCATTCCTCCCCATTATAGTCTATGGGCATTCCTCCCCATTATAGTCTATGGGCATTCCTCCCCATTATAGTCTATGGGCATTCCTCCCCATTATAGTCTATGGGCATTCCTCCCCATTATAGCCTATGGGCATTCCTCCCCATTATAGTCTATGGGCATTCCATTTTGTCATTCTTTTTAGTACGTCCCCAAAAAAAGCACACTTACCCCGTGAATTGAGAGGCCATTTCTTTTCCATAATCACATCCTTATAAAGGTCCTTGTGTCCTTCTAAATATTCCCATTCCTCCATCGATAAAATCACTGCCACGGCCTCATACCTCACAGGCACCTGAAACACGCCATCCACAAACAGGAAGAAGAATGCGTTGGGTCAGGTCAGACGGCACGATGACATCACACATGAGCTGAACTCACCTCCCTGGTCAGCACGTGAAGCATTTTGCTTGCGGGTTCCAGGAGGTTGTTTTTACGAGTGGGTGAGTTAGGAAGAGGGTCCAGGACGGGGCCCCGGGCCGCGCATAGCTTTTCTTTACAGGACCTACTGCGGTCTTTGACGCCGAGCTTCCTCACGACAATATAATCCTACAGAAAGAGAACCAGACGTCTCTCCATCAATTCATCCGATTCAATAACTATCGATTTTATAACATTAAATTATATCCAAATATAAAGCAAACCGTGTGCTCTGTAACAAATAACACTGAGAACCTGCAGCTTTTCCACTTACTAACTCTTACAACACTGCTGCAAAACAAAATGTATTAAAATAAAAATGATAAAATAATATAAATATTTAAAATATATAAAATAAAAATACATACAAATAAAATATACCAATAAAAAAATATATATAAAAAAATATTTGGAAGAGAGATTGGGACACATAAAATGACGCATAAAATTAGAAGGATATCGGGTGCATCTATCCTTCAAAGAACATTGAAACTATATGTTTATATAAATATATTATAATTATATTTTATTTATTTAAGGCCAACAATTCCCGCAGCACTTCTTACAGTCCCTACATTCAAACGGTCTGACAGAACCAGAACCGACAGACTAAGACGACCCGATATATCAGGTACAGAGGGTCCGGCTTGAATAAAGAGTATTGTGGATGATGGGCATTGGGGTCTGACAGTAGCAGGATTGATTGCCTTATTATCAGGGCTATAGATCATTGAAAATGGTTAATAAATGGAAGAAAAGTATTTGTAGAATATAATATTTTATGAACAATGAGGAAGGTATCCGATATCTTCGGTTGCTTGAGAATGCGGGTAACGTTAATACGAGCAGCAGCGGCGCTGGAGCTGGCTCTGAGCGGCCCGTGGCTATCGTGGCCCCTGGTGTATCTCACCTCTCCGGTCAGCACGCAGATAATCTCCAAAGTGAGCCTCAGGATCTTCTCGGTTATCTCACCCCCGTCCTTTGCCGTCATCTCGGAGTTATGCAGAGGCTTTGAGAAGATCCAGCGCTTAGGCTGCGGCTTTCGGAAAAGCTGGAAATGACAAAAATATAGAAACACGGATAATTCCGGCAGATTCTCAGACCTTAATTAGTCACTGTATTAACCTCTACCACTTCTGCTGGGAGGCTGTTCCACTTATCTACCACCCTATGCCAAAAGACAAGATTCTGCCTATAGCTAGTATTTAGTCTACAGTATTGGGGTGAGATTACTTTTTTTTTGGAATATAAGAAGTGAAGTCAGCAACGAGCGTTGAACCTACAGAAGTACGTGTCCATACATACACCATACTTATATACTTTTACCGAGCGTGACAATATCGGTATGATGTAGCTTGCCGGTAACGCGTAGCCTCCCCCCAAAACTTCACCAAGCAACAAGTTCCACAAAGAG
This sequence comes from Spea hammondii, assembly GCA_029215755.1. NCBI lineage: Eukaryota > Metazoa > Chordata > Amphibia > Anura > Pelobatidae > Spea > Spea hammondii. The sequence continues at coordinate 3,252,738 of JARDYJ010000002.1, forward strand.
TCAACTTTGTCAGTGCCAATTTTCCCCAAACAGCCTCTCTGTGCCATCTTACCCCTTGAAACAGCTCTTATCGTAGGTATCGGTCTAAATACATGTAGATTGTAGACATAGACCGGCAGGGGAGGCATATATGAAAGGGTTAAATTCTGGCAGAAAATGCATATCCCCGCAAACACGCCAACCTTTGGCCATCTCTGGCCCACCCAGTTTTTGAGCATCGCATCACCCATCAGTAATTTGGCTGGGGATGATGAGAGGCAAAGTCAACAAAAATATAGTCAGCCCATTTCTTTGCTAAAAATACATATATATATAAAAAACCATTTTACTAAATTAATGTTTGTGTGATTTGATTTTTTCCCCCCAGTCTTTTTATTGGGGGTTTCAGGAAGTGTGTGTGTGAGTGGGGGGGGGGCACTTGTGACCTCACAATCCCTGCATCGTAGTAGGGATCAGCATTTTTTTTCTGTTTTACCAGTGTGGCGGACACCTGATCTCACAACCCCTCCCACAAAGTCTGTTACCATGGTAACAGGCAGCCATAGAAAGCCTGACCAGGTTCCATTCATATTTCTAGAGACCGCTGATCCGTCTGTTTTTTAACGGCCCCCCGTCCGCAGTATATTGTCACAGTCTAGGAAAGGCTGTAGCGATTGCAGAGGGAGGACCCCCCGGTGCCACTATACATATTGTTAGCTCTTAGCCCTTCTGGGCCATGTACGTGCAACATATATAGCTGGCACTTAGAGTGTTAAACACTCACTAAAACGCCACCTGTTCAGAGAAGCTTACAATCTATCCTCCTAATACCCTCCACCTGCATCTTATTCCGCCCCGTCACCGTAGAGATCTCCGTCCGCTGACTTCCCCATTATATAACGCTTTCAGGCAGCTGCATATCAGCCATTTGTACGATTCTCGCTCTGTTATCTGATCCCCAATCTACTAACCCCCCCCGACTCCTTATCATACTGCCTGTGGGGAACAATAGAATGGCTCAGTCTTAATCACCCAGCTGACTCTCCGACTAATGAAAGTCTGTGGGGGAACGGACTTCATTACCATTGCCATAAAGCGTCAGCTCAGTGTGGTGTTTGAGCCGGAAAAGTCACCCAAAATATCACATGACTGACAGCAACGGCGGCTCCAGGGCTGCAGATAAAGGGAGTTTATGCTTCTATTGATATTCTGGGCTGTAAATATCCATATTTAGGGAAAAAAAAACATTTTTAAACATAGTTTAATTTTGTTACTATTACGACAGGGAGAGATGGTGAAAAGGTAACACTTTAGGAGTCCTGACACCTGAGTATCACATAAATAAGTGCTTAGTTACTGCCACACAATTCCCAACTATCCGTGTCTCAGAGAGACAGCCCCTCTGTGGTTACTCTGCCTCCACCATTCTCACATCAGCACCTTACCCACTCAGCTGTCAATCAGCACCTCACTTCCGTAACCAGAGTCCCCTTCCTCAGAACGAGTGGGCGGAGCTAGCTGCACTTCGCCGCTCCAGACGCCAAATCCAGTATGTTGAGTTCTAAACAAGCGAGACACAAATCTTTAGTTCACACCACAGGACAGGAGCAGAGTCTGTGGACAGCCCGCCCCCACCATAGAGTCCGCGTAGGAGACGAGTGGCGGCCTAGCAACCAAGTGTGGTTAAGCGCTGTGACGTCAGGTACTATTTTATTTGCTGCACAGTTTGTATGTTATAATCCCCACATAGCAGAAGGAATGATGTCAGCAAAATAACTCAACCGGTCACTAATACCCTGGAACACTCTAAAACTATCTTTAACGTCATCGTTTTAGAGAGATTGTTCCAGACGCTCCAACATGCAGATGTGGCTGTGATGGTAGTTGCTATATATCCTACCACTCAAGTGCCCCTGTTCACGTTTGCCAGTCCCTCTTTTCTAGGAACTCAGGTTGTTTGCTGGGTATGAGGGTATAACGGGGTTCTACAGCCCTAAAAGCCCCCATGCTTATTACTCATGTATACCGCAGGTTACAATCACCTCTGCGCTTTAACTAATATAATAAACATGAACTCTAAGGCTGCTGCGCTTCACATTATTCCACATATATAGATTTTATTAAAACGCTGATTTCAATGGGAGAATTTTCCTGCCGCTGATAAAAACGGGACGGAACTGCATAAAAGGAAGAACATCTAGAAGAAAAGAACTTACTACGAATATCTCCTGAGGAAGCCTTGGTGGCGAAACGCGTTGAGGATCTTAATATGGACTTTTATTGTTTCATATACGTATTTTTATTGGATATATTTTATTTATTTATTAAAGCTGGGCCAGTCCCGGAATAAATATATTTTAAATACATTATTTATTCACTGGCACTTTATTGGAACCTACAGAGAAAAGAAGAACACAGACAAGAAACCACTGGGAGATGATCAGGCTTTTTTGCGCATGGTTGGGTGTGCAAAACTCTATGTGAGTGCAATTATTATATTACCTATTTCACATCAGATTGATACACTGCACCATTGGGTTTCTGCTTCTCTTTTCTAGTCTCTGCCTGGGAATACAAGAAATATTGAGAAAAGGCTTGAAAATCACATTATTTTTGTGAGCGCAACCATTGACCTTAACACTGAATTATAGGTTGAAATTGTCTACACTATTATGGTCTTTCTTCTTTCCTTTTGTCTTACATGAGCGCCCCCAAGTGGATTTCCTTTGGTACTGCTCAGCGTTTGCAGAGTGTTGTTGTTGGGTGGCAGCAGTGAGAACAGAAGGAGGGAGTATACGCATATATATATATTTATTTCCATCTGGAATTATTCACATTTATTACTTTTGGGTTTAACTGGGATTTTTTCACACACTATATATATATACCTAAAACGTATATATATTTTTCTTCAATTATGTTACAGCCAGAAATGTCCTTATTTTCCATGAAAACAGCTCAGTGACCCCAAACTTTTGAATGGTATTTCAGATCCGGTTGCAATAAAATGTAAATGAAAAACATAATCCTCTTTTAAAATGTTTTCTGTGTACAAAGATCAATAGGCCACTATTACATGATATCAGGTGAATGAAATTAGATTTGGGGACACATTAAGTGGATTACTTAAAATTCACTTTTATTTGGGCCATTCTTATCTCCATAAATCACACTATACTATCTCTCTTGTGAGGTCATAGTTCTGTAGAATTATCTGTGGACAATGGCAGCTGTAGTTATACAACACGAAGGAAACGAGAACAAAAAGTGTAGGTGTTTCTCGAATTTATTATGATGTTAAGATGTTATTTGGAAAGAAGGAAAAAAAACCCTAGTTTGTGTCTTTTTCCAATTTTGCCACAAACTAGGGAAAAAATTCCTTCTTGAATATTATGTTTTCAGCTTTTGGCCGGGGCTTAGTCCATCCTTCAGGCCATCCAGTCTGGAGTCACAAAGGTAAAGCCAGAAAGACTCTGGCTGCTCGATGACGAGGAAGAGGACGATGAAGAGGACGAGTCCTTTGTGCTCAACAAGACTGATGGAATCTCCTGAAGTGTCTGCAAGCGGAGATCTGATGCTGGTGTCGGCCGGTACGGGGGGGTTGAATGGCGGCTCTCTATATCCTCCCAATTAATGTCCTGAAAGAATGGGTGCCGCCTGATACCCCCTGTGATCCAGAGGCGATGCTGAGGATCTTTCATCAGAAGATGCTTTAGGATGTCCGCAGCGTCTTCGGAGATGTCTTTGACGTACCGAGGGCTTTCATTTACAATGGAATCCAACGCTGCCTTCTTGCAGTTACCGCGATAGAACGGTAACCTTCCGTTAAGCATGTGGAATAGAATCACCCCGAAGGACCACCAGTCCACGGCAACACCGTATGCTTGGTTTAGATGTATTTCGGGGGCCATGTACATGAATGTTCCGCAGCGTCCTGTTGTCTCTGCTGCTCCAAGAATGCCTTCTGCGACAATACCGAAATCGCAGATCTTGGCGTGGCCCTCTCCGTCAAGCAAGATGTTTGCCGGCTTCAGGTCCCGATGTATAACTCCCCGAGCGTGGAGGAACTGGATGCCGCAGATTAATTCAGCCGAATAAAATGCAGCTGTGGTCTCGGGGAGGCAGCCCACCCTCTTCATATACGACCGGAGGCTCCCACCAGCCATATACTCCATCGTGAATAAGGCGCAGGTCTGTGTTTGGAAGCCTGCATATCCGTGGCACAGGAACGGGCTGTCCCGAGCCATCTCCAGGATCCTCCTCTCCTTCAGTAGGGACGGGGGCTTAGCGGCTTTCTTGCGGATGATTTTGACCGCTACCATAGAGTCTCTTCTAGGTACAGAAGCCAACATGACTTTTCCGAATGACCCTTGTCCCAGCACTGAATGGAAGATGAAGCCGGAGGGCGTCATGGGGAGGAGGCTCCGATGATTTTTCGCAATAACACCACTTTCTACCTCACTTCTGCGTCTTTTAACGGGAACCTTTCCCCTTGTGCGCTCCTCCAGATGTTCCTCCGCTCCTTCTTTCTCCTGCTGCCCCAGAGCCTGGATGTTTTTCTCGTTGGAGCTACACGGTTCGGAGAAACCTGTGCTGGTTCTTGGGCATCTTGTTGTCTGCTTTGCCCTCAGGCACAGGCTGCTCTCCTCCCTCTCATTAGCAGTACGCTTGGTCCTCTTCCCCGCTTTTCCTCTTTCTTCCTTGTTACTGCTACTCTCTTTCTTCCTTTTGTTGACCGGGTCTCTACTGGCCAAGTGCTCCTTGTTCTGACCCTCAGTCTTTTTAGAGGTTTTGGTGAAAGCTGTTTTGACTCTTTTGAAAAACGTCCTCACTTTTCTGGGGCAGCATCTCCTTACAATCCACCTCAGTCCATGGAGTAGACAGCAGTCCCCCATAGCTCTCCTTTTTAAAAGGTTCTACTTTTAAATCTCCTCAATCTCTGATGCCGTTGGTAACAACACTTCAAGTCCGCTATGAATAGCTGCTTACAAGTGCGAGCGCCCAACTACACTGAGCAAGCAGAGGAGCGCGCTCCGGCTTTACAGTGTTGTGATGTCACAGACATGTATGATGTCACAATTCACTCACCCGCATAGTGAGGGTTCCGTGCTTCTGCTTTATGGATGTAAATACTCTGGTGGATTTCTTCTAATTTATTGATGGGGCATTTTTGTATCCATCATATAAAATGACCGGGGTGTTAATGTTTGGTGAATTTAAATGCTGCATATAAATGTTTCCCCGCATGAAAAACCCATAAATCCTCTTACTTTCTATTATTTTTACCGATTTGCCTCTTTTCGTGCCGTCCCAATTTTGAGCCCTAACTTCTTTTAATCTCCTGTTCGTCGTGGTGTTAAAAATCCTTCACTATTATTACAGTAAAAGTTTGTTTTTGGGGTTTCTTTATATGCCGGGCAGCTGCATATTCGCCGTTTGTCTGAGTTCTGTCTCTGTTATTTCAGACAATGTCCTTTAGAAGCCCCCGGACTCCGTATCATACGGCCTGCGGGGAACCAGACGATGTCTTACAGGGACTTTCAGTAAATGAGGAATTGGACTTTTAGATATTAAGGCTTTAGTTCCACTGCCGTAAATAATCAGCCCATAGAACCACATGAGATAAAAGCCACTTTTCTTTAATGCTAAGCAGCCTTATTGTATATCCGGCCCGTGACGTATTCTGGCCGCGTTTTACTCTTTATATTTTGGTGCTAATAAATCCTATTTAATAACATGAAAATGGTTGAATATTAAACTTGGAAATAATTGAGTCTTTGGCAGGTACACAAACACACAAAAAGAGCAATATTCGTTAAACATGATTGAGTCTTTATGGGGTAAAACACCCTTTTGTTATAAATTTAACTGCAAAACTGTACAAAGCGGTGCAGGACTGAAGAAAGGTGCGTTTTTATGTCTTATTGCCCCAGTAAATATCATATAACTGCAGTCCAGGTGTAATAGAGGCTGTTGGCAGGGCGAGGTGTAGAAATGGTATAAATGGGCTGGTTGGGCAGATAAGTGATGTGGGTAGTTGTGGCAGGTAGGGGACGCCAACCTCGGTATTTACCATTTTTACAACCTTATTGACTATGATGGCGCTATATCATTAACATAATTATAATGCCATGCGGGAAATTAAAAAGGTCAGAGAATGCCGTTTTACCCCACGCTTATTTTTATTAGGGGTAAACAGGAATAAATTCAACAATTACATCTGAGAAAAAAGTATAAAGAGAGACAAATCGAGAAACAACTCATTTTTATTTTCATTTAATAAAAGTATTGAAACTCTGAACATTAGAAAGCTCCAATAATAATTATTTTCCCAGTTTGCCTCCTGCAGTCGGTTTTGAAAGCGAAGAGGATACGGCAGAGATGGCCGATTTTCCGCGGCCGGAGCGCAGGGAAGTCCGGCTCAGAGACCAGAACATGTTCCGTCTCCCAGCTGAGGAGGCATCATAGAGACGGCGCGGCCAAAAGGGATTCCCAGTCTGCAGGAGACGGCAACCGGAACGTTACTTACAGAAGTATCCAGATCTGGGAAGTAATTTTGTTACATTGTTATATTGCGTGATAAGCGTTACTATAAGTGTTATTTTGTATCTTTTGGGGGGAGGGGCGGTTGGAGTCCAGTACGTCTCCTGCCCTCCAAGTTGATTTTGTGTCAATCGGCACCAAGCCGGCTGAATGCGCCCCCTTACATTTTCGGGTAATTCTTGTGTCTAGAAAGGACTTCAGCATCCGGACATCTTATGCCGTGACAGTATATCGATCGCCGCTCACAAGGAGAAGCCGACAGGCGACGGTCCGGGTGGTTTTGGAGCAATGGAGATGGAAACGTAGTATTTGGGAGCAGATAAGAACCAATCGGGCGTCTGCTCTGCCTGTTTTCCTGATTAGTTCCCGTTCATAGTCATATCCAATGCATGTTTCCATCCCCTTACTGTATTACCCTCTACCACTTCTGCTGGAACGTCGTTCCACTGATCTACCATCTCTACCTTCTCAGTAAGGTGCAGGAAGAAGCCTCCTGGCTCCAGCTCCACAGGTGACGTCCACCATCTCTGGAAGACCCCAGCACCGCAGGTCCGCCTGACTGCGAGGGACCCTTTTATCTACAGGGCAATTCTTTCATTATTACGGACCAAAGACGCCGACTCAGCCATTCCCGATTTCGTTGCAGCTGAGTGGGGGACGCTGTAGAGGGGGTCTTGGCTGATGCTGAGGGCCCCTTCTACCTTTTATTGGGCGTATCGATGCCCTTAATATTGTAAGGGGCGTCCTTAGTATTCTTCCTCTACCATTAAGTTATATTTCATTCTACACAATATTTATTTACTATTTTTTATGATTATACCTGGATCTTTTTAATACCAACTGGAGGATCCATTTAAGGTTATATAATATTTTATATATTATTTTCACTTATTATAAGGGGCACAGGCGTCTATTTCTGTTTATAATTAAAGAAGACACTGACATCGCTGGCCATTCCTAGCAGATCTGGTGTTATTCCTCCCCGGGGTTCACTTCCATCAGGCAGAAGACTTATTGGACTTAATTCCACATATATATATATATATATATGTGTGTGTGTGATATATTATATATATATGTGTGTGTGTGATATATATATATATATATGTGTGTGTGATATATATATATATGTGTGTGTGATATATATGTATATATATATATGTGTGTGTGTGATATATTATATATATATATGTGTGTGTGTGATATATTATATATATATATATATATATATATATATATATGTGTGTGTGATATTATATATATATGTGTGTGTGTGTGATATATTATATATATATATGTATGTGTGTGATATATTATATATATATATATATATATATATATATATATATGTGTGTGTCTGTGATATATTATATATATATATATATATATATATGTGTGTGTGATATATATATATATGTGTGTGTGATATATATATGTGTGTGTGATATATATATATATATATATGTGTGTGTGTGTGATATATTATATATATATATGTGTGTGTGATATATTATATATATGTATATATGTGTGTATAATAAATATATATATTGGTTTCAGGGAATTATTACGTTTGTATTAGAATCCAGTTATTCTTTAATAAATATTTTTTCTATATTTGGTTTAATATTGATGCAGTAGTCCCTTGATCAGGTAAACTCTTATACTAATAGCTCTATTCTTATTTTCCGATAGAAAGTCCGCACCGGATATCCGGCTCAACATCAGCTGTTTGAAGGGTCATTTTTTGTTTTGTATAAAAGGAGGACGCCGGCCGGCAGCGACATCCCGGTTGTTTTTGAGCTGAGCCTTCCTGACTGGCAGAGAATAATAAAACATCAACACCGTGCAAGAAGCCGCCCGTCTCTGGATGCGGTTCGGTAGGAATATACACTTTGTTTTTTTTTTGAGAAACTCCCCTCCTCTATAATCCGGCCTCAAATAGAGATCGGGTTATAATTCTAGAATCCAGATCCCCCGCAGCGCTGCTGGAGACCTGGATTCTCCTTTCTGTCAGCCGGTGAGGGTCCGTGCCATGCGCGGAGACATCCTCTGCTTCTCCCCTCCCCTCCACTTTGCTTCTCCCTTCCACTTCCGCTGGGGCTTCTGTTACTGAACGCCGGCGTCACGTGACCTTCCATTGACCATATATTTATATATATATATTTATATTTTATTGTGTATTATCTATTCTTTTTTTGTCTATATTAATGAAAGCATATTTTTATACCTATTTTAGCGCTGTCAGTTTTTCTTATGTCAGGGGGTATAAAGCATCTCAGGGAGCACAGTGGCATATCGGGGGTATAAGGCATATCAGGGGGCACAGTGGCATATCGGGGGTATAAGGCATATCAGGGGGCACACTGGCATATCGGGGGTATAAGGCATATCAGGGGTATAAGGCATATCTAGGGGCACAATGGCATATAGGGGGTTAAAGGCATATCAGGAGACACAGTGGCATATAAGGGGTAAAAGGCACATCAGGGGATAGAGTGGCATATAGGGGGGTATAAGGGATATCAGGGGACAGAGTGGCATATAGGGGGGTATAAGGGATATCAGGGAGGGAGAGTGGCATATAGGGGGGTATAAGGGATATCAGGGCGGGAGAGTGGCATATAGGAGGTATAAGGGATATCAGGGCGGGAGACTGGCATATAGGAGGTATAAGGAATATCAGGGGATAGAGTGGCATATAGGGGGCTATAAGGGATATCAGGGGATAGAGTGGCATATAGGGGGGTATAAGGGATATCAGGGAGGGAGAGTGGCATATAGGGGGGTATAAGGGATATCAGGGCGGGAGAGTGGCATATAGGAGGTATAAGGGATATCAGGGTGGGAGAGTGGCATATAAGAGGTATAAGGGATATCAGGGCGGAAGAGTGGCATATAGGAGGTATAAGGGATATCAGGGGATAGAGTGGCATATAGGAGGTATAAGGGATATCAGGGGACAGAGTGGCATATAGGGGGGTATAAGGCATTTCTGAGGCAGAGTGGCAAGCTGGGGGTGAGATTGCATAACTGGCGTCAGGTTGGCAAATAAAAGAAAATATAAACGAGGCATTTTTCTCCATAATAGTTTTTATTAAATATGAAAAAATAGTTTACATGAATTAATATTTACTAGTAAAACTTTTTTGGGTATTTTGGTAAAGCTTAGTTTGAGAAATAATGTGTTTTAGGTTCTTGTACCTGTAAAATATAGCTTTAATTATTATGTCAGTAAAATAAGAAGGCGGATAGAGAAATGCCAGTGTGATAAAGAGATGAAAGTGTTAATGACAAATCTTAATTTAAATTATACGTTTTTATTTTAAATAAATGAAAAATGTGCATTTTTTTTTTTATCCGAAAAAATAATCGGCCAACTAATAGATTATGAAAGTAATCGTTAGTTGCAGCCCTAGTATACATATATATATAAATAATAGAATAGCTTGCGATCGCCCACGGGGTCACGAGTCCTTTGTAGGCTCCTCGGGGGGAGTGCACCCTGGAACACGCGTACCCCTCGTTGGTCTTTTGTTCTGTACACTTTCATTAAGGGGAACTGATGATGTTTTATGGAACTTCTTTTATTAACACAATGAATCATTTTATATATATTTTGGATATAAATCAAAAAATATCTCTTTTGGACATTTTTAGTTTAAAGGGATTTTTTATGTGATTGAGGATGAGATCTGTGGCAAAAAGTGACAAAGATTAATATATCCGATACCCATCATATTAATATATAATACCCATCATGAAGATCCCTTCTCCTCCTACCATCCTTACAGCGGCTGCACGAACCAATCAACAACAACCAGCCACTTATAAGGGAGCGATAACTTAATAGGGAGGAATAATCTTACAGCAAAGGAACGTAGCGGCAATTACTATCATTAGGAGCTTTTATCCATCATGGCAATCTAGAGATTTGTTTGCAGATTCTACAAACATAACAGGAACATTCAAAATTGAGAAAACAATAGGTAAAAGTGTACATGCGCTACAACACTCTGTGGGAATCCCACGTTCCCACACTTCAACAAGATAAAAAGACAGATATTGGTGGTGCAACGACAGAAGTAAATATGAACGTAACTAACCCTCACCCCAATGGGTTATATAGAATAAATGGCATTAAAAAAAAAAATAATAATAATAATTAATAATAATATAATAAATATAATAATAGTGCACTCTGTATGATAAAAGCAACATTTTAAAAAATAAATTATAAAAAACATTCTGATGAGTCAGACAAAGACTGACTCAAATCATCAGCGCCTGGTGTGATTAGGGATCACGCACCCAACTGTATTTGAATGGAAATATCTTGCCTAGAGCCGGTAACCTGGCTCCAGGGATAAAGAACACGGTGCTGACTTAGGGCAGGACTCCCCCTTTAAGGTGATGGACAGCAGAGTGGATCCAGCAGAGTGTATGGAGTATATGTATATAAACACATTGATCTCACATGTAAGAGATTTATGTTATAGATTCCATACGATAATGTGACCTCGTACACGCGGTATATCCAACACACACACAAACGCACACAGATACTGTTTGAGGGGCAACCATGAAAAGATGTCATTTTATTTATCCGTTATTTAAGGTGGAAGTCTCACGGGGGGGGAAAAAACATTTCAACAGGCATCATGTACGGTGCCGGCACTGACCAAAAACCCGGTCTGATTTCAGTCCTTTATCTGCAGACCTGGATATTGTCAGATGTGATGTTTTGGGTGACGCTTCCGGCTCAAACTCTGTACTGAGTCGAAATGTTAGAAAACACCCCCCCCAATAGTTCAGTCTTTCAACGTTTAGGGTCCTGGTGCGAGCTCATAGTCACTCGACTCCGATGATTGGGAAAACGAGTAATACGATGATGATGATGATGAGCTCTCTTCAGGATCCGGCTGAGAAGGGCATATGTCCTCATATCTTGGAGGTGGCTCCGAAGGGATAGGCTCGTTGATGTATTCTATTCTCGGCCCCCATCGCCATGGAACGGTGTGTATGTCTTCCCCGTCGCTTCCGCCGGAATCACGGTCGCCCCTTTCAAACAGGACGCTGTCGTAGGAAGGAGGGTCCCTGCTCATTGGCCAATCATCTCCTCCTGCAAAAGGTGGAGGTGGGGCTGACGGGACCGTGAAGACTTCGTCACCCACACTTACAGGAAGCGGCTGATATCTGCAGGCTTCTGGGTCCTCCTCAGAGTCGCCGTCCCGACGGTTTTTACTCAGACAGATAGCCAGGCAGTAACACAAGACGATTAGTATGATTACGATTGTCTGCAGTAAGGGAGTTTCACAGACTTTAGGGGGTTTGTCTGTGTTGGATACCGGCTTGCAGGCTGGAAACACAAGTCCTGGGATACTAATCAGTACCCCGCAAGCCAGTAACAGGATCCCGAGTATTACGAACTGCACAAACTGCCGGCTTTTCCCGCAGAGGAAGCTGCTATCTGGATCCGTCGGGTCTCCTTCTAATTCCCTCCTTCTCCTCTCTCGTTGGGCAGTAAACTCTGCCATCATTAAATATGCCAGCCCTATCCCGGCAAGTACCGGGCCCGTCGCCTTGTAGGTGATACAGCTGTCGGACTGGCATGTCGCGAACCCATAGACAGAAAGTAGAGATCCGCCGCATAAGAGCGCCCAGCCAAACACAAACAGCGTGAATGTTATTCTGCTGCTTGTGCCAGGGCTAGGAGTGCCGGAGCAAGTGCGCTCCATGACGGCTGAAACGTGTACCTGTCGGGGGTCAGTCAAAGATGTTCAGGTGCAGAGACTCGCACCTATGTGCCGGCTATTGCGTGCACACGAATGAAGGCCTTTTAATCTCTGCCTATTTTGTCTTTTTAAAGTCAATTGAAAGCTCAGTTTCGCTCCCTGTCGTGGACAGGTAACTGTTATGCTCAGTACTGCTACTGCTCACAATCTGAAACAACCAGAGTGTCTGGATGCGCTTTTACAGAACATCACAGCATTGTGATGTCACAGCACTATGACATCACAGTCAGGGCAGGCTGTACCACAGTGCAAAGGCCATGGGGGTGTTCTGTCCTGCTTCCAAATACCAATACAGCTGCCGCTTTCACAAATGACAGTGTTTTATTCCACAACCCCGCCTCCTAACACGAAGTGGTTTCTTCCAAAGAGACTTTCTGCAGTCATAAGAAGTAAGGGCTTCTTTTGACGTTGCGCATGCTTCATAGAAATACTTGTGACTTGTTAATAGATGACAATGTTGAGGATATTTGGACAGAAGAATAAACACTGTTTAACGTAATAAAAGACAATTAACCCTTTAAGCACCAGACTGGTTTTTTTTGTTACCTTTCGTGACCGAGGATGTTTTGACACTTTGGCGGAGCTCGTGTTTAGCTGTAATTCTCTTCATTTAGTGAACCCATGCAAGTTTCATATATATCATATTTTTTTTCAGGACAATTGTCATCTAATTTTAAAAAAATTGATGAAAATTGAAAAAAGACCTTTTTTTTTCAAGCATCAATGTCATATGTTACAGCCTATGCCCCGGAGTATGCGGGCTGTATCCACTAAATGACTGTGGCTGCCTTATCCATACAGGTACATGGACAGGCTGCCTGCGGGAGACGGAAGCCGCAAGGGCGCCCCCTCCCACCCCCTGTAAGTTATTCAGTCACGTGTCTTTCGATGGAAAGTGAGTTAATGCAGCCAGTTAATGCAGTTCATAGGTATCCCATCCCCGCCATTGCGATAACATATAATATATAACGTGTATCCCTTCCGCTGGGGCTTCTATGATGGAGCTCTGGAAGGTAACGTCACGCTGGCGCTCCACCATAAAAGCCCCGGTGGAAGTACCGGCAGCAGCGGAGGTTGTCGCGCAGACGTCCACCGACTGCCAGAGAGGAGCATCCCCACGCAGCACTACAGGGGACCTGGATATTCCTTTTTGGCAGCCGTTGGGCGTCTGGGGACATCCTCTGCTGCTGCCGGAACTTCCACTGGGGCTTCTATGATCGTCACATGACCTTCCGGTGCTCGGCCATAGAAGCTCCAGTGAAAGTGCCGTCCACCAGCAGAGGTTTATCTACATGCATCGCAAAAACGTTCACCCACTAGACACTAGGGAGTCTGGAGCACGGGGGGCAAATCTGGGGGGGCTCAGAGTGGCATACCACATACCTTCCGGCTGTATTCTCTTTAATTGTCGGAATGTTGTAAATGTTGCACACGTCATGCCTCCGACGCTCTTGTATTATCAGGCAGAACGTTCTAGAAGGGTCTCATGGAGACTCGCTGACCACGAGGTGGGGGACCTGCTGACCCCCGTCCTCCATCTCCGGGGGAAGTTGCGCCCCCAGCGGTGTATTCTCTTACCTAGGTTGAGTTGGCCACGGGTAGCAGTTCCAGGGAGCGGCAGCCCCTCTTCCACAGAACTGGGGGCCAGATCACCCTATAAGCCGATCAGGCTGCCCAGGGGACCACTTCTCGTTGGGCCAGATCGGGAGATCAAATAACTCCCTGGGAAGCAGTAGATTTTTGCAAATGGACCAAAAACAATGGACAATTTTTTCATTTAGTTTTCTGGCAACGAATTTCGGTTCGGACGGCACCCAGAAGGCGGAACCACGGGGACAACCTCCCCCTCCCCCATTACTCCAACCATTTCTCCGTTCGCAGAAGCGCTCGGTGAGGCCTGGTGATGAAGTTGATAACCAGGAAGAGGCGGACAAAGAAAGAAGACAGGGACATAGAAGCATCGGCTGAGAAAGTAGGAAGATATTGACAGAGAGAGAGTGTGAGAGAAAGAATGAATGAGTGTGAGAGAGCATGAATGAGCGAGATTGAGGGTGAAAGCACATGAATGAGTGTAAGAGAGTGAGTGTGTGAAAGCGTGAGTGAAAGTAAAAACACTACGAAATGCAAACAAAAATTCTGAGCTCTCTGCTTCGTTTTTGTTTGTTTCGTTGGGGGTCCCTCCTCGTTTTTGGACATTCATACGAATTAGTGAAATCGTAAAATTTTGTTAAAATTAAAATTTGTACAAATTTCGAATTTAATTGTAAGGAGTAAGTGGTAGTAAGTAGCAGCGCCCAGCCCTGATCTGTCTCCAGCTCCCCCTAGTGGCCATGAATTTACAAACAACAAAAAATGATCTATTAAAACATCATTTATTCATCGATAAACAATTATTCCAAATTTATACATTCGATAAAAAGGAACAGAACGCGTTATTAATGAAACCGCCTTCATAAAAACTCCCAGGAGCAGGGCCAATCAACCAATCACCAAGCAACGTAAGTTAATTAGGTTTCCTTTACTGAGAGGGTGGTAGGTTTACTAAGTGGAACAGCCTCCTAGCAGAAGTGGTAGAGGGAAATACAGTGAGGGAATGTAAACATGGATGGGATAGGCATACGGCTCCTGAATCTAAGACGAGACCAACGAAAAATGATTTAAGGGGTCAAAGTTTTAGGGTGTTTTACCTGCACATAAAAATCACCTTGTGTGATGCCCCCTCTTTGCCCCGAAGAACTTGCAATCTAAACACTGGAATATCACAGAGACAAACAAAATAATAAAGAAAGTATTCAGGAAATTCCAGCGTTTTCCTAGCCGGCTGGTATAAGGACTCGTGTCACACTTTTTGAAGGCAAACTGAAGGGGGTTTTACTGAAAGTGTCCAAGTTACTCCGAAAACCACTCCGCAGCCCAGTAACCCCTGCCCGCTTTAACCCAACACTTACCTCTGGATGGGCTGTGACCGCTCCGGAGAGCGGTCACAGCCGCAGCTGCCGGTGATCTTCGCCATCAGCAAGATGGCGGCGGCCCGGGAAAAAAAACAATAAAGATGAAAGAGTTCGCTAGATGGTCTCCAGACCCTCTAGAGAACTCTGGCTCCACTTGCAGGTTGAATACAGGTACTGCATTCAACCATGCAAGTCAATGGAGCCCAGCTTTCTACTCACAATGTGATTAGTAAAATATTCAAAAAATAATAAAAAAAAAAAATTGAAAAAAAAAAATGTGCTAACATTTAAAAATTATTATGCAGTGATGTCACTAGATGAACCATCCAGTACCAGCAAAATGTGTAAAAAAAATATAAAGTATTAAAAAAAAAATAAAAAAAAAATAAAGTTTATTATTTTGAGCAAGTGCTAAAATTTCTTAAAAATAAAAGCACTTCACCCAAGGGGTGTCTAATATAAAAAAAAAATGGCTGATGGGGTAAATGCCCTATCTTTGAGTGGCCGAGCTCAAAGATAGGGCATAGGTACAGACTGACCAAAATGGAGAAAAAAGCTCACTTCCTAAGTGTGGCATTTTAAATCTCAAACAACACGACAAACCCGTGCATGTCGGGTATCACTGCACTCAGGAGATGTTCCTGAACACACATTGGGGTGTTGTTTGACAGTGACATATACCAGAACCTGTATATCTATAACTAAAGTACAATTTGTGTGAAAAAAAAAATAAAACAAATTACTATTACAAAGTTTGACAAAGTGTAGTTGTATAATTGGTGCATGGAAAGGGTTAAAATAACAGCATTTGGAATACCCTGGGGTGTCTAGTTTTCAAAAATATATGGTTTGACGGGGTTAAATTGAGTTAACCGGCTTCAAAGATGTTCCAAAGAGGAGATGGAGGCAGACTGACCAGATTTGTTAAAAAAGGTTTGGAAATCATAAAACGCTGCTTGTACTTATTGCCCTATAACTTACAAAAAACAGCAAAAAAACATAAAAACATTGGGTATTTCTAAACTCAGGACAAGTAGTAGAATCTATTTAGCTAGTTTTTTTACGTGCTTTTTTAGGTGAATAAAAGATTTTTCAAATAAAAGTCATAAAATGTGTGTTTATTCAATTTTTCACCATGTTTTTTTTATTTCTTTTATAGTAAATGAAATGATACGATCAAAATAATGGTATCTGAAGAAAGCCCATCTTGTCCTGAAAAAAACAATATATAACTTATGTGGGTACACTAAATGGGTGAGGAGAACATTACAGCTGAACACAAGCACGACAAAAGTATTAAAACAGCCTTCGGTCCCACAAGGTACAAAAAGAAAAAACGAGCCCGGTCCTTAACCCCTTAAGGACCAGGCTGTGTTTTACCTTTTGTACCATTAAGCACCGTTTAAGCTTAGAAAGTGATCGTTGATCACTTTCTAAGCTTGTTTAAGTCTGATGACGTGTCAGGCACGTCATAGGTCGTTAAGTGACCGTTTTGCATGACGTGCCTGACCCGGCAATGGACGCTAAGGGGTTAAATATATCTACGCTCCAAATTCAAAACAAATCCGTTTCTTAAACAGCACATTGCAAAAAACACGGAAATATATTCAGGGCACCTCTTTATGTATGGGTGATTTTAACTGCGTAATTGATTATACCTGGGATAGGACAAATAACTCTGAGCCCCACAACAGCCGGGGAAGGTCTGCACGATGGACGCAGACAACTCCCGCTGCTAGCCGCACCTCCTCCCGGCTGCAGCAGAAGTTATGTACGCGAATCGCGTAGAGCTCTACACGCTGCCCGGACTACACACCGGGGACTCAGAAGCTCCGGTAAGTTTGGAGGAGGGAGGGAGTGTTAAATGGGGGGCATAAGGCATTTCTGGAGGCAGAGTGCTCTGTGAAATGCCTTTTAACCCCCTTAATGCCACTCTGCCCCATAATATGCATTTTAACCCCCTAAATGCCAGAGTGGTATATATAGGGGCATAAGGCAATTCTGGAGGCAGAGTGGTACATAGAGGGTTAAAAGGCATATCATGGGGCACAGTGGCATATAGGGGGTATAAGGCATTTCTGGGGCAGAGTGGCAAGCCAGGGAGCAGATGTGCATAACTGAGGGGGGCAGGTTAAAAAAAAGGAAATAAAAACAAAATATTTTTCTCAAACATAGCTTTTATTAAAAAAAATAGTTTACATGAATTACCATTTACTGGTAAAACTTTTTTCCTATAGGGCCGTCTTATATTCAGGTTTTTTCTTTTTTTCATAAATTAATATTCAGATTTTGGGGGGTCGTCTTATAATCGAGCAAATACGGTAAACTGAATATTAAAAAAACACAAGCAGTGTTATCGGATATCCCTGATTTGACTAGGCGAAGTTTAATGGAAAAATCTGATTTTATATGGGACTTTAATAAAATTGACTATCTAGGTATTGTTATTCCATTGAAGCCGCATCAAATAATAGATATACATTTTGCGAGATTAAGAGACGAATTGCGGAGGCATGCTATAGAATGGAAGGGCCTATTTGTCTCATGGCTTGACAGGCTAAATATTATGAGATCATATATAATTCCCAAATGGCTTTATCTTTTAAGGATGATACCTGTTAGACTCCCAGATATCTGGATTAACAATTTCCAAGGAAATTTACTTGGGCAGACAAAAAACCAAGAATATCGAGGGAAACCCTATATGCTGCTAAAAATAAAGCTGGGCTTAATGTGCCATGTTTAGGAAGATATGTCACAGCTAGTATGAAAAAATATCCTGAAAATACAATATAATTATAGCAAAAACGACGCATGGTTCTATATTGAACAGGAAATCTTGGGTATGTCAAATTTGGAATGTATCCTATGGATCCATCATGATAGATTAAAACTTTTCTTAAAAGCTACGCCTATTACCCTAAAAAGCTTAATCTAATTTTGGCTTTCTTTTAAAACACGTATGGGGTTGAAAAACAAAATACTTTTTTCGTCACCTTCGGAAATTCTAGAAAAAAATATTTCTCACCTTAGACTGAGGAATCGGTTTAACTTTAGAACTAAAAGGATCGGCGATATAATGTTAGTAGATAATACGCTGCCTTTTCCTCAGATTTTAGAGAAATGTAAAATGAATAATCTGGAACTTTTCAATGTAATCGGGATTAAGTACTATTTAAATTCTCACCTATTTAAGGTGGAAAACTACGTATTAAGACAAAGGATGGTTGAAATGTTCTCCATTGCTTGAATTTGATTGAACTACATGACAAGAATATGTTTCGGGGGCATATTGTCCCAGTGAATTTAGCCAAATATAACTTAAATGCTTCCCCCTTATGTTGGAGATGTAATAAAGAGCAGGGCACGACCGAACATATTTGGTGCAATGGGATTACACAGACGTGGAATTAACTATTCAGGTTTATTTCAGAATTTATAAACCCCGGAAAAGGCTCTCTTACATTTGAACTTGGATAACATCTCTTTTAATAAAAAAAGCTCAAGTTTAGTAGCTATGAAGATTGTAACCGCTAGGAAATGGCGTCAACCGGACATTATAAATATAGAGCATGTAATAAATCAAATAAAACATCAATGCCAGATGGAACGTGGCTACTACCAGGCCCAGGGGAGATCTCCTAAATTTTTCAAACTCTGGAAGCCCTGGCTGTAGAAATTCCATAACAAATAGGAGTAAAAAAGGTCACTAAAATAATAAAAACTGTATGAATGGTGTGCATGTTGCTGAGGTAATTTCCCCTGAGTTGGAATGGGAATTACCATAGCAAACTATGTTTTTTGTTTGTTTGTTTTTTTCCTTTTTTTAATTTATTTTCTTTTTCTTTTCTTCTTCTTTTTATATTTTATGTATTATGAATTTTATATAATATGTAAATAATGTATATATATTAATTGTCTATGTATTTTCTATTTCCGATTGAAAGTCCGCACCGGATATCCGGCTCAACATCAGCTGTTTGAAGGGTCATTTTTTGTTTTGTATAAAAGGAGGACGCCGGCCGGCAGCGACATCCCGGTTATTTTTGAGCTGAGCCTTCCTGGCTGGCAGAGAATAATAAAACATCAACACCCTGTAACAGCTGTAGTGCAAGAAGCCGTCTGTCTCTGGATGCAGTTCGGTAGGAATATACACTTTGGGTTTTTTTCATAGCAAAAAAGGAAATTTTGGCTAGAAAAAACAAATAATTATCCTGAAATAGGGGACTGCATCTCGAAAAAACATACCTAGGAGGGAATACGCATTTCAGGAGGTTAGTAGTAAGCGGGCGAGACTTTTTGTTAGGGACCAGGAACCAGACGGACACAAAACGTAAAATGCAATCACCTTTATTGTAATGACAATAGTGAACAAAGCCAAATCGTGATCCAAAAGCATATACCAAAAGACAAGCCGGGGTCAGGAACCAAGACGGGTACTCAGACAAGCCGGGGTCAGGAATACAGAGATCAGCGAAGTCAGGAGCAAGCCAGGAATCAGGAGCTGGGATGGACGTCAGAGAAAGCCAGGTCATACACAGGAATTCAGGAACACAGGAACACAGGAACACAGGAACACAGGAATAGCACTTGCATCCGGAAACAACACAAAGGCCAGGAGGAAGTGAAGTTTAGCTGCTTAAATAGCCAAAAGGGGCTGGCTGTGGGCTGGACAATGGGCTGAGTCACAGGAGTGACAGGAGTGTAGCCATGCCAACCCAGCCAGGCTGTAAGCCTCCAGCAATGCAGCAGAAAAGCTGGAGTCCATTGCCGGGTCAGGCACGTCATGCAAAACGGTAACTTAACGACCTATGACACGTCATGAGACTTAAACAAGCTTAGAAAGTGATCAACGATCACTCTAGAAAGATCACTTTCTAAGCTTAAACGGTGTTGCTGTAATGCCTCGATGTCGAGGCATTCAGCAACACCGAGATCGGCATGATGGGCCATGTCTGGCCCCTCCCCGGGGCGTCAACATCCGCCATACATTGTATGGCGGCGGACGCCCTCTTTAAAAGCGTTTAGGAGGCGATCAACGATCACCTCCTAAACTTCAATGGTGTCGCTGGAATGCCTCAGGAGGCATCCAGCGACACCAAATACTTACCCCAGGGCGGGCTGTGACCGCTCCGGAGAGTGGTCACAGCCGCAGCTGCACGCAGTCTTCGCCATCCGCAAGATGGCGGCGGCCCGGGAAAGAAAATAATAAAGTTGAAAAAGTTCGCTAGACGGTCTCCAGACCCTCTAGAGAACTCTGGCTCCACTTGCAGGTTGAATACAGGTACTGCATTCCACCATACAAGTCAATGGAGCCCAGCTTTCTAATCACTATGTGATTAGTAAAATATATAAAAAAAAAAAAAGGAAAAAAAGAAAAAGCTTAAAAAAAACATGGTAACATTTAAAAATTATTATGCTTTAGAGGAACTATCCAGTTCCAGCAAAATGTAAAAAAAAAAGTCCAAAAAGAGTAAAATAAATAAAATAAAAAAATAAAGTTTATTATTATGAGCAATGCTAAAATTAGCGCTGTATCTTCCCAAAAATCCTGACATGGAAAAATTTAAATAAAAGCATTTCAAATACCCAAGGGGTGTCTAATTTAAAAAAATTAATGGTTTGATGGGGTAAATTGGAGTGGCTGGGCTCAAAGATAGGGCATAGGCACAGACTGACCAAAATAGGGGGAAAAAAGCGCACTTCCCAAATGTGGCCTTTTAACCCCAAACAGCAGTCAAACCCATGCATGGGTGGTATCACTGTACTCGAGAGATGTTGTTGAACACATATTAGGGTGTTGTTTGATAGTGACGTATACCTGGAGCTATAAATGTATACCCAAAGTACAATTTGTGTAAAAAAAAATACCAAAAAAATACTAACACAAAGCGTGGCAAAGGCTGGTGGTAGAATCTCATGCATGGAAAGGGTTAAAATACTAGCATTTGAAATTCCTTGGGGTGTCTAGTTTTCAAAAATATATGGTTTGATGGGGTAAATTGAATTAGCCGGCTTCAAAGATGGTCCTATTAGGACATGGGGGCAGAATGACCAGATGTAAAAGTTCCAAGTTAAAAAATGTGCACTTCCTAAATGTGGCGTTTTACCTCCCAAACAACCCGACAAACCCATGCATGGGGGGTATGACTGTACTCGGGAGATGTTGCTGAACACATATTGGGGTGCTGTTTGAAAGTTATGTATACCAGGAGCTGTAAATCCATACCTGAAGAGCAATTTTAGCAATAAAAAACACAAAATAAATTACTACCACAAAGTTTGACAAAGACTGGTGGTAGAATTAGTGCATGGAAAGAGTTAAAATTCTAGCATTTGAAATACCTTGGGGTGTCTAGTTTTCAAAAATATATGATTTGATGGGGTAAATTGCGTTGGCCGGCTTCAAAGATACCCGAAATGGCACATGGGGGGAAGAATTACCAGATTTGGAAAAAATGGTTTTGAAATAGCAAAACGCTACCTGTACATATTGCCCCATAATGTGTAGAAAAAAGCAAAAAAACATAAAAACATTGGGTATTTCTAAACTCAGGACAAATAGTAGAATATATTTAGTAGGTTTTTTCATTAGCTTTTTTGGATGAGTAAAAGATTTTTGAGGTAAAAGTCAGAAAATTTGGGGTTTTTTTTACATTTTTCATCATATTTTATTATTTTTTTATGGGAAATTAGATAATATGATTAAAACAATGGTATCTGAAGAAAGCCCTTCTTCTCCTGAAAAAAACAACATATAATTTGTGTGGGTTCACTAAATGAGTGAAGAGAAAATTACACCTAAACACGAACACCGCAAAAGTGTTAAAACAGCCTCGGTCCCAATGGTACAAAAGGTAAAACACAGCCTGGTCCTGGTTAAGGCTGCCCACGAGTTCAGTGACTGATTCTAATACCCCGGCCACAGCGACATGTGATATTTTATTACAAACTACCTTCGATATACGGTATAAATATCATCTATACATTAGGGCTGCAATGAATCGATAAAATTAGTTGAATCGATTTATAAAATGAGTTTTTTTCAGAGAAAAAACTCTGAGAAACTCCCCTCCTTCTATAATGCGACCTCAAATATGTTTTTCCCATAATGCCTAACTTTACGTTTATCTGTATTGAACTTTACTTGCCTTGTGTTTGAAATGTATTTTTTTTAATGTAATTTTATAATTTTTGTGACGACTGTTTTTTAGGTTGTTTTTATGTAATTTATATATAAAATATATATATTTTTGTGTCGATGCGCAGGTGCAGAGTAAAATCAGAGAGGCCAAGAAGCGGCCCCCGCGTCCTCCTCCGCACAGGGCCAAGATCCGGCGCACCAGCTCCCGCCGATCCGGCTACGCCTTCTCCCACCAACAGGGATACGGAGACCTCATCATGTCCGGCAGGAATTTCCGACCCAAGATTCCTTCCGCCAAACGGGCAAATTTACCCCGAGCGACAGGAGCCGCAACACAAACTATTACTGAGACCGAAGAGAACCGCGGGCGATTCCCGGAGCCTTGGTTACTCTGCCGTTTATGCCTTTACCGCGGGTCCAAGCCACTGCGCGAATAACGCAACGAGGGGACAATCTATATCATAGTAACAGAGTAATATATATACAGAGTAACATACAGTATATGCATAGTAACAGAGTAACGTATATACATAGTAACAGAGTACCATACAGTACATACATAGTAACAGAGTAACATATATACATAGTAACAGAGTAACATACAGTAAATACATAGTAACAGAGTAACATATATAGAGAGTAACAGAGTAACATACAATCTATATGGCGCGACTGTGTGGAAGTATTTGTCACCGGCGGGCATCTTGGTTGTGGCATTGTTGACTTCTGAAAACTGGTCCAAAACAGCAATTCCATATTTAAATGAGCAGCCCAGCAGAAATGGTAAACGCTCGTGGAAATTTACCGTATTTTTCGCTCCATAAGACGCAGTTTTTTTCCTCCCAAAGTAGGATGAAAAATCAGCCGCGTCTTATGGAGCGAAGATGCAGGCAGGCAGGCAGGGAGGGGGGGGGCAACGATATACCGTATTTATCGGCTATAACACGCACTTTTTTAACTAAAATCCGGAGCTTAAACCCTACCTGCGTGTTATACGCCGATAAATCCGGGGTCGCAACTAAGGCAGGCGGCGGCGGCCGCCAGCAGAGGAGTCCTGGATTTCTGCCAGTCAGGGGGGCCCAATGGGTGCCGAGCGGTTGCTGAAGACAACCGCTCGGCAACTCTCGGGCCCCCCTGCCTGACAGATATACAGGAATCCTTTGCTGGCGGCGGCCGCCACCGCCGCCTGCCTCAGCGCTTCAACTCCTGTGTTGGAAGCGTTTGTCTCGGGTGCCGGCGCTTTACGCTGGGCGCCGGCATACGAGACAAACGCCTCACGCTTCCAACACAGGAGTTTAAGGTAAGTGACCGGGGCGGGGGGGGGAGATCCTGAGAAGGGGGGGTTAGGGAGTTAGAGGGGAGATCCTGAGAAGGGGGGGTTAGGGAGTTAGAGGGGAGATACTGAGAAGGGGGGGTTAGGGAGTTAGAGGGGAGATACTGAGAAGGGGGGTTAGGGAGGGAGGTCTTACTGTGTGTGTCTTAATGTGTGTGTCTTACTGTGTTCATAGCTTATTCAGTTATTGTAATAAATATTTTAGCCCATTTTTTAGCTCAAAATATTTTTTCCTTTTTTTTCTCCTCTAAAATCTAGGTGCGTCTTATCAGCAGGTGCGTCTTATAGAGCGAAAAATACGGTATATTCTTATAAACCATGGGGTATATAAAAAAAAAAAAAAAAAAAAAAAAAAAGTATTAAACTGCGCTTTTATTGGATGTTTCTAGTGTCCTCCGACACCTCATGTGAGACCCCGCGCCGGATCGTAAAAGCGGAGAGACCGCTGTGACGCACGGAGGCAGTCGGGCTGATTTATTTTATAGTTGCCTTTAATTTAATTTCTTTAATTACGACTCAAAATAAATGTGAAGAATATTTGCCAAAATTTCTATTTAAACAAACCAAAAAAACCAAAGCCTGTGGAAATATTTGTATATTTTTTTATTTTATATGAATTGTTGCCATTGGGTTAAAGCGGGCGGGGGGGGGTTACTGGGTTGCGGAGTGGTTTTGGGGGTAACTTGGACGCTTTCAGTAAAACCCCCTTCAGTTTGCCTTCAAAAAGTGCGACACGAGTCCTTATACCAGCCGGCTAGGAAAATGCTGGAATTTCCTGAATACTTTCTTTATTATTTTGTTTGTCTCTGTGATATTCCAGTGTTTAGATTGCAAGTTCTTCGGGGCAAAGAGGGTGCATCACGCAGGGTGATTTTTATGTGCAGGTAAAACACCCTAAAGCTTTGACCCCTTAAATCATTTTTCGTTGGTCTCGTCTTAGATTCAGGAGCCGTATGCCTATCCCATCCATGTTTACATTCCCTCACTGTATTTCCCTCTACCACTTCTGCTAGGAGGCTGTTCCACTTAGTAAACCTACCACCCTCTCAGTAAAGGAAACCTAATTAACTTACGTTGCTTGGTGACTGGTTGATTGGCCCTGCTCCTGGGAGTTTTTATGAAGGCGGTTTCATTAATAACGCGTTCTGTTCCTTTTTATCGAATGTATAAATTTGGAATAATTGTTTATCGATGAATAAATGATGTTTTAATAGATCATTTTTTGTTGTTTGTAAATTCATGGCCACTAGGGGGAGCCGGAGACAGATCAGGGCTGGGCGCTGCTACTCACTACCACTTACTCCTTACAATTAAATTCGAAATTTGTACAAATTTTAATTTTAACAAAATTTTACGATTTCATTAATTCGTATGAATGTCCAAAAGCGAGAAGGGACCCCCAACGAAACAAACAAAAACGAAGCAGAGAGCTCAGAATTTTTGTTTGCATTTCGTAGTGTTTTTACTTTCACTCACGCTTTCACACACTCTCTCTCTTACACTCATTCATGTGCTTTCACCCTCAATCTCACTCTCGCTCGCTCATGCTCTCTCTCACACTCATTCATGCTCTCACACTCATTCATTCTCTCTCACACTCACTCTCTCTATCTCTGTCAATATCTTCCTACTTTCTCAGCCGATGCTTCTATGTCCCTGTTGTTACGGTCAGGTATACTAGGTGGATCCAACAATGCAGGTAAGCACAGCTAGAGAAAGTCCAATACACAGTCCAAGGTCGGGGCAGGTAGATCAGGTGCAAAACGATAAACAGGTCCGGGTACGTAGGCAGGCAGAGAAGATTCGTAGTCGTAAAACAGGTAAGAGGTCGGTACACAAGGCAAGATAACAAGAAATAGCACACCCAAAGTTAAAACTCATAGAACGGGCAAAGACATGGCAAACAAATGAGGTTTAAATAGGAAAAAGGCACTCATGTCAAAGGTCGCGCCGTTGCGTACGTCGCATGCGTCGAATGCCTTCAGATGCGTCGCGGCAGGCATCTCCACTAGATGGCGCTTCACCGCCATGATCCCGGCGTGCGCGCGTGGAGGACACGCCCGCGGCGCGGGCGAGCGTGCGCACCGGAGGAGGCAGGACCGCAAGCCCCGTGAGTGACAGCCGCAGTGGCAGAGGTGGAGCCGCCGACGTCCGGCGGACCAATGTGAGCGGCCGAGGAAAGAGGCGCGGCAGCGCACTTGACCCAGCGGCACGCGAAAGGAACGGAGGTGAGGTTGCTGGCACCCGGCGAGCTGCCATGAGCCGCCGGAGAGGGAGCCGCAGCACGCGCGTGTGACACCTGTCTTCTTTCTTTGTCCGCCTCTTCCTTGTTATCAGCTTCATCACCGAAAACTAAATGAAAAAATTGTCCAAATTGTTTTTGGTCCATTTACACAAACCTACTGCTTCCCAGGGAGTTATCTGATCTCCTGATCTGGCCCAACGAGAAGTGGTGCCCTGGGCAGCCTGATCGGCTTTTAGGGTGATCTGGCCCCCAGTTCTGTGGAAGAGGGGCTGCCGCTCCCTGGAACTGCTACCCGTGGCCAACTCAACCTAGGTGAGAGAATACACCGCTGGGGGCGCAACTTCCCCCGGAGATGGAGGACGGGGGTCAGCAGGTCCCAATGAGATCCTTCTAGAAAGTTCTGCCTGACAATATAAGAGCATCGGAGGCATGACGTGTGCAACATTTACAACATTCAGATAATTAAAGAGAATACAGCCGGAAGGTATGTGGTATGCCACTCTGAGCCCCCCCAGACTTGCCCCCCGTGCTCCAGACTCCCTAGTGTCTAGTGGGTGAACGTCTTTGCGATGCATGTAGATAAACCTCTGCTGGTGGCCGGCACTGGAGCTTCTATGGCCAAGCACCGGAAGGTCATGTGACGATCATAGAAGCCCCAGTGGAAGTGCCGTCAGCAGCAGAGGATGTCCACAGACGCCCAACGGCTGCCAAAAAGGAATATCCAGGTCCCCTGTAGTGCTGCGGGGGATGCTCCTCTCTGGCAGTCGATGCACATAGACAACCTCCGCTGCTGCCGGTACTTCCGCCGGGGCTTTTATGGTGGAGCACCAGCGTGACGTTACCTTCCGGAGCTCCATCATAGAAGCCCCAGCGGAAGGGATACACGTTATTTATTATATGTTATCGCAATGGCGGGGATGGGATACCTATGTACCGGGCTGCATTAACTCACTTTCCATCGAAAGACACGTGACTGAATAACTTACAGGGGGTGGGAGGGGGCGCCCTTGCGGCTTCCGTCTCCCGCAGGCAGCCTGTCCATATACCTGTATGGATAAGGCAGCCACAGTCATTTAGTGGATACAGCCCGCATACTCCGGGGCACAGGCTGTAACATATGACATTGATGTGTGGGGGGAAAAAAGGTCTTTTTTCAATTTTTCATCAATTTTCATCAATTGTTAGGGTTCACTAAATGGAAGAGAATTACAGCTAAACACGAGCTCCGCCAAAGTGTCAAAACATCCTCGGTCACGAAGGGTAACAAAAAAACAAAACAAACAGTCTGGTGCTTAAAGGTTTAATTGTCTTTTATTACGTGTAAACAGTGTTTATTCTTCTGTCCAAGTATCCTCAACATTGTCATCTATTAACAAGTCACAAGTATTTCTATGAAGCATGCGCAACGTCAAAAGAAGCCCTTACGTCTTATGACTGCAGAAAGTCTCTTTGGAAGAAACCACTTCGTGTTAGGAGGCGGGGTTGTGGAATAAAACACTGTCATTTGTGAAAGCGGCAGCTGTATTGGTATTTGGAAGCAGGACAGAACACCCCCATGGCCTTTGCACTGTGGTACAGCCTGCCCTGAATGTGATGTCATAGTGCTGTGACATCACAATGCTGTGATGTTCTGTAAAAGCGCATCCAGACACTCTGGTTGTTTCAGATTGTGAGCAGTAGCAGTACTGAGCATAACAGTTACCTGTCCACGACAGGGAGCGAAACTGAGCTTTCAATTGACTTTAAAAAGACAAAATAGGCAGAGATTAAAAGGCCTTCATTCGTGTGCACGCAATAGCCGGCACATAGGTGCGAGTCTCTGCACCTGAACATCTTTGACTGACCCCCGACAGGTACACGTTTCAGCCGTCATGGAGCGCACTTGCTCCGGCACTCCTAGCCCTGGCACAAGCAGCAGAATAACATTCACGCTGTTTGTGTTTGGCTGGGCGCTCTTATGCGGCGGATCTCTACTTTCTGTCTATGGGTTCGCGACATGCCAGTCCGACAGCTGTATCACCTACAAGGCGACGGGCCCGGTACTTGCCGGGATAGGGCTGGCATATTTAATGATGGCAGAGTTTACTGCCCAACGAGAGAGGAGAAGGAGGGAATTAGAAGGAGACCCGACGGATCCAGATAGCAGCTTCCTCTGCGGGAAAAGCCGGCAGTTTGTGCAGTTCGTAATACTCGGGATCCTGTTACTGGCTTGCGGGGTACTGATTAGTATCCCAGGACTTGTGTTTCCAGCCTGCAAGCCGGTATCCAACACAGACAAACCCCCTAAAGTCTGTGAAACTCCCTTACTGCAGACAATCGTAATCATACTAATCGTCTTGTGTTACTGCCTGGCTATCTGTCTGAGTAAAAACCGTCGGGACGGCGACTCTGAGGAGGACCCAGAAGCCTGCAGATATCAGCCGCTTCCTGTAAGTGTGGGTGACGAAGTCTTCACGGTCCCGTCAGCCCCACCTCCACCTTTTGCAGGAGGAGATGATTGGCCAATGAGCAGGGACCCTCCTTCCTACGACAGCGTCCTGTTTGAAAGGGGCGACCGTGATTCCGGCGGAAGCGACGGGGAAGACATACACACCGTTCCATGGCGATGGGGGCCGAGAATAGAATACATCAACGAGCCTATCCCTTCGGAGCCACCTCCAAGATATGAGGACATATGCCCTTCTCAGCCGGATCCTGAAGAGAGCTCATCATCATCATCATCGTATTACTCGTTTTCCCAATCATCGGAGTCGAGTGACTATGAGCTCGCACCAGGACCCTAAACGTGGAAAGTCTGAACTATTGGGGGGGGGGGGTTTCTAACATTTCGACTCAGTACAGAGTTTGAGCCGGAAGCGTCACCCAAAACATCACATCTGACAATATCCAGGTCTGCAGATAAAGGACTGAAATCAGACCGGGTTTTTGGTCAGTGCCGGCACCGTACATGACGCCTGTTGAAATGTTTTTCCCCCCCCGTGAGACTTCCACCTTAAATAACGGATAAATAAAATGACATCTTTTCATGGTTGCCCCTCAAACAGTATCTGTGTGCGTTTGTGTGTGTGTTGGATATACCGCGTGTACGAGGTGACATTATCGTATGGAATCTATAAGATAAATCTCTTTTGTGTGAAATCAATGTCTCTGGCTTGGAAGCACCTCCAAGATACGAGATATATCGTACCCAGCGCGATCCTCTTCATATTACTCGAGCGACTATGAGCTCGCACCCGGACCACAAATGTGGAAAGTCAGCGGTTTTAGCTTAGCAATGTTGCGTCTTCGTTAAAATGCGCCGTGTTTATATATTTGCCGTTACAACCGTCTCTTGCATAATAGGCATTATGCGCCCTGACATCGTGATTGGGCCGTTCAGAACCTACTCACCCTGGATTGGCTACCATGGCCTGCTGCACTTCCCGCTGTACACTCGCCACAAACACAGCCAAAATTCACCGCTATTATCACCTCCTATCTGACCCCAGCGCTCCGTCTTTGGCCGTCTGTGGAGAGGGAGCGACGGAGCGGATCTTCCCTCAGCTTTCCGGAACCCCCGCGGTTCCCAATCTCCCGCAGGTCGCCTGTCGATATACCTTTACCCAGGCAGCCACCATGTTTACAGGAGACACATGTATCGGTGCTGGTCAGTGACATGTGAAACAGCTGCCTTCATGTATGTTGTGTGCATGTGTATATTTAGTGGATAAGTGGATAGTGCCCGCATTCTCCGGGGCACAGTCTGTAACTGGATGCTAAAACCAGATAGCAGGATAAAAAACTTTGAGAAAAATGCATTTCTTGTTTTTCGTCCCTCAACCTGCCCCCCCCCCCAGTTAGGCACATCTGATCCCAGGCTTGCCACACTGCTTCCCAGATATACCACTCTGCCCCCCCCCACATATATACCCTATATGCCTTATACCCCCTGTTATGCCACATACCCCCAGATATGTCTTATAACCCCCAGATATACCCCTCTGCCTCCCGCATATATGCCTTATACCCCATCTATTATCAGCAGTGGTGGAATATGATGTCGTCCAATAATAGAGCTCGCTACACCCTATCAAAATAAAAATGGCAACGGGAAATTCAGCCACGTGTATAATACAAAAAAATTATATTTATGGGGGAGAAAAATCTAAATGTTTGAAAAAACTCCTGGGTCCCAAATAGCACTGTTTTTTTATTTTTTACACTCATTTGGCATTTAATCCTCTGCGTTTGGAAAGTATAGAGCCGATTAGGTTTCCCTTTTTCTTCCCTTCATTAGCCATCTGAAGAAGAACAATTATTGGACACATTCACTATTTTACTGCAAGATTTCTGTATTTTTTTCCCTCCAAATAAAGAATTTCAAAACAAAGATGTGCATAACATTAAGTTAAATAAATTAATATACCATGGAATGTACTCTTCAATACCTTAAGGACCCCATAGGACCCTCTGTAATTTGCAATATACCGTATTGGCCCGAATATAGGCCGCACTTTTTCCCCCCACTTTAAGTCTTTAAAGTGGGGGTGCGGCTTCGGGGTGTAGCGCCCGACGTCCGGGACATGCAGTTCCGGGTGCCGGGCAGGCAGCAGGGTTAGGATACAGATCCCCCGCAGCGGTGCAGGGGACCCATATCCTACTCCCGCTCAGACAGCCTCCCCTGCCAGCACTTCCCACGGGGGGAGCGCCGGCACGGGAGGTTGTCTAAGCGCATCGCGCAGACTTCACCGGCAGCGGCGATGCGCGTAAACAGCCTCCGCTGCGGAGGTTGTTTACGCGCATCGCCACAGCCGGTGAACGTCCGCACGATGCATTTTACCTCTGCCCCCAAGACTTACCAGAGCAGACACCCGGGAGTCTGCTCTGGTAAATCGGGGGGGGGGGGGGGGGGGGGGGCGGAGGACAGTGGCAGCATATCTCGGGGGGGTGGACAGTGGCAGCATATCTCGGGGGGGGGGGAGGACAGTGGCAGCATATCTCGGGGGGGTGGACAGTGGCAGCATATCTCGGGGGGGGGGGGAGGACAGTGGCAGCATATCTCGGGGGGGTGGACAGTGGCAGCATATCTCGGGGGGGGGAGGACAGTGGCAGCATATCTCGGGGGGGGACAGAGTGGCAGCATATCTCGGGGGGGGGGCAGAGTGGCAGCATGTCTATTAAAAAAAAATTCTTTAAAAAAGCACCAAACTTTTAGGGGGCGGCCAATATCCGAGCCAATACGGTACTATCTATGTTCACAACTTTCACAATTTTTTCTTATCGTAGCGCACCCGCAATGTAACTTTCCAACAATCATCGTAGTGCGGGTGATGTATTGGTAGCCATAAGGTTTCCGATTTGGCTTTCACTTAAAATTAACCATTAAAATACATTTATTTTTTTTAAATCATCTCATTTCATACAATGTCCCTTGAGGAATCTTTCCTTCCACCCTTCCATGTAGGAATCTTGTTGAATGTGTCCTACGCCCCATGTAGACCCACAACTCAGAAGATGTAACTTCAGTAGACCTCGTCAGGAAGAACCTGATCACAGATAGTCATCCTCGCTGGATGGTGGGGTTAGTGAACCTTCAGCCTCGGAATCCGCTGAGATCTGGGATCCGGTCCTGCTCATGTTCCAAACGTGGGGTGAGAAAGTCTTCTCCCAGCTGCAGGGATATCCCACCGGCTTCAATCTGCGAATAAAGTCTACAGCCTGGTGCCAGCGCTGCACGTCCGTTCACTTGCTGGCTTTGGTCCCTCTCTGTTTGCTCATTGAAGTCAACATCTGACTGATGTAGGACGTAAGAAGGTCGTCCATCTTGTATCCCTAATGGGAATATAATACATGGTGAATTAATACCAGTCCTGAGATACAGTGTTTCAATCAGACATGCGACAAGGTGCAATAAGAACTAGTGGCCGGCCCTCGCGTGGGTTCCTTTGGCCTATCAGTAAGTTGTGATTCTCCAGCATTGTGTTTGGTCTATTTTTATGGCTTTTATCCTCTTTCTAGATATAAATGTAACATTTCCCGCACCGTGATGCTTCCACGTGTTGCTCGGCAGATGAGAAGTCAATGCCTACTTACCAGCGAGGTCTCGCAGAGCAACTTGCTGCCTCTCACCAGGTTTCCGATCGTGATGTGGAAGTAAGTGTTCCCGCTGCTCCAGTTCGAGATCTTTGTGAAGGGGTGAGTGGCCAAAATGTCCTGTAAAAAAAAAAACAAGGGGTACGAAGAAAAAATTAGCATCGGTGGACCAGAGCCGCCAGCGTATACAGTGCACAGGGCCAGGGCAATATGCTGATATCTTTTGGGATCTCTCCAATGGGGACCTATTAGATTCCAAGGGGTTGATTAGACCAGTTTGCAATCTATTACACAGAATATTGGTTATTAATGAGGTATGGAATCTGAAATAAATATGCATAAAAAAACAATATTTGGGGATTGGAGTGTACCTGACTTTTTAAAATATACTATTAACCGCTAATTTCTAATTATAGTGTAACTTTTTCTCAAGAAATGTATGGATTTTGATCATTCAGTGTAAGAAGGAGAATATTTATTTGTTACATTCCGATTCACAATTGTCAGCGTTCTGTCCTGTTCTGTATAGCTTGTTGGTTTGCTTTACCCTCTTGGATAATACAAAAGCCCTATTGCATATCCTCAGCAGGCAAATCTCCAGCCAACCTACCTGGTCATTGCTAGTGACACCTGGCCAGTGGTGCTGCTGTCGGGGCTATCATGACTGAATTATGACAGTTAATGACTATGCATCATACTAACACAACAATTGAATAAAGAAATAAATACGTACCTTTGTCTTGGGGTCGATTAAGCTGACGCCATGTTTATTGATAGCTATTAGGAGAATTTCTGGGAAATGAGGCTCTGTAGTTTGCTGAAGAAACCAAGAAAAAAAAGAAAATTTCAAATATATTCTAGGCACGTTGATTTACTGGATATCGAGGGCAGGTTGTCCTTGGGGGCAAAAGGGGGAATTGCCCCAGGGTAGGTCTAAATTATTTAAACAGGGACAGAACGAATCACACCGAATATTCTGTGAGGTTCCTGTATGTTTATAGCCAAAGCTGAAGCCAGATGGGCCCCTTGGTCATAGGAGACATGCCCAGGGGTCTTGGCCATTCAGATGCCCCATGGTTTCAGTACAAATGGTCCTTCATGTCTCTGGAACTTGGTATTGGCAGCAGTGATGGTAATTGAAGCAAGACACATCTCTAAATCTTTTAAGAAGCATTTTTTTCCCTTTCAGGCAAAATTTGGAATTTTTTATTAATTTGTTTATGCCTGGATGGATGCAATTAGGGATTTATTGGAAAGTTTAACTTCTATGGATTTAAGTAATTGGTTTTTCTTTAATACATAACTAATAAAATCCAGTCTATCGTGTCCGAGGTAAATGTTACCCCTTTCTGTCGCTTCTGATTTAAATTGGCAAACATGTCATTAAATATATAAACGACGGCATTATGAGAGACCCCGGTGAGTCTATACATTTAATAGTCTGAATCGTCATATGGTATTAGTCTGTAATACCTTCACTTCAAAGAAAGCCGATCCAAACGTTGGCCATTTATAGATTATCTTCAGGAAGGCGACCTTGGCGTCTTCTCTTGTTTTTCCAGCATGCTTGTTAAAATAGGCTATAATGGACTGCAAAAGAACACAGGAAGAATTGTATGAAAAAGAAGACAAAAAAAAGAAATAACTAATCAAAAAAAACAAGGAAGACCATGATGTAACTATAGGTAATCAACCAATTTCAGAGCTAAATATTAATAATATTAATATTATAAGGAGCCCACTGATATCACCGGCATCCACTATTAAAGAGATCACCATTGGGATCCATATTACGCTGGCAACAGTGCAATAAATAAAGAAATGAATGATAAATATATACATTTTATTTAAGATTTTTTTAACGTACTACCACTAGTAATTATTCTGTTAAAGTGTTTTTATGGTTCAAAAGAAAAATGGAAAAGGGGGATTATGGTTAAACGCCTCTGAGGCCAATGACGTACCAGGAGAACCATGCAAATATACATACATGAATATAGGGTAGATATCAAATCAGGGCAAGTTAGCATATTTATTTTTGGGGTTGTTTTCCTATTCATCATAGCTGTGGATAATGTGTATACCTATAAAAACTGTGAATAAAAAACATGCCATTCATAAAAAAATATGGGTTTAAAAAAAATCACTACTTGCCCCCCCCCAAAAAAAAATAAAAAAAAATATGTGTGGCATCAATAAATGAGAATGGTTAAGAAAACACTTTGTTCTGGTCCTATAGCTTAAAAAAGCCCTGGTCCTTAAGGGGTTAACAAACATAGTAAAAATGGTTTAAAAAATGGCAAATATTTTGGACTTTAGAGTAGGAAAAACCCTTGTCCTGAAGGGGTTAATTTGGTGATTACAAAGCAGTGATTGGGAACGCTAGCGTGCCCCCCCCCCCCAGTATGATGGGCCGCCATGTTTTTTGCCACCTACCCTCTTCCACTCATCTGGGTTCAGCTGGCGGATCAGATCTTGGGGGACCAGCTCCTTCAGGATTTTGGGGATGTTTGGGAAATAAGACTTGTCGTCCTCAAACCGGACCCTGTAGATGAGCGCCGCCAGCTGCAGCACGTCTTCTCGGGTGCACTTGTGATACCCGCGAAGATACTTCGGTAACTCCTGTTAAGAAAAATAAATCTCCGTATCAGGATCGAAACGGAGGCGAAGCAGCCAAACAGTCCGATTATTAATCAAAACTACATCTATATAATTATATCTGGTTTATAAATTTACCAAAAGGAACTGCAGACCTCCAAAACATGGCGCAACTAGCATTATCTAATCAATTCTCTGTCCTCTCCTCTCTTGAACGGCCATCTTTAAAGGCTGCCTGAACCAATCACCATATTGGAAATCGCCATGTTTGGGGGTCGGACCCTTTTTCTCCCCCCCACCCCCCATTTGGTTTGGTTATCTGAGCTGATAAACACACATATGTTATGTATCTAGATGTATCGATGTATCTGGAATCTCAAATAAAAGAATGGGACGCTGGAAGTCGGGTAATGGACAGAGTGTGGATACAATGTAACCTACACAACCATTTACCTGATAATAATGGAAAATCGAGTCAGCCATCGGGTCCTTTCCAGGCATTGTGTTGGTCCACAGCTTCTTCATAAAGAACACCTGATACGTCAAGGAAGGTACGATCCCTAAACACGAAAACAGCAAGAGTGACGCTGGGCAGTCTCTACAGCCCAATGTAAGCCGGGCATCCGATTGTTACTATTAACCCACAGAAACATAATACAGCGAGGGGATTAAACATGCGCGGGACAGACATACGGCTCCTGAATCTAAGACGAGACCAACGACTGATTAAGGTTTGAGTCTTTACAGCAGGAGGAACGGGCGACTAGACGGGGGCCGATCTGCCGGCAGGTTTTGGGTTTCCGTGTAAAGTAAGTCATGGACTATAGGAGCTTTGGACACTTGAGACTTTTTCTTACCATCTTTTGACGGCCTGGCTTTCTTTATCCAGTCTGTCAGATGTCTCACAAAGTCAAAGAAAAAATCTCCTTCGGGGACACTGATGACCTGAAACGAGAGATGCGATCTTAATCAGAACCGCTTGGAAACCTCTGAGGTTCCAGTTAAAAAAATAAAACAAAATACAAACTCGGCTTCATTAGAAGATGTTTTTGTGCGGCGGATTTTAGCCGCATTTGAAGAAAAAAAAAAATGTTCTAGAACAAAGAAAATGAACTGGGATGAAGTTAATATGAAACCCAACATCACTTAGTTCCTTTAATGTGACATCAAACCCCCCCCCCCATCCCTCACCTTATCCGAAATCTTCACAAATAAACTGAAGCCTTCTGAGGATTTGAGCAGCAGCCGGTTGGCGATATCTTGACAGAAATCCTTGGCTTTGGTGCTGGATTCAACTTCAAAAGCCTGAAAGACAAGACGAGTGTGAACCTCCCGCCATGACACGCCGGGGCATAGGATAATTCCTTCAGAAAACCCCCAAAAAGTGTGTTATCCCCTAAAACTATACAAAAGTATCGTTTATATTAACTTGAGAAAGTGAGACGTTCGTATTAATAATAAATATAAATTAATAAAATTAGTAATAAATAATAATGATTAAAAATGTATAATAAATTGAATTAAAAAAAAAATATTTTCTTCAGGAATATTACTATTATTTATCCCTAGGAATATTATATATTTATTTATTTTTTTACATGAAATGTGTGTATTTGTTAAATAGGCTTTAAAATAATTAAATAAATATAGGTTTCATATCGATACGTTCTTGGCGTCGTTGGTTACCTCGTCAGTATCGTCAGGGAAATACACTTTGTGAAAAATTTGAGTTGTTTTGTGCTGGATCGCCTCCACTTCAACTAAATGCGGGGGATATTTTCTGGAGCCATTTCTAGAGAGAGAGAAAGAAAGGAAAAAAAGTATATTTTTGGACACAACACCGAAAAATAGACATTAAATAGAAGGTAAATGATCAGTTGTAAATTTGTAAATAAAGTTTTTTCTAAGCCTCCGTTTCCTCACATTTATTGATGGGTTAGACCATTAGCTAATCATTGCCAGGACTCAAATAGGAGGAGCCGACTGTTCCTCCCACCAATCACTGCAAGCAGGGCATGTGAGCAGCTGCACCAATCAGGAGGCAGACTTTCTCTGGGGGTTTTTTTTAGATGATGTGAGGGAATTGGAGGGAAGAACATGAGAGGGAAGCCTGTAGGAAGGACCTTCAGGCTGGGAGAGTTCGGAACTAGGCCCAAAGCAAGGCCTGAGTATGTTTGAGCGCTGCCTATGTTAGAGAAGATGTCAAAGTGCCCTCCTCAGGGCATTATTCACAAAAAGGGTGGAGACTCCAGGCACACCCTCTCCATCGTTCCTCCAATCGGAAGTGCTCCAGGAGCCCGGGTTAACGGAGCTGACAACACGGGGAAGCGAACGAAGAAAGAAGAAAAGGAAAGAGAAGAAGTGGAGCTGTGGGAGAAAGGGACACGGGAGCGGCGGTGGAGAAGGTAGGGAGACAATGAGAGAGAGTTTGAGAGGGAGCGTGAGAGTATGAGAGTATGAAAATCCTTAGCTCCCGGCTTCGTGTTTGTTTGTTTTCGTTGGGGGTCGTTCCTCATTATTGGACATTTGTACGAATTGCAAAAATAGGCAAGTTTTCATGAAAAGAACCCCTCGTACCTCAGCGCTCTCTGTAAGCGATGCATGCAGTCCGCGGCCAGGACGTGCTGCTTGCGCGACTGGATAAACCTTTGCACGTGGGGCAGCAGCAAGTTACTGGGCGGAAAGAGACCACTGGTCAACCACAGGAGCTCCCAGCCCTTCTCCTCGCTGTATCTAAGTGTGGGAATCACAGGGTTAAAAATCGACATGTCGGCAGCAGAAAACTATCCCATATGTAAAGACCGTCCATTTTTCCGCTCACTGGTGACTCTCTTCGTTTGTTACCCTGTGTGAGGCATTTATTAATAGGTGCCCGCAATGAGGGCAAATCCAGTAATCCTACATAACATGGCGGTTTTTCCCAATGGCTTCCATCAGGACTCCGGAGACAATAACTGGATTATCTAATATACGCACAATTCCCCTCCCCCAGTTTTAGGCATTCCTCTGTATTGCGCATGTTTAGGCCTGATGCCCCACTAATGCTTCGCCCTGATGTAGGGAAGCACATGGGGGTATCCAGCTGGGCTACAGGGAAACTCATCAAACTACAACCCCTGCCAGGTTGTCCCTAAAAGGAGCCTGGCATCACCCTGCTGTTAATTAGGTGATCATTCACAACCTTGAATTTGACCTCCTTTTAACTCTTTACTCACTTGACGTGGTTGTCGGTAAGTTGCTTCAGGACCTGGCAGTATACCTCGTCCTTCAAGGCTTCTGCTTTCAAGGCACCTTCAAAGATTTGGTCTGTCAGCTCATTGACCGAGCGCATGCGCTTCGAAGGATAGTCACCCATGTATTTTAATATAGGTGCGGACGCGAGCTAAGGAAAAAAAAAAACTAACCTAAAGGGGACGTTATTGTGATAACATTACCGGGGTTAATGTTGTAAATGACTATTGTAGCTGGAAAAGGCTGATTTTTTAATGGAATCTCATCATAGGCATACAGAGGCCCTTTATCACTCCCATCCAGGCCCGGACTGGCCAGCGACCTGATGGAGCTGCAGCTCCAGGCCCCTACCTTAAAATAGGCTCAGTCAGGACCGGACTGACTGGGCCTATGCGGCCGCATTATCGCACCTGCCCCTTAAGCCCGCAGCAACTGGCCCCCTAGAGTGGCGGACCCGGTCGCAGTTGCTGCTTATTCCGGCAACAAGGTAAGTAGGGTAAGGGAGGGGGGTGCAGTGAGAAAGGGGAGAGGGGTTAGATAGAAAGGGGTAGAGAGGCTAGATAGTGAGAGGGGGTACATAGTGATAAGGGGGAACATAGAAGATAAGGGGCAGATAAGAAGGGGATGGGGAGAGGGGGTAGTGTGAATGCGTACAAGAATGAATACACTCCACTTTTAAAGCAGATCTGATATTTTTCCACCATTCTATATTTTTACAGATTAAAATAATATATATATATATTAGAAACCCCCCTATATGTGTATATTATGGAAGCAGCCATCCTAACTTCCTGTTTGCAGGATCTGCAGGATTATTCTTCCCCCTTTTGTTAAGTTGATGAGGTTGGTTCTGAATGGATAATGCAAGTGCTGACGCTTTATTGCTACGGATTGTATCTTTATTTTATACATTTACATGCATTTAAACCCAAGAATCCCTAAATCATTTTACTGATCCAAAATTATAGAAAAATAAATGATGTGAAATATCTGGAGAGTGATAAAGGGCAGCGATGATGTCACGTGGCACTGGTCGGTATTTATGTGGATTTGCGGTTATATATACTGGTTATTCCCACGGCCCCCCAGTAAAGGATATCTATGAAGACCATGCAGGCCTCCTGCGACAGCTCATCGCTGACCAGCACTTTCTTCAGGAGGGCTTGTTTGATGGGCTCGCGCGTGTACGTCCACAGCTTGTCCTTCCCCCGGTTCTTGGTGATCATGACGCGGCTCAGCGTGTGCTTCGGCGGAGGCCTTAAAACAGCAAAGCCAAACCATTAAAAAATAAAAGACCCACCCGGCCCCCGTCTAGTCGCCCGTTTCTCCCGCTGTAAAGACTCAAACCTTAATCAGTCGTCGGTCTCGTCTTAGAATCAGGAGCCGTATGTCTATCCCATGCATGTTTAAATCTCCTACCACCTCTGCCGGGAGGCTTTTCTGCTTATCTACCACCCTCTCAGTAAAATTTTAAAAAAGCATTTTTAGATTGTTAAAGTTGCTTGTCAAAGTTTTTAAGCAGGGAATGCCTAATTGTCATGTGACCCAAAGGCATGTGCCGATAGGCTGTTGCTATAGAAACTAAAGAAAATTATTAAAGGCTTCTGTGTTGATTTAATGACAGATGAGCTCATATTGCGGAGCAGTAATAACCCGGGGGAAGGGTCGCTGTGACCCACGGCTGAAATATCAGAAACGGTTCCTAACCTGAAATAATCGTAGGAGAATTCTTCCAACGTGTACGGCTTCACTTTTTCTTCGTGGTCCGAGGTGGTCAGCTGGACGGGCCGCACCGCTTCTTGTTTCTGGTCTGGAGACATCGTAATTAACACCTAGAGAGGAGGAAATCCAGGGATGGAAGGAATGAAAGGTAATCCAAAGTAATAAATAATAACCCCCCAGCACTGTTGTCAGGAAAATCTCCTGGTCCCCTGTTAGAGCAATCAAAACTCCCGGTCCGTAGCAAGCGAGAAGTCTTTATTTATAAGTATCGATACATATGGGTGAGGTCCTTACATGCATTGATTCAGGCGAGGAGTCGCACCCGGTGACCACGGGTACAACATTTTATATTAGCAAGTAAACAAGTTACATACATCGTCAACGTATACGCATATCCTGACGACAGCTCATTAGATTACACTTTATTGTCTGTGTCAGCAAGCCTTACAGCTTTAAAGTATTACCTTATACAGTTAGAACTAAGAGAGGATGTGTGGGTGTATGTAAAGCACAATACAATACTGTATACACTAATATAACCCCCCCAGCGCTGTATACGGCAATGCTGATAAAGTCCGTTCCTCTATAGACTTTAATTAGTCAGAGAGTCCATCTGGATGATTAAGACTGAGCCATTCTATTGTTTCCCACAGGCAGTATGATAAGGAGTCGGGGGAGGGGGTGTTTAGTAGATCAGGGATCAGATAACAGAGCGAGAAAATTATATTATGGGGGCAAAAACCACAAAAAGAAAACATTTAAATATTTTTAAAGATTTATTATAATCTGAGACTAGTAATAGAAAAAATGGTGGGAGATCCCTTTAATAAAACAGATTCTGTATAATGACCAGGGGTGGAATTTGGGAGTCACCCAAGTAGTACATTGTGTAGTAACTGTACGACCTGGCGTACGGGTTAAATGGGTCTCTATGTAGATCTATAGACGGTGCTTGAAAATGATGCATTTCAGCTACTTCTCCAGCACCACTAATTGGGTTAAACTTAACTTGCACCTTAGAAGGTACATCACCATAGCCATTGGGGATCTACCCTCCAATTGGGAAATCGCGCATGTTATGGATTCACCTACCACAATCTCCATCGGAGGCTTGGTCACGGTTGGCATCACGTAGACGCTCTCGGTGGGAAAATCTCCCTTTTGTTTGGTTCTTTCATTGAAGCCGTGGGCCCAGCCGCAGCTCATCACTGTGTCCCCGGTGTCCTGGTCCAAGGTGATCAGGTCTCCCTTCAGAAAGCTGAGGAAGCCGGAATCTTCCCCCGCTACCGGCGACAGAAAAGAATACACTTCAGATCCTCCCGGGACACGGTGCTTCAGAGAGTATTACTCTGCTCTGTCCCGCAAATCATCCCCCGTCTTAGCAGCCCTTCTCTGAGCTCTCTCCAGAATATCTACATCCAGCAGTGTCCGGAGAGCAGGCGCGTGATTGGCTGGAGCGCAGGAAGTGTACCGAGGAATGCTTCCTGTTTACCGTAGAGGCAGCCGGGGGAGGAGTTACAGGACACAGAAGTTTTATTTTCTAACTCCAATAACTAAGGAATGCCT
This sequence comes from Spea hammondii, assembly GCA_029215755.1. Classification (NCBI taxonomy): domain Eukaryota; kingdom Metazoa; phylum Chordata; class Amphibia; order Anura; family Pelobatidae; genus Spea; species Spea hammondii. Next base: position 3,293,917 of record JARDYJ010000002.1, read on the forward strand.
GCACCGATTAACATGCAGTAAAATTCACGGACTCCAACATGCGATTAGCATTAAAGTAGGGCTCCTTTAAATAACATATACACAACTTTATAAATACAATCTGGAGACGCTCTGTTTTGTTTTCTGGACACTTGAGTCCCTAATAAGCTCTTCATGCACTTATTGAGTCTAGCGAAGCATAGTTATAATGTCCTTACCGGGATTTGGATTGTCATGAAGGGCCACCACGTACTTGGACCTCTTCCTCAGCCCTTCCAGGAAAGTCACCACCAGCTCTCTGATGTCTTCCGCGTTGCTCGAGGTGAAGGTATACTCGTCTCCCTTGATGGTGGCCAACGTGAAGCTCTGTCCTTGCATTTTTCCACCTCTTTGGGCATTAGTGGTGAAAACAAGGAATTAGGTGGTTCTGTGTTGTATTGTAATGTCACATATGGCCACTGGGGGCAGACAGGTGGTACATCCACCATGCCCTGATCCCCTTTTGGCTCTCTCTCTTAGTCTAGGTTGGTTTAAGCATTAGCTTCTTACCTACTCAATGCATGTTTAAATTCATTCACTATTCACCTCTACCACCTCTTCTGCTGGGAGACTGTTCCACTTAACTACCCCACCCACCCAGAAGTTTTTGTTTTTGATTATTAACGTCAAAACGATACGTTCTTGGACTTTCTGCTGTAAGCAACATTATGATAAAACCTGCTTACCTGCTGCTAGAAACTGCGGTAATCTCCGGGAAGGAAAGCTCCAGCAGAACCTGCTCCTGTTCATCCACAAAATAAACCCCCGTCCAGTTAACGGCAACAATCACATCGTTCTTAGGCAGGCTGGGTCCTGGAGCAGGACAGACGGTTAGTATTAGATGCACGGTCAGCTGCTGAAATGTAACAAAGTAGTTCTCCCTCCAGGCAAATATCCCCGACATTTAAATGGTTAAAGTAGGGTACTTTTGCTCTAGGAGGTGTGGCTTAGGGCAGGGCTTTAATCAGACTTTTTATGTTGCTATCAGCCCTATCGCTGGGTATTTGTGTAACTGAGAGGGGCATTTAGAAGAAGAATAATGGGGTTTATTTATCCGTTTAATTTACAAAGCCGTTCCCTGCTGTTTCTATACACATTATCGGGGCTTTTAGGGCTGTAGAACCCTGCGATCCCCTCATACCCAGCAAACATTCTGACCTCCTAGAAAAGAGGGGCATCAGGGGGGGAGAGAGGGGCATCAGGGGAGAAAAGAGGGCATGGGAGGAGGGGCATCAGGGGAGGAAAATGGACCACATGGGACAAAAGAGGGGTATTAGAGGAGGACGAGAGAGGGACACACAGATGTTGGTGATGTCATGATGCCTGTGACGGAAGCCTCCATCACTGGGACCACCGGAGAAGCCTGACTGCCGGCCTCCTCCCTATTGACTATAGGCCCTGGGTTTGTAAAGGCTTCTGTGGCTACCCCCAGCAGTATCATCTCATCACTGGCTGAGGGGATTATCTCCAGCAGACAGCCAGGATCTGCAACCAGGGAGTGACTGCCATTGTTTCAGTTTAATGTTGTATAAATCAGTCTCCCCCCCTATTGTATTGTTAATCCCGTTACTGCCCCTGTTGTCTCTGGGAGGCAGATTAAGGGGGCGGTTTGTGTCCCAATATCTTGTTTTATGTTAATGTGTGTTTTGCTGGATATATCCAGCCCTGTGTGTCCAAAATAAATCAGTCTTCGTTTGGTTTTACCCGACACTGAGTCTCGGCGAGTGACCGGGGAACCGGGTGAAGTGTGTTGTCCCAGGCTAAGGGAGCACAAGACAGCGGAGGTAGTCGGTCGGACTAGCCAGCTCCGTGACACTGACATCACTGGGATGTGTATAATTGGCAGTTGTGATAAAGAATCAGGGATATGCAGCCCTGCAATCTTTATCGCAGTTCGTGTGACCGGCCAGCGGGGGCATCATCAGCCACCCCAGGAGGGTCCGGAGCAGCTCCAAACGGAGTTCCGAATGTAAATTTTAGCAGATGGAGAAGTGCAAACTGTACCTGAAAACTTGAAGGCCTCGTAAAATCTGGAGAAGAGCAAAGGCCACTTAAAACGAGCAAAATCCACCACGTTCTCCTTGACTTTTTGTGGATCTGGCCTCTTCTGGGTGTAGATTCCCTAAAAAAGGAAAAAACATGCCCGTTGTACAGCTCTGCTGAGTATGACGGCGCCATATAAAACATGAAATGATAATAATAATGAAACACGTGATGTCAGTACCACCGGTCTGGCCACAATCAGTATGGATACCATCTCCGGTCCTGAAGAAGTGAGCGCAGACAGAACAACCGTCCTTATTAACCCTTAATTATCCTTCTACTATAAGGACTTATAGCCTGAATATGAGAGCCTGGGCAGTTGCTATAGAGTTGATAGAAACATTTTACTGAGGTTTATAAATGATCTCATGCATGATTAAATTCCCTCAGCGTATTAACCTCTACCACTTCTGCTGGGGGGCTGTTCCACTTATCCAACACCCCCTCAGTGGAGTAAATATTCCTTACATGACATCTAAGCCTCTGACCCCTATAATTCCCTTCTGAAACGAAGCAGACATTGAATACAGCCCTTATCCTTTGGTGAAGAAGACATACCTTTTTATGAGCCGCGATTATAAACTGGGACCATTTCTCGATGTTTTTGGATGGTGTGATCTCTCGGTCGGGGATATAGGATGGGATGAGATTAAATAACCTCTCCATTACCAGCTCGGAGCCGTAATCCACGTAGTACTGCTGGGACGCCAATTCCGCCAAGTCTTCTTCCTGCCAAGAAAATAAAAAATCAGTTTAAAAATATCCACGCGGATTAGGAAACTTTTCGGATTCTATCAGGCTGCAGCGGTTTGCTATAGAAAAGTAAGAAATGCCGTTTTGTACGATCCCAATTATATTTCTGAATATTTCACGTTCTTTGTTGCTTGTCTTTATGGAACTTTTAAAGGGGAACATTCCAGAATTCCACATTTTAATTTTTAAAAGAACGGTCCCGAATTCCACAATTTCATTGTAAAGGGGACATTCCAGAATTCTACATTTTCATGACTCGGGCACTATCTATAACATACAGCTGAACACATAAATAAAACACGTGAGACATGAGGTCGTTGGAAAAAGTGTAAGGCCACAGCGCTTTATTACTGTGACAAATGCAAGAAATAAAAGAAGATATGAGATAGGTTATGCATACATCACATTTTAAAACCCAATAACATTTTGTAGGGATATCCCGCCAAATACCATGCGGAGACCGCTGGGTCGGAACACCCTACCCTTTAAAGTTCCCCCAGGGACTGAACCCGTGGAGAAACTGAAATACACATAACTGGTGGTATAACAACCAATAAAACTCAGCATACCTATCTCAAAACATCCGCCATAACTAAAAATAAAATTAAGAAGGAGACAATTAAAACAGGGGAGGGAGGGCGGGGATTCACTGCTTTAAGCGCTGGTCAAAGTATCTGACCAGTGGCGGGAAAAAGGGTCACCTAAATAGACAGCCAAAAAACCCCACCCAACCAGCCGAGGAACCCCATAGGGTGTCCTTTATCTGACCCCCTAAGACCTGGCAACAAGCTTTCTGTTAGTCTAGGCCCAGTCATGCAGCCCTTCCTCCTAGTATCCAGGGCTTGACTTTTTTAAGAGAATGGTCCAGAATTCTGCAATTTAATTTCAAAGGGAACATTCCAGAATTCTGCAATTTAATTTCAAAGGGAACATTCCAGAATTCTGCAATTTTAAAGTGTATGTTCCAGAATTCTACAATTTAATTTTAAAGGGGACATTCCAGAATTAAATTCCAAAGGGAATGTGAATCGTAATTTATTTTAAAGGGAAGATTCCAGAATTCTACATGTAGCATTTGAGTATGTAGAAGCCCGTGTTGGGGTGCTTTATGTAATAATTAAAATCCTTGTTATCTGAATGCCAGTGAGAGCGGCCATTTTAACGGTCGGGTACACGAATACCATGATGCTTCATCCGTTGTGGGTCGCTCCACTTCTAGTGGAAGCCTGATTGGCTCTAGCAGCTGTAAGGGGAGGAGTAAGCAGAACTGATGCATTCAGGTTGTAATTGGTTATGCCACAAGCCAATCCGTCGTCTTCTTTCATTAAATTTACTTTCAGAAACAAAAAATAACTCCAAAAAGTAGTTTGAGACTGTTTTTTTAATTACCCAATACCACTTCTGCAGGAAGGTTGTTCCACTTATCTACTACCTCTCAGATTTCTCCTCTAGATACATAGGAGCAGGGAAAGTGAAGCTGCCCACCTTATCACACCTGTATTCGCCAAACTTCACGCCCCTGACGATCTGCTGGTAGATGAGGTTGGTGGCTACATTGTCCTCAGTTGGGTTGTGCCACGGAGTGAAGATTTCCTTCCTGAAGAAGAGTCTCCAGGGGGCATTTCTCTCCTGGGCACCTTGTTCCTTGGCATATTGTTCACATTGGGACACAGCGTCCATGACGTGGTCAGTGCCGCTCCCCAAGGAGGACACCTGGAGGAACAAAGGGAACAACGTGATTACGATGTATTAATAGGAGGCGCCCCTAACACAGAGAAAGAAATCCACAGCAAGGAGCTTCACAAGCTTCAGAAACATCAACGGTGGCATCACCAGGTAATGAGGGGATATCGTCTGCTTCATTATCGCTTATCTTTATTCCATTAAAGTGGGGAAAAAACACTTTCCCGGCTAAAACACCACACTGAGCTGACGCTTTATGGCAATGTTAATGAAGTCCATTCCTCCATAGACTTTCACTAGTTAGAGTCCAGCTTGGCGATTAAGACTGAGCCATTCTATTGTTCCCCACAGGCAGTATGATAAGGAGTCGGGGGGTTTAGTAGATCGGTGCTCAGATAACAGAGCGAGAATCATACAAACGGCTGATATGCAGCTGCCTGAAAGCGTTATATTATGGGGCAAAAAAGACAGCGGAATATTTTTGAAAAATGATTGTTAATACTAGTAATAACTAGAGTTCCCCTTTAAACGTGCCTTTTGGGATGTCCTCATCATACCTTATCAAACAACGCTATGTATAAAGAAAAGCCAAACCGGTCCTTAAGGCTGATTTTGTCGGCCAGCGAGTTGCAGAGCTCCCTCGCTGTCGTGGCCGAGTCGGTAAGAAGCGTCTTTGTTGTCCCATCCATGAATGTCACCGGGAGCATGATCGGCTTCTTGGACTTTGTGGCCTGTTAGGAAAGAGCATGCTAAAAAAATGAACGACAATCCAATTATCTAAACTAAATGTGTCACATATGGGCTATAAGATTTATCATTTATAGTGGGCTATAGAGGCAAAATTCTAAATCTGGAGCATTCAATATACAATTCCAGATGATGTTCCATATTTACAAGACCCATTATATGTCAAAACTTAAAGTATTAGACAACCTCTATAAAAAAGAAAGCCACCTAAGGAGTGACTCCGTAAAAAAAAAGTACTTTTTAACAATCCTGAGTTAAGTTTTTGTAGGTATTTTATGCATTCAACAGTCAAATGTGATTGGCTGTTCAATGCCCCTGCATTGTGTACTGCACCCTGGCGCTCTGTAACGCAGGGGCGCATCTGGCTGGGAGTGCAATGCAGGGAGTGAAGTCTATTTGGGCACAAAGATGGCACCAACGAGCTATTTGAGGGCAAAGGTGGCACTTACAATCTGGGTGCAAAGATGGCACTGACAATATGTTTGGGGACAGATATGGCACAGACAAGCTGTTTGGGGGCAAAGCTGGCAGTGTGGGAAGTGGGAGACATGTTACTTGGTGAAGTCGGGGGCCAAAAAAGGTGGAGTGGTTGCCATAAAAAATGGGTGTGGTTATAAGTGTTATGTTTGTTAACGTAAAAAAGTGTTGATTCCATTGAATTACAACGATTTACCTGTAATTCTAGCCAACTGGGAGGCTGGGTCCTGGTACCGTTAGCAAAAGTCCTCCGAAGCCTTTCTTCGCAGTACGGGGCGTAGCCAGGGGGGCCTCCGTTGATGAAATTTCTCAAATACTGAAATCCAAGCACAAAATATTGCAACAGTGATTTGGGGACAAACCGGTCCAAAATTAGTTCCAACAGCAATGTGTACCCATATATTACATGGTGAGATTTACTTTAGTGAGAGGGTGATAAATAAATGGAACAGCCTCCCAGCAGAAGTGGTAGAGGGTAATACAGTGAGGGTATTAAACATGCATGGGATAGACATACGGCTCCTGAATCTAAGACGAGACCAGCGACCGATTAAGGTTTGAGTCGTTACAGCAGGAGAAACGGGCGACTAGACGGGGGGCCGGATGGGGCCGATCTGCCAGCAGATTAAAAGTAGGACTGACCTTAACAAACTTCTCGGAGGGTGCAAAGCATCCCACGCACAGAGACATCAGGATCCAGCCGCGGGCATGGCTGCTTTTCGAGGGGTTTTGGGTGAGCTGCTTGGAGATTTGGCAGTAAATTTCATCCCTGCAGAAATGAAGCATTTAATGGGTTTTCTGAACAGGACCAGGTTTCACGGTTTTATGCTGGAATGTTCAGGGGGGCTTTAAACAGACTTTAAACCGCGCCGCAGAGCTTTTATTGTCAAAAGATTGAGAATTCTGTTTTCTATTCCCTTTGTTACCACAATGTATCGCACTCTCACTCCCGCTCCCACATTCGAAATTCATTTATCTCGTCAGAATGAAATAAAAGTGCAATGAAAAATGTCTAATAATTAATAGAGTGACTACAAATAATGTTATTATATTAGTGGAAATTTAAAATACTGTTTTTATTATTGCAGGCACCATCTTTAAGGATATCCTCCATCTCTAATCTTAAATGAGGGATTTAAAATTCCTAAATGAGAATTCATTTTGCTAAATTATTATTATTATTATTATTATTATTATTATTTTCCCTTAAGGCTTAATCACAACAAACTTTTATATATGTTATATGTTTCTATGAGATCGACCTGTAAGTGCTGGCCTTTGTGTCACATGACAATTAAGCATTCCCTGAAAAATCCATGAAGGCGGCTAAAGAATAATTAATAAAAATATAATAATAATGAAATAAAAAAATGAATAGTTATATAATAATAGTAATAGCAATAATAATAAATCCATGTATTTATAGAATAATGCAGTTCAAGTTAAATAATGACATAATGATATATTTTGGATTCCATTCCATTCCAGTGTGGTTTGAAATAATGTTGGAAGGGTCTCCAAAGGAGGGCTGATAAGAGGGGCAGAGAGGCAATTGCCCCTTTGGTTGCTTTGAGATATTGTGGTCCGCTATCAGAAAGGAGTAATAATTGCAGTTCCACATTAAGCCACCAATACAGGAGGTATTGACCCACTGACTGGATCCTTGTTGTGTCCCCTGTATGTGATTTCTATGATTTAACTCGATTTAGGTGAATGTATGTAGAAAATTGATACAACAGACAATTAAGGTTCCACCGCAAACCTCTCATCAAATAATGCACGATAAAGTGCTTTGTAAGGAGCTGGGCGGCAAGGAAAGGAGATAGTGGGTGATCTGCAGACCAGGTCTATGCATTTGGGGGACCACCCAAAAATCTAAAGGGACCACCCAGCTATCACATGCATTAAAGTGGATATAACGGCAGGAGTGTCTCAGCAAAGCCTGAATTCCGGGGTCCTTTCCACACGTTGACATCCTCAGATATTTCAATGAATTGGAAGAAGGCAAAGGTTATGTTTTCTGTCTCCTCTGGCTAAGTAATTATTGATAAATATTCAATCAGCTGCAGATGGCAAGCGATCCATTATTTACGGGACAGGTGGCTTGCGATGCACGTTTGTAATGAGGTTCGGTTAATTATTCACGAGCGAGAAAGATATTAATTGTCAGGCAGCGAATATATTATAATTAAACAAATACAGGAACTCGTGGAAATACTCAGAATTCATTTAGATTTGATTATATGAATAGAAAGAATTATTTAACCTTCATAATTATTTCCGATGTAAGTCGGCTATTTTTTTATCTTTTTTTTTTTTAAATATCTTATTCCAGTTTGGTAGGAAATTAATTAAATGTATAGAAATATATATCAGAAATGTTTTCCAGGACACTTATAAATCTCACGTTAATTATTGTCTCCATTAGTATGGGGGGGGGGGCACATGTACTGTACTGAGAGGGTGGTAGATTAGTGGAACAGCCTCCAAGCAGAAGTGGTAGAGGGTAATACAGTGAGGGGATTTAAATATGCATGGGATAGACATACGGCTCCTCAATCTAAGACGAGACCAATGATTATGTTTTGACTCGTCACAGCAGGAAGAATGAGCAGACTAGATGGGGGCCGAATGGGGCCGATCTGCCGTCATAAGTTACCAACCTTAATGTAGGCCTCAGGATGCCGTTCCCAATAATAAAATGGAGTTTCTCTAGATTAGAGGTAGGTCGATCCTCCAGCATACTGTTTCCGTGCAGAGTGGATTCTCCATCGTGGAGCCGCTTTGTCACCTACCAAAAATAATGACGCCTTCATTGACTTATTTAAGTGAATTGTATTCGATTGCGAGCTTTGGAGACTACTTAGGTCTCTTCTTCAGGCATACTATAATTCTTGATATGGTACAACGCTGCGCATGGAGCTCTATGAAGGATTAATAATAGTAGTTGGACACATCCATGCACAAACTGGGGAGTCTGGAAACCTGGTGTGTGGACAAGAAAGCCCAGCATAACATCAGGATGGTGCATGCCTAGAATAAGAGCCGAGAATAATGGGAGTTGTAGTACGAAAACCGCTAGAATGCTGTTTCTGCGTCTGCCCGTTCTGAGGATTTTATTGACTGAGACACTTTGTATCACGGAGGAGATTATCACGTAAAAAAACCCAAATCCCACCTCTTCCGTCAGCTTGGACTTTTTCTTTAACGTCAAGGAAACGAGCTTGTGGCGCATGCTGTTCTTCTTGTCAATGTGTGCGGTCTGGACGGAACAGAAAGGAACATCGTGAAACGCTATGGAAATGATCGACGTACAATGGTAGGCTCTGGTGATGTCATTGTTAGCGTTCTTGTGTGAAACATTCGTTCATTTATATCTGTTTGTATAAAAAGACTACTCGTGGGGAAGCCATCAGCACGAGCGATCACCAGAACATTTATATGGAGTTTATATGGTTCTGAGGAGGGTCTGCCCCAAGAAATGGGGAACACGTGTGTGTATAAAATGTAAAATCATACTTTATTAAAAATATATGAAATTATAGATAACATTGAGATACTGAGAACTTTCTCACATCGGCTGACCTAGAACTCTTCAATTCCTAGAATGACCTTGAACTTTCACCTTCCGAGAGTGACCAACCATGTCGTTTCCAAGAATGATCTAGGACTCTCCCCTTCCTAGAATGACCTAACGGATCGCCTTCCTAGATTGACCTAGAATTATTCCCTTCCTACAATTAGAACGACCTAGAACCTTCACCTCCCTAGAATGTCCAAACATGTTCTTTCCAGTAAAGGCCTACAACTCTCCCCTTCCTTGAATGACATAGAATGTTTACTTTTGTAGAATGACTGACAACTCCCAGAATGACCTAGAACTTTCACCTTCCTAGAATGACCAAACATTATTTCCAAGAATGTCCTACAACGCCTCGCTTCTTACATTGGCCGACGCCTTTCCCATCCTAGAACAGCCTAGAACCATCCCCTTCCAACAATTAACTAGAGCTGTCATTTTCCTAAAATGACCTAGAACTTCTTGTCCCCTGTAGAACCTGGGAGGGGCGCGGAGATGGATAGGGGAGGCCGGGCGATCCATGAATACGCAGAGCCGGTGGGTTAAGGTTTCGGCCCCTTACCTCTCCCTCTCCCTGAAGAGCCTGCAGTTCCCTTTTGTAGGTCTTCTTCCCCAGAGTCTCGTAAATCTTTGTCATCACCGGGATCTTCTCGCTGCCGTCACTCATGGCCGTGTGATATTTTGGTTCCGGAAGATCCCCCATAAATCGGAGAATAGTTATCCAGACGGCTAAAGCAGCCTGAGAAAGAAAAAAAATGGTAGCCATTGCATGGACTGGATAGCCCAGAGCGCTAAAAAAAAGACAGATTACATACAGGACATTTAGAGGAAGGTGATATCTTTTACTGGAGTGACAGAGATCCTCAGAGGTCTCTTTTTTAGATGGAAAAACTGAGAAAACAATGGATAGTTCTGACCTACTTCCCACTGATTCCACTGACAATAAAGGAAGAGTTCAGACATTATCACCATACTCCTAATTCCCATAAAACAAATTAAAAATTATAAAAAAAATTGTATGTATTATAATATATCAAGCAAGGTCCCCGGGGCTATGATGTAATTGTTCCTTTTAAAGATTGTTGTAAATACGTGGAACGGCCTCCCAGCAGAAGTGGTAGAGGGTAATGCAGTGAGGGGATTAAACATGCATGGGATAGACATACGGCTCCTGAATCTAAGACGAGACCGACGACTGATTAAGGTTTGAGTCTTTACAGCAGGAGAAACGGGCGACTAGACGGGGGCCGAGCAGGGGCCGATCCGTTGTTTGCTTTAAGATCACAATAAAGTCTATTATTCCTCCAGTATCTTATCTTAAGGGGTCTTTAAAGCTTTGTCGTCATCCACCTACCAGCTGATCTCCTTCGTCTTCATGGTACAGAAGCGGCTGCTTCAGGGGCCGTCGGGTGTAGGTGTGCGTCGTGGTTCCTTGGAAGTAGGTTGCGGCAAATTTTGCAAACTTGTACTCGGAGAGATCTTCCTCTTCCTCCTCGGGAAGGGGCAAAGACTGGTCCAAATCCTCCTCCTCCATTTCCCCCCGGGTACGCTCCAGATCCTGTGCACAACAAAGTAACACAACTTCTTAAAGATGATTACAAATATCGGCTCAAACACAAATCTATCTGATCAAACGTCACATTTATTAATACACGTTATATTGGATTTAATCAGCTTTCTCATTCGGCCCTCTTCATATATTAGACAGAGAGTGAATAGATACACAGGACTGAGGTTATTGGGTCTGAGAGACCGCTGACAATGCCTCGTCCAGGTGGGGGTTCATGAGGGACATATTGGCTTTTTATGCAATTAACGTGTATTGAGATAAAGGGAGTTTATTGGGGCATAATGAGAAAAAAACAGGTTATTACTGTATACAGCGCGGGGGGTTATATTACTGTATACAGCGCGGGATGGGTTATATTACTGTATACAGCGCTGGGGGTTATATTACTGTATACAGCGCTGGGGGTTATATTACTGTATACAGCGCTGGGGGTTATATTACTGTATACAGCGCTGGGGGTTATATTACTGTATACAGCACTGGGGGGTTATATTACTGTATACAGCGCTGGGGGTTATATTACTGTATACAGCTCCGGGAGTTATATTACTGTATACAGTGCTGGGGGTTATATTACTGTATACAGCGCTGGGGGGTTATATTACTGTATACAGCGCTGGGGGGTTATATTACTGTATACAGCGCTGGGGGTTATATTACTGTATACAGCTCCGGGGGTTATATTACTGTATACAGCGCTGGGGGGTTATATTACTGTATACAGGGCTGGGGGATTATATTACTGTATACAGCACTGGGGGTTATATTACTGTATACAGCGCTGGGGGTTATATTACTGTATACAGCGCTGGGGGTTATATTACTGTATACAGCACTGGGGGTTATATTACTGTATACAGCGCTGGGGGTTATATTACTGTATACAGTGCTGGGGGTTATATTACTGTATACAGCGCTGGGGTTATATTACTGTATACAGTGCTGGGGGGTTATATTACTGTATACAGCGCTGGGGTTATATTACTGTATACAGCGCTGGGGGGTATTACTGTATACAGCGCTGGGGGGTTATATTACTGTATACAGCGCTGGGGGTTATATTACTGTATACAGTGCTGGGGTTATATTACTGTATACAGCGCTGGGGGTTATATTACTGTATACAGCGCTGGGGGTTATATTACTGTATACAGCGCTGGGGGGTTATATTACTGTATACAGCGCTGGGGGGTTATATTACTGTATACAGCGCTGGGGGGTTATATTACTGTATACAGCGCTGGGGGTTATATTACTGTATACAGTGCTGGGGGGTTATATTACTGTATACAGCGCTGGGGGTTATATTACTGTATACAGCGCTGTGGGTTATATTACTGTATACAGCGCTGGGGGGTATATTACTGTATACAGCGCTGGGGGGTTATATTACTGTATACAGCGCTGGGGGTTATATTACTGTATACAGCGCTGGGGGTTATATTACTGTATACAGCGCTGGGGGGGTTATATTACTGTATACAGCGCTGGGGGTTATATTACTGTATACAGCGCTGGGGGTTATATTACTGTATACAGCGCTGGGGGTTATATTACTGTATACAGCGCTGGGGGGTTATATTACTGTATACAGCGCTGGGGGTTATATTACTGCATACAGCGCTGGGGGTTATATTACTGTATACAGCGCTGGGGGTTATATTACTGTATACAGCGCTGGGGGGTTATATTACTGTATACAGCGCTGGGGGGGTTATATTACTGTATACAGCGCTGGGGGTTATATTACTGTATACAGCGCTGGGGGTTATATTACTGTATACAGCGCTGGGGGTTATATTACTGTATACAGCACTGGGGGTTATTACTGTATACAGCGCTGGGGGGGTTATATTACTGTATACAGCGCTGGGGGTTATATTACTGTATACAGCGCTGGGGGTTATATTACTGTATACAGCGCTGGGGGTTATATTACTGTATACAGCGCTGGGGGTTATATTACTGTATACAGCGCTGGGGGTTATATTACTGTATACAGCGCTGGGGGGTATTACTTTATACCTGTACGTCATTATAAGTTGAAAGTTACCTCAAATCCCCTCGGTGCTTGTCCTTCCTGGCCGGGCAGGGACGAAGTGGTCCCGAGGAAACCAAACATTTTGTCCACCATGTCCGAGTCGTTGACGGGTTCATTCCTTGCTTTCTCCATCTTGTCCAGAAGCTCTTTCTTCCTCCGGGCTTCCTCTTTCTCCCTCACCTCCCTCTCTGCATCTTCACGGGCCAGCAGGGCCAGGCGCTCCTAATCATCAAGAATACGGAAACAGATGGAGTTTGATAATGAAATATTATTCCCATTACCCCTCAACACCACAATGCCTCCCTTACACCAATACGACCAGAACCCTTTCCATAACTGTGGCCCTCGCCTCTCTGTTGGGACTGGAAGGAGAAGGCTTCTTACTTGGTGTTTTTTCTCTGCCTCATGCTTGGCTTTCTTGGCGCTCATCTCTTTTTTAAAGCGTTCTTCTTCAGCCAAGCGAAGCTTCTCAGCTTCCAGCCTTCGGTTATACTAAAAAAAAAGAGCAAAACCAGTTAAATCGCTGTTACTTTACAGATTGTCCATGGTGCAGAAGTACCCCACTCCAACATGGTGCGGATGACATGCGTCCCATCGACTATTCAAGTCATAAACCTTCTTTATCTCTATCCTTCACATCCTTGTCATCATCCTTCCTGCAAGTCACCGCCACCTCCCAGACGCACGTCTTCCCCCGTCCACCATTATTCCTCCATCATATTCCTTTCCCATACTATCCAGCTTGCTACACAGTCTTTCTCCATACCATCATCCTTCCAATATGTCACCATCCATCCCACATCTTATCTTTCTACCATCCAACATTCTATACATAATTGTCTTCCTCCATATCATCATAACTTCCCTCCCAGTACTATCATCCTTCCTACATGCCACCATCCTTCTTCAGGTCGTTATTCCCCTGACATGACAGTCATTCCCCATATTGTCATCGTTCCTACACGCCATTGATCTTCAAATGTTCTTTCTTCCATTAAAACATCCTATATGACACTATACAATACTATGTGACACTATATGACACTATATGATACTATATGACACTATGTGACACTATATGATACTATATGACACTATATGATACTATATGACACTATGTGACATTATATGATACTATATGACACTATACTATACTATGTGACACTATATGACACTATACGATACTATATGATACTATTTGACACTATACAATACTATGTGACACTATATGATACTATATGACACTATATGATACTATATGACACTATGTGACATTATATGATACTATATGATACTATATGACACTATACTATACTATACTATGTGACACTATATGACACTATACGATACTATATGATACTATTTGACACTATACAATACCATGTGACACTATATGACACTTTATGATACTATATGACACTATACAATACTATGTGACACTATATGACACTATACGATACTATATGACACTATACAATACTATGTGACACTATATGACACTATATGATACTATATGACACTATGTGACATTATATGATACTATATGATACTATATGACACTATACTATACTATGTGACACTATGTGACACTATATGATACTATATGATACTATATGACACTATACAATACTATGTGACACTATATGACACTATATGATACTATATGACACTATATGATACTATGTGACATTATATGATACTATACGATACTATATGATACTATATGACACTATACAATACTATGTGACACTATATGATACTATATGACACTATACAATACTATGTGACACTATATGACACTTTATGATACTATATGACACTATATGATACTATATGACACTATGTGACATTATATGATACTATATGATACTATATGACACTATACTATACTATGTGACACTATATGACACTTTATGATACTATATGATACTATATGATACTATATGACACTATACTATACTATGTGACACTATATGACACTTTATGATACTATATGATACTATATGATACTATATGACACTATATGACACTTTATGATACTATATGACACTATACAATACTATGTGACACTATACGATACTATATGATACTATACAATACTATGTGACACTATATGACACTTTATGATACTATATGACACTATATGATACTATATGATACTATACAATACTATGTGACACTATATGACACTATATGATACTATATGACACTATGTGACACTATATGATACTATATGACACTATATGAAACCTATATGACACTATGTGACACTATATGATACTATATGACACTATACAATACTATACGATACTATGTGACACTATACGATACTATGTTACACTATATGACACTATACGATACTATATGACACTATACGATACTATGTTACACTATATGACACTATACGATACTATATGACACTATACGATACTATGTTACACTATATGACACTATACGATACTATACGACACTGTATCCTAGTCAACATTTCCCATACCTCTCCTTTAAGGCGCTTATAGAGTCGGCGTGCGATCATGCCCCTGGCGTAGGCCTGGATGGTGTACACAGCCCACAGCCGGTGCCTGAACGCCTTCCGGACCAAGTACCCTCGACACCGCGCCTGGAAACGGGTGACCCGCTTGCGGGCGACGTAGTACTGCTGGTGGAGCTTCCTGGAGCGATAGAGAGCTTGGAGACGGAGAAATCCAATCCTCATCTGGAAGACATTCATATATATTTATATATATATACCGTATATGTTGGGTGATATTATTATTATCCGTGTAAAGAACTGGTTAGAAACTGAAAAACAATGCGGTCTAATAAAAAAATATTAAAAAAACATCATTAAAACGTGTAATTCTTTCAAAATAAGTAGAAAAAGTGTAAATATCTTTCACGATAAGTATCGCTTTTCCATCGTTGTCTCTACAGACCAAAGCAGGCGTAACCCTCCGTTACCGGTTACAATGTATCCCCGGTATAATGTACATTGTATAACAGATTTTGGGGGTCGTCTTATAATCGAGCAAATACGATATTTGGGGGAAAAAATCCCACATATCTGGATGTAAAATTTGATAATGAAAGAATTGTTCTTACCAGGGAATAATTTTTCCGGCAGTTATGGCCCCTCCAGTATTTCTGGATTAACAGCACCGATTTCCTGACTTTTAAGAAATTCGATCTACATGATATAGAGAATGATTAATTAATTCAAATAATTCTGTAAATAATGGTCATGATGTCACATCGCGCATCGCCCGGTAAAAAAACATAGCATTGTTATTAATATGCATTTTAGCAGCATATGAAACATTATACAGGGGCCAACACTGATTTATCTATACATTATACAGGGGCCAACACTGATTTATCTATACATTATACAGGGGCCAACACTGATTTATCTATACATTATACAGGGCCCAACACTGATTTATCTATACATTATACAGGGGCCAACACTGATTTATCTATACATTATACAGGGGCCAACACTGATTTATCTATACATTATACAGGGGCCGGTTCGCTGATTTATCTATACATTATACAGGGGCCAACACTGATTTATCTATACATTATACAGGGGCCGGCTCACTGATTTAACTATACATTATACAGGGGACCGGCTCGCTGATTTAACTATACATTATACAGGGGGCCGGCTCACTGATTTAACTATACATTATACAGGGGGCCGGCTCGCTGATTTAACTATACATTATACAGGGGGCCGGCTCACTGATTTAGCTATACATTATACAGGGGGCCAGCTCGCTGATTTAACTATACATTATACAGGGGCCGGTCACTGATTTATCTATACATTATACAGGGGCCAACACTGATTTATCTATACATTATACAGGGGCCAACACTGATTTATCTATACATTATACAGGGGCCAACACTGATTTATCTATACATTATACAGGGGCCGGTTCGCTGATTTATCTATACATTATACAGGGGCCAACACTGATTTATCTATACATTATACAGGGGCCGGCTCACTGATTTAACTATACATTATACAGGGGACCGGCTCGCTGATTTAACTATACATTATACAGGGGGCCGGCTCACTGATTTAACTATACATTATACAGGGGGCCGGCTCGCTGATTTAACTATACATTATACAGGGGGCCGGCTCACTGATTTAGCTATACATTATACAGGGGGCCAGCTCGCTGATTTAACTATACATTATACAGGGGCCGGTCACTGATTTAACTATACATTATACAGAAATGCATAGTCAGGGAGTTGAATTAAAGCGGCACTAGAAGAATAGATCATTTACATCACTCACCTGTCCTTAAACCCTCTGACCACTTTCTGGATGAGGATGACTTTATCAGTGATGGCTTTATCCCGTTCAATCTCCAGAAGCATGTCGTGATGATCCTAAAAACATTCAACATCTTCGCCATCAGCGTTGGATCCGGTCTATGTCCTGGTTTAGTCCCCTCTTACCTCCCCTGATGCCCCCTCTTTTCCTAGAAGCTCACAATGTGGGGTGTCTATAAGAGTCCTTCGGGGGGATTAAGATCCGTACCATAAGGCAGCATTTACATTTAGTGAATATATAATGTCTGCAATGATTTTCAAAGTGTCGCAATATTTGTAAAAGTTGTTTTTAAAACGATCCTAGTAAGAAACACCATGGTGGGCGTCCCCTGCTTCCTGTTGGAAAATCTCTATTTCCCCTGGCTTGACAGATGCCGATCCTGATAAAGGGCATCGCGCGGTCAGCACGGGGGAATCGGACGTCATTAACATTTTCGAGGAACGCGGGAGCCGAAAATCCGGGGAGAAGCCCACGTCCCAAACCCGGGAACGCTCCTCCTTGTCGATCTATTCACTAACCGGCCCAGCCTGGTGCTTCGGCTACAACCTAGCGCTGCCCCGAGTGCATGCGCAGTCAAAATAACTCTTTAAATGCCGGCATAATTGTATAAATAGTTATTAGGATTATCGTTGGCCGCCGGAGCTGTCTCGCCACAATGTACAGCGCTGCGGAATATGATGGCGCTATATCAATAAATAATAACAACGTATCTTACCTTTAAAAAAATCTTCGTTTTCCCAATCTGCCAGTCGTCATCCCTGCCGAGCACGCACTCTGCGATCCGCTGACACGTCCCTCGGAGGTCTCCCTGCCGAGAACACCCCGTTACTGAGACCACCCTGGCACCGGATTTGCCCCCCAACATCGTCCGAGCCGTACGTGGCCAGGCGATTCGTCGTCCTTCCTGCCCCCGATCTCAGCCGCGTCGGCACGACGAGAAAAAGTGCCCCCTTTAACTAACCCTCAGTAACTTTTCTCCGATTCTGGTTACTGTTATTATTTATCAACGTCAGCCCGTCACAAAAAAAAACACAGAAACTTGTAAGAAACTTTTTTTCTGTTTCCGTGGCTGCGCCCTATCAGCTGCCTTCCTTTGTGTCAGGTGCCCATTAAGTGTTCCCAGCAAAAATGATGATGATGGTTAACGATTTATTTCTGGGAAGGGTTTCGGCGTTCGGCACAGCTAGGTATGGTGTTCTGATCCGCCACCGTCGGTCAGAGTCCCCCCCCCGGTACCTGTTTGTACGCCGGCTTCACTCCTGGCATTAATACTCTGTACCGGTCCACGAACTCAACGAACGTGTAGCGTATGGGGTACCCGGCCCTGCGGATCCGAATCGTCTCCATCATTCCAGAGTATCTCAGCTGGCGGACACACAGCTCCCGGTCAAACAGCTGCCGGGAGAAATAATGAATGCAACATAAAAGAGTGATAGTAACGGCAAAGAACCCTACTGTACAGAACCAGAGAACCCGCCGGCAGATCGGCCCCATCCGGCCCCCGTCTAGTCGCCCGTTTCTCCTGCTATAAAGACTCAAACCTTAATCAGTCGTTGGTCTCGTCTTAGATTCAGGAGCCGTATGTCTGTCCCATGCATGTTTAATCCCCTCACTGTATTACCCTCTACCACCTCTGCTGGGAGGATGATCCACTTATCTATCTACCACCTTCTCAGCAATAATTCGGCAGCCTGTATACATGATCTTTAAGTTATTTGTATGGATAACATAAGATATGTTATCCATACAATATATGGATCCATATTACCATGCAATAAAAAATATTTGTGTGTGTATATATATCATTCTGTTCAGAAGTATATAAGCTGAATTCAGAGTGTTTGCCGGTCATTGTGTTCTACACAGGAAAGATTGAATAGGGAGGGACCCCGAAAATCATACCCCCCCAGCATCTAAAATGGTTAAAGTGGATGCTTTTATTTTGGGGGTGTGGTTAGAGGCATGGGTGTGTGCGGGGTATTTGTGTAACTGAGTGGGGCATTTATAAGAAGAATAATGGGGTTTATTCACCCCGTTTAGTTAATAAAGCCGTTTCCTGCTGTTTCTATACACATTATCGGGGCTTTTAGGGCTGTAGAACCCTGCGATCCCCTCATACCCAGCAAACATTCTCACCTCCTAGAAAAGAGGGGCATCAGGGGAGGAGAGAGAGAGGGGCATCAGGGGAGGAGAGAGAGGTGCATGGAAAGAAGGAGGAGCATCGGTGGTAGAGAGAGGGGCATCAAGAGAGGAAAGACAGGCATCGGGGGAGGCAAATGGGGCATCAGGGGAGGAGAGAAGGGCTGTTTGCCATAGAGGGACTAGCCAACTAAACACAGTTTCTTGCACCCCACTCCTGGCAGTCGGAGGGTTAAACCCCAAACTCACCATAGGTTTCTTGTACTCATTGGGTTTGATGCAGCGGACGAAGAAGGGCTGGCAGACGCTGAGCGTGCGCATCAGGAGCTCCAGCGAGCGCTTAAACTGGCTGCTGAGGGTCGGCGAGCGTTTCCGGGTCTCTGCGCCCTGCGAAGAACACCAAACAAATCCAGCTGAGGAAACGGACGGATGATAACAGCGAGAGCGCCTCTTCCTCCTCACCCCATCACTGGAGGGAAATACCCCGGGATCTGAGGGGAAGAGGAAGCCGAACAAAAATACAGCGTTAACCCCTGCAGTGCCACGCGACATGCGCATCGACTGGCCCAGACACGGCACTGAAATCCAGCAGTATCTGCCCTGGCCGTACTGGGGGCCCCAAGGAGCCCATGATATAAAGTGGGAAGATATGAAAAGCCACGGATCTGTTAGAGCTTTAAATAATAACAGAGAATTACCCTGACTGGCCCAACCGTCTACATTATCTGACCCGGAGACTCTTTAATAACCCATTGCAGAGACCCTAGTGCAGCTGATATTCTGAATGAAGTCACCTGTATTCAAGCAGGGATTCCAGCTGTGTTATAGCAGAGAGAAAAGCACCAATCGGGATGCTCGGATATCATTACATCAGAGGAGAATATGAAGGAGACTGTGTGACCCTGAGAAACTGCCCCTTCACCCCATGATCCTGAGTTTGGGGTGAAAACCATGAGAATCTGCCCATTCACCCGGAGACTGAGTTAAGAACCCCCCTGCATAATGTGGGATGTATAATAATAGATTGTAAGCTCACACGGGCAGGATCCTCTTCTCTTTCCGTACCGGTATTTCTTTAGCGCATGCTAAATAATCTGCTGATCTGCTAGACTACCACTTCTGCTGGGAGTGCTGTTCCACGTATCTACTACCTCCAAACACTCTAAACAATAGTACCAGAATGTCTAAAAAACGCCAGCAGCAGCTAATGGGTTAAGCCATGTCCTCGGATGCACTCGGACTGTTTACCCCAATCTGCAGCATATCACGATTATGCAACGTACCGTTAACCCCGCGGAGAAAGGAAAAAACAAGCCTATCGCATGCGGACGCTTCCATAATTCTCTCTCAATCGTTTTTTGCCGATAAAAGTAATTTTTTGGGGACGTGAGCCAATTAAAGCAGACGCCCTGTACATTTATTATTATTTATTGTTCTATATAGCGCCGTCATTTTCCGTAGCGATGTTCAACGGGTGGATGGGACATAACAAGTAATATATAACATAACTATTTCACCTACAGAAACAACGGGTAAGGAGGGCCCTGATCACAGGAGCTTACAATCTAGAGGGATCTATACACTGTACAGACTCAAACCTTAATCAGTCGTGTTTAATACCCTCACTGTATTACCCCCTACCACTTCTGCTGGGAGGCTGCTTCACTTATCTACCACCCTCTCAGTAAAGTTAGGGGTTAGCTGAACACATAAGAGATGGTGCCTGCATGAGCTATTGATGTTCATGCTAAAGAATCAGAATTCATTTAATTTAGTCCAATTTAAAGGGACTGATGCCTCCCAGCATCGCGCATGAAGGTGACGGCAGGAGAAAGTTTTCCGTTACCTTGGAGGGGAGGGTCGATGATTGGCCGAAAGCGGTGCTTGGACAGCCGCAGAGAAACTACAGCAAGAGGAAAGCCGCAAGAAAGACAGGAAAATGCCAAGTGAGATGAAGACTCGACACTGAAAGGACCTCAGACGTTAATGGCGGGACTCGGGGGAATCTCCCATGATGAAGATCTGATGGCTTAATCCGGGTGAGACTTTGCAGGCAGGGGGTAGGTGGGCTCTGGTATCCCATCGGCCCCCGAGACGGAGCGGAGGGAGGGGACACCAGAGCAAACCTACCTCTGGAAATGATTGGGAAAAATGGAAAACATGAATGTACGTAGAGACGGTGTGATGGCGGCGAGACAACTCGTGATGGTTTTTTTCTCGTGTTCACAGATGTGCCTGAGGGTCTTCTAGGTTTTAGTGGGCATCACGTAAGATTTCAGATAGAAGGCATGTCTGATTCTATCCTATGCATGTTTAAATCCCCTCACTGTATTAGCCTCTACCGTTTCTGCTGGGAGGCTGTTCCTCTTATCCAATACCCTCTCAGTAAAGTAAAACTTCCTTCCATTTCATCTCAGCCTCTGACCCTCTAGTGTGAGATTCCGGTCTCTTGTTGTAACTTTTCTCCTGTACTTTATTAAATGCCTTTATGTATTTAAATGTCACTCCCATCCCCTCGCTCCCTTCTCTCCCATCCCCTCGCTCCCTTCTCTCCCATTCCCTCGCTTCCTCCTCTCCCATTCCCTCGCTTCCTCCTCTCCCATTCCCTCGCTTCCTCCTCTCCCATCCCGTCGCTCCCTCCTCTCCCATTCCCTCACTCCCTCCTCTCCCATCCCCTCGCTCCCTCCTCTCCCATCCCCTCGCTTCCTCCTCTCCCATCCCCTCGCTCCATCCTCTACCATCCCCTCGCTCCCTCCTCTCCCATCCCCTCGCTTCCTCCTCTCCCATCCCCTCGCTCCATCCTCTACCATCCCCTCGCTCCCTCCTCTCCCATCCCCTCGCTTCCTCCTCTCCCATTCCCTCGCTCCCTCCTCTCCCATCCCCTCGCTCCCTCCTCTCCCATCCCCTCGCTCTCTTCTCTCCCTTCTCCTCGCTCCCTCCTCTGCCATTTCCTCGCTCCCTCCTCTCCCATCCCCTCGCTCCCTTCTCCTCGCTCCCTTCTCTCCCATCTCCTCACTCCCTCCTCTCCCATCCCGTCGCTCCCTTTTCTCCTTGCTCCATTCTCTCCCATCCCCTCTCTCTCTTCTCTACCCTATAAGCTGTAAGTGTTGCGTATGTGACTGTATGTGTCATGGCTGAGTGTAAGGGTTGTGGTAGGATAGAATCTCGGAACTTTCTAAACCATGTAAATATCTCTAGAAACAGCAATTGTAAGCCCAGCGGGATGAATCCAGGCTTCTATTACTTTTATATTTAAATCACGTTACCATGGCTACGTCGGCCTGGAAAATTTGTTTGATGAATTTGTTTTTGGAGGAATGGACCAGTTGGATGATGTCTCCGTGAAGAGTATCTCGATTTTTCTCCAGAAAACCTGAAAATAAGGCATTAAAGGGAAGAAAAAATGACCATTACAATAAGACGCGTTTTAAAGGAGATCTCCCACTGAATTTTTCTTATTACTTAAAAAATATTTAAAAAAATTGTTTAAAAAAATAATATTGCTCTGTTTTCTTTTTTACCCCAGTTGTAGTTTTTGCCCCCGTAATATAAAGTTTTCAGGCAGCTGCACATCAGCCGTTTGTATGATTCTCCCTCGTTTATCTGACCCCCGATCTACTAAACCCCCCGACTCCTTATCATGTGGAAGTGCTTCAGGAGGTAACCCAATGGATCATCGAGAGAAGCAGAACAATGGAGAAGAAAGAAGAACGAGGAGCCACAGAACAGGGAGAAGGAGAAGCGGAGAACAAAAAGCAGAGCTGTGGAGAAGATATGGAGACGTTGAGACAGAGAGTGAGAGTGAGTGAGGGTGAGTGAGGGTGAGTGGCAACCCTCTGAGTTTCATCTAAACGGAAAGGGCAGGAAACAAAAACAAAAAAAAAACTATTTCCAACCCATGGACGTACCTTTGGTTTCATAGAAGACAATTCCAGCAAAGTGGTTGATCCCAAACTGGGTGTCATAGTTACTTTTCGGGGGGATGTAGAATGTATTAAGTTTATGTTGGGTATTTAATTTATTCAGCATAGTGGTATCGGTACCCTGAAAGAAAATAACATTTAGCATTAGATACAAGTATCAGTCGGAAGATGGATACGCTCACTCAACCAACTATGCCCCCCCCCCCCGGTCAGCTGCTCACTAAAAAACAGATGTATCCCCTATTACATCATTCATTTTAAAATATTCATTAAAAACGGGGGATCATTTTTTATCTACTACCCTCTCAGTAAGGTACTTTTTGAGGGTCTCCCATCGTGGTGTCCATTCAGTCTGCCCAATGCTGGGTCAGAGACCTTGGATTTCAGCACAGGTTCCTCCATTGTACCTTTGGGAACTTGCTTTCCTCGTCTATAAGCGAGATGATGTTCATGGGTTTAATGGCGATCATGTCCAAGGCGTCCTGGTTGTCGGTGAACTCAATGTGCATCCAGTTGATATTTTCAAGATTATATTCTTCCTGCTCCAACTTGAAGACGTGGCGGACGAAAAACTGCTGGAGGTTCTCATTG
Source organism: Spea hammondii (assembly GCA_029215755.1). Classification (NCBI taxonomy): domain Eukaryota; kingdom Metazoa; phylum Chordata; class Amphibia; order Anura; family Pelobatidae; genus Spea; species Spea hammondii. The sequence continues at coordinate 3,317,842 of JARDYJ010000002.1, forward strand.
GCGAAGTTTATGCAGAGCTGTTCAAAGCTGCAAAAAAGGGGGAGCAGAAAGTTTCAAAAGTTCCACCTTTTCACCCAAATTCTGGGGTTCCAGAGCAGACAAATCATTACAAACAGAGAAAACGAGCTTTATCTCTGCTCTTGGACTCCAGTGTTTGAAAGTCTTCCATATATCTGCAGAACTCAATGGGTTGACTGTCATTGGCCAACGCCAACGCCGCCATCTTCCCGTCAACGTCACCGAGCCACATAGAACAGTGTGAAACGTTCAACTAGATACAATGTTCCTCATTGTTCTACCAAACGTCTAGAAATGTCACACGTGTCCCGCTTTACCTGTTTACAGTGAAGTTCTCAAACCCAAAGATGTCCAGCAGACCGATGGACCTCCTGGTGACCTTAGGCTCGTTGGAGAGCGGCCTGTATATGGCGGCGTTTATCTTTTCTACAATACACACGAATAACCTTCCGTAGATCCCCTGGAACACAGAGAGAAAGAGATGAGTATTTCCGGAACTCCCACAAAAGAGCCACCACGTAACTGGTAACTAGGACTTCTTGCATGAGAAGATCGATTCCGTAGACGCCCCACTAAACATCAGTGAGTTTGTGAATACAAACATTTGTCCCTATGGGCCTCGTATTGACGTATTACACCGACCAGTCTCCTTTTAATCTCTGGACGTACCTTCACGAAGGCATCCCTGACGTCGAGTGCCTGCTCCATGCTGAGTGGGGTGGACACGGTCTCACCTCTGGTGATGATGGTACGGCTAGTGAGACAGTTCATCAGGTCCTGGGGTTCAACCTATGGGAGACGGAGCGGTGGAGAAGGACAGCAAAGTCCAATCAGGCAGGGGAACGCAGTACCAGTACCCTCCACAAGATGTCCCACCAAGCAGTAGATGCCCCACGCATTTATACTGTACAGTTTTGGTAAAAAATATGTAATGCGATAAAATACACGGTTTGTTTGCATTCTGAGAGCAAAAAAGTATTAAAATTTCATTATTTTTATTTTCTACAAGTCGGGCTCATTTTATGATCCAAAAATGTTTCTTACTCCATCTTTTAGTCTATTTTCACTTTTCTTTTGTAACCATGACTGTTGATGGCTTAATGTTGAGAATCGTTCTATGCAAATACGACAACTTTTATCTCGATCATTATATATATATTTTTTAATTAGATGGGTGACTAGACGGGGGCCGGATGGGGCCGATCTGCCGGCGGGTTCAAGGTTTCTATGTTAACTTGCTCAATATCCCCCCCCCACCCCGATGTTTGTGCATTTATTTTTTCCGCTACATAAAGAACAACCTTGTAGTAAAATTGTATTCCATTGGCCAGTGATAACAGCGAGCGATTTAACAAACGTTAACCCCTCGCGTGCCACTAATGACTCATTTTTTTGACAGCGTTAATTATTTAAAACAAAACAAAAACCTGCTGCGTGACTCACCTCTAGTAATGTAGCTGCCGTGGTCAGCGAGGTAGAATAGACCACTTCACAGGCATCCAGGTTATCGTACATGCGCGCTGAAACGTAAGAGCGAGCATTAATAATAAATGTCCCCAGGTAGATGAAGACCTTCGGAGAGCAGCTGTCACCCGGAGAGGACCGCACGGTCAGGTGTCAAGAGCAACGTGTCCCAACTAACCGTACCTGCGAAGGGTCAAATGTCTCTCTATAGCCTAAAAAGTCTGTAAATATTTTTTTTTTATATATATATATATATTTATTTTTTTCTGGTAAGGTGAACGAATGGTGAGTTATTCCTAAAGCAGCATCATTCCTTCTTCAGATCGCTCTTCGTCTCGATTAATTTAGAGAAACTTTTTTTTTTTTTTTACATTTTATTTTTCAATGTATTATTTTTTATTACAGGGCACCAAAAAATGTTCTGGAGCAAAAATTAATTCTTAAAAAAAAAAACTAATATAAAAATATATATATATAATGTCTAAAATTAACAATTGCACACCAATCACCACTTTTTTTAACCCGGTGCCAAGTAGCTGCAACAGCAAATCATAAAACATCCAAAAATAGTTACCGGCACTCCAGGGACTTCTTTAAATAATCACTCGAGAAACTGCAGTTTTCTAATCAACGTTTCAGTCTGTTTATTAGACTTTCATCAGGACATGTCAGAAAAGCAGTGTCAATCATATTTATAGCAAGAAATATCATCAACAAGACCTACCACACCTGTAGTGCTCGAGGTATTCAGACCCGGCGTGTACCGGATACGCATGTGCATAATATCAGCAATGCTTCCGGGTCTCAGACACACTGTCCGAGATCCGGATCGTCATGGCAACGTTTCCATTTACTCTGCATAATACGTGTCTCCTATGCCGGTAAGTAAACCTCTTGTTTGTGCCTTTATATTTGTGTATATAATGCTGTACTCCTGTATACAGGATCAGCAGTGATACATTTGTGAATAAATATACATAAAAGGACAAAGTTATAATGATTAGACAATGTTGTAAAGAACAGTGGATATATGTATTGTAAAATTAATGAATAAATGTGTGGATGTGTGAATATATAATGATTATATATGTGTGGATTTACAATATATTATCTTAGATCTGCAATCTGATCTCTGAAGTGTTGTAACAACTCGTACATTTGAACTGCAACTAATCTGCATACTGTGTATCTCCTGTGCCGATCTTGGAATCCCTTAATTGTACCTTACACTTCAGAGATCAGATTGCAGATCTAAGATAATATATTGTAAATCCACACATATATAATCATTATATATTCACACATCCACACATTTATTCATTAATTTTACAATACATATATCCACTGTTCTTTACAACATTGTCTAATCATTATAACTTTGTCCTTTTATGTATATTTATTCACAAATGTATCACTGCTGATCCTGTATACAGGAGTACAGCATTATATACACAAATATAAAGGCACAAACAAGAGGTTTACTTACCGGCATGACGTTGCCATGACGATCCGGATCTCGGACAGTGGGTCTGAGACCCGGAAGCATTGCTGATATTATGCACATGCGTATCCGGTACACGCCGGGTCTGAATACCTCGAGCACTACAGGTGTGGTAGGTCTTGTTGATGATATTTCTTGCTATAAATATGATTGACACTGCTTTTCTGACATGTCCTGATGAAAGTCTAATAAACAGACTGAAACGTTGATTAGAAAACTGCAGTTTCTCGAGTGATTATTTAAAGAAGTCCCTGGAGTGCCGGTAACTATTTTTGGATGTTTTATATATATATATATATATATATATATATATAAAATATAAAAAATGTTTCCATGGCAACAACCCTATCAGTGTCTGCTTTTGTTCCACATGACAATTAAATGTGTTAAATTGTAGGAAATTTAGGAGATTGCCAAGGAATATTCTTCAGGAAAAATTCTTGACTGATTGCTAATTTTTGTGTAGATTACATGAATAAAATCAAATTCTTTGTTGCATAAAAACAGAATGATTAAGCTTTTGCACTCTAAGGAATATTAAGGAACTAAACCTTTGTGGATTTTTTAAAAATATTTTTAAAAAAATAAAAAGAAAAAATTTTAATTTTTTCTTTTTCAATAAAACCAATTACAAAATAATTAGCTTTTTTTTCGAATTTGTGTTGTATTTGTGCCACATGACAATTAAACATTCCCTGAATAATTATGAACCTGTGTAAAATTTTAAATAACTAAAAAATTAATCCTGAGAGAAATTTCAAACTCTTCTAATTTGTAAGATTATGTGGGACGGCGCCATTAAAATTCCCAAAAAATTATTTTGCAGCAAAAAGTTTAACCAACAGATTTTAACTTTTAGTATATATATATATTTTTCTTCATTGCTGCTGTTTGCCGTATAATCTGCCCTGGGTATTTGTGAGGTTTTGTTGTGTAAATTCTATATTATAGGCGATACCTTCATAGCGCAGGTTCCCCAGGTGTAATATGGCTGCAAGGAGCCGAGAGATTTCCCAGTTCTCGGTCTCGGTAAACATCAGGACTTTCATGGCTGAGCGGATGTTGGCGTATTCCTTGCTGTCATCTCTTCCATCGCAGGTTGTGCAGTTACCCTGCAGGAGAAGACCTCATCGTGAAGGTCCAACCATTCATCCAAATGTGAACAGATTCATTTAGAATGTTCTATATACTTTAATAATTACATTGTATCAATTTCAATGTTATAATACCCGTTCCATGGGTTCTAGGTCTGCTTCTTCCATGTGACCTCCATGTGACCTCCTTCCATATCTACTCCATGACCCTACCTTTGATCACACCACCTCAACCACTTCTGTCTGATCCCATATCTGTTCACCTCTCTCCGGCCCTGGTAGCCTGTCTATTTCATACAAAATTATTCATGGGGTGCACCGCTGCTGGCGGCACTATGCCCAGTGCGCCCCTGTGCACCCACGTCATCTGGAAACAATCAGCGTTGGTGTAAGAACTCTTCACGTCCAACCGAAAACCTCAGGCATGGGGTAACAGCGTGTGTTCTGGTCAGCACAAAACATATTGGCAGCATCTCAATTAAAAGGCACTCTGGGTGTGGTCTACACAGGAAGTGAGTTGAGTATCACCATAAAGGGTCAACAAATGGGCGGGCAATAGTGGAAGTGGGCAGGGCCACAATAAAGCCACACCCACTTTTCTCCCAAGTGGCGTTTTAGACCAAATTAGAAATATATTTGGCACGTACCATACAGAGGTAGTTGTAGTCAGTTGCTTGCCCAAGACTTAACTTTTTCTTCTGTTCCGGGGGCATTCCTTTCAGCATACAGTAGAAGACATGATAATTCCGTTCATCCTGAGCCTGGAATACATAATATTCCTGTAAAATTCTTATTTATTGGCCAACAGGAACATAGCACAGATCGGCCCCCTTTCGGCCCGTATAGTCAGCCCGTTTCTCCTGCTGTAAAGACTCAAACGTTAATCAGTCGTTGATCTCGTCTTAGATGCAGGAGCCGTATGTCTATCCCATGCATGTTTAACATCCTCACTGTATTACCCTCTACCACTTCTGCTGGGAGGCTGTTCCATTTATCTACCACCCTCTCCTTCGCTTTGTCTTCTTTACCTGTCTGCAGACACGCGACTTCTCCAGAAGATACTGTTCAATTTTCGCTCCTTCTATTGCTCCTTTTTTATTGAAATGAATATCGATGTATTTACCAAATCGACTAGAATTGTCATTGCGAATCGTCTTGGCGTTCCCGAAAGCTTCAAACAGAAAGTACAAATATGGAAAATGTATTAAATTAATAAATTTATTTTTTTTAACCCAGACATCGCAAATAATCCTCAGAAGATTTTAATAATTTTATTAAAAAAATAAAAAATAAATAAAATTAATTATTATTTGATTCTAATGTTTAAATACATAAATTTGAATGCGCTTTTTCTATTTGTATATTAAAGCATGAATTTTAATTTAATGACACAATGAATGTTCACGCCTCACCGAATTACATATGCGTTAGAATTCACAATAAATTAATGCAGACGGAATGCTTGCAGCTCAAGTGTTTTAGAAAAGTGCCTAATTTTTTTTTTATATTTAAAAATTATTTTAAAAAAAAACTTGACAGAAAAATAAAAAATCCAAAATTTTAAAAGAAAAAAAAAAAATCATTCCTGGCTAGATTTTCCAAACTGAAAAATGATCGGACGCCGTATGATATGAACGGACCCTCTCGTACCCTCTAATATGGGGTTGGCTTCCAGCACTTGCTGCTCTATCCACGAGTGTTGGCCGCTGATGGCCGCCAGGAACTGGAGGATGAGTTTCGTGCTCTCTGTCTTTCCAGCTCCAGACTCGCCGCTGGAAAAAAACATCACATACGTCAATACGATGGCCAATCGCCTCTTTCTGCTTCATGGTGTTTAGAATAGTTGGGGTAGCGTACGGGGGCAACAATTAGGACGGGGGCATTCTATAGGAAAATGTTAAATAATGTTGGCCAGAAGGGTTCATCCATAAAAGTGCGTAGAATTTCAACATTTTTTCTGTGCAAAATAATTACAGCCATAATAAAAAAAATTATTTATTTTATTGCTGACAAAAAACCCCCATAAATTTTATATCACATTTTTGGACAAAAATCCTCTGTATTTTCCTGCTCTCTGAACCCAAAATGGCATTTGTGCTCTTTTAATGTTCTTATTCAAAAAACTATTTTTAGAGACCCTTATCCATATCATTCAGGGGCTAAGGCTACGCACCCTGTACCATGTATCGTAAAAAAAATGTCAACGTCTGAATATCAAAAATGCTGTGTACCAGCTGCACCCCCGGCTACCCCTCCGCTGCCATCGTCTAACCTGTGGAAGTCTGGGATATGACATCATAGCGCCTTTTAAAGCCGTACATGGAGGCTGTGTTGGCTCGGCACAGCCTCCATGGTGTAAATGGGTCGCTTGGAACCAGCCCATTGAGCAGAGGGACACCGGGGGGGGTGGTTTTGCGCCGTAGGGGGTAATTCCGCCCCAGGCCTGGGCTTGAATATATCACTACCTGATGATGCAGCACTGGTCCTTACTGTTCCGCTGCATGTTAAAGTAGCAGTTGTCGGCTATGGCAAAGATATGCGGCGGCATCTCCCCGATCTTCTTGTTGGTGTAGAGGCGGATCTGGTCCGGGGTGTAGATAGGCAGTAACTGGTAGGGGTTGACGGCAACCAGAATGGAGCCGGTGTACGTCTGCAACGGACGGAAAATGACACGTCGGTGCCGGGAAACTGAGAACAAACATAGAGACGAACCCAAGAGGGGAGCTGAGTGCTTCCCGGGATCAAACATAAATACGACTATAAATAATAAAATAAACATTAATATTTTAGGGCGTCTTGATTCGAGGAGAAATCTGATTGGAAGAAGGAATTTGGAGCAAAAGCAGGAATTTTTCAACCTAAATTACTAATTACTATGTTTATCAGGATAAAATGTATTAAATTTACCCATTTTTATTTTTATTTATTGTAATTTTTTTTTTGCAGGTATTTACTTAATTCTATAGGGAAGCTAAGATCAGGCGGCAGCCTATGGCAGAGCCAGCATTATCAGCATTATGTGCTTTCGACTGAAGAAACTTCTCTCACATTGCAGGCTGTCACTGGAAGTGTCATGTGATGTCATATGCCGGTGCTCAGTACCAGTAAGGACATGCGCAGCGTGAGGTTGTGTTGGACAGGGACGTCTGGGCACAGATTTCAGATCGCCTTGTGTTTGTTTTCCACGGAGACCACAGAGATCCTTGATCCTCCTGTCTGGTAGGTAGGCTTCTCAAGAGGTGGACTTCTCTATACTCCTCTGAGACGCCACCACCCCACCATTCGGCATCCTTGTTAGTTGCCCATATCACCATAGCCACCCTCAAACTGGGTTCCCGTCAGGTTTAAGCAGCTCGGTTTCCAAGACAGTTAGTCGAGTCTTGAGAGTCAGAGGAGCTTTGATGAGAGTCGAGCTTCTTGGTGCTACCGAGTCCCACAGAATTCTAGTCAACAGTTAAAGCCCATTTGTGGAACTCAACTCGACACCGTGTCAACTTTCAGTGCTTCGAGTTCACAAATGAGTTGAACTTGAGCTGTAGTTGAGTCCCCGTCAAGCGCACGTTAGTGAACAAATAACTTCATCCAGGCCAGTTGAGTTGACCGGAACATCCCAACTTGAGTATCATCTCGACCCTACTAGAACCTTCCTATACACAGTATATATATATTACCATATCAAGTCCTTCTGGGTCATTGGGGTTATTATAACATCACTTAAATAATAAAAGGTGGAAATCCATGAGTGACACGAGGTGCTGGAGGCTCTGGATGAGATGATTTATAAGGCAGGCAAATGGACACCAGTACAATGGGGTAATGGATTGGGTGGAATGGGGATAATGGACGTTCGTGGGCAATGCTATACAGCTCCATACTTACCCGACCTCCACAGTTAGTCTTAAAAACGAAAATGCATCCAACGATTAGTGAGAATATATATATATAATATATAATAATAATATCTATACTCATTTAAAGGGGCAGTATCCTTTAAAAATAAACTCAGGAGCCTTTATAATAGATGGAATACTGGAGACATTATATGTACATTTAATAAGAAACAAATTAGGTGGTTTCACTTTAAAAATAATTTTTATTCATCCACAATAATAATGGCCAGCAAATGTATAGATTACGCATTATTTATGGGAGGAGGTTTCTTTAAATCTCCGTTGAGCAGCAGGCGAGGTTAGCGTGTACATGCGCATGCTTTCCCTGTGCAGAGACAATGTACTGCGAGAATGATGATGAAGTCTGCGCAACGGAGATTTTTATATATATGAGAGAAGATCAAAATTACTAAAATATGTTTTTTTTAAAGTGAAAACACCATCTTTGATTTCCAAGTCATTTATTAGAAACCAGCGCTGTATACAGTAATATAACCCCAGCGCTGTATACAGTAATATAACCCCAGCGCTGTATACAGTAATATAACCCCCACCGCTGTATACAGTAATATAACTTCCAGCGCTGTATACAGTAATATAACCCCCCAGCGCTGTATACAGTAATATAACCCCCCAGTGCTGTATACAGTAATATAACCCCCCAGCGCTGTATACAGTAATATAACCCCCAGCGCTGTATACAGTAATATAACCCCCCAGCGCTGTATACAGTAATATAACCCCCAGCGCTGTATACAGTAATATAACTTCCAGCGCTGTATACAGTAATATAACCCCCAGCGCTGTATACAGTAATATAACCCCCCAGTGCTGTATACAGTAATAACCCCCCAGCGCTGTATACAGTAATATAACCCCCCAGCGCTGTATACAGTAATATAACCCCCCAGCACTGTATACAGTAATATAACCCCCCAGCGCTGTATACAGTAATATAACCCCCCAGCACTGTATACAGTAATATAACCCCCAGCACCGTATACACTAATATAACCCCCCAGCACTGTATACAGTAATATAACCCCAGCGCTGTATACAGTAATATAACCCCCCAGCGCTGTATACAATAATATAACCCCCGGCGCTGCATACAGTAATAACCCCCCCAGCGCTGTATACTGTAATATAACCCCCAACACCACACTGAGCTGATGCTTTATGGCAATGCTAATGAAGTCCGTTCCTCCATAGACTTTCATTAGTCAGAGAGTCCAATTATGGTGATTAAGACTGAGCCATTCTATTGTTCCCCACAGGCAGTATAATAAGGAGTCGGGGGTTTGTATAGTAGATTGGGGCTCAGATAACAGACCGAGAACTCATACAAATGAGAAAACTTTATATTATGGGGCAAAAACTAGAACGGTCTTGAAAGCATCTCCAGGCGGGTGGTTCTGTTGTTTCTCATGGGCAGTATGAGAAGAGGTTTTTGGCAAAATTATCTATTTCATTTCCTGTCCTCAATTTCTCTCCCCAAATTACCTGAACCAACCACTAACAATCAGCAACTTAACAATAGGAGAGAGATCATTTAATGGGGAGGAATAATCCTGCAGATTCTGAGAACAGGAAGTTATGATGGCTGCTCCCATATTATACACATAAGAGGGAGTCTAATATATATATATATATATATATATATATATATATATATATATATATAGTAATTATTTTAACCTGTAAACAACATTATATCGGTTATTAATAAAATATCAACACAGTAACAGATTAGTGGAGAGGGGGGAGGGCAGTCAGGTGGCGTAAGTATTATGAGGTCACAAACCTATGTCTTCTTGGAAACCTAGCACCGTGTTGCCTTATTAATGATTCATGACACTCGTAGGGTTAACTTGCGGCAGACGCCCACTTCACCTGCTTATTAAATGTCACCTGTGTCCGGGGTGTAAATGTAGCTGTCTTCGTATCATTAGCTACATACTAACACATCACGAATGTCAGAGAGGCCCGTGGGCCGGGTCCACATGGAGACGTGCAAAGTGCTTTTCCCGTCTGCCCTACACACGCTTACACTCCCTCTCACACGCGCTCTCATTGTCTCCCTACCTTCTGTATCCTGTCTCCTTTTCTGCAGCTCTGCTTCCTTTCTTGCCTCTTCTTGTTCTTCTGTCTTCTTTCTTCGTCCGCTTCTCCCTGTTATCAGCTCCAGGCCACCCCAAGTGCTTCCTCAAGGGCGGAGATTCTACACACAACCTCTCCCGCGATTGGAGGGGCTGTCCCCCCTGAGGAGCGCCGGGGCTCCGCGGGGCCTGGTTAACGGAGCTGATAACGGGGAGAAATGGACGAAGAAAAAAGGACGAAAGAACAAGAAGAGGCGAGAGAAGAAGAAGCAGAGCTGTGGGAAGCGAGACGGGGACATGGAAGCGGGCGGGGGAGAAGGTACAGAGTGAGTGTAAGAGATTCCACTCGAAGTCTATTCCAGGTATCTACTACCCTTTTCTCAATTTCCCGCTCGGTTTGCCACCCTCTCTTCTCACATTATACTTACATATATGAGGTGTTCACGGTATCGTATGAGTAGATTACGGAGGATGCCTGCCTCATTGAGGTCGCCCAAGCGGATCATGTCTTCCACTCCATGGATTGAGGTCGGGTGCATTGGTTTGATGTTTGTAGCATTTTGGGGTGAAATCCAGTGTTCCTGGAAAAGGAAAAGCAGCAGCTCATTTAAAATGCAGAATATTAAGAAAAAGAAGTAACAAAAAGCAAAAAAGAGATCATATAATTAATTTTATAAAACCTATAATTACGTTTTTTCTATCATTTTAGTTCATGTCTCTCCCAGCTTCCGCCTACTTAGTGTGCTTGGCTTAGTTATGGCTCCCTGCTCTATTTTTGTCACTATTTATACCTCCCAAGTGTCCCTGTTTAGTCTGACCAGTCCTTCTCTGAAATCTCCAGGCTGCTCTTTCCCCCTGATGCCCCTCTCTCCTCCCCCCGATGCCCCTCTCTCCTCCCGTGATGCCCCTCTTTTCTAGGAGGTCAGAATGTTTGCTGGGTATGAGGGGATCGCAGGGTTCTTCAGCCCTAAAAGCCCCGATAATGTGTATAGAAACAGCAGGGAACGGCTTTATAAATTAAACGGGGGAAATAAACCCCGTTATTCTTCTAATAAATGCCCCACCCCAGCCATGGCTCCAACTACACCTCCTAAAACAAAATTGAAATGTCCGCAGATCTCACGCGGTTTCCATTGTGGTCGGCAAACAAATAATAAACGTAATAATCTGATCTGATCATTAACGGGCATCACGCGGATCCGCGGACACGTACGTTGCCTTCATCATCCAAAACCTGGATCTGGCCGGAATCGCACAGCTTGACCACGGCTCCAACCGGAACGTCAAATTCCCGACCCGTCTTGAGATCCAACCAGACATAATCGCCCTGTAACCAATCAGAGGAGAGAACATTAGCACATGGAGCAGCAGTATAAAACATTTGCGGCTATTTATACAAAGCAGGGGATTCTCTGACAAGTCTAAACTGTGTATTAGAGACAGTCCTGTATAATGTATAGTTAAATCAGCAAGATTCCCTGTATAATGTATAGATAAATCAGCGAGCCGGCCCCCTGTATAATGTATAGATAAATCAGCAAGATTCCCTGTATAATGTATAGTTAAATCAGTGAGCCGGCCCCTGTATAATGTATAGATAAATCAGCACAAGGCCCTGTATAATGTATAGATAATTCAGTGACCGGCCCCCTGTATAATGTGTAGATAAATCAGTGAGCCGGCCCCTGTATAATGTATAGATAAATCAGCACAAGGCCCTGTATAATGTATAATTAAATCAGCAAGCCTACCCCTGTATAATGTATAGATAAACCAGCGAGATGCCCTGTAAAATGCACGTCTCCCAACGATTTGCAGCTCTATCCCTCTGTCCCAGTCCTGCGTTTGGGGATATACCGCTTGGTAGGAGCTCCGCGGGGACACAGAGATACATATTGTGCATGCGCAGCACTGCCAGTGTTGCTCTACCTCCCAGGCTCCGCCCCCTGCACCCTGATTCGTTGTGTAACCTGTTTTCACACTTCAGACCCTAATTTTGGTTTCTGTCTCCAAAATTGTCCCCTGAAACCCACTTATGAATTATTTTTGCTTTTGCATTAAACGGCATTAAAAGCATATCCTGCGGCCAACGAAATCGTAAAACTCTCCGGCAAACAGTCAATTATCCAATCCTCGCCCTCAAAATAACCTCGGTGACATCGAGCGGGATAAACGCGATTTAAGTTCCATTTATAGTTTATTCCTGATGTCACTTCCTTTATTACGGATCCATTTCCTCCCGGCCCCCGCCTTCTCGGAATCATAGAAATAAAGGATTTCCCAGCCAGAACTTCCCGCTAACCGGCCATGTTCTGCCCCAACATCATATATCATGATTAACAGAAATTATTTAAAATATATTATGTACATTTTTCCAAACATTTTCCCCAAAAACGGTTTTGGTTCTCGTGCATGCTCAGGAGAAATGGTGAACCCCAAAAAATCCTCGACAGACACCTCCCGAGCCAAAAGTTCTCATCAAAGGGACCGCTACAATGTAACAGAACCCCCCCCCCACACAGACATAATTAACATTTTAATTTAAAAAAAAAATTGTACCTTGTTCATTAGAATTTCATTTTATAGATTCTATTTTTATGGATTTTTTTTATTATAGATTTTTTTTATAGATTCTCATGGCCAAATTGCTTTAACAAAATAAGAAAACTGTAATTATTATTATTATTATTATTATTTACAGATTCCGCAGTGTTGTACAGCGGTAGAATTACACTAAAAAATTTTGTAAAATAAAAATAATAATAATGGTCTGTGAAATGCCTTTTAACCCCCTTAATGCCACTCTGCCTCCAGAAATGCCTTTTTAACCCTCTATACGCCACTCTGCCTCCGAAAATGCCTTAAACCTCCCTATATGCCACTCTGCCCCATAATATGCCTTTTAACCCTCTAAATGCCAGAGTGGCATATAGGGATATAAGGCATTTCTGGAGGCAGAGTGGCACATAGGGGGTCATAAGGCATATCATGGGGCACAGTGGCATATAGAGGGTTAAAAGGCATATCATGGGGCACAGTGGCATTTAGAGGGTTAAAAGGCATATCATGGGGCACAGTGGCATATAGGGGGTATAAGGCATTTCTGGGGCAGATGTGCATAACTGGGGGGCAGGTTGGAAAATAGAAGGAAATAAAACCAAAATATTTTTCTCAATCATAGCTTTTATTTTAAAAAAAATAGTTTAGATGAATTACCATTTACTGGTGAAACTTTTTTCCTATAGGGTCGTCTTATATTCAGGATTTTTCTTTTTTTTTTTCCCTAAATTAATATTCAGATTTGGGGGGTCGTCTTATAATCGAGCAAATACGGTATAATTTATGTTATTTCAACCCAAATGATGGTAGGAATCTCACCGGTAGCAACGTGCTTGGCTTCACGGCCTGGTTGACGTTCCGCAGCAATGCCCATTTCCCCTGATCTTTCTCCAAGATGTCTTCTACCCCTCGCCGATGATACATCGTGACAACCCCCCCGCCCCCCCCAACGCTTCAACGGCCGAATCACCACCACAGACTTTCAAAAAGGAGTCCTGACCATGCTCATGCGCGAAACGGAACCCGCTCTAACACCTGTCCGCAGAGAATTCCGGTGGTGAGTTCCGTGTTACATACGCGCCATCCGGAGATCCTCCAAAAGAACGCCCAATATGGTCAAAGGAACCCAAAAAAACTCCCAATATAGAAGATTATCATCTACAGAGCCGAAGGTTTTCTAGAGCAAGGACGGTCTCTTCCAGAACACGAGTCTGTTAATGTCTTCTAGACTCTTTGAAGGAAATCGTAGCTTTTCTAGAATTCTAGAACATCCCAAAGCGCTTCTGTGTTGACGATCAGAATGTTTTCTGGGACAATGACTTGCTTTTTCCAGAACACCAGTCTTCTAATATCGTCCTTTATGCTCTTTGACGGAAATTGTAGTTTTTCTAGAATTCTAGATAGTCCCAAAGCGCTTACGTCTTGACGGCCAAAGAAGGCGCTGAGCGTCTAGATATCCAATCGTTTTCTAGATCGGTGTTTTTTTTTTTATGTTGTCTTCTGTGGTCTTTGAAGGAAATAGTAGCTTTTCTGGAACGGTGATCTTCTCGCTTCTTCCTCCGCTGAGCTCCCGGAGTCTGGAGTCCTCCTCGGTACTCATTAATCTACAGACGGGTGCAGGGAGCACGTGGCTTCTGATTAACCTAAAACGTTAACGACCAGCAAGCCACAGCAGAGGGAACCCAAAACCGAAGCCCATCTGCATTTCCTCTAAAACAGATAACCCGGTCCCATAGCAACCGAATGTTAAATAATTGATTGATCCGTAACCTCGGCGGTGTAGGTTTAGCCCCTCGGAGTAGAACCTATTGTCTGGAAAGGCACGAAAACGCTCGGAACGGATAAAGTTCAGACCGCAGCTATAAGCGGTTTATTTTAAGTTCTGCAATTCATCACATTCCAGAAAACAGCGATGCTCTAAGTGGGGTAGAAGGGGTTAAATGCATCATATAGCTAATGAGTCCAGAACTAGCAATGGCACTTTCACCTTTTTTTGGTTATTTTGATCTCTTTGAGATATATTCCCAAAACCAAGAGTTGGACTTTCCCATGCATGTTTCAATTCTCTCTACTGTATTCTGCTGGGATGCTGTTCCACTTATCTACTACCCTCTCAGTAAAGTAAAACTTTCCATCTCAGTCTCTGACCCTCTATTGTTAGATCGGTCTCTTGTAACTTTTCTCCTCCTTTGAATTAAACTTCCCTCCTGTCCTTTGTTAAATCCCTTTATGTGTTTAAATGTCTCCTTCCCCCTCTCTTCTCTCCCCGTTTCGTCTCTCTTTTCTCTCCCATCCCCTCTCTTGTCTCTCTCATCCCCTCTCTCTTTTCTCCCTCCCGTCTCTGTCTCTCTCTTCTCTCCCCCAAGCCGTACACATTGAGACTCCGTAGTCATTTTAGTCGCCTCCTCTGAACTCTCTCCGATGTGTCTTTACCTTCCTGCAGATGGGGGTCTCCAGAACTGCCCCCAATACTCTAAGTGAGATCTGTAACGTGGCAGGCCCCTGATACCTCTTGTTTTAGTTATGGCTAACGGTGACTGCGGCATAAATCCACCAAAATAGCTTTATTCTCATTGTACAACGCTATGGAATATGACGGTGCCATATAAACACATTAATAAAAGATCCTATAGGTGGATCATGAACATGAAAACAAGTGGGGAACGCGCTACTTGTCATTACCCTTTTACCCATTGTACAGCGCCGCAGAATATGATGGCGCTATATAAATCCATTACTACTAATAATTATAATAAATATAAATTCCTTTAAAGATCAGATTCAGCATTAAATTCACGATTCACTTTGTATCAGTAACCTGCCACTCCAGCAGCCATTAGCGTAGCGAAGCATCGCCCCCTAGTGTTGGAACCGTGTTACAACATGCTGAAATGCATCATTTTAAGAATACTGTTACCACACTTCGAAAACCCATGGAAAAATAATTTACTATCTATTTATTAATCCCCGAGGGTGGCAAGACTACTATTTACTTTACTGAGAGGGTGGTAAATAAGTGGAACAGCCTCCCAGCAGAAGTTAGACAGAGTTGGTGACTGGGCGTGCAAGTGGCAGATCAGGGAGGCAGAGTGGCATATAAGGGGGCATAAGGCTTTTACATCAAAAATATTATACAGTTTGTTCAAACAATAAATTAGTTTACTGACCTTCTACTTCTTCCACTTTGGGGCTTTTTCATCTTGGCCTCCGTCCTTTGGTAGCTGCAGGCCGACGTTTTCTATGGTAACAGGAAGTCACTGACACGACATCCGGTGCTCCAGCGAGGGGGCGGAGCTTTCACCCCTCATGCCACTCCCATCACTAGGCGGCCATCGCACACGGCCGCTGGGTGCTGATCCCGCCGGCCGGCGCTACTTTAATACTTTTTTTTAAAAAAAATGTAATATGGCAAGCCGGTCCGGCCGTTTAGATTAGATTTTGGGCGGCCTCGGAGGGAATTGTTCCCTTGCCCAGCAGGCCCTGGCGCCGGAGGAGGCTTCCAATCACGCTTGCAGCCGCTCAGCGGCTGTTTCAATGTTCGTTTGCCGGCCGCCCGGCCCACGGATCTGCCGGCCCACCGGGACGGGAAATTTCCCGGTATCCCGGTGGGCCAGTCCGGCCCTGGGATTAAACATGCATGGGATAGACATACGGCTCCTGAATCTAAGACAACCCAACAATTTAATATTTCGAGATTCTCAGCGAAAGATCATTGGGAAGGTTACACAGTACGGTTTTTATATTATATTATATTATATTATATTAGTGGGTAGAGGCTGCAGGGTCATTAATGCAAAATCTTCATTGAGTCTCCTTCCCGTAGCGAGCGTCGTGTAACCCAAAAGAGCGACGCGGTGGGACAAGGGATGTCCGTAGCGATGCAGTTCCAATTGTCGGCGGCATCTCCGCAGTTCCTGCCGTACAGTCCCATGAATAAGCAGCTCGGTCCCGGTCAGGCGTAGGAAGCGTCTCCGGCGATGTAGAGCCCCCAAAGCCGGCTAATTCATGGGAGTCTGGTTGGGCCGGACCAGATGGGGTTTCTTTCCAGTCACCATGTGCCCCCCCCACAATGAGCACAGGGTTACTTAGACATAAGAGGGGGTTGGGCAGACCGGCAAGGAGTCTACAGCGATGGAGGTATTACTGTATACAGTGCTGGGGGTTATATTACTGTATACAGCGCTGGGGGTTATATTACTGTATACAGCGCTGGGGGTTATATTACTGTATACAGTGCTGGGGGTTATATTACTGTATACAGTGCTGGGGGTTATATTACTGTATACAGCGCAGGGGGTTATATTACTGTATACAGCGCTGGGGGGTTATATTACTGTATACAGCGCTGGGGGGTTATATTACTGTATACAGTGCTGTGGGGGTTATATTACTGTATACAGCGCTGGGGGTTATATTACTGTATACAGTGCTGGGGGGTTATATTACTGTATATAGCGCTGGGGTTATATTACTGTATACAGCGCTGGGGGGTTATATTACTGTATACAGCGCTGGGGGGTTATTACTGTATACAGTGCTGGGGGGTTATTACTGTATACAGCTCTGGGGGTATATTACTGTATACAGCGCTGGGGGGTTATATTACCATATACAGTGCTGGGGGGTTATATTATTGTATACAGTGCTGGGGGGTTATATTACTGTATACAGCGCTGGCGGTTATATTACTGGATACAGCGCTGGGGTTATATCACCGTATACAGTGGTGGGGGTTATATTACTGTATACAGCGCTGGGGGTTATATTACTGTATACAGCGCTGGGGGGTTATATGACTGTATACAGCGCTGGGGGTTACATTACTGTATACAGCGCTGGGGGTTATATTACTGTATACAGCGCTGGGGGGTTATATTACTGTATACAGCGCTGGGGGGGTTATATTACTGTATACAGCGCTGGGGGGGTTATATTACTGTATACAGTGCTGGGGGGTTATATTACTGTATACAGCGCTGGGGTTATATTACTGTATACAGCGCTGGGGGGTATATTACTGTATACAGCGCTGGGGGTTATATTACTGTATACAGCGCTGGGGGTTATATTACTGTATACAGTGCTGGGGGGTATATTACTGTATACAGTGTTGGGGGTTGAACTTATTTCCACAGCTCTCCCCTTTAAATATAATCTTTTCATTTATGTACGGAATTTGAATTAATAGAGAAGGATAAATACGTTGTGGAGTCCCGTATAGTATTATATAAATCACTGTATCTGCCATAGATCACTGGGCTCTGACGTCGTTAAAGTTAGGAATTTATAAGCGGGTTTTTTAACCCCCCCCGCTCATCACTTTATAGCCGGGGCACAAATGGCACCGAAGCCGTTTCATTTTTAATGTTCGCAGTAAATTGTCCTGGAAAGAATCAATAGACGGAGGTCGGGGGCCGGTATTAAAATGTCATCGGTAAAATGGATTATTCCGGCTGTGACAACGTCCCAATCTATATGCTAATGCGCCCTATGGACGGGCGATATTGGAGGGGCGGAATTACATATTCCTGGGTGTCAGACCAAGAGAACATTTAAATCAACCTAAATATTTAAAAATACTGTGGGGTATTTGGAAAATGATTTTATAAAAGTTATTTTATACAGTATTTAAAGACGCGGTACCTATAGACAAGTACCACGTACGGCTTCAGACTTTGTGACCCTGAGAATCTGCCCCTTTATCCCTAGAATGGGGTAAAAAAAAACTGAATCTGCCCATTCACCCCGAGACCCTGATAATGGGTTAAAACTCTGAAAATCTGCCCTTCCACTATCGGATTGGGGTAAAAAACATGAGAATCTGCCCATTGACCCTGAGACTGGGGTAAACACTATAAGACTCGGGGCAAGTCTTTACTGATGTATGATGGCGCGTATTTTATAAATACCGTATTTGCTCGATTATAAGACGACCCTGATTATAAGACGACCCCCCAAATCTTAATATTAATTTAGGAAAAAAAGAAAAAGCCTGAATATAAGACGACCCTATAGGAAAAAAGTTTTACCAGTAAATGTTAATTCATTTAAACACTTTTTTTAATAAAAGCTATGCTTGAGAAAAATATTTTGGTTTTATTTCCTTCTATTTTCCAACCTGTCCCCCAGTTATGCACATCTGCCCCAGAAGTGCCTTATACCCCCTATATGCCACTGTGCCCCATGATATGCCTTTTAACCCTCTAAATGCCACAGTGCCCCATAATATGCCTTTTAACCCTATATGCCACTGTGCCCCATGATATGCCTTTTAACCCTATATGCCACTCTGGCACTTAGAGGGTTAAAAGGCATATTATGGGGAAGAGTGGCATATAGGGAGGTTTAAGGCATTTCAGGAGGCAGAGTGGCATTAAAGGGGTTAAAAGGCATTTCACAGAGCACTCTGCCTCCAGAAATGCCTCAAACCCACATTTAACACTCCCCCTCCCTCCTCCAAACTTACCGGTGCTTCTGAGTTGGGGGGGGCTCATAACACAGGAGGGTCCAGGTCCCCTGCATCTGAGCCCCAGGTGCTTAGTCCGGGCAGCATGTAGAGCTCCACGCGAATCGCGTAGAGCTCTAAGCACCGGGGACTCAGAAGCACCGGTACGTTGGGTCGGGGGTTAACACAGGAGGATCCAGGTCCCCTGCATCTGGGTCCCCAGTGCTTAGTCCGGGAAGCGTGTAGAGCTCTACGCGATTGTATCGCGTAGAGCTCTACACGCAGCCCGGACTAAGCACCGGGGACTCAGAAGCACCGGTAAATTGGGGGGGGGGGATTAACACAGGAGGATCCAGGTCCTCTGCATCGCTGCGGGGGATCTGGATCTTAGTCTCATAATCAGACCTATTTGAGGTCTGATTATAAGACGACCCTGATTATAAGACGAGGGGTATTTTTCAGAGCATTTGCTCTGGAAAAAACCTCGTCTTATAATCGAGCAAATACGGTATATATATTCTGACTTCTTAAAGGAAAAGTAGCAGGTTTAGAAAAATAGCCACAAACATCCTACAAGCTCGCAACACCTCCCAAAAAACGACATCTTTTATTGGGGGGCAACATACATTTCCAGGACCTCGGACGTCTCATTCTCAGTTGGTAGTAGAGACCCCCGAGCTCCCTAAATCTTATATATAAGCTTTTTTTCTACCCTTCTGCCATACATCCCATCTTCAGGGACTCCACAGACTGAAGCTCCGTAACATTGAATCTTCTGCGGATTACCTGTCTGACAGCGGATTGGGGGAGATCGCCCAAATTCCACAGAAGTCCTTCTTTCTTCGTGTCCGATACCAAAGCCATTGGAAAAAACGGATTTGCCCCCCGACTCGCCCAGCAAGCTCCCAATCCGAGGGTCCTCGCGGTTTGTAGGGGGGGGGATTCTCATGCTAAAAGCTTTTCTCTGACCTGGTTACGGAGACTCTCATTACGCCGCATCCAGGCAAACCCCATTTTTTTGGTTTTGTTTATCAAAGAGGAGGCGTCAGACTCAATTTGTATCTGAATTTTGGCCGACGTCCCATCTCCACATCTTTGTTTGCTTTTCATTGATTCAGCTCGTAAAAAAAAAACTAAAAACGTTGGCTCCGAGTCCAAAGAATTTTCCTCCATGATGGAAACTGGTTCATTAACTCTTTGTATACCGGGAGAACGGGGGATGGGGGAGGGCGATTGATCTTTTAAGTTTTGCAATGTTGGAAATGGATATGAAAGGGTTAAATTGTACAGCGCCACAGAATATGTTAGTGCTTAATAAAAAAAGAAAGAAAGAAGAATGTTTCCATAATCGGACTGAGAGAGAGGAAGGTTCCGGAGCATACGCTGGGTTTACGTCTGAATATAGACGGTGATATTTTTAAAGTGAAAAGTGATTTATATCGATTTTTTTTTTTTTTTTTATCGGCTGCTATAAAATAAAATAAAAAGGCCAGAAATATACCAGAGGCGTTAAACGTACCTGCCGAAGAATGACCATCTTCCCGATTTAGCCTCAGACATCAAGCAGCAGCATCTGGGGACAAAACAGGGTAAATTAGTAAATTATTATTACAGCGGCACGGAGACGACACGGAAAACGCACGGACGTTCCGTTATGGATAATGTGAAACTGACACCATCCAGCTGGCAACAAAGCACCAAAAACCATCGTTTTTAATTAATTTTACATTTTAAAGTTCTTTATATACCCACCAAAGGCATATCCCGGGGTATTTCACCCACATTTTCCTCCATTTCCCATGATTCCTAAATAGAATGCATTGGATTCCTCCTGTAAATTATTACATCATTTTTTATAATTTTAATAAAATACATTTTAATAAAAATAATTTACGTGTTTAGATGGGTTTCTCCAATTCAATCTGTTAATTCCAAATTAATGACAGTAATAAAATGTATATTTTCTCTGTTTAGATGTATATTCCTTGATAAATTAAATGTTGTGTTTTATTTTGAGATTTATGCTTATTATTTATGCTATTTCTTTTTTACATTTTTATGTATTTTATTTAATGCTATTGCCGTTATATAGTATAGGGTTTATATTTTGTAGTGAGTTTGTGAGTTGGGACCAAAGTATTTTCATACAATATAATTTACTAAACATCTTATTAGAATTATTATCCTTCCTTTAACTTATTTATTCATTTACTATTTGAAATTTTCTCATTTATAGATTTTTCCCAAATCTATTGCAATCCCATCAGTCGGCCCAAACAAGAAGTTGTAAGCCGCTTCCTGTTCTCTCCCTCCCGTCAGCCCGAGCAGGAAGTTGGAAGCCGCTTCCTGTTCTCTCCCTCCCGTCAGCCCGAGCAGGAAGTTGGAAGCCACCCTCTGTTCTCGCCCTCCCGTCAGCCCGAGCAGGAAGTTGGAACCCGCTTCCTGTTCTCTTCCCTCCTGTCAGCCCGAGGAGGAAGTTGTAAGCCGCTTCCTGTTCTCTCCCTCCCGTCAGGCTGAGCAGGAAGTTGTAAGCCGCTTTCTGTTCTCTCCCTCCCGTCAGCCGGAGCAGGAAGTTGGAAGCTGCTTCCTGTTCTCTCCCCTGCCGTCAGCCCGAGCAGGAAATTGGAAGCCGCTTCCTGTTCTCACCCTCTCGTCAGCACGAGCAGGAAGTTGTAAGCCGCTTCCTGTTCTCTCCCTCCCGTCAGCCTGAGCAGGAAGTTGGAAGCCGCTTCCTGTTCTCTCCCCGCGTTGTTTTAGTGGACGGCGTATGAGCCTCTAGCGCTAGAGATTGTTTCCAGCCGCGCAGGTCGCTCTGTAAAGCATCAAGCGGGACTATAAAAATTGTCATTTAGGGCAGATGGCAGCTATGCTTAACTATGTGCAGGGTTGCCCCCTGCTCCTTATAGAAGACATAGGCTATGGGTGAGCCCAAGAGGAGGAGCTAAGCATGTGTATGGGCGGGGCTAGTACCCAATAGACTTGAAAGGGAGTCAGCAGCCCCCGTCCATAGATTAAACGCTAGGTTATGCATTATGGGATCCATGGATAGTAAATGAGGCCTAATTCTGGACTGCAACTCCCATGACCTTTAACTAAAGTAAAAAATGTGATCAGAACCCAGGCATTTAGAGGGTTAAAGATATGACTGTTCTCAAATTCCCTACAATGTATTACCCTCTGATGTATTATCTGGGGACGTAACTCTTATTACAGACCGTTCCCCTGCTTCCCCATCATTTGGTATATTTAACCCCGTGTTCCGTGGAACGTACTAATAACATTAAAATGCCAGCCTGACGCTCTGAGTGATAATCCCATAATGGATGGAGATTTAAAATAAATTAGACGAGCGGGCACTCAATTCCTTTACCCCTCTCATTGCTGAACTATATGTCCTATAAAAACAAGTCTTTTATCCATCTGAAGAAGAGGCCTCCGAGGTCCCAAAAATGCATTTAAATACACCTTTTTCTATGTTGCTTCAATAAAATGGATCACATAATGAAATGAGAAAAAATAATGAAAAACATACATCTTTAACAACATTCACCCATTTATATCAAACATATAAAAAAAAAGTAGCTTTTTTTTTAAATGTCCCCAATTTATGCAATCGATGTGCTTGTACATACATGTAGACGACACGCAGCCCATGCTACATGGTTTATGATGTTGTTAAAGATACGTTTATAAACCTTTCTATCTACGTTGGTAACAGCACACAATGTAACAGAGCGTAGGCATAGATAAGAAGGGGTTAAACTTCTTAATAATTCTAAAGAAACAAACTATAGGTGTAAGATACACAATCTAGATCTACGTATACTATATTTATTTTGCACCCCTTGTCCATAATTTTGAGGGTGATGGGAGTTTTCCCCCCACAAACTTTTAGCCTTTTTTGCTACCCCCCCCCCACTTATTTACTGTAAATCTACGTGTTCTTTATTTTTATTTATTTCTAAGGAGGGGGGTTTTGTACTGGGGGCATTTGTGATGTCATGGAGACTGATCCGCGCATGCTAGCAGGGATCAGGCTTTTTGTTACCCTGGATGCTGGCCAGTTGACTGCAAGCAAGCTGCCGTATTAGGCTGCCTACTCCATCCGCCGATCACTGCCTAAACGCAGCAACCGGATTCGCTAGCCTACAGAAACGGCTTTTTGTTTGATATTAGAATATTTATATATTTTCTCTCACAGGCTCGCGTTTAGCAGGGCGAGTCCCAAGTTTCTTTCAGTTGTTCTTAAATCGGTGATGGTGACAGCCGGTTCGGCGAGGTCCCTGCGATGTTCACGGACATTACTGTCTTATTACACCCCTGTAAGGTTATTATTCACTAAACGTGTTTGTGAGTGTTTTTTTCCGTGAAATCCGTGCGTGATTTAAATCACATGAGCGCCGCCGCTGTTCTTCATGGGGAGATAATCCTCGTTAACGCTGACTAATTAACTGCTGGGTTCTAAGAACTTTGGTAATTGTTAATCCCCTCTGGACATTCCCACCAGGCTGACCTCCATGCGCGTCACTCGGTATTTGGTCACATTTATGTTTGGGGGGATTGGTACATTATAGATATTAAATATATCGTGTACCATACCTCCCAAGTTTCCTGTTTTAATGTGATAGTCCCAGTTTTCTCTCCTGACCACCCTAGGCAGCTGTAATGTCAGCGGAGGTCTGTTTCTTAATGACACACTCCAGCCATCAGGTGATGGATGAGTGTCCCTTTAAATTAACGCTTTAGACGGTTTTAACAGACTTTCCTGCGCATGTGCACAAACCCCCTGCCAGCCAACACCAGCACTAGCTCCTACACGGCTTCCAGGCGCTCTAATGATACCGTCTGTGTGCATGCGCAGAAAGCTCTCCAGCAAGTCCCTGCAACTGTTTGGCTGCTTCAAGGGATGGAAACATTTTAAAATTATTATTATTTTATTTTTACAGCTTCTTTTGTTGATGGGGTTGGGCAGGGGCACTTCTGTGGGGTATGTTGAGACCACCACTTTAGAATATGGTAATTAACACATTTATTTATTTGCCCCATATATATATATATACACACAGGGCCGGCCTTAGGGGTGTGCGACCTGTGCGGCCGCACAGGGCGCCATGGCAACAGGGGCGCCGTCCGGGACTTAAATTATAACATTGGGGGTTTTTTTGTAACTTTATTTAACATCCTCCATGTTAAATAAAGTTTTTTTTAACTTTATTTAACATGGAGGATGTTAAATAAAGTTAAACATGTTTTCATTTAAGTCCTGGGCAGGGGCGCCGAGCGGTCGCTCGTGAGGTTTTGGGCAACCGCTCGGCGCCCCTCACTCCCCGTGACTCCGTTGCGGTGCCGGCGTTTCATGCTGAGTGGCGGAATTATTCCGGCGCTCAGCTGTGAAGCGCGCACCGCGGCAGATCGGGAAGACGGACGCCTCCCCCTCCCACCGCAGGACTCCCGCAACAAGGTAAGTAAGGATAGGGAGAGGGGGTAGATAATGAGAAGGGACAGAGGGGGGAGAATTTTTTTACTTTCTTTTTTTGGGGGATGGGGGGGCGCCAGAGGAGTAGTCCGCAGTCCGCACAGGGCGCCAGAACACTTAAGGCCGGCTCTGTATATACACATACATATACACTGTATATATAGCTAAGCCTAAGATATGTTATTTTTCTTACATATTTTGAACCTTTCCATTTGCTGAAGAGTTTTCTTGCCAATAAACACCAGTAGTGGGTTTGGCTCACACAGAGAGGTGGTAGTTTTTTTTAATGTTTTGGGGCTGATAAAATCCAGGTCCTACTATGGCCACATCGCTGTCCCCTGATTTGAACTCCAAAGAAAACATGTGGACAGTCCACCAGCGTCGACCTTGAAATTTAAAAGATGGGGAGAGATTTTGTATGGAGGAATCTGAGATCCCTCGCCATGTATTCTCCAACCTCATCGGGCATTATAGAAGACTCAGAGCTGTTATCTTAGCTATTTTTTGGCCAGAATGCCCCGTTCTGATACATTTTGTTGCAAAACCATTTAGAAACGATTGCAATAATTGGTTCCCCCCCACTCACGGAGATGTAGAAAAGCGGCAAACGTGTGAGTGGGAGCCCCTGTGACGTCATGCCAAATGTAAATGGAATCCTTCTACAGGCTCGCTGGAGCCATCATCACGCGTCCTGTAACGTCCGAGGAGCAAACGGAAGGATATGGGACATACCATGACCTGCCATGGCCACGTATATATATATGGCGTGGGATATTGGCGTGGGATACAGCCATGAGCTGCTAATGCAAATAAAATCCACAGTGGAATTCCACCATCCATTGAAAAGGAGGACCAGAAACCAATACGTCCAACATTAATATAACTTATAAAATATAGCGTTTAACCGGAATGTACAGAAGTCTGTATCCGGAATCACGCAGTATGACGGCGACGCTGTCATTGGAGAGAATCGTGGGGCGGATCGCGTCTCGTCGAGATGTTCCTATAGGGAATTGATTTCTTTGTCCTATGGGGATACAGTTGCACTTTGCATTACGTTGCGCTGTTCTATATGAAAAATCTGATACCCCATGCTGGTTTTCATTACACGCCATGCTTCACGCAGATGAATAGGCAAAGCGAGCGAGGATCTGACTCTAATAATACCTGCCAAGTGAACTGAGCTCTAGAACGTGTGTGTGAACAGTCAGCCGCCACGGCTAGAAAGCACAAAACCCACAGAAAAATACGGCACGCCTTTCACATCTTTGAGAATATCAGCGCAGAATGAATTGACTGCGGTTTCACATTGATAAATAAAACATAACGCATTTGGGAAGTAAAAATTGGCTGCTTTTCTAAACCAAAATGGTACCCGGTCAACTCGGTCTAGAATGTCAATTTATAGCACAAAATTCTTAAAAAGAATGAGGCAGAAGGGAGTAACACAGCAGCGTCACGTAACGCGGTGTGAGTGCATGTAAAGGTAAAGGCTTGAGGGGAGGGAGAATGTATGTATTATATATGTGAGAGTGAATATGTGTTAGCATGAGTGTGTATGTATATGTGTGTGGCATGAGTATGTATGTGTGTGTGTGTGTGTAAGTGCGAGTGTGTGTGTAAATATGTGTGCCAGTGTGTATATGGACTGACACATCAAATATTTCTAATAATAATTTCCAATAATAATGATGATAATAATAATAA
The DNA here is from genome assembly GCA_029215755.1 of Spea hammondii. Taxonomy (NCBI): domain Eukaryota; kingdom Metazoa; phylum Chordata; class Amphibia; order Anura; family Pelobatidae; genus Spea; species Spea hammondii. Next base: position 3,344,095 of record JARDYJ010000002.1, read on the forward strand.
TAATAATTAAAGTAATAATATAATTATATATAATAATAATAATTAAAGTAATAATATAATTATATATAATAATAATAATAATAATTAAAGTAATAATATAATTATATATAATAATAATAATTAATGTGTTTTGCTTACATGCTGCATTTGGTATCCTGGGACCAGATGGTATCTGATACGGCTTTGGGCATCGAGTTTAAAGAAGATCCGTGTTGTACCGAAGCCAGTCAGAGTTATTGTTTCTAACAGATATTACAGAATACGGTATCATTTCACAGACGCTCGGGTCGGGTTTCATCAGGCGGCGCTCAGAGACACCAAACAAAAATTACCCCGGTGTCGGTTTCCAGTAGTAAATTCAGGAGCCGCAGACCGGCTCCCTCTGCCTTGCTCTGTTTGCTGGGTATGAGGGGATCGCAGGGTTCTACGGCCCTAAAAGCCCCGATAATGTGTATAGAAACAGCAGGGAACGGCTTTATAAATTAAACGGGGTAAATAAACCCCATTATTCTTCTAAATGCCCCGCTCAGTTACAACTTCCTATTTGCATTTTTTTCTTCAGTTAGAAACATTTGATGATGATGCGGTGGGGGTGTCAGGATACCCCCCCCCCCGGGAGGACAGTCTCAGCTGTAAACTCCTGATTAAGTTTTGATTCTAAATGTTAGCTTGAAACAATCGCATTCATCAATAGAACCGAGATTTATTGATCTGGTGATTGATTGAGCCCCCCCCCCCAGGGAGAGGCATCTAAACATACAATTTTTGGTGTTTTTTACAAAATAAGTATTAAGCTCTGGCACACAAAAGGTTAAAAATAATTTGATTGCAAACACAGAGCAATGACCATCTTTAGCCCCCCACATGGTCGTCCACAACAGGTGGGTGAAGGAAAATACCTGGTAACATGTTTCCGTTCTCCTTTTTGGAGAATAATGCTGTTTCTATACACATTATCGGGGCTTTTAGGGCCGTAGAACCCTGCAATCCCCTCATACCCAGCAAACATTCTCACCTCCTAGAAAAGAGGGGCATCAGGGGAGGAGAGAGAGGCATCGGGGGAGTAGAGAGAGGGGCATCACGGGAGGAGAGAGAGGGGCATCGGGGGAGGAAACAGAGGCAATAGAGGCAAAGAGGGGCAACACAAGTGCTTTATCCAAGTAATGGAAACCTATTGTCAAATTTATGAAACATAAATATTATTATTATTATTACAAACATTTATTTGCACTAAATAATGATGGAATATTAATTTTATTAATAATACATTAATTAATAATTATTTGAATATTTAAATCCATTATGTGTCCATATTTTTTTAATTTTGAAGTTGCTTACGTTTTTGTTTTAGTATTTTGGGGTTTTATCCCCAGCATTGGTGGGGTTGGGATTCAGAAAACGCGTCGCAGGCACAAAAACTGGATTTGGAACAAAAAGTGGGGCATGTGATGAATAAACAAATAAATAAAGTATGGAGAGACGCGCGATAATAGTGATAACTGGCGAGATAAAGGCTGCCAGTCCCGTTTTTACATATGACTATGGTAGGCATTGCCCCATCATGCACTTGCGGTACCCCCGTGCTTTGCCCCCCACGTGTCGCAGTAACGCAGCTTGTTACACTTTTGTATTATAATGAGCGCGCTCCACAGATTAAGGATGCTGTTCCACTTAGGACCATTTGCCCAATAATATAACCCCTGATGCAGCTCGAGCGTATTATCACTGTAGTGGTTATTGAAACAAAGGAATTCCTTAATGCCTCCTCCTGCTATCTCTAGAGAAGTTCTATTTTTAGAATAAACATCTATCTTTATAATTCTATATTTAGAGTCTCTATTGCTTATATAGAAAGCAGGAGAAGCCGGTCCCCGGGACGTATTATAGCAGCCCAGATCCCGGGGGCCAAAGTCTATTATTTGTAATGTTCCTCTGTGAAGGTGAAGAGCGCAGCGGGCGTTATATGAATTAAACCCAGAATCTGTGCCCCATCCGGCCCCCGTCTTGTCGCCCGTTTCTCCTGCTGTAAAGACTTAAACCTTAATCAGGCGTTGGTCTCGTCTTAGATTCAGGAGCCGGATGTCTATCCCATGCATGTTTAATACACTCACTGTATTACCCTCTACCACTTCTGCTGGGAGGCTGTTCTACTTATCTACCACCCTCTCCGTAAAGTAAAACTTCCTTCCATTCCATCTCAGTCTCTGATCCTGTTAGATTCGGGTAACTTTTCTCCTCCTCGGGAATAAATTCCCTCGTGTCCTTAGTCTTTCCTGATCATTTTTATCCTGCAAACTGTTCATCATTATAGTCACCTCCTCGGAATTCTTTACTGAATGTCGATTAGTGATGTCCGGATCATGAACGAATCGTTCATTTGATCCGGTTCTTTTTAGTGATCCGGATGAATCGGTTCACTAGACTGAACGATTCATTTGTAGCGGTTCAGTCTGTGAATCATGCAGCTGATCCTAGAGCTGTGAGTCATCTGCAGAGCACTCAGACACAGACTCTGGGGTCAGGTTACAGCTCATTAATTCACACAGGAACGATGACTCTTAGAGTCAGAGAGTCGTTCAAAGAGTCGAATGATCCGAAGAGTCGAATGATCCGAAGAGTCGAATGATCCGGATCTTACAGGGATCCGGATCTTACAAGGATCCGAATCTTACAGAGATTCGAATCATTCAGAGAATATCACTGATACCATACTTTTATAAATAAATACATTAATAATGTTCACACTGGCCCCAGGATTTAGATTCCCCTGAGTTTGCCCCCCTTTACCTATAACTGCACCTACAGTTAACTTTATTAAATTAATTAAATTAACCCTCAGTCATCAGCATAAAATTAACCCTTATACCCCATCAACCATAACTGCCCCTGAAATTAACCGTAAAGATCCCATTAACCATAACGGCCCCTGAAATTAACCCTAAAGACCCCATTAACCATAACGGCCCCTGAAATTAACCCTAAATACTCCATTAACCATGACTGCCCCTAAATTAATTGCATGTACTCCAGATAAATTACCTAATAAATTGGTATGGTTGATGGGGTCTTTAGTGTTAATTTGGGGGCAGTTATGCTTAATTGGGTGTTTAGGGTTAATTTGGGGGCAGTTATGCTTAATGGGGTCTTTAGTGTTAATTTAGGGGCAGTTATGCTTAATGAGGTGTTTAGGGATAATTTAGGGGCAGCTATGCTTAATGGGGTCTTTAGTGTTAATTTAGGGGCAGTTATGCTTAATGAGGTGTTTAGGGTTAATTTGGGGGCAGTTATGCTTAATGGGGTCTTTAGTGTTAATTTAGGGGCAGTTATGCTTAATGAGGTGTTTAGGGTTAATTTGGGGGTAGTTATGCTTAATGGGGTCTTTAGTGTTAATTTAGGGGCAGTTATGCTTAATGAGGTGTTTAGGGTTAATTTGGGGGCAGTTATGCTTATTGGGGTCTTTAGTGTTAATTTAGGGGCATTTATGCTTAATGAGGTGTTTAGGGTTAATTTGGGGGCAGTTATGCTTAATGGGGTGTTTAGGGTGAATTTGGGGGCAGTTATGGTTAATGGGGTGTTAAGGGTTAATTTTAGGGGCAGTCATGGTTGATGGGGTGTTAAGGGTTAATTTTAGGGGCAGTCATGGTTGATGGGGTGTTTAGGGTTAATGTAATGGTGAGGGTTAATTTAATTAATTTAATAAAGTTAGCTTAAGGTGCAGTTGCAGGTAAAGGGGAATGTAAATCCTGGGGGCAGTGATTATTAATGTATTATTTATAACAGTATGGTGACATTCTCTGAATGATTACAATGCCAATGAAGGCAGAGAGTCGTTCAAAGATCCGGATCTTACAATGATCCGAATCTTACAATGATCCGGATCTTACAGTGATCCGGATCACTGTAAGATTCGGATCCCTGTAAGATCCGAATCTTTGAACGACTCTCTGCCTTCATTGACATCACTGGAGGCAGGGGGGAGGATTCATAATGAAAGGGGCGGGGCCAATCGTTAGTGTGCCTGCACGGAGTTACTGGAAAACAGTAACTCCGTGCAGGCACACTGAGTGATCCGAAGATCCGGATCATGAATCGGATCATTTCAGTGAACGAATCGAAATGATCCGATTCACTTTAATGATCCGAACTTCCCATCACTAATGTCGATGGGGGTCTCCAGAACTGCCCCCAATACTCTGGGTGAGGTCTGGGCAGGGATCCGGTGCTTTGTTACATTGTTACAGTTATATGATAGCGGAAATAGAGAGTGGGGGGCATTCTCTGTTTATTTCCCAACTGGGGTGGGCATTATGCATAAAACACCCGATTGCAGCAGGCGGTTCTGGATCTGGTTCAGCCGGATTTGTTCCAGAGCCTGCTTTCTGTCTAGAACCCGATTTGGTTCTGTATTGGTGAGCTGAGTGCGTCTGACTCGGGGGGGGGGGGGGGGGCTGTAAATGTTTTATAAGGTCGGCGTTCGGCGGAGAGCGTGGAATGCATTCGGGTTACAGCCTGGTTATTAGGTGACCCCGGAGGATGCAATTACACGAGATCAGAAGACACGATCCCCGCGCCGCGCTCCGGACCGCCGAGTGACTCCCAATCGCATCGTGACATTTGTGCCCAAACCGTAACCCGTTCAGATTTCTTTATCTCATCCGCCTTCCCATGAAAATGTATATATATATATATATATATATATATACCGGTATTCATATGAATCGGCCTCATCTCCCCAAAAAACACTCTGCAGGAGCAAAGCCATCAAGTAAGAAGTGAAAAACCTTTAACCCCTTAATGACAAAGCACTCACAATGCATTGTTCTTAATTGGTTTGAGGACAACTCATTGTCCTTAAGGGGTTAATCCCCCCACAGATTAACGGATATCAGTAGAGGTTCAGGGTGGGCTTCTTGGCAGAGGGTCTATTTTCAGCCTCGTTAACTAAGTAACAGGAGGGGTTAAGATGGGTAGATGGGGCATAATGCGGGGAGAGAGGGGCAAGAAGGGGAGGTTGGGTGAAAGAGAAGAAGTGTGATGAGCAGAGAAGTGTGAAGTCAGAGAGATGAGAAAGGAGGCAAGAAGACAGCGAAGTAAGAGGGAGCGGGCAGAGAGAAGGGAAAGGATTTGAGGAGAGAGAGAAGGGCAGGAATAGGGGCAGAATGTGGGAAGAAGACAGGAGACAGGGAGGCAAGATGAGAGAGAATGGAGTATGATAATCAGAAGAAAGTCAGGGAGATTGGATGCAAGAAGAGAGAGAAGGAAAGAGAGAGAGAGAGATGGGGTAGGAGGTGAGGAGAGAGGACAGTGATAGGGGTGAGATGTAGAGAGATAGAGAGAGCAGAAACTGGGGTCGGGATGCAAGGAGAAAAGGATAGAGGGATGGGACAGGGGATGAGGGGAGAGAGAGCAAGGATAAGAGCATGATGTGGAGAGAAAGAGAGAGGATGCAAGTAGAATGAGAGAAGGAGGGGGGGCATCAATGACACGATGATTGTACAGCACCACGGAATGTGCAGGTGCTTTACTGCTAACAGATAATAAATAAAGCTAAAGTTTGGGAATGTTATAAATATACATTATACGATGCAGTCTCGCCCCATCATAACCCCCATTCCAGCCAGCAGGACTACAGCGCTAACTGAGAGATAATGCCTTTATGTCCAATAAACACAGTTAGTCCTCCCCGAAGCGGCCACGGAGAGAGTTCCCGGCATCGAGCGGAAAGCTACGGCTGAAAAATGTCAGAAAGTCCAGTTTATTCGCTATTTATTTTTGGAGGTCGTAGACGGGGCGCTCCGTACAAATAAAGAGGCAAAAAGGGTTAACGGTAAAAGATTTCTCACCCTAATTTTGCACAAAAATTTAAAAAAGCAAGAAAAACCCCCCAGCAGAAGTTGTGCGTCCGTGCGCGGCCCCGGCTAAGAGGATTAAGCAAATCCTTAAAGAATCAAACGCAAAAGCACAGTAAAGAAAGCCACTCACCGTTAACCCTTCGCGAAACTTTGCAGGTCGGAAGGGCCGGTTGAGGACCCCCCGTTGGACCCAACGATGACCTCCACGCGCCTCGGACGTCTTCTCAGGCGGCTTCTCCCCACCTGCGGCTCGGATACCTGTCCCCGCGGCACCGGCTGCCCATTCATACTCAGAGAGACTGCAAAGGAGGGGATTATAGGGCGAGAGGTCCGGCCTCAAACTGACATCAGAGACATGGGTGGGGATGGCCGACGAGACCGCACAAGCCACCGGCTTACACTGCGAGACCTGCGCTCAGCCACCGGCCCTAAGAGCTGAAACCAGACGGGACCGGGACTGAACCGGGCGAGAAGAGAGAGAGACGTTTACACATAAAGGGATTTAATAAACTACAGGAGGGGAGACCAGAGAGTCAGAGGCTGAGATGGAAATTTTACTTTACTGAGAGGGTGGTAGATAAGTGGAACAGCCTCCCGGCAGAAATGGTAGTGATAACTGTAATAACCCCCAGAGCTGTATAGAGTAATATAACCCTTACTGCTATATACAGTAATATAACCCCCAGCGCTGTATACAATAATATAACCCCCAGCGCTGTATACAATAATATAACCCCCAGCGCTGTATACAGTAATATAACCCCCAGCGCTGTATACAGTAATATAACCCCCCAGCGCTGTATACAGTAATATAACCCCCAGCACTGTATACAGTAATAACCCCCCAGCACTGTATACAGTAATAACCCCCAGCGCTGTATACAGTAATATAACCCCCAGCGCTGTATACAGTAATATAACCCCCCAGCACTGTATACAGTAATATAACCCCCCAGCACTGTATACAGTAATATAACCCCCAGCACTGTATACAGTAATATAACCCCCAGCGCTTTATACAGTAATATAACCCCCAGCGCTGTATACAGTAATAATACATTCTTTACGTTGAGTTGATGTTGGCCGCGTGGCTCCTTAGACCACCTGACCTGGTCATGGAGAAAGGCTTAGCTGGGGTTTGATTATCAGACCCCGCAGATATTCTGCCATTAGGGTAAATTGCTCCGTTCCTTGTGACTCGGGTCAGGTGACCCCGGTATTCGGTGTTTTTAGGAGACGGCTTTCTGGTACCGCGAAGAGGGGGATAAGCCGGGCTAATTAGCGAAGTCACTTCGTTATCACAAAGGATCAGGAATAAGTTGATCTTGTGACCAACGAATGAAATAATTCATATTTCAATGACTTCGGCTCCATAAAAAAAATCACTAATAGTCTGTGTTTCAAGGAACCAAAATCCAGGACCCCCAATGCATGACTTCTCCAGAGACCCTAAAAAGACAACTGGGGTGGGATTTCAGAGCCAATAGAGAGAGAGAGAGAGTAAGGGGTTTTTGGGTAAGCCCAGTTACCTCTTTGTGCTCTGCAGGCCAATCCTGAGCCTCCGCTACCTGGGAGTTGGGATACATAACTGCGGCAGCGCCCCCACCCAACGGAGCATCCAGGGTATGGATGGGGGTCCCGCTGGGAACAGCCGAGTGATTAATAAAACTGACACGGGGCTAACTTAAAATTAACTTTGTATTGCACAGCAAAACACTCTGCATAAATGCAACAGAAAACATGAAATATAGTAGAATAAAATATACGGAATATGCAATATGAGGTTCACCCACCCACAGCAATCACTGCGGCCCACCCTAATCTTCACTCTAGCGGCCACTGGGTACCTTTAGTTGGTGCACATAACACAGTTGGGGCCCATGCAGGGCCGGCACTGCCATGGAGCAGAGCGGGGCAATTGCCCCAGGCGGCACTTTGCCCTCCCCAGCGCCAACTCTGAACGCCTCTCCCCAAACTCCAATGGCCCCTTTCTCACCTCATCCCATGTGCTTTGCAGTTCGCCATCTGCTGGTCACTCCATAAGAACTGCAGGTGAGTCAGTGACAGCAGCAATAACTAGAATCCCCTGAGGGGTTACACTCAGATTAAAGCAGTTTTCAGAAACATTGCTCTCTTTTTTTTTTTTTTACCCCAGTTGTAATTTTTGCCCCATATTATAATGTTTTCAGACGGCTGCATATCAGCCGTTTGTATGATTCTCGCTCTGTTATCTGATCCCCGACTCCTTATGATACTGCCTGTGGGGAAAAATAGAATGGCTCAGTCTTAATCACCCAGCTAAACTGGAATAATTAAAGTAAAAGGGGAAATTGACTTCATTAGCATTGCCATAAAGCATCAGCTTGAGGATGTGAGTAAGAATTGCTACTGTATACAGCATTGGGGGTTATATTACTGTATACAGCACTGGGGTGTTATATTACTATATACAGCTCTGGGGGGTTATATTACTGTATATAGCGCTGGGGGGATATATTACTGTATATAGCTTTGGGAGGGTTATATTATTGTATAGTATTTAGCATAGGTTGGTTATTATAGTATCTAGCATAGGCTGGTTATAGTATCTAGTATAGGTTGGTTATTATAGTATAGTATTTAGTATAGGTTGGTTATTATAGTATAGTATTTAGTATAGGTTGGTTATTATAGTATAGTATTTAGTATAGGTTGGTTATAGTATAGCATTTAGTATATGTTGGTTATTATAGTATCTAGTATATGTGCGTTATAGTATAATATTTTATAGGTTGGTTATTATAGTATAGTATCATCTTGTGTTTGTTAACTGCCCCCTCTGGTGGCCCAAAGGGGTATTATATATATATATATATATATATATATATATATATATATATATATATATATATATATATATATATATATATATATATATATATATATATATATTGATATCTCTTAACAGACGAGGAGCCCATCATAAAATCGCCGGCTCTTTGCAGTAATGGGTGCCGTATGTCCCATTCCCAATCCTTCGTTGCTTTCATGCCCACCCACCAATGTTCAAAGCGAGGGGGTCTCCTCTGTGACGGACGACATACTGAACCCCCAGAGAACTCGGCTCTCCCCAGGACCGGCGGAGCCGAGGCGATCGAGCGGCACAGATTCAGTTACCCCGCACTCAATATTCAGAGCGAGTGACGTTCTACGGCGGCTGCTCTGTCCCGACTTTACTCACGGAGATCAATTAACACCAACGTTTGGTGGTCCACGAGACCCCAAACACGGCAGCAGGGATCGCTCAATCGTTATTGCAATCCCTTTAATCTCCTCTCTTCTTTACTGTTATGTAAGATTTAAATTCAAAGTTTAAATGACACATAAAAACTATTTTTTTTCTAATTTTAAAAATTGCTGAAATATTCCAGTTTAAAGAAAAAACTGCTCTGGACGTTAAAGACGGCGATGGCGGCTCGCCATAAAAACGGCAAACTTGCTGAAGCAAAGAGACATTTTAATGTAAAGATTTCTCCGGTGGTTATAAAGTGCCAACAGCTCATTAAACATACGAGTCAAAAAAATACAAAAGCTAATTATTAAAACAATTCTAAACGCCCCGAAACCGGAATCAAAAACATGGAATTCCATTATAAAACACAAAAAAAAGATTTTTTTTTTAAAAAAATGACACAAACAAAGGCTCACTTCCATCAGATGGAGCCAAGGTAAAAAAACAACAAAACATTAAAAATCAAGATATAAAAACGTATATATTTGGCATTTTGGACCCTGTGTACGAGGCGGTGAATATCCGGGGGGGGGGCTTCACCGTTATGGCTTCATTTGTTGTTGTTTTTTTTTGGCATATGGCACATCAGACAATAAGGGACCGCGTGCAGCGGGGAGAGCTGCCAACCCGTCAAACTACAACTCCCATCACTAATATCTTTGTGGTTGTGCCGAAAGTCTGGGTTTTAAAAACAAAATGTGATCTGGGATACGGCGCATGCACAAAAATCGCAGAAAATGACCCCCGGCGGCTGAACGAATGAGATTCTTACACCAAAGCCGGAGCCCTGGTGTCGCGTTATATACCCCCGACTACCCCCCCTTAATGACTACATGCAGCCGGCTGATGGAATGCATCGTTCTTTAAAAGCCCTTTAAATGTTTTTTTTTGTTTAAATACACATTTTTAGTGATTTTCGTGGTTTTACATACATGCGGCTTATATGATCAAGACATTAGGACACCCGTGTAATATTTATAGATATAAAACGTGTAGCAGACAGACGATCAATGAAAGAGATAGGAGTTAAAATATACCCCCCCCCGATAACCCTTTGGTTGCCAGAGGCCAGCACTTCCCAAAGGATCGTAAACCCGATCGGGGGCAGAAGCGGTGGTCGCATTCTCACCATGACTGGATTCTTTTATCACCATAATCCCATCCTGGGTTCTGCCCCCCCCCCACTTCCACCACGCGCAGTACAGAGACAACGAAGATCTTGCGCTACATTAGCTGGGATCATCACCGTTTACAAAACCTCAGCAATCCCTTGCTCATATGGCCGCCTAGAAGGAAGAAGTAGGGGGGTTTAGGGGGAGGAATAAATGGCATGCACCTTCCTGGAGATACTATGTTTCCATAATGAAAGATACTGAAATGATCACAATATAGAGATTTGGAAATGTCTGATGACTGAGGGTCCGGGGGGCATTCCCCATCCCCATAAGACGTTTGGTCGAGGTTTGCGGGGTCCGCGTCACGTTAGATCCCAGTCAAGCTGTTACTGGTGAAAAGAACGATCTGGAGGCTCCCTGAGAGAGAGGGGCTGTCTTTGTTGCCCTTGTCTTGCAGCATGACGCTGTGCTGGGTGGGTTGGTTGTTGGGGTCCCCGGTTAGGACCACCTGACCCATGAACTCGTCTTTAATCACATTGTGGTTCCAAACCTGGAAGAGAATGGAGACGGACGGGTCAGTCAGGGATAACCTGCGGCGGGTGAACAAACAGGGTGGCGTACCCGGCAGCTTACCACCCCCCCATACTAAACTTCCAGCTTGCGGTGCATCATGGGTGATGTAGTTTTTACTGTAGCCACTTTTTTCATACAGATCCCAGGGATGTTGGGGATACTTAGTATTTTTTTTTTAAAGTTTTTGTCTATGTATTTACAAAGGGGGCAGCACGGAAATGTCATATACAAAACATACATTCTGAAAGGGTGGTAGAGAAGCGGAACAGCCTCCCAGCAGAAGTGGTAGAGGGTAATACAGTGAGGGTATTAGACATGCATGGGATAGACATACGGCTCCTGAATCTAAGACGAGACCAACGACTGATTAAGGTCATTCTAGCAGAAAACACAGGCCGACTAGACGTCGAAGTATACGTTCCTACACCTCGTACACAAGCACAAAAGTCTCCGCTTCATCTTTTACCTGGACAACGATGGGCTGGCTCTGCTTCTTTCGATAAAACAACCCTTTCACGTCAAACTTCGGGGCCAAAGTATCTTTTATCACCGGCGACTGCACCTTGCGCCCTTCGCAGCTGATGACCACGTACGGGTCGGCGCCTGCGCAGGAGGAACAAAGTTTGCCGTTAGAAGTGAAATGGACAGCTTTACCACATCCGCTGGGACTCCGCTCTGATGTCCCGTTACATGACTAATGGCCTTTCTATATCCATCGACGGCTGTTAAACGGTTATACGGATATACGGCATCTCGTTTACACATTACCCCCCCCCCAAAAAAAACAAACAGTCATTAATGCAAAATAAAAGCATACATTTAATTATTGGCGCCTAAAATCCATGATAAAAAAAATTGGCACTTTTTATGAATGTAATTTTTTAACAGACTAAAAATACATCCAGTGCTCTGAAGTGGGAGGGCATTTAGATAAACGGGGCAATAAAATGAGAATATAGTAAATAATATATCCAGCGGTATACAGAAAGCTGGTTTTAGGGCATCCTAGTTTTTTCGCCCCACTCGAGTGGGCTCAGAGAGGACCCCCCCACTCACCTCCTTCAGAGTCCTGCTTCTTGAGTCCGGTGGCAGAGACCACGTGAACCTGGGACACCAGCTGGGGGTAACCGCAGACCCCCGACCAGCAAGTCCGAGGAGGTTCGTCCAAACTCAACTCGCTAAAAAAAAATAATAATAATAAAAATCAGTATATTTCTGCCAAAAAAATAGTTTCTTTCAAAAATAATAATATATTTCTCACAAATTAATATATTTCTTACAAAAAAACCCTTGTTGTTAAAATGCAGCTGTTCGGGGTATTACATCACATCCTGGGGACGGTGGCCGGCTGGGGCCGAAATACCCCAACGGTTCCACCCGCTGTTTATTCAGAAGCCCCGACATTAAAAGGGACGCAGAAAACTCCTTTTGACTGATATTTCCCGAATTAATACGCAAATATTTCATTTCCTAAAAACAACCCAGCTATTGTTTACACATATAGGGGGTACCGATATACGGCTATTATACTGCAATGTATTTAATATGATTATACAGGTACCGGGGCACAGGGGTTACGGATCGGGATAAAATCTTACAATTAAGAATTAAAAAATTCAGTCAACTTTTCAAATACTCGAGGCCTGCTCAGAAATCAACACACCGGGAAATCCACTAGAGGGCGCCAGGAGATAACAACGGGGATACGCAGAGTGCCAGGGTATCTGTGGGAAATAATATACAGCACTGGGGGTTATATTACTGTATACAGCGCTGGGGGTTATATTACTGTATACAGCGCTGGGGGGTTATATTACTGTACACAGCGCTGGGGGGTTATATTACTGTATACAGCGCTGGGGGTTATATTACTGTATACAGCGCTGGGGGGTTATATTACTGTATACAGAGCTGGGGGTTATATTACTGTATACAGCACTGGGGGTTATATTACTGTATACAGCGCGGGGGGTTATATTACTGTATACAGCACTGGGGGTTATATTACTGTATACAGCGCTGGGGGTTATATTACTGTATACAGCGCTGGGGGTTATATTACTGTATACAGCGCTGGGGGGTTATATTACTGTATACAGCGCTGGGGGGTTATATTACTGTATACAGCGCTGGGGGGTTATATTACTGTATACAGCGCTGGGGGGTTATATTACTGTATACAGCACTGGGGGTTATATTACTGTACACAGCGCTGGGGGGTTATATTACTGTATACAGCGCTGGGGGGTTATATTACTGTACACAGCGCTGGGGGGTTATATTACTGTATACAGCGCTGGGGGGTTATATTACTGTATACAGCGCTGGGGGTTATATTACTGTACACAGCGCTGGGGGGTTATATTACTGTACACAGCGCTGGGGGGTTATATTACTGTACACAGCGCTGGGGGTTATATTACTGTACACAGCGCTGGGGGTTATATTACTGTACACAGCGCTGGGGGTTATATTACTGTATACAGCGCTGGGGGTTATATTACTGTATACAGCGCTGGGGGTTATATTACTGTATACAGCGCTGGGGGGTTATATTACTGTATACAGCGCTGGGGGTTATATTACTGTATACAGCGCTGGGGGTTATATTACTGTACACAGCGCTGGGGGGTTATATTACTGTACACAGCGCTGGGGGGTTATATTACTGTATACAGCGCTGGGGGGTTATATTACTGTACACAGCGCTGGGGGGTTATATTACTGTATACAGCGCTGGGGGGTTATATTACTGTATACAGCGCTGGGGGGTTATATTACTGTATACAGCGCTGGGGGGTTATATTACTGTATACAGCGCTGGGGGGTTATATTACTGTATACAGCGCTGGGGGGTTATATTACTGTATACAGCGCTGGGGGGTTATATTACTGTATACAGCGCTGGGGGGTTATATTACTGTATACAGCGCTGGGGGGTTATATTACTGTATACAGCGCTGGGGGGTTATATTACTGTATACAGCGCTGGGGGGTTATATTACTGTATACAGCGCTGGGGGGTTATATTACTGTATACAGCGCTGGGGGGTTATATTACTGTATACAGCGCTGGGGGGTTATATTACTGTATACAGCGCTGGGGGGTTATATTACTGTATACAGCGCTGGGGGTTATATTACTGTACACAGCGCTGGGGGTTATATTACTGTACACAGCGCTGGGGGTTATATTACTGTATACAGCGCTGGGGTTATTACTGTATACAGCGCTGGGGGTTATATTACTGTATACAGCGCTGGGGGTTATATTACTGTACACAGCGCTGGGGGGTTATATTACTGTATACAGCGCTGGGGGTTATATTACTGTACACAGCGCTGGGGGTTATATTACTGTACACAGCGCTGGGGGTTATATTACTGTATACAGCGCTGGGGTTATTACTGTATACAGCGCTGGGGGTTATATTACTGTATACAGCGCTGGGGGGTTATATTACTGTATACAGCGTTGGGGGTTATATTACTGTACACAGCGCTGGGGGGTTATATTACTGTATACAGTGCTGGGGGTTATATTACTGTATACAGCGCTGGGGGTTATATTACTGTATACAGCGCTGGGGTTATATTACTGTATACAGTGCTGGAGGGGGGTTATATTACTGTATACAGCGCTGGGGGGTTATATTACTGTATACAGCGCTGGGGGGTTATATTACTGTACACAGCGCTGGGGGGTTATATTACTGTACACAGCACTGGGGTTATATTACTGTATACAGCGCTGGGGTTATATTACTGTATACAGCGCTGGGGTTATATTACTGTATACAGCGCTGGGGTTATATTACTGTATACAGTGCTGGAGGGGGGTTATATTACTGTATACAGCGCTGGGGGGTTATATTACTGTATACAGCGCCGGAGGGGGGTATATTACTGTATAGAGCGCCGGAGGGGGGTATATTATTGTATAGAGCGCCGGAGGGGGGTATATTATCGTATAGAGCGCCGGAGGGGGGTATATTATCGTATAGAGCGCCAGAGGGGGGGGTATTACTGTATATCGCTGTATATGGGACGTTTCCCGTACACTTTAAGGGCGAATCACTTACCAGCAGTTTGAAGGCACGTCGGTGAAGACTCGGAGGAGGAATTCCGCGGTGTGATGCGGCTCGAAGGTGGTCGGGATTATTACGTATCGCCCCTCTTTCATGTCCTTGCGCATGAAGACGCTGCGTGAGTTGATGTAGATGGAGCTCGCCACCTTCGGTTGCAGGGAATGCATCCTGTACTTGCGGTTGAGCTCGACCTGCAGAGACGCGGAGCAGAGGAGTCTTTTATATCGATTGGACCCCGAAAAGCATTCCCTCCGCTGTCAGATTCTGGGCTCTTTTCTCCTCCTTTGAAATAAATTCCCTCCTGTCCTTTATTAACCCTTTATATATTTAAACGTCTCCCCGTTTCCTTCTCTGTCTTCTCCGACCTCCTTCCAGGACCCCCCAGGTGTCTGTTTAGTCCGTTACAGGCCTCCGTGGACGTTAAGGATTTAACTTCGCAGAACTAGCAGTTTCTGTCACATAAGATTTTTTTACGTTTTAAGATTAAACGTTTTTGCTATTCTGTAAAAATGATCAAAGTTTGGCCTTGGTGATTTTCCTCTCCTGATTTTTTTCTGACCGTTACTCTTTTTGAGGCAGCGATACGCAGGTCTGGTTATAAAACGTTATTATTATTATTATTATTATATATGCAGATCTCTATAATCTGGGGCAGACGGAGAGACTGAGGCGAGACTTCATATCCAGACAGACTGGTATGGTTATTTTTTATGCATACCGGCTTTAAAAGGCATTCTGTTTAATTTGGGATTTCTGTAATTTTTATTATTTTTAATAAATAATCACTATTTGGAATTCTCAGCCCTTTCTTATAATTGTGCTCACGATTTCATTTATCGAATGTGAGACGAATCCACATGTAGAGAAATTGAAATTTGGCAACTTATCACTTAGGGTGGAGGAACGGTGTGAACCAATCACAAGTCCACCCAGTTCTTCACTGGGCCCCAAACCCCTGATGCCCCCTCTCTCCCCCCCGATGCCCCTCTTTTCTAGGAGGTCAGAATGTTTGCTGGGTATGAGGGGATCGCAGGGTTCTACGGCCCTAAAAGCCCCGATAATGTGTATAGAAACAGCAGGAAACGGCTGTATAAATTAAACGGGGTGAATAAACCCCATTATTATTCTAAATGCCCCCCCCCAGTCACACAAATACCCCGTCACCCCCCCCCATTGGGTGGTGCAGAATGTTGGCTGATGCCCCGCGTTGTATTTTGGACCTGGTGGACGTCAAACCCGATCGCCAGGTTTTCGAATTTTCCGTCCTTCCGAGTCGTCCGTTTGGTTTTCTGTTGGAGGCAAATAAGGACTTCGTCCTCCGGCTTCTTCACGTCAAAGACGAACTGCGAGAGGAAAAGAGAGCGATGGATACTCGCCTCCCAACTGTCCCGCTACGCACAGGGCAGTCCCGATTTTGGCGACAGAGGTAGAGCTCGGCAGGATTGGGGGGCAGAGAATGCAGAATCGGCAGCCAGTTTGAGTGACACTCTACCTCACAAGCTCCGCCCCCAGCTGCTGGGGGTAGAAGTCGGGACCCTCACAGCGGAAGATTCCCCCAGGCTGGTGCACAATGGGAGAGAGACCTCCGACGCTGGCTACCCGGGGCCGAGACCTGTGGGCTTGGGTAGCAGAAGGTCCCTTCCCAGGCATTATGGGCTAGCGGGCCCTACAAGCATGGAGGGGCCGGTATGCAGGAAGAATGTGGGGGATGGGCGGGGGGTCTTTGGCTCACCTGCGGGTTCTGCAGGTAGGTGCCCTTGTTGTTTATGCAGCCCCCGCTGCGGTTCTTTAGGGGGTCTTCATGCCGGCTCCATGCGCTCCGTAACACGGCCTCCTCCCACGTCTTGTGGATGCTGAGATACGAAGTGTTTATCGAGCGGCACATAATGACGTCCGTGAAATATCTGCAGAAATCCTCGAAGGTCATCCTGAGAACAGAAACCCAGATACGGCTTTATTAAACCCAAAAAACATCTCCACGGGGACCCAGAGCCCGCCGGCAGATCGGCCCCCATCCGGCCCCCGTCTCTCCTGCTATAAAGACTCAAACCTTAATCAGTCGTTGGTCTCGTCTTAGATTCAGGAGCCGGATGTCTATCCCACGCATGTTTAATCCCCTCACTGTATTACCCTCTACCACTTCTGCTGGGTGGCTGTTCCACTCATCTACCACATGTGTTCATATTCCCTAAAATGATCAGTGTTGCTGGTGGTTAGTAAAATTTCAAACTCACCAGAACTCCCCATCATCCTGGACGGTGACCCCCAGCTTTTCACGCTCTCCCTTACTCACTTTCTGCCATTCCTCTGAGCTGTAGGAAGGAAAAAGGGAAACAGATCAGGAAAGATTGCAGCCGTTGGTCTCGTCTTAGATTCAGGAGCCGTATGTCTATCCCATGCGTGTTTAATCCCCTCACTGTATTACCCTCTACCACTTCTGCTGGGAGGCTGTTCCACTTATCTAGCACCCTCTCAATAAAGATAAATGATTGGTTCAGTTCCTCTATTTAAACTTTTTACTCTTTGGGGCGACCATCGCGTCTCTCTATATACCTGTCGCTCCAGGCTCCGTTCCATTCCCGCTCCCCCCACGGGTTGCGCATGCGGATCATGTCAAGCTTCTCAGATTTAAAGAACGCCAGCAAGCCGTGGCCCAGGCGCACTTTCCGGACGTCAGTCACGGCGTAAGCGTGGCCCTTCACGAGGCCGCAGTCGAGCCGTGCTTCCATGTCGGCAGCCGATACAGCCTAAAAACACGGGAAATATACGGAGACGTCCGAATATTCATACAAACAACACTTTATTTATTATTATAAATGCAGAATGCCTTCTTTTTCCTCCCCAGGACCCGGCTGGGTGGGCTTAGTGATCGGTGCAGCGACTGATCCCTCTATCCTCCATTCATCTACCGTATTTACTCGATTATAAGAACAGGTGCTTTTTTTTTTTCTTTCCAGCTGCAATATAGGTGCTCCTGCAAAAGGGCGGAGCCTCCGTGCTCACCCTCTCACCTCATTGGAGGAACGACGGAGAGGCTGTCCCCCCTGGTGTGCACTGTGGCTCCGCCCTTTGGCGGAAGAACCCGATCGATGGGGACCCCTGATCACCTTGATGGAGCAGCTGATGAGTCCTCCCCGGTTCTGCACTTTCAGGACTCTTTCGAAGAGTTCGTCGCGTTTGTCCGCGTCGGCTGCGTAGTTTTCCTCTGCGAGCTCAACGGGTTCCGAGACCCCGCCGGTGAAATCCACGAGGGCATCGGCCGTGTTCCCCCCGTCCAGAGCCTCGTAGCATCCGGCCAACCTGCGGGCGCAAAACACCTTAAACTCAGGGACTTCCCAAAAACACTTTTCCCGGGAATGCTTAATTGTCATGTGACACCTCAGCGGACACCGATTGGCTGGCACAATAAAAATAATCCTGTGCTTCAGAGAGAAGAATGAAATGACAGATATACTAAAGATGGGGGGCAAATGTGTTCTCGGAGTGGAACTGCAGCTTAAACAGAAAACCCTGGTATTCTATATTTTATTATTTACTGAGAGTTCTATATGTAGTATGTATACTGAAAGGATTGCGCAATATTCATTACGCAGGATATTATAGGTCTTATATACTAGGATTATTCTGCTAAATGTATTACGCGTACAGGAACTAGAAGATCTACAGCGTAATATGTCTACTGTACAGAGTTACATTCTATAACCAGTATATCACATGTGGATTTTTTTTTTTTAGGAATTCCCTTCTCAATAGAGCGCAGTAAGGAGAAGCGATACACTTATAACCCCCAGCGCTATATACAGTAATATAACCCCTCCCAGCGCTGTATACAGTAATATAACCCCTCCCAGCGCTATATACAGTAATATAACCCCCCAGCGCTGTATACAGTAATATAACCCCTCCCAGCGCTGTATACAGTAATATAACCCCCCAGCGCTGTATACAGTAATATAACCCCCAGCGCTATATCCAGTAATATAACCCCTCCCAGCGCTGTATACAGTAATATAACCCCCCAGCGCTGTATACAGTAATATAACCCCCAGCGCTGTATACAGTAATATAACCCCCAGCGCTATATCCAGTAATATAACCCCCAGCACTATATCCAGTAATATAACCCCTCCCAGCGCTGTATACAGTAATATAACCCCCAGCGCTGTATACAGTAATATAACCCCTCCCAGCGCTGTATACAGTAATATAACCCCCAGCGCTGTATACAGTAATATAACCCCCCCAGCACTATATACAGTTATATAACCCCTACCAGCGCTGTATACAGTAATATAACCCCCCAGCGCTGTATACAGTAATATAACCCCCCCAGGGCTGTATACAGTAATATAACCCCCCCCAGGGCTGTATACAGTAATATAACCCCCCCAGGGCTGTATACAGTAATATAACCCCCAGCGCTGTATACAGTAATATAACCCCCCAGCGCTGTATACAGTAATATAACCCCACCAGCACTATATACAGTTATATAACCCCTACCAGCGCTGTATACAGTAATATAACCCCCCAGCGCTGTATACAGTAATATAACCCCCCCAGGGCTGTATACAGTAATATAACCCCCCCAGGGCTGTATACAGTAATATAACCCCACCAGCACTATATACAGTTATATAACCCCTACCAGCGCTGTATACAGTAATATAACCCCCCAGCGCTGTATACAGTAATATAACCCCCCCAGGGCTGTATACAGTAATATAACCCCCCCAGGGCTGTATACAGTAATATAACCCCCCCAGCGCTGTATACAGTAATATAACCCCACCAGCACTATATCCAGTAATATAACCCCCCAGAGCTGTATACAGTAATATAACCCCCCAGCGCTGTATACAGTAATATAACCCCCCAGCGCTGTATACAGTAATATAACCCCCCCAGCGCTATATACAGTAATATAACCCCCAGCGCTATATACAGTAATATAACCCCCCAGCGCTGTATACAGTAATATAACCCCCCAGCGCTGTATACAGTAATATAACCCCCCAGCGCTATATACAGTAATATAACCCCACCAGCACTATATCCAGTAATATAACCCCGGCCAGCGCTGTATACAGTAATATAACCCCCCAGCGCTGTATACGGTAATATAACCCCCCAGCGCTGTATACGGTAATATAACCCCCCCCAGCGCTGTATACGGTAATATAACCCCCCCCAGCGCTGTATACGGTAATATAACCCCCCCAGCGCTGTATACGGTAATATAACCCTCCAGCGCTGTATACAGTAATATAACCCCTCCCAGCGCTGTATACAGTAATATAACCCCTCCCAGCGCTGTATACAGTAATATAACCCCTCCCAGCGCTGTATACAGTAATATAACCCCTCCCAGCGCTGTATACAGTAATATAACCCCCAGCGCTGTATACAGTAATATAACCCCCCAGCGCTGTATACAGTAATATAACCCCCCAGCGCTGTATACAGTAATATAACCCCCAGCACTGTATACAGTAATATAACCCCCCAGCGCTGTATACAGTAATAACCCCCAGCGCTGTATACAGTAATATAACCCCCCAGCGCTGTATACAGTAATATAACCCCCCAGCGCTGTATAGAGTACTGTCTGGTTTTATATCATTTTGCCCCAATAAACTCCCTTTATCTGCAGCCCTGGAGCCGCCGTTGCTGTCAGTCATGTGATATTTTGGGTGACTTTCCTGGCTCAATCACCACACTGAGCTGATGCTTTATGGCAATGCTAATAAAGTCCATTCCTCCATAGACTTTCATTAGTCAGGGGGCCCGACTTGGTGATCAAGACCAAGCCAATCTACAGTTTCCCACAGGCAGGGTGTTCGTCTAGTACATTGGGCTCGGAAAACATTATCTCTCAGACTTATTATCAGATATTAGGAGCATTTAGCGTGAGATCCGTTTCCCCCGCAGCCCGCGCGGTTATCTCGTCGATGCCGTACGGTTATCTCCCCGCACGTACTTGGCGTAAGCTTTCTCCACCAGCGCGCACCACAGCTCGTTCTTCTCGTTGGAGTGACAGTATATCAGCTCGTTGCGGATGGTGGGCAGACGGTCGTCGATCACAATGTCCACCCACTCGCCGAAATGCCAGAACTGGAAGTGGAAGATCCCGGCGTAACTCTCCGGCTTCTCCGGGTTCCACTCCTGCTCCTTCCAGCTGGGAATCACCTGAACTCAAGGGGACGGAGAACGCGGGATCACCAGAACGATACTTTGTATCAGAGACAATAAACTTTTATACCGCTACCTGAATAATAATAATAAAATAATAACAAATAAAATCAACTATTAATTCCTTAAACTCGGCAATAATATAAAAACTTATATTAAAAAAAACCAAAAAAACTATAAAACTGAGAAAACCAGCGTATATATTATTCACCGGCACAGTGTATGTGTGTAGATATATAATATACACACACACACACACACACCCGCGTGTCTTTTCTCTCTATGGATCTATGGATCTATGTATTGCTGCCGTATATATTGGCATTTAATATAATTCACTATTATTAAGCTCGTTTAAATGTTTATATATATCAGGGGGGGGAGGAGAGCGAAAGTAAAGAAAAGAAAGGGAGATAGAGAGAGAAAAAATGTGGAGAAAAGCTTTGTAAAGGCATAACCGTAAAGGGGTCCGAGAAACGGCCGTACCCAGTAATGAGCGGACCCCGAGTCTCAAATATTAACCCTTTAATAGCCAATGGTGAAGATTCAATGCAGCACCTCATCAAATGTGTTACCCAAATGGCTCTAATACCGGCCCTCATGGACACCTTGACTTGTCACTATTTAAAGATGCACCTGTATTCAAGCAGCATTTTCAGCCATAACATACTGGGGGCAAAATCACCAACTGGGTGTTTTATATATGATCACAGCAGGGAGAATCTGCCCCTTCACCCAGAGACTCGGGGGGGGGGGGGTCAAATATGGAAATGGGGCTAAAAAAAAAAAAAAAAAACCCCAAAACCCTGCCGGGGTAAACCTGCAAATAATCCGATTTATGACACCCGTCGCTCTCATCACTCCGTACGGCTCGGTCTCTGCGGGTTATTAATGACCCGCAGACGGAAACCGACGCGCTTCACATCACAGTCATCCATCTACAGCCGCAACCTGCGCACAACGCCTGCCAACCAACATCCACCCCTTCATTCATCACACAGGGCGGCTTATTTATCTATACATTATACAGGGGACGGCTCGCTGATTTATCTATACATTATACAGGGGGCCGGCTCGCTGATTTATCTATACATTATACAGGGGCCGGCTCGCTGATTTATCTATACATTATACAGGGGGCCGGCTCGCTGATTTATCTATACATTATACAGGGGGCCGGCTCGCTGATTTATCTATACATTATACAGGGGGCCGGCTCGCTGATTTATCTATACAGTATACAGGGCCGGCTCGCTGATTTATCTATACATTATACAGGGGGCCGGCTCGCTGATTTATCTATACATTATACAGGGGGCCGGCTCGCTGATTTATCTATACATTATACAGGGGGCCGGCTCGCTGATTTATCTATACATTATACAGGGGGCCGGCTCGCTGATTTATCTATACATTATACAGGGGGCCGGCTCGCTGATTTATCTATACATTATACAGGGGGCCGGCTCGCTGATTTAAGAATAATTTCATAACGCACACTTATGGTTTATTGAAAACAAATACGGCATAGAAGATTTCATGTAAAATAAAATATCATGTAAAAAAAAAAAAACCGTTTATTAATCATAAACACAAATGTTACGCAGACACCCGGTAAGAGACAATTACATATTATATTATATATATATTATATATACACATACACACCAATGTATACTATATATATATATATAACCCACGTATATCGGGGTATAATGTAAACAGATACAGCAACATATAACATTTATAACAATTCCACAGTAATAATAATTATTAAATAGTAATAATAATATCAATAATTATTAATAATAATTTACACAAAAACATAACAGAGAGATGCATCTCATACAACCTACTGAACATTCACGGCTTTAGCTGCCGTGTATAAACTCTCAGCACACACAGCCGGCATCCTGCCACGTTAAAGTCATATCATTAAAATCCACGGGGCCGCCTGTCCTGCCGGGAAATAAATATTACAGTTTGTCCCCTTCGATAAAGGATGTAGTCACGTGACACGAGAACTGATAGGTAGAAAGGTGTTGTTGCCATACAAGCAGACAAAGCTTATATATATTAAATCTGAATAAGAAGGCTTTATTATAAGAAATGGAATGGTGCAGACAGAGGGACATCTACCTATATAATATATATAATATAATATAATATAATCTCTGCTATTAGCGTCATTAAAACTACCCGTAGCTTGTAGTTTTTCCCCAAAAAGTTTAGGATTTTGGGACAGATATAATTTAGCTTTAATGGTTATTTTAAATGCAGCTGCAATGAGTGGCAGCCTGTGGCAGAGCCAGCATTATCCGACGTTCTCTCCCTTCTGAACCAACCAACAGCAACGAGCAGCTTAACGACAGCGGAGCGATAACCTAACGGGGAGGAATAATCCTGCAGATCCTGAGAACGGGAAGAGGGCCGACCCCGTGAGATACACGTAACCCGGGGCTCTGACACATATATGTTGCTTACATGTAGCGCATGCAGGACTTGGGGAGAGCTGGAACAGATTTCTATGGGTAAGAAAGAAGGGGCTATTTTGCGCCCATAAGACATCAGCCGTGGCGTATGTTGGCGATATCACGCCAGGAAAGTCTCGTGGTCCGTGTTGACGTTCTTCAGGCCCTGAACCCGACGGAACACGCGAAGCCGGACGGCTCGGCCCCATCGGCGAACGCGAAGACGAAATACATGACTTTGCGGATTTTGGCCAGATCGCAGAGCCTCTCCCCGAACTCCTGGGAATCGGCCTCGTTGCACCGGACCTCCCCCTCCCCCTCCTCCCTGGAGAAGACGGCCGCCGGCTCCAGGAGCTGCCGGGTCATCAGGTTGGTGAGATCCGGCGTCCAGTGCTGGGAGGTGCCGGTGACGGTGACCTTGCCGGCCGTTTTCAGGCTCACTTTCCACCATAAGAAGGCGAGCTTCTGCCGGAGGAAGTCCAGCCGGTAGATGAACTCGTTGGCCTTCAGCAGCTTCTCCCCGTCCTGAGGCTTGGCGTTCTTGTGCTGGAGGCTGTGGGCGCGCATGCGCATGCACTTGGTGAGCTGAACGTCCTCGGTGAAGACGAGCTCCAGGGTTTCCGACTCCATTTCTCGCTCCGCGAACCTCCTCGCCCGACGAGACGCCGAGAACTGAGATCGCCGGAGTCCTCTCGCCCCCTTTACCTGCCAGCCGCTCCGCCGATGCTAGGCAACCCCGGTCACCGGGATAACGGCCCCCGGAGGGATCCGCCGAACGCTCTCTCGGCTCGCTTGCGGGTTGTGGTGGCGTAAGCGGCTTATGCAAACGAATCCCCGGGGAAGACGGCCGCGGCGCGGGTCGCCATGGAAACGTCGAGTCAAAAAGGAAACAAATACTTTGTAACGAGGGATTCCTTTACTGCGACGCGGCAGATACATCGTTACAACGCGCTGCCGGAGACCCCAACCGTCAGCCGAAAAACAATAATGGACAGGAACCCCCTCACTGTATTACCCTCTACCACTTCTGCTGGAAGGCTGCTCCACTTATCTACCACCCTCTCAGTAAAGTAGAACTTCCTCCCATTCCATCGCAGCCTCCGACCCTCTAGCGTTAGATTGCGGTCTCTTCTTGTAACTTCTCTCCGTTTCTGGGTCAGATTCAGGTCGGATTCTTCTGTTCAGTAAACGGAGCCAAACTTTGGTTTCTGTGGTTGAGAGACGAGCGCCGGGGGGGGGCCGGGGGGCCGGCTGCCAAGAGCCGGCTTAATTATTTTAGAACCATTAGGCAAACGTGCCGAGGCTCGTGTAACAAACAGCGGGGGGTGACATCACTGCCTTTAAGAGAGATTTGGCCCCGGGACGAGTCTAATTTATAACAATTCTATGTAAAGTTTTTATCACGGATGCCAACGGAGGAGAGTTCAGCGGCAGGGAAATAAACGGGAGCGCTTACTGCGCATGCAGACCCCGATCACATCCGAGGAGTTGGCCTAACTCTACAGAAAAAAGCTGATGGGGGGGGGGGTGGGGGGGGGGGGGGGGCAAATGCACGGGATCTACAATCTACGTAGGAAAACGGGCAATTTGTGTTCAGAGGCTTAGACATGTAAGTTGTCCTTTACTGAGAGGGTGGTAGATAAGAGGAACAGCCTCCCAGCAGAGGTGGTAGAGGGTAATACAGTGAGGGGATTAAACATGCGCGGGATAGACATACGGCTCCTGAATCTAAGACGAGACCAACGACTGATTAAGATTTGGAGTCTTTACAGCGGGAGAAACGGGCGACCAGACGGGGGCCGGATGACTGTCACAGGAGTCATTTCCACGTTGATCCTTCACACCGCTGCCGAGACTTCCTCAGCATTACGGAACGCTCATCGTTAAATCCTGCGAGTCCCCTGAGATGTTGCGGCTCCGGGCGAGCGGAAGGCTGAGATCCGCTGGAAATGATGAAATAATCAGCAGGTGACAGCAATCGGCAGAGAAGAACGAAACCGCGCCGGCTGCGCTGCTACCCGTCCGCGAGCCGCCAACGGGGGCCGAAATATAATCATAAGGGGTTAAACAAATAGAACGGGCCGTATGCCTGGTTCTAAGCTTTAGATTAATTTAGAATCCTTCATACCTCCCAACAGTCCTGGTATTAGGAGAGGAAAGAGACATAAAAGGCTGGAACAATCTGCCGGCGGATCGGCCCCCATCTGGCCCTTAATCAGTCGTTGGTCTCGTCTTAAGATTCAGGAGCCCGTATGTATATCCCACGCATGTTTAATACCCACACTGTATTCCCCTCTACCACCACTGCTGGGAGGCTGCTCCGCTTATCTACCACCCTCTCAGTAAAGTAAGACACATTTTGGGCAATTTATCATTACTCCCGGAGGGGAATGAGTCCTTTTAGCCGTTTCAGGCGTTAATGGCTCTAATGAGCCTCTCACCCTCCAGTCTGGGCATTAAGAGATGCGAGCGCATTACCGAAAATGTAATTACAGGACTGCGGAGAACTTAAGAGATTCTGAGATAAAAGCTTCGGGGGGGGGGGGGGCGGGGATCTCCTGGGGCGGAATAAGAAGCAGCCATTAACGTCTTCATCCTCCTCGAAGCAGTTGAAACCCTGAAGCGATTATGATAGGCGACGGTTTATGAACTCCGGAGACGGACTACATATCGATTCTAACTGCTTCCAACAGCCAGAGTGAGAACAGAAGTGAAACATGCGCAGACTCCGTAGGTTCTGCCCCTCGTTACTCATGGCTGCTCTCGGGCAGGAGATCTGCTCATTGTGGAGACAGCACTAGGGTATGACATCATACCACGGTGATGTCATGCCCCATGCAGGATCAGGAACGAGAGCTCTGTGCCCTGTGGTTAAGGTTTAATCAAAAGCCCCCTAATATCACGGTCAATGACAAATAACACACGGAGAGCCGCGGGGCCCCTGGGGGGCCGGGGCCGGGAAGTCACAGCTCCCAAGAAACACAACGAATGCGTCTCTTTCTGCATCTACGCAAGGAAAGCGAACTAATGAGGTCTCTACGGGCTCCCCGACACACGAGCTGCCGATACCCCCCGAGACCAACACGCAACCGCACATCCTGCCCCGCAGCGCAAAACACGCCATTTATAGAGCTCCACGGAACAAACACGCAGCAAGAGGATTCCACAACACATACACACACCTCCCGAGTGACCCTGCTTAGTTTCATCCAGTCCCGCTTTTGCCCCCAAATCTCTGTGCCCTCCTCTCTCATTGACCCCTCTCTCCTCCCCCCCCGATGCCCCTCTCTCCCCCCCCGGTGCCCCTCTCCCCTCCCCGGTGCCCCTCTCCCCTCCCCTGATGCCCCTCTCCCCTCCCCCGATGCCCCTCTTTTCTAGGAGGTCAGAATGTTTGCTGGGTATGAGGGGATCGCAGGGTTCTACGGCCCTAAAAGCCCCGATAATGTGTATAGAAACAGCAGGAAACGGCTTTATAAATAAAACAGGGTAAATAAACCCCATTATTCTTCTAAATGCCCCACTCAGTGACACAAATACCCCGCGTTAGGGCACAAAGTCACATATAATCCCCTGATATTTGGATATAAAGAAAATATTTGATCGAAGGAAAGGAATTTCTGGGAGTTTCTCGGCTGCCGAACGTCCTGAGAAACCGGTTTGCCGTTCGGAGTCGCTGAGTCCCGCGGCTTATCGGAGCCTTTCGGACGATTCGATTCACCCCCCAAACCGGCTCGGCCCTCATTCTCACGCTGTGGGGTATTAGACTGGTATTATATCGTTACATAAAGCTCTGCCCCCACATCAGAAATAATTTTTTTTTTTTTTTTTTTTTATAAGGGTTCGGGTCAAAATTTCCAGGAGTACAGAAGTCTGAATTAGGGGGGCAGATCAGTGAAGATGGAGACATTACGTACAGGACAGCAAAAACCAAAGACAACTCGTAGTGGAGGTCGGCAATGGGGTCCAGACCAGGAGCGGTCCGTGGGTGGGGGGGGGACACAGCAGAAAGACAAGGCTCGACAAATCACTTTTAAAATAAACTCTGTCCTCTTTATGGCTCGTTACACGATGACGCAAATATAAACACCCTGACTCGTGCAGGACTCAGGACCTTCTATGGAAAATTCCGGAAAAACACAAACGGCAGCTGCTCGATTTCCATTTAAAATGCATTTTTGTACTCCAGCGCGTTTTACTGCGTGCGAATCGGTGCAGGCGTTCCTTAGTTATTGGAGTTAGAAGTTTAGACTTCTGCGTCATGTGACTCCGCCCCCAGCTGCCTGCGCTGAAAGCAGGAAGTGTACCGCAGTATGCTCCTCCCACACACCCGAGCTTCAATAGACACACGTAGTAGCAGCAGCCAATCACATGTATGCTATCTGAACATTTATGCCCTAAAGACTAGTCTTATTGGATGAAACTAGTGAGAAAGGAGGCTGTTCATGTGTAGGACAGATACAGACTGATGATGTCATGCAGTGATGCTATAACAAAGGGATTTGGAGATTTTAAAATAATATTAATACTAATTACTGACAAAATATGTATAATATTATTAATAATAACAATAATAATAATAATAATAATAATAATAATTCCATATCTTTCTGTAACCCCGAGCCGCCTTACTTCTGCCACAGAGCCTCCCGAGACGCCAGCGACGAGCAGGCCGCCACAAACCAGCAATTTCCAACCTGACCCTGATGCAAGTCGTGGGAGCTGATTCCGTCCACGAAGAGCCGCGGATTGTCACAAAACTCCTGCGAGAATCAAGAAATTGACTTATGAAAAAAACATTAATTCAGGTAAAAATATATATATAATATATATTTTTTTTCCATCCCAGTAATTTATCATTAAGGGTGGGTCCGGAAAAAAAAAACTGAGAACTTTCCGGGATATTTTTTTTGGGTTGAGGGGGGTGGACTTGCTCACAATTAAGCACAAAAAAAAATAATAAATAAATAAATCCAAATAGCCAGAAAATAATGATTGTAAGATCATAAATCAAATCAGGAGGAACGGCGTTTAATCAAATAAACCTCAAGCTGAACCAATAAAATTTTTCTTTAAGAGTGGAAATAATAAGATTCAAGAAAATGTATAAATATGTCATTTACAACCTGGAAAAAAAAGCTAGAAGCCAAATAAAATAAAATATATATATAACGGCTGACCCCTTTCCGCTAATTTAAACATTTTAGAATCTGCAGAAACAAATGAAATCTTTATTGAAGATCCGCAGAGCGCTAACCCAAAAAAAGAAAAAAATATATATAAATAAATAAAATGTTTCCATCGAGAGAGAGAAAAAAAATTAAAAAAAAAAGGGTCTCGCTTCCGTCCGATCGGGTGGATTTCCAGCGGGAATAATTATAAAATTCCCTTCCCCAGTGAAAAACACCACCTCGTGCAATTAACCCCGTCCACTATATCGTCAGGGGGCCGAGGTGTCTGTAACGAGCTCCCTTCAAACCAATGCCTACTTTCCTAATGAATAAAATAATTCACTTTTTTTATCTATTTTTTTTTTTATTATTTTAGGCTCCGATGGGGGGGGGGGGGGGGGGGTCGCTGAGACGTACAGTAAACGGGTTCATTGCAACGCAAAATAGGGGGAAAAAAATGTACGTGTTTTTTTGTGTTTTTTTTATTTTATTTTTTTTAAAATCAGGGAAGTTTTAAAAAATAGGATTGTTAACCCTTCTAATCCCAGACAGCTCAAGGGGGGGGGGGGGGCAATTACAGCTCAAAAACCCAAGCAGCAAAATAAATAATTGCATATCCTGACCGATGATAAAATTCACAATGTAGAGTATATGTTACAAAAAAAATGATATATATTTTTTCTTTTTATTATTATTTTTTCTTTTTCCTGTTCGGCACTTTTTTTTTTCTTTGAGTTTTGGCTAAAAATATTTATCAAAAACACAATAACTTTCTTATATTCTTGCCTTAATATTTCTTCTGCGGGGGGGGTGGGAGTGTAGAACATTCAAAAGTTAACAGCATATAGAAAAGTTAACACCCCCCCCCGCCCCAAATGGTTAGAGAGGGGGCTTTTGTTTTAGGGGGGTGTGGTTAGAGGCGGGGCTTGTGCAGGGTATTTAGAAGAATAATGGGGTTTATTCACCCCGTTTAATTTATAAAGCCGTTCCCTGCTGTTTCTATACACATTATCGGGGCTTTTAGGGCCGTAGAACCCTGCGATCCCCTCATACCCAGCAAACATTCTGACCTCCTAGAAAAGAGGGGCATCAGGGTCTGTGGACAAGAGACTGCCCCAACTAAGCAGGGACACTCGGCAGGTATGGTATGATTGTGGGCCGAATTTCATAATTACATTTTCCAGCAATCTGTTTTGAGTGGAATTACTGAATATTTAATGCTGCGCGAAACTGAAGAATACAAAGTATCTCTTGGCTTCTGACCGTTACACTAATTGCTCGGCCGCCCCTCCCCCCACAGGAGCTTTAAATGAATTAAATAGTGCTGGAAATTAATGGGTTAACACCCCCCCCCCCCCCCCCCAACCCACACATTTCCTAATTCCAGCACTATTTAATTCAGGTTAAAGCCTCGCAGATCGGCTGAAGCGATGAGCCCTCGAGGCAATTAGTTACTGCGCAGAACCAAGAGATACTAAGTAATCTTCAGTTCGCGCAGCATTAAATATTCTGGACGGGGCTGGGGCAAAACTGAGCCCACCAGCCCCTGACCCAGGGTCACTCGCAGACTACACACAGATACGTGGAACGCTCTTCTACCTGCCCACAGCGTACAAATGCTTCCAAGACATTTGATTTAAATGTACAGAACCAAGTCACATCTCACAACAGTCCCGGTATTCGTCACACAGTCCTGATTTTTGGGCAGAATCATAGTAACATAGTAATTTAGGCAGAAAAAAAAAAGGACCTAAGCAGTAGATAAGTGGAGCAGCTTCCCAGCAGAGGTGGTAGAGGGTAATACAGTGAGGATATTAAACATGCATGGGATAGACATACGGCTCCTGAATCTAAGACGAGACCAACAACTGATTAAGGTTTGAGTCTTTAGATGCGGAGCGGATTAGATGGGCCGACGGGGGCCGGTTCAGGGTTTCTATGTGTTGCAATGATGTATATAGAAGTGTCTTGTGCCCCCCCCGCTCCCGCCCCTGCTGGGTGGAGGATTCTGTGGGATGTAAACAAAGCGTTTCACATCTGCAGATCGTCATAGCTGCACTCGGCAAACAGAACATCTATTGTACAAAATCCTAACACAGCCGACAGGAAGGAGCGCGTGCGATGGCGTGTCCCCCGCGTGTGTACCCCCCCCCCCCCGTGTCCCCTGCGTGACTCGCCCCCCCCCCCAACATTCCTGTGCCTTACAGCATGCAGAGTGGGGAAGACTAAACGCAGCCGGCAACCCGCCCAACATTACACACCGTGACACTATAGGGCGTGGGGTTAGCGGACCAGCTGGGGCTTCACAGATTACATAACAGGGGAGGAATAATGGGTTTATTTACCCCGTTTAATTTATAAAGCTGTTTTTATACATATTATCGGGGCTTTTAGGGCTGTAGAACCCTGCGATCCCCTCATACCCAGCAAACATTCTGACCTCCTAGAAAAGAGGGGCATCGGGGAAACAGGGACACTTGGGAGATATGGCACGGTCACCCCGCTCTCAATTTACCGACACGTTCTAGGAATCGTTATGCGTTAGCGTGACTGAGTATCAAATTTGGGAAAGATGATACCTTTATTGGCTGAACGGGATTGGTTTTGAGGTCACTTCGGCCTCCTCTTCAGGCATTTTATTCATCGGAAGCTGGAGCCGCTCATAGATTTATACAGCTATTATAGATAATATTTATTGCTTTATATATCGCCATCGTACTCGGTAGCGCAGTATATATATTCTCAGAGAGAAACACAATTCACGTACCGCGCACTTTAATGCTCAGTAAAGATATTCCCCTAAATGGGTTATTGCTGGGGGGCCGTGCAGAGGATTAACATCGCCGCATCACAGCGCCCACCGGCCCGCGAAGGGTTACGGGAAGATCTCAGGACCCGGCACAGAACCGGAGCGCGGAACCCGCCGGAGGATCGGCCCCTAAATGTCCCCCAACCGGATATATCGAGACCCCTTCCCTCGTTAATTCTTATCCTGTAAAACATTCACGGCCCACGCATCACAAATCAACGAAGTCAATTGGATTCCATCAGCAAATTATTCCTGCAACAGAAGCTCATAATTATTGTAGAAGAAGATGATGTCATCAGCGGTCGGAAATCCAATGAAGCGAACGCTCCCGTCCCTGAGCAATCCGTACGCTTGAAAATGTATAGAATATTTTATGTACATTATGGGAGGCAACACGCTGCGGAATGTGTCGGAGCTATATAAATTACATAATATTAACTAATAATTATAATAATGGATGATAAATACAGTAATAATAATAATATTATATGATAAATGATAAATAATAAAGTAATAGATAGTAAATAATAATTTAAATAATGTATGATTAATAATTCAAATAATATTATTTGAATTTAATAATAATAATGTGAAATAGATGAATAATACATGATAAATAATAAAGTAATAGATAGTAAATAATTAATTAAATAATGTATGATAAATAATTCAAATAATATTATTTGAATTTAATAATAATAATAATAATGTGAAATAGCTGAATATTAAATGATAAATAATAATAATGTTATATTTTTAATAGATTTTGGTATGAAAAGGTCCATTTTGCTCTGCAGCTCTATGGGTTACTGTGACTCTGCGATGTGACCGCTATGAGGCAAGCAGTGCCTGGAATTTTTTATTTCTTTGCACTAAAACTATAGTTTTCTGTCCAAAATGAATACAAAAATCCCATCTTTTTATGCCATATGGTGGCAGAACGGCTCGGCGAGACGATCTGGCCGGCCTTCAAAACACATTTTAGGCTGTTGGCGGGATTAGGTGTCAGTATTACGCATGTTCTACCGAGAGACGGAAAAAGAATTAAAGGGAACTGACTTTTTTTTTGTTTTGTTTTTTTTTATCACTTAAAACATCTTTTCAATTTTTTTCTTGGTTTCAAAACAATCCATAGTTTTTAAGTAATAAAGTATTTTCAAGCGGCTGCATATCAGCCGTTTGTATGATTCTCGCTCTGTTATCTGACCCCCCGATCTACTAAACCCCCCCGACTCCTTATCATACTGCCTGTGGGGAACCATAGAACGGCTCAGTCTTAATCACCCAGCCGGACTCTCTCACTAATGAAAGTCTATGGAGGAACGGACTTCATTAGCATCGCCATAAAGCGTCAGCTCAGTGTGGGGTTTGAGCCGGGAAAGTCCCCCAAAATATCACATGACTGACAGCAATCTAAGGCTTTTAAACTTATATTGTTCCATTAAACTTCCCTTTTTTGTTGCTGCCCTCGCATTATATTATTGGATTTGCTACTAAAATAGTTTTTAACCTTTCAAGATGAAAAATCGTAAGCTCCTGGGACCCAGGCCCTCTCCTCCCCCCAGTATGTCTTAACGTGCGTTAATGTTATTGTCATTTTAAATGGCCTTTGGTAAATACAGCGCTACAGAATCTGCTGGTGCTATATTAACTACATGTAATGTAATGTTACAGCAGTCAGAGTCCGAATGATCTACAGGAAACCGCGTGTCTCGGTCACATGACTTATCCCATGAAATGAATCGATTCCCTGCCCAGAGCTATAGAGCTATAAACCTTAGAGACACAAACGTTTACCTCAGGTCTAAACACCAAGACAGACATGAATGGGTTAACTTGCCTTGGGCCGCTTCCACTCGACCCCTTGGACACGCTGGGTCTTGTAGAAGAGGGAGTCATTGGTTGGCGGAAACAGAGGGTCCTCGAACAGCACTTTCTTCTTCTGACATTCCCTCTTCAGCTCGTAGTACTGCTGACCCCCGAACGTCCTCACGGTGGAAAACATCCTTCACGAAAATGGCTAAAATAAAGAAAAAAGAAATAAATAAATTAGCCAACTTGTGTCGGAAATTCGTTATAATTTAAAATAAATAAAAATGTTCTAAAATAAATTAGATTATGTGCCTATGCCCTATCTTTGAGCCCGGCCACTCCAATTTACCCCATCAAACCATTCATTTTTTTAAATTAGACACCCCTTGGGTATTTGAAATGCTTTTATTTACATTTTTCCATGTCAGGATTTTTGGGAAGATACAGCGCTAATTTTAGCATTGCTCATAATAATAAACTTTATTTTTTTATTTTATTTATTTTACTCTTTTTGGACTTTTTTTTTTACATTTTGCTGGAACTGGATAGTTCCTCTAAAGCATAATAATTTTTAAATGTTTTTTTTAAGCTTTTTCTTTTTTTTAAATATTTTACTAATCACATAGTGATTAGAAAGCTGGGCTCCATTGACTTGTATGGTTGAATGCAGTACCTGTATTCAACCTGCAAGTGGAGCCAGAGTTCTCTAGAGGGTCTGGAGACCGTCTAGCGAACTTTTTCAACTTTATTATTTTTTTTCCTGGGCCGCCGCCATCTTGCGGATGGCGAAGACTGCGTGCAGCTGCGGCTGTGACCACTCTCCGGAGCGGTCACAGCCCGCCCTGGGGTGAGTATTTGGTGTTGCTGGATGCCTCCTGAGGCATTCCAGCGACACCATTGAAGTTTAGGAGGTGATCGTTGATCGCCTCCTAAACGCTTTTAAAGAGGGCGTCCGCCGCCATACAATGTATGGCGGATGTTGACGCCCCGGGGAGGGGCCAGACATGGCCCATCATGCCGATCTCGGTGTTGCTGAATGCCTCGACATCGATCGTTGATCACTTTCTAAGCTTGTTTAAGTCTCATGACGTGTCAGGCACGTCATAGGTCGTTAAGTGACCGTTTTGCATGACGTGCCTGACCCGGCAATGGACGTTAAGGGGTTAAGACTAACGCTGCAGGTAATGTTATTGTTTTATTCCGCGGCGCTGTACTTAAATCATATATAATAGGGGTTTGGATTGTTTCGACTAATATATTTATTTAGTTTGTATCCTTTCCTGATAGGCTAATAGTTGTTGCCACAGCAGCAAAATATTTGAATTTGGTAAACAGGCCGGAGCCGTCAGTGACGGCCGGACGGAGCGTCTCCAGGAAACAAACTCTTCTTATTGGCAAAGAACACAATGAGCGAGGAGGGGGGAAGAGCGGCCGCGGCCCTCAATGCGAGCCAGGGGGCCAGCGGAAGAACCTCGCGCAGGACGGCACGGTCCAGGAATTACCTTCCCACGCTCCGGAGAGCAATTCTGAATAAAGACACAAAACGGCAGCAGCTACTCGATGATGTCATAAGAACAAAAACAGATACAAAGAAACAAATCGAGAGGCGATCGGCCAATCAGGATTTCTTAAGAAAAAAAACAAAAAAACAAGTTAAAAATGAAGGTCTCTGTAACCATCATTATTATTAATTATTGTGACCAAAATCAAGCCAAACGCGATAATCTCCAGATCAACACGTATATCCACCGAGAAAAGGCGTAGTATTTACAGAGCGGGGCGAGCCCGGATGACACGGTACCCGACGACAAAGACCAATAAGGCAGGGAACGCCAAGCGTGTGATTAACCCGTTACTGGGCAGCAAATCCATCACAAAACTCAAGGCTGTCCAAAAACCGCACCTTTTGTTTTACGCAGCCAATCAGGAAGGAGAGACAGTAACAACGCAACGCCAAAAGGTTTATTCGTTCATTTTGCGCCCCGTTTTAATAACAGGCCGCTCTCACCTACGAGAGGTTTTGGTCCAAAATTGGCTTCAGGAGAATTTTGGGGAAGATTTAGATTTTTTCATTATTTTGGCTCCCTTTTTGCATCAGTTTTAAAAGTATTTAACACAAAAGTTTATATATATATATATATAATATATACAATTTATTTCACGCTGGTGTTCCTGAAATAACTAGAATTAAACCAACTTCCCTCTAGATTGTTAGCTCTTTGAGCCAGGCCATTCTCACCTGTAAGTCAATTTGTTACATTATACACGGTTATGTCCTGTCCACCCTTTGTAAAGCGCTACGGAATATGACGGCGCTATATAAAACAATAAAAGAAATACAATGTAATCTAAAACGCGGAGAATTTAACAGAACGCGGGAATTCCGTTCTCTTTCCGCCGCGTTCCGCTCCCTGTTTACACACAAACTCCTCTTCTTCCAGCGAATGCCGGAGAACCTGTTTTTCTGCCGCGGGGGATTCTGGGTAATTGTGCCGTATAGCCGAACGCCAGATACAAACCGCGAGCATTGGAGATGGGGGGGGGGGTGGTGTATTCACACACACGCCTCGGGGCACGCGGGGTACATTCCAAGAAACGGGGCCGGAACCTTCCGCGGAATGCATGAGATCAGGTGCACGCCGGAGGCGATCCCATCGGACCCACAGAGCGCGCGTTAAAGCCGATCCGTCACTTTGGCCAAATTCTACATTCTATACATTAAATAATCCACTACCTGTTGTTAGGTTACTGATTGGGCGATCAGGGCCCCCCTCACAGTGCCACGGCCCAATGGGCCAGTTACAAGGGAGATCAAAGATCTGCCCAACTGCCCCACTTACACCATACGGGGCGCGCCATGACAGGGTAGAGGGGGGGGGGGGCCGCGCCCGGACAGCCTCAATACACCGGAGGGTGGGGATGGCTGCCCTAGGGGAGGCCAAATGTAAATATGTCATTGATAATGCTGGTTCTGCCACAGGCTGACCGGGCGGCCCAACGGCTTCCGACCTCATCAATAAAGTCATTCAGAGAATTCCCCCCCCCGGGACGTTGTTTGAACTCCCGGTAAACCCGGATTCTCGGCGCTTTATTCCGCAGGATGTTTATCGAGTCTCCGGACTGTAACGGGATTCAGAAAACACAATGGGGCACTACAGCAGAGCCGGGCGCCGCCTCCCAGCCGACGCCACCAGGGTGACAGCGAGCGATTTCATGAAAAATGACTCCACGGGACTGTTTGTCTAGGGGGTAGCAGACAGACAGCATACAGGACACCTCGGGGTACATAGGCATACAGGACACCTAAACGCAGCCCCTAGGCAAGGAAGCACAGCGAGCGCATGAGCAGCACTTCTAATGTACAAAGACATGGGTGTGAGCGACAGTCCCTCCCCAATCCCCAAATCCCATCATGCCCCCCCAATGCCCCTCTTTTCTAGGAGGTCGGAATGTTTGCGGGGTATGAGGGGATCGCAGGGTTCTACAGCCCTAAAAGCCCCGATAATGTGTATAGAAACAGCAGGAAACGGCTTTATAAATTAAACGGGGTGAATAAACCCCATTATTCTTCTAATAAATGCCTCAAATACCCAGACATGGGTAGCGGCTCGGGCTAAAGCCCCCCAGCTGCACCTCTAACTACCCCCCCAGCTTACTTCGTTTTTGGGACAACGGCTCTCAGTACCGGTAATTAGGATGCTGTTGGGGGGGGGGGGGGTATGTTGCTGCAGGTATACTCAGCGCAGACAGTATCAGGAAACACAGAATCCTCCGCAAAATAATAACAAAAACAGATGACAGGAAACCCAAATCGCATTAAAAGTTTAGAAAACGGAATTCGGGGATTTCAATTTTTTTTGGAAGCAGCCGCCGCCGGCACCTTAAGAGGGTTACGGAACCCGGGCGTCACCTTCATTATTACATTATTATGCCCGTCAATGCGGATTCACCAGAACCCTCGCTACGCATCGACAGAGCCGTACGTCTATCCGTGCATGTTTCAATTCCCTCGCTCTATTAGTCTCTACCACTTCTGCTGGGAGGCTGTTCCACTTATCTAGCACCCTGCATGACGTAGAACTTCCTTGCATTATATGTAAGCCTCTGATTGGCTGTATCAAGTAGTTAAAACTGGTGCGAATCGCAGAGACGGGTAATGGCGGGGAGGCTGCTTGGGGCAGAAGACTCTTTAATGTCACAGATAACGGCCGGGGGGGGGGGGGGGGGGCATTAGATCCGTTTCTCCCCGATTAGAACCAAATCCCTTCCCGTCGTTACAGAAGCCGCTAATCCTGAAACGACTTCGCAGCTTAGAACCCGAGGAGAACGAGGATACATTGTGTGAGCGATTAGAGAAATCGCAAATAAATTCAGCACCGAGAATAATCTCCTCGGCAACAGAGACCGCCAATTATCGCCAATTATCATCATCATCATCATCATCATCACTATTATTATCATTAATATTATTACTATCATCATCATCACTATTATTATCATTAATATTATTACTATCATCATCATCACTATTATCATTAATATTATTACTATCATCATCATCACTATTATTATCATTAATATTATTACTATCATCATCACTATTATTATCATTAATATTATTACTATCATCATCATCATCACTATTAATACTATCATCATCATCACTATTATTATCATTAATATTATTACTATCATCATCACTATTAATACTATCATCATCATCACTATTATCATTAATATTATTACTATCATCACTATTATCATTATTATTACTATCATCATCATTAATATTATTACTATCATCATCATCACTATTATTACTATCATCATCATTAATATTAATACTATCATCATTAATATTAATACTATCATCATTAATATTAATACCATTCGGGAACCCGAGGCCCTTCAGCACAGCGATATATAAATGTAATATTGAATTGGGGTCAGCAGGGATAATTTGGGGTCACTCCCTCCCATCCGTCACACCCCACTACGAACAGGAAGTAATAATACTAATAATAATGATAAACAGTAATAATAAAGATAATGATCATAATTAATATTGTGGGAAGGGGTTGATATGAATATCTGCAAATAGCTGGAGTCCTCCCTCTTCTATGGGGTGTGGCCTTACAAAGGAGGCGGGTCTAGCCATCCATAGGGCGGGACACCAGCCGCACATGGAGGGTAGGCTTTACCTGGAGTGAGCGGAAGAGAAAATGTGTGGGTGTGGAGTGGGTGTGGCCAGATGCTCCTCCCCCACTTGGAGAAAATTGACCCAGAGACGCTCCACTTTACCCAGAGATTCCTTCCTCCTCCTGATAACCCTCCCCCCTCTAATGCCCCTCTTTTCTAGCAGGTGGGAATGGTTGCCGGGTATGGGGGTATCGCAGGAGATAATATATAACATTTATAAATGCAAATAGCGTTCTGCTTAGTGAATGGGGGGGGTGCATGCATTTATTTTTCCACCCCACGCACAGATAATATCCCGCCGCGTGATACAGTTATTCTTCCGGACAGTTTATTGCGTAATAATGTATCATGCGGCCGCTGTCGTGGGTGTGTGTAATGTGGCGATAACGCTGCATGTTATAGATAATGCCCGAGAGTGAGGTTGCGGACAAATTCATCCTAAATTGTTATTTAACCCTTCGAAGCAGGAAAGACAAGGAGCCGGGGGAGTCGGGGACAGCAGCGCCAGGACCACACTCACAATTATGTATAATTTTGCTTCATTTCCATTTTTTGCCAGGAACGCTGAATTGTCATGTGACACAAAAGCAGACACTGATTGGCTGTCTCCAAGGACAGCGTTTGTGTTACTTTTACTCCATCCTTCGAGGAAAGAATACGGCGGGGTTTATGGGCTTTGGATTCTAGTGTCATGTTTCTATAAGTGGAACAGCAGCTTTAAAAGAGCCCAGCCGGTGGCATAAACCGGAGGGTGAGGGAGGGTGAGGGAGGGCAGCCACATTTTATTTTAGTGTTCTGTAAAGAAGAAGAAAAGAAGAAAAAAAAATGGACTCCAGGTGCCTTTAAAATCTGAAACTCGTTTAACCCTTTGAATCCCAGTGACTAATGTTTCAGACCAGCTGTTAAAACACCCCCCACCACACCCCCAAAAAAACCATAGAGATGAATATTTTTTAAAGAACTGGCAAGCTGACTTTTCTTAAAAAAAGAATTTTGTATTCTTTTCAGAAGTTAATTGAAAACATTCGCTCCTTTTTCTCAGAAACATTGTTACCAACAGAACGGAGACCCCGAACCGGAGACCCTGTGTCTTAAAACCGAATAAAAATGATAATAAATAATAATAAAATAAATAATAGTGTATAATTCAGATTGATTGGATGCGAAAACATAAGATATAAAATTAATATCTAAAAACAAATATGTAATAAAAGGCGTATATCCAAACACGAGAGACGGGGAGAAATCTCCAAACTTCTATTAAAAATGAGACAAACATCTGGGAATCCGGTAAAAGCTCCCGGGAAACGCGATCATTTGGGAGCTCAGCCCTTTAATACATCGATCATCAGAACACGAAACACACGACCTGACCACTAGCGACGCACGCGCGGCCGGAACCTGTATTATTACACTCAGCATGCGCGACCTCCAAGGACAGCCGCATACTAAAAACACCCGATATACATTCAATTAACGGGCAAACGGCTTCACTACATACAACACGCCGTGATACGGCCGCCCGTCTAATCTCTACAGCCACAAACCCAAATAATCCAAGGAACTGGAGACGTAAAAAAAAAACCTCGATTTCACCCAAATTTCTCCCAATAAACTCCCTTTATCTGCAAGCCCTGGAGCCGCCGTTGCTGTCAGTCATGTGATATTTTGGGTGACTTTCCGGCTCAAGCACCACACTGAGCTGATACTTTATGGCAATGGTAATGAAGTCCGTCCCTCCATAGACTTTCAATTAGTCAGAGAGTCCGACTGGGAGATTAAGACTGAGCCATTCTATTGTTCCCCACAGGCAGTATGATAAGGAGTCGGGAGGGTTTAGTAGATTGGGGATCAGATAACAGAGCGAGAATCATACAAACGGCTGATATGCAGCTGCCTGAAAACATAATATTATGGGGCAAAAAAGAAAACAGAGCGTGATTTATAAAAACTTATTGTAAATCTGATTCGGGGATAAGAATATTTTAGGGGATCCTCCGGAAGCCGCCTCTTCGGTCTCCCCTTTATATACACAATAGAGATGAATCTGACCGCTCTGTACAACGTTCAGGGAGATCCCGTAAACCTCGGTTCCCTGCGGTCTCGGCAGCAGAATATCCCCCCCCCCCGTCCGTAATATCGATTGAAGTCGTCGCAGTAAATGATTTACTTCCCACTCACACAACTCATATCCGTCCCCGCAGTGAAGGAAGACGCGTGGTTTAGATCGCAGCACGCGACGGCCATTAAAGACTTCCTGATAGCGGCTTCCCTTTTATTGCGCGGTATTATCTCGCGGCCCCTGGGGGCCGGTGCAGATACGCCGTACAGATTATTATATCAACTGACTTTACTGCGCAGATAAACTTACATTTAGTTACATTCTTGCAGGGGATGCCCTTGACTGTCATGTTTGTACCCCCAGTCCCAGGGACTCGGGGTGAAGGGGCAGAATCTCAAAGCTTATACCCCCCAGTCATGGGGCCCAATCTCAGGGTCACGCAGCCTGGAGCCGACTCCATCGTATTCTCCTCTGATTTAATGATATCTGGTGCTTTTCTCCCTGCATGAGTCCCTGCTTGAATACAGGTTACTCCATCCAGAATATCTTCACCTCCTGACCAGTCACGGTTTCCATAAGGACCGTTCTAAAAGTCTCACACTTTCTCGTTCCTCTCTAATCTTCTATGTTCCCATTATAGACAGAGACCACGCAAAACACTGACCTCTGTGTGAAAACTCCAAAGCAGCAAAGCCATAAGAATGAGAGCAAGAGGGCTCATGAATGAATGAACCCCGCGTGTCACAGACAAGCAGATCGCGTCCTTCTGGACCGCGGCCGCCGAAAACACGAACAGAGGGCGAAAAAACACAACGGCCGCTTTCCCCGAATCCTGACAGATACAAAGAATTCTAGAATATGGAATGCGAGAGATCAGCCAATCAGAAATAACGAGAGCGAGAGCGACGCGGTGTGCCCCCCCCCCCCCCCCCCGAGTCCGTACTCACCATCGGACCCTCCAACCGCTCACCCACCACGGGCACCGCACGCAAAAGGTTTCATGGGACGACATAAATCAGCGGTTCACAACTCTGGCCCCCAAGGGCCAAAAACATGCCATGAAATGCGTGCATCTGCGGCTGAGAACAAGTACCACGTACCTGTAGGCACTCGCTGTATCACCGGCACCTAGAGGAACGGACAGGGGGACAAATGGTCCTAGGGGTAACCGCGGCCCCCCTGGAGTGTCGGGGCGGGAGGCAGTTGCGGCCGTGATTGTTCCGCCCCTGAATGTCAGGCTATTCCTTGCCATCGATTAAGGATAACATTCCCCTGAAAAATGAACCATGGGCACCGGAGGGGGGAGGGGCGAGCACAATAATCTTAACATTTTGTTCTAATGGTTTTTGTGAATTTTCTAAAACAAAATTCAAAGTAATCGTTAAAAAGACCTACATAAAAAAAATTATAAAAAACACAGAATAATCAGAATATTAACTCTTTCTTCCCCTGTAAACATTGTGTTCTACGACCGATGTGATTTCTGTGTAAACGACTCTGTATCCGAACCGGCCGCCACCTCAGCCAAGTGCGAGTCCAACGCGGCCGAGGGACCAAATCGCCCAAATAATAAAATAAAAATAATATTTTAAATTAAAAATGAAAAACGTATTCTCCCCAACCCCCCCCCCCGCCCCCCCGGTGGGAATTGATCTTCGGGCGGATTAAGAATATAATAAAGGGAGGGAGCGCAGAATAAACAGTCACTCGCATGGAGTGTTTGCTATTCGGGAGGAGCAAAAAAAAAAAAAAA
This sequence comes from Spea hammondii, assembly GCA_029215755.1. Classification (NCBI taxonomy): domain Eukaryota; kingdom Metazoa; phylum Chordata; class Amphibia; order Anura; family Pelobatidae; genus Spea; species Spea hammondii. The sequence goes on from JARDYJ010000002.1 coordinate 3,386,460, forward strand.
GGGTTCGGGGGCCAAACGTTCCCCAAACAGGATGAACGCGGGGATAATCCGGCCAGAAAAGAATCCCCCCGCAACCCAACGTTTACACAAAGCCCTGGATTCTTAGCTTTTTTTGTAGACGTGATACGATGGGTCGGATTAGCGACACCAGCAGCGACCCTTGACCTTTGGTGAAACTTGCTTTGCAGGGACCGCCAGCTGATCTACCTGAACAGTGGGAAAGGGCATTGAATCCCGTCGGTCACCTGTGCACAAGCAGCAGCTATTTCTTATATTTGGCCATACAGTGAATCTGTTATAAAGACTCAAACCTTAATCAGTCGTCGGTCTCGTCTTAGATTCAGGAGCCGTATGCCTATCCCATGCGTGTTTAATACCCTCACTGTATTACCCTCTACCACCTCTGCTGGGAGGCTGTGCCACTTATCTACCACTTTTTTTTTTAGTAAAGCAAGGCTTCCTGGCATCACATCAGACCAAGTTCTTCTAAAGTCAATGGATTTACTATATACAGCGCCGGGTTTTTACCCCTCCTTGGGTAACTCAGCTCCCTCCACCGATATCTATATAAATCGCGGCCCTCTGTGTTAAAGCTCGGCAAAAGAAAGATGTGCAGTGGCAGCCCCCAGCCACACGGAGAGGACCGAAGCCAGCAGCGGCTGATCAGAGCTGCTGGTATTTAGGGGACTCTCCAGCCATCATATATCATGTATTTACATGCTGTGCGGGCCCTGTAAGTGTTCATGGGGTCCCGCAGAATCCCCCCTCCTATACATCTGCCCCTTTCCCCTCCCCCACAGCCATTACCCGATCTCTGCGGGGGATATACTTACCCCCAGTCAGCACCGGCTCGGCGTACAGGACACCCCATAGAACGAGTTCCTATTTATTTCGATCAGATCAGTTCCCTGCCACCGATTGGCTGCTCCAAGCCTCGCTGGGGGAGGGGCGCCCGGAGCCCAACGGGTACAAACTCCTAAATACCAATACAGCGGATATTTTAACAGAAAAGAGCAGGAAAAAAAAAGGAAGCGAGGGTTTTCCATCAACCAGATTTCAGGGTTTTTCTTAAAGGCACAGAGGCTGCCTGTTGATCGCAGAAGTTACAGTTTATGAAGGGGGGTAAATAAGCGGAACAGCCTCCCAGCAGAGGTGGTAGAGGGTAATGCAGTGAGGGTATTAAACATGCATGGGATAGACATACGGCTCCTGAAAGACGAGACCAACGACTGATTAAGGTTTGAGTCTTTGTAACAGGTTCACGATACAGCCAAGTATAAGAAATAGCTTCTGCTTGCGCACAGGTGAATATCACAAGTCACTCAGATACCCCAGACTTGTGTATCCAAGTGCCCTTCTTGCCCACGCCGTTAACCCCTTCCACACTATAAAAACACTGCTGTCACACTGAAAAACCTATTAAGAAGCAGAGCGGAAGTGTAGTAGTACATACAGTCCACCAACTCCCTGGTAGAGACTACAACTCCCATTATCCCCAGCCGTCAGGTTCAGCAGGCGCAGCGTTTCCTATCCACTGGTTTACAACATCGTTCTGCGTCAGTGAAATCTCTCAGCAGAGGATTAAAAGGCTCGGCCTGCGTGCCGCATCGTGCCGAGTACACATGGGAGCGGCTCGGGGCGCACCGTTAAAGCAACCGTGCCCTTTACGCTGGAAGCAAATCACCGATTCCCAAATCTGGGTCATAATCACGGAATTCGGGACATTTCTGTGTAAAATACTATAGAAAATGGTTTAAAACTCCCAAGCGCCCCCCCCCGGCAGATCCATGCCGCCGATTGGCTGCTTCAAGGAGCGGAGCTGCAGCTTCTCCTTCACGGGAAATAACATTTAAACAAAAGAGACACAGCCAGCTGCAGCGGGAAAATAATTGCCCCGCACCGCGTTGTATTCAGATAGCGCCAGCAGGCTCCGTAGCGCAGTACAATAAGGACGAGATCTGGGATTCACAAAATAACATTTTATGTGACAGGAGGAGGAGGAGGGGCGCCGGTCGTAGGAGCTTGCAATCTATTTATTGAACAGGTAAATGGAGCCAGGACCCCCCCCCAGAGAGAGAAAATACCCAGACACACAGAATTGCCCCAAGATGGGGCAGATGTGCGGCATTTCATGTATTGCAGTCCCGCTGATTCCGCTTTTGGCTGGTAACACCCGGACCCGCCGAGCTCGGGGGGCTGACGTAGCCGGGGCGGGGGGCTCTTAAGTGGAATATGCTGGGCGTGCGCGGACTCCCTGCTTCGTTTGATGTACATATTGGTCATGGCAGCGGCCCCCCGGAATCTGTATTATTTATGCTTCTTGGGGTGGTTTTTGTGTGTGTGTGGGGGGTCATTATTACAAACGCAGGCGAGGAAATAAATATAAGGCAAAAAGTGCTGATTTTGGTCAAAATAGTTTTCTGTGCACCCCCCCCCGCCCATAATGGGCAGTTGAACCCCCACCCCATAAACTAAACCTGACCCATGGACCCCACAGGGAGAAAGCCCCCCCCCCCCCCGGAGCTGCCTGCACCCCTCCTACAGCTGGATATTGTACTGCGCTACACCGAGTGTTGGAACTCAGGATTGAGACATTGGAAGTGAATTCCAGTCATTTTGATGAATGATTATTGTAGAAATTTTACTTCATTAACCCCTTCAGACCCAAACTGCACTCAGCGCCAGAACCTGCAAGTAGTTTTGCAGCCCTAAATACCCCCATATAACTACCACAAGAACCCCCCTCCTGCCCGTCACACTTACCTGCCCCCGTGGGGTATGCGGTGAGGGTATCCCGGAGCTCGGGGTAACACCAATCACAGGCAGCGGCTGCAAAAAATGCCTCAGCGGCGCCAACTACATTACACAGAGAGCAGCGAGGGGAGGGCGTGGCCGCCGCACAGCATCCTGGGACATGTAGTCTTCCAGGCAGAGGCTGTACATGGTGGCCGTACACCGCGTCCACTACTGCTGTCCATGTGACAGGCGGAAAACAAACATGTATGAAAGCTCCAAAAATACCTATTTTATTTTTTTTTTACTTTACTGAGAGGGTGCTAGATAAGTGTAACAGCTTCCCAGCAGAAGTGGTAGAGGGTAATACAGTGAGGGTATTACACATGCATGGGTTAGACATACGGCTCCTGAAAGACGAGACCAACGACTGGTTAAGGTTCGAGTCTTTACAGGCAACTAGATGGGGGGCCAGATAGGGCCGATCTGCCAGCAGGTTTGGGGTCTCTGTGAAAGAGCATCAGGGATAAGAAAATGACTCGGCGGTCTCTCTCTCACTCACTCACAGAAATACACGATCTCTTTCACTGGAGCAGTGTTTGTTTCATCTGAAGAAGGGACCGCTGAGGTTTTCTGTTATTCGGCTTCTCGTGACTCCGCGGCCGATATAACGATAACCCCCGAGATCTCTGAACGCAAAGTGGCTTTTTCTGTCTCTTTCCCGATTGTCCTCCTCATAGAAACCAGACACAGAATGCGACGTATTCACTGATGTGCTACGAAGGTCCGCGCCGTGCCAGCTAACCCAGCCGAGACGGTAACAGAGTCGCCGGCAAATCACATCAGTTACACGGCATTTACCGGAATTCACAACTTAAAATCCTAGAGAGAAAGACGAGCGTTTGGTTTCTCTGCCCGTTTCCCCTGCTGTAAAGACTCGACCTCTTCTGCTGGGAGGCTGTTCCACTTATCTACCACCCCCTCAGTAAAGTAAAACTCGCTTCCATTCCATCTTTGAGTTTTTTGCACGGCCCGGACTTTAAGTTCCTTTGCTGTGGTTTCACTTTTATGAATGTAAAGTTCTGCGTTTCGAAGAGAAAAAAAAAAACCAGAAGAATGGTGGTGGACATGTGACCCGTCAGCTGTTTTTTGATTGGCTGAATAGTCACATCTCTCCCAGGAACCACCTGTATACATTTACCCTTTACTCATTGACACACCATATGACCAGAGGCATGCGGAGTCCTCACCATCACACCTATATGAGCCGACGTCCTGTTCCAAGGGGCCAAACCCTGAAAACTGGCCCCAGACAATCACCCCTCCCCCACCAAACTTTACAGAACATTCTATGCATTCCGGCAGGTAGCGTTCTCCCAGCATCCGCCAACCCGGGATTAGTCCGTCGGGGAGAGTGCAGCGCAAGTGTTACGCTCTCATCACTCTAGTGATTAACGGAATGCATCGCTCCGGCACCTGAATGCTTTATATGTACTGAGAGGACTCTGTCTCCATCTAGTGGCCACAGCCAGGAATTACTATCTACTGACAAGAAAGCAGTATGAGACTGCCTGGGAGAAACCATTATTATTATTTATTGTTTTATATAGCGCCATCAAATTCCGTAGCGCTGTAGAATGGGTAGACAGGACTTAACAAGTAGTATATAACACAACAAATTGACTAACAGAGACAACAGGGGAGGAGGGCCCTGCGCACAGGAGCTTACAAACTAGAGAATGTCTCAGTCTTAAAATACCTAGTCGGACTCTCTAACTAATGAAAGTCTATGGAGGAACGGACTTCATTAGCATTGCCATAAAGCATCAGCTCAGTGTGGTGTTTGAGACAGGAAAGTCACCCAAAATATCACATGACTGACAGCACTGGGGGGTTATATTACTGTATACAGCACTGGGGGTTATATTACTGTATACAGCACTGGGGGTTATATTACTTTATACAGCGCTGGGGGTTATATTTTTGCTATAGGACTTATATTTGAGGATCGGTTCGGTATATTGTTGCTTGGCTCTGTATTTGGGGGCATTTCGTGTATTTTGTGTAATGGTCTCTGTGTTCTGAGTTAGTAAGTAGATCCATCACAGCGGCTTTTGGTTGTCCCAACATTGTTTTGACATTTTTATTGTATTGGATGATAAATGTGTTCTGCCGGCGCAAATCATAACATTCGCTTGTTCAGTAAAATAACTACTTCTGCGACTTAAAAGAAAAAAACACTAAAGGGTCAGAAGTTAAGATGTAACATAACATAGATTTAAGAGGGTGATAGATAAATGGAACAGCCTCCCAGCAGAAGTGGTAGAGGGTAATACAGCAAGGGGATTAAACATGCATGGGATAGACATACGGCTCCTGAATCTAAGACGAGGCCAACGCCTGATTAAGGTTTGAGGCTTTACAGCAGGAGAAACGGGCGACTAGACGGGGGCCGGATGGGGCCGATCTGTCGGCGGGTTCTGTGTGTGTGTATTTTACCTGTATAAATATACTCAGTGCTTTACGGTATGTTTTGAGTCTCTCGGATCCTAATAAAACCTGATTTATTTCGCTGTAAATATAAATTAATCGGAATGTTTATATTTAATTGAAATTCGAATCTCCACGAACCTCTTACGATTCACTAAAGTTGCCGCGCGCAAGAGACGATCCCCATTCCAGATTGCAAGCTCACGTGACGCATTGTACAGCGCTGTGGAATACGATGGCGCTATATAATATTATTTGCTGATTTACATAGCGCCATCATATTCGGCAGCGCTGGACAACGGGTGAAACAAGCAGTGCATTCCACAACAAACAAAGGGGGAGGGGGGGGCTGCTCACAGGAGCTTACAATCTAGAAGGTATCCTTTTAAATATTTACTTTAAGTAATTATTATTAATATAATTTATATATCGGCGAAAAGATAAAGATTTGGGTAACGAGAGGTACAAGTTTATTAATAAAATAAGTTAGGCACTGTTCCTAAGCAAAGCTTATATGCAAACGCGGCATTTATCGACCAATCACATCCAATAAGCAGCTTCGTTACATTCCGTCACTCCACGAGAGATAACCCGTGTCCCAAATACACTATTTTTCTATTATTTACTTATTAAATGTTTTCCTCCTTGGCTGGAATTTAAGGGTCTTTCCGATGATTCTGTTCTCCCGACGCATTTCACAAAAGAGAGAATATACAGGAACGGAGATAAAAAAAACGTGAATTATCTCGCGGTGCCGGCGTCACGTTAACGCTCAATTTCTGCTTTTATTCAGAACGGAGGAGCGTGCGCTGGGACCCCCAAGGCGAGCGAGGTGTTCAGCGCCCCCTCCTTACGGCAGCATCCCCCGGGGGGGCCAGCTATTAGTAAGGCATGCGAGGCTCTGCTTAAGAACCTCTAAGGAGGCCGTGTTTAGTTGGCACTCAGGCTACTGGGAGTTATAATAATCATAAAATTAAAAAAATAAAATAAAAAAAAAATAATCCATGCGCATAAATTATGGAGATTGCAAAATGAATGGGACACAAAAAAAAATAATAAAAAAAAATAAATCTGCATTTTTTTTTTCTACAATCAGCAGATACAGACTAAAAATCACTATTTTCTGCTCAGTGAGACGAGTTTAGAACTTGGGTCCTTCATTTCTGGGGTATTTGGCGGCCCCCGCGCATGTTCCGGTATATAGGATGTGTGTAGAAAGACACAAACTGTAACTGTATCTGCATATTATATATATTTATAGTTATGTGTGGATTCAGTCCTTTCGCTGCATAGGAGGTCGCCGAGTCCTTGTGTTGCTTTCGGCCTGAAGGATCGTGGAATGTCCGGGGGTCTCGTGGGGTCAAATACTTTAGAGTTTCTTTGGCGTTTCCACCATGATTACCGGCCACATTCCAAAAAAGAACTGGGGGGGGGGGGAATGAAAAATAGAATAACATTTTTAATATACATTCTTAAATAAACATTATAATATATATAAAATAGAAAACTATAGGCCAAAAACATAACATTAAATATATAAATGCTAGTAATAAATAAGAATAAAAAAATAATAAAAACAGAACATTTTTTGTTGGGAATTTTTGAGACCAAAACTAGCATTTTCAAACATAATACAAAAATAAATAAAATTAGAATAAAATATTTTGATCAAATTTTAGCGACCAAAACCAAGCATTTTCAAACATTAGGAATATATATTTTCCAAGTGTGAGAAGAAAAAAAACAGTCCATTACGGTTATATATATTTTTTTTTAAATGCCTCCAGAAATATACAAACTGGTTTCATTTACTTTTGGTTGGCTGGAGGTTCCTCAGAATTAACGAAAATAAAATTAAAAAAATAATAATAATAAAAAAAAAAATTACATAAAAAAATATAAAAAAAGCTGAAACAGAAACGGATTGAGGAAAATCAGGATATATTTTTGTATTTGCTATTTTTACATATTTTTTTTTTTTATTGGGTTTCTTTTTATTCTCAGGGATTTTTTTTTTCTCTCCACGTGTGATTTTGATCAATATACCGAAAATACACGTAAGGGCCGCTCGGCAGCACCGGGGATACCGGCGGGGGTGTAAACGCACGTACCTTCACTTTCGGCCGGTACTTCAGGAAGAGAGTCCGTGTATACAAGCTAAAACACACAAAAACACACCAAAAAGTTCAATGCATATATTATGTAATATCATGTTTATTTGTTACTCGGTTAATTGCCCCGTTAAAAATGTACAGCGCTGCGGAATTTGCTGGAGCTTATTAAATAAAAGATAATATAATAATACTAAATAATAAAAAATAATAATAAAAGCCGGGTGGACGAGGCCAATGTTTCACATCTTATATCCAAATTCACGAGTGAACATCCTGTGCACTACGCAGAATCATTAGCCTCTACCACTACTGCTGGGAGGCTGTTCCACCTACCTACCACCCTCTCAGTAAAGCCAACCTTCCTTATGTTCCACCCAAGCCTCCGAGCCTGTAGTTTTAGATTAAGTCCCAACATCTCTCCTCCTTTGAGCTCGTATTGTAAACGTGTAGCTGTGATGACAGACAGTCCGGTTATCTGCAGCAGGGGCCGTCACCGTCACAAAGGAAATATTTGCCCCGCTGAGAGGACGTGCATCTACCCCGGGGGCATCATAGGCATTATGACTGCAGACAGGTACCTGAAGAGGATGTGCATGTACGAGCCCAGCCCGGTCAGGATGTGCCACCAGGCATGGAACTGCGTCACCGCACCGACCACCGGGGGCATCCTCTGCCGCAAGTCCCTGGAACACAGACAAGCCGACGTCACTACAGACAGCATGGAAACCTAGAACCGCTGACTGAGACCCCATGAAGGGGTTAATAACGGCTCCGCGGGGTGACCCAGGAACTCACCTCCACGTGGGGCAGAAGATGTTATCGACGTTCCAGAGCAGGAATCCAACTAGAAACACCCCCAGCGATGTGTAGGCGAGACCCCTGAGCCACGGGTATACCCTGCGCACAGCAAAGGGAAAAATAAAGCACGGAACGCACAATCGCATTTTAACCCTTACAAAGGGGGGGGGGGTGGCGGCATTGAAGGGTACCGGTCATATCTTAATCAGTTTCTTGTTCTAAACCCCCTATTCCTTACAAAGGCTGCCAGAACCAATCAGCAACTAAACAATAGAAGAGAGGCTACTTAGTGGGGAGGAATAATCGTGCAGATCCAGTGAAATGAAGACAGTTTACGTACCAGGTGACTATATATACGGATCTCAGGACTAAAAAGGCCACCAGCACCCCGTACATGACCTGCGGGGACAGAATTTCACAGTTACACCAGGTTAACGTTGAGGATAACACGCGTGTGCATGTACGGCTCGCACAGGGAAACAGCGTGACGGCCCGTCGTTTAATAGACCATATCGGCTGAAAAATGCGGCAATGATACTAAATACAAGTGAAACGCGCAAGTACAATCAAAAATACTCATTTTTATAAATAAGAAATCAATATAACGGGTAAGATGGAGGTTAACCCTTGATAATAAATGTTCGCTGATAAAGAGACCGATGAGACTCAAACGCTTGCAGAATCTATTCCTGTGGCTGCGAACGTACCTGATGAAACACAGGTTCCTTCCATCGTAAGTAAATCTACAAAAACAAAGATAAAGGTCAGTAGAGGCTCCTAAGGAGGGCACCAGACTATTTCTTAGTTTAAATGCATGTTTCAGCCACCAGGGTTTAGAGCAATTACACCCCGCAAGGGTCCTTTCTTTACACGCAGGGGCAACACCAGCCACACTCCGACAACCCGTTCATTAACAGGAACGGACAAAGAACAAGAGGCCCTCCAATCAGACTAAAGAAAGGAATTTTCACTTAAAGCAGCAAAAGTAAGAGCAGTAAAGATGTGGAATCCGCTAACTATAGAGACTGCGCTAACAGATCCAATACATGCCTTTTAATACGGGCCGGAGAGTGTATAATATATAATATGAGGAATATACAGCATATAACGGGTTATAAGGACAGGATTAGTTATACGGCCGGAGAGTATATAATATATAATATGAGGAATATACAGCATATAACGGGTTATAAGGACGGGTTTAGTTATACGGGCCGGAGAGTATATAATATATAATATGAGGAATATACAGGGACATAACGGGTTATAAGGACGGGATTAGTTATACGGCCGGAGAGTATATAATATATAATATGAGGAATATACAGGGATATAACGGGTTATAAGGACGGGATTAGTTATACGGCCGGAGAGTATATAGTATATAATATGAGGAATATACCGGATATAACGGGTTATAAGGACGGGATTAGTTATACGGGGGGAGAGTATATAATATATAATATGAGGAATATACAGGATATAACAGGTTATAAGGACGGGATTAGTTATACGGCCGGAGAGTATATAATATATAATATGAGGAATATACAGGATATAACGGGTTATAAGGACGGGATTAGTTATACGGCCGGAGAGTATATAATATATAATATGAGGAATATACCGGATATAACGGGTTATAAGGACGGGATTAGTTATACGGCCGGAGAGTATATAATATATAATATGAGGAATATACAGGATATAACGGGTTATAAGGACGGGATTAGTTATACGGGCCGGAGAGTATATAATATATAATATGAGGAATATACAGGGATATAACGGGTTATAAGGACGAGATTAGTTATACGGCCGGAGAATATATAATATGAGGAATATACAGGATATAACGGGTTATAAGGACGGGATTAGTTATACGGCCGGAGAGTATATAATATATAATATGAGGAATATACAGTATATAACGGGTTATAAGGACGGGATTAGTTATACGGCCGGAGAATATATAATATATAATATGAGGAATATACAGGATATAACGGGTTATAAGGACGGGATTAGTTATACGGCCGGAGAGTATATAATATGAGGAATATACAGGATATAACGGGTTATAAGGACGGGATTAGTTATACGGCCGGAGAGTGTATAATATATAATATGAGGAATATACAGGGATATAACGGGTTATAAGGACGGGATTAGTTATACGGCCGGAGAATATATAATATGAGGAATATACAGGATATAACGGGTTATAAGGACGGGATTAGTTATACGGCCGGAGAGTATATAATATACAATATGAGGAATATACAGGGATATAACAGGTTATAAGGACGGGATTAGTTATACGGGCCGGAGAGTATATAACATATAATATGAGGAATATACAGGATATAACGGGTTATAAGGACGGGATTAGTTATACGGCCGGAGAGTATATAATATATAATATGAGGAATATACAGGGATATAACGGGTTATAAGGACGGGATTAGTTATACGGCCGGAGAGTATATAATATATAATATGAGGAATATACAGGGATATAACGGGTTATAAGGACGGGATTAGTTATACGGCCGGAGAGTATGTAATATATAATATGAGGAATATACAGGATATAACGGGTTATAAGGACGGGATTAGTTATACGGGCCGGAGAGTATATAATATATAATATGAGGAATATACCGGGTTATAAGGACGGGATTAGTTATACGGCCGGAGAGTATATAATATATATAATATGAGGAATATACAGGGATATAACGGGTTATAAGGACGGGATTAGTTATATGGCTGGAGAGTATATAATATCTATAAAACTCTAAATAACTGTATTACTCTGCCTCTTTAGGGGTTTATAAGGAGTTCTTTTGGATACTGATTTCACTTTACAGAGGGGGTGGTAGATAAATGGAACAAGCTCCCAGCAGAAATGGTAATACAGTGAGGGAATTTAAGCATGCATGGGATAGACATATGGCAACTGAGATTTTACAGTCATTTGTTATTTGTAATAAATATATACACACAAAGTATGAACACATTAAAACGTCACTTACTGTAGTAACTATTAGACTAAAAAGAGCTAAAATAATTAGCAGCAAGTAATTGTAGGAATTTCTGTTTTTGAAACATTCATATCTGAAACAAAGAGAAAACATAAGTTACATGCCTTAAAAATACCTTAAAGACTCATTCGGTGCGCTAAAAATGACACAATTTGGGATTCCTCGGGCTTGTAGGTAAAAGTGCTACTTTTATTTGCCACTAGATGGCAGTGAAGGGGTGGGAAATAATATCGTATAAAAGCGCACTTCTAGGCAGAATAACATATTTATTACCCCCCTCCAGTGTTTATAAGGTGACAAACCTTCCCTATACATGATGTATAGGAGACATGATTTCCCTATAAAGTAAAATGAACATTTTTTATTGATGTACAGAAATGTTTCATCAAATATATTTTATGATTTAATAAAAACAAATATTTACATTTAAATATATGTCTCAAAGCAGCCAACATGGGCAAATGAGGGAGCCTGCGTATCCAAGTGTATATTTTATTTTGTGGTTATATTCAGTTTCTATGGCAACACCAGCTAACAAATAACGAATGGGACAAAAGTTCCATGATTACAGAATTAGTGCTGGGAAGGGTTTGGGCGTTCAGCGTTATTATGATGCACACCCAACAGGAGCTTTTAAAGGGTTAATATTTCAAGTCTAAGAGACAGGGAATCAGGACGTCTCCAACGTGGTTCGGGATTTAAACAAGTGATGGCCGCAGGGACTCGGGCAAAGGGGCAGCACAGGGGAGTAATCTGCTCCGATGGACACTTAGTATCAATGCCAGGCGCTTATACTCACAGACAGTATACGAAAACACTGCTGCTGTAAATCATCGGCAACTCGTCCAGCAGCTGGAAGACAGAAATACGGTCATTACCCCCAGCGCTGTATACAGTAATATAACCCCCCGGCGCTGTATACGGTAATATAACCCCCAGCGCTGTATACAGTAATATAACCCCCAGCGCTGTATACAGTAATATAACCCCCCGGCGCTGTATACAGTAATATAACCCCCCCAGTGCTGTATACAGTAATATAACCCCCCAGCACTGTATACAGTAATATAACCCCCCAGCACTGTATACAGTAATATAACCCCCCGGCACTGTATACAGTAATATAACCCCCAGCGCTGTATACAGTAATATAACCCCCCCAGTGCTGTATACAGTAATATAACCCCCAGCGCTGTATACAGTAATATAACCCCCAGCGCTGTATACAGTAATATAACCCCCCAGCACTGTATACAGTAATATAACCCCCAGCGCTGTATACAGTAATATAACCCCCCGGCGCTGTATACGGTAATATACCCCCCCCCGGCGCTGTATACAGTAATATAACCCCCTGGCACTGTATACAGTAATATAACCCCCCGGCACTGTATACAGTAATATAACCCCCAGCGCTGTATACAGTAATATAACCCCCCCAGCGCTGTATACAGTAATATAACCCCCCAGCGCTGTATACAGTAATATAACCCCCAGCGCTGTATACAGTAATATAACCCCCAGCGCTGTATACAGTAATATAACCCCCCGGCGCTGTATACAGTAATATAACCCCCCCAGTGCTGTATACAGTAATATAACCCCCAGCGCTGTATACAGTAATATAACCCCCAGCGCTGTATACAGTAATATAACCCCCCAGCACTGTATACAGTAATATAACCCCCAGCGCTGTATACAGTAATATAACCCCCCGGCGCTGTATACGGTAATATACCCCCCCCCCGGCGCTGTATACAGTAATATAACCCCCCAGCGCTGTATACAGTAATATAACCCCCCAGCACTGTATACAGTAATATAACCCCCAGCGCTGTATACAGTAATATAACCCCCAGCGCTGTATACAGTAATATAACCCCCCGGCGCTGTATACAGTAATATACCCCCCCCGGCGCTGTATACAGTAATATAACCCCCAGCGCTGTATACAGTAATATAACCCCCCGGCGCTGTATACAGTAATATAACCCCCAGCACTGTATACAGTAATATAACCCCCCAGCACTGTATACAGTAATATAACCCCCCCCCGGCGCTGTATACAGTAATATAACCCCCAGCGCTGTATACAGTAATATAACCCCCCGGCGCTGTATACAGTAATATAACCCCCAGCACTGTATACAGTAATATAACCCCCCAGCGCTGTATACAGTAATATAAGCCCCCAGCGCTGTATACAGTAATATAACCCCCCAGCGCTGTATACAGTAATATAACCGCCCAGCGCTGTATACAGTAATATAACCCCCAGCGCTGTATACAGTAATATAACCCCCCAGCGCTGTATACAGTAATATAACCCCCAGCACTGTATACAGTAATATAACCCCCAGCACTGTATACAGTAATATAACCCCCAGCACTGTATACAGTAATATAACCCCCCAGCGCTGTATACAGTAATATAACCCCCAGCGCTGTATACAGTAATATAACCCCCCGGCGCTGTATACAGTAATATAACCCCCTGGCACTGTATACAGTAATATAACCCCCCAGCGCTGTATACAGTAATATAACCCCCTGGCACTGTATACAGTAATATACCCCCCCCGGCGCTGTATACAGTAATATAACCCCCCGGCGCTGTATACAGTAATATACCCCCCCCCCCGGCGCTGTATACAGTAATATAACCCCCCAGCGCTGTATACAGTAATATAACCCCCCGGCGCTGTATACAGTAATATAACCCCCCGGCGCTGTATACAGTAATATAACCCCCCAGCGCTGTATACAGTAATATAACCCCCCGGCGCTGTATACAGTAATATAACCCCCCAGCGCTGTATACAGTAATATAACCCCCGCGGCGCTGTATACAGTAATAACCCCCCAGCACTGTATACAGTAATATAACCCCCCAGCGCTGTATACAGTAATATAACCCCCCAGCGCTGTATACAGTAATATAACCCCCCAGCGCTGTATACAGTAATATTCCCCCCCCGGCGCTGTATACAGTAATATATACCCCCCCCCGGTGCTGTATACAGTAATATATACCCCCCCGGCGCTGTATACAGTAATATATACCCCCCCGGCGCTGTATACAGTAATATAACCCCCCAGCGCTCTAAACAGTGTATGATTGTGTGATTAAGACTGAGTCATTCTATTGTTCTCCACAGGCAGCATGATAAGGAGTTGGGGGGGTTTAGTAGATCGGGGGTCAGATAAAGTGAGAACTCATACAAATGGCTGATATGCAGCTGCCTGAAAGGGGCAAAAAACTAAAAAAAAAAAACAATAAAAAGGGTTCTCAGATCGAGTTCATCAGAGAGCGGAGCAAAAAAAACCCCAATACAAGAGATTTTCTTCCGACAGGGAATATTAAACCTGCCCTAAAAACTCAGTTTAATATGATTTTTTAAAAGTTTTTAATTTATTCTGATTTATATGTTCTGTCTCAAAGCCACAGCCGAGGTTCTCCGTTTCCCATGATCCCTCAGTGCAGACTGTATCGGAATCCTCCCGTCAGCCCGAGTAGGAAGTTATAAGCCGCTTCCTGTTCTCTCCCTCCCGTCAGCCCGAGCAGGAAGTTGGAAGCCACTTCCTGTTCTCTCCCTCCTGTCAGCCCGAGCAGGAAGTTGGAAGCCGCTTCCTGTTCTCTCCCTCCCGTCAGCCCGAGCAGGAAGTTGGAAGCCTCTTCCTGTTCTCTCCCTCCCGTCAGCCTGAGCAGGAAGTTGGAAGCCGCTTCCTGTTCTCTCCCTCCCGTCAGCCTGAGCAGGAAGTTGGAAGCCGCTTCCTGTTCTCTCCCTCCCGTCAGCCCGAGCAGGAAGTTGGAAGACGCTACCTGTTCTCTCCCCGCGTTGTTTTAGCAGACGGCGCATGAGCCTCTAGCGCTAGAGATTGTTTCCAGCCACGCAGGTCCCTCCGTAACGCTATTATCACAGATTTGTGATAACATTCCACTGGTTACTATGACGATAAGAGCATCTTTGCAGGTAATCCCCGCCACCATGGCTGTAATTTTAAGACGTACCTGCATTTCATACTGAAGGGTCATATGGAAGCACCAGGAGCCCAACCCAACAGCTGGAAAGAAAAGACAAAAAACAATCATCGGGGAGGAATAATAATGCAGATCCTGAGTACAGGAAGTTCAATCGGCGTCCTGTATCTATAGAAGGAGAAACAGGACAGGGGCGGAATAAGAGAAGTAAAGATGGCGACGTACCTGTGAGCCCCAAATAGGCCACCAGATAGCGGGTTTCCAGGCCGTCCTTCACAGTCTGGACGGCGCCGCAGAGCGGAGGTAGAATCATGATCAGGTTACTCACTGTGTTCCCTGCGGGGGGAGAAGACGAGACGGTCGTTACTGAACGCTCTACGAGAGCCGCACCATAAACACGCACCAAAGAACCCCCTCTTTCCTCCCCAATAACCCCCTCTTTCCTCCCGTGTTCCCCTCTTGTTTCCTTATCGCAGTGTAATCAGCAGGCAGGGAGAACGGAGCGAGAAGAGGGGAGAGAAACGCTTTGAAATGTTTTTAAGAAATATCTAATAATTTATAAGTGAAAAAATAAAAGGATAAAAAAAACCCCGTTCCGAGTAACCCCTCGTTGCCCAAAAACCATAAAAATGTAATTTAACCCTTTTATCGCCTCCAAAAAAAAAATAAAAAATCGTAAGCTAATTCATGAAAGTTGATACCTTCATTTTGGGTTGTAAAGTTGTAAAGTTACATGTGGACCTCGGAGGTCTCTTTTTCTGAAAACTTGTGGGACTTTATGTGGAATCTTTCTCTATTAACCTCACAATACATTTCAATAAAGACCAATATAGGAAAATACACTTTGCTAATTAAAATTAGGTAAAAATACACATTTTTTGCCAATTTTTGAAATATTTTATTCCAAATAGATATTGTGTAATAAAACAATATATAATTATATTTATATAACAAAAATGTTTTATGGCATTTACAGCGCTACGGAATCTGCTGGCGCTATATTAATATTATTATTGTAAAAAAACAAAACAGTTTTTATTAGGAAGGGCAAAGTTCTAATTGTTGCCATAGAAACAGAATGTATCCGCCCCGCATTCCAGGGCAAATATTTTCTTAATAAACCTGTTCTTAAGTATTTACACCACCGGTAACATTTTCTTGCACAACAGGTTTTATCACACAGAACAATTCTATAGTGTGGTCTTATCGCCATAGCAACTGCCCAAAAGGCAAGGGAAAACTTTTCAAACATAACCAACACAAGGGCACAAACTTTTCTCTCGTAAGTAAGAGCGTTATCTTATAACATTACAAAGCTTTACATTACTGAAAGGGTGGTAGATCCGTGGAACAGCCTCCCAGGAGAAGAAAAGGCAGCCAATCTAGTCGCCCGTTTCTCCTGCTGTAACGACTCAAACCTTAATCAGTCGTTTGTCTCGTCTTAGATTCAGGAGCCGGATGTCTATCCCATGCATGTTTAATCCCCTCACTGCATTACCCTCTACCACTTCTGCTGGGAGGCTGCTCCACTTATCTACCACCCTCTCGGTAAAGTAAAACTTCCGTCTATTACATCTAAACATTAATGTATTAACATGCTGAAAACATGTCTCACGCATGAACTATCCTGAAATGACCGCGTGTGGAGCTCGGCTGGCAGGCGGCTGAAGGTTTGGAATTTCTCGCCTTTTTCTAAGTGAAGTAAATTATCTTTTTTCACATTCTGAGGAGGAACAAACTAGGAATATTTTAAAAAGTTATACCAAGTGTCCCTGTTTAATTTGTCCAGTCCCGCTCTCCTCCCCCCATGCCCCTCTCTCCTCCTCCTCCGATGCACCTCTTTTCTAGGAGGTCAGAGTGTTTGCTGGGTATGAGGGGATCGCAGGGTTCTACGGCCCTAAAAGCCCCGATAATGTGTATAGAAACAGCAGGAAACGGCTTTATAAATTAAACGGGGTGAATAAACCCCATTATTCTTCTAAATGCCCCACCCAGTTACACAAATACCCCGGCCACGCCTCTAACCACACCCCCAAAACAATACCTTTTAGAAGCGCAGCCGGGCAGTATGTAGAGATCATACAGCGGTTTATGGACAGGAAGTTCATTAGCGCCGGACGCAAAACGCACAAACTTTACCGGCCAACGAATTATAAGTCTGAAGACGAGACCTCAGTCACCAGCTGGCAATCACTGATTTATCTATACATTATACAGGGGCCGGCTCGCTGATTTATCTATACATTATAAAGGGGCCGGCTCGCTGATTTATCTATACATTATACAGGGGCCGGCTCGCTGATTTATCTATACATTATAAAGGGGCCGGCTCGCTGATTTATCTATACATTATACAGGGGCCGGCTCGCTGATTTATCTATACATTATAAAGGGGCCGGCTCGCTGATTTATCTATACATTATACAGGGGGCCAGCTCGCTGATTTATCTATACATTATAAAGGGGCCGGCTCGCTGATTTATTTATACATTATACAGGGGCCGGCTCGCTGATTTATCTATACATTATACAGGGGCCGACTCGCTGATTTATCTATACATTATACAGGGGCCGGCTCGCTGATTTATCGATACATTATACAGGGGCCGGCTCGCTGATTTATCTATACATTATACAGGGGGCCGGCTCGCTGATTTATCTATACATTATACAGGGGCTGGCAATCCCCTGTATGTGTAAAGGGAAGCGTGCAGCGTGCGAGAAGCCCGGCGGTCAGTCGGCTGGGGGTTGAATGGCAGCGGCTGGTATCGGGGAGGAGAAAGTACCCGTGGACATTAACCTGCAGGAGGCGGCTCGCTGATAAGGGGTCTGACTAACCGGAGCGCAGTGCCCCGACTACGTGGACTTTAACCCCGTTATACCGGTCCGGCTTGCGATGGGCTGCTGGAGTATCTGGTCTTACAATACAAGTTTCAGCTACAGGTCTCCATGACAACGGGGCTTATTCATTAAAGGTGAGATGAGGCATTATGAATAACCTGCCCCGGGGGTATGTTCTGGGGTATCGGCAGAGTCATCTCCGGAGACGTAATGATTCAGAGAATATATCCCGTTGTGACGCTTCTTCGGCCGAGATACTCTACGTGAATAAAGCGCAGTGCTGTGTACACTGACAGAGGGCACTTTGGCCACTCCCATCATTCCTAGCCTGTAAATCCTGCTGCCATAGACTAACATAACAGTAAGCATTCTACTCACACTCCCCCGGCGCAGTGTACACTATCAGAGCATCACTCACATCACACTCAGAGGAGCAGACCACAGAGCCCGATCCATGTTCAGTGCTGCGCAAACTGACAGAACTCTGATCAGCATTCCCATCACCCTCAGCCTTGTGCAGTGCTGCAGATACAGCCATGACCACCCCCGGTATCACCCACTCCCAGAGTCTGATCAATGCGCAGCGCTGCACACACTGGCACTCATGAGTTCACATGGTATAATTCCCATCACCGTCAGCCTACCATGTGCTGCGCGGTAAACACAGTTATGACAGCCCCCGGCACTCCCATCACACCCAGCCGGTCAGAGTTACAGCCTGATAAAGGCACATGGCCCGAGGGTTATAGGAGCTGTAGCCCGGCATGCAGTGCGAGATTAGGGGGTACTCACAGAACTCGGCGATGTAGAAAGACACGGCATAATTCTCCTCGCACCACTCCAGGGTGGAGGTCGGGGGCCCCCAATAACCGGGCCTGTCCAGAGCCGGAGCCATCGCGGGCCTGAGAGCCGGGAAGAAGGAGGGCGGGGCTAGCGGGCAGGGTCAGTGTCTGGAGCCGGCGAACGGGGCGGGTAAAAGTTACAGGGGCGGGGTCTGAATCTTCAGCATGACAGGGAGAGGAGGAGGAAGCCGCGGGCAGGGAAGACTAGTGGGTGGAGCCTGTAAAAAGATGTACCGCGATCAATATGACTGACAGGGAGGGGCGACCGATATGACTAAATTCGAGGGGCAGGGCAACGCCGTGTCTATAGGACTCGGCGCTCACGTGAGGTGAAGCGTTACAAGGCGCCTAACCGGCTCTACATAAAGTGAGCGCAGGAATATGATGTCATCTGCCGGCGCTCAGCACTGAATTCGCGCGCCCCGCGATGGAGCCAAGAACCGGAAGCCCGTAGGAACCACAAGATAAGAGACGCAGAGAAAGATAGCGGAGAAGAGGGAGAAGAAAAGGCGGGGCTAAGAGAAAGGAGGAGAGGCTTGGACAGGGCGGGTATATAAAGAGACAGACGGGGCAGAGAGCTGAGGAGGATGAAATGAAGTGTCATCAGGTGTAGAATAACTGCAGCAGGTAAATATATAATGATACAATTATGACTGGATTTGGGAGAGTTCTCATGTATATCTCCCTACCAAGGTATAAAATGTCAGATGTCTGCTCGCTGCCAGAAAATTACACGTCTGCAAACAGTGCTATAATATACTACACTGCGTATACCTCACACCCACCCCCTGCTATAATATATTACACCGTGTATACCTCACACCCACCCCCTGCTATAATATATTACACCGTGTATACCTCACACCCACCCCCTGATATAATATAATACACCGTGTATACCTCACACCCACCCCCTGCTATAATATATTACACCGTGTATACCTCACACCCACCCCCTGATATAATATAATACACCGTGTATACCTCACACCCACCCCCTGCTATAATATATTACACCGTGTATACCTCACACCCAGCCCCTGATATAATATATTACACCGTGTATACCTCACACCCACCCCCTGATATAATATATTACACCACGTATACCTCACACCCACCCCCTGCTATAATATATTACACCACGTATACCTCACACCCACCCCCTGCTATAATATAATACACCGTGTATACCTCACATCCACCCCCTGCTATAATATATTACACCGTGTATACCTCACACCCAGCCCCTGATATAATATATTACACCGTGTATACCTCACACCCACCCCCTGCTATAATATATTACACCGCGTATACCTCACACCCAGCCCCTGATATAATATATTACACCGTGTATACCTCACACCCACCCCCTGCTATAATATATTACACCGCGTATACCTCACACCCACCCTGTTACAGGGTCACCGTACCCAAGGCTGGGTACCCCTGTTTGAGGGCTGAGGAATCACCAGTCAGTCCCTCATACGGATCGCACTCAGCTATCCACGGATCATCCAGACCACCATTCGTAGCAAACCAAGAAGAACTCCTTTATTACAAACACACAGAACTTATATACAATCTCAATGCAATGTGTACCGAACCCAACCCCCAATCCCATCAGCCACATCCCATCACAAATCCCATCAGTATACAGGGGATGTATCAGGTGAGGGGATTACAGAATACAATGGGTTCCCCCACCTGTGTTATCCCCCCTGTAGTGCGGGTGCCGTCTGGGCAGACAGGGCTGTGCTGGCTGATTAAGAGCCCCAGCCAGATTATAGGATCGTCTCTTTGAAGGCTGGGGCTGAATCCACATCAGTCTCTGGGCCGGTTACACAATAATACACAATATAATATATTACCGGGTCACGGTATACAGAACCGGACACAAAAGTGCTCCGTGACCCGGCTAAACTTCATATGACACATGAGCCAGCTAGCCTGGCCCTGTCACAGATCTCCCCCTTGACCAACGGTCCGGCAGACCAGGCAGATCCACACGGGTCTGCTGCAGGCTGTCCGAGTGGACAAAGTTCAAAGGTGCAGGCCTTAGTTCATGGCCCCCTTTGTCAGAAGCATCCATTGAAGGTGGGCCAGGGCCCTGGTCGCCCAAAAGGATAGTCAATAGTCCTCTGTGAATTGGAGGACGGTCCCAGCTCAGCCGGGGGCACATGGCTATCCCCCTCACCGGGGTAACAGGGGCACGTGGAGACTCTTGCTCCCTAGTCTTGGGAACTGAGTCTGGGGCAGCTGCCAGGCCAGGGTGGTTGCATGGAAGGAAAACCCTGCTGATCGGGCCGGGGGCACTCGGGGAACCAGGGAAACACGTAGAGGTAGTAAGCGAGGCCTCTACCGGGACACTGGAGTGACCTAGGGGACACTCTGGGACAGGAACGGGTGCCCTTACAGGGTTATTGGGCGAGCTAAGCAGCTCTGCGGGGTACTCAGGGGACCCAGGGGAATACTCCTGGGCAGGGACAGGTGCCAATACTGGACCACCGGGAGGGTTAAGCAGACCCTTGATCTTCCTCTCTGGGACAGGTGCCTCTGCCTGGGCACGGAGAGAGTCAGAGGAACACTCTGGGACAGTGACCTGGGCTTCTACCAGGACACTTGGGGAATCAGGGATCACTTCGGAGAACACAGGGATAGGAACCAGGGCCTGCGCCAGGCTACTGAAAGGACCCAGGGAACTCGGCAGCCCCTCTGGCGTCCTCGCTAGGTTAGGGAACGGTGCCTCTACCGGGTCACCGGGGACTTCATAGGGAACCTCTGGGGCAGTGACCCGGGCTTCTCCCAGGACACTCGGGAAATCAGGGGGACAATCTGGGGCCCTGGCTTCTACGGGCATAGCTAGGGGTTTGGTGAGGGGGATTGTGCCACTTACTCGGGCGGTGGGGACAGTCATCTCTTCTGCCGGGGTAGAGCAGCCAGGGTTGTTGGTGGGGACTTGGGTCGGAGCTTTTGGCTTCCTCCTCCGCTTCTTTTTGCTGGCGAGGACCTCGGTTCTTCTCGCCAGGGCAGGGGCCGAGGAGTAGGTGAAGAGGACCTCGGTCCCACTCCCGCAAGTTGTAGTACCATGCTCCCAGTCTCCTTGGAACTCCTGGAGCTCCACTCTCAGCAGCAATTCTTTATAGTCCCTCTCGAGCTGCCATTCCTCTTGGACCAGGCAATCCATAACAGCCTCCAGCTCGGGGGGAATAGCATAAACCAGGACTTCTGCACGGTTGTCCCAGATTGTATCCCTGCGGTACTGGCAGGGGCTTCTGAAGGACGAGTCAAATTGGAAGGCATCATATATCAGTCCTGGGTCGACGGGGCTATACAGCATCAGAGGGTCGCTGTGGTCTTCACCTGCTAACTGCTGGGAGAATCCCTGGTAGCGGCTCTGGAGGTCGAGCTCTGCATATATGAGACCCCTCAATTCGTCTTCCCACTCCGGCAACGGGTTCTCCCCCAGGAGTGGAACTCGTATATCCCACATTGTCCAGTATTGTGCCCAGTACGTTTCAAAGTGGGGATGGGAGAAATCATCCCTCCAGTCTGCAGGCGCAGACTCTAACTGCCATTGCTGGTGTTCCAGCTCACACACCTCGGCTGTAACCCGGTCTGTCTCACCCTCTGGTTCTCGGAAGGGTTGGATATCCTGGTATGATATTTTGGTGTTCTGTTCCCCTAGTCTGGGAGATACAGACCCACTCTGGCTCAGTTCCTGGTGACACATTTTAATCACCGCCGTCACTTGCTCCGATGTAGCCCCTCCTGGGTACAGGGATAAGTGCCATAGAATGTTCTTTTGTAGAGCACTCAGTCCGAGGCTCTCCTCTGGGGCATCCTGGTGCCGGTCCATCTCTCTGCAATCCCAGTTGGTGGTTTGGATTTCACCCAAGTCGTGGGATTCATCCCACCGCTGCCACCAATGTTACAGGGTCACCGTACCCAAGGCTGGGTACCCTGTTTGAGGGCTGAGGAATCACCAGTCAGTCCCTCATATGGATAGCACTCAGCTATCCACGGATCATCCAGACCACCATTCGTAGCAAACCAAGAAGAACTCCTTTATTACAAACACACAGAACTTATATACAAGCTCAATGCAATGTGTACCGAACCCAACCCCCAATCCCATCAGCCACATCCCATCACAAATCCCATCAGTATACAGGGGATGTATCAAGTGAGGAGATTACAGAATACAATGGGTTCCCCCACCTGTGTTATCCCCCCTGTAGTGCGGGTGCCGTCTGGGCAGACAGGGCTGTGCTGGCTGATTAAGAGCCCCAGCCAGATTATAGGATCGTCTCTTTGAAGGCTGGGGCTGAATCCACATCAGTCTCTGGGCCGGTTACACAATAAACACAATATAATATATTACCGGGTCACAGTATACAGAACCGGACACAAAAGTGCTCCGTGACCCGGCTAAACTTCATATGACACATGAGCCAGCTAGCCTGGCCCTGTCACACACCCCCTGCTATAATATAATACACCGTGTATACCTCACACCCACCCCCTGCTATAATATATTACACCGCGTATACCTCACACCCACCCCCTGCTATAATATATTACACCGTGTATACCTCACACCCACCCCCTGCTATAATATAATACACCGCGTATACCTCACATCCACCCCCTGCTATAATATATTACACCGCGTATACCTCACACCCACCCCCTGCTATAATATAATACACCTCGTATACCTCACACCCACCCCCTGCTATAATATTACACCGCGTATACCTCACACCCAACCCCTGCTATAATATAATACACCGCGTATACCTCACATCCACCCCCTGCTATAATATATTACACCGCGTATACCTCACACCCACCCCCTGCTATAATATAATACACCGCGTATACCTCACACCCACCCCCTGCTATAATATATTACACCGCGTATACCTCACACCCACCCCCTGCTATAATATAATACACCGCGTATACCTCACATCCACCCCCTGCTATAATATATTACACCGCGTATACCTCACACCCACCCCCTGCTATAATATATTACACCGCGTATACCTCACACCCACCCCCTGCTATAATATATTACACCGCGTATACCTCACACCCACCCCCTGCTATAATATATTACACCGCGTATACCTCACACCCACCCCCTGCTATAATATATTACACCGCGTATACCTCACACCCACCCCCTGCTATAATATATTACACCGCGTATACCTCACACCCACCCCCTGCTATAATATATTACACCGCGTATACCTCACACCCACCCCCTGCTATAATATATTACACCGCGTATAGATCACACCCAGCAGCGGAGCAGAATCATTAACAGACCTTCTGCTCTCTTGATCGATTTTAAGTTGGTTTAGAGAGAGATCCTTTACCTCCCCAACTGATCCCGCTCCTGTAGCGGCAGGTATTATAGTCCATCTGTGGAGGGGTGGAGACCCGATGCTGGCCTGTGGCACCCCCCTGATGAATGGCACTGGGGGCGGTTTCCCCTCACACCCCCAGCACTGTATACAGTAATAACCCCCCCGCGCTGTATACAGTAATATAATCCCCCCTGCACTGTATACGGTCATATAACCCCCCTGCACTGTATACGGTCATATAACCCCCCTGCACTGTATACGGTCATATAACCCCCCCTGCGCTGTATACGGTCATATAACCCCCCCTGCGCTGTATACGGTCATATAACCCCCCCTGCGCTGTATACGGTCATATAACCCCCCCCTGCGCGGTATACGGTCATATAACCCCCCCCTGCGCGGTATACGGTCATATAACCCCCCCCTGCGCGGTATACGGTCATATAACCCCCCCCCCTGCGCGGTATACGGTCATATAACCCCCCCCTGCGCAGTATACGGTCATATAACCCCCCCCTGCGCGGTATACGGTCATATAACCCCCCCTGCGCGGTATACGGTCATATAACCCCCCCCTGCGCGGTATACGGTCATATAAACCCCCCCCTGCGCTGTATACGGTCATATAAACCCCCCCCTGCGCTGTATACGGTCATATAACCCCCCCCTGCGCTGTATACGGTCATATAACCCCCCCCCTGCGCTGTATACGGTCATATAACCCCCCCCTGCGCTGTATACGGTCATATAACCCCCCCTGCGCTGTATATGGTCATATAAACCCCCCCCTGCGCTGTATACGGTCATATAACCCCCCCCTGCGCTGTATACGGTCATATAACCCCCCCCCTGCGCTGTATACGGTCATATAACCCCCCCCTGCGCTGTATACGGTCATATAACCCCCCCCTGCGCTGTATACGGTCATATAACCCCCCCTGCGATGTATACGGTCATATAACCCCCCCTGCGATGTATACGGTCATATAACCCCCCCTGCGCTGTATACGGTCATATAACCCCCCCCTGCGCTGTATACGGTCATATAACCCCCCCCTGCGCTGTATACGGTCATATAACCCCCCCCTGCGCTGTATACGGTCATATAACCCCCCCCTGCGCTGTATACGGTCATATAACCCCCCCCTGCGCTGTATACGGTCATATAACCCCCCCCTGCGCTGTATACGGTCATATAACCCCCCCTGCGATGTATACGGTCATATAACCCCCCCTGCGCTGTATACGGTCATATAACCCCCCCCCTGCGCTGTATACGGTCATATAACCCCCCCAGTGCTGTAAACAGTAATATCTGTTGACATTAACTAAAACCTGGTTTTATCTCATTTTCTCCCAATAACCTCCCTTTATCTGCAGCCGCCGTGGCCGTCAGTCATGTGATATTTTGGGTGACTTTCCCGGCTCAAACACCGCACTGATGCTTTATGGCAACGATAATGAAGTCCGTTCCTTCTTAGACTTTCGTAAGTCAGAGTCCAGCTGTGTGGTTAAGACTGAGCCATTCTATCATTTCTTACATTGCAGCTAATATGTTCTACACATCTCTGTTTTCCCTGTAAGTTCACGTAACACGGTGTGAAACATTTCGGGGGTTCAGTGAAAGCTCATTGTTGTCGTGGCTCGCGCTGATACTTTGTCTTTAAAGTGGTTTCTGGGAAACTTCTGAGGATCGGTCCTTATATGTAAATCTAGTGAAACCCGGAGTGTTTGCTTTGTGCTCGACCTCTGGATGAACCCTGGATGTTAAGAAGATATTAAAGAAAGGAACGCTCCTTAGAAAAGCAATGTTTACAAAGGGAGACTATAGAACAGCGTCCGACCCTTATGGCGGGGGCAGCAGCCATCGTCAGAACCCAAAATACAAATAAAATAAAAGCGATGCTCCTGTGTTCAGTGCTGGGTCCGGGGTCTGAAGGATGAGACATTCCAAAGAGTGTAAGCATGTGTGCGTGGTGGGTATGTGTTAACGTGAGTGTGTGTTAGCAGTATATGTGTAAGCATGTGTATGTTTGTGGAAATGTGAATGTGTGTAAGCTGTGTAGCAGTGTATGTGAGTTACCGGGGGCCCCTTTGCTTTACCCGCTCCCCCCGGGCCAAAAGGTGCCAGCCCTTCCCTGTAGCATATGTCCTCTAGACTGTAAGCCTGCGAGCAGGACCCTCTTTCTCGAAGGTATCGGTTTGCCGGTTCTAGTTTCGTCAGACTCTTTGAATGTATGGACTGGAAGAAACGTTGCAGAAATATTTCTCGCTAATTAAATAAGATATAATAATAAATAAATTATATTATAATATTAACAATAATAATTATTATTATATATTTCGGTACACTTTTCTGTTGGCAGGGCTGCTGGCGCCATCTACTGGCTGCCGTTATTATTAATCAATAAATGGACATCATTTTCCCCATAAATACTGATAAATTATTAAATGCTGCCCATTAGATTTTTCCACAGTGTTAATTATTAAAAACACATCTTGTGGATTTAGGCTTTAGGATGTTTCTCGCTGTGTCCACTAGAGGGAATAACCATGTTCTCTTTGTGAATACCGGGTAGCATAATCAAGAATGTGTTAACCCTTTATTAACTACCGGCAGATAAACTGGAAGTGGATGCAGTCCAGGGAGCTGCAGGGAACCGCCTGTCCTTTTTTTTGTCCCGTGAACCAGTACAGGTGTATTTATGGGGCCAGTCCGCCAGTCACTGGTGGTCCGGACGCTGATTCCAGTGTTCCCTCCCGCACATGTAACAATGACAGATGCAGGGGCTGGCTTTAATTCTTAATTAACCCCTTCATGAGAACACCTGTACATATACGGGCTCACAATGCATTGTCTGTAATAGGTTTAAGGACAAAGTAACATTGTAACATGGACAAAGTAGGGAATCATTTTTGTAAGACAGGTCTGAGAGAGAGTGTCGAGTGGGAAGATGGGAAGACCCAGCTCAACCCTGCCTTCCCCACCAACCCGGCGGTTTCCATTACTCAGGACTTACCTCTTTATTCCGGGACTGATGGGTGGCAGTCCTAGGTGGGACAAAAGATAGCGAGCAGATGGGGACAAATAACTAAATACCAGCTCATTACTGAAGCCACGTTCCCGCTTTAGTCTGACGAAGGTAGTCAGGCAGGGGTCGGTCGCTTGTACAGGACCCGCTATGAGAAGAGCTATTAATGTTACTTTCCTGAAAATCACATTATGTGACCTTGAAATTCCACGTTTTAAAAAAGAAAAAAATGCAATTTGAGGAACGTGATGGCCAAGGGAGCAACGGGAGCCACAACGCTTTTATCACAAGCAAAATGTGATGATAGATCTGCGCCCGGGGGGTCGGCTTCCCCCCCCCCCCCTTGGCTCCAATCACTTTTCCCCGCGGGATCATTCTTAGCTTTTGTGTTAAAACCTCTAGAAATAGCTAAAAGATTTAGGAATATGAGACATAAAAACCGAAGACACGGCTTTCCGAAGACACAGTGAAGGTCAAATAACTCGCAAGATCTGCTTCTCATACGACAATGTAACAGATTGTTAACGGCTTCCACATCGCGTACCGGGAAGAGGAATAGGCGCTTATAGACTCAGCGGGACGCTAGGATGAGATCTCGCCTAAGGAGCACGAGGGGCCGATAAATCTGCCGTTAGTGCCGTTTAGTAACGGAATCTAACTCCGGGTCCTGATAATACAGAAATTAGGAGGAAATATGGGGAGGAAAAAACAAATCGGGACAGAATTTATGAACCTCCAGGAAAAGGATAGTGTATCCGTTTTCAGCTAACATGGTTTGTTTTATGTTAAAGGGAACCTATAGAGACACCTGGATACAAAACTTTGTTTGCAACCCCCCTATGTTACCCCCCCCCCCCCCTCTGTGCTGTACAGGGGAGCCGCCATCTTGCTGCCGCGTCACGGGGTATAAGTCGCCCTGAGATATCTGTGATATTAGCGCTACGGGGGGACCTGCGATGCTGGAAACGATCTCTAGCGCCGGAGGCTCGTGCGCCGTCTCGCTTCCCCCACCAGCTGAACGGATCTCCCGGCATCGAGTGTACTCAAGTTTTTATGATCGGCTGCTTCAATGTCCTCAGACCATGGGGCTGCAGCTTCTACCCAAGTAGTTTTTGAAGAATGCACGTCCTTTAAGTAACGCAATAGGAATGATTCCGTTTCTGATCAGATACATCATTAAGTGTTTGTTTAAAGTCCTCAAATGTAATCTCCTGAACAGAAGCACCTCTGTGGTCTGGTTCAGCGACACCCTTTAAGCTTAGGAGGTGATCACTGATTTTGAAAAATGAAAAAGCACTTTTAGATATGGTTTGTCTTGACCTTTTTTGGGTTAAACACTATTAATGTCAAATATTTTCTTAAAAAATGATTGCTAAAATAAGACATTTGTTTAATGTGCATTCACAAAATCCACAAGAGACGCTCCTCTTCCCCTTCCTCTCCACAGACGGCCAAAGACGGAGCGCTGGGGTCAGATAGGAGGTGATAATAGTGGTGGATTTTGGCTGTGTTTGTGGCGAGTGTACAGCGGGAAGTGCGGCAGGCCATGGTAGCCAATCCAGGGTGAGTAGGTTCTGAACGGCCCAATCACGATGTCAGGGCGCATAATGCCTATTATGCAAGAGGCGGTTGTAACGGCAAATATATGAACACGGCGCATTTTAACGAAGACGCAACATTGCTAAGCAAAAACCGCTGACTTTCCACATTTCTGGGCCGGGTGCGAGCTCATAGTCGCTCGAGTAATATGAAGAGGATCGCGCTGGGTACGATATATCTCGTATCTTGGAGGTGCTTCCAAGCCAGAGATAACACATTGATTTCACACATAAGAGATTTATCTTATAGATTCCATACGATAATGTGACCTCGTACACGCGGTATATCCAACACGCACACAAACGCACACAGATACTGTTTGAGGGGCAACCATGAAAAGATGTCATTTTATTTATCCGTTATTTAAGGTGGAAGTCTCACGGGGGGGAAAAAAACATTTCAACAGGCGTCATGTACGGTGCCGGCACTGACCAAAAACCCGGTCTGATTTCAGTCCTTTATCTGCAGACCTGGATATTGTCAGATGTGATGTTTTGGGTGACGCTTCCGGCTCAAACACTGTACTGAGTCGAAATGTTAGAAAAAAAACCCCCCCAATAGTTCTGACTTTCCACGTTTAGGGTCCTGGTGCGAGCTCATAGTCACTCGACTCCGATGATTGGGAAAACGAGTAATACGATGATGATGATGATGAGCTCTCTTCAGGATCCGGCTGAGAAGGGCATATGTCCTCATATCTTGGAGGTGGCTCCGAAGGGATAGGCTCGTTGATGTATTCTACTCTCGGCCCCCATCGCCATGGAACGGTGTGTATGTCTTCCCCGTCGCTTCCGCCGGAATCACGGTCGCCCCTTTCAAACAGGACGCTGTCGTAGGAAGGAGGGTCCCTGCTCATTGGCCAATCATCTCCTCCTGCAAAAGGTGGAGGTGGGGCTGACGGGACCGTGAAGACTTCGTCACCCACACTTACAGGAAGCGGCTGATATCTGCAGGCTTCTGGGTCCTCCTCAGAGTCGCCGTCCCGACGGTTTTTACTCAGACAGATAGCCAGGCAGTAACACAAGACGATTAGTATGATTACGATTGTCTGCAGTAAGGGAGTTTCACAGACTTTAGGGGGTTTGTCTGTGTTGGATACCGGCTTGCAGGCTGGAAACACAAGTCCTGGGATACTAATCAGTACCCCGCAAGCCAGTAACAGGATCCCGAGTATTACGAACTGCACAAACCGCCGGCTTTTCCCGCAGAGGAAGCTGCTATCTGGATCCGTCAGGTCTCCTTCTAATTCCCTCCTTCTCCTCTCTCGTTGGGCAGTAAACTCTGCCATCATTAAATATGCCAGCCCTATCCCGGCAAGTACCGGGCCCGTCGCCTTGTAGGTGATACAGCTGTCGGACTGGCATGTCGCGAACCCATAGACAGAAAGTAGAGATCCGCCGCATAAGAGCGCCCAGCCAAACACAAACAGCGTGAATGTTATTCTGCTGCTTGTGCCAGGGCTAGGAGTGCCGGAGCAAGTGCGCTCCATGACGGCTGAAACGTGTACCTGTCGGGGGTCAGTCAAAGATGTTCAGGTGCAGAGACTCGCACCTATGTGCCGGCTATTGCGTGCACACGAATGAAGGCCTTTTAATCTCTGCCTATTTTGTCTTTTTAAAGTCAATTGAAAGCTCAGTTTCGCTCCCTGTCGTGGACAGGTAACTGTTATGCTCAGTACTGCTACTGCTCACAATCTGAAACAACCAGAGTGTCTGGATGCGCTTTTACAGAACATCACAGCATTGTGATGTCACAGCACTATGACATCACAGTCAGGGCAGGCTGTACCACAGTGCACAGGCCATAGGGGTGTTCTGCCCTGGTTCAAAATATCCTGAGGGCCAATACACAGCTGCCTCTTTCACAAATGACAGTGTTTTCTTTAGGGCTGCAACAACTAATCGATAAAATCAATAATAATCAAATGAAATTTGTTGCCAACGAATCATTATCGATTGGTTGAATCGATTTTTATTGATTATATTGATTTTCAGAGCAAATGCTCCCTAAAATACCCCTCGTTTTATAATCCATTTCAGTGACTCACAGCAGTTCCTACTTGCCCGTCCCCTGAAGTCACTACTGATTGGCCCCGCCCCTTCATTTCTCCCAGTTATGGTTAATGGGGTGTTTGGGGTTAACTTCGGGGCAGTTATGGTTAATGTGGTGTAGGGTTAATTTAGGGGCAGTTAGCTTAATGGGGTCTTTAGGGTTATTTTAGGGGCAGTTATGGTTTATGGGGTGTTATGGTTGATGGGGTGTTTAGGGTTAATCTAGGGGCAGTTGTGGTTGATGGGGTGTTTAGGGTTAATTTAGGGGCAGTTATCGTTGATGGGATGTTTAGGGTTAATTTAGGGGCAGTTATGGCATATTTAGACAAAAAAAAATTATTCTTGTCCTGAAAAAACCAATATATAAAACCCCCTTTGCCCCCAGTTTGCCCCCCTTTACCTCTAACTGAACCTTAAGTTAACCTTATTAAATTACTTAAATTAACCCTCAGTCCTCGGCATTAAATTAACCCTAAACACCCCATCAACCATAACTACCCCTAAATTAACCCTAACTACCCATCAACTATAACTGCCCTAAATTAACCCTAAACACCCCATTAACCATAACTGCCCCTAAATTAACCCTTAACACCCCATTAAGCATAACTGCCCCTAAATTAACCCTAAACACCCCATGAACCATAACTGCCCCTAAATTAACCCTAAACACCCCATTTAGCATAACTGCCCCTAAATTAACCCCCACTTCCCCTAACTTTCAGCAGCCCAAATATTAATTTTATACTCACAGTAGCCGTGTGCATGCCAATGGGCGGGGCCAATCTGCAGTGACTGCAGGGAGGGACTGGGAGAAAGGAAGGGGCGGGGCCAATCTGCAGTGACTGCAGGGAGGGAGTGGAAAGTAGGAACTGCTGTGAGTCACTGAAACGGATTATAAAAGGAGGGGTATTTTAGGGAGCATTTGCTCGGAAAAAACCCTAATTTTATCATCAATAAAAATCGATTCAAGTAATCGATAATGAAATTCGTTGGCAATGAATTTCATTATCTATAATTATCGATTTTATCGATTAGTTGTTGCAGCCCTACTGGAAATCCTTCGTTACTTTTAAGCCGTACTCACCAGCTCAGGTATGGAGCCCCCGCTTTAAGCCTGTGTGAGCCTTAGCTCGTCTTTCACACAAATACTGGCTGAATTCCCTCTCCTCACCTCCTTTTACAAAGGGGAGGAATAATCCCGCAGCCCGTGAACACGAAGTTACGATGGCTGTTCCCATGGGATACACATGAGGTGGGCTTCTGAAATTATTATTAAACTCTTATCACTTCCTATCTCGCGCTGTGCGGAGAAACTGCCCCAGCCTCACGGGACGAGCATCTGGGTGATCAGATGAAGGCAGAAAATCAATCTCTGCGGGGGGCCGTGCTGTAAAGTATAAGGGGAGGCCGACACGGGCACTGGAGACCCCCGGCCTCGGAGTTTGAAAAGACACGAGACGAGGATAGAAGACATGTTTATATCGCCACAACTTTTATCTCTATCATGGAAACAAACAGATAACGAACCGGGAGGCTGAGGATATCATAACCGCGTAGCGGGTTCCACTTTTTTTATGAGCCATAGATCCCAAGTGTCCCTGTTTAGTTTGGTCAGTCCTTCTTACAAACCGCTGATACCCCTCTCTCCTCCCCTGATGCCCCTCTTTTCTAGGAGGTCGGAATGTTTGCGGGGTATGAGGGGATCGCAGGGTTCTACGGCCCTAAAAGCCCCGATAATGTGTATAGAAACAGCAAGGAACGGCTTTATAAATTAAACGGGGTAAATAAACCCCATTATTCTTCTTCTAAATACCCCAATAAGTTACACAGATAACCCTGCCCACTGCCACACCCATAACCACACCCCTGAAACAATCCTTTGCCCTTTAAACATTGGGGGGGGCAGTGCGACTGTGACTGTTTTTGGCCAGGCTCCTCCTTCTCAATGATTCATTGTCTATGATTGGACAGACAATTGCAGGATGAAGCAAGACACTTGGCTCATACCAACTTTACATCGTGGGGGGCATAACCTGGCTGAAACTTCTGGCTTTGCCTTTTCTTGTCCGCAGTGGGACCTTGTTATGTGTATGAAGATTTCATTTCGGTAAGGGTGGTCCCGCATCCCACCGCCGTTAACGCCTCAAACCGGGGAGTTAGTCCAAAGATTTAAAGAGGGGCTGACATATTTCACTTCCTAAAATGACCTATAGCTGTACTTTTTTTCCAGTCAATGTAAATGTTGAGTTTTTTTACTCGAAAGTATTTTATTTGTGTGTCAAAGATCGATGTAAGAGATTCGAAAAAAAACAAATTCGAAATATAAACAAAGGAATTCAGTATTTTATATAATTCATAAAAAAGGAAGCAAAAGTTCGGTTCTCATTATTTGGGCATTATTTCTGATTTTTTCGGATTTTTCCTAATTTATCTCATCTCTTTGGTTTATATAACTACTCCTGAATATACGGAGCGCGGAGATGCTGTAATAATGAAATAAAAGTATTTTGAGATAA
This sequence comes from Spea hammondii, assembly GCA_029215755.1. Taxonomy (NCBI): domain Eukaryota; kingdom Metazoa; phylum Chordata; class Amphibia; order Anura; family Pelobatidae; genus Spea; species Spea hammondii. The sequence goes on from JARDYJ010000002.1 coordinate 3,419,895, forward strand.
GATAATACTGAAAAAAAGAAATATTTTCAACTGTAAGCATCAATATCAACCAAATTTACAAAAAAGAGAAAATGTAAAAAAACCCTTTTTTTTTTTTTTTTTTTTTTTTGTAGATCAACATTTTTATTTTTTTGGGAAGCAAAATAAACAATAGGGAGAAAAAGAGGGACCACACAAGAAGAAGGGGAGGGAGGAGCGGGAAGGGATCAATGTCAGGTAACATAAAAAAAATAAAACATACATCAAAGCCCTGGGAAAACAAACAAATGAAGGCACAACAGTCCCAAAGAACCCAAGATGTTTACATAAAAGGGCCTGTGTCTAAGGATCAGCCACAAAAAGGGACCAATAAAACCACCTCCTCCGTGGCTTTCCTCGAGACCCACATCTCTAGCCACCAACTCCTCAAGAACCCGCACACCTTCCATCCTCGCGACCCATTCCCCAAAGGAGGAGAAAAGTTACAACAAGAGACCGGAATCTAACACTAGAGGATCAGAGACTGAGATGGAATGGAAGGAAGTTTTACTTTACTGAGAGGGTGGTGGATAAGTGGAACTGCCTCCCAGCAGAAGCGGTAGAGGGTAATACAGCGAGGGGATTTAAACATGCATGGGATAGGCATACGGCTCCTGAATCTAAGACGAGATCTTCCGGAAAATTCTTGGTTTCTGTATAAAAAAAAATAAAACATCAAAGGGAAAATACTTTAGAAGAGTTGTTTTTTTAAGCTAAAGAAAAAGTTTAATTTTCGATAAGGACTATTATCCTAATGTTTTGGTTTCTTTTGAGGCCCTCTGCAAAAGTGATATAAAATATATAGTATAAAAATAGAATAAAAAAACCCCAAAAAACAGTTTATTCATCGTAATATATACCAAGCGACCAAAATGCCATTCCAATAAAAGCCGTTCATTAAAATATGTAAAATTCCATTATTTTTGTACAGAATTAAAAATAGTTCGTCTCTCAACTGTAGGAGGTCAGCGCTCTCTGTGCCAACGGAATTTCTGTATCATTTTGTTTTTTGATTAACTTTTTTTGTATAATTTTAAATATATTATCACAGGTCTTTGTATAATTTATTTTTTTTTTGCCTGCTGTTCTCTGCAAGAAAAAAAAAGAAAACTTTTTTTTTTTTCTTCATGAAAACGTTTCTCAATCCCTGCTCCTGACTCTACATTTTTTTGCACATAAAACATTGACATTTTAATGCCTATTTTTTATTTTTAGATTTTTTTTAATTTTATTTAATTTTTAAAAAAATAAATTATTTTTTTTGTTTGTCTTTTATTTTTTTTTTCTCATCCTTGCAGCATTTAGCAGACCTCACAGCTTGCTGGTTATGACTCCAGGAAATTGGATCCACGTCAGGGAAATAAATGGAACGAGGGTTTATTTGGCCGGAAGGACGCCGCTCGGATCCACATCAAATAGTTTGGACGAGTTTTACATTATTTTAAATAATTTTTTAATTATTATTACGCTCTACAACGGGCTTCGCGTTTCACATTTCTGTTCGGATTTTTTTTATTTTTTTATTATTATTTATTTTTTCATTCCGGAGAGTAAAAAACTGTTTCTTATGGAATTTCAGAGCTTAAAACTAAATGTATTCCACATTATGAAAGACAAAACGGTGAAACGTCAAAGAAAAAAACTAAATTCAGAGGCTACCAAACAAACAAAAAAAACAATTAATAAAAAAAATGTCTATTTCCAGGGATGCCGACACACACTGTAGTCACAGACTATGGGAATACCAGGAAAACACCCTAACAAAAATTAGGCGTTAATTCGCGTCCCGAGCACTAAACATCCTAATAGATTGCAAGCTTGCCGGACCAGCATATATATTTCCTTCCTCTTAATGATGCTGCTGATAATTAGAATCTAATAATAAAAGGCATTGTATTTATAAACATAAGATTCTGTTAGTAATTATTTTTTGTGTGTTTAAAATAATATTATTTAAAGTTAAAAAAAACTCTAATCCCAAAGAAAATTAGGGAATTCGGCCAAGAATTAACCCTTTCCCCTGACCAAATAATAGGCAGACATGGATGCGGATCAGGACACCAGGTGTATGATGGGTATTAATAAAACTGCTGAAACATTAGCACGACATTATTATTATTATTTATATTCTTATATATTAATATTATTATCTTTTATTTATATAGCGCCAACAATTTACGCAGCGCTTGACATAACCAGTTTGTCAAGTTCTGTTAACTAAACTTTTTGTTTTTTTTAATACCAAATCTGTTTAAATATAGTGACTTATGTCAATTTTTTTTCCAAACATTATCTTTTTGAAGAAGGGACCACTGAGGCCTTTAAATTTTTTGTGACGGTACATCTGATTTGATGGGTCGTTTTGGGACCAATGAAGCGGTAATTTTCATTACACGCCGTTGCACACAAGGGGGCGCTAAGGCACTTCGTGGGTTATCGGGCGTTTAGCGGTCCCCTGCTTTATTATTTATTGTTTTTATATAGCGCCATCGCATTCCGTGGCGCTGTACAATAGGTAGATAGGAGATACCAAGCAGAGCATCGCATAATAATTGATCGGAGACAAAAAGGTAAGCAGAACTCTGCTCAAAGGAGCTTACAATCTAACAGGGACATGTGACCTGAAAAAAATACTTTGGTTTAAAAAGCACTTTTTTCTGTATTAATCAGCAGTCCTGGGAACTTTTAAAAAAATTGCACCCACGTTACCCGTTTGTAATAATATAATAATCAATAATCGTAACAGCAGAAAATCTGCTTATTTGTTGTGTTTAAAAAAACATTTTTTTTCAAAATTTATATTTTTCTGTAATTAGATTTTAGTAATAAAAAATACAGGGAGATCCCCGATTAAAGCCATTTATACGAATTGTGATTCCTGCGCCAGTTATCATTAAAAAAATAAAAAGGAGAATAAATAATCCCGTTGGACAGCTCTACGGAATATGATGGCGCTATATAAAATAATAAATAATTTAATTATAATTTAATAATTTAATATAATTATAAATAATATATATACAGCCAGTAAAAGAAAATCACATGAATTTTTTTTTAATGTCTCTGATTAATTTAAACATTTTATATATATATATTTTTTTTTTTTTATTTTATTTCAAAAAAATGTCAGCTTCCCGCCGCATTAACATTTTCCAGCAGAAATGTCAAATGTGAAATAAAGCGCCTTTAGCGACGTATGGATTCCGGGAACAGAAAGCTCCCATTGTCACAGTCGCTTTGCATTGAAGATTAACCCTTAAAAAGCCCCCTTTTGTCTTCGTCATTTTTTCCACGTTCAGATATTTCTTTCTTTTAGACGCCGTGACAGCGGGGCGGAAACTCCTTCAAATGACTTCTGAACTTCTAAAAGCTCCTCTCTTCTTTGAGTTTTTTCCATAACCGAGAAAACCCCAAAAACTGTAGAATGAGCCATAAAATCGTAAAAGGAGGAGACCCGATAGGAGTAAAGGGAGGGGAATCAGGAGATGGTAAATAGAGCCTTTATCTAAAACCAGAAGCTTGGTGGCTTGATTGGAATGTTTTGCTTTACTGAGAGGGTGGTAGATATGTGGATCAGCCTCCCAGCAGAGGTGGTAGAGGGTAATACAGTGAGGGAATTTAAACACGCATGGAATAGACATACGGCTTCTGCACAACCAAGAACAATGCTGTCAGGAGTGTATTCGCCACTCAGAACTCACTCTGGCCGACATTTTTTAGGGTTCCCCAGTAAACTAAAGGGGGGCGAAAGGATCTCCTAAAACTGACCAGTAAGGGGTGCCCGTGTTTCTCCCACATCATAAACACCAGCCTGGTTCACTGGCTGTTAAAGAGTTAAAGTCTCCAGCGCTGTCTGGGAATTCTTCGACTTCGCCGTTACTCGGAGAATCCCGACACGGCCCTGCTGGGCGACGGCGCCGGGCGCGGGTGTAACTGCCTACGGGGCGATTGGCAGAGATGAGACACGAATGTTAGGAGCTTTCCAGGAAGCGCTGCAAGGAATTCCATCATTAACAAAGCAACAAATTGCTGCATCGCACGCCGCCTGCCAAGTACTCGCCGTCCGCGGCGGCTTAAAGGGAACCGACACCCTGCGTCTGAGGAGTCCGGGAGCCGCCAACCGATCCGACCCCGGCCTGAGCCGCGATGACACGTTATCTAACGCTACCATATATACAGCACGTTATATAGAGCCCGCCGGCACATCGGCCCCATTCGGCCCCCGTCTAATCGCCAGTTCTCAAACCTTAATCGGTCTATGGGCTCGTCTTAGATTCAGGAGCCGTATGTCTATCCCATGCGTGTTTAGTACCCTCACTGTATTACCCTCTACCACTTCTGCTGGGAGGCTGTTCTATGTGACTACCACCCTCAGCTGAGTCATGGTATTCTAAATAAGATCTCGCTAGACAACAATAGTCCATCTGTTTCTTGCTGCCGGTACCACGACCCGTACAGCCGAGTCTCCTAAGGCTCCATTCGAGCTAAATCTGTATCAGATAATAACGCCGGAGTATAAGCCGGCCGCGGACATGCGCGGAGCAGCACAATGTGACTAAATACTCCAGAACACAAACGGTTAAAACTCATCTCCGAGCCCGGGGGGGGGGGGGGGGGGGTGTTATAAAAGCTTTACAAACAGGAAATTTGGAGGAACTGATTAGGTTCTAGAGCCGGAATGGTCACATGTCACGTCTGGGACGCACCCCTTAACCCTGAGCACGCTGGACTTCTGAATGGCGAACCCATCAGCACACAGGCACCTATAGATTTTAAAGCAGAACATTCCACTCGTCCCAGGGTGATTTCCGGGCGTCACGATTGGTGCTTTTCTCCCTGCTATATCACAGCTGGAATCCCTGCTTGAATACAGGTGACTCCATTCAGAATATCCACTCGGCTGCCACCCTGCGCAATGTGATGAGCAATTTAGGGGTTAATATTTAACAAAATTCCCTTAAATGATGAATCAGAAGAATAATTTGCTCTCCAGACGCTCTCGGTTGATGATGTCTGGCGGGGATCAGAGGATTGCGAAATAACGCGGGTGGGTTCGGAAGATCTCCTCGCCCCGCTGGCGGATCATCTTCCTGTCTGGTAACACGGAACGTGCCGCTGATCAGCGCAGAACCCTGCGAACCCCCATCAATCACAACCGAGCCATTCTATTGTTATATGATAAGGAGTCGGTAGATTGAGGCTCAGATAGCAGAGCGAGAACTCAAACAAAAAAAAAAAAAAAAAAAAAAAACTTTGAAAAAGGAATACAGGATATAGAGATATATATATATTATATATAAATCCTGTATTCCTTTTTCAGTTTTTTTTTTTTTTTTGTTTGAGTTCTCGCTCTGCTATCTGAGCCTCAATCTACCGACTCATCATATAACAATAGAATGGCTCGGTCTTAATCACTTGGACAGCCCCCCTTCCCCAGTCTGGCTGAAAAGTTGGGAGCGAAAAGACAAATTCAGAAACTGAATAGGAGGTACTCCACCATAGAAGCCCCGGCCAAAGTGGCGGCAGCAGCAGAGGTTGTCTGTGCGCATCCCGTAGCTGGTGAACGTTTGCGGGATGCGCACAGAGTACGACCGCTGCTGCCGGAGCTTCTATGGTGGAGCACCGGAAGATCATGTGATGCCGGCGCTCCGTCATAGAACCCCTCAGAAGAAGTGCCGGCAGCAGCAGATGCTGCCAGAGAGGATGATCTGGGTCCCCTGCAGCGCTGCGGGGGATCCGGAGCTTAGTCTTGTAGTCGGATTAGAACTTGGAAGACGACCTCGAACGTAAGAAAAAAAACCTTGTCTTATAAATCTAGCAAATATGGTATATCTTTCGTATTTTTACATGAAGGATATGTTGGATGCCTTCGTGTTTAAAAACAACATCAGAACTTTTATTGAAAAATGAGCATTGATACAACCCATTAAACCATTCATTGAAAAAGCAGTATAAAGACACATAGAAGAGTGCAAAAATACCATTATAATAATAATAATAATAAATGATACATTCCAAACAGGAACAGACGAGGCCTTAAAAATCCGCGCGGATTCCCAATCTCCGGAAACTTCTGGGAGCCGCGATTCTACATACTGCCGTTCAGGTGAAACTTCTTAAGGAATGTTTCTTTAAATATTATTGCAGAGAACTTAAAAATAATACATATATATAATTTTATGTCCAGTGCAATAAAAAAATGTCATTAAAAATGTAAGATTTAAAAAAAAAAAATAAAAAATAAAAAAGGCACTTTAAGAATTTCTTTTACAAAATACAAAAAAAAGCTTTTTTTTTTACCTTGCTAACCAGCGAGGTTTCGCTTTCTTTAATTCAAACACTGCTGGGGGGGGGGGGGGGGATAAAAAAAATAAAAAATCAATCTTTCCAAAATTAAAAAAATAAAAAAAAAAAAGGGGGGGGGGGGATTTAAGTCTCAAGTAAAATTGCTGGTAAGAATTTATAATAAATTACTGACAATCTTTCCTAATAAAACAAAAAAATCCCCCCCCCCCAAACAAATGAAAGTCCTGTACAAAAAATGATATATATATTTTATAAGACATCCTGCGCAGAAAGCGCTCCATTATTATCACGGCAGATTAGAATTTCCTTTCGGATCAGCCCATTCTTGACGTGAAACTGTCTTTCCTTCACAGTCTTCATGCAGTGAATGTTTTGCCCCCAGGTGATGCTTTTCATGGACGGCAGGTGCTTGAGGGTATCTTTGGGCAGGAAAGCGACCCCAGAATATAGCAAGTTCAGCTCTTGTAAGGAGTCCAGACCCACGAAGACCTCGGTGCTCAGAGACTCCAGATTGCGGTTGTTTGAGAGATCGAGGACTTGGAGAAGCGGCAGCTCCTTGAAACTGCGCGGCGCGATCCCTCGTAAGAGCGGCAAGCTGCCGAGCGACAGGTGGGTCAAGCTCCCCACGCCCAAAAAGCTGCGAGCGTCGATCGCAGAAATCGGGTTCTGGTCCAGATTCAGGTTCCGGAGCGGAATGCCCTGAAGGTCGGGCACCGACGACAGCTTGTTCGCCGACAGATTCAGGCTCCAGACGTTGGGAGGCGGAGCGTCGCGGTCCCGCGTCACCGATACAATGTTATTCCGCGAGAGGTCGATATTCAGGGTCTTCCCTTGAGTCCGCGACAGGAACGCGCTCGTGCGAACCTCGGACAGATGGTTGGCGCTCAGGTCCAGGTCCACGAGGCGCGAGTAATAAAAGCTCCGCGGGGGAAGGGCCTCCAGGCGATTGTTGCCGAGGTCCAAGGACTCCAGGTATCTCAGCTTGGAGAACGTGGCGGCGGATATCTGGACGATGCGGTTGTAACTCAGATTGAGGTGAACCAGGGTCGTGTAGCCGGGGCCGGACAGCACCGACTCGTTAACCCTTTCTAGGCTGTTAGAGGATAAATCCAGGTAGGACGTGTCCAACGGAATGGAAACCGGAACCACGTGGGAACCGACGCCGCTACAATCCACTTTGGTCAAACTGAAGCTGTCAAAGAGGCCGAAGGTCTCGACGTCGCACCGACATCCCGGGAAGCAGGGCTTGGCCGCCCCGGCCATCGTCGTAACCAGCAAAACATAGAACCATCGGAAGACTCCCATTGTTAGGCCTGAAAGAGGAAAAAAAAAAAACCCACCATAAGAATACAAGCTTGGGGAGGAAAAACCACCAAACAAAAGGGGGCATCCGGCCCCCGTCTAGTCGCCCGTTTCTCCTGCTGTAAAGACTCAAACCTTAATCAGTCGTTGGTCTCGTCTTAGATTCAGGAGCCGTATGTCTATCCCATGCATGTTTAATACCCTCACTGTATTACCCTCTACCACCTCTGCTGGGAGGCTGTTCCACTTATCTACCACTCAGCAAAACAAGTTAAAAAAAAAATTACATGCCAGGGACTGAATCGCACATGGAAAGAGGAAATCTGTGAGTATACTGCTCTGCAGTTTGGGTTTGAAATGGGGATTTGCCCTTCTGATAAAAGCCCACACATTTATCAAATTAACACCTCCATTTTTTCTCAATAAATCAAAGTGAAAATATAAAAATAAATAAAACGGAACTTCATGGAACTTGGTAAAAAGACGAGTTTATTTAGAAACTATTCGGCAAACTTGAAAAACTTGCCGTCTTTCTAAACAACCAGAATTTTTTTTTTTTTTTTTTTTTTTAATAGTTTTCCAGGTAAAGTTAAAAGACTCAACAGGCCTGAAACACCTGACATGCGCCGCTGGGAGAACGCGTTCCGAGCCTCCACGTAACACAGAAACCAGAGCTGCCCCAGAAGGCATTTTATGAAAAGAGAAAAAAAAAAAAGTCTATGGGCAACACATACAGTTATTTAAATATTACAGTTTCAGCAATAAAGAAAGCTGCTTTTATCTCATTTTCTCCCAATAACCTCCCTTTATCTGCAGCCCTGGAGCCGCCGGTGCTGTCAGTCATGTGATATTTTGGGTGACTTTCCCGGCTCAAACACCACACTGAGCTGATGCTTTATGGCGATGCTAATGAAGTCCGTTCCTCCATAGACTTTCATTAGTCAGAGAGTCCGACTGGGTGATTAAGACAGAGCCGTTCTATTGTTTCCCACAGGCAGTATGATAAGGAGTCGGGGGGTTTAGTAGATCGGGGATCAGATAACAGAGCGAGAATCATACAAACGGCTGATATGCAGCTGCCTGAAAACTTTGGGGCAAAAAAATACAACCGGGGTAAAAAAAAAAAAAGCGATATTTCTGAAAACTGCTTTTCCATCCGATATGAGGGATCGCGTCGTTAGATGGGGGGGGGGGGGGAGATTATGTTTGAGACTCCGGGTGATAACGAAGTCAGCAGACAGGTTCAGGGCAGATTCCAGTCCGAGCCGTGAGACCGCGGAGATCCCTCCTGACCCCGGGGAGAGCAGAGCGGAAAATATGTTAAAAATGACAGAGCAGATAGCAGGGCGACTCGTATTAACCTCTTCAGTACCAACAGACGCTCCAGCCAAAAGAAAATCACAGGGCAGGTGTAGGTTTAAAAGACGTAATAAATCACTTTTACCGAGTAGATTGTAAGCTCCTTCGAACAAGACCCTGCTTGTTTCTTTCCACGTGGTTATGTCATGCACTAATCTCCTGTTTAACAAGTGTACAGCGCTGCAGAATATGATGGTGCTATAAAAGTCAAATAATAATAACCCATGCTGATACTTTGTTACAAGGAGTAGTTATTACATGGTACCGCAGCCTGGAGTCCACGAATGAGAAGATGTTGGAGCCGTTAGTGCCGAGTCTTGGATGCCCTCCAGAGAAGCCAAGTGACGGGACAGAGTGTTACGGGGCGCATAACACCCGAGAGCGCGACGCAAGGGGGTCACAGGAGTGGATTTCGAGGAAAGTACGCGCATTCCTAAAACAACGGATATCGCCCCAAATACTGCCGGTCTGTCAGACCCTTTAAATGTAGGGACTGTAAGGAGTGCTGCAGGAACTGCTGGCGCTATATAAAAAATATATAATATAAAATAATAATAATAATAATAATAAATATTATTAACAACTACAACTCAGACCACCAAAGTAACGGGGACTTTATACAAGGCGCTTTTGAGAACTTCCCCCGTATCGTAAATATTATATTGTAGCCTTTTCTGTTACACGGGCCCCAAAATGATAGCAGCGGGACCATCTGTGCAACAGCCAGGACCCCCGCGGACCCCCAAAAGGACAATCAAAGCAGTGGCCCAAAAAAATACAATATAAATGAATAGAAAGTCACCAAAAACTATTTCTCTATAAAAGACAAAAAGGCCAAATAAGTTATATATAATAAAAAAAAAAGTTAGCAAAATGTTTCGGAGCAGCGTGACCTCGAGAAGCAAAGCCTTCTGGGAAAACACGTGCAGTTAATTAGGATATGAGAAGCAGCGGGGGGTCCCCAACATTCTGCTTCACAGAAGTTTGCCGTTAGGGGGCCACGCATGCTGCGGAACAGCCGTGTTTGGCGAGGCGCGTTATGGTTTAAAAAAAAATTAAAATTAAAAAAACAAAAAAAATAAAAAGTTTTGCGCTGCAGGTTTCACGGTCCCAACAGGAGAGAGGACAGGAAAAACACTAAAGCCTCCTCAAAAGTAACTCCCCCCCCCCCCCCCCCCCCCCCCCCCCGGCACTCTCCACAGGGGGGCCGTTTCCGGGTTTCACTAAATCCTCCGGGTGGCAAACGGTCTGTTAATTACGCAAATGTTTGTCCTCCCCAGCAGGCGGCCTCCTCCGATACATCACAATAGAGGCCGTTTGTTCTTCTTTATAATCTTATCAGACATCAAATTATCTCTTCAGAGCATGCGCTTATCAGCAAAAAGTTACAAAAACCACCAAAAGATACTCTCTCTATATATCCATCTATAAAACAAAGCCATGCTGGAGTCAACAGGAGAAAAAAAAAACTACTTTTCATTAGTGTATTAAAAAAATAAGAATAAAAAAACATTAAGAAATGATGCCATGGAATAAAAACAAAACAAAAAAAACACTGAGGGAGAGAAAAAAAAAAAAAAAAAATGATAAATATGCCGAGAACACAAAATATAGTAAAATGCCAGCAGTGCTACGGAGTCCGCCAGGGACAACAGCAGACCTGACCCCCCCCAAACAAAGGGTTTTTTGGTCAAAACGTTGCATTCAATACAAACCTCTCTCTCTTTTTTCTGGATGTGTATGACAGAACGCCAAAATCTCACCGGAAACCAGTGTGCATGCGCAACCGCAAACCCTCTTAACAGAGACCACAACCTACCCAACAACTTCTCTCCGGAGCAACAACGGCAACCGACCTCATACCGGCCCATCCACCGGAGACCCCGAGAGCCACCACTGTAACATTGCAACAGTATAACAATGAAGTAAGCCAGAAGCAGGCTGAGCCCCCTTCGCAGGGAGAGACGGGGGGTCCGCGGCGTCATGAATCGGAGCAGCTGGTCTCAGGACTTTGCACATCCTGACTCAGAGCGGAAGAATGGCTGCGTTTCATTCCTTCACACACTCTGCAAGAAGACCCCCCCCCATCTAAATAAAGAGACTCTCTCAGCTCCCCCCCCCCAGCATCTGCAAACAAACAGACAAATAAAAGCTTCATCCGCACCGGAACATGAATAACAAAATAAAAAAAAAATACATTTTACTGTTGCTTTTTTTTTTCTCCCCAGGAAACTTCTGCAAGTTGATTAAACGCAAGAATCAATTATTCTGAATATTTTACCCCATTTCAGTACTTTTTATGGCCGTTCCATTGTAGCGCACGAAGGGTTAAACGCGCTTCCCTTTTATGCTTTCCAAGAATCAGTTCTCAGGCCTCGATGGGGCCACACACTGGCTGGGAAGGGGGGGCAGCTACAATGCCTGGGACATCACAGCTGCCCCCTGTGGAGGGAAAAGAGGGGGGCGCAAATTGTCCAATAGTGATTTTTTTTTTTTTTAAAAAAGGGGGGGTTCAAACAGGACATTTTACTAATCGATTGCAAGCTCCTGCACAAGTGTTATTATGTGTGGATGTTGTTACCAATGTTGACCCCCTGTTGGCGCTATATTAATAAAATGTTAATCTTTTGGTGAAAAAAAAATGCTTTAAAAATAATTTGTCAAGTAGTGAAAACTTAGTAAAAAAAAAAAAAAAAAAAAAGATTCTTTCATTTTAGTAAAAAGAAATTCTAATAAAAATGATTATTTTTAGGAGAAACGGGGTTACAGTTCTTTTTTGTTGTTATTTGTGATAAAAAGTTCTTGGAAAGTCACCCAAGCCACGCCCCTGCCCCGCCCATTGTTTTGAAACATTGTAACAAGCCGCGGAATGTTTCTACAATCGCAGATAAGAAAAGGTTTGGGGGTCGCCGATCGCTACGGAAAGTTATTCTTCGCCAAAGACGGCACGGAAAACATCAGCATCCCGCTCGGGGAGATGAAAGCCGCCGACAGGAAGCGGAAACGCCGCCGGCCAGCACTTTATGGGATTTAATAAGCAACGTGGGGTGGGGGGGCTCCATAAAACATGCAGGGGTGAAGGTCACAAGAGGCTCCTCTGAAGTGGTTTATGGAAGAGAACAAAGAAACATTTGTTTACGGGCTCAGGACAGAAGTGACACCAACGTGCTAGAGAGCGGGGAGAAGAACTGCCCCACAGAGCAGCCGACGGGGCATTAATGGGATGCGCCAGCGATCACATGCAGCTTAACGCATAATACAGCAGAATCCCCCCCCCATGCATGCATTTGCCCCTTGGCTCTCTAATGGGGCAAAACTATCGCTATCTAATCAAAGTTCTCTTCCTTACAAAGGCTGCCTGAACCAATCAACAACAACCAGCAACTTAACAGGAGAGAGACCGTTTTAGAGACCCCCCCACCCCACACTTGTGTTCGGCCATAAAACGAGACTGCGCATGCAGCGTGTGATACGGGAAAAGGGGTAATTAGTATTCCAGGTCTTCGCTCTCTGAATGACACCCCCCAGCTGGATCGTCACTGCAGTCCGGGGCAAGAATCAACTCGAAAATCCTCCAGAACCCTCCACGAGTCCTCCCCCCCCCCCCCCCCGGATCAGCCACGAGTCCCACAACTTTAAAAGCCCCGATAATGTGTATAGAAACAGCAGGGAACGGCTTTATAAATTAAACGGGGAAATAAACCCCATTATTCGTCTTCTAAATGCCCCGCCCAGTTACACAAATACCCCGCTCCCAGTCACCCCCTAAAACCAGAAGCGCCCCTCTCTGGCCATTGGGCCGGTTGGTCATGTATCTCTATGTTTTTACAGTAATCTGGAGATCAGGAGCCGTATGTCTCTCCCATGCATGTTTAATACCTTCACTGTATTACCCTCTACCACCTCTGCTGGGAGGCTGTTCCACGCATCTTCCACCCTCTCAGTAAGGTAAAACCAGAAAAACTAACTGGATATAAGTAGCATGCTTTTAATATTAGGATTTAAGAAATAAAGCCAATAGTTGTTAAACAAGTTGTTCGCGTTCAAAACCGGCACCAACGTCAGTCACTTCCCAGCCCGAGGGGCAGATAGCCGGGGCAATACTTGGATACACCTTACAACGGGAGTCAGGCGCTGTGCGGAACGCGCGGTCATTCTACAGAACATCTGACGCGGCAAACGGCCCCAAAACGGCTTAAAACGCCCCAAAAATTTGTATTTCATAGCTAAAAAGGAGGGGAAGAAGTGACTCATTTCTGAGTATGATGTCATCCGCGGTAAATCTACGCGACGCCGCGTTCCAAACAGCTGACACTCCGGAATCTTTGGGAAAATTCCCCCCGGGGACCACAGCTGTGGCAACACAGCAGCCGCTCCGCGCAGGGGGGGTCGGGAGCCGTGGCCAATGAAAATAACCGACCCCCCCCCACGGGAAACGCGGTTTATTTACCAGGGAAACCCCCCCCCCCCCAAACCGATATTCTATCCATTCAGCGCAGCCAGCTAAGGGTTAAATCCAAAAGGAAAGAGGCAAATACTTCAGCCAATCACCCAGCAGAGAAGAGGTTAATATCACCTACACATAATCCATAGGGTCGGCTTAACCCTTTGCGTGGATGAAGCTCAGCAATGCATTGCGTGCCAAAAAGGGGTTAAAGATTATGCCCCGGGGAAGAGTTTTGGGGGTGACGGGACCCCCTTTTCTCCCGCCTCTGCCCAGTAGCGGATTCAGAAACGGCACAATGAGCAGGCGGACGATCAAATTACTTGTAGCCGTGGCAATGGAACTCACGGAGACGGGAAAAAAAAAAAAAAAAAAAAAAGTTTGGTGAGAAATCCAGTTACAGGGCAGATTTATCTCAAAATGTAAAAAAAGGAAGTGGCGGCATTAGACGTGATTGTAGATCGCAAGCTCTTCAGCTCACAAACCCCCGGCCTTTAACCCCATGAGAACCAGAATAACGAGCTTCCAAAATGCAAGAAACTAAAACTATTAACAATAATGCAAAAATAACGATGACCAGACATCCCCAGAAAGGGTGCAACCCCCCCCCCCCATTAACCCATCAATTTAACTCTTTAGGAGGAATACCACATATGGGGTAAATGTATATATATAAAAAAAAAAAAACTTTACATTCCACCTTAAAAAAAAACAAACAAAAAAAAAAACCCCTTTCAGTGCCGGAACGCCGTGCCCCCATTCTCATAGAACCCTAAGGGGGGAAAACTAATCCTCGAAGTGCCTGCCACCAGCGGAATGTAAGGGTTAATAACCGTAGGCAGTATGGGGGTCTCCGTCGGGGTGGGCAGATGCTGCTGGGGGGTCCGGCTCCCTCCCTTCTGCCCCCCATGCACACAGGGGGTCCCCCTGCTGTTCTCCGGTGCCCGGAGCGCCCACTCACCTCGTGCCCCGCGCCTCGTGGGGTAGATCCGGCGGAGTGTCGGGGTATTCGCGCGTCTTACGTGCAGCGGCTGCAGTGTTCTGGCATTCTGACGGTCAGCTCCCGGTCTGTGAGGGTCTCTCTCATTTATGTCCGCCAGTCATCCCCCCCCCCCTCTAATAATAGCAGCTCACCTTTCCCCCCCCTCTCCCGCGGCACCCTGGGGGGTGGGGAGTCAGCGCGGCCCCGGGAGGGCACACATTCCCTGCTCTGAGAGCGGCAGCGGCGGCCGGGGAGCGTCTCAAAAGCGCAGCAAACGAACAAAAATCACAGAGAGGCAGAGCTTCCAGGGACAGGAGTTAAAGGGGCAGAACACAGAGGGACGGAACTTAGAGGGAGAGGTTCTAGAGGGACGGAACTTAGAGGGAGAGGTTCTAAATGGACGGAATATAGAGGGACAGAACCTAAAGGGACAGGTTCTAGAGGGACAGAACTTAAATGGACATAATAGGACTGGTTCTAGACGTACAGAACTTATAGGGATGGGTTCTAGAGCGACAGAACCTAGAGGGAGAGAACATAGAGAGACCAAACATAGAGGGGAAGAACTTAAAGGGACGGCTTCTAGAGGGAGAGAACATAGAGGGATGGAACATAGAGTGACATGTTCTAGAGGGACAGAACTTAAAGGGACAGGTTCTAGAGGGACGGAACTTAAAGGGACAGGTTCTAAATGCACAGAACATAGAGAGGCAGAACTTAAAGGGAGAGGTTCTAGAGAGCTAAAACTTAAAGGGACAGGTTCTAGAAGGCCAAACATAAAGGGGGTATCGGGGGAGGAAAGAGGGGCACAGGGATTTCAGTCTAAAGTTTCAGCACCCCGGGTGGACACAGTCTCCCTGCCCCCGTTCCAGATTAAAGATATTAAAGTTTGGGATCTGCCCCCCCCTTATCTTCTCGTCTGGCAGATAAAGCTCATCACAGGGTCTCTTTTGTCGGCATCAGCAGGGGGTCTGCCGGTTATTAGCAGGGGGGGCACATGAGACGCTCTGCAGACGTTTGCTGATGGGGTGCTTTGGAACCGACGGGGCAATTTCTTTACTAATGATAATAGAATTATCTCTGAGTGCCGGGGCGCTGATAAGCGAAGACCTACCCTGCAGGGAGTACATTCCAGGTCTCTCCGTAGAACAAAAGAGATCATTTTAGATTATCCTGTCCTATTCAATGGAACCGACAGGAGCCGGACCACGAATAACCGGAACCCCCCCCCCCCCCCGCCGGGGTATCTGGGTCAAAAGAAGCCTCGGGTGTCAGGGAAATCATCGTGAACCCCTTCAAACCAAAGTGCCCCCTTCTGTGTATAAGCTACACGCTTACTATACTGTATATAGTGATACAAACATTACAATACAGAGAAACCCACACCCTGCCGGCGGATCGGCCCCATCCGGCCCCCGTCTGGTCGCCCGTTTCTCCTGCTGTAAAGACTCAAACCTTAATCAGTCGTTGGTCTCGTCTTAGATTCAGGAGCCGGATGTCTGTCCCATGCGTGTTTAATCCCCTCACTGTATTACCCTCTACCACTTCTGCTGGGAGACTGTTCCACTTATCCACCACCCTCTCAGGAAAATAAAAAAACCACAGCAATTACATGCACAGTTTTTGTCTATCTGTCCACATCTCACAATATTTTGTTGTCAGGAGACAGCCCCGGGTTATGTATAATAAGAGTATATGAGAGCGAGCAGAGGACGTGCGTTTTCTCTTCATTACCAAGGAGTCAAAAGTGCAGAACAGCAAACAGATGTTTCCCTCCCCGCGAAGTGACTTTAACTGAGCAAAAGACGTCACGCTGAACACGCAAACACGCTAACTACATATCAAGACACGGCAGAGAGCTTAACCTCCGCGACTTCACTGTACCGAGCCAGCCATGTATAATGTATAGATAAATCAGTGACCGGGCCCCTGTATAATGTATAGATAAATCAGTGACCGGCCCCCTGTATAATGTATAGATAAATCAGCGAGCCGGCCCCCTGTATAATGTATAGATAAATCAGTGAGCTGGCCCCCTGTATAATGTATAGATAAATCAGCGAGCCGGCCCTGTATAATGTATAGATAAATCAGTGAGCCGGCCCTGTATAATGTATAGTATATTGGGGGTTATCGCGCTGATTTGATGAGTTTTGGGGGACAGAGACGCTCATCACAGATCCGGGGGGGCTGAAGCCCAGGAGGGGGGGGGTATTGCCCCCGGGTCCCTGCGCTGTTCTGCCCACTGAATGGTGAATCTAAAAAAAAATACAAACATCTGGTTACCTGTAATATCAGGAAGTTTAACTTTACTGAGAGTGTGGTAGATAAGTGGAAGAGCCTCCCAGCAGAAGTGGTAGAGGGTAATACAGTGAGGGGATTAAACATGCATGGGATAGACATACGGCTCCTGAATCTAAGACGAGACCAACGACTGATTAAGGTTTGAGTCTTTACAGCAGGAGAAACGGGCGACTAGACGGGGGCCGGATGGGCCGGGTTCTAGGTGTCCATGTATGCCCTGTCCTGTTCTCACTAAGCAAACCCAGGTACCAGAATATATATAACTTCCTTCTATTGAAATATGAAAGAACGTACAGCCCCCGGCTGTGATTGAGTACAGAGCGTAACGTTCCGGCCTCCTCCCACTCACTAAATCCTTCACCTTTTCATAAATTTGTGGCAATAAAGTAAAATCGCCGGCCGGCTCCGGCCTCCCTCGGGATATAAAATAATCCGTAAAACCTGTGAAGTTTGTTCCACGCACTGGATTAGAATCACTGGATTTGGTTTTATCCTCAGAACGGTCACTTTATGTAATTAGCATAAAAATAACAAGATTTAAAAGTTATATTTACCGAGCCAGAACCCGCCGGCAGATCGGCCCCCATCCGGCCCCCGTCTAGTCTCCCATTCCTCCTGCTGTAACGATTCAAATCTTAATCAGTCGTTGGTCTCGTCTTAGATTCAGGAGCCGTATGTCTATCCCATGCATGTTTAATACCCTCGCTGTATTACCTTCTACCACTTCTGCTGGGAGGCTGTTCCACGCATCTACCACCCACTCAGTAAAGTAAAACTTCCTTCCATTCCATCCATTGGTTTTATGATGTAGATGTATTTTTTGTTTTCAGGCTATTTACTAAAATGCTTTGTTTTATGCGCAGGCCGGGGTGCTGCCATTTTGGGATATTTTGAGGCCTCCCACATATTACAGCACAGCAATTCCATCTCACTTTGTGTCTCTGCCAGAACCAATCAGCTCAGTGTGTCAGGGAACTGGTTACTAGGGGCGGGCGTTGCTAGGGGGGGAAAGACAGCAGAGAGGGAGAGAGAGTGGGCGTGTCTTATTGCATCATGCTGTCACTCAGCACTCAGGCTCCTGCACAGCAGACAGTATAGTGAGACCTGCTATGTGGATTTTGCCGCTGGCCTTAACCCCTTAAGGACGGAGGACTTAATATTATGTCATCTGTTACTATCACCAGTTGCGGCTAATTGTGGAGCCAATCGCAAGCGCATTGCCAATGTCTGTTAACATTGCTATTGGCTGCGATCGCTGCCTCTTTCTGCCTCATTGCGCTATATATACCGTATTTATTGATTCCTTTTTAATTAATTGAATGCTAAAAGGTTAGAATGTTTGAAAAGTCTGGGTTCCACATTTAAAGCAGGAAATGAGTCAAAAGATTTTAACTAATATTTTTTATCTTCAATATTTAATTCCAGTCCTATAAAAAGCTTTTTTTTTTTTTTTTTTAAATATTCTAATTTAGTGAATTTATTCACAAATTAGATTATTCTGATATTACCCACAGCATCTGGCGTATTATAAAAGACAATAGAAATACGGTCAATATTTTTATTATTTTTTCGTTGATATATGATTTAAATATTATTATTATTTATTTATATAGCGATTTCATACGATGGTGGCAGGTGGGATCTCATGCTCCGCTAATGCAAAGTATGCCGTGTTGTGATGTCATGCGACATGTGTCTGTCCACGAAAAGCGGCATTTACTCGGTGTGCGAAATGTATAACTCAGGGCAAAGCCTGGCTGTCAGGACTGTAACAGCAAATTCGGGAACGTTGGCAGCTATGTTAGTAAGGATACGCATAGAAGCGTCCAGATTACATTAAGAATGAAAAGCAGATACGAAGAAGAAATTATCACATTTGTATTCCGCGCGATGCGATCCGGCGGCTTCTTTTCCATAGTTTTGGAACCCCAGGGATTCTGAAAAGTAACTTTATTTCCTTTTTATTCGAGAAAAAAATCAAGACTTGCTTTTATTTCCATCAAGAAGCAGTAATTTATTCTTATTTCGTCCTCGTCTTTCCTGGTCTACGGGAGCGTGATTTATGTAAAGACGCAAATAAAAAAGATGACCTTCAAGTGAATAATGATCTTCCAGAACTTAAGATTCTGGGTTTTTTTTCTCTTTTTTGTTTTTTTTTTTCCAGGTGAGTCCCGCCTGGCTATATATATATTATTCATTTATCGGATATTATTCATTTATCGGATATTATTCATTTATCGGATATTATTCATTTATCGGATATTATTCAATTATCAGATATTATTCATGTATCCCATATTATTTACTTATCGGATGTTATTCATGTATCGGATGTTATTCATGTATCGGATATTATTCATTTATCGGATATTATTCATTTATCAGATATTATTCAATTATCAGATATTATTCATGTATCGCATATTATTAATTTATCGGATATTATTCATGTATCGGATATTATTCATTTATCAGATATTATTCATGTATCGCATATTATTAATTTATCGGATATTATTCATGTATTGGATATTATTCATGTATCCGATATTATTCATGTATCCGATATTATTCATGTATTGGATATTATTCATGTATCCGATATTATTCATGTATTGCATATTATGAATTTATCGGATATTATTAATGTATTGCATATTATTCATTTATCGGATATTATTCATTTATCGGATATTATTACTTTATTGGATATTATTCATGTATCGGATATTATAAATTTATTAGATATTACTCAAGTATTGCATATTATTCATTTATCGGATATTATTAATGTATCCGATATTATTCATGTATCGTATATTATTAATTTATCGGATATTACTCATGTATCGGATATTATTAATTTATTAGATATTACTCACATATTGCATATTATTCATTTATCGGATATTATTCATGTATCGCATATTATTAATTTATCGGATATTACTCATTTATCAGATATTATTCATGTATCCGATATTATTCATGTATTGCATATTATTCATTTATCGGATATTATTCAATTATCAGATATTATTCATGTATCGGATATTATTCATTTATCAGATATTACTCATGTATTGCATATTATTCATTTATCGGATATTATTCAATTATCAGATATTATTCATGTATCCGATAATATTAATGTATCGCATATTATTCATTTATTGGATATTATTCATTTATCGGATATTATTCAATTATCAGATATTATTCATGTGTCGGATATTATTAATTTATCAGATATTACTCATGTATTGCATATTATTCATTTATCGGATGTTACTCATGTATCCGATATTATTCATGTATCCGATATTATTCATGTATCCGATATTATTCATGTATTGCATATTATTAATTTATCGGATATTATTCATGTATCGGATATTATTCATGTATCGGATATTATTCATTTATTGGATATTATTCATGTATTGCATATTATTAATTTATCAGATATTATTCATGTATTGCATATTATTCATTTATCGGATATTATTGATGTATCCGATATTACTCATGTATCGGATATTATTCATGTATTGGATATTCTCCATTTATCGGATATTCTCCATTTGTCGGATATTTAGGTGAATTAGTTCCCCACCCCAGGCGTGAATCGGAAAGTCTAACCCCAGGGAGGAATTCACTTCCTTGGCACTCCTAGGCAGAGATACAATAACAACGTCTTTCTAGTAACGTCAGTAATTGTTACTGCCAGTGACATCATGGATAACAATAAAAAGCAGAGAGGGGCAAAACTGGGCGTGGTTGTTATTTAGACACACCCACTGTCCTGCTGTAGAGCCAATAGAAAAATGGCCAAATACTCTGGGACTAGGAGCACTGACCGAAAAAGGACTTTAATATGTATTTCCTATCCCTGCAAAGTACAAAACTACAGAATAACACTTCCTCCGGGGTCTGATGCATCTCGGTGATGTATCTATACATTATACAGGGCCGGCTCGCTGATTTATCTATACATTATACAGGGCCGGCTCGCTGATTTAACTATACATTATACAGGGCCGGCTCACTGATTTAACTATACAGGGGCCTTCTCGATGATTTAACTATACATTATACAGGGGCCGGTCACTGATTTATCTATACATTATACAGGGCTGGCTCGTTGATTTAACTATACATTATACAGGGGCCGGCTCGCTGATTTAACTATACATTATACAGGGCCGGCTCGCTGATTTAACTATACATTATACAGGGGCGGGCTCACTGATTTATCTATACATAGAGTGAAGCGCTACTGAGCGCGTGCAGATAGCGTACTTGAGTATGCTTCCCGTCCTAAGTAGAGACAAGAGGAGGAAAACAAGAGAGAAGCCTCGTTTATTAATTAAATAATTTGTTTGCAGATGTAAAGGCGGATTTACTTGGCAAATTTTCTACTGTGTTCTTGTGAATGGAAACTTCCAGCAAATGACCCTTTTAACCTCTGTTTGTTTATGGAGGTAATAGTTTTACCCTATCCAGGATTAAAGTAATCTGACACTTAAAAGATAAGGGGCTCTAATCCCACCGCCATCATCAGCTTTATGGCTTTCATCAGTTTTTACACTAATATTGAAATCAGTCAAAGTGGCTGCCCCCAGCACTGTATACATTAATATAACCCCCAGCGCTGTATACAGTAATATAACCCCCCCAGCGCTGTATACAGTATTATAACCCCCAGCGCTGTATACAGTAATATAACCCCCCCAGCGCTGTATACAGTAATATAACCCCCCCAGCGCTGTATACAGTAATATAACCCCCAGCGCTGTATACAGTAATATAACCCTCCAGCGCTATATACAGTAATATAACCCCCAGCGCTGTATACAGTAATACTACCCCCAGCGCTGTATACAGTAATATAACCCCCCCAGCGCTGTACACAGTAATATAACCCCAGCGCTGTATACAGTAATATAACCCCCAGCACTGTATACAGTAATATAACCCCCCAGCGCTGTATACAGTAATATAACCCCCCAGCGCTGTATACAGTAATATAACCCCCAACGCTGTATACAGTAATATAACCCCCAGCGCTGTATACAGTAATATAACCCCCCAGCGCTGTATACAGTAATATAACCCCCAACGCTGTATACAGTAATACTACCCCCAGCGCTGTATACAGTAATATAACCCCCCCAGCGCTGTACACAGTAATATAACCCCAGCGCTGTACACAGTAATATAACCCCCAGCGCTGTATACAGTAATATAACCCCAGCGCTGTATACAGTATTAAAAACCTGGTTTTATCTCATTTTGTTCCAATAAACTCCTTTTATCTGCAGACCTGGAGCCGCCATTGCTGAGCTGGTGCTTTGTGGCGATGCTAATGAAGTCTGTTCCCTTATTGACTTTCTTTGGCTAGAGAGTCTGGCTGGGTGATTAAGACTGAGCCATTCTATTGTTCCCCACAGGCAGTATGATAAGGAGTCGGGGGGTTTAGTAGATCGGGGGTCAGATAACAGAGCGAGAATCGTACAAATGGCTGATATGCAGCTGCCTGAAAACTTTATATTATGGGGCAATAAAAGAGAAATATTTTGTATTATTGCTTTTAGCAATATTATGTTTTTTGTTTTTAATTAGTTTATCTTTTGAGATATTTAGTTTAAAAGCGAGTAATCAATTTCTTGTTCTAACCCTCTGAGCCCCCCCTCCCATAAAAAGGCTGCATGAACCAATGAACAACAATCAGCAATTTAAAACTTACTGGGGAGGAATAATCATGCCGATCCTAAGAACAGGAAAAAAGGTGTTTTTTTTAAATATATAAATATACCTATTTTTTGCTTATTTGAATGTATAAACAAACACCATTTATTTATCGCGTAGACACATGGCGCGGGATTTGAGGGACTCGACAGATCTGGTCTCCTGCTTTAACGTCACGCGCCTGCACTCTGTACACTTGATAACCGGGTTGATAATGGCGCCCGTTATCTCGGTGAACGCGCCGGTCCTCGTGACGCGGGATTCCTGCCATAAATTCAGTTACAGTTTAAAGTATGTTTGTCGAATGCCGAAATCTTGTTAATAATCTAAAGAGTGTGTTTGGATACAGACCAGGTACCCGCAGACATTCCGGAACTCGCTGGAATCGTTTTATTTCGTTATTTCTTTCACACCCGCTGTTGTGTCCATTTGTGGCAGTGGAGCCGTTACATTGTATCATACCTCCCAAGTGTGCCATTTTTGCCGGACAGTCTCGCTTTCCCCCATATCTGCTGTACTGTCCTGCTCGTGCGGATAGTGAGGCCAACTTGCGATGCTCTGCCGCTGAGCCCCGAGAGCTGGATCTTTGGGTAGGGCTATTGACCAGGGTCAAGGTTGCCCCTCATGGGTCTGGCCATACCCCATCCTAACTTCTCCGCAGGAAATAGAGATTTTTCCACCAATCACTAAATTGTGTGACACACAATGCGAGAAGGGTTAATGAACAGGTAAAAGGAGAGACATTCATCGTAAATGCAGTCAGCAGAAGGGACTCTTGCTTTATCACCGCCCGTTATATGTGTGAAGCGAGGTTTAGGAGTTTTGTGTATGAATGTTTCCATCTGAAGAAGAGACCTCTGAGGTCCCCGAAAGCTTATGTACAACTTTTTTGGAGTGAATGCGATAGGGGTATATAGGATTAGCAAAGGTTGGAAGGATTTATGTGAATGAACCCACAATGTTCACCGTTACTGTGAAGTTACCGTGTAACCAGGGCCGCCATCAGTATCCCGGGGCCCTGTACAAAACTAAAGCCAGTGTGTGTGTGTGAATGTACCTGTAAGTGTATAGTGTTAGAGTGAATGCATGTGCGCATGTTAGTGTATGTCGTTGGAGAGCGTGTGTGTGTATCTGTATGATGGCAGAGTGAATGTGTGGTACTGTATGGTGATTAAAGCATGTGTGTAAGTGTAAGGTGTCATTGTGTGTGAGCATGCATTAGTGTGAGTGTGTTACTGTATGGAGTGTGTGTGTTAGTGTATGTGTTAGTGTGTGTGAGTGCACAGTGTTAGCGTGAGTATGTACATTAGTGGTGTTAGCGTATCAGTGGTGAGTTTAGGGTAGTGGTGCAAGGGACAGTAGTGCAGGGGGGTGTGTGTATGTATGGTGTTAGACTAAATGAGTTTAAGTAATGAGGCACCAAAGAAATACTACACCTAGGTGCCACTAACCCTAGAAGGTGATTGGCTCCCTGTTATGTGGCAGAGGGCTTGCGGCCCCTAGACCTGCCTAGGCCAGAATACGACAAAGTGTAAAAGTGGTGTAAATGGGGAAGAATTTCCTGATCAACGAATGGAACTTTCTCACTTATTGGACCAGTTGCCATGTTGATAAGACCACTTTTTTTTAAAGCTTTGCAGCAGAATAACTTGCCGTAATAATCACTGAATTCATATCATCAGGTTGTACTTTCTTGGCCGGGACCAGCATTCGGTTAAATAATTACCTATTATACCTCGGCCTAGGTGTGATAAGACGTGGAAGTTATCAAACAGTTTCATTTTTACAGCGTAAACCAGTTACTGTTCCGCAGATACAGGTAACGTTCACTGAACGTGGGCTGGAGTGGTTTCAAGCCGCCTCCACTGGGCTCTGGAGCAGTAGAAATGTGTCCTCTGTAGCGATGAATCTGAAAGTCTGAGGGACGAATCTGGGTTTGGTGGATTCCAGGAAAAGAACGCTACCTACCGGAACGCATAGTGTCTAATGTTAAGGAGCAGGGGTAACGGTCTGGGGCTGTTTTTCGGGGTTTGGGCCCCTTAGTTGTAGTGAAGGGTAATATTAATGCTACAGAGCACATGTTAGACAATTGTATGCTTCCAACTTTGTAGGAACAGTTTGGGGAAGACCATTCCTGTTCCAGCGTGACCCCAGCGCATAAAGCAAGGTCCATAAAGCCACGTTGGATGAGTTTGGTGTGGAGGAACTCGAGTGACCTGCGCAGAGCCCCGACCTCAACCCCACTCGCCAGTTTGAGGTTAATTAGAACGCTAATTAGGAGCCAGACATTCTCATCCAACATCAGTGCCAGACCTCAGAAATGGCTGAATCGGCACAAATTATGATGCCCAACAAGCTCATATACTGTAGGTGTGATGGTCGGGTGTCCACATACTTTTGGCCATATAGTATCGTTGGATACATAGTAACGATATCATTTATTTCTGTGGTCTTCACGCTCGCACACGCACAACTCACTGAACCCGGAGAGTTACATGTTCCACGGGGACTGCGTGTAGCCCAGGCGTCAGTCCGAATTACCCAGCCTGAGGGATTCTCAGAAGTGAAAATCCAAGATAAGAGCCAAAGGTTAGGTGCCGGTGGGGTCAGATCACCCTGGGCTATGTAAGGGGTCTTCACAGGCAAAACTCAGTGAACCAGGAGAGTTACATGTTCTACGGGGACTGCGTGTAGCCCAGGGGTTAGTCCAAACAGGTAGAACTGGTTCCAAATCCAAGATTGGTAGGGCTGTGTGTGATTGCGCATGCCACTCCATGCCAATCCACGTCACTTTACAGACAAAGCCATTGGAAAGGCTGCCATGGATGCCCGTGCCGATGGCTGCAAAGAGGCGCATGCACGTAGCTAAAGGAGAAAGCCATCCTATCGTGACCCTGTGCCAAACTGAGTACAAGAGACGGAATCAGAGCTGCCAGCTTTCTCTGCTGTATGCTGTAAAGATGCCCCCCACAACCAGGGGGGTTAATTATTGAAGTACCTGACCCCCCCCTGACCTGACTTTTCCGCTTAGACATAAAGCATGGTAGCCAGGCATGGACCATTGGTAGCCTTTAATGGCATCCATTGTGAGCGACCGGCTACATTAGTCATGTTGCAACTGCCCATTTTTCCAAATTATTAAACCTTCTTAAAGGGTATTCACCTTTCCCTCCCTCCTACTGATCAATTTTCCCTCCCCTGTGTTTTTTTTTCTTTTCCTTCACCAGCCTTTCTCTATCCTCCTTTCATCCAGCTCTGATTTTTTTATTTAGTTCCTAGCGTCATATCAGACCTCAGAGGTCCTACATTCAGGAAATCATCTTCAGAGTTAAAGAAAAGGCCTCTGAGGTCCCGGAAGCCCTCGCCTCACTCTTTGTGGATTGGTAACTTTGTATCGCGGAAACCTTTGGAGCGCGTTTGTCTGTCCCGGGTCACTCGAGGCAAACGCGTTCTAGGAGAATGATGCCGGTTTCTCCTGATGTTGGTCGAATCCCCGTCTTCCTTCTCACCCCAAAGGTTGTGACCTCGTTCGCTGAACCAGCTGTAGATTGGATTAGGAGATTATTTCTGTCGTTTTATTATTTCAGAGGATTACCAGCCTTTTTATGCAAAATAAATCCAAAGGGGTTTTATTTCTCTGTTAATGCCGAAAACTCAGACTTCTACATACGGCTGGTCACAGATTTACATTTTACTACAAAACATAGAACCCACCGGCAGATCGGCCCCAGTCGGCCCCCGTCTAGTCGCCTGTTTCTACTTCAGTAAAGATTCAAATCTTAATCAGTCGTTGGTCTCGTCTTAGATTCAGGAGCCGTATGCCTGTCCCATGCATGTTGAATACCCTCGCTGTATTACCCTCTACCATTTCTGCTGGGAGGCTGTTCCATTTATCTCCCACCCCCGCAGTAAAGTAAAACTTTCTTCCATTCTATCTCAGCCTCTGACCCTCTAGTGTTAGGTTCTGGTCTCTTGTTGTAACGTCATTTGTTAAATTCTTTAAATGTCTCTCCCCATCTCTTTCTCCTTCCCATTACCTCTCTCTGCTCTCCCCATCTCTGTCCCATACCCTCTTTTTCCTCTCCCTTTCTCTCCCCTCCCCTCTCTCTCTTCTCTCCCCCAACCTGAACATATTGAGACTCTCCTCATGGAGATGGGGTCTGCAGCACAGAAAATGCTTCAAGGAAATGACCCCATTAGCAACAAAATGTATCTTATATTGTTCAGTCAGGGAGCCACTGACATCAGCAAATCCCTCAGTGCGGATTGTATCAGAATCCTCCCGTCAGCCCGAGCAGGAAGTTGGAAGCCGCTTCCTGTTCTCTCCCTCCCATCAGCTCGAGCAGGAAGTTGTAAGCCGCTTCCTGTTCTCTCCCTCCCATCAGCCCGAACAGGAAGTTGTAAGCCGCTTCCTGTTCGCTCCCGTCAGCCCGAGCAGGAAGGTGGAAGCCGCTTCCTGTTCTCTCCCCACGTTGTTTTAGTGGACGGTGCATGAGCCTCTAGCGCTAGAGATTGTTTCCAGCCGCGCAGGTCCCTCCGTAACGCTATTATCACAGATACCTCAGGGTGCGGGGCGATTTATACCCCGTGACGGGGCAGCAAGATGGCGGCTCCTGCATTCAGCGCTGCGGGGAATAACACAGGAGATTTTTAAGTAACACTTTAAAAACAATAATTTAAGCCCATAAGGGTGTAATATTACCTCTTCTGTTACCGTCACTGCAGCTAATTGCAGTGTTAGAGGGACATTTCAGAGTCGTAGATTTAGGGTAAAAATGAAATACATCAAAAAAACATTTTAAAAAAATAGATCTTCACAATCCAATTTTAATCTGACCCCATCCAAAAAACACGACATACCGTGGCATATTAGGTGTTTCCGAAATCAGGACAAATAACAATATATCTATATATATAATTTTTGTCATCTGCAGTAGCTAAGTATGTATTTTTTTTAGGTAAAACATTTGGGGGGGGGTTATATTATAAATGCAATTTTTACTAAATGATGGTTTATTTACACATTAGATTACCCCTGGTGAAAAAAAAAAACATAAATAAAATGTGCGATTAGGAGGAAATTATGCTTAAAAACAAGGTAGCAAAAGCGCTAAAAAGTAAAACCATTTAATCTTTACGTGTAAAAAAATAAATGCCATTAATTAAGGCTCTCATGGTAGCAGTTCCCCTATTTATTATTGTCCAATAAAAGCAAAAATAAATAAATAATAATAATAATGTACAGCTTGCTGCCCCCACTAAAGTTCCCTGAGTGGGCGCACTGCAGGAAATTAGATGGGAAAAATGATTGTTTTTTGGAAACAAACTAATATTTGTAGCCAAATATCTTCATGTTCTCTGGCAGCTGACTCCACATTTAACGATGGAAAGGAGGCAGCTCAGATTAGTGCTTTAACAGCTGACACACAGGAGGGGCCGGGGAGGACTAACCGTAGAGTTAAAAAATATATATATTTAGGTGTGCGGCCCCATTCGGCCCCCCCGTCTAGTCGCCCGTTTCTCCTGCTGTAAAGACTCAAACCTTAATCAGTCGTTGGTCTCGTCTTAGATTCGGGAGCCGTATGTCTATCCCGCGCATGTTTAACACCCTCACTGTATTACCCTCTACCACCTCTGCTGGGAGGCTATTTCACTTATCTACTGAAGTAAGTGAGTGCCTCCTTCTGAGTGAAAGTTTGCTCATCTGTCTTTTACCTCTTCCCAAAATAAATAAATAAATAAATAATAAAAACTAATTTCTTGACCTCACTGTTTTTTTAGCATGGGATAAATGTAACATTCCATAATTTAACTCTTTTCATTTTAATGTTTTTTTAATAGTCAATATTGCAACATTATTTATCACAAATAATCATCTACGTTTTAGCGGAGTCCCAATCAATAAGTGATTAATTCATTAATTGTCCCTTCTGTTCCGATCCATTATCTGGAGCCAGTTATTATCTCTGGCAAGAATCCAAGCCATAAATCTCGTTTTGGATAATATCAAATTAATTTAACGGAATGACAGAGTTTTCATACTCTGAGGATTTTATTGAGTTTCAGACAAAGATCTTTATTGTTACAGACAACAGCTGGTTTGTTCGTAAAAGACATTATTTTTTTTTTAGTCTAACATTTTTAATATTTTATTGTTAAGTGAAATTTGTGTTCTGGTGAAGTCAGCCCTGGCAATAAACAGTTTTTAAACTCTGTCCAACACCAAACTATACATATTCATCATCTACTGAATTAAAGGGAAAGGCCACCATTTTTTATTCCTCAAATCAGATTAAAAATAAGTTTTCATAAATCTTGCTGTTATCTTTTTTATTACCCCAGTTGTAGTTTTTGCCCCATAATATAAAGTTTTCAGGCAGCTGCGTATCAGCCGTTTGTATGATTCTCGCTCTGTTATCTGATCCCCCGATCTACTAAACCCCCCAACTCCTTATCATACTGCCTGTGGGGAACAATAGAATGACTCGGCCTCAATCACCCAGTCGGACTCTCTGACTAATGAAAGTCTATGGAGGAACGGACTTCATTAGCATCGCCATAAAGCATCAGCTCGAAGCTGCAACTTTTTTTAGACCGAAGTACCCCGTTGAGATTTCATTCTAGCCAGCCCAGAACACAACGATAGAATTATCCCGGTTCTTCTAAACGGTGGGTTTATTTTGTACGATTTGGCTTCTAATTCGTTAGAATTTTTTTTTTAGGTCAGAATTCTCAGCAGAGATCGTTGTCCTCCCTGGAACTTTCCCGGTTCCTTTTCGGTCGCTCGGTGAATAAAGCTCTGCGGTGTTTGCGATAAATACTAACGTATTCATAAAGCGAAGAAGTTGAAGTTTCATTTACATGAACGTATTCACCGCTGTTCTATCATTCCGATTTCCTCTGTAAATTGTCAGGATGTAGATGGCGCGCGGGGGAGGGGAGATTTTTGTTGTTGTTGTTGTTAATATCTGGAACGGAAAAATTTTTATGGATTCTAAATCTTC
Source organism: Spea hammondii (assembly GCA_029215755.1). Lineage (NCBI taxonomy): Eukaryota > Metazoa > Chordata > Amphibia > Anura > Pelobatidae > Spea > Spea hammondii. The sequence goes on from JARDYJ010000002.1 coordinate 3,449,365, forward strand.
AACAAACCGGCCCCAAAAATACTGCTGACAGCTCCATAAAGCGATTTATATTTACACGGCGCTATCTGCATATTCATGGGGGAGAAAGGAGCGATAAGTAAATAAATATAAATATGTATACGTTTGGGGAAAGGTTTCACGGAACAGTAGAATATAAAATGTAATCACGTTGTGTGTTTGGGTGCCGGTTACATCGTAACCGGAATCCCGTCAGATTCATGTTGAGTTTTCTTCCCGTAAATCAGCCGGAAAATCTGCTTTATTCTCAAACCTTAAACTGGAGATATTATTTTATCAAGAGGTAACTTTGTAATTTCCACCGCTATGACATCACTGGCTGCGATGTCATGCATGACTCTCCCCACATCATGTGACATCATGCCTGCCCACAGGATGCCATGTCTGCTCCTGTTTTCCAGCATGCACTTTTCCCCGACGGATGGGAGACACCACTCTACTCTACTCTACTCCACTCACACTAACTCTCTCGCACACTCACTTTCCCCAACACCCCACATCGAATTACCGTTACCTTTATCATGTCAGGCACCCGTCTTCCCCTTTGTTGGCATGCAGTACGAGCTGCCATGTTACTGTGGGGTCTCGCATCACCCGGCTGAGTGCCTGTGCCCCCGAAAGGGCCGGTCAAGTGTTAGGGGTCATGTTGGGTTGGCCCTTCTTGAATAATTTGGACCAGCTGGGAGCCATTGGTCCCTTGGCACTGTGGCCAGCCCACCCTTACCCGCGTTCCTTCCAAACCGACACCTATAAAGCGCGTCGAATAAATAAAGAATTATTTTTCTTGTTGTTTTTAATAAATGCAGGGAAAAAAAATGGATTTTTACAGATAATCAGACGCACGGCTTCAGCTTTTGACAAGATCAGTAATTTTGTTGTCATTTTGTAGACAGAAGCGAAAACAACATCAATAAAACACTCAGTATCGAGCCGGGTAATAATCATTCCGCTGGCACCGGCGCTGCGTTCACAGACATTCACGCTGCTTCTTCGAGATCTTCTTCGCTGTGTTCTTCCCAAAAGCCCACTTTGAGCTCCTGGGGGGGGAAAAAAGGGGCATCAATGGAGAAAATGGGGGCTTTGGGTCATGGAGAGGGACTGTCGCTCCTAAACTAAGACAGTTGGGAGGTGTGAAGCTGTTATGCAGTAGGTGCTGCCTATTTTGTGCAAAGTAAACTAAGTTCAACTTCTAAACAAGAATGTTATAAAATCAAACATTAACGCTGATCATTTTATATCAGTTCTGCAAATCACGCTCGTTTACGGCAAACAGAGCAAAGTACACGGCGAAGGCCGCATTACTGAAGCAAAGGTCCGGGGTTCGTCGTGTTTTCAGTCGATACAGAGAGAAGAAAACAGGTGATGAGAACGTCGGACAACACAATTCTCCTTCTTTCTTCTACTTTCTTCTTCTTCGTATAGCGCCCAGCGCTTGATTAAAATTAGATTGAATTAATACACTTTTTCGGACTTAGCTTTGAACAGTCCTCTGGACACCATATTATTGACATCTCGAGAGCAAACGATCATATCCTAGATATATTCAGCGTGATACCCGCACGACGTTTCAGGGGTCCTAATCGTGACACCAGTGTGGGGGGTTTGTGGCCGGGCAGGGAGAGGGTACAGGCCCTTTACAATCTCAGTCTTCTCATGGAGAACCCCCCACATTGAAGTGATTTCCAACTGTGCCTCAAAAGTATCCATAATATATTCACACACTAACATACCTAGACACATACACACGCTAAGAGATCCACATACATAATAACATAGCCAGACACACACGCTAACATACACACAGTCTAACATACCTTGACACGCACTAACACACACACATACACACGCCAACACACAACCACATGCTGTAACATATCCAGCCACAAACACTAACATCCACAGACACACTTACAAACAGACCCCCCACATATACACACTAACATACTTAGACACACACATATGCTAACATACCCACATACACACTAACACACCCAGACACACACTAACACACCAGACACACACTAACATACCAGACACACACTAACATACCAGACACACATATACACACAAACATACACACACTAACACACCAGACACACACTAACACACCAGACACAGATATGCACACTAACACACCAGACACAAACATACACATGCTACTAACCAGACACACACGGATACATAGCAGGGTTGTGTGACCCCTCTGAGCCCCTACTCCTGGAAATCAGAAAAACAACTAGGTGGGGGCATCTACCCTGCCCCCCCCCTCGTCCCATAATTGCATAATGTTCTTTTTAAGATGAAGAGCCTAAACTTACACTGCATACCATTGATTTTCCTCCTGTGAATCAATACCTCTTTTTATACAGAACAATATCTGACGGGACCCCATTTAAGATATTATTTACGCATTTATTTCATTTTCCAAAATGCATAACTTTGCATTTATCAACATTACATCTCGTCAGTCGCTTGGCTGCCCCGTCCTCCGATCCGACCAAATCTCCTTTGTCTGTTTCCGGCTGTATTTACCCAACATTGTGCTATCCGCAGACCCCGATAAGTGGCTTTCAGGACCCCCTGCCAGATCATTAATAAAAGACATTAAATATCAGCGGGCCCCTGGCAGACCCCTAAGAGACCCCACATACCAGTTGGATAATTTCCATTAACAATAAATCCCTGAACTTCAGTCCAGGCACAAACAGTATTTCCTACGCTGACCTCTCGTCATTTGTACAGTAACCTTTTCTATGGAATTGTATCAAATGCTTTCACAATCCGGTTTCTTTGACACAGTGTGTTCTTTAGAATATATGTTGACTTACTGATGAAATTATTTGTCGAAATGGAATCGTGAATGTTATCCCTCAAGGAGCTTTTAACTCGTTTCCCCACATCGGATGTCAGCCTCACCGGTCTACAGTTACCCGGCTGAGCTTTTGGTCTTATTTTCTTACATTTTGGAACCACTTTCTGCAAGTCTTCCGGCACCGGACCAGACAAAAGAGAATCCTTGGAGATCAAAAGCAACGGTCTGGCTCTTTCTTGGCTGAGCCACCCGTTAGTACCCGAGGATGTATCCCACCTGACCCAGGGGCTTTATCTATTTTAATTTTTATTAAGCAAATCTGAAAACCAGGTCTCTTGTGAGGTTTGCATTCTTCAGGGCCAGCAAGGACTTTGGGCACAAAGAGGGACTGGCCAAGCTAAACAAGGACAGCTGTGAGATATGCACCCTAGATTTCTTCTTTTATTCCCAAAAGGGGGCACTATTTTGTTAATTGATAACAAATAATGTCGAAGGTCATCCTGCCCCGAGACCTTTGTGCAGACAGAGACTACAGCTCTGGACTTGGTCCGATAAACATTATTTGTCGAGTTAATAATTGCCCTCTCGTGTTTTTACCGACATTCCAAATATTTCTATTTTTGGGTAAGATTGTTAGACATTATTTCCTTGCCCTAAACCTGCTAATTATTACGTTCATGAAGTCACCATAACTCCATCATAAAGAAGCTCATATTTTAGAACTTCCTATATTTTTTTATTTTTGTAATTTTTTAAACCGAATGAGCTGCTTTGTCCCGGAACAAAGACTTCCCCGAACCAATGGGCAGCAATCAGAAACTTAAAGGGGAGAGATAACTTAATGGGGAGGAAAAATCATGCAGATTCTGAGAATTTTAAGATTGCTGCTCCCACTGTATGTAGATAATGGGTGATTTTAATAATATAGATAATGGGTGATTTTAATAATTTTAATAATAATATATATTGATTATTAATAATCTGTAAGCACCGTTACATGGGTTTATTTAATGTGTAGAACTGTATAGGATTTGGGAAAAGTGACAGATCTGCTTTAAATTTGAACTGTTTCCAAAGAAAATTCGTGAACACATCCCCGCTCTAATGCCATACACTAGCACACACTCACGCTGACACCATACGCTTACGCACCATACATATGCTTACACACCATACATATGCTTACACACACTCTTAAACCATACATTTTAATTCCCTGCCAGTCAGTGGATGCCAGGACTGGTGGGCACACTTATGCGGGTGCGGCAGATGCTTGCCATCCAGGCTCCCCAGTTACTGAGCTGCGTTACATGGCCCCTTGGTAGTAGTGGAGCGGGTCCCACAGGGGGTATGAACTGCATTTTAGAAAGGGCTCCATGCGAGGTAAGTTGGAGGGGAGGGAGGGAGCTGTGCAAGCAGCACTGTAGATAGGAGAGGGAGAGAGGGTGTATGTGTGTATATATGTATGTGTCATTGTATGGTGTTATAGTGTGTGCCTGTGTTTGTGTATGGTGTTAGAGTATATGTGTTTGTGTATTATGTTAGAGTGTACGTGTATGCTGTTAGAGTGTAAGTGCATGGTGTTAGAGTGTAAGTGTATGGTGTTAGAGCAGGGGCGGCCAAATGCGGCCCGCGGAACCTCGAGGTGCGGCCTGCGTGAGATCGGCAGCCAGGATCACAAGAGCCCTGTTGCTTACTTGTGGGAGGGGCTATTCTCTCCTCCAGTCCCGCCTCCTCTGTGGGGAGAACGAGGGAAGCCGCGCCCCCTGCTGAAGTCTGTGAGCGGCATCGAGAGCTGTAGAGCAGGTAAGGGGGTGGGGTAGGTTGTGTGAATGAGTATGTCTGATTGAGGGAATGAATCTGTGAATGAATGAATTTGTGTGTGTGTGATAGCATGGATGTGTAAGTGCTGGAACCTAGGCATGATGGGACTGTGATTGCTGTTAGCAATCACACTCCTATCATGCCAAGTCAGCCAGTACATGCTGAAACCTGGCTAGCTGCCCCCCTTGTGTATTGATGCTGCCAGCAGTATGGGGTCACAGTCCCATCATGCCTAGGTTCCCGCATTCACTGGTTGCCTGGGTATAAAAAGAGTGTGTTTGCTGTCAGCAATCAGACTCCTATCATGCCAAGTCATATTGTTGATTTTTTTTGTCCAATTGTGGTGTGTTACTTTTAATAAAAGTGTGGTTACACACTAAAATTGGACAAAAAATACAATGCCCAGCCAACCAGTACATGCTGGAATCTGGGTATGCCTGAGATTGCTGTTAACAATCATAATATATAATTTTTTTGTACAATTTTGGTGTGTGACTTACTTTTATTAAAAGTGTGGGGGGGCACTTTCAGTTTCGGCTAAGTGAACCCTGAATTTTCGGTTTTGGTCCAGAATTTTCATTTTAGTGCATCGCTAAAATAAATAGAAACTATTTTATTTTTACTTATCCAGAATCCTGAATTTGTAGGCCCAGAAATCAGTGAGAGGAAAAGTAAAGGTTTTGCGTCATTTACTTTATTTTTATCTGGATATTTTCTCTTGCACGTATACAATTCTGATGAAGTGGCCCACTGCAGAAAAAACTTGGACACCCCTGTGTTAGAGTGTATGTGTAAGTGTATGGTAGAGTGTATGTGTATAGTGTTAGAGTGTAAGTGTATGGTGTTAGAGTGTATGTGTAAGTATATGGTAGAGTGTATGTGTAAGTGTAGTGTTAGAGTGTAAGTGTATAGTGTTAGAGTGTATGTGTAAGTGTATGGTGTTAGAGTGTAAGTGGATGGTGTTAGAGTGTATGTGTTTGGTAGAGTGTATGTGTAAGTGTATAGTGTTAGAGTGTATGTGTAAGTGTATAGTGTTAGAGTGTATGTGTATGGTGTTAGAGTGTAAGTTTATGGTGTTAGAGTGTATGTGTAAGTGTATGGTGTTAGAGTGTATGTGTATGGTGAGAGTGTATGTGTATGTGTATGGTGTTAGAGTGTATGTGTATGGTGTTAGAGTGTATGTGTAAGTGTATGGTGTTAGAGTGTATGTGTATGTTGTTAGAGTGTATGTGTATGGTGTTAGAGTGTATGTGTATGTTGTTAGAGTGTATGTGTAAGTGTATGGTGTTAGAGTGTATGTGTATGCTGTTAGAGTGTATGTGTATGTTGTTAGAGTGTATGTGTATGGTGTTAGAGTGTATGTTGTTAGAGTGTATGTGTATGTTGTTAGAGTGTATGTGTATGTTGTTAGAGTGTATGTGTATGTGTATGGTGTTAGAGTGTATGTGTATGTTGTTAGAGTGTATGTGTATGTGTATGGTGTTAGAGTGTATGTGTATGTTGTTAGAGTGTATGTGTAAGTGTATGGTGTTAGAGTGTATGTGTATGTTGTTAGAGTGTATGTGTATGTGTATGGTGTTAGAGTGTATGTGTATGATGTTAGAGTGTATGTGTAAGTGTATGGTGTTAGAGTGTATGTGTATGGTGTTAGAGTGTATGTGTAAGTGTATGGTGTTAGAGTGTATGTGTAAGTGTATGGTGTTAGAGTGTATGTGTATGGTGTTAGAGTGTATGTGTATGGTGTTAGAGTGTATGTGTAAGTGTATGGTGTTAGAGTGTATGTGTATGGTGTTAGAGTGTATGTGTATGTGTATGGTGTTAGAGTGTATGTGTATGTTGTTAGAGTGTATGTGTATGGTGTTAGAGTGTATGTGTATGTTGTTAGAGTGTATGTGTAAGTGTATGGTGTTAGAGTGTATGTGTATGTTGTTAGAGTGTATGTGTATGTGTATGGTGTTAGAGTGTATGTGTATGATGTTAGAGTGTATGTGTAAGTGTATGGTGTTAGAGTGTATGTGTATGGTGTTAGAGTGTATGTGTAAGTGTATGGTGTTAGAGTGTATGTGTATGGTGTTAGAGTGTATGTGTAAGTGTATGGTAGAGTGTATGTGTATGGTGTTAAAGTGTATGGTGTTAGTCATGTGATGTCATCTCCAGCGTGTAACGTCTGAAGGGTCTGATCTTTTTTTAAAAATTTAAAAAAAACAACCTATCAGTGACTGCTTTTATATCACATGATAATTATGCATAAATCGCTAGAATTTTTAGCGAGGCACGATATTCTCCGATGAAAGAATTATTTCTGGGAAGGCTTTAGGCGGACGGCAGTGATAAGAATGATGCTTCTAATGCTGCATTTGGATTAAAAAGCGTTAAATTCAGAGAGTAGGTGGAACCGCATCGCAAACCGTGGCCTGGACCTTTTCTTGCGTTTTTTTTATGTAACCGATTCTTTATCTGCTGGAATCTACAGACATTTGGACATCTCCTGCTGGAACGGCGACTTTTCTCAGCAATCAGAACCTTGAAACGTATAAATCGCTGACAAAATTTCCCTAAATAATAAATGAACCGAAAAGCACGACTTTAGAATGGAAATGGAATCTGAAGGAAAGCACAATGTCGTTCTCTGACTGCCGAAGGAAATCATGCGATGTGCAAACAGACGGTAAAGCGCCAAAATATTACATTTAACGAGGCTGCTCCAACGTCGGCTGACTGCGGACCTGTCTATACATTCTATTCACTAATTCTATCCACGTAGTTACCAGCTGTCCCATTGTTCCTGGAACAGTCCCAGAATACATATGTATGAGAAACCCTCTTGACGTGTTTTCCGCGGGCGAGCCGCCATCATAACTTCCGGTTCTCAGGATCAGCAGGCATTCCTCCTCCCCATCAGGTTATCTCCCGACTATTGTTAACTTCCTAATTATTGTTGATTGGTTTAGGCAACCACCACATTTTCTTGAAAGCAATTAAATTAAGGAAGGCCGCCCTTTTTGATCAAAGTGAAGAAATTTGGAGTTTATTAAAATAAGAGTTTATTTTTTATTTTTAAATTGAAGCACCAAAACATTCACCCAAGCCCCTCCCACATTTATATTATGGCCACACCCACATCACCTCTAGCGCCGCCTCTAATTATACACATAATAGAACCAAGCCATTCTCCCGTGCGTATAGCAGATGGTATTGCTTATAACGGTTGAAAAGTTGATATTTCTGGGGAAAATGTAAAATTCTCGGCCTCATAATCTAATATTTTGTGATCAAAGGGCCCTGCGGAGGAATCCCCAACGTAACCGGACACATTTCACAGAAAAGTCTCATTAAATCGATCCCCTCCGAGCTGAAATGACGCCTCGTTCGCTCCATATCTCTCCGCGGCAAACTAATGATCTCTCGGCAAACTAATGATGTGTCAGAGCGGCCGACGGCGGCTATGCCTTTTATCCGAGACAGTTTAGCCCGACTCGCGTTCTCTTTTGACAGGTGGAGAAGATATTAGGGAACGTGGCGCGTAAATATATAAGGGCCGGTGATAGGAATATTTTCTTGATACAGTGTATTCCGAAATAGAACGCCGGATTTATTCTCCTACAGATCTTTAACCCTTTTGTCTTTGTAGCGGCAAGGAATTCACCGATTGTGCCATTTTGTTAAGAAGCGTTTGGGTCAGAATAGTCTAATTAACAGATTTTGGATATAATCCCACCGTCATCGGTTACTAATGGGATAAAGATAAAAAGCTAGAAATATGGGACTGGAGTCAGAGATCAGTCTAAACCTGGAATGAGCGTTAACGCTGGTAGAATTTTCAATTCGACTCCCTGCGGGGGAAAAAACCACGCTGCTCGTGCGACTTAGTCAGCGACCGATTAAAGAAAAGCTCCATTGGAATCAATAGAAAAACAGCTTCTACTAAATCTACGATTAGAATCCACAAGACGCCTCTCATGAAATGTATCTCACTGTAGCAAGCTGAAAAACAAATCTCAGTATACCAGTGACAAATAAAAAAGAAGCCACAATGCTGCTATTGTAATATATACGCCACCAAAATCTGAATAACATAGATTTACTTATCAGCACAGGCACTTCTGCACTGTTATATATTTACTTTGATTCCAATATTTGACGGATATCTTCATTTATTTTATGTTATTTCTCTTAGAAGGTATCCTGATCTCTGATCTCCTCAGACCAGCAGCCTCCAGCCACAGGAGCAGAGATTCTGAGAAGAGACAAGAGCTCGCAGGGCCGGCCCAAGGCAAAATGCCGCCTGGGGCGAATTTTAAAATGCTGCCCCCCCCCTTATCTACCCTTCCTCTCCCTCCGTCCCTGCCGCCCCCCCCCCCCCTTGTACTTACCTTTCAGCAGTCCTGCGGCGAGTCTCTCGCTCTCTCTCTCTCCCTCTCTCTCTTTCGCTTTTTTTTTAAAAAAAAAGGGCTTGGGCTTCAAAAGTGCCGCCTGGAGCGGTTGCCCCACTTGGCTCCATTGTCGGGCCGGCCCTGAGAGCTCGGATCCGTGTGTATGGAGGTCCATGTGTATGACAGTGTGTGTATGGAGGTCCGTGTGTATGACAGTGTGTGTATGGAGGTCCGTGTGTATGACAGTGTGTGTGTATGGAGGTCCGTGTGTATGACAGTGTGTGTATGGAGGTCCATGTGTATGACAGTGTGTGTATGGAGGTCCGTGTGTATGACAGTGTGTGTGTATGGAGGTCCGTGTGTATGACAGTGTGTGTATGGAGGTCCGTGTGTATGACAGTGTGTGTATGGAGGTCCGTGTGTATGACAGTGTGTGTATGGAGGTCCGTGTGTATGACAGTGTGTGTGTTAACATGGGGATGTCTCTAACACACCATCCAAATTTTACACCTGTGTAGGGGTGGAGCTGGCGGCAGAAGTTGGTGGCCAGGTTAGGGCCCCTCCCCTGCCTTATACCTCAAGAGCGACCTTGCAGAACGATGCAAGGTGGCCATGTGGGAGCCTTAACAGCTTTTACGGCTCTGTGGAACAGTCAGGAGAGATCGAATGTTTTAAGGAGCCACGTTTCTCTGTATGAAGACTACGATGGAAGTCAGGATGGTTCCGCTTAAATATAAATTCTGAATCCATTCTCGTTCCCAATATTCTAAAGCGAGAACCTGCATCAAACCAAAGATTCGGGAACGGCAGCGGAAAGTGTCCTGATCTGATCGGAGCCTGGAGCTGCTAACAGGATAAAGGCGTCACATCAGGACCATAAGAGGAACCTTCGTGTTTCAGGCTCTTTGAGGCTCTTCTCCTTTTGTGAGGTTTGTAAAGGTATCCTTATTTCAGGGAGGTACCGGTTCTTTCCCGTCAGATCGTGGCCACCACTTATGGTGTTGGGTGCTCGGTGAGGAAGTCATCCTGATAACTTGTTGGCTCGAGTGTCACTATCCCGGCTCCGGACGCCGCCGGGAGGAGGTCTGGCCGCGGTTCCCGTACGCCAGCCGTTCGGGACGGCGGGCGGTCCTCCGCTCGTGGCACTAGTAGCGGGCGAAGGGTTGTCCGCGGGTCCCGGGAAAACATCTCCCCGGACAGCGGACGACCCTCCGCCCGAGGTATTGGGACACGGGGAGGATTCGGCCCCGGGAACAGTAGTTCCCGGAGCCTGTGTACTTACCCGTCCTCCGGTCGTCGGTCCGCCTCCCGGGCACGCTGCGCGTTGCAGGAGGAATGATGGACGGCTGGGGGGCGTGGTTTTGGTTCTGGTCTGGGAGGGGCTTGTGGAATGGCGCCAGTTTTTAAAAGCCGGCTGTGCCTTTCACAAGCACCCTGTTGTGGTCTTCAGATTGTGTATTTAGCTCGTGCATCAAGTTTCCTGTTTTTGATCCTCAGCTTGCCTGACTCTCCCTTGCTCCACGATTCGGTACCTTTGCTTGTGATCTCTGGTTTTGACCCCTGGCTCGTCTGACTATCTGCTTCGTGCATCTGACCTCTGGCTCGTCAGACTACCTGCTCCGTGTATCAGACCCCTGGCTCTGCTGACTACCCGCATTGTGCTCCTGTCTCGTGCTGTGCCTTGCCGCGGCTGCTGCCGCTCAGAACCTATCTCCAGCTGGTGGGAGGTTGTCCACTGTTGGGATCGTCTAAGTCCTGGACTGCTGCTGCCGGGAACTCCCCTCTCAGTAGCGGTACTTTGGGCAGAAGAACTTCTGCGGGGACGACCTTCCTTAATAGTCCAGCGAAACAGTGACATCGAGATACTCTTTTAGTTGGTCCCAGTGCCTTTCCTTGTAATTACGCTGAATTTCCCATAATGTACCACAGACTTTAAAAAAGAGGATCTACCAGAGAAAGGATTGGCTGATGACAATGTCCTACCAAACTCGGTCTATGTCTTCAGCCCTGCCCCGGAACGATCTGGGTTTGCCCACAATCCAAGGATCTCAGGTGAATGGACAGATTCTCTGGGTATTACCCAAGTCTCTGTGTTTTGGGGTGAATACGCAGATTCTCAGGGTTTTTACCCCGGTCTCAGGGTGAGTAGGCCAATTCTCACACAGTCTCCCTCACATACGGACTCCTTCTAATTCTCCTCCGATTTAATGATATCTGAGCATCCCATCTGGTGCTTTCCTCCCTACAATATCACACCTGGAATCCCTGCTTGAATACAGGTGACAAGGTATGGGTTTCGTAAAAACAATTTCATTGTCACCATAAAGAAAACATTAACATTTGGAGAGCCCACAGGGCCTGTGACAGTGGCACTCAAACCATGGTCTCTGGACCTTTAGTGGTCCCCTTGATACTTGGTATACTGGATTCTCTTCAAATGAGGGAGTCTACAACTGGGTGAGAGATCTTTCCTGACACCTATTGCTTTATTATACATACGCCGATCCCATGCATGTTTAAATCCCCTTACTGTATTACCCTCAACCACTTCTGCTGGGAAGCTGTTCCACTTATCTACCACCTTCTCCGTAAAATACTAAGTAATTACTTAAATAATTATGAGCTAAATTCTTTTCCTACCCCAGGGAACGCACCTGCGTACCATAATTACTATAATTCTAGAGCTTTCAGGTGCCTATTTAATCCTTGCCCTATTATGCAATCGGATTGAATAACGGGCAACGGTGCCAATTCTAAGCAGTTACAGAACGTGAAGTGAAACGGAATCTCATTTTTTTTTTATCCTCCCTCTTTGGAATTTTAGTAGTTTTGAAAAATTATAGCATTTGTCTTTCAAATGACCTCTTGTATGGTTTATAAAATGCACAGCTTTTAAGAAAAATCCTTCCGCTTCATCATTTTTATTTGCATTCAGATTACCAGCGGTTACCATCCTTCGGCGCCGTCATATTTTCATAAACCCCGCAATTTTGCTGATTTACAAGCATCTGCCAGAGAGATTTGGTAGAAATATATGAAATCAGGAAGAATAATGTGAGGTTATTTGAATAATGCGTGGATTATTTAGTACAGTCCACTCTCAGTAGCACACACACACACATATATATATATATATATATACCGTAGTCAATAAAAGTCTAATTATTTTCATTTATCCATTTGTAATTATTTTATTATTATTATTATTTGTAATTATGGAAGGTAGGGGGGTTTAGGCTGTGGGGGGGGGTATCTGTGATGTCACAATAATGATCCCTGCCTCCTCTTTTTTACCAGCATGCCAGCCAGCTGCTCTCACAATAGATCCGCTAGCGGTATGATGGCAATTTATTCTCTACCAATAGGACCCTTATCCCTCTTAGTAAATGTGTAATATGTATGTACTGGTATACGTGTTTTTTTAACACAAAGGCCATGTAGGTGACATTATACAACATTCCCCGGGGTAGGCACATATAAGATGGGTGTAAATCCCGTAACTATACTAAAACACGTGATTACCGCTTTTGCACGTCTGGTTCACTAGCTTTTGCGGCTCTAACAGCTGCCAGCATGCAGTTATACTCTTTTTATTCCCGTTACCATTATAGCAGGCAGCCATTTTAGGCTACGTGCTCCATGCATCTATTTCTGTCTGAAAGCAGAGATCTGAATTCTGAATTCTTTGTACATTCAGTGAATCTGCGCGATTTGTCACACTGGCCAATCAGCAGAAGTCTCTCCTCTTTAACGTAAGTAGTGCATTACGCTTAAATACACAAGACTTTCATTGGGTAAGATAGGGGAGTGTGACGACTGTCGAAATAATGATACATTTCCAGCCTTTAAGTGACGGATTTGTAGCAACATCATATTCCTAAAACGAGGGCACAGAATCACTAAATCTGTATATTCCTCCTTTATTTTCTCTGGCTCGTTCCTACCATTCTGTACCAGTGCAGCTGCTATTAATTAGTATTACAGCTGGAGACTAACATTTCTCAGAAAGCGGACATAAAAAAAAATATATTTTTCTTTTGTGGAAGAAGAAGGAATACAGACTAAATTTAAAGTGGAATCACCATGATCACAGTGCAGAATCTCTTTACCAGTGCATTTCTTTGTGCCCCAAATCCTCCCCCTGATGCCCCTCTCTCCTCCCCCCGATGCCCCTCTCTCTTCCCCCGATGCCCCTCTTTTCTAGGAGGTCAGAATGTTTGCTGGGTATGAGGGGATCGCAGGGTTCTACAGCCCTAAAAGCCCCGATAACGTGTATAGAAACAGCAGGGAACGGCTTTATAAATTGTGTGGAAAAAAAAGTCGTTATGTGCTGGTACGCCCTCGGTCAGCAGGCCTCACAGAGGAAGCACAGATCTCCACTCGCTGAGCAGGGCTGTGGAGTGGAGTACTGGGGGGTCACGGTCCGCCCCAGTGCCATTTATCGGGGGGGGAGCTACACTGAGGTCCCAAGACTCCCGAGAATTTCTTCTTTCTAAACGTTTCCTTCCCTTCTATGCGGAACTAATTCCGTTTCCACGTCTCCTTTCCTCCAGCTCTGCTTCTTCTCTTTCCTCTTTCTTCTGTCTTTCTTCGCTTCTCTCTGTCTGATAAGGTCTCCTGGAGTACTTCTACAAAAGGGGCGGAGCCACTGCATGCACGCGTATATAGCCTCTCCCAAGTTCTTCAAATCAGGGGGGGTTTAAAGGCTCCCCCCTTTTGTGGAAGTACTTTTTCCCGGGAACACTTAATTATCAAATGACACAAAGGCAGACTCTGATTCAAGGTTTCCGTGTTGTTTTTATCTAATTAAACATCCAGAGGAAAGAAACATTGACAGATCTGCTAAAACAAAGAGAGAAATCAATGTGGAAGAAACATGAGGGACGGACTTGAGCTTTTTGAACCTCTCGTTTCTACCGTTTATAAAGAATTTTAGAATTTGGAATTACATGAAAAAGATCTCCTGCTGCAACATTTTCCTGGCAATAAACATCAGCTAGATCTGGAAACCATGGCCCGGAAAAGTATACCCAGTGTCTCGCTGGCACATAGAAGACTATAAAAAATTCCTGGAGAGATGTCTTATTTTTTTGTTCTGCTGACATCAAACGGCCATTTTTTTTTTAAATTGGTGACTTTAATCCTCTGTCCGCTATAAATAAATCGTTTCCTAAGCAGGTGAGCTCCTTATGAAAGTCCCTGGATATTGAAATCACTCGCCCTGGGCTCCTGAGCTCTGATGACTGATTCACCGGAGCGAATTCTGCGTAATACGAACCAGAAATCAGGAATTGTTCCCCAATTGTCCTGCGTGGAAGTGATACACTCTGCAAACAGCAAAGAGAGCTTTCTGTAAACGCATCAAACGCGGCGTCCTCGGAATTGAGGAAATTGAAACCTGTAGAGGTTAAACGACTCCTTAATCGCTGCCAGAGCCCATGACAGAATGTTACGGGAATCGCGGGGACAATGATGGACTCTTCTGTCAAACAACCATTGGCCACCTCACTGTCTGACTGACACATTGGCTGCCAAAACCTAATCCAAAAGACTAATTAACTTGATTACTACAAAGGCAATAACATGGGTGCTCCTAACCTAACCGATGTAAGGAGATACATATAGGACTGTGAAAGGAACAAGTGCTCATCCCTTCAGGTTTTAAGAAAAGGAATTTTCACATAAAGCAGGGAAAAGAGTTCTTTACAGTAAAAGCAGTAAAGATGTGGAATCCGCTCCCCACAGAGATTCACTAGATGCCTTTAAATATGGGATGGAAAGTATATAATATGTGGAATACACAGGTTATAAGGACGGGATTAGTTATCCGGCCGGAGAGTGTATATAATATATAATATGAGGAATATACAGGGATATAACGGGTTATAAGGACGGGATTAGTTATACGGCCGGAGAGTATATAATATATAATATGAGGAATATACAGGGATATAACGGGTTATAAGGACGGGATTAGTTATACGGCCGGAGAGTATATAATATATAATATGAGGAATATACAGGATATAACGGATTATAAGGACGGGATTAGTTATACGGCCGGAGAGTATATAATATATAATATGAGGAATATACAGGGATATATCGGGTTATAAAGACGGGATTAGTTATACGGCCGGAGAATATATAATATGAGGAATATACAGGATATAACGGGTTATAAGGACGGGATTAGTTATACGGCCGGAGAGTATGGAATATATAATATGAGGAATATACAGGGATATAATGGGTTATAAAGACGGGATTAGTTATACGGCCGGAGAGTATGGAATATATAATATGAGGAATATACAGGGATATAACGAGTTATAAGGACGGGATTAGTTATACGGCCGGAGAGTATATAATATATAATATGAGGAATATACAGGGATATAACGGGTTATAAGGACGGGATTAGTTATACGGCCGGAGAGTATATAATATACAATATGAGGAATATACAGGATATAACGAGTTATAAGGACAGGATTAGTTATACGGGCCGGAGAGTATATAATATATAATACGAAGAATATACAGGATATAACGGGTTATAAGGACGGGATTAGTTATACGGGCCGGAGAGTATATAATATATAATACGAAGAATATACAGGATATAACGGGTTATAAGGACGGTATTAGTTATACGGCCGGAGGGTATATAATATACAATATGAGGAATATACAGGATATAACGAGTTATAAGGACGGGATTAGTTATACGGGCCGGAGAGTATATAATATATAATATGAGGAATATACAGGATATAACGGGTTATAAGGACGGGATTAGTTATACGGCCGGAGAGTATGGAATATATAATATGAGGAATATACAGGGATATAACGGGTAATAAGGACGGGATTAGTTATACGGCCGGAGAGTATATAATATATAATATGAGGAATATACAGGGATATAACGGGTTATAAGGACGGGATTAGTTATACGGCCGGAGAATATATAATATGAGGAATATACAGGGATATAACGGGTTATAAGGACGGGATTAGTTATACGGCCAGAGAGTATATAATATATAATATGAGGAATATACAGGGATATAACGGGTTATAAGGACGGGATTAGTTATACGGGGCGGAGAGTATATAATATATAATATGAGGAATATACAGGATATAACGGGTTATAAGGACGGGATTAGTTATACGGCCGAAGAGTGTATAATATATAATATGAGGAATATACAGGGATATAACGGGTTATAAGGACGGGATTAGTTATACGGCCGGAGAGTATGTAATATATAATATGAGGAATATACAGGGATATAACGGGTTATAAGGACGGGATTAGTTATACGGCCGGAGAGTATATAATATACAATATGAGGAATATACAGGATATAACGAGTTATAAGGACAGGATTAGTTATACGGGCCGGAGAGTATATAATATATAATACGAAGAATATACAGGATATAACGGGTTATAAGGACGGGATTAGTTATACGGGCCGGAGAGTATATAATATATAATACGAAGAATATACAGGATATAACGGGTTATAAGGACGGTATTAGTTATACGGCCGGAGGGTATATAATATACAATATGAGGAATATACAGGATATAACGAGTTATAAGGACGGGATTAGTTATACGGGCCGGAGAGTATATAATATATAATATATAATATGAGGAATATACAGGATATAACGGGTTATAAGGACGGGATTAGTTATACGGCCGGAGAGTATGGAATATATAATATGAGGAATATACATGGATATAACGGGTAATAAGGACGGGATTAGTTATACGGCCGGAGAGTATATAATATATAATATGAGGAATATACAGGGATATAACGGGTTATAAGGACGGGATTAGTTATACGGCCGGAGAATATATAATATGAGGAATATACAGGGATATAACGGGTTATAAGGACGGGATTAGTTATACGGCCAGAGAGTATATAATATATAATATGAGGAATATACAGGGATATAACGGGTTATAAGGACGGGATTAGTTATACGGCCGGAGAGTATATAATATATAATATGAGGAATATACAGGGATATATCGGGTTATAAGGACGGGATTAGTTATACGGCCGGAGAGTATGGAATATATAATATGAGGAATATACAGGGATATAACGGGTTATAAGGACGGGATTAGTTATACGGCCGGAGAGTATACAATATATAATATGAGGAATATACAGGATATATCGGGTTATAAAGACGGGATTAGTTATACGGCCGGAGAGTATACAATATATAATATGAGGAACATACAGGGATATAACGGGTTATAAGGACGGGATTAGTTATACGGCCGGAGACTATATAATATATAATATGAGGAATATACAGGGATATAACGGGTTATAAGGACGGGATTAGTTATACGGCCGGAGAGTATATAATATACAATATGAGGAATATACAGGATATAACGAGTTATAAGGACAGGATTAGTTATACGGGCCGGAGAGTATATAATATATAATACGAAGAATATACAGGATATAACGGGTTATAAGGACGGGATTAGTTATACGGGCCGGAGAGTATATAATATATAATACGAAGAATATACAGGATATAACGGGTTATAAGGACGGGATTAGTTATACGGCCGGAGAGTATATAATATACAATATGAGGAATATACAGGATATAACGAGTTATAAGGACGGGATTAGTTATACGGGCCGGAGAGTATATAATATATAATATATAATATGAGGAATATACAGGATATAACGGGTTATAAGGACGGGATTAGTTATACGTCCGGAGAGTATGGAATATATAATATGAGGAATATACAGGGATATAACAGGTTATAAGGACGGGATTAGTTATACGGCCGGAGAGTATACAATATATAATATGAGGAATATACAGGGATATAACGGGTTATAAGGACGGGATTAGTTATACGGCCGGAGAGTATATAATATACAATATGAGGAATATACAGGATATAACGAGTTATAAGTACAGGATTAGTTATACGGGCTGGAGTGTATATAATATACAATATGAAGAATATACAGGATATAACGGGTTATAAGGACGGGATTAGTTATACGGCCGGAGAGTATATAATATATAATATGAGGAATATACAGGATATAACGGGTTATAAGGACGGGATTAGTTATACGGCCGGAGAGTATATAATATATAATATGAAGAATATACAGGATATAACGGGTTATAATGACCGGATTAGTTATACGGCCGGAGAGTATATATTATATGAGGAATATACAGGATATAACGGGTTATAAGGACGGGATTAGTTATACGTCCGGAGAGTATGGAATATATAATATGAGGAATATACAGGGATATAACAGGTTATAAGGACGGGATTAGTTATACGGCCGGAGAGTATATAATATATAATATGAAGAATATACAGGGATATAACGGGTTATAAGGACGGGATTAGTTATACGGCCGGAGAGTATATAATATATAATATGAAGAATATACAGGATATAACGGGTTATAAGGGTCTCTTACAAAGTTCCTTGGCATTTCGTCTTACTTTGTGAAATAAAGTATATAATTGAGCTGAAATAAAGTATATAATTGAGCTAAAATAAGAAAAGGACGATGTGTTCCCCTGTAATAATACACCAAAGTAAGCAGCTTTCTTCACGTAGAGAATGTTTTATTACTTCTCCCCAAGACTCCTTAACTGTATCACACAGAACATATTATTTTGATGGCAGCCGCTGTAATTTCTGCCAATTTGGAAACATATATCATTATGACTAAATTAAGGTTCGGCTGACTTCATAGCAGATAATTATAGATGGTTCCAAAAAAACTAAATTTTCCATCACTTTAGACACAATTTAAAATCGTTATAAATCTCTCAGCTTTATGCAAATAGACTGTAAGCTCCCAGGAGCAGGACCCTCTTCTCCTTTTGTACCAGTGGCAGCTGCTTGGGGTGACTGAACCCCAATGTGCCGTTGTGGCCCCTGGTCGGGGTTGTATATTTTTATATTGGTATTTTAAAGTATTAAAAAAGAGATGTAGCGGTGTGGGGCAACAAATGGGCTTCTTGCCCAGGGCGACTCCATGGTTCAAGACTCACCCTCTCAGTACACCTTTAATATTATTTGGAAATTGTCTTTCTTTAATATTTTAAATTTTTATTTTTTTATTTTTATTTAAAAATATATTTTTATTTTAAAACTAAATAGCCGACTCTATATAAATAAATGTAATGTCAGATAAGAATGCAGAAACATGTTTTTGGTTGAATTAGTAGAAATTTGATCTACTCGGAACCACCCATTTGAATCGGCGTCCTGGGAAAATGTTGCGTAATCGTGTTGTTGGAGCGTATCCACCCCTCAAAGCCTCGGTTAGAGTTTTAATTTGAAAATGCCCAGTTTTTGACCCTTACGTTGTAATAATTGTAGGAAACGTGGAGATCAGGGCATAGTTATGCTCTCGCTTTTGTTCTCTGGTAAAATGGCTGCAGAACTCTTATGTCTTATATACTCCTAATGCAGAACATTAAAGCTGCTGTTCCACTTAAAAAACATTCACTCAAATCTATTGTAAATTAAGAAAAAAAAATCATACCGCATCCCTAATTTTACGTTTCGCTGAAGATTTATGCATAGAAAACAGTGTTAGGACCTTTAGTAATGGGAATTATTATATATATAGCATTATTATTACTATTATTATTATTTTAGTGGTATCTTTTGCCCCTTCCTTCTCTACTAGACGGCTGAATTTTCTGGGACCCCACGAAAGGCAAGACCATTTTACTCTACAAGAAGGCTGGTGGCCCACCCGGCCTTAAGTGTTTCCCCGTCTCACGTGTGCCAAAAATATTACAGTCAGCATGATTGTATAAAGCCGTTTCCTGCTGTTTCTATACACATTATCGGGGCTTTTAGGGCTGTAGAACCCTGCGATCCCCTCATACCCAGCAAACATTCTGACCTCCTAGAAAAGAGGGGCATCAGGGGAGGGGAGAGGGGGTACAAGAAGTCCAAGGAGGGACTGCCACTTCTAGACAGGGACACTGGATAGCTGTGACGTCAGATCTGCAATAGTGCATTGAACTGGTAGATGAATCAGTGCTGCCCTCTGCTGGCGTTACACAGAAACACTAAAAAATCCAACATTAACACAAAAACGTGATATTTTTTCACGTTACATGCACTCTATTTAACAACGAAATTCTACTTAGAGATGTAACCCTAAAAACTGTACATTTGATCCCAAAACTTTACGAAAATACCCCACAGGTCTACAGCACTTCTCAGCACGATACCGCATGTTTAAAGCGCTTTTTCCTGCGTTAATAACATGTTCGGGGAACTGGTAACGGTACACTGGAAATATGATCCATTCATCAATTAAAATGTTTTGTGCTTATCATTTTTCCTGGAACAACTGCATTTTCATGTGACACAAAAGCAGACACTGATAGGTGGTTATATATGTATTAAAATAATAATAATAATAATAATCATAATATTAAAACAGTATTTCCAAGACATTATTGAAGATTACTCAGAATCCCAGGATCCTGCATTTGGAAGAAATATTTTATTTAAGACCATTACTCGTAGGGAATGTTTTTTCTGCATTTGTTTTACATAGGGTTGTGGATAAGTGGAACAGCCTCCCAGCAGAAGTGGTAGAGGGTAATACAGTGAGGGTATTAAACATGCATGGGATAGACATACGGCTCCTGAATCTAAGACGAGACAGATTAAGGTTTGAGTCTTTACAGCAGGAGGAACGGGCGACTAGACGGGGGCCGGATGGGGGCCGATCTGCTGGTGGGTTCTATGTTTCTGTTCCAAGGTCCTCAGCTCCCGTCACACCAGAAGGAGTTTTTCTACTCTTATCACATCTGATGTTTCCTGAAACTTTTTGCTTGTCAAAATTCCACAAGGGGCCACGTGATGATAACACATTTTAAAAAAAATAACTAAAATATGATTATTTTTTCTGCAAGGGGGGCCGCTACCCTCCAACTCCGCAGTGTGTGTGCGGAGTATCCAAAACTGGGGCAAATCCTGAAATATGTGTTGGGTTTTTGCCAGTCCCGGTCATTTTGATATTAATTGTTTTTAACGGTCGAATGAGAAAATCAGAATGTACTTTCTGTAATTTTTATCACTTTTTCCTATTTCTTTCACAATCAATGAACGTTTACATGGACGCTTCCAAAAGGCCCCAAATATATAATTTGTGGGTAAAATCATTGACAGACGGGCACGATCCGTGCGAAAGAGAAACAGCTTTCAACTAAAGGGTTAATAAGGGGAAAAAACATGGCTAAGCGGTCATAAGGTTAATAAAAAACACATATTATTAAAAAAAAATGTATTATTTATATATTATATATAATATGTAGTCCATGCCATTAGCTTCTTAGCGTAGCTCCATTACACCACTGCCTTTGGGTTACTTTTTTATTCCCCCCGTCGACAGACGTCTCATAATTCAGTCTGGGAAGTTAAAACTCCAGACAGCATCAAATACACAAATCATATTCAAGGGGCCGGAAAGGGGCCACAGACACAGCTGGTGGGGTTGGAGTAATCATGCAAGATATTTTTCTCCCCCATACAAAATTGGCAGACCGGAAACTGAATGTGCGTATGTTACCCAGCAGCCGCCAGGCGACGCGGCCAGAGTGGGCCCTGACTGCGATCCCGAGTAGGGCCAGGCTTTGGTGCCAGTTTGGGTAGGTTGGGGGTGGGGTTTAGGGGCTAATTATTTAATGGGTTGGGACACGAGGCTGAGGGGCATTTTGTAGTCACCCTGTATCGTTCCTCCCTCCCTGTTTATTGGGGTATGTTGGGGTATTTGTTTTATGTTGGGGTATTTCTGCTGTCACAGCCAGGGGGTAGATTACAGGCATCTAGGGGGTGTGAATGCTCTGGGGGGGTCCCGGTCGGTGGTGCCGGGAGCCTCAGGTTTGGGCATCTTGTCTGTCCCTGTTTGGCGGTTCCGCTTTCACCTGGTAGGCTTTATGGTTTTTTTAAATTATTTATGTTATGGATGTTATTAATTATATTTATGTGCTCGGTTTGGTGGTCTTTGCCCTGTTAACGCAACGAGGTGTTGCGCCAAGGTTATGCGGCATTGACTTGGTTAATAAATAAAATTGGCTGCGGCCTTTTCAACCCAAGTCTGTCGTTATGGGGTTAATGGGAAATTGGGTGGGGGGGTTAATGGGAAATTGGGTGGGGGGGTCGGGCTTGGGGATTGAGGGAACTTCAGTCAACCTTTATATATGACATGGAAGCTGCTTCTGTCCATGTGCGGCCGCACTGCTATACAGAAACACACAAAGGCATATTGTGCATACACGCATCAACACACATAGACTTATAATAATGATTGTTTTATATAGCGCCATTACATTCCGTAGCGCTGTACAATGGGTAAACAGGACATAACAAGTAGTGCGTCACATAACAACTTAACTTACAAAAACAAGTACAATATACACAACCTCATGCATTCCTACAGAGATATTATTACATCAATACACACACACACACACACACACACACACACACACACACACACACACACACACACACACACACACACACACACACGCGCGCGCGCGCTTACACACTGACCGCCATGAACACAGATCCCAGCTCCTGCCTGCAGAGTATCTCCTTTCCTTACAAGCAGAGAGACACACAGCTTCCGCTTACTGTCCGCAGCATGTGTCTTAAAAAGGAGGCTCATCCTGTCACATGACAGGAAGTAGGAAGCTGACGCTGTCATAACTGATGCCCATAATGGAGTCTGTCTGCGTCTCTGGAAATACACCTACGGCAGGACAGTTCCCCCCATGCATCAATGGGCCCCGGTCTGGGCTTCAGCATCAGCAAAATATACATTAATTACATTGCAGCCTGGGGGCTCTGGGGCAATTGCCCCCATTTGTCTTTGATTCAGGAGCCATATGTCTATACCATGCATGTTTAATACCCTCACTGTATTACCCTCTACCACCTCTGCCTGATTAAGGTTTCAGCCCAATCTGCCTGCAAATTCTAGTTTATATATATATATATATATATATATATATTTTAATTTCAGACGTTCTTTAAGCAGGGGGAAGCAAATTTTTGTTGCACCATCCACTTCCTTCCGAAATCTGACATAAGCAGGAAACTTCTCATCAGAGAATACGCAGAATGTAAGTTGTCCCGGAAAAAAATTAAATAAACATCTACCAGAATTGTGAACCAAACCCCAAAAAATCCCTAATGCCCCAAATATTCTATTTTATAATCCTTCCCAGAACATCTTCCATAAGATCACAAACTCCTAAGCGGTGAACTTTTGTCTCTTTAAATCCATCAGGCCTTTCAAATCTTCATTGTAAGTCCTTTTATAGCCGGCCGATGAGGTTCTAAAGGCCGCTCGGTGACCTCATTGTTCCCCGAGCGCCGCGGGGGACGCTGAACGCCAAACTTTATTCGGTAACCGCGCGAGCGACGAGCGCGGCCGAGAAACCGGCAGAAAGATACAAGACGGTTCTGTAACGTCACGTAAAATGATGGTGTTTGCGTGACGATTCAGAACTTTCTTCCCGAATTCTGAGAGGAACGCGGCGAGCGTAATCGCTCTGAGCCGCTTACTCTTATCAGCTTATGGGATATGGGTCAGGTGGGTGTTTTTAATCACTAGAGACACTTTCGCGCAAGGAGAGAAAGAGATCGCTCCAATGCCTTTATATGTATACCGGGGGGATTATATAGGGGGGTCTATGACTCCAGCCCGGTCTACGAAAGCCGGGCCTCCTCCTAACGAGACGTATGCGGTTCTGTAAAGCTGCTGCTCCACTGACTCTACTATTTTTAACAGTAAATCGGGAACCTCGTTCAGTGCCCAATCCCTTCCCAGAAATAATTATATAATCAAATATATATATAAATATAAAAAATATAATTGGGATTCCCAAGCGTCAAGGGTTGGTTGATTTTTTTAAATTGTTAATACATTTTTTTCCAAAGATTTAATATTTGTTGACGTAAACTGTCGAGGTCATCAGATTACTTTAATTGCTTTGTTAGAGACACCCAAAATGATCCCGCCGGTTAATTAGTTTTCGGTCGAAGCTGTTCATCCCCTGATACTCGTTAGAGGCAGTCGTGTTGATCCGGAAAGCTAGAACGATTTGTTCCATTGTTACTGCGGCGTTCAAACAAAATTCTAAGGCTTCCAAGGTGGCACGGGACATTTACTCATAGCTACCAGAAGCACCCACGCCACACCGAGCTGTTGCTTTATGGCAATGCTAATGAAGTCTGTTCTTCCATAGACTTTCATTAGTCAGGGTGTCTGTCTGGGTGATTAAGACCGAGCCATTCTATTGTCCCCCCACAGGCAGTATGATAAGGAGTCGGGGTGTTTAGTAGATCGGGGATCAGATAACAGAGCGAGAATCATACAAACGGCTGATAAAACAGAAGTTAAAACTCTTTTAAATGGTAATAAATAATAGTGTAAATTAAAAAAAAAAACATTCCAATAATAAGACCAAGAAACTAATTTAAAATAAATTCTGCTTCATTTTTGGAGGGAAGATAAATTGTTAAAGCCCGTAAATCTCCTCGGAGAAGGGTTAAACTAGTCTGCATATCTCATTAGAAAGAAACATATGTAAAAGCACTGAGATAAGTAGGGTGGGGGTGACAAGGAAATTTAAACACTGAGAGGAGATTATATAGGATTAGTATATGCTGACTACACATTTCTGAACGAGTGATTTCCACATTATCACAGAAACATAGAATCTTCCAGCCGCTCGGGCCCCATTCGGCCCCCGTCTAGTCGCCCGTTTCTCCTGCTGTAAAGACTCCAACCTTAATCAGTCGTTGGTCTCGTCTTAGATTGAGGAGCCAAGAAAGGGCCCCCCTGGACGGTCAGGAAGGGGGAACATGACTGCTGTCCCCCTGCCTGGGGTCAGTAGTTCATGGTCCGGTTCAGGATATGGGTTGCAACATTGTTGCTTTAATGTACTGGGGAGGAATAAAGGGGAAACTTTCCTTATTCTGACCTTTAGTCATTTGACACTCTGGACGAGCTTCCCTCCCACCCTCCCCTGTTTTTCTGTATTTGTTGTGATCTTTGTTCCTGTGCTGGTGTCGGTTTTTCTTTTCTTTTAGTCACAGCGGGAAGTCATGGCCGGCACCTTTGCTTGGATATCCGGTGTATAAAGAAGACTGGGGGAGACGAGTTCTGCGGAGGCTGATGGTACCCAGAACGAGAGCTCTTGGTAATGTTTGGGGTATCTGCCTGTCGGTAACACGACAGCTGGCAGGATGGTTATGTTTATGGTTACAATGTGCTGGTTCATGATGTTTAATAAAGCTGTGGCCAATGCCCTTACCCACAAACTGTGTCGTCTTCTCTTTGGGTGTGGATGTGGGCTTTGGTCATGCTTGGTGTGGTGTCTTGGGTCTAAGCAGTCATGGCCTCCAACGTCTGCCATCGCTCAAGCAATAAGTAAAGTTTCAATACCCTAAAACAAAATATTGCAAGAGTTATGATCATTTACTGCTGACCCCCACCACTTAAACGGGATTCCCATTAATTATTTTATTACAAGCATCAGATTACTCCAGTTGTAGTTTTTGCCCCATAATATAAAGTTTTCAGGCAGCTGCATATCAGCCGTTTGTATGATTCTCGCTCTGTTATCTGACCCCCGATCTACTAAACCCCCCGACTCCTTATCATACTGCCTGTGGGGAACAATAGAATGGCTCAGTCTTAATCACCCAATCAGATTCTCTAATTAATGAAAGTCTATGGAGGAATGGATTCATTAGCAACGGCGGCTCCAGGTAAAGAAATTATTGAAACAAAATGAGATTTGTTGATAGCGACCATTATTACTGTATACAGCGCTGGGGGGGTTATATTACTGTATACAGCGCTGGGGGTTATATTACTGTATACAGCGCTGGGGGGGTTATATTACTGTATACAGCGCTGGGGGTTATATTACTGTATACAGCGCTGGGGGTTATATTACTGTATACAGTGCTGGGGGGGTTATATTACTGTATACAGCGCTGGGGGTTATATTACTGTATACAGCGCTGGGGGTTATATTACTGTATACAGCGCTGGGGGGTTATATTATTGTATACAGTGCTGGGGGTTATATTACTGTATACAGCGTGGGGGTTATATTACTGTATACAGCGCTGGGGGTTATATTACTGTATACAGCGCTGGGGGTTATATTACTGTATACAGCGCTGGGGGTTATATTACTGTATACAGTGCTGGGGGTTATATTACTGTATACAGCGCTGGGGGATATATTACTGTATACAGCGCTGGGGGGTTATATTATTGTATACAGTGCTGGGGGTTATATTACTGTATACAGCGTGGGGGTTATATTACTGTATACAGCGCTGGGGGTTATATTACTGTATACAGCGCTGGGGGTTATATTACTGTATACAGCGCTGGGGTTATGAGGCTGGATTTGAAAAATAACTGCTAAAATTGGATTAGTTTCTTTTTTAACCAATGAGACAGAATTCAGATGGGGGATTTTTATTAAAAAAATGCACAAAATTAAACAAGTGGCAGCTCTGCGACCGGCCGATGCGCAGACGTTTGTCACCGTGTGTCTGGGAATAAACGGGTTGAGCGTTCGTTAGACTTGGAGATGCTGAAGATGCAGAGAATTCCGAATCTAAGGCTTAGCCCGACAGCTGGCATTCCTCCTGGCTGCGGGGTAATCCTAGGCAGCGGAGAAGGAGTTAATAACGCTTTATCTTCTCATCAGCCTAAGGAGAAATGCAATCATCCTTTGCCAAGATCGTGTAGAAGAAACACTCATCTTTTATTCCTGGATTAAGGCATCTGGCACGCGTTCTAATCAAATAACCAGCACTCAATGAAAGACGATCAGAAGGGATTGATGCGCTAAAGAACACTTTTTACGTAAAAAACCCCAAAAAACATACTACTTGATATTAGTTTGTATTATTATTTTACTATTATTTTAATTATTATTATTATTAGTAGTATTAGTAAATATCTGTCTTAATATCTGTCATAATTATCCAACGTAGTCTAAGTCTCGGCACGCTCTAGGATATGTATCTCCTAGGTAGCTGGCAGTTTTGGGGTTAAGTTTCAGTGGGCGTGGCTAATGCATTTCTCCTGGTTCGGGAAAGGAAGTGAAGGACAGGAAGTTGGGGAGACAGCGCCAGCTCAGAGGAAATAGGGGGATAAGGGTGGCCGGTATATGTGCAGCGTTTAGTTGGGCCAGATATGTTTGACTTCAACTCAGGACTGCATTTTCATTCCACGAGTGCAGCCTGTACCCGAAATGTACCCCCAAAAGGAGAAGTCTTTGCAGGTTGAACATGGGCAGGAAATAGACCATGTGTGGAAATGGGAGGAGCTTGGGTCGGTGTGTGTGAAGGGAATATATATATATATATATATATATATATATATCGCATTGGTCAGGAATACTATTAAATCCCTCCCAATAAGTTAATGTATAAACTGGATACGCATTAGACCAAGCAGGAAGTTGTAAGCTGCTTCCTGTTCTCTCCCTCCATCAGCCCAAGCAGGAAGTTGTAAACCGCTTACTGTTCTCTCCCTCCCATCAGCCCGAGCAGGAAGTTGGAAGCCGCTTCCTGTTCTCTCCTTGCGTTGTTTTAGCGGACGGCGCACGAGCCTCTAGCGCTAGAGATTGTTTCCAGCCGCGCAGGTCCCTCTGTAGCGCTATTATCACAGATATCTCAGGGCGACGGGGGATTTATACCCTGTGACGGGGCAGCAAGATGGCGGCTCCTATACAGAAAAGTAGAACCCCAGACATCCTTGCAGTTCTTTCCATACATAATACCTTAAAGCTCTCCACCTTTATCTTTTAATTTCTGGTTCCTCTTCTTCACACCCATTCGTGGTGGACATGTAGATGCTTTTTCATACATATTTATCATAAGGACCACTAGAATTGGCCAAAAGGACAGATTTACTTCCTGCGGGAATATTCGCAAATAACTTTTTTATTTTTGCACAACCTCCCCTAGAAAAACAGACCCTGAGGAGAGTCGGGGGGGGGAAACTTGGAAAACCACCTGAAAGAGGCAACTCTTTACTTCCTCCTCCCCGATGATTTACTTCCTGTAACTTCCTGTAATATTGTTTTTTTTCTGCATCAGCATCAAAAGATAGCCCTACCTGTCCTGGATAAAATAATATATAACGTGCGGTTACGATAAATTAGAAATATTCTGGATAAATACATTTATGTGAAAATTTTCCGAAAATTGCTGATTGGTCCTGGTTTTAAAAAAATGTATCATGATATATTTCATTAAATAATCCATTAAAATTGGAAACAAGGGGTTAAACTGGTTGGTAGCTTTTTTATTTATTAATTTTTTTTATCAAATTGTTTAAATTCTTATTTTTGTGATAACAGTGTTTTTTCCCGCTTTTAATGAGCCCCAAGAAACAAAGCACGTTATCAGAATATCACGGGGATTTTTTTCTGATTCTGCATTCCTGTTCTAATCATCTCCATTTTTTTGTTCCGTTTAAATGTGCCTCGTAATCAAATTCTGTAATTAACAAAAAAGAAAACATCATCACAACATGGAGCAGCGACAAGGAGACGCTTCAACTAAACAATAGTTTGGAGGGAACTTTACTTAATCCTACCAAATAGGATAGCTTGTCCGGGCCCCATATGTACCCCCCAAGTGTCCATGTTAGATTTGACCAGTCCTTCTTTGGTCCACAAATCTCTGGTGCCCTTCCCCCTCTTTCCTCCCTTGATGCCCCTCTTCCCTCCTGATGCCCCTTTTTCTGCCCCGATGCCCCTCTTTCCTCCCCTGATGCCTCTCTTTTCTAGGAGGTGAGAATGTTTGCTGGGTATGAGGGGATCGCAGGGTTCTACAGCCCTAAAAGCCCCGATAATGTGTATAGAAACTGCAGGAAACGGCTTTATAAATTAAACGGGGTAAATAAACTCATAATTCTTCTTCTGAATGCCCCACTCAGTTACACAAATACCCCGCCCCAGCCACATCACCTAAAAGAGTGGAGATCAGTAACACGGATCAGTACTGGTGGCGATGCACACGGGATGGAGTTATTTCAGCCGCCGTGTGTAGGATGAGACCAGAGCCCAAACCCACCAAATCCTCCAAAGTTTCGCAAAAAGGGGCCCAATAAGGTTTTAATCGTTACAACAGCCCCAACCGGCCCATCAACACCCAAACCTTAATCAGTCTATCGCATGCATGTCTAACCCCCCCCACACTGTATTATCTTCTACCACTTCTGCTGGGTGGCTATTCCACTTATGTACCACCCTCTCTGTAACTAGGTAATAATGTCCCCAAAGAGGTACTTATTACTTAAAATAAACACCGTTTAAGCCCTACATTTAGCTGACACATCGGATTGTCCTGTTTTTCTTCTTTTCTTGTTAATGTTTGGTTCACATTATTGACATCACATCGGGTTCTGCTTCATCATCATCTCGGAGGATCTCCGGGGAGGAAGCAGCCGCAGGTGCTCGCATAATCAAACTAAGTAACCATGTTTAAAAAAGGGGTGAAAATATGTAAAATCTCAAAAAGATCGAAAAATAAAAGAGACCCTGAAATAGGGAAAATTATATATTTCTGTGCTTTTACCTTATTCATGTTTTGCTCACCAGCTGCAAGAAGTTTATACCGAATGTCTGCAAAATATCAAGAGAATGATCATTAAAGCACAATCTATATCACATGACCAATAATCTGTCTTAATAGTAACCATATAGAGTGAATGTAAGACAGACCCGGACTGGCTACCTGACACATTGGCAAATGCCCAATGGTAACCGAAAACACATCCAGCCTATGGAGAGCCAGACAGACACAAACCCCCAGTCTCAATGGGTTGGTTACGAGGGAAGTCAGAGCTCTCCAGTTGGGAGTAAAGGAGCTCTGGGGAGCCTGATCACCAATATTCGTCCCAATAAACCCCCTTTATCTGCAGACCTGGAGCCGCCGTAGCTGTCAGTCATGTGATATCTTGGGTGACTTTCCCGCCTCAAACACCACACTGAGCTGACGCTTTATGGCGATGCTAATGAAGTCCATTCCTCCATAGACTTTCATTAGTCAGAGAGTCGGACTGGGTGATTAAGACTGAGACATTCTATTGTTCCCCACAGGCGGTATGATAAGGAGTCGGGGTGTTTAGTAGATTGGGGATCAGATAACGGAGCGAGAACTCTAAAAAAACAGACCTCTGTGATTGCTGCCTCTTTACCGATTACCAGTAATTAAAATTAGCATATTATTTAATATAAAATCCTAGCCATACATAAAAACATCTTATCTGTCTTCCTCCGAACATTAAACCAGATAACATCCCGTGAAAAGACATTTTTTTAGCCATCAGCTGAAGGCATTCTCTGTCACTTTTCCCGAAAATAGATCGCAAAGCTGTAGGAATTGTTAGTCGAATACAAACAAGAACGGGGGGGAAAAAATGCACTGCCCTAGTTTTTCCTACGCTACGTACGATTCACAAGGAAAAACACGAGCCATTTTATTTCTCCGGGAAGTTACGCCCCGCGAGAAAATGTGATTTCTCCAATTTGATCTTTTGTTTAATGTCGGTGGGAGGACCCTGCGTGGAACAAGGTGTTATATTCCGTCCTCCAGTTGGGCGAAAGGCGATTTAGGAGAAGTGATGTGGATCTGGGATTAGATCGCCTTTTGGAACAGGTAAAAAGAGGAGAAGGAGATGATTGAGACGTCTTTAAGGAGTCCGGGACCGATACATCGTATCATCGGGGTGATATCTTGACCAGAGATGGTCCATGTGGATTGAGGTGAGATGCTCTGTATTTTGGGTGAGGAGCAGCACTGGAGAATGGAACTCTGGTCTTTGTGATACATTTTATTGGGCGACATATTCCGCCATAAGCAGAGACCCCAGAGACCTTGCTGAGATCTCAGAGGTCCCCACGCTGCTGCTGAAGAATGGACCTCTGAGATCTTATGCAGCTTTGCTACAAAGTTAGACACTGAAAGGTATCACTACCTGACTCAGAGCAGAAGAAGTGACGTTACCCGGGAAAACGTGACTCCTGCCCGCCGTGTTTTATTCATTGGACCTCCAAATTAGGGTTTAACTCAATTTGTCACTTTCATGAAGCCCCAAATGTTACAGTTCTGTATAGTGAATAAACCTCTATAATAGGGATCACAGATTGAGAAAAAAGTAACACTTATGAATTAGGAATCCCCCTAAACTTCCTGTTCTCAGGATCTGCAGGATTATTCCGCCCCGGTTAATTATCTCTCCCCTATTGTTAAGTTGCTGATTGTTGTTGATTGGCCGTTATAATGGCGGGGGAATGGAACACATCAGGACAGGGAAGTAATTTATATGCTAGTTTTGCCATCTTTAGCCACAGTTATTAGCCATATTATCTTAAATTAAATGAAACACAAAGAAATGGTTAGAGATTTATTTTATCTATCTATTATCTATCTATCTATCTATCTATCTATTATCTATCTATTATATCTATCTATCTATTATCTATCCATTATATCTATCTATTATCTATCTATCTATCTATCTATCTATTATCTATCTATTATATCTATCTATCTATCTATCATCTATATATCTATCTATCTATCTATCATCTATATATCTATCTATCTATCTATCTATCATCTATCTATCTATCTATCTATCTATTTATCTATCTATCTATCTATTATATCTATCTATCTATCTATCATCTATCTATCTATCTATCTATCTATCTATCTATCTATCATCTATCTATCTATCTATCTATCTATCTATCTATCTATCTATCATCTATCTATCTATCTATCTATCTATCTATTATATCTATCT
This sequence comes from Spea hammondii, assembly GCA_029215755.1. Taxonomy (NCBI): domain Eukaryota; kingdom Metazoa; phylum Chordata; class Amphibia; order Anura; family Pelobatidae; genus Spea; species Spea hammondii. Next base: position 3,481,342 of record JARDYJ010000002.1, read on the forward strand.
ATCTATCATCTATCTATCTATCTATCTATCATCTATCTATCTATCTATCTATCTATCTATCTATCTATCTATCTATCTGTCTATCTGTCTCATCTATCATCTATTGTATTTATTATCTGTCTATTCAACTCTTTCTATTGGCTAAGAAAATGTCTACCTATCAATTTAGTGACAGATCTAGAAGACGTGGCTCACACCGAGGGTTAAAGACGGTAACACAATTCCCTTTGAGTTCAGTGACAGCTCATATGTGAGGCTGTTGTTTATATCATTTCAAGTTTCCGTTTTAACCAATACCTTCTCTTTTTCACCCAGAATTTTACAGTTGTTCTACATGACATATGCTTATTCAATCGGAGACACGGCATCATATGATCCACTTTTAAAAGAAAACATAATATAGTAAACATAACATAAAAAAAGATTAAATCCAATAAAATTTTCATCAGTTTACAGAGGGTGGTACATAAGTGGAACAGCCTCCCAGCAGAGGTGGTAGAGGGTAATACAGTGAGGGGATTAAACATGCATGGGATAGGCATACGGCTCCTGAATCTAAGACGAGACCAACGGCTGATTAAGGTTTGAGTCTTTACAGCAGGAAAAACGGACAGACTAGACGGGGGCCGGATGGGGGCCGATCCGCCAGCAAATTCTATTTTTCTTTAACAACTTCTTTTTTTGTTTCAAACCTTTGAAATTGTGTTTATTTTTTGCTCAGTGCATCATCTGTTTATAACTCTAAGCCATGCTGCTGTTTAATAGTTTCTGTAACTTAGTATCACAGTCATTTTGGTTGAAAAGGAGACAGAAGCCCATCAGCCTCAGCCCCGCTGTTGATCCAGAAGAACCCAGGAACATGTTCAGACATTCATTCTGAATGTGATGAGCGAGAGGGACGGAGACGCAGGGAGAGCAGACAGGCTGAGATATGGAGGGTGGTGCAGAGACAGGCGTTTGAGGTGTGAGAGGGAAAGACATGAAGCAATCTTCTTAGGAGGCTTCCTGCACAAAGCAGGGATTAAACACACAGCTCCCACTAATGCCTCCACCCTGACCCAAAGGTCACTCGCTGAAATACTTTCCAGCTGGGAACCCGCAGAATCTACAAGGAAGCCCATGGACTCCCTCCGGAACCAGAACCTGCAGAGATCTCTATCCTGAACAACCTTACACGTTGGACCGCCATGCCGGATTTCCAATGTGCGGGGAGGCAGATTAGGAGATAATACATTGTGCGAGGAGCATGGTGTGTGAGCGTGAGTGTAACGGTGTCCGTTGTATTATATGATTTATGACAATATGACCCAATGATATGGAACTTGTGGAAAGTGCAGCTGGAATCCAAGCAGATACGGAAGGGCACGGCGGGGTGGAGGGATCCTGCTCTGGGTGTTGACTGGGAATGAAAAGGAGAGTTCGTCAGAAATTCACTCGTTTGAAGGGAGAGCTGTGTGACGCCTGCGGAGAAGCATAGGTGATACAGAGGGTCCCCCCGGGCTGTCCACGCTCCTGAACCTCACCTGAAGCTGGGTCTGCTGCGGAATAAAACCGGGAGCCGTCCACGGTCCTGAACCTCACCTGACACCGGGGTTTGGCCAGCAATGTACTGGAATATTTCCATGGTCCTCAACCTCACCTGATGCCAGGTTTGGTGCAACATTGTACTGTCCATGGTCCTGACCATCATCTGAAGCTGGGTTTGGTTTAGTATTTATTGGGTGCTGTCCATGGTCCTGACCATCATCTGAAGCTGGGTTTGGTTTAGTATTTATTGGGTGCTGTCCATGGTCCTGACCATCACCTGAAGCTGGGTTTGGTTTAGTATTTATTGGGTGCTGTCCATGGTCCTGACCATCACCTGAAGCTGGGTTTGGTTTAGTATTTAGTAGATGCTCTCCATGGTCCTGACCATCACCTGAAGCTGGGTTTGGTTTAGTATTTAGTAGATGCTCTCCATGGTCCTGACCATCACCTGAAGCTGGGTTTGGTGTGGAATTATCCCGAGAGCTGTCCGTGGTCCTGAACCCTGGTCCTGCCTGATCTGGAGCTGCGTCTGGTGGAGAATTGTCCTGGGAGCTGTCCCTGGTCCAAAACCTCCCCTGAAGCTGTCCTGGGTGCTAAATTCTATCACGACACAACCTTTGGTGCTGAAGCTCTCGTCCTGGTCTCACTCTGCTGAGGTTTGTGAACCAGCAGGAGTGATGTTTTTTTACTCAAAGCTTTGGATCTTCCCTGTTTATCTCTTCTAAAAGTCTTCTGTTCCCGAATTCCACGATGGGTTCTTAACTGGTAGGTACTCCACCCAACACCTTCATATACGCACCCCGCCGGCACTCAAACAGTTAAAATATATCATTGCGTTGTATTAATCTCGGAAGGAAAAACCTGTTGATTCTCAAATCAGTTATTTTCCATTAAAAAAAAAATATTATTTTAAATTTTATTCTTTTAAATATTTATTCATTCATATATTCATTCATATTCATTCATTCATTTATTCATTTCTATCAGTGTAAAAAATATGAAGCTTTATTAGTCTGAAAATTCCGAATTATTAGATTTAAAGGGTCATTAGGAAGAAATCACCTGGAAACGGTTTGATATTTAGACATTAACTACTCTAAAACTAGAGGGTCAGAGGCCGAGGTGCAATGTTAGGGAGTCTTACTTTATTGAGGGAGTGGTAGATAAGTGGAACAGCCTCCCAGCAGAAGTGAGGGAATTTAAAGTTATGTTGATAATATAATAATGGTTATATAGTATAATAGCACCAGTGTCATGATTATCAAAGCAGGGGATTAAAAAGGAGCAGATTAGAGTTCTAACACCCTTCCAGTGAATCGACACGGGCAGTTTATGCTAATCTGTCATCAGATACTGTATTTGACCCATGACGTGCTTAACTCTTTCAGTGCCGTGCATTACACAACATTGTGAAATGTAAAGGTTAAATAAGTACATAATTAGTAATAATAGTTTTATTCGTTTTAATGCCGCGCTGACTATCTAATTATTAAGATATTATCCTATATTATCGGAGAATTTATTGTTTAAAAATGTTCTTTCTGGCCCATTTTCGCTGTTTTGAGAATGAAAGGCACCCTGCATGGAAAGCATTATCTATATTATACAGTAATGTATGTACATTATATATACATTGCTGAATTTTGCTGGAGAATACGTTTGCTTGATTTTTTTTATTTAATACCCTATATGAAAATGAATTACATATAGCGCCAACAGATTCCGTAGCGGTGTTACAATAGGAGGACAGAGAAAATGAACAATAACGTTAAAACTGACAATATACAATTTGACATTTAGATAAATGCATGATTAGGGCAGAAGGAAAAGAGGGCCTTGTCCTGGGAGCTTACAATCGATTAATAGTTTTCCACCTATTAGTGTCGCAAAGTGATGTCATAACTATCCTTCTAGCCCCGCCCACATGACCTCGGCCTCTATATATTTCCATAGCAAAGAGAAGCTTAGCCCCCGACGAAGCCGACATCTGGCAGAGAAATGCGTTGGGTTCTATGTACGGAAATAAACATAGAACCCGCCGGCAGAACGGCCCCATCCGGCCCCCGTATAGTCGCCGGTTTCTCCCGATCAAACCTTAATCAGTCGCTGGTCTCGTCTTAGATTCAGGAGCCGTATGTCTATCCCATGCATGTTTAATACCCTCACTGTATTACCCTCTACCACTTCTGCTGGGAGGCTGTTCCACTTATTTACCACCCTCTTCCTTCTATCTATGAACTTTTAGCAGGGTGCTAGCATAAAGTGAATTTTGAGTTTCCAAACACCACTTATTTCAATTCATTAATTTATATAATTTTTTGATTATTACTTATTGAACTATGAATTATTAACATTAATTATCCAAACAGATTATTAGCGGAGGAGGAGAGAGGGGCATCAGGGGGGGAGAGATGGGCATCAGGGGTGGAGAGAGGGGCATCATGAGATGAGAGCGGGAGCATGAGACGAGGAGAGAGGGAGAGCACAAATGAATCATGGGAGGCATGAAGCTGCCAGAAGGAATGAGAGGTAATTACACGATCTATAGACAGACGGACCAAGCCGAGTGTTTTGGAAGAATCGTAATATAAAAAGGCTGCCCGTTTGTTTGAAAGTATTATTATCATTAAAAGTAGCCAATGCATTTGGAGCTCTTTCTTTCCACTGGTTGGGTGGTTCATGTAGCCAACCAGTATTCAGACCATGAAAGAGGAAAGCAGCTGCAGGGCTGCAGCTTCTACCTCAGGTAAGTGTTCATGTTTAGAAGGCCTCCCAGGGGCAGTAAAATGAGCTCTGAGTGCAATAGACAGAAGTCAAAAGTACAAGATATGGACAGAAATGACTCTTGATGCACATATTGTTATCATGGAGATTAACGGCTGCTCTGAAAGCCTCTAAAAAACATTCATTTTAGTAAAACAATAGTATTTTTCAGCGACTGTAAATCATTACAAAGTAGCAATCACTAGAAAACCCTAAACATTCCATCATTTATAAACCATGTGTATAAACCTGGTTTTTATCTCATTTTGTCCCAATAAACCCCCTTTATCTGCAGCCGCCGTTGTGATATTTTGGGTGACTTTCCTGGCTCAAACACCGCACTGAGCTGATGCTTTATGGCGATGCTAATGAAGTCCGTTCCTCCATAGACTTTCATTAGTCAGAGAGTCCGACTGGGTGATTAAGACTGAGCCATTCTATTGCTCCCCACAGGCAGTATGATAAGGAGTCGGGGGGGTTTAGTAGATCGGGGATCAGATAACAGAGCGAGAATCATACAAACGGCTGATATGCAGCTGCCTGAAAACATTTATATTATGGGGCAAAAAATACAACTGGGGCAAAAAAAAGAAAACAGAGCCAGATTTTTTAAAACAAATCTTAATCTAAAGGTAAAGAAACCATTTGATAAACAAACATCTTTTAATTTTCTGACAATTGAATAAAATGTTGAGTTATACCTTAAAAATAAAATAAATAATTGTTACACCCAGCACAGTATGTTGAAGACGTGAGTGTTGTTAGAAACCGTAACCGCCTACATATGGCATTAAGGATTAAATATGGGGTTTTTGGGTTTTTTTGTGAAATTCAGAAATTCAGAACTATAAGAAGACATTTTTTTGATTCATTATTTCATCCTTTTTTTCCTGACGTGTTTTTTTTTTATAATAAAAAATATTATATATATTTTTTTTAATCCACAGGCAATTAACGGAATTAAAACGGAATGGCCTCTGCAGGACTTTAGCGTGACCGTAACGAGCTAGAAGACAATGTTTTATTTTCCTGCGAGTCTTTCAGACTTCCAAGCGTCGTTCTCACACACACAAAAACCGTCCAGAACGTTCCCCTTTTTGGTACTTTTTGGTCTATTAATGAATGCTTTGAGCGTACGATCCGTAAACTTCACGGTGGGGGTCGTGGGTCCCTGGGCGTGCGACCCCATCTTCTCTAAAGCTTTACCGGAATTAGCGGCGAGATTGGCCGTCGCCAAAATAAACAACGATTCGTCGCTAGGGATCGCGTATCGACTTGATTACAGAATCTTGCAAGAAAATTGCGAGACGTCCAAGGCTCTGGTGGAGTTCGCCGGTTACGATAAGACGGCGTCGGCCTTTATCGGCCCCCTGAATCCCGGGTACTGCGACTCCGCCGCGCTTTTAGGGAAGAACTGGAACAAAGCCATTTTCTCGTGGGCCTGTGTCAATCACGACTTAGACGACAGGCACAGTTTCCCGACATTCGCCAGGACGTTGCCGACGCCGACCAAAGTGCTGTTCGACTTTATGAAATATTTCCGGTGGGCTCACGTCGGGGTCGTCTCTTCCAACGAGGATATTTGGGTGGACACAGGACGCAAGGTGGCCAGCGCCCTCCGGAACCAAGGTCTGCCGGTTGGGATCGTGACCAACATGGGGAACGGAGAAGAAGGTGTCCAAGCAACGCTAAGAAACATTAAAGATACTCACAACCTCCGAGGTAAGAGGGCTTTTTTTTTTACATTACTTCTGGTCTCTGGTTTAGAACAACAAAGATTTTTTTTTAACATAAACGCAGCTTGCTCAAATCCGCAGAAAAAAACACAAAATATTACCGATCGATTATAAGACGAGGTTTTTTTCCAGAGCAAATGACCCCCTATGTGCCACTCTGCCCCATAATATGCCTTTTAACCCCCTAAATGCCAGAGTGGCATATAGGGGTATAAGGCAATTCTGGAGGCAGAGTGGCACATAGGGGGTCAAAAGGCGTATCATGGGGCACAGTGGCATATAGAGGGTTAAAAGGAGTATCATGGGGCACAGTGGCATATAGAGGGTTAAAAGACGTATCATGGGGCACAGTGGCATATAGAGGGTTAAAAGGCGTATCATGGGGCACAGTGGCATTTAGAGGGTTAAAAGGCATATCATGGGGCACAGTGGCATATAGGGGGTATAAGGCATTTCTGGGGGCAGATGTGCATAACTGGGGGGCAGGTTGAAAAAATGGAAATAAAAACAAAATATTTTTCTCAATCATAGCTTTTATTAACAAACAATCGTTCACATGGTTTAACTGGTAAAACTTTTTTCCTATAGGGTCGTCTTATATTCAGGCTTTTTCTTTTTTCCTAAATTAATGTTCAGATTTTGGGGGTCGTCTTATAATCGAGCAAATGCAGTATATCCCAAAAAGATAAAAGTTCTGATCCGGAACTGAAACGTTAATCGTTGACGTATTTATAACTCCTAGGTATAAATGCATAGTTTTTCTAAAAATGACACAAAAAGTGAAGGCTCTGGTTGAGCTGTCACGGCGCGCATGAGACGGGATGAATCAAAGGTGACCTTTGCCTGTCAGACGTGTATCCCCTGAAAATGTCAATTTTTTTTGGGCTCAGACAGACGTATCGCCGGCAAAACAAACAAAGCTGAAATAACAAAAAATATTTCTTACCCTGTAAAACCTGAAAACATCAAATTACAAATTCATCAATATTCCCGCATTTTCAGTCTCACCGCCTCTTATTCTTTTATACACAATCGGGGCTTGATTATGTCTACTCATCGTATATTAGATATCTGATTTATTTCTCTGAATTAGAATTTACATTAATTATCTTATTGAGCTAAATAATAAAAAAGAAACTCTTTGTATAGCTGAAAATTCACATTTTTCCCCCATTTCTTCCTTTCTTCCCCGGAAGAGAAAGACAAATATTCACCACTACGGCAGAAATACTAAGTTGTGTTCCTGTTTTTGATCCCACAATTAAAGTATATTATAACATTGTTTTTATACACGCTTCGCTTATTTTTTGTAATAAGAATCCAAAATGGGCACAAGAATAATTTAATTTACCCCGTTTAATGTATAAAGCCGTTCCCTGCTGTTTCTATACACATTATCGGGGCTATTAGGGCTGTAGAACCCTGCGATCCCCTCATACCCAGCAAACATTCTGACCTCCTAGAAAAGAGGGGCATCAGGGGAGGAGAGAGGGGCATCGGGGGAGGAGAGGGGGGGCATCGGGGGAGGAGAGGGGGGGCATCAGGGGAGGAAAGAGGGGCATCAGGTGGAGGGGGGCATCGGGGCAGAGAGAGGGGCATCACGGGAGGAAATAGGGGCATGGGGGAGAGAGGGGCATCAGGAGAGGAGAGAGGAGCATCGGAGATTTGTGGACCAAAGGACTGGTCAAACCTAACATGGACACTTGGGGGGTATGCGTCATGTGATGACTTTTTAAGTTCTCCTATTGGTTGAAATAAACACATTGGGTCATTTTGTGTAACAGATATTGTTACAAAGTGATGGAATTTGTACACATTGTAAGATCTCCTGTCCTTCTCGCGTTTTAGTGATCGTGATGTGCATGCATTCGGTGCTGGTCGGAGGGGAGGAACAGGCCACCTTTCTCACCAAGGCGCGTGAAATGGGACTAACGGACGGAAGATACGTGTTTGTGCCGTACGACACTTTGCTCTACAGCCTTCCATACAAAAATAATTCCTTCCGCGTTCTCGATAAAAACAGCAAGCTCCAGGAGGCTTACGATGCCGTGCTGACGATCACCGTGGACTACGCCGACAAGTCATTTTACGAGGCGTTCGCAGAAGAGAAAGAAAAGGGAGGAATAAAAACGGATCTGGAACCGCACCAAGTGAGTAGCGAATACCCCGAGCGCCGTCATCCCGGGGTATTTATTCCCGTGTCCAATCTCTTCAGTGTCAGCCTCCAGGTTTACAAAACTCCTCAGGGGTCTTTTCTTCTTATGTCCAGCTGGGGGGCATCAGGGAGAAGTGAGTGTGTGTGTGGGGGGGGGGGGCAGGAGGAACCGGGCATATAACCCCAGGAACATGGCCAGCAGAAGATACCCAGGACACTGTAACCTTATTGCATCTCCATCTTCCATCTCCATTCAGTCTTTGTACTCTTGGTGTTTCCAACCATCCCATTCATGTCTTCTCTTTCTTCATTTTCGGACTGCCGCCCTTCTCCCAGACACTTCTTTCTTCACCCCGACGTGCCACCACCTCCCATCACATATTTGTTTCTTTCCCCAAATGTTCCTTGAAAAGTTTCCATCTTGCATAGAATCCTAGAATCTGCCGGCGTATCAGACCAATTTGACCCATCTAGTCTGTCCATTCAGTCCTTGGTCTCATCTTAGATTCAGGAGCAAAGGGCAGGATGGTCTGGGGTCTGGGGTCGGGGCAATCGCCCCGGGCCATTCCAGAATTCGGGAGGCAGGATCTTGGCGGGGTCACATAACAAGATGTAAAAGTGCGGCTGTTCACATAGTGAGTGTGAGCATCTGAAAAGAAGGCTCTTGCCACAGCGTGTGTTGCCATGAATGTGTAGGTTGATGTTAGCGTGAGTGAATATGTGTAAGTTGGTGTATGTGTATTGGTGTGATTGAAGCGGGGGGCTGATTGGGGTAATTGGCCCTACCTGCCCCCCCCCAGGCCAAACTGTGCCAGCCTTCCCCATGTGTGTTTAAATTCCCTCACTGTATTACCCTCTATCACTACTGCTGGGACGCTGTTCATCGTATCTACCACCCTCTCAGTAAGGTAAAACATCCTTACACTTCTTCTATGCTCTTCTATCTACAAGAGGGCCCTGTGCGTGTCATTTAGGGCAACGCTGGCTTAAAATCGTTTAATGGTTAATTTATTTAATCCTCTTCAGTTTAATTAATTGTGTTATCATTTTCAGGTTTCCCCTCTCTTTGGGACAATTTACGATTCAATTTACTTGATGGCCAAAGCTATGAGCAGCGCCTGGAAACAAGGAGCTTGGATATCGGGATCCAACCTGGCCGAATACACCAAAAACCTGGATATTCCTGGATTTACCCAAATGCTCTACACAGACGGGAAGGGAAACGGCCTGAACAGCTTCGTCGTATTGGATACGGACGGAAAACTCAACCAGCTCTTCCCGACCTACTCGGTGGACATGGCCTCCAATTTAGTACGCTTCTTGGGCAAGACCATAAGGTTCCCCGGCGGAACACCTCCCCCCGCGGACTCAAGCTGCTGGTTCGACCCGGACACACTATGTATAGGAGGTAATTATAGAAAAATGCAATGTATGCATCCATATTTATGTATCGCTGTCAGACGAAGCCCTGGTCAGTTTTAGTGCCAGAAGTCTTAGCTCTTCTCATGTGGTTGACGTGGATTTTCTTTGTTATTCCTTCTCCTTGACTTCTCGAGTGACCCTGAGCTCTGTGTATAAGAAACGGGAACCTCCAAAGGGTCGCCAACAGCATGGGAGTCCGCAGAATTTTTTTCAAGGGGGGCCATTATTTTAACTCCATCATGCTCCACCCCTTTTTGACTATGTCATGAAGGGGAGGGGCATCATCTTTATCACATAAAGCACAGGCGTGCAAAGGGTTTAGAAACCTGATGCAAATAGAAGGATGAAGCTGCCATATAAGAGATAAACAGGGAAGAGATGGCAGGGATAAAAGAATATTAGAGATAAAGGGGGGAGAGATGGCAGGGATGGAGGAATATAAGAGATAAGGGGGGAGAGATGGCAGGGATGGAGAAATATAAGAGATAAAGGGGGGAAGAGATGGCAGGGATGGAGAAATATAAGAGATAAAGGGAGAAGAGATGGCAGGGATAAAGGAATATAAGAGATAAAGGGGGAAGAGATGGCAGGGATGGAGGAATATAAGAGATAAATGGGGGAAGAGATGGCAGGGATAGAGGAATATAAGAGATAAGGGGGTAGAGATGGCAGGGATGGAGGAATATAAGAGATAAAGGGGGGAAGAGATGGCAGGGATAGAGGAATATAAGAGATAAGGGGGGAGAGATGGCAGGGATGGAGGAATATAAGAGATAAAGGGGGGAAGACATGGCAGGGATGAAGGAATTTAAGAGATAAAGGGGAAGAGATGGCAGGGATGGAGGAATATAAGAGATAAGGGGGGAGAGATGGCAGGGATGGAGGAATATAAGAGATAAAGGGGGGAAGAGATGGCAGGGATGGAGGAATATAAGAGATAAAGGGAGAAGAGATGGCAGGGATGGAGGAATATAAGAGATAAGGGGGGAGAGATGGCAGGGATGGAGGAATATAAGAGATAAAGGGGGGAGAGATGGCAGGGATGGAGGAATTTAAGAGATAAAGGGGGAAGAGATGGTAGGGATGGAGGAATATAAGATATAAAGGGAGAAGAGATGGCAGGGATGGAGGAATATAAGAGATAAAGGGGGAAGAGATGGCAGGGATGGAAGAATATAAGAGATAAAGGGGGGGGAAGAGATGGCAGGGATGGAGGAATATAAGAGATAAAGGGGGAAGAGATGCAGGGATGGAGGAATATAAGAGATAAAGGGGGAAGAGATGGCAGGGATGGAAGAATATAAGAGATAAAGTGGGGAGAGATGGCAGGGATGGAGGAATATAAGAGATAAAGGGAGAAGAGATGGCAGGGATGGAGGAATATAAGAGATAAGGGGGGAGAGATGGCAGGGATGGAGGAATATAAGAGATAAAGGGGGAAGAGATGGCAGGGATGGAGGAATATAAGAGATAAAGGGGGAAGAGATGGCAGGGATGGAGGAATATAAGAGATAAAGGGAGAAGAGATGGCAGGGATGGAGGAATATAAGAGATAAAGGGGGAAGAGATGGCAGGGATGGAGGAATATAAGAGATAAAGGGGGAAGAGATGGCAGGGATAGCGGAATGGATGGAGGAAAGGCACTCACACAACTCACAGGCACTCACACAGCCATTTCCCATCCTCCAGGCTTCTTTTTCTCACCCGGCTAGCGGCTCCTGCCCATCACAGCAGGGGGAGCTCTAACCTCCCGAGACTGCACTGGAATTCTGCTGGTCAGCAGATGTGTTCATGTTTCATCCTGATACCCAGGAGGAGGGGGTTTAGATGGCCGCGGCATGGAGGCATTTATGGCACCGGAATCACCGTGTTCATAGTCTGGGAAGAAGGAGATGTTACGCGGAGGACCCATTACCTCTTAATCTTTAAAGATTAACCCCGTAAAGCATCGCACACACACTTGTTGGCACTCAAAGGCTTAACTCGCAGGGTTTATCTTGTATAAGAGGATAGAAACATACGGTATCTGTAATCTATGTGCCACAACGAGAAAAGCAGATGTAAACCAGTTTGACAATACATCGGTTTTATAGCACGAGAAGACTATCTCATGCATTTTTAAATTCCTTCAATCTATTAGCCTCTACCACTTCTGCTGGGAGGCTGTTCCACTTATCTACCCCCCCCTCTCAGTAAAGTAAAACTTCCTTCCATTCCATCTCAGCCTCTGATCCTCTAGTGTTAGATTCCGGTCTCTTGTTGTAACTTTTCTCCTCTTTTGGGGTAAAATTCCCTCCTGTCCTTTATATATTTAAATGTCTCTCACCTGCCCCCCCCCCAAACCAGACATCGGATTCCCCTCGGTCTTTCCTGATACTTTATATCTAGCAAACTATTCCCCATTATAGTCGACGTGTCTCTATTCCCCTGCAGATGGGGGTCTCCAGAACTGCCCCAAGTGGCAGAACCCCCTCCCTCCCCCTGCCCCTAACGTCTCTCTATACACCCCGCTCGCTTTTCTAACACTTTGTTGCATTTCCTGCTCCTCAGGAATAATTACCCCCAATTGTCACAGTCAGGTTACTCGGATGCCCCCACACTTAAAATGAACATCATGGATACTAAACATGTATCCGTCTGTCCAGCGTTCCGTTGGGTCTCATGGTGATTGGTTGGCTATAATCAGTTAGATGAGTAAAGTGACATCATCAGCGACAGTCTGACATCGTCTTTGTACATCGGTCACTCACACCTTTTGTTTTCCAAGACGGGGTAATCACCTGGTCCTCATGTCTATTAGAATGGGGTAAATTATGTATCCAAATACTGGAAGCCGGTGTTTTTCCTCCCCTCCGATGGCCGTAAATGAAGCCGCCAACCGTTCCTTTTTTTCTGCATTAAAGGCATCGAGCCGTCCATCGTGATCCTGGTGTTTGGATTGGTGTTCGCGTTGGCTCTGTGCGGAGTGGCTGTCTCTTACCTCATCAGGTGAAACAAATAGCTTCTGTTTGGTATATTATCTATCGATCTATCTATTATCTATCTATCTATTATCTATCTATCTATCTATCTATTATCTATCTATCTATCTATTATCTATCTATCTATTATCTATCTATCTATCTATCTATCTATTATCTATCTATCTATCTATTATCTATCTATCTATTATCTATCTATCTATCTATCTATCTATTATCTATCTATCTATCTATCTATTATATCTATTATCTATCTATCTATCTATCTATCTATCTATCTATCATCTATCTATCTCTATCTATTATCTATCATCTATCTATCTATCTATCTATCATCTGTCTATCTATTATATCTATTATCTATCTATCTATCTATCTATCTATCTATCTATCTATCTATTATCTACCTATCTATCTATCTATCTATCTATCTATTATATCTATTATCTATCTATATATCTATCTATCTATCTCTATCTATCAATCTATCTATCTATCATCTATCTATTATATCTGTCTATCTATCTATCTATTATCTGTCGAGCTTAGAGATGCTCCATGTTATAAAGTTGTTTATCTGCATCTTAAAATAACTTCTTTTATTCTTCATGCAATACATATGGGGTTTTTTTATTAACCCCTGTGCACTAATCGATTTGCCGAATACCTCGCGCGTGCCGGTAACATGTAACGGACCCGGGGCCTTCCATGGCTTTTCGTTACAGGCACAGCCTCCTCCAGATCCAGCTGGTGAAAGGACCCAACAGGATATTGCTGTCTTTGGACGATCTGACATTCATCAACCCCAAGCTTAGTATAAAGGTAACCGGGGGGGGGGGGGGGGGGGGTACAGGGCATAATAAGTAGTATATAACAATTGGACTTACATATACTGGATGAATGTATCAGCGTACCTTTAATATTTCAGACTGCTCGGCCAATGAAAGATAAGAATGCTAACAACTCCATTTCCTATTGGTTGGGCAGACCTGCCAGTCCATCATGTATTTAATATGACTTTTCAACTCTTATTAAAGAGGATCTCTCCCCATACATTACTGTCTACAGCGCTGGGGGGTTATTACTGTATACAGCGCTCGGGGTTATATTACTGTATACAGAGCTGGGTGTTATATTACTGTATACAGTGCTGGGGGGGTTATATTACTGTATACAGCGCTGGGGGTTATATTACTGTATACAGCACTGGGGGGTTATATTACTGTATACAGTGCTGGGGGGTTATATTACTATATACAGCGCTGGGGGTTATATTACTATATACAGCGCTGGGGGGTTATTACTGTATACAGTGCTGGGGGGTTATATTACTGTATACAGTGCTGGGGGTTATATTACTGTATACAGCGCTGGGGTTTATATTACTGTATACAGCGCTGGGGGTTATATTACTGTATACAGCGCTGGGGGGTTATATTACTGTATACAGCCCTGGGGGTTATATTACTGTATACAGCGCTGGGGGTTATATTACTGTATACAGTGCTGTGGGGGTTATATTACTGTATACAGCGCTGGGTGGTTATATTACTGTATACAGCGCTGGGGGGTTATATTACTGTATACAGCGCTGGGGGTTATATTACTGTATACAGCGCTGGGGGGTTATATTACTGTATACAGTGCTGGGGGTTATATTACTGTATACAGCGCTGGGGGTTATATTACTGTTACAGGGTCACCGTACCCAAGGCTGGGTCCCCCTGTTTGAGGGCTGAGGAATCACCAGTCAGTCCCTCATACGGATCGCACTCAGCTATCCACGGATCATCCAGACCACCATTCGTAGTAAACCAAGAAGAACTCTCTTTATTACAAACACACAGAACTTATATACAATCTCAATGCAATGTGCACCGAACCCAACCCCCAATCCCATCACTCCCATCCCATCACAAATCCCATCAGTATACAGGGGATGTATCAGGTGAGGGGATTACAGAATACAATGGGTTCCCCCACCTGTGTTATCCCCCCTGTAGTGCGGGTGCCGTCTGGGCAGACAGGGCTGTGTTGGCCGATTAAGAGCCCCAGCCAGATTATAGGATCGTCTCTTTGAAGGCTGGGGCTGAAGCCACATCAGTCTCTGGGCTGAATACACAATAAACACAATATAATATATTACCGGGTCACGGTATACAGAACCGGACACAGAAGTGCTCCGTGACCCGGCTAAACTTCAAATGACCTATGAGCCAGCTAGCCTGGCCCTATCACAATTACTGTATACAGCGCTGGGGGGTTATATTACTGTATACAGCGCTGGGGGTTATATTACTGTATACAGTGCTGGGGGGTTATATTACTGTATACAGCGCTGGGGGTTATATTACTGTATACAGCGCTGGGGGTTATATTACTGTATACAGCGCTGGGGGTTATATTACTGTATACAGCACTGGGGGGGTTATATTACTGTATACAGCGCTGGGGGGTTATATTACTGTATACAGCGCTGGGGGTTATATTAGGGCTGCAACTAACAATTATTTTAATAATCGATTAGTTGGCCGATTATTTTTTCGATTAATCGGATAAAAAAAAACAATATGCAAATTTTTTGTTTATTTAAAATAATTTAATGAACTGGATGTTAAAAAACAACTTAAAATTTACATTAACATTCTTATTTTGTTATGATGTAATAAAAAACAATATTTTCAAAGTACAAAAACCCAAACACAATATTTATGAAACAAAATAACCCCAAACATTCTGAAAAGAGGTGGACTATTACTGTTCAAGAAACTTTGCCCCAGCCCTGGCACTTTGCCCCAGCCCTGGCACTTTGCACCCAGCACTTTGCACCCAGCCCTGGCACTTTGCACCCAGAACTTTGCGCCCAGCCCTTGCACTTTGCGCCCAGCCCTGGCACTTTGCGCCCAGCCCTGGCACTTTGCGCCCAGCACTTTGCACCCAGCACTCAGTACTTTGCCTCAGCCCTGGCACTTTGCACCCAGCACTTTGCACCCAGCCCTGGCACTTTGCACCCAGCCCTGGCACTTTGCACCCAGCACTTTGCACCCAGCCCTGGCACTTTGCACCCAGCACTTTGCCCCAGCCCTGGCACTTTGCACCCAGCACTTTGCACCCAGAACTTTGCGCCCAGCCCTGGCACTTTGCACCCAGCCCTGGCACTTTGCGCCCAGCACTTTGCACCCACCCCTGGCACTTTGCACCCAGCACTTTGCACCCAGCACTCAGTACTTTGCCTCAGCCCTGGCACTTTGCACCCAGCACTTTGCACCAAGCCCTGGCACTTTGCACCCAGCCCTGGCACTTTGCACCCAGCCCTGGCACTTTGCACCCAGCACTTTGCACTGTGCCCCTGCACCCAGTCTCCAACTCTGCCCTGCACCCAGCCCTGCCCCCACATTCTGCCCTGCCCCCACACTCACACCCTGCACCCACTCTCCAACTCTGCCCTGCACCCAGCCCTGCCCCCACATTCTGCCCTGCCCCCACACTCACACCCTGCACCCACTCTGCCCTGCACCCACACTCACACCCTGCCCTGCACCCAGTCTCCCACTCTGCCCTGCACCCACACTCACACCCTGCATCCCCACCCCCACTCTGCCCTGCACCCAGTCTCCTGCCCTGCCCCCACACTCACACCCTGCCCTGCATCCCCACCCCCACTCTGCCCTGCACCCAGTCTCCTGCCCTGCCCCCACACTCACACCCTGCCCTGCATCCCCACCCCCACTCTGCCCTGCACCCACACTCACACCCTGCCCTGCATCCCCTGAAACCCCACCCCCACCCCCGCGAATCGCTCTGTGCGAATGGAGCCACTCGCACAGAGCGAACCGCACAGACATGAAGAATACTTACCTCCGGAACGCGTCACGTAACTAAAAGAAGGCGGAGACTGCAGAAGCGGGGAACGCTCGCGGAGGTAAGTAAACAACGAATCGATCACTCGATTTCCGTTATCGATTATTATCGATTTTATCGATTCGTTGTTTCAGCCCTAGGTTATATTACTGTATACAGTGCTGGGGGTTATATTACTGTATACAGCGCTGGGGGTTATATTACTGTATACAGCGCTGGGGGTTATATTACTGTATACAGCGCTGGGGGTTATATTACTGTATACAGCGCTGGGGGGTTATATTACTGTATACAGCGCTGGGGGGTTATATTACTGTATACAGTGCTGGGGGTTATATTACTGTATACAGCGCTGGGGGTTATATTACTGTATACAGCGCTGGGGGTTATATTACTGTATACAGCACTGGGGGTTATATTACTGTATACAGCGCTGGGGGGTTATATTACTGTATACAGCGCTGGGGGTTATATTACTGTATACAGTGCTGGGGGTTATATTACTGTATACAGCACTGGGGGTTATATTACTGTATACAGTGCTGGGGGTTATATTACTGTATACAGCGCTGGGGGTTATTACTGTATACAGCGCTGGGGGTTATATTACTGTATACAGCACTGGGGGTTATATTACTGTATACAGCGCTGGGGGGTTATATTACTGTATACAGCGCTGGGGGTTATATTACTGTATACAGCGCTGGATGACTGTTAGAATCATTGCTCAGAATATTATTTGTATCGCAGCCTATGTAAATAATTTTATAGGAAAATACATTAATTTGTTTATATAACAGAACAAGAAAATTAAAATACATTTTTGAAAATATTGAATTGAAATTTTTTCATTGTTTGCAGAAAATAAACATTGATAATCTGAGCGACACCAAGAGCGTCTCTGACTGCAAGAGCCTGAAATCTGTGACGCGCTCTCTGTCTGCGAAGAGCGTCGGCGCCACGCATGAGAACTCCAACGTGGCTGTTTACGAGGTGGGAGACCAGCGGCGAAAGAAACTTAAACCCTCTATATTCAGCACTGGTACCAGCAACGCCATTCCGGGGCAAATAATTTAACCCTCCCCCATTTCCCATGATCCCTCATTGCGGACTGTATCGGAATCCTCCCATCAGCAGGAGCAGGAAGTTGTAAGCCACTTCCTGTTCTCTCCCTCCCCTCAGCCCGAGCAGGAAGTTGGAAGCCGCTTCCTGTTCTCTCCCTCCCGTCAGCCCGAGCAGGAAGTTGGAAGCCGCTTCCTGTTCTCTCCCCGCGTTGTTTTAGCGGACGGCGCATGAGCCTCTAGCGCTAGAGATTGTTTCCAGCCGCGCAGGTCTCTCCGTAACGCTATTATCACAGATATCTCAGGGCGACGGGTAGATTTATACCCTGTGACGGGGCAGCAAGATGGCGGCTCCTGCGTACAGGAAAATGGAAAAATAACAGGGGGTATTTATTAAATACTGGTGTATGCATTTAGATGATTAGTATTCTAAGGTGTGATGTGTTCATCTTTAGATAATGTTAACATAGAACCCGCCGGCAGATCGGCCCCATTCGGCCCCCGTCTAGTCTGCCTGTTTCTCCTGCTTCAGGAGGCGTATGTCTATCCCATACTTGTTTAATACCCTCACTGTATTCCCCTCTACCGCTTCTGCTGGGAGACTGTTCCACTTCTCTTCCACCCTCTCAGTAAGATAAAGCAACATCCTGCTTTATTGATTCCCCCAATATTTACACCTCAAACCTCTGCACAATGGGGGTCCTATATTCTAAAATCCCCCCCACACACCCTACATCTCCACCACAGCCAACCCACTTACCAGGTGTTGTGGGGGTCCAGGAGCATCTATATCAACCACCTAGGGGCAACCCTGCTCTGAGACGGCCCCCTGGGGGGGCAGACAGGGGCAACGGACCATAACAGGAGGTTTCTAATTATTGTCATTCATTTCTCAGGGAGACTGGGTTTGGTTGAAGAAGTTTGAGCCGGGGGTCTACCACGAGCTGCGCCAAAGCACCACCAGCACCCTGCGTAAGGTAGGTGTCACGCATACAAAGGGTGGACCAGTAACAAGTCCGTCTTCGGGTCAAACCCAGGGCCGCTTTTCAGCAGGGTCATCCCAAACCAACTCCCTTTTAGGGACAGCCTGGCAAGGGTTGTAGTTGACGGTCGGCAGATCTCCGTTATGTAAATTAACCCTCGCTGCTTCGGTTATGGAAACCCCAACCTTTTACAAACATATTTATTTATTTATTTATTTAGGGATATATGTTTATAGAATATTAGCAGATTTTACAGTTCAGAGACTAACGACTGTACCTGTAATTGGGAAGTTTTGCCCCAAATCTTCAGTTGAATAGGCAGATTATTAGGGTTTTTACGCCAATCTCAGGGTGAATGGGCAAATTATCAGGGTTTTTACCCCAATCTCAGGGTAAATGGGCAGGTTCTCAGGGTGTGTTCCCCAGTCTCTGAGTATTTGAGTGAATAGGCAGATTTTTAGGGCTTTTGTCCCATCTCAGAGTGAGTGGCAGATTATCGGGGTTATTGCCCTTATCCTCAGGCTTTTTACCCCAGTTATCTACTCTGAATTAATGACATTGAGCATCCTGATTGGTGCTTTGCCCCCAGGGCCGGCCCGACAATGGAGCTGAGTGGGGCAACCGCTCCAGGCGGCACTTTTGAAGGGGCGGCACTTTGTTGTTTTTTTTTAAAAGCGAAAGAGAGAGAAAGGGGCGCCGAGTGGTTTTCGTTTACCAAGCTGTCGGTACCCGCTCGGCGCCCCTCTCTCTCTCCTCTGCGGCGAGTCTCCCTGTTCGGTCTCGGTGCCGGCTTGTAATGCTGAGTGCCGGAAGATTTCCTCATAGCCGGCACTGAGACCGAACAGGGAGACTCGCAGCAGGACTGCTGAAAGGTAAGTACAAGGGGGGCGGCAGGGACGGAGGGAGAGGAAGGGTAGATAATGGGGGGGGGTGGCAGGGACGGAGGGAGAGGAAGGGTAGATAATGGGGGGGGCGGCATTTTAAAATTCGCCCCAGGCGGCATTTTGCCTTGGGCCGGCCCTGTTTGCCCCCCTACATACGGCAGCCGGAATAATTTGCGTAACTCGTTTAATTTCACCGCACTTTGCAGATGAAAGATTTGCGGAATGAAAACGTCAATCCCTTCCTGGGTTTCTTCTCCGACTGCGGGATCTTCGCCATCGTGACGGAGCATTGTTCTAGAGGCAGTCTGGAAGACCTGCTCCGGAACGAGGACGTGAAGCTGGACTGGATGTTTAAATCGTCTCTGATTCTGGATTTAATAAAGGTATCCGTCTCGTTAACACGGAATCTTTGACGCTTAATTACGAGACATAGAAGGTTTAAAGCCTTAAATGATTTAAATGAATGGCCCGTTCCATTCATTGGGTGCCGGCCCGTTCCGTTCACCGGGTGCCGGCCCGTTCCGTTCACCGGGTGCCGGCCCGTTCCGTTCACCGGGTGCCGGCCCGTTCCATTCATTGGGTGCCGGCCCGTTCCGTTCACCGGGTGCCGGCCCGTTCCGTTCACCGGGTGCTGGCCCGTTCCATTCATCGGGTTCGCGGCCCTTCCATTCATCGGGTGCCAGACCGTTCCATTCATCCGGTGCCGGCGCGTTCCATTCCTCGTGTGCCGGTGTGTTCCATTCATCGGGTGCCAGACTGTTCCATTCAT
Organism: Spea hammondii; assembly: GCA_029215755.1. Taxonomy (NCBI): domain Eukaryota; kingdom Metazoa; phylum Chordata; class Amphibia; order Anura; family Pelobatidae; genus Spea; species Spea hammondii. The sequence continues at coordinate 3,501,484 of JARDYJ010000002.1, forward strand.
CGGGTGCCAGACTGTTCCATTCATCCGGTGCTGGCGCGTTCCATTCATTAGGAAAGATCCAAAATATACTCCTATATACTGGTAAAAAAAAAGAGAAGAGGGTCCTGCTCCTGGGAGCTTACAATCTAGAAGGTTGAGTGGGACGTGTGAGAGGACGGCTTGGACGGGGATGAGTTGGTCGAGTCGGGTTAAGGCAGAGAAGGAGGGTAAAGTAGACTCGAAAGCAGAAAAATGTTTAATGTCTGATCGTATGATTCCGCAGGGGATGAGGTATTTGCACCATCGAGATTTTTCCCACGGACGCTTGAAATCCCGTAACTGCGTGGTGGACGGGCGCTTCGTGCTGAAGATCACGGACTACGGGTTCAACGAGATCACCGAAAGCCAGAAATCTCCTCGGAATCCGAGCAAACCCGGAGGTGAGGAACCTGAGCGCTCTTATCGCGATGCGCGGTCTCTTTCTGCTCTTATCTTTCACGTCTCTCGATAAGGAGAAATCTTCTGGGAAACTTTTCTTTTGCAGAGCTGTTCTGGACCGCGCCGGAATTACTCCGGGACCAGGCGCTCGCCAGGAGAGGAACATTTAAAGGAGACGTGTATAGCTTTGCAATTATTTTGCAAGAAGTCGTAGTAAGGGGTCCGCCGTACTGCATGTCGGGGCTTTCCGCCGAGGGTAAGGAGACGCTTTCTGGATCCAGGGCTGGGGAAAGAGCTCCCTAAAAGTAATCGCTAATGTGACAGAATCCGATGCAAATATATCGACACTTACCTCTACCATAGAAATATGTTTTACGCATGATACGGATACTCATTAATAATCCTTTTTTTTAATTATTATTATTGTTCAGAAATTATCAGAAAAGTCAAGAAACCCCCTCCTCTGTGCCGCCCAACTGTGGCCCCTGATCAGGCCCCTCTGGAGTGCATTCAGTTGATGAAACAATGTTGGAGTGAACTAGCGGAGAGAAGGCCTACCTTTGATGAGATTTTTGATCAGGTTGGCTAAATACTCAGAAACACGCTTCATTTTTGTCAGCACAGTCATGCGTATTAAAAATAACTAATACATTGAATTATGGCTGAGCATCATGGGAAGTGCAGTTAACGGTAGATAAAGCTGCAGATGTTAGCTGTGAACTACTGTTCCCATGATGCTCAGCCAACCAGGTGTCCACCATGACTAGGCATTGTGGGAGTTGTAATCCTAAACTAAAACCTCTCACATCATCTGCTGTTAACATGAGGCTCAGCCAGACATAATGCTTCCACGATGCTGGCTGAGCATCATGGGAAGTACTGTCAGCAGTAACGCTGCACACGCTGGCTGTGAACTACAATTCCCATGATTCTCAGCCAGCCAGGTGTCCACCATAATGCTGAGTATCATTGGAAGAGTAGTCCACAGCAGCAGAGATTTTTTTTTTTTAATTAAAAAGTATAATGTTAGCCTCCCTCCCAGGACCCTTACACACCACCTTTACACACACCTTCCCATAAGCATGCATATACACATACACTGCCCTGACACATGACTGCCCATACACACTGCCTTTATACACACACCTGCCCATAAACACGCATATACACATACACTGCCCTTACACACACACACCTGCCTTTCCACATACACTGCCCTTACACACACATATACACATACACTGCCTTTACACACCAGTTTACAAATTCCTATACCGCTCTTACACATACCTGCCCATACATACACACACACACACAAGCTAACAAGCACATACATATATACACATACACTGCCCTTACACCCCTTTCTCCCCATCTCTTACCTCTTCCTCTATCCTTCATCCTCCATCCCTCATCCTTCATCCTGTGATGTGTGCATTTTGAGCTCCCCAAAGTCCCAGTTACCGCCATTAACCCCTTGTCTCTCTTCTAGTTTAAAACCATCAACAAAGGAAAGAAAACCAACATCATCGACTCGATGCTGAGAATGCTGGAGCAATATTCGAGCAATTTAGAAGATTTAATCAGAGAGAGGACGGAGGAACTGGAGGTCGAAAAGCAAAAAACAGAGAAGCTCCTCTCTCAGATGTTACCACCGTGAGTAAAACACTTTGTGTCTTACTCTGGACTTTTTGAATCATGAAAAAAAATCACAATAAAAAAAAAGCCACATGAAAGTATATTTCTGGGGAATTAAAAACATTAGTAATTTTTTTTCTTATAGAATTTTTATGAAATAAAATCTAAAAAAAAAAAAAAGAAAATATTGGCAACTAACACCACTAAAAATATCAAAGGGTACGTGGTACATGTCACCTAAAACTCATTACAAACATGAATTTTAATGAAATTTTATTTAATAAGATTTTATCTAATAAAAATGTTATTTTATAAAAATTTGATTAAAGACTATAATTAAAAAAATATATATTAATATATATTTTTTCAAATATTTTTTAACAGTTCTTGTATTTTAAATTTTTGTTGCGTTCAAATATTTTCTTTTTAAGGTGTGTTGATAAATTTTTAGGTGCACACTAACAATGTCATTGGGTGTTTCAGCAAGTGGGCAGGGCTAGCATTTAACCACACCCCTTCTAATACCGAACACCCTGATCAGCCTTATGGAAATAAAATGGTGATGAGTTCATACATTGGGCTGAAGGGACATCTCGGGGATAGACTAGGGGTGACGAGGTGGCACTTTAAGCCCAAGGGCCGCCTGATGACGTAAGTGCAGCCGACAGCTCGTAGAAAGCAGGTCTTTCGGTGCTCCATCGCTGAGGAGTGACTACGGTGTCTTTCAGATCGGTGGCCGAAGCTTTGAAGACGGGCGGCACTGTGGAGCCGGAATATTTCGATCAGGTCACAATCTACTTTAGCGACATCGTTGGATTCACCACAATCTCGGCTCTCAGCGAACCCATTGAAGTGGTCGACCTCTTGAACGATCTCTACACCCTGTTTGATGCCGTTCTCTGTAATCATGATGTTTACAAGGTAAGAGGCGGGGAATAAACCTTACGGGCACCATATTTACAGGAGACCCATGTCCTCCTCCCATAGACATGGATTCTCGATGTACCCCTAAGACGTCCGGGTGTCCTGCTGGGTTTCCAAATTATTACAGATAAGGCTTTTCTTGCTGTCTTTAGCAATTCACCAAAAATAAGAATTTGGAAGTACACGTTCAGTAGGTTCTTCAAGTCAGGAACCAGACAACAAGGTGAGACCAAGGTGTTCCTACAAGGTGCATGCTGGTCCTATAACCTTCTCTATGCCCGATAGCCCGTTGGGTCAGACCACCAGAAATGTACGCTTTTCAAGTTAAGTGGTTTATGAACCCATGAGAGTTTAATATTATAACTCTATCATTATACTCTTTGGATTCCAGGTAGAGACAATTGGAGACGCCTACATGGTGGCATCCGGACTCCCGAAGCGCAACGAGAACAAACACGCCGCGGAAATAGCCAATATGTCCTTAGACATCCTTAGCTCTGTAGGATCCTTCCAGATGAGGCACATGCCGGACGTACCGGTCAGGATACGGATCGGGTTACACACAGGTGCAGCTCCTGATTTCTCTGTATTATCATGTCTTGTCTATTATCATAGCGCCTCCCATCCAAGGGACTTTCCCAAATGAATTAGGGTCGTTGGCTTGCTGATTTAGCTATACATTATAGAGGGCATCTCACTGATTTAACTATACATTATACAGGGCATCTCACTAATTTAACTATACATTATACAGGGGCCGGCTCGTTGATTTAGCTATACATTATAGAGGGCATCTCACTGATTTAACTATACATTATACAGGGCATCTCACTAATTTAACAATACATTATACAGGGCATCTCACTAATTTAACAATACATTATACAGGGGCCGGCTCGTTGATTTAGCTATACATTATAGAGGGCATCTCACTGATTCAACTATACATTATACAGGGCTGATCAATACCATGGGCTGGCCTCGCACTCAGTCTGTAATGAGATATTCCATTTTATACTCTAGGGCCGTGTGTGGCTGGAGTTGTGGGCCTCACGATGCCGCGATATTGTCTGTTCGGGGACACGGTGAATACGGCGTCACGAATGGAATCCACAGGACTGCGTAAGTTTCTTGTTTTAGTCATTTTAAAAAATAAAAATAACGCTGCACAGTAATCTATAGTTGCCAACTGTCCCAGGAACCAGCTGTCCAGGCCAGTGTCTCGCTTTTCAGAATTGCCGGTACTTGTGTACTGCCTGAGCCATGCAAAACAGAGGAGGTGTTATGTGGGTGGCGCGTGGGTGACATTTAGCAGTGCAGATTACAGGGACACCAAGACATGTTTCCCAACTGTCCAGCTTTGTGCGGCACAAACAAGCTGTCTGGGGGGAAAAATGGCACAGGCAAGCTGTCTGGGGCAAAGATGGCACAGGCAAGCTGTTTGGGGGCAAAAATGGTACAGACAACCTGTCTGGGGGCAAAGATGGCACAGGCAAGCTGTTTGGGGGCAAAAATGGTACAGGCAAGCTGTCTGGGGGAATGATGGCACAGGCAAACTGGGGGCAAAGATGGCACAGGCAAGCTGTCTGGGGGCAAAGTTGGCACAGGCAAGCTGTTGACGGCAAATATGTTACAGACAAGCTGTCTGGGAGGGATATGGACTCTGCATGAAGACCAAACTAATAAAACGAAGGAGGCCGCAGCTGAGAGTTGTTGGCACCCAACGCGTACAGTGCAGTACATTATATTAATGCACATTTTTTTCATAATTTTGTAGCTTACAGAATCCACGTCAACCAAAGCACCGTGGCAACGCTTCGCACGCTAAAAGAAAATTACAAAATAGAACTTAGAGGGAAAACGGAGCTTAAAGTGAGTCTGCAAGTGAAATTTACTGTGTATTCCAGCAAAATTCTTAGAAACGCGCAAATATTTCTGCCTTGTGATTTTTCAAACCTTTTTTTACATTTAAGACATTTTATAAATTCTTTATTTAAATCCATAACTATTATTAGTTTTTATTATTAGTATTATTTTTACTTTTATTATAATGCGTTTTATTTAAAAAAAATACTTTAAAAAACTCTTAATTTAAGGACATCGAATCGGAACAACCAAATGGCAACCAAACTGTTCCTTATTTTTTTAGGGCAAAGGTGTAGAAGAAACTTTTTGGCTTGTAGGAAAGGACGGATTCACCAAACCTTTGCCGAAGCCTCCTGATATCAAGCCTGGGTAGGTATACCTTTTTTTATTTAAAAGTCTAAAAAAAATGAACGTGTTTTTGTAAAATTATACTGTAAAAAAATCTGAAGGCATTAATTTAAAAAATGACCAAAAGAAAATAAAAAGAATTTGGTAAAACATGGCTGGGATGGGAAAAAGTACTTCAAAGGAAACTAGCTGTAAAAAAAAGAAAAGAAAAAAAAGAGATAGAGAGTATATATTTTATTTTAACCCCTTTAGGACCAGGTGTGTTTTTGGGTGTTTTCTGCACTTAAAGAACACAATATATAAAAAAAAACATCCCCATAACTTAATGTTTTGAAGGGGGCCGATAACTTACTGCTTTAGTTAATTTATATTTCTAGTACGAGGAGTATACATTTTTTTCACACTTTTTTAAAACTTTTTTCATAATTTTTTTCTTTTTTTCAATGTTATCTTTTACCGCTCTTGTTAAAAAAGCAGTCCTAGAAACGAGAGAGGACTCTGATGATGTCATTGAGGTCCCAATAAATATTTATGATTTTTTTATTCGTTTTTATTTTTTTTGTATTATTTTGTTTGGGTTTTTTTTCGGCTTCTCTCTTCTTGTGATATCGCCGTGTGTTCAGTGGAAGGAGGATTTTGATTAGAGACGCGAGGAGGGCCTGCGGGGTCCCTATGGGGTCTCTACGCCTCTTCCCGATGCAGGAGGGAATGTCCGATCTTATGCTATTACACTCAAAGACCGTTGTGCCTGGTTTTGCTCCTGAGTCTCAGGGTTTCTGCCCAATCAGAAAGTGTATGGACAGATTCACAGGGTATTTAACCCCAGTCTCGGGGTGAAGGGGCAGATTATGGGGTCACACAGTCTGGAGCTGATTCCTCCACACTCTCCTCTGATGTAATGATATCTGAGCATCCTGATTTTCTCCCTGCTATATCACAGCTGGAGTCCCTGCTTGAATACAGGTGAATTAATTCAGAATATCTTTACCTTTTAATAGCCACCAGATCATTGAAAACAATCTGTGTGTCAGCAATAAATGTAGGAAATCAACCTAAATAATAAAGTGGATGTCGGATGCTTGCTGATGCCTGTAGGCAGGGCCTGATTTCTCCATTTGGCTGTAGTTGCCCACCTGTTCAGTAAGTAATGACATCACTCCATGCTCTGACAACATAATGTGGGCCGGATTCTAATGTCACATGGCATCGACCCATAGCACATGCAGTAGTACCTTTTTTTTTTTATGAAATATTTTTTAAAAATATATAATGGTAAAAAATAAATATTTTGTTAAAAAAGGTTAGATCTACTAATATAATATTTTTTTCTGAATAAATGGACATTTTCCGGTACATAGGCTTTGTTGTTTGGGACTGTCCCACCATATTCAGGACTGTTAGCAGCTATGCAAACTCCGCAGGGCGCTTGCATATTTTTAGGGATGTTTGCTTCATAAACCGCCTGTTTCTGAAAAATTTACGGCCATAAAAAAAACCATACGGTGTATTTTCCATCAACGCCACAATCACCGGCGCTGCCACTTTTATGGAACACGATAAATTCTCCTTAATAATCTCGGGGCAATAAAACCTTCCCGCCGTGCCTTCAGCTCCGTAATTGGGGCAGAAAAGCTGTAAAAACGGATAAAATAAATACAAGCATCAGAATAATAACGGGATCGACTTTAATCGCCGACTTTAAAGAAGGAATAAATTCTCTGTCGATACGCAGCTAGGGTTATAGACCGACGGCCGCTGTTGCAGACACCGGCTTCTAGTTGAATGTTGATTTTTACCCCCCAAAAAAATATACTTTTTATTTATTTAAATATTTTTATGTGTACTATTTGAGGCTTAATCCCAGAAAATAAAATATACATCCATTAAAAAAATTGTAGCAGTACCTTTATTATAATTTTTTTTTTTTTTTACTTAAAAATAAAAAATTGGAAAAATAGAAAAAAATATATCGTGGTAAAAAAGATCAGTTCTACCGCTGAATTCAGCCGAGGAGTAAAAATCTAAGAATAGTCAGAAAAATATTCATATTCATTTCTATGGGTATACACTAGAGGGTCAGAGGCTGAGATGGAATGGAAGGAAGTCTTGCTTTACTGAGAGGGTGGTAGATAAGCGGAACAGCCTCCCAGCAGAGGTGGTAGAGGGTAATACAGGGAGGGTATTAAACATGCATGGGATAGGCATACGGCTCCTGAATCTAAGACGAGACCCTAATCGTATATAAAGATATATTTTGCCCTAGATTGAAGTCCATTTTTATTGGATTTCAGTGCTTTTTACAGCATGCATCATTTTTATTTCTGCCCCGCCGGCTTCTATTAAAGTAGGAAACGAAAGTTTGGACCGTCCTCTCGAGTAGGTTAGGCAAAGAATAGACTTGTGCATTCGGATTCGTGTAAATTTCCATTGTAACAAAGTTTGTTAATTTGTAGGAATTTTTGAAAAATTTCCAGGGATCCCCCCCCCCAAAAAACCCCCAAGAAATAAAAACATTTGTAGAAAGGCTGGCCAAGCTGGCCCCTCTGTCCGTGAGCCCAGAAGCTCTGACGTCCAGGAGAGGAAAGAGTTGAGGGTTCAAGCCATTGGCCACACAGCTAAAGTGGCGCGGTCAATAAGTATAAGCCCCTAGGGGCCACCGGTGAGCCAGATAGCCAGTCTGAGCCAGGACTCAACAAAGTAAGCTCAGTCCCGGGCCGGCGACCCCGGCACTTTAAGGCCAGCGGCCGTCTATCGCCGTAGGTGCGGCTGGCGTGCCAAGTTCTAAAAGGGTCAAACAACTTGCAAATATTAATTGAAAGAGGTTTTTTTTTTGCATGGCGGGGTTTTTTTTTTCCTTCTCACTAATGCTATATATCTGCCGCAGGTGCAATGCTCATGGTTTAACCGCCGAGGATATTGCAGAGTTCAAAAGGAGGAAAGCAGTGAGAGCTGAAAAGATGCTCGATAAAAAGGAGTAGAGGTAGTCGATTCGTTATTACCCAAACGGTAAAAAAACTGTAATTATATAACCCGATAAAACAAAAAAGTTTAATTAACTCATAAAATATATATAAAAAAAAGGGTGAATTCTTCTTTAATGTATCGTTTTAAGCATAATAAGAAAAATTAGGTAAAATTGCTGTCGCAAAAACTTACGTAAATGTTATTACTATTTTACGTCATCCTTTAAAATATCATTATATTGGCGATAATATTATCATTATTATATTATAACAGTTTTATGTTAATGCAGTCCTTTATACAATATTCATTTTTATATCAATGAGTGTTATTAATAATATTATATTGTTACAAAATAAGCATTATTTATATCCTGTATATAGATAATTAGAAGATTCTTAATGTGTCTACCTTCAGACTATGGCCTCTTCTCCTCCTTCCTGTAATCCCCTCTCCCTCTCGTCATATATATATATATACCGGTACTCCCTATATATATATATATATATATATATATATATATATATATAGATATATATATATATATATATATACACACTTTTTGATCATTTTCCCATTCTGGATAATTTATATTAATCATGTATTGTTTTAGTGGCCATTCTTTGAATATCTCTAGCCTTCTGGGAATGAATTCCCCCGAATCTATTAATTCTTTTTGCTGCTGACATAGAGACTACCGGTACTTTATAAATTTATTTTGGTGTCAGTCCCTCCGCAGCGTCTATTTTTTTTTGATGTCTAGGACCTGATCGAATGAAACGCACCATGGAACGGTTCCCGATATGTCAATTCAGCATTTCAGCAACAAAACGCATATTTACATTAATGTGACTTACATTTTGTAAGTTATTCAAGTAAAAGTAATATTCCAGAGCTGAGAGCAATAGATACAACGTAACAATTTTATATAGAATACCTGCTCCTCTTTCTGCCAAATACAACATGAACGCTGGTTCTCTCATTGACTGGATAGTGAGTGCAGGTATATCAGGTATACGTTGTGTATTTTGAACTATGTCCCCGGTCCCATATATATACGCTGGGCTGGGGGTCCATTTGGGTCCTTATTCTGTGAGGGGGGCTCTGGAGAGCCTTTGCACAAGTGGCTGTTTTCCTGAAAAAATCAGAACACACGTGGAGGGAGAGATAATATATAGCATCGGTGGGGCCGGAAGTTGGTGGTCTGCGCATGCTTGAGGTAGTAGGTTGAGCTACAGTATGGAGGTGCGCATGTGATAAGAAAATAGTGATTCACTGTCTGGAGCACGAAAACCGTGAGCAGCTTTTGCTACTTTTTTAAGATGTAAAAGCTAAATCGGTTCCCCATCTTTTCTCCTTTCCCTCTCCTTCTTCCTATTTTCTCTCCCTTTTTTCCTATCTCCTTTCTTTCTTTTCTCTTTTCTTTCTTTTTTCTCTTCTTTCTTTCTTTCTTTTTTCTTTCTCTCCTCTCCTTTTCTTTCTCTCCTCTCCTTTTCTTTCTCTCTCTTTTGTCTCATCTCCTTTCTCTCTTGAGAACTTCTGAGTTGGTCGTCATGTCTGTCGATCTAATTAAGTTCTGGGGCGGCTCTCCTCTTCCCAAAAAGTTGATTTTGTTCATTTGAAGCATTTTTCAATTCAGTTTGACTTTGCGGAATATCGGTTTTACGAGGGGTCTCACGGAAATTCATTGTGTGTTGGCAGTCACGTTGAGATGAATTAAGTCAACGAAGCTGTATAGGATGCGGCAATCGAGTTCACATCAATGGCATTTTTCAACCAATTCTTTCAAGTTGGCCTGATAAACTCTACTTAATTCGGCCCCCGTCTAGTCGCCCGTTTCTCCTGCTGTAAAGACTCAAGCCTTAATCAGTCGTTGGTCTCGTCTTAGATTCAGGAGCCGTATGTCTATCCTGCGCATGTTTAATACCCTCCCTGTATTACCCTCTACCACCTCTGCTGAGAGGCTGTTCCACTTATCTACCACCCTCTCAGTAAAGCAAGACTTCCTTCCATTCCATCTCAGCCTCTGACCCTCTAGTGTATACCCATAGAAATGAATATGAATATTTTTCTGACTATTCTTAGATTTTTACTCCTCGCTGTATTACCCTCTACCACCTCTGCTCATATATAAATCATGGTTAGACTGCACTTCTTTATTCTTACACAAAAAAATGAAAAGGCCGTTTGCCACCAGTTTACCGAAATGTTTTATTTTTATGTTCACAGAATACAAACTTCCCGTAAAGTTTCTTGGGTGTAAAATTCACTTCATGTTTTGTTTTTGTCCTTTTACAGGGAGGATTGGCAGGAAGTTATAAACAATGAAATACAATCAATATTTTGGAAAAAAAGAAAAAGTATAATCAAAAAATAATCTTTATGCGACTCATGGTCTCGAAGAACCATTGACAAAGGGAATTCTCTCCATGGAAATATGTCTGGCCGAGGTGACTTTCCAGAAGGTCGGAATTAACAGGATTTTATAGAACATGGACAACAGATATGGAATTCGCTGCACTTCTTTGTCTATATGACGTCCACGGGACAGGAAACTGGCGAAAGTTTTTTAGGTGGTGAATGGAGAAAATATAAAAAAAAAAAAACCCTCTTCGTTGAAAATAAATATCTTTTATGGCATTAGGCATTTCTGGTTTTAGAATATTTTTTTTTATCAAGGAGACATCCAAGGAGGAGATGTCTCAGCATTTTGGTAAAACCATCATTAAAAATGGAATGGAAAAAGAAGGAAAAAAATAAAAAATACAAGAGATTTTCAATTTAGGAAAAAAAATGTAAGCAATAGCTTAAATTCTGTTTTTGTGAATTACATTTTCCTAATCGAATCTTTGTAGTGAAATGTTGCTGACATTGATAAGAGTGACGAAGTTTCCACTAATCAGTGTTAAGTTGAAATAGATGGGTTGAAAAGGGGCGGAATAAAGTGTCAGCGAAGACACAAGGTTGGCTTAGACTTTAGACAGTAAAGTACGACACTTCCATTCCCATCATGCCTGGACATCCAGAAGCAGCCGCAGCCCAGTTATTCGTTATGTTACAAAATGCAAAGGTTACAAAAAAAAGGGGGTAAAGTACTTTAAACTGCAAGAAAAAGGTATTTCCTTATCATATTTCTATTATAGTGTGCAAAAAAACCCTAAAAATGAAGTGTATGAAAAGTACGAAAATGCAGAGACACCTAGTGGACGAAATGGGAATAACCACGGAAGAATTATATTTGCATTTTGGGGGGGGGGATTAAAAGACCTATTTTCATTACAATGAGAAGGCTTATAGTTGATTTAGAGTTTTAAAACATAAAGTCACCTAACGCACTGATTATTTTACGTTAACAAATTGTGTTAACATATGCAAAGTAGCATATGTGTCCAAATACGGGTTAATAACTAAATGAATGAATAACCCAGCAAGCAGATAAAATCTCAGTGTATTCATTGGAAGCATATCAGGTCTTTTCATCAGCTTTTGATTATCTTATTGAAAAAAAAAAAAGTATATTAATAAATGTAAAATAATAATCATGAGTGTAAACCTTTATTTTAAACAAAGGAACACAGAGAAGCAATGTATTTTTGTGTAGATTATTTGTAGATAGTATTTATTTTATATGTGCAATATTTTTAGGTTTATAAATTATATTTCTGTAAATAAATATTCTTTGATAAAGCTTTCGTGTTTTTAATTTTATTATAAGCAAATCATTTAACGCAACAATTTTTTGGTTGGTTAAAAAAAAATGCATAATACCTGCCAAGTGTCATACCTTAATTTGGCCAGTCCCTCTCTGTGCTACAAACTCATGTGCCCCTCCCTCCTCCCCTGATGCCCCTCTTTTCTAGGAGGTCAGAATGTTAGCTGGGTATGAGGGTATCGCAGGGTTCTACAGCCCTAAAAGTAACACCTAAGACTCATGTCACCAAGTCTACTTAATTCCCCAAAAAGTTCTAATGTATCAAGGTGTCTGATGTTACATATAAGAAATATTGTACAGAGGGATGCCATGGAGATACAGTGCTCTTAAAATCATAGCAACCAGTGGAATGTTCCTGCTGTTTGGACCACTACTTTGGTTGCTATGGTGATAAGACTAAGAATCAAAGAAGAGCACCAGCACTCACTTAGGGACATGTCCCATTGAAACGTTTTTTCATTGGCTATTTCTCCTTACAGGCAACAAATCAGAGAGAAGATTACACCTAGAATCATGTCATGTTCGAGAAAAACTTGAATCCAGTACTGAAAAAACCATCCATAATTTGTATTGTTGTTAAAGTATTTTTTTTTTAAATTATTATTTAAAATATTTAAAATATAATATTTTACATTTAATGTATTTAACACTGGGGAAACAACGTTATCCCAAACCATTTGGGGGTTTTTTTTTTTTGTTGTTTTTTTTTTGGTTTGTTTTCCCCCATAATAGAACGTTGCCAATTCTAATACATTTGTATTCAGTACAGATAGTTGACCACCAGAGGTCAGTAGAGATTCATGCCTGTAGGAAGCTCTACAACTGCATTACATTACATTTATTAATAGAGCGCCAGCAGATTCTATCGCTCTACTACAATAGATAGAGAGAAAATAATAATAATAATAATAATAAGATGAAATTGACAATAACATTAACGCACATACTGGGACATCTCAGGCTGAAATGCCCTGGTCCTGGGTGGAAACTGATCTGGTGTCAGATCTTCAAAATATAAATGTATATAATGATACAAAATCTCAATGTTCCGCCCCCCCCGGAACCCCCCCCCCAAAAAAAACCTAGAACATTAGGTAAAAATAACAATAATGCAATAAAAGCAATGGATGCCAAAACTGGCGCATGTGATGAAAACTGCTCTTTAAATACAAAAACATCCGACAAAATAATTGATTTTAAGATATTCCGTCTATGAGTACAGATAATAATTCCAATTATTTGGGCTCACGAGTCATAATTTTACATACATTTACAACAACAAACGGAAACCCCTGTGCATGACAACTCGCTGAATGACTGTTTTGGTTTTTAACAAATTGGGGGGAATTTACAAAACCATCTTTTTTAACATACATGAAAGAAATTGTCAGCAAAATCTGCTGACTTATTGATTCAATTTGTCTTGTATAATGTTTATATGTTGGACCTTTTTTTGCTACATTAGGTTCTGCCCTATTCAATGGACAGTTTGGGAATTTTACTCTGAGAACCCTCGGAAACAGATGCAATGTAAGGGAGTTTTACTTTACTGAGAGGGTGGTAGTTAAGTGGAGAAGTGTCCCAGCAGAAGTGGTAGAGGGTAATACAGTGAGGGGATTAAACATGCATGGGATAGACATACGGCTCCTGAATCTAAGACGAGACCAACGACTGATTAAGGTTTGAGTCGTTACAGCGGGGGGAACGGGTGACGAGACGGGGGCCGAATGGGGCCGATCTGACGACAGGTTTTCTCTTTATTTGGAATGCCCCTAATTTTGTATTTTTCTAATCCAGACATGGGATTATATATATTTCATCATCAAAACAGATTCAGAAACCGATAATCGGCGAGAAAATAGGAAGCGGCCATCAACACCGCGGGAATCACCAGACGAAATGTGCGCTGCCACCTTCTCACCCGCAGGAAGCTCTGCTCGTCCCCCACGTCCCCCATCTGTCTCCAAATCACGGCTTCCGGATGACCCCGCAGACTCCAGCCTTGGAAACGGCTTTTGGCCGACAATTAATTTGTTTTGCGATTTCCAGATTTTATAGCCGGACAGAAATAATGACACAATCGGATTTTTTTTTTATTATTATTTTTTTTTTTTAAATCTATTTTTTGCACTTTCGATGGAAAAAGGTGCAATAAATATTTAGTTACATTGGTAACATTTAAAAAAAAAAATAAAAAAAATAGCAGATGTGAATTAATTTCATTTGGTGGTTTTGAGAATTTTTAAACTTGTCTTTTTGTTTAGTGAGTTGGATTATAAAAAAAATAAAAAGGATTAGAATGTATATTAGTGTCAAATATTAGAAATTAATTTGGTTATTTTTAGCTCTTTTTTATGAGAAAAGAAATGTCATAATTTGAACATTATGTTATTCATTGTAGGGATTAGGAAAATCCTTTATTCTTCCACACATTTTTATAAAAGTGATAATATATTTAATTGCACTTCTGTTGAAAATAGATTTTTTTCATACTGAATTTGCTTTATAATTTTAGTTGATGTGTAACTTTGCAACATTTTTGCTTTAGTTTATCAAATATGGTAACTAAAAGTAGCAAACTGATTATTTATCTTGGTTGGTTCCTATAAAGGAGGTTAACATACAATAAACAGACGTACACAGAAATAGGTAAAAGATTATTTTAAAGTGAAATCCCACCAATTATTCTTATTACCAGTTTTTAAAAATATTGCTCTATTTTCTTTTTTTAAACCAGTTGTAGTTTTTGCCCCATAATATAAAGTTTTCAGTCAGCCGCATATCAGCCGTTTGTATGATTCTCGCTCTGTTATCTGATCCCCGATCTACTAAACCCCCCGACTCCTTATCATACTGCCTGTGGGGGACAATAGAATGGCTCAGTCTTAATCACCCAGACAGACTCTCTGACTAATGAAAGTCTATGGAAGAACGGACTTCATTAGCATCCCCATAAAGCAACAGCTGGGTGTGGTGTTTGATCCGTGAAATTCACCCAAAATATCACATGACTGACAACAACGGCGGCTCCAGGTCTGCAGATAAAGAGACAAAATAAGATAAAACCAGACATAACAGCGCTGGGGGGTTATATTACTGTATACAGCGCTGGGGGGGTTATATTACTGTATACAGTGCTAGGGGTTATATTACTGTATACAGCGCTGGGGGTTATATTACTGTATACAGCGCTGGGGGTTATATTACTGTATACAGCGCTGGGGGGTTATATTACCGTATACAGCGCTGGAGGGTTATATTACTGTATACAGCGCTGGGGGGTTATATTACTGTATACAGCGCTGGGGGTTATATTACTGTATACAGCGCTGGGGGTTATATTACTGTATACAGCACTAGGGGGTTATATTACTGTATACAGCGCTGGGGGTTATATTACTGTATACAGCGCTGGGGGTTATATTACTGTATACAGTGCTAGGGGTTATATTACTGTATACAGCGCTGGGGGGTTATATTACTGTATACAGCGCTGGGGGTTATATTACTGTATACAGCGCTGGGGGTTATATTACTGTATACAGTGCTAGGGGTTATATTACTGTATACAGCGCTGGGGGTTATATTACTGTATACAGCACTAGGGGGTTATATTACTGTATACAGCGCTGGGGGTTATTACTGTATACAGCGCTGGGGGTTATATTACTGTATACAGCGCTGGGGGTTATATTACTGTATACAGCACTAGGGGGTTATATTACTGTATACAGCGCTAGGGGGTTATATTACTGTATACAGCGCTGGGGGTTATTACTGTATACAGCGCTGGGCGTTATATTACTGTATACAGCACTGGGGGGTTATATTACTGTATACAGCGCTGGGGGTTATATTACTGTATACAGCGCTGGGGGTTATATTACTGTATACAGCGCTGGGGGGTTATATTACTGTATACAGCGCTGGGGGGTTATATTACTGTATACAGCGCTGGGGGGTTATATTACTGTATACAGCGCTGGGGGGTTATATTACTGTATACAGCGCTGGTGGGTTATATTACTGTATACAGCGCTGGGGGGTTATATTACTGTATACAGTGCTGGGGGTTATATTACTGTATACAGTGCTGGGGGTTATATTACTGTATACAGTGCTGGGGGGTTATATTACTGTATACAGCGCTGGGGGTTGTTACTCAGATTGGGGGTGACTGGGTGCAGTATTTCTTCCTTTCCCTGTAATTAAAGCACACATACAGGTACAAGCACCCACTCTGACACCGCTATCTACCTCCTTTTTCCCTCTTGCACCACTAACTGACCACTGACTGTAACTCCATCCGCTGACTCCCTGTAATAACACAGAGACACTTTACACTTACAACACTCTACCGCCATTAGGTAATACACCCTCACTAACCCGCCGGCAGATCGGCCCCATTCGGCCCCCGTCTAGTCGCCCGTTCCTCCTGCTGTAAAAACTCAAACCTTAATCAGTTGTTGGTCTCGTCTTAGATTCAGGAGCCGTACGTCTATCCCGCGCATGGTTAAATAAGTGTTGCTGGATATCTGTATATAAAACATTGACCACGAAAACAAGAGTTAAGATCCCAGCTGAACACACGAAGTCCGGAGGGCCGGGCGTTTCTATACAGAGCCGAGAACAAAGGAATAAAAACCATATTTGCATTGTCTGGAATAACAATGGCCGGGAATTCTATGGAATTGTTGAATTTTGACAATTATCTGCCGCTTGGTGGAGAGCAGGTGAAGCCGCGCCGCTCCCCGCCTGACCTTTTCATATCCGTCTCGATCTCGTTAACTAGAAAACACTCAGAATGAATCTCCTTCGCTCTGCTCTTTCAATGGAAAAATATGCCAAAAAGATATTTTTACTGTTTTTCTGCAAAAAATGATGTCATATTTGTTATTAACCCTCTTGGTGGCCAACGTGGCTATTCAACAAACCTTAATGTGACCAAGGCTGCGTAACCTTGTCAGTGAAGGGGTTAATAGGCATTTATTCCATAATTTGGCACAGAAACATTTTTTTTTTAATATATATATTTTTTTAAATATATAATTTATTGCTATGAAATCCCCAGAATCGGACAGTTTATATAAACTATAGATAACAGCAGAGTTAAAGTTGCGTAATTTACTACAGAGCGATAAGGGGGGGGGGGGTAGAGGTATCTGCACCGGGTCAGAAATGTTGTGCAGTGATGATAAGACGATGACTCTGTCCAGGGAGGGGGTCCTATGACATCATTTTAGTTTTTCTAACTTTTTTTTTTCCCAAGGAAACGCTTCATTCTGGAACAGATCGCATCCCTGAACACGCGGTGGGATAGCCTAACAGGTAGGACTCAAATAACTTATTATTTCATTATTATTTAATAATTATTATTATAATTATAACAAAAAATCCAAATAAATTTTATCATTTCATAGTATTTCCGAAATCCTTTCTATTCATTTATTTATTTTTTTTTCTGATGATAATTTAACAAAATAGAAAATATTCAAAAATATATATATATTTATTTTAATTTTAGAATTTTTTCGGTGTGTTTTAATGGAATTAAGTTAAAACTGAATATCTGTTTTAATATAACCATGGTATCATTAATATTGGCTACACATCATGAACAACAATTTATAATGGGTATTATTATTATTATTTATTATTAATTTTATTTGTATTAATATTACATTTAAAAAATGTAACATACATATATATATATGTTCATTTTTTAAATGTAATATTAATACAAATAAAATTAATAATAATATTTATTATAATTATTATTATTATTACCTAATAAAGGCAGGGTGGGCAGGGGATATTGCCCCCTAGGGCTGCTCTGTTATTGGCGCTTGGGGCAGTATTTCTCTTGCGTGTTGTACTTGCAGTTCCTCGTTTGGCCACCAGGGCATCGACATTACATGAAGGCGCCCTGACACAGGCCCCGCTCTCTGGGTTTACAATCCATTGGGATTTTACACCCTTACTGGAACCATTCCGTGTTCCTTTGATGAGCTTTGTATGCATTTTCTTGTGGACATTGAGGGGTTTTCCGCCAACCATTCTGACAGGGGGCCATTTGGGCTGTTAGTAAACCCTCCCCACATAGCTGTTTTTTATCATTTATTTTTATAATGAATTTGAATATTTTTAGTTAAAACTTTAATGTTTTTAAAACCCGGAAAAAAATTTTCTTAAGAAAAAACATACATATGAACAAAAAAAAAATTAAAAAATATAAATCACTCTTAAAAGAATCCTCCAGTGGTCGTGTGGAGCCCCCTGAGCCCCCTGTGGAGCCCCCTGTATGACGGTACTTTGCATGTTCTTTCATACCCATACCTGAAAAACTACGCTGATTTACCTTGGTGAGAAGCTGCAGATCCAAATCCCCCTCCTTATCCAGATTAGCATTGAAAAAATGGGAGCATTTTCTGCGCATGAAATTGGGGGTCTCAGTGAAGCCCCTTCTCCCTGGGGAGTGCAGGAGCCGGCCAGCGGTAAGGATTGGGGCAGGAGATGCGTTTGGCTTGTATGGCATATGGTTGGGGGGCAAAGGGGATTCTGTAGAGGAAAGGCAGATTTCTAAGGAAAAAACACTAAACATGGCATTTTTGTGAGTGCGTTATATTCGTTATATTCAGAGCGGATTCCCCGGGTACTTTGACTTCATTCCGGAAAAATGTTCTATATGCAGCTAAAGCGACCTCCGGATACTCGGGGAAAATGTTTGGCAACAAAAACGATTTACAGAGCGGATTAGAGAAGAAACAAAACTCTGCTGGCAGATCGGCCCCCTCCGGCCCCCGTCTAGTCGCCCGTTTCTCCTGCTGTAAAGACTCAAACCTTAATCAGTCGTTGGTCTCGTCTTAGATTCAGGAGCCGTATGTCTATCCCATGCATGTTTAATACCCTCACTGTATTACCCTCTACCACTTCTGCTGGGAGGCTGTTCCCCGTATCTACCACCCTCCGTATTGGACCATGGATT
Source organism: Spea hammondii (assembly GCA_029215755.1). Classification (NCBI taxonomy): domain Eukaryota; kingdom Metazoa; phylum Chordata; class Amphibia; order Anura; family Pelobatidae; genus Spea; species Spea hammondii. The sequence continues at coordinate 3,520,335 of JARDYJ010000002.1, forward strand.
TATCCTCCAAAGTTATCCCATCCCGCTCCGTCCAGCCTCGAAAATGTTTCCATTAAAAGCTGAGCGCGCTGATTAGTTGTGGTTTCCCTTCTTTCTGCCATCACAGAGGCCGCAGCAGTAGGTGACGCGCGGTATGACTACCCAGCATTGTCATTCAATAAATAAACCAGCGGAGTGAGGAATGAGGGAAAGTATTCTAATGCCTGAACTTTCGTCAGCCCAGCCACATCTGGAAAGCGGTAAAATAATGAGCGAGGAAACGAATTACCCGGATTAACAGGAGATCGGCCCCCAGATTGGAAATACCTCTCTCTATCCCCTCTCTCTTCAGACTGTTCTCTCTATCCCTTCTCTCTTCAGACTGTTCTGTCTCTCTATCCCCCCCCTCTCTCTCTCTCTCTCTATCCCCTCTCTCTTCAGACTGTTCTGTCTCTCTATCCCCTCTCTCTTCAGACTGTTCTCTCTATCCCTTCTCTCTTCAGACTGTTCTCTCTCTCTATCCCTTCTCTCTTCAGACTGTTCTTTCTCTCTATCCCCTCTCTCTTCAGACTGTTCTGTCTCTCAATCCCGTCTCTCTTCAGACTGTTCTCTCTCTCTATCCCCTCTCTCTTCAGACTGTTCTGTCTCTCTATCCCTTCTCTCTTCAGACTGTTCTGTCTCTCTATCCCTTCTCTCTTCAGACTGTTCTGTCTCTCTATCCCTTCTCTCTTCAGACTGTTCTGTCTCTCTATCCCCTCTCTCTTCAGACTGTTCTCTCTCTATCCCTTCTATCTTCAGACTATTCTGTCTCTCTATCCCCTCTCTCTTCAGACTGTTCTCTCTCTCTATCCCTTCTCTCTTCAGACTGTTCTCTCTCTATCCCTTCTCTCTTCAGACTGTTCTGTCTCTCTATCCCTTCTCTCTTCAGACTGTTCTGTCTTTCTATCCCTTCTCTCTTCAGACTGTTCTGTCTTTCTATCCCTTCTCTCTTCAGACTGTTCTCTCTCTATCCCTTCTCTCTTCAGACTGATCTGTCTTTCTATCCCTTCTCTCTTCAGACTGTTCTGTCTCTCTATCCCTTCTCCCTTCAGACTGTTCTGTCTCTCTATCCCTTCTCTCTTCAGACTGTTCTGTCTCTCTATCCCTTCTCTCTTCAGACTGTTCTCTCTCTCTATCCCTTCTCTCTTCAGACTGTTCTTTCTCTCTATCCCCTCTCTCTTCAGACTGTTCTGTCTCTCAATCCCGTCTCTCTTCAGACTGTTCTCTCTCTCTATCCCCTCTCTCTTCAGACTGTTCTGTCTCTCTATCCCTTCTCTCTTCAGACTGTTCTGTCTTTCTATCCCTTCTCTCTTCAGACTGATCTGTCTCTCTATCCCTTCTCCCTTCAGACTGTTCTGTCTCTCTATCCCTTCTCTCTTCAGACTGTTCTGTCTCTCTATCCCTTCTCTCTTCAGACTGTTCTGTCTCGCTATCCCTTCTCTCTTCAGACTGTTCTGTCTCTCTTTCCCTTCTTTCTTCAGACTGTTCTGTCTTTCTATCCCTTCTCTCTTCAGACTGTTCTGTCTCTCTATCCCTTCTCTCTTCAGACTGTTCTGTCTTTCTATCCGTTCTCTCTTCAGACTGTTCTGTCTCTCTATCCCTTCTCTCTTCAGACTGTCCTGTCTCTCTATTCCTTCTCTCTTCAGACTGTTCTGTCTCTCTATCCCTTCTCTCTTCAGACTGTCGTGTCTCTCTATCCCCTCTCTCTTCAGACTGTTCTGTCTTTCTATCCGTTCTCTCTTCAGACTGTTCTGTCTCTCTATCCCTTCTCTCTTCAGACTGTCCTGTCTCTCTCTTCCTTCTCTCTTCAGACTGTTCTGTCTCTCTACCCCTTCTCTCTTCAGACTGTTCTGTCTCTCTATCCCTTCTCTCTTCAGACTGTTCTGTCTCTCTATCCCTTCTCTCTTCAGACTGTTCTGTCTCTCTATCCCTTCTCTCTTCAGACTGTTCTGTCTCTCTATCCCTTCTCTCTTCAGACTGATCTGATCTCTCTATCCCTTCTCTCTTCAGACTGTTCTGTCTCTCTATCCCTTCTCTCTTCAGACTGCTCTCTCTCTCTATCCCTTCTCTCTTCAGACTGTTCTGTCTCGCTATCCCTTCTTTCTTCAGACTGTTCTGTCTTTCTATCCCTTCTCTCTTCAGACTGTTCTGTCTCTCTATCCCTTCTCTCTTCAGACTGTTCTGTCTTTCTATCCGTTCTCTCTTCAGACTGTTCTGTCTCTCTATCCCTTCTCTCTTCAGACTGTTCTGTCTCTCTATCCGTTCTCTCTTCAGACTGTTCTGTCTCTCTATCCCTTCTCTCTTCAGACTGTTCTGTCTCTCTATCCCTTCTCTCTTCAGACTGTTCTGTCTCTCTATCCCTTCTCTCTTCAGACTGTTCTGTCTCTCTATCCCTTCTCTCTTCAGACTGTTCTGTCTCTCTATCCCCTCTCTCTTCAGACTGTTCTCTCTCTATCCCTTCTCTCTTCAGACTATTCTGTCTCTCTATCCCCTCTCTCTTCAGACTGTTCTCTCTCTCTATCCCTTTTCTCTTCAGACTGTTCTCTCTCTATCCCTTCTCTCTTCAGACTGTTCTGTCTCTCTATCCCTTCTCTCTTCAGACTGTTCTGTCTCTCTATCCCTTCTCTCTTCAGACTGTTCTGTCTTTCTATCCCTTCTCTCTTCAGACTGTTCTGTCTTTCTATCCCTTCTCTCTTCAGACTGTTCTCTCTCTATCCCTTCTCTCTTCAGACTGATCTGTCTTTCTATCCCTTCTCTCTTCAGACTGTTCTGTCTCTCTATCCCTTCTCCCTTCAGACTGTTCTGTCTCTCTATCCCTTCTCTCTTCAGACTGTTCTGTCTCTCTATCCCTTCTCTCTTCAGACTGTTCTGTCTCTCTATCCCTTCTCTCTTCAGACTGTTCTGTCTCTCTATCCCTTCTCTCTTCAGACTGTTCTGTCTCTCTATCCCTTCTCCCTTCAGACTGTTCTGTCTCTCTATCCCTTCTCTCTTCAGACTGTTCTGTCTCTCTATCCGTTCTCTCTTCAGACTGTTCTGTCTCTCTATCCCTTCTCTCTTCAGACTGTTCTGTCTCTCTATCCCTTCTCTCTTCAGACTGTTCTGTCTCTCTATCCCTTCTCTCTTCAGACTGTTCTGTCTCTCTATCCCCTCTCTCTTCAGACTGTTCTGTCTCTCTATCCCTTCTCTCTTCAGACTGTTCTCTCTCTATCCCTTCTCTCTTCAGACTATTCTGTCTCTCTATCCCCTCTCTCTTCAGACTGTTCTCTCTCTCTATCCCTTCTCTCTTCAGACTGTTCTCTCTCTATCCCTTCTCTCTTCAGACTGTTCTGTATCTCTATCCCTTCTCTCTTCAGACTGTTCTGTCTCTCTATCCCTTCTCTCTTCAGACTGTTCTGTCTTTCTATCCCTTCTCTCTTCAGACTGTTCTGTCTTTCTATCCCTTCTCTCTTCAGACTGTTCTCTCTCTATCCCTTCTCTCTTCAGACTGATCTGTCTTTCTATCCCTTCTCTCTTCAGACTGTTCTGTCTCTCTATCCCTTCTCCCTTCAGACTGTTCTGTCTCTCTATCCCTTCTCTCTTCAGACTGTTCTGTCTCTCTATCCCTTCTCTCTTCAGACTGTTCTGTCTCTCTATCCCTTCTCTCTTCAGACTGTTCTGTCTCTCTATCACCTCTCTCTTCAGACTGTTCTGTCTCTCTATCCCTTCTCTCTTCAGACTGTTCTGTCTCTCTATCCCTCCTCTCTTCAGACTGTTCTGTCTCTCTATCCCTTCTCTCTTCAGACTGTTCTGTCTCTCTATCACCTCTCTCTTCAGACTGTTCTGTCTCTCTATCCCTTCTCTCTTCAGACTGTTCTGTCTCTCTATCCCTCCTCTCTTCAGACTGTTCTGTCTCTCTATCCCTTCTCTCTTCAGACTGTTCTGTCTCTCTATCCCGTCTCTCTTTAGGATTCTTAGAATCTTAGAATGTAGATTTTGATACTTTGTATCTTTTTGTTCTGCGGAGTTCTCTGTAGTTCGTCTGGAGAAACTCAATAGTCGTTCAGCGAGCCCCCCCCATATACCCCCCCCCCCCCCCCCGTGGAGACAACAAATGATTTGGGAAGGCAATCAATTACACTTAGAATCACCCGGCAGATCGGCCCCCATCCGGCCCCCGTCTAGTCACCCGTTTCTCCTGCTGTAAAGACTCAATCCTTAATTGGTCGTTGGTCTCGTCTTAGATTCAGGAGCCGTATGTCTATCCCATGCAAGTTTAATACCCTCACTGTATTACCTACTACCACCTGTGCTGGGAGGCTGTTCCAATAACCTTCCAGCCTCAGTAAAGTAAACGTTGCTTACATTCTGTTTCAGCCTCTGACTCTGTACTTTTGGGCCTCTTTTATTTCCATGATACACCCTTTAATTCCCATTTCAGTATACTTTAAGGAGTAGTTGGCCTCCTCTGAGGATCCCACCCCCTGCTGCTTTGTCTCGGATCAGCAGGAATGGAAAGCTTTGGAGAGTTTACAGAGCGATTCTGTTAGGGAGACTCCGGTTCTCAGCGAACGCTCGCACTCTTTGATTGGATTCGGACTTTAATGCCGGAGCCACCGATATATTTTACTTCCCAGAAACACAGAAGGCGGCTGAGAGCGCTTAGAAGGGGGTTTTCTGGGAACCCACACCTAGAACGTTAAACCGGAGATGTCTGTGACCTGTCAAAACATTCAAAGTGACAGCTGGGCAAATGAAGCGCCCACATTTAAATACATAAAGGACGGGAGAGACCGGAATCTAACACTAGAGGGTCAGAGACTGAGATGGAAGGAAGTTTTACTGAGAGGGTGGTAGATAAGTGGAACGGCCTCCCAGCAGAAGTGGCAGAGGGTAATACAGCGAGGGGATTAAAACAGGCATATGGCTCCTGAATCAAACGCAAGACCAAGGACTAAGGTGTGAAATTTATACAACATTTTGGGACCTCAGAGGTCTCTTCTTGAAATGAAATCAAGAAGTTTAATAAATTGTATGTATTTTGCTTCAAATATTTACTAATGTCCCTGCGATCCCCTCATACCCAGCAAACATCTCCAGCTCCTAGAAAAGAGGGGCATCAGGGGGAGGAGAGAGGGGGGCAGGGGGAGAGAGGGGCATCAGGGGAGGAGAGAGGGGGACAGGGATCTGGGCCCAAATAGGGACTGGAAGAACCAAACAGGGATACTTTGCAAGTATGGATGTGTCTGAATAGTCATTCTTGTGGAATGTTTGAAACGTGGTCTGAGCATTGGGGGGCCAGAGGGATAATGCTGATGATAGGTTGCTATGGTGATAGGACCACTTTTCACCCTTTGCTCCAAAATCATGTTTTATGCGTAATCCTCGCCATGTATCTATGACTCCTTTACAAGCGGGACGTCCCAGCACAGATGGTAACGATTGCACAACTATTTAAACGTTTGCAAAGCTCCAATTAGCACATAATAGGCAACAGAAACCTTCCTGAAAAGAATCGCAAAATTAGTCAGAATTTTAGTTTTTATTCAATCAAAACTGGGCGACTTTTTGCCGAATGATATGAAATGATTCTGTCTCTAATCCCTCGTTCCAGGTCGGTGTCCACGCCGGCCCCTGATTCACTTACTGCAGTTTAAAAGATTAAATTTATGCTACATATAAAAGTTGTCAGGACTGTCTTGGAAAGTGTGGGACTGTTGATTGCTATGGATCTGTAAAATTACCTTATATGCATAGGCAAATACTGAGGATAATATCTTATGGTGAAATACCAACAACCCCCCCCCCCCCCCCCGCTCTAATTGAAACAAGATTGTAAGCTCTTCAGGAGAGGGCAGGGACTGTAGTCTGTTTAGGTTAATGCATTAACCCCTTCATTGTAGTTTGTGTGTTTCTCCTACTGCGGACCTGGTAACTCTATGTGTCAAACAACTCCCATCATGCTCGGCCAGGCAGACAGACAGACTGCATGATAAGGGAACTTTGATGCCAAAGCTTGGATCCCTGGTTTTGGACGCCGATTAATCCAAATCCAGATTTTCTCAATAAATATAAATATATTGTATGAATAATAATAATAATAATATAATAATACTATAATAATAATAATAATATAATAATACTATAACAATAATAATAATATAATAATACTATAATAATAATAATATAATAATAATATAATAATACTATAATAATAATAATAATAATACTATAATAATAATAATATAATAATACTATAATAATAATAATATAATAATACTATAATAATAATAATAATAATACAATAATACTATAATAATAATAATATAATAATACTATAATAATAATAATACTATAATAATAATAATAATAATTGTTATTATTATTGTTATATACATATTATTTGTACCCAAATGTTCCACTGTGAAGCACAAAAGAGAAGCAGGATATGGAACTTGGATATCCAACAGGAAGCTCTGTCTTCGTTCCAACTCCTATTATTCTCAGCCAGCTTGCGTCCAACAAAATGCTTTGAGAAAAAAAAAATAATAAATAAACCCCATGAAAATATCTGGTGATGTCACATGCAGAAAAAAATGAAAAACGTATTAAACATTTTTTTGTAAATGTAAATCTTAGAAGGCAAGTAAGTTTTACTTTACTAGACAGGGTGGTGGATAAGCGGAACAGCCTCCCAGCAGAAGTGGTAGAGGGTAATACAGTGAGGGGATTAAACATGCATGGGATTGACATACGGCTCCTGAATCTAAGACGAGACCAAAGACTGATTAAGGTTTGAGTCTTTACAGCAGGAGAAACGGGCGACTAGACGGGGGCCGCATGGGGCCGATCTGCCGGTGGGTTTAAAGTCTTTGTGTTTGATCCATACACGATGCTTGGTTTAACCCATACACTCCCGATACACTGTAACACTACTAGCACTAAGACCTGGCTGGCGTCCTGCGGTTCCGTCCCTTATAAGGATGGCAGGATATTTCCTTAGAACGTCTCTCAGTTCCTGTCCGGGAGGAGAAGTTTCCACCGCCGCTCCGGCCCCGGGAATCGTGATGAATGAATTTAAGGAACTTCCAGAAGGATTCGTTAGGCGACCGGGGGGAACAAACCGCCTTCTGCATTAAATACGGTAAATGTATCGCCCCGGCCCAGGGGCTCCGGATACATTCCGCTTTCTTTATTAGAGTGTCAGCTCTTCGGATTTCACCCAATTCCCTCTGATACCATTAATGTATCTGTAACCACTAAACAGCGATCCCGTTGTACAGCGCCACGGAATAGGATGGCGCTATATTAACCAATCAACAAATTACAAGCGAGTATACAGGCAGTGTGTGGTGAATACTCTGCATATTAACATCCGGCAATGAGGGGTAAGGATTATGTCGGGGCGATGCTGTTATGGGGGTTATGGTCGGGGCGATGCTGTTATGGGGGTTATGGTTGGGGCGATGCTGTTATGGGGGTTATGGTTGGGGCGATGCTGTTATGGGGGTTATGGTCGGGGCGATGCTGTTATGGGGGTTATGGTCGGGGCGATGCTGTTATGGGGGTTATGGTCGGGGTGATGCTGTTATGGGGGTTATGGTCGGGGCGATGCTGTTATGGGGGTTATGGTCGGGGCGATGCTGTTATGGGGGTTATGGTTGGGGCGATGCTGTTATGGGGGTTATGGTCGGGGCGATGCTGTTATGGGGGTTATGGTTGGGGCGATGCTGTTATGGGGGTTATGGTTGGGGCGATGCTGTTATGGGGGTTATGGTTGGGGCGATGCTGTTATGGGGGTTATGGTCGGGGTGATGCTGTTATGGGGGTTATGGTCGGGGCGATGCTGTTATGGGGGTTATGGTCGGGGCGATGCTGTTATGGGGGTTATGGTTGGGGCGATGCTGTTATGGGGGTTATGGCGGGGGGGGCTGTTATGGGGGTTATGGTTGGAGCGATGCTGTTATGGGGGTTATGGTCGGGGCGATGCTGTTATGGGGGTTATGGTCGGGGCGATGCTGTTATGGGGGTTATGGTCGGGGCGATGCTGTTATGGGGGTTATGGTTGGGCGATGCTGTTATGGGGGTTATGGTCGGGGCGATGCTGTTATGGTTGGGGCGATGCTGTTATTGGGGTTATGGTTGGGGTGATGCTGTTATGGGGGTTATGGTTGAGCGATGCTGTTATGGGGGTTATGTTGGGGCGATGCTTTTATGGTTGAGCGATGCTGTTATGGTTGGGGCGATGCTGTTATGGGGGTTATGGTTGGGGTGATGCTGTTATGGGGGTTATGGTCGGGGCGATGCTGTTATGGGGGTTATGGTTGGGGCGATGCTGTTACGGGGGTTATGGTTGGGCGATGCTGTTATGGGGGTTATGGTTGGGGCGATGCTGTTACGGGGGTTATGGTTGGGGCGATGCTGTTACGGGGGTTATGGTTGGGCGATGCTGTTATGGGGGTTATGGTTGGGCGATGCTGTTATGGGGGTTATGGTTGGGCGATGCTGTTATGGGGGTTATGGTTGGGGCTATGCTGTTATGGGGGTTATGTTGGGGCGATGCTGTTATAGGGACATTCCCATGTATAAGACGCACCTTAATTTTGGGGCCTGAAATTTGAAAAATAAAAAAATATTATCATAAAATTCATACACATGATCCATCCATTAACTGCCCCTAACTTAACCCTAAAGGCCCCATTAACCATAACTGCCACCCACCCACCTCCCCTAACTTTCAGCAGCCCAAATATACATTTTTTATACTTATACCGTTAGATGAGTTGCCGAGCAGCGTGGATGCTATAAGGAAAGGGGCGGGGCCAATCGCCAGTGAGTCGGAAAGGGGCGGGGCCAATCACCAGTGTGACTGGGAAGTAGTGACTGCAATCTGCAACCCCTGTATTAGACGCGTTTTATACAAGGGGGAAATGCGGTATATAGGGATGATGCTGTTATGGGGGTTATGATAGGACTCTGCTGCATCTCATCTGCAGCTCCTTGATCTAATCTGCTGAGGTAAATCCTAATAAATTCTACAGCAAATTCCACATTTTGAGCAATGCGTGTTCCCGGAGAGGCCGCCGTGTGTCCTCGGGATCCTCTTTTAATGGTTTGGCGGTTATTCTAATAGATTAAGAATATCACGGTCGGGATACGGAGTATGAGGGTCCGCGCAGCCTGAATAGAGACCACCGCCGTGCGGAACGCTGCAGCAGCCGGCAACAATGTTCGCAACATTCATTCATTCATCGAGTGATTCATTCACAAGGGAAGCCCTTTTCATCATAAAAAAGGAGCACCCGGGTAGAAGCAAGAGGGTGAAAGACTGAGGGATAATGTGAGAAAATTCTACTTTACAGAAAAGGTAGTTGATACCTGGAGAAGACTCCCAGTGGCAGTAGTACAGCCAGACACAGTGAAGGAATTCAAGAAAGCCGGGAATGTTTATAAAGAAATCCTGAAGAATGTATAAGGGGAAGGAGATTTACAAAGGGCAGACTGGATGAGCCGAATGGGTCTTGTCTGCTGTCACTAAACTGTGTTTGTTTAAGAGATGGCCCTGGGGAGCTTTTACTGTATATTTGAATCAGCGAGCCGGCCCCCTGTGTAATGTATAGATAAATCAGTGAGCCGGCCCCCTGTATAATGTATAGATAAATCAGTGACCGCCCCCCTGTATAATGTATAGATAAATCAGCAAGCCGGCCCCCTGTATAATGTTTATTTAAATCAGCGAGCCGGCCCCTGTATTATGTACAGATAAACCAGTGTTGGCTCCCTGTATAATGTATAAAAAAATCAGTGAGCTGATCCTGTATAATATATAGTTACAGCAGCATGTTTTACCTTTTAACCCATTTAATGCTGGGAAGATGTATAGTAAACATTGTTAGACCCCACTAGTTCTTTTTTTTATAAAATACTTGGCCAAGTTTAAATCTAGAAAAAAGTTGGCACACAATGATATTTAGATGGAAAGTTAAAGTTTGTTACTTTCTCTGGAGATGAGAAAGAGTTCTGGATGTTTTCTCAGGAAAAAACCAGACATTTTCATAATACTAATGGTAAGTGATTTTTTTTTTTTTGGTATTCCCAGGTGATACTTTGTACCGATATACACCCTGATGAAGAACTCGAGCTGGTATAAGAGTACTGGGGAGACAAGGTTGTCATGGAACATTTATACAAAAAGGGCTCAACTTCAAATAAAACATTAATTTAATGTAAAATGAAGAAAAAAAAACAGCTTATTACGGACTTATTGCATTCAGCGGCGGGCTGGCTCCGGGGATAGTGTGGCAACCCCAGGCCAGTCACAAAGGGATGTTAGGATGAATGTGTATGTGTAAGTATGTTAGGATTGATGTGTATGTCTAAGTATGTTAGGATTGATGTGTATGTTAGGATGAATGTGTAAGTGTGTTAGGATGGATAAGTATGTTAGGATGTATGTGTAAGAATGTTAGGATGAATGAGTAAGTATGTTAGGATGAATGTGTATGTGTAAGAATGTTAGGAATGGTGTGTATGTGTAAGTGTGTTAGGATGGATGAGTATGTTAGGATGTATGTGTAAGAATGTTAGGATGAATGAGTATGTTAGGATTGATGTGTATGTGTAAGTATGTTAGGATGAATGTGTATGTGTAAGAATGTTAGGAATGGTGTGTAAGAATGTTAGGAATGGTGTGTAAGAATGTTAGGAATGGTGTGTAAGTGTGTTAGGATGGATGTGTATGTGTAAGAATGTTAGGAATGGTGTGTATGTGAAAGTGTGTTAGGATGGATGTGTATGTGTAAGTATGTTAGGATTGATGTGTGTGTGTGTGTTAGGATGGATGTGTATGTGAGTGTGTTAGAGGGAGTGTGTATTAGCATATGTGTGTTTGCGTACTTATGTGTGTTAATGTGAAAGGTTGTGTAAAATATGTGCCAGCGCTTACTTTAGCTACTGGGGGGGCAAGTGTCTGATGGGGTGACTTGGTTTTTCGTGCCCCCAGGCTAAAAGGTGCCAGCCCCCTCATCTACAACTGCCCTAGAGTTGCCACTTTGCACTTCGAGACACTTCCTTGTTGTCTAGGGGGGGAGCAGCCGACCCCAAGTGGGGTAGAAGCCCCAGCACACCTGCCCATGTGACATGGAGAGAAAAGGAGGGCAGTGATGTACAGGAAGAGAGAGCAGGCTGATCAGCCAATCAGAGCACTCTCCGTGCGGATGGACACTGGGAGGGAGGGGCCGCTCTGACTGTATTCATTATTTTTATTATTGTTATTATCTTCTTTTTATTTGTTAAGCACTAACATATTCCGAAGCGCTGTACAATTTAATTGGGGTGGTTAATGAATAGTTAAATGAGCGAGCCGGCCTGTGAGCTGCCATCTAACCGTATGGTGCTTTTACACAAAGTTCCAGGCGAGGATGTTTGGCTTTTGAGCTCGAGAGCTTACAATCTAAGGGAATAGAACAGGGTGATTGAAACAAAAGGAGGGGGGGGAGTAGGAGCGCTCCTGGAGCAGTAATGAGGGGTAAATGGTTTCAGGATGCAGAAGAGGATGTAGAAGGAAAATGAACGAGGGAGGAGGGTGGGTTTCCTGCTGTTTCTATACACATTATCGGGGCTTTTAGGGCTGTAGAACCCTGCGATCCCCTCATACCCAGCAAACATTCTCACCTCCTAGAACAGAGGGGCATCGGGGGGGGGGAAGAGAGAGAAGGGCATCGGGGGAGGAGAGAGGGGCATCTGGGGAGGGGCAGACAAGAGGGAGTTGGAGTCCAGAGGGGGACTAGCCAAACTGTGTTTTGTATATTGGGGGCAGCCCTTATATATCACATGATAACATTAAAGTGGGCGTGGTCCAGGTGATAATGCAGAACATTACTCCTTATAGCCTATGATATATTCTTTGTGAAATGTAATTGAGAAGGTAATAGAATTCAGTGATGAATGGTAGGCTCCAAGCAGGGGCGTACCTAGAGTATTTGGCACCTGGGGCGGATCCTGTATGTGGTACCCCCCCCACACACACACTTTAAAACTGCATAGCTTCTACCGTTATATACCGGCGCAGACACTGAAGGGGGTACAGCATAACACTTACTGTTATTATATACTGAGGCAGACATTTACGGTGGTACAGCATAACACTTATCACTATATACTGAGGCAGAAATTGCCGGTGGTACAACATAACACCTATCACTATATACTGAGGAAGACATTGACGGTGGTACAGCATAACACCTACCACTATATACTGAGGCAGACAATGACGGTGGTACAACATAACACCTATCACTATATACTGAGGCACACATTGACGGTGGTACAGCGTAATCCCTATCACTATACATTGAGCCAGACATTGACAATAGTGCAGCATAACTCCTATCACTATATACTAAGCCAAACATTGATGTGGTGTAGGCCTACCACTTCATTAGTAGTAGGGATGCACCGAAACGAATTCTGGACTGAAACCGAAAATGCAGCATTTACCTGGCCGAAACCGAATATGACCCCCCCCCCCACACCATAAAAAAAAATCTAACACTTTTCTTTCAAGTAAGTAACACAGCAAAATAGGACAAAACAATTAAATAACAATATTAATATATATATATATATGATTGTTAACAGCAATCACATTTCTATCATGCCCAGGCATACCCAGATTCCAGGATGTACTCGCAGACTTGGCATGATAGGAGTATGATTGCCCTATCTACCCCTTCTCACTCCCTTTTGTCCTACCTACCCCTTCTCACTCCCTTCTCCCTTTCTACCCCCTATCCCCCCGTCTCACTCCCTTCTCCCTATCTACCCCCTCCTAACTATCTACCCTCTCCCACTTTGAAGTTCACTTACCTTTCAGGAGTCCTGCGGTGGGTGTGTAAGGCCTCTGTCTCCCAGCTCTGCCACTGTATGGAACAGTATAGAGTGATGGGAGTTATGATGTACTAGAGCATAATTATATAATGAAAAATACATTTGAAATGGTACAGCATAACACCCATCACTCTCACACACTTACCAATCCGCACATATACCAATCCAGACATACCAATCCACACATATATACCAATCCACACACATACCAATCCATACACATACCAATCCACACACATACCAATCCGCACATATACCAATCCGCACATATACCAATCCGCACATATACCAATCTGCACATATATACCAATCCACACATACACCAATCCACACATATACCAATCCACACATATATACCAATCCACACATACACCAATCCACACATATACCAATCCACACATATACCAATCCACACATATACCAATCCACACATACACCAATCCACACACATATACCAATCCACACGTATATACCAATCCACACATATATACCAATCCACACGTATATACCAATCCACACATATACCAATCCACACATACACCAATCCGCTCCCTTGCAGCCTGCTCCTCCAGCGGCGGACATTGCTGTCCGTCTCTGGAGGGGTGCCGGGTGCCGGCAAGTTGGCACCACCCTGATGAGTGGCACCCGGTGCGGACCGCCCTCCGCTAGGTACGCTACTGGCTCCAAGCTTTTTGGGGTCTCAAACAAACTGTGCTCATTTACCAAAAGTATAAATTGGTTAATTCTAAGGTTTATTTCATTAGACACTCACTGGTCACTTTATTAGGTACACCTTGCTAGTACCGGGTGTCACACCGGGTTCTTCTTGGCAGACTTTCTACAAGGTGCTGGAAACGTTCCTCAGGGATTTTGGTCCGTATGGACATGATGGCGTCACGCAGTCGCAGCAAAGGTGCGGTATTGGATTGAGAGCCGGTGACTGTGGAGGCCGTTGGGGTTCAGTGAAGTCATTGTCACGTTCAACGAATCAGTTTGAGATGATGTGAGTTTTGTGACGGGGTGCATTATCCTGAAGATGGGAGCACTGTGGTCATAAAGGGATGGACATGGTCAGCAACAACACTCATGTGGGCTGTCGCGTTTAAACGATGGTCAAAGTGTGCCAAATGTCCCCCACACCTTTAATGGAAGGCAGGACGGATCCATGCTTTCATGTTTACACCAAAGTCTGACCCGGCCATCTGAATGTGTCCGCTGGAATCGAGACTCATCAGACCCGGCAACGTTCTTCCCGTCTTCCATTGTCCAATTTTGGTGATTCTGTGGGAATTGTAGCCTCAGTTTTTTGTTCTTGGCTGACAGGAGCGGCACCCGGCGGGGTCTTCTGCGGCTGTAGTCCATCTGCTTCAAGGTTCGACGTGTTGTGCGTTCAGAGATGGGATTCTGCAGGCCTTGGGTGTAACGAGGGGTTATTTGAGTTGCCGTTACCGTTCATCTGGAACCAGTCTGCCCGTTCTCCTCTGACCTCTGACACCGACGAGGCATTTCTGTCACACAGCCGCCGCTCGCTGGATATTTTCTCTTTTTCGGACCGTTCTCTGTAAACCCTAGAGGTGGTTTGGGTGAAAATCCCAGCAGATCAGCAGTTTCTGAAATACTCAGACCAGCCCGTCTGGCACCAACAACCACCCCGCCGCGTTCAAAGTCACTGAAATCTCTTTTCTTCCCCAATCTGATGCTCGGTTTGAACTTCACCAAGTTGTCTTGACCACGTCTGCACGCCTAAATGCATTGAATTGCTGCCATGTGATTGGCTGATTAGCTATTTGTGTTAACAAGCAATTGCACAGGTCTACCTAATAAAGCGGCCAGTGAGTGTACGTTATAATAGAGCGCCAACAGATTCTGTAGCGCTATTACAATGGGGGGGTGGAATAGGTGGGTTACTGTGTGACATCACAGGACGGACGATCTGCCTAATGCCCCCACCCCAATCTCCATAGTTTTTATTTTATTTTTTTAATTTTTTGCATCTGAAGCAGCTTTACTACAAGGAAAATAAGCCCAGTTCCAGGACTGTTGGCAGCTATGACAGCTGGGCTAATATTAAATGCTGTATGCCTCACAATATTTGAAGATCAGATTGTGGCATTTCCCTTTTAGAGGTTTTAAATAGTCGTCGTTCTCATGAAATTATTCAGGGAAGTGACTTTTCCTTTTGTTAAGTGAGATTCTAAATACATAACACGGGTATTAGTAGAAATCAGGGAAGAGAGGCTCATTATTTAGCCCTGGGGCAAGTTTTTGCTCGCTCGCCGGCTGTTATTAATACGCTTATGACATCATCGTGTATTTATCTAGTCTAATGGCTTTTATTTCCTTTCTGCTAATCATAATGCGGATTTAATGAAACGATGTAGCAAGAAGGTCGGAAAACACCTAAGCCAAGGTAGCGATGTGTAACAACCCCACACTGGGAATTTTCTACCCAAAAATTCATTGTTTTTTTTTTTGTTTTTTTTTAGTTTTCGACTATAGTGGTGTTTTTGTTGCCAGCTATTTTTGCTTTGATGATGTCATGAACGTGGGCTTGTAAGAGTGGTTTTGCTTCCCTATGGACGCTACCTCTGTAGCATTGCTATATGGATAGCCTGTCATCAAGATCAAGGTAATTATCAAAGGTAATTACAAAAGCGGACATAGAATTAAGCATTTTTTTCCTACTTTTTCCGCATATTAGAGTAGATTTATGGCGAATTTCTTCTGTTTTATCTGCAATTCTTACGGAGGGCGGAGGGCCAAGGGATTTAACATAAGATGGGAAAAAGTTAATTTCAAAAAGAAGAAGAAATAGTAATAATCTGGATCGTCAGAGGCTTAGATGAAATGGAAGGCATTTTTACTTTACTGAGAGGATGGTAGATGGGTAGAACCGCTTCCCAGCAGAAGTGGTAGAGGCTAATCCAGTAAGGGAATATAAACTGATTGCTGATTCTAGGTTTCTAAATACTTGCGAAGTTCATGCAACCTGTAGAATGTGAGTTCATTTAATAAAAAATAATATTTGCAAATATTTTTAGATAAATAACACAAATTACGAAAATTGGAAAAAATAATATAATAATTATCAGCGAAGACGCGCTGAGGGTCTTTTCCAGCAGTTGTATTTGAGAAGGTTTTTTTGTACAGATCCTCAAAATGTTTTTTACCTTCTTATAGTAACTTCAGGCTTCATTTGTAAAAATGTTTTTCTAATAAAAATAATATTATTGATATTATTATTATTAATAAAAAATAATAATATTTAAAATAATAAAAATAATAATAATATTATTATTATATACTATTATAAAAATATAATCGAAGATATATTTTATTATAATAATATTATTATTATATACTATTATAAAAATCCAATAGAAGAAAATATATTTTATAATAATATTAATAATAATTTAATAATAAAGCATTGTATCGGGTTGTTTAGTACACTTTGCATGAAGAAAGACTGACATGCGATGCTGTTGATAGGGAGGCGTAACTGCTATTGCGTCTGCCGTTGATGTTTTTAATCATTTTTCTTGCCGAACCCGTTCTGACGATATTGTTAGAACGCTTTGTCAATGTAACGCTACAATGTCTTTTGTTTTTTCACCTGGCGATCAAAGGGTTCCGGGCAGAACAAAATGCACAAGTCACTTATAAAAAATCATAATGGGTCTACGGCAACCCAGAAATGTGTTATTTTAATAAATCACTTACAGGGCTGGCTGAACAAAGGTAGCTTTTTAACTCGCTGGGTAATTCTCACTATTGTTTATTTTCCCATCGTATTGTATCGAGAAAGACCTGTTTCGGTGTTGGGGATGATCCAAGAAATATGATATAGTTGGGAAAAGATACACCGGCTGCAGTGGGTGACGCTGCCAGAGACACCTCAGTTACCTGGCTACCTAGAAAATGTAGTCTCCTTAAATTAAATGTCTGGGGGGCCATATCGTGCCCGGGCGCGTGGTCTTAGGATGTGCTGAGAAAATACAAGAGATGTCTGCATAGCCCTCCTTGGCATAAATGTGACACAACCTGCCTATTGAGAGCTACAGTGTACTGAGGAGGTCAACAACCCTACCGGGAAATACACCTTTGTGAGCACTGGCTGTATGGCCCCTGGATCTAAGACGAGACCGACGACTGATTAAGGTTTGAGTCTTTACAGCAGGAGATACGGGGGGCCGAAACGGGCCGATCTGCCGGCGGGGTTCTGGGTTTCAATGTTTTCCAAAAAGTCCCTAAAACTCAAAATCTAAACTAATCTTGTACGTTTTAATGGCACCAAACAGAAGAAGGAGACATCTAGAAATATCGACAATATTGTGTGATATCCGAAAAATCCCCGCCAAACCTTTGGGTGATGGTTCTAATCACATTAGACTCTATTAGTTCTGGTTTGGTTTCGGCACAAATAACACAAAATACTTAAGTAGACTGATGATTCTTAACTATTCTTAAGTTTTTTGTTTTTTTTCCTTTTGAAGGAATTACAGGGAATTTGAAAACAGGAAATGTGCATAGAAATAAAATATATATTTATATCCAAAGTTTCTTTTTGCCGAAAATTCTTAAGGAAATGACAGTCCCCTTTTGGCTTTTGGTGGCGCGATTCTCAGAAAAAACAAAAACAAAAAAAAATGCGGCTTGGAAATCATTTCCAGAGCACTTTGCTGGAAGCTAATGATAGAAAGAAAAAATATGCCGAGCTATGCGCCGAGTGAAATATTACGGACTAATCGCTTCTATACATTGTATCAACATACCGACAATGTGAATCGCGTCGGACAGACTATAGCGAGCGGAAGCGGGGGTCAGCAGATATCTACCCGGTGCCGGGCAACGGGAGGTCCGGCTAACAGATGCGTCTTCTAGGGCAGGGGACAGAGGTGAGCAGATGTTTCTCTGAAGCTCTTTTAGAAATGCATTGAAGCCAGATGGGGAAAACAAAAACATGATGTATGGAAGGAGTGATATATTTAACTGGGAAACTGCCCCCCGACCTACACCGAGGGCTGGGCTCTCCAAATTCCAGCAAAAAGGTCTCCGCACCATTTACCGTATCCGGTGCCATATTGAACGTTGGCGAAGCCAAACCAAGATCTCAGTGATCTTCCTATTAACCTGCCCATAGAGCTGTGGCGCCACGTGGAGCAGGGGATCAACGACTATGTATTCCCCTGAATTCTCCACCTTTTATAGGCAGTGCATTCCAGAGCTTTACAGCCCTCCCCGTAAAAAAGCATCCTTCTCTATTTAAGATAGAACTGTGATTCCTCTAATCCTAATAAGTGAAGCCTTTTTATGGGGGTGGGGTTTGTCTCGTCTTAGATGCAGGAGCCGTATGTCGATCCCATGCATGTTTAATACCCTCACTGTTACCCTCTACCACTTCTGCTGGGAGGCTGAACCACTTATCTACCACCCCCTCAGTAAAGTAGATTCTTAGATTCAGGAGCCGTATGTCTATCCCATGCATGTTTAAAATAATGGCTGTTGGGTTTCCAAACAGATTCCTAAACATTTTGGAGGTTTTCCCTCTAAAAATAATATTGAAGGCATAAAATTTGGGCAGGGGTCTTGCGTAACTTGAAAGCGTCAAAGGGTTCCATAGGTTCGTTCTTTAAATCCCGAGACGTCCTGATAGGTTGTATCATTTACTTGATGATGCTCAGGAAAAGAAACGAAGGGGCTGCAGAGGAAGATGGAGGAGAGGAAGAGCAGATGCTTCCCCTGGGAGGCGAGGAGGCAGGAGATCCGTGGGGATCTGGGGATCGTTAGGAGGAGATAAGGAACCCGAGCTGCGTCCTTTCTAAGAAAGTCATAAAAAAAAAAAAAATTACAAAAATAAATAGAAAGTCATAAAAAGACACTTTTAAGTAACATGGAGTGTGGAATACTTTTTAAAAAGCAAAAAAGATTTTTTTTTTTCTTTATCAAAAGTAGTTTGTTTGTTGATGAGTTTTGAGTCTTGTGAACTCTTTATTATCGTTATTATTTATTGATTTATATGGCAGCATCATATTCTACTGCGGCGTAAAAAGGGTAAACCTGACATAACAAGTAATAAAGAAAAATAAGACTTTTACTTTACTGTGCAGCGTTACTTGCTCTTCCATCCTTTATTCTTTTAGAATATATTCTGTTTTATAGATCTTAAGTGTTACAAAGTGACATTGTGTAGTATAAAATGTTATTTTTGTCATAGAATGCTCACATCCTCTGGCACTCGAAGGGTGCAGGAAGCGCATCCAGCAATAACATGCTATATAACGTTATAACAGCCCCTGTAACCACGGTGTGCTTATCTTCGCCTGCCGCGCATGTCCTGCTCTGCCTGACTTGTCGTTTCTGTTTTTCAGAGCGCCATGCTCCTCTACTCCATACTGCTCCTCGCTATCTTCAAAGAAGGGACCCCCACCTATCGGCCCATGGAAGAGCCTCCTTGTGTCACGGTACGGTGAACGTCACGGACAGGTTAATGGGGACTCCGTGTTTATCAGCCTAGAAGGATTTCCATGGACAATGTTGGCTCTCTTAATAGAAACCTACAATCTGCCGGCCCCCATCCGGCCCCCGTCTAGTCTGCCCGTTTCTCCTGCTGTAAAGACTCAAACCTTAATCAGTCGTTGGGCTTGTCTTAGATTCGAGAGCCATATGCCTTCCCCATGTCTCACTGTATTACCCTCTACCACTTCTGCTGGGCGGCTGTTCCACTTATCTACCACCCTCTCAGTAAAGTAAAACTTCCTTCCATTCCATCTCAGCCTCTGATCCTCTAGTGTTAGATTCTGGTCTCTTGTTGTAACTTTTCCCCTCTTTGTGGACCGCTGATCATTTAAATGGCCAAGTCATCTATTCATCAGAAGCCAGAAACAAAGTAAAATTCTATTGCACAATAGGGACGGGAAGCTCCATTTATTATTACATGTTTTTATTATCCTATCCCAACTATACTAAAGTATCCTATTTTTATTTGTTTCATCTCGCCTCGGCACAGTATGTGATACGATGTCTGTAGACGGCTGGGTGGAATTGTTGGCTTTGGCAGGGCTCGGCATTGGAGTGATGTGAGTTGTATGGATATTGCTGTAAACGATAAAAAAAAAAAAAAAACATTAAAAATACTCTGGACCAATGTTCCATCTAATTTTTCTTAGTTGGCGTGCGCAGAAAATTTCTCTTGTGCAAAAATTTTCACAGAGCAAAAAATTTTTTTTTTTCTTTTTTGGGGAAAAACTGTTGTGCGCACAATTTTTGGACGTGTGCGCCCTCTAAAATAGCTATGTGCGCACGCACAAGCGCACAGCTTAGAGGGAACACTGCTCTGGACCAATAAAGCCGTAGCCTTCGGCATCAGCGCCCTGGAATAATTCAATAAATCAGCCTTTGTCGGTCGGGGGAATAGTCTTGTGGATATCTTAAACGTTAGCTTCATGGAAGCCCAGATCAGTGGCAGCCTGTGGCAGAGCCAGCATTACCCAATCAATTTTCTGTCCAGAAGATCTCTCCCTTCTTCTCCCCCACTCTGTCTGAACCAATCAGCAGCCGTCAGCAACTTAAGAACAGTGCAGAGAGACTCTAATGGTGTTGAATAACCATGTATACACCAGGGGAGGGCTGGCACCTTCTGGCCTGGGGTGGGGTGGCGATTAAAGCCAATTGGCCTCACCCCCCCCCAACATACACACTTGCATACATATGTACACACATACGCATGCTCGCACATACACTGACTCACTAACACACACTTACACACTTATGCTAATACACACTTCCTCCCACATTCATGCTCACACACAAACACTTACACTACACATCCATGCCAACACACAAACACCTGCACACTGTGCGAGCAGCCCCACTGTTACCACAGGGTGCCATAATGATAAACTGCTGCATTCCTGCTTCCCCAGGTCGGTCCAAAAATATTCACAAAGGGCCAGTCCTTGTTTCTTTAACTATTTGCCATTTGTTCTTTATAAAGTACCATTAAAATTGTTTATTTTGTTATATCTGTAAACACAAGGGTTGTTATGGTTACAGGCAGATTAATAAGGATTCCCAAATTCTTGTTTAAGAAAGAAAAATAACAGAGGTCTGAAATAAAAGGCAGACAAACTCAGGATATAACAAGCTGAGACTCTAACAACATGAGCGATAACGCCAGGATTTGGGGAAAATAATATACTTAACAGCAAAGGGAATTTTCCTTGAGGAAGTTTAATGCTGAGACTTTCATATAAACTCCCCCGAGGAAGAAATACCAGGAATTCCTTTTCTCTCCATAAATTCTCCCCACCGGATTCTCATCATGCGCTAAAAGCCTAATAATCATAATAATAATAATCTACATACCGAGAGTGAGCAACCGAGTCAACATCTCAAAAACACTGATGTATACAGTAATATAACCCCCCAGCGCTGTATACAGAAATATAACCCCCCCAGCGATGTATACAGTAATATAACCCCCCAGCGCTGTATACAGAAATATAACCCCCCCAGCGATGTATACAGTAATATAACCCCCCAGCGCTGTATACAGTAATATAACCCCCCAGCACTGTATACAGTAATATAACCCCCCCAGCGATGTATACAGTAATATAACCCCCCAGCGCTGTATACAGTAATATAACCCCCAGCGCTGTATACAGTAATAACCCCAGCGCTGTATACAGTAATATAACCCCCAGCGCTGTATACAGTAATATAACCCCCAGCACTGTATACAGTAATATAACCCCCAGCGCTGTATACAGTAATAACCCCAGCGCTGTATACAGTAATATAACCCCCCAGCGATGTATACAGTAATATAACCCCCCAGCGCTGTATACAGTAATATAACCCCCCAGCGCTGTATACAGTAATATAACCCCCAGCGCTGTATACAGTAATATAACCCCCCAGCGCTGTATACAGTAATATAACCCCCCAGCGCTGTATACAGTAATATAACCCCCCAGCGCTGTATACAGTAATATAACCCCCCAGCGCTGTATACAGTAATATAACCCCCAGCGCTGTATACAGTAATATAACCCCCCAGCGCTGTATACAGTAATATAACCCCCAGCGCTGTATACAGTAATATAACCCCCCAGCGCTGTATACAGTAATATAACCCCCCAGCGCTGTATACATGATTGTCGGTATGATACGGAGTCGGGAGGGTTAGTAGATCGGGGGTCAGATAACAGAGCGAGAATCATACAAACGGCTGATATGCAGCTGCCTGAAAACTTTATATTATGGGGCAAAAACTACAACTTGGGTAAAAAAAAAAAACAGTGGAAGATTTTTTTTTTTTAAATGTATTTTTAATTTGATCCGAGGAATAAAAAGAAATGGTGGGAGATCCCATTGAAGTGCTGTTGTCCAGGTGGTCCATGATACGCGTATTCTAATAATCTCAGGGTCGTGTTTGCATTTTATGATACCTTTTGTAGTGGATAAATGTAGAGTTTTCAGACCTCAGCGGTCCCTTTTGAAGCAGACCTTGCGATTTTGAGGTCCTGTAGACCTTGGTCTTGGTTGTCTTTGGAGTTCCTTGATTTATGTCAATGAGACCCAATCCAGTTACTCCTAATTCCCTGTGAAAAAACGGGGAGTATTTAAGGAGCTGTTTTTCTTGGAAGCCGACGTTCTCTCTGCCCAGGGATGTTTACCATTCCTTGTCCGCTGCAGCTTCCCTCCCAGCATCTGCTCCTCAACTATTAACCTTTTCTGGCGACATCAAAGCCTGGGAGGGAGAGCCGGCGGCAGGAATGCATTTCATGTTCTATAATCTCATATAAATCGAGGCTGTAAATGCACAAATAGAGTAAATTATATTTTCGTCACTCGATGAGACCCTCCGATTGCGGAATTCTTTAGAAGCAGAGTTTCGGGATACATTCTTTCGATTCCTATCCGGACGTCTTGGACCAGTAAAGAAAAAACAGTAACATTCTGCACCAAAATAGAGATCGCCTGATCCGCGACCTTCCCAAATGTTACATTTTAGTTGAGTTGTTAATAGACTTGCGCATTCGTTTTCATACCGTTTCATGCATTCATCCAAATAACGCAATATGAAAATCTTCATTCATTCATTCGTTCATTCGTTCGCTCGTTCGGCTCCCATTGTAACCAAACTAAGAAGGGAAGAATCTCGCCGTTTTAAGGGAGAACTGTAGTTTCTACAAATCCTTTAAACTTTAATAACCTTGGAGCTGATGTGAAACTCATCCTTTCAGCTATTCACATGTCACAAAGTAACTGAACAAATTCCCATGAAGCAGCCGGGGAATCTGTATGTTCGTATAACGTGCTTAACAGAGAAATTATTCCTGCACATATTTACCGTATTTGCTCGATTATAAGAGGACTCCCCAAAATCTGAATATTAATTTAGGGGGGAAAAAAAGCCTGAATATAAGACGACCCTATAGGAAAAAAGTTCAATGTTAATTCATGTAAACTATTTTTTTCATATTTAATAAAAGCTATGATTAAAAAAAATTTCTTTGTTTTTATTTCCGTTAATTTGCCAACCTGCCCCCAGAAATGCCTTATACCGCCCTATATGACACTCTGCCTCCCTGATATGCCTTTTAACCCCATATATGACACTCTGCCTCCCTGATATGCCTTTTAACCCCCTATATGCCACTCTGCCTCCAGAAATGCCTTTTAACCCCCTATATGCCACTCTGCCTCCAGAAATGCCTTTTAACCCCCTATGTACCACTCTGGCATATAGGGGGTTAAAAGACATATCATGGGACATAGTGGCATATAGGGGGTTAAAGGGCATTTCTGGAGGCAGAGTGGCATACAGGGGGTTAAAAGGCATTTCATGGGGCACTCTGCCTCCAGAAAAGCCGTATGCCCCCCCATACCTGAGATACCGGAGAGTCCTTTTAAGTGGAAGTCTAGTATAAGGCTCGTGAGTGAATGCTAATAGGATTACGCAATAGCGTGTTCTTGTTCCATCTTTAAACCCGTTATGTGATACAGATGTCTTCCAAACTCTCATTACCACCAACTCTCATTACCACCAACTCGCTTGTACTCCTGTGGAGTGGCATCCTTTTGAAGTGCTGCCAGATTTACTTAACTACATGTGAAGAGGGGACTTCAGTGTCCTGAAAGCTTTGCTTGAAATACAATCCGCCCAGTTAGCCATAAAAAGCATTAGATTGTAAACTCGTCTGAGATTGACATTATTCTGTAATACACTACTTGTTACGGGCTGTTGTACAGCGCTGCGGAAAACGATGGCGCTATAACAATTAATAATAATAATATTATTTTTACTCCATTTCTGTTATTTTATTTGTGACAAAAATACCTTCACACGTTACAGGTCTTTTATATGTTGTCATGTGCAGGGTAACATTTTTTTTTTTTTTTTGCTACAGGTCAATATGGCAGCTCTTTGTCAGAACCAATCATTTCACCAGATTCCCCTCGGGCTTCATCCCAACATCAAAAGTCTCGACTTGTCGAAGAACGATCTCCAGAACATCACCAAAAACCCTCTCTTTCTATACTCCTTTGTTGAGGTTCTCGACCTGAGCGCCAACCAGATCCGCTTCATCCAGCGCGATTCGTTCAAGCACATGGTCAACCTGAAGGAACTCAACTTCTCCGGCAACTGCCTTGATAGATTCGCCCAGCACGGGTCATCGGGAATCGGGGTTTTGCCCCACGTGCAGAGCCTGGACTTGTCCAGGAATAGTTTGTACACCGATATGACGGGATACTTTGTAACCGAAGCTCCGGAACTCCGACGGCTTTCGCTGTCGGAGAACAGCATCACCATGCTTTCATCCGAGACCTTTGTAGGCTCTCCCATGTTGAAGGAGGTGGATCTCCATAACAACATTATCATGCACATCGAGGAAGGCACCTTTGAGCACCTGATACACCTCGCCGAGATTAACCTTGCTATGAATTCCATCTCCTGTATTTCCGACTTTAAACTCACGCAGCTTGAAAGCCTCAACCTGAGCAAGAACAGCATTGAGACGTTCCACACCTCAGCCTCCGACCAAGAGTACAACCTTCGACACGTTGACTTGAGCGACAACAAGCTGCTGAGGTTCCCCGTTTTTCCCAAGGCCAACCGATTGGTTTCTCTGAATTTGTCTATGAATCTCATAAGCGTCGGAGGGGAGACTCCGTCCGATGACGTCAGCTGGATGGAGGATAACTTTGAGTTTCTGACCGAGGCCGAGGGAGACTTAAGGAACTCGAGTGCCGTCATCCTACAGAGCCTCGCCTACTTAGATCTAAGTTACAACAACATACGGTCCGTGCCCGAGGATTTCCTTCTCTCTGTGCCATTCCTTACGTTCCTAAACCTGAGCAGAAACTGCCTGGAGGACGTCTCTTTCGGCGTCTCCGTCCCGTTGAACTCCTTGGTTGTTCTCGATCTAAGTGGAAACAATTTGCGGAACGTATCGGTGGCTCCGGGCTCGCTTCTTAGCCTGCGAGAACTTTACTTGCAGAATAACCAACTGCGCATAACCCAACCCAACGTCTTCCAAGGCCTGGAAAGTATCTTCTCGATAAACCTCCAGGGTAACAGTATTGGGTTATGCTCCGAGGGTGTCGGAATGCTGGAGTCGCGGGGCGAGGAACGCGGATGTGCCTCGTTCGCCAACATTCCGAGCTTACGACATTTGAACCTCAGAGAGAACAACATACAGAACGTACCTCATTATGCCTTCTATGGAACCCCGTTGGCTTCCTTGGACCTGTCAATGAACCGTGGAATTACAATAGCGCCGACCGCACTTGCTGGGTTAGAAAGGTCTCTCGAAGTGCTGTACGTTGAGGGCTGCGGACTTAAACAGCTGAACGTCGATCTACCCCTCTTTGTTTACCTTAAAGACTTAGATCTGTCGGGGAATCGGTTATCATGGCTGCCGGCGTGGAATAAGCATTGCAGGCTGGAAACCCTCGACCTGAGTAACAACAGTTTCAGCGACCTGGAAGCCAGCAACATTCCGGTGTTAGAGAACACCCTGCGGACGATATGCTTCTACGGGAATCCGCTTACCTGCTGCTCAAACACCTGGATAACGCACCTGTACCGAAGGACCACTGTGAAGATAGCAGCCCTGGACTCTACAACCTGCCGCAACCCCGAAGGGTATGAAGGCGAGACGCCCATCGGGCAAATCAGCCCCGAGATCTGTGAAAAAGATAACTCCAATAAGATGAACACAGTAGTCATCGTTCTGATAGTGATGGCCGTCTTACTGGTGATCGCCGCCGCTCTCGGAACATTGTGTCATTTTTATAGACAAAAACTGAGGCGGCGGTACAAAGCCTGATCAACGCTTCCTTACCGGGACTTCGACGGCCAATCAGCGCAACGGCCTTAAAAACTTTGGATTTTGAAGGAAAAGCAAAAAAAAAATCAAAAAAAACCCCCGCCCAATGCAGAATGTATTCTTTCAGAAACCGGCCGATTAAATGTTTCTTTTAATGAAAGCTAATTTTGCTATTTCCCCTGTTATTATGTTTACCGGTTTAATTTTATTGGTAGAATCTATAGTTGTTGGGTTTTTTTTAAGTGAAAATTATGTTTTTTTTATGTTTTTTATTTCTTGTTCTGTTTTTACTTTTTTTTTCTTACAAACAGATTTAATTCCAGCGATACGTAAGGCCTTTTCCCACGGCGATGTCCTCGTAATCCATCCCTCGGCCGCCAGAACCTCCATACGGACCATAAATGCGATACTTTTTGCAGTTTTGGGGATACTTACGTTCATTTATTTACATTTAGATGCCTATTCTTTATGGTTTTTTTCTTCTTGTTCAATCCGTGCAATTATTTTGGAGAATTAAGGGAATATTTTATCTCAGGGAAACTGGCATCAGTGGCAGCCTGTGGCAGAACTAGCATTATCCTATCCATCGCCTGTCCTGACATTTTCTCCCCCTCCCCCGCACAAAGGCTGCCCCTGTAACATTTAACACTGGGGGGGGGGATAAAACCTTATTGGGGAGGAATAATCTAGAAGATCCTAAGAACAGGTTGGCTGCTCCCATGGTTCTAATATATATATATATATATGTACCTTATTTTAATCTGTAAAAACGCTACACAGATTTATGTTAAAAAGGTCAAATTTGGGAAAAGGGATCGATTCACACACAGCGTGATAAATATATGAATATCGGTTTACATACAACATACAACATACATACAACATACATACAACTCGGTGGGTTTGTCTTTGGGACATTTTCCATTTTTGTAAATAGTATTTTCCTAGCTGCAGTTTTTTTTTTAATATACGCTGTGAAATTGCCTGAAATTGCTGAAATTTTATATATTTTTTTGGAGACAGTTACTGAATGTATTCATGTTTGTGCAATCAGGATTCGCCGCGTGATGTGTGAACGAGGGGTTAATTAGACCTGTCTTTTTTACGGGATACCATTTTTACCTCCGCAGAATTTTAATCATTTTCAAAAATCTATTTCTGCATATTTTCTACGTAATTCTACATATTTTACACGTTTTTTTTGTTCTTGGAGGCGTGATCCTCCTCATATTATTTTCAGATTGTAAGCTCCTAGGAGCAAGGCCCCCTCCTCCTTCTGCCCCGGTCTGTGTAACGTCTGTTAATCTTATTGTCATTTTTACTGTTATCCTTCGTTTTTTTATTGTAACAGCGCTACGGCCTCTGCTGGCGCTATATAAATAAATGAAATGGAATGTAATATTTTTAAGGAAGAATGAAGTAAAACATAACGTTTATTGACGCTCTGCTTTCTCCAGGCTTCCGTATGCTCTGTCTCTGGCTTCTTTTCCTTTGCGAAGGTCGTTACCAAAAGACGCCCGATGTCGGGTTGAACCCACTTCTGACTGGTTCGCTGCTTCTTCTACTACCCCCCAGGAATGGCCCAAGTCCTTTTTAAGTGCAACAATGTGTGCTATAACTGTATTGATTAGTGTAATGCAAGAAAGTTTTAACTTTACTGAGAGGGTGGCAGATACAGGGAACGGCCTCCCAGCAGAAGTGGTAGAGGGTAATACAGCGAGGCTATTAAACATGCGCGGGATAGACATATGGCTCCTGAATCTAAGACGAGACCAACGACGGATTGAGGGGAAACTCGTCCCCACTCACAGTCGCTGAAGGTTCAGCCATTAGTTATTGGGTAAAATCTGAGTAAATCCCCTCATTTTTGATACATATTACCCAGCATGCCCCCATGGACGGTTACCGTATGGAGCGGCAGTAACATGCGTTTTGTATGTGTTGCTGGCGGATATTTATTCTATGAATACCGTCCATCAGTATTACTCCGTAACCGAGGCGACCCGTGCTGTGGTTAGAAAGTGCGAACACTAACTTATTATTGTATTTCTTTATTCTTCGTAAAAAAAAAATGTAAAAAAATTTTATTTCTGATTACATTTTTTTTCTAAAAAAAACCCGATTATTTTTTTTTTTTTTTTTTTTGTTCCACGTGAAGTGTTTTGGGGCAAAATCACAACATGAGCTACGCTCTTTTTGATTGATAAAATGACTACATGTAGGATTACATACAGAAATATAGCGCAATATTGACAAGAAATTCAAGAAATTGACAAGAAATATTGCTGTAAGGTAGACATATAACCTAAAAGTAAGGATAAAGTATAATATATATATACACATATATATATATATATATATATATATATATATACATTATAATATATATATTATATATTATACTTTATAATATTTATATAGACAGTATTATATATTTATATTATACTTTATATATATACATGTGTATATATATATATAAAAGTAAAATTATAATAAAATATATAGACAGTATAATATATATGTGTATATATTATTATTATACTTTATTTATAAAGCGCCAACAGATTCCGCAGCGCTGTAAAATTCTACAGATAATGACAAGTACAATACAGCAATTGGCATACAGATACAAGAGGATATATATTACGGTATATATTTATATTATACTTTATAATATATATATTTATTTATTTACTTTATATAATATATATTAATATAAAGCAAATGCCCCAAACCTTACTAAGCTTTTACTCGTTTAACACATTTATGGATTATTTTTAAGGATTTCGATGCATTCTCGTTATAAGAAGACTAAATTTGTTTCCTCGTAACAAGAACGCATTGAGATCATAAAAAGAGGGGGGGGGGGACATTACAAATGTGTTAAGCCAGTAGAGCTTTGATGCATTTTTGGCTTTATGCCTAAAAAGTAACCCACTTCAGTTGATATAACCACATCAAGGGTTTCAAGTTGAACTGCCTGCTACAAATGTATCAGTTTCCAGGGTCTCGCCCGCAGGCCAGGTAGATCCCTGGCATAAACATTTACTTAATTCCAAGTTATTAATAGATTTATTATAAATTATACTGAAAGTTGTGTCCATGATGGCGGTTGATGGATAAAAAAAGGAGAAAAAGAGAAAAAAGCTAGATTGATGGGCGTTAATATTGAATACTTTCGCAGACCACGGCACATATGAAAAACGTAATCAAAATGTTTGGAAGCAAAAAGCGATGGGCACTCCGAAAGGAAAAAGGAGGAATAAAAAGAGAGGGAATGGGTGGTGGGAAGAGAGAATTGCTGCTATGAGTGCGGCTGCGCATGCATTCACATGGTCACCAGGGACATGCATTCATCTTCCCACTAATTATTGGCATAAGGGCCCCCTATTTTTGGCTGCTGAGTATGATTCCCGGCGTTGGCCGCACTGCGCGCTCGGCTTCCGCTCCACGATCTGTTCATACCGGCTGGGAAGACTTTATGATGGGAATCGTTTATAAATACTTTTCACGCAGCGTCACGGATGTCGCAATCCACGGAAATTTAGGGCAATATTTCATAAACCAGCGATAATTAAAGTCTATAAAACGTTCCACCGCAACCTGCGGCTTCTGTTACCATGAATCATACGTTACCTGCGACGCGCGGAGGCTGCGGGAACCCCGGGCGGGAACAGTGTCTGCCGGTCCCAGTATTAATTTAATCAACCTGTATAATGTATAGATAAATCAGTGACCGCCCCCCTGTATAATGTATAGATAAATCAGCGAGCCGGCCCCCTGTATAATGTATAGATAAATCAGCGAGCCGGCCCCTGTATAATGTATAGATAAATCAGTGACCGGCCCCTGTATAATGTATAGATAAATCAGTGACCGGCCCCCTGTATAATGTATAGATAAATCAGTGACCGGCCCCCTGTATAATGTATATATAAATCAGCGAGCCGGCCCCTGTATAATGTATAGATAAATCAGTGACCGGCCCCCTGTATAATGTATAGATAAATCATTACATTAACTATATACCGGTATTATTATTTTATATAATAATATATAATAATATAATATTTTCTTCACAAATTCTGATAATTACATTTAAATAAATCTCAGAGTTTGGCTCTTGTTATTTATTTGGACGCGGAAGGCTCTCCTTGCGGAGCGGTGGGCCGGGGGTGACGTCTTCTGACCGTCTCCAAAGATTAAGAGAATTTATGTAACTGAATCCCTTCCCTCGCCGAACGTCCAAGAAAAATCCGGCAAGCAGCTCGCGGGGCGAAGTTATTTTACTTTTTATCCAATTTTTTTCAATAATAAAGTTGATTTTCACACGGGTGGAAACCTGGGGACCGGGGAACTCTCCTAGTCTCCCCCGGACACCCTGGGTAACGCGCCGCTCACTTCCCCTCCAACAATAGTCTGACGGCTCGCAACATCAACGGGACCCCCAACTAGCGTCAGCAGGACCACCCACTGATGTCTGCGGGACCCTCTACCAGCATCCCTCAAGGGGGGCTTTTGGTCCCCAGAACCAGAAAGTTTCCTGGTATGGTCATCAGTGGAGAAAAGAGGGGCATCAGAGGATGAGAGGCATCAGTGGAGGGAATGGGGGCATCAGAGGATGAGAGGCATCAGGGGAGGGAATGGGGGGCATCAGGGGAGGGAATGGGGGGCATCAGAGGATGAGAGGCATCAGGGGAGGGAATGGGGGGCATCAGAGGATGAGAGGCATCAGGGGAGGGAATGGGGGGCATCGAAGGGCGAGAGGCATCAGGGGAGGGAATGGGGGGCATCAGAGGATGAGAGGCATCAGGGGAGGGAATGGGGGGCATCAGAGGATGAGAGGCATCAGGGAAGGGAATGGGGGGCATCAGGGGAGGGAATGGGGGGCATCAGAGGATGAGAGGCATCAGGGGAGGGAATGGGGGGCATCAGAGGATGAGAGGCATCAGGGGAGGGAATGGGGGGCATCGAAGGGCGAGAGGCATCAGGGGAGGGAATGGGGGGCATCAGAGGATGAGAGGCATCAGGGGAGGGAATGGGGGGCATCAGAGGATGAGAGGCATCAGGGAAGGGAATGGGGGGCATCAGGGGAGGGAATGGGGGGCATCAGAGGATGAGAGGCATCAGGGGAGGGAATGGGGGGCATCAGAGGATGAGAGGCATCAGGGGAGGGAATGGGGGGCATCGAAGGGCGAGAGGTATCAGGGGAGGGAATGGGGGGCATCAGAGGACGAGAGGCATCAGGGGAGGGAATGGGGGGCATCAGAGGACGAGAGGCATCAGGGGAGGGAATGGGGGGCATTCAAAGAGGAAAGAGGGATTTATAAAGTTGGTGGTGCAAATCCCCGCTTGGCCGGCTACCGAGGAAGAATATTTGGAGGAGACTCGTAATTGGGTTAAATATTAAAGTGGGAAATCAGCTTAAATTGGAGTCTTTTATTTGTCTTGAAAAAACGTCTCGGAGACGCCATGCGATAACATTTCACCCCCCGAATGTTTACCTTCATTAACTGCCCCTTTGTGTAACGCTAATAGCCCCGCTTCCCATATCCCACCCGTCTCTCCCATTCCGCTCGCGAATTCCCATGGCATCCGTTCAGAAAGCCAGGGATATTGTAAGCAGAAACGGAGTTGGCAGAGCGTCCGTCCGTCTGTCTGCGATCTCATGGTTACAAAATAAATGATTCTCAGCCCAAGAGGAAGTCAGACATGGAAAATATGGGGGTTGTGGATGTGACTAACGAGGCTCGTTTACATATATGTAGACAATTCACCTAAATTTAGATTGGCGCAATAAGGGTTTAACCCTTCTGCCATGATGATGAGTTAAAAGATTCCAGACCACCAGGGTCTGGTGTAGGATCATAGACAAGTGGAACAGCCTCCCAGCAGAGGTGGTAGAGGGTAATACAGTGAGGGTATTAAACATGCATGGGATAGACATACGGCTCCTGAATCTAAGACGAGACCGACGACTGAGTAAGGTTGGAGTCTTTACAGCAGGAGAAACGGGCGACTAGACGGGGGCCGGATGGGGCCGATCTCCTGGCGGGTTCTAAAATTCTATGTTTGCGTTTGTGAAAGCCGTAGGGATTGATGGGACTGTTTACAGGCTGTTTCTGTCTTTTATTTTGTGTTTCGATGCAAGAAATGAGTTTCTCCAGACACAGCTCTCCCCCCCCCCCCCCCCCCCCCCGTCCTGAGGAAGGGCAGAAGGTCGGCGTTGGTTAATCAGACGTTTTCCTTCGCAGAGGGATTTTCCTGCCATCCGTGCTTCCCTTCTATTGTTACATCCAATCAATCAATAACGTGCAGAAAAAACATGCAAAACTATAGAGAATTGGGTGATGCTGCACAGTGAGTAACACTGAGAGAACGGACTTCATTAGCATCGCCATAAAGCATCAGCTCAGTGCGGTGTTTGAGCCGGGAAAATCACCCAAAATATCACATGACTGACAGCAACGGCGGCTCCAGGGCTGCAGATAAAGGGGGATTATTGGGAGAAAATGAGATAAAACCAGGTTTCAAAAATGATGATGTGGGTTGGAATATCATTGGCCAATAAGAGAGATCTCAGACAAATGGAATCAAGGGGTTCGAGGCTAATGAACAGTCCGTCAATATCATTTCTCTTTTTTTGCTTTCTTACAACTTATTTATTGTACTTTTTTTTTTTTTTCTTGAAATATATAAGAAAAAAACAAATTTTGGAAATCAGCAAAACTCGTGCGAATCGCTGAATCTCCGCCGGTCGGTTAACGTCTGCTGTAAAGAAACGAGTTGTTTCCTGGTGACTTCATCACGTGACTTCATAAACATCACGTCAGGTAGAAGACGAGGCCTGGGGGGGCGGGGGGGGCTCTGACCTGCGCATGAACCGAGGAATCCAAAATTTAAATTTGAAAAATTCTATGGGACAGGACAGGATTGGGAAGAAGTTGCCCACAGATGTTCTTAACGGCAGATGTTTCATCTCTGAGCATTCCCGAGTCACGAGTTAACCAATACCAGGATTTTTCTACCCGAAACGCTCAGCCATGGTGTATGTCCAGGGACGAGAGCAGCCGTTCTAAATCACGATTTGACATTAAATCTAAAAAAAATGTAATCTCAGTGGCGATTATTTTGTTCTATTTTTCATTGTCACTGTTTCTAACACTTAGAAACATCACTTCTTGATACTTCCCTTGATTTCGGCCGTCACGCGCTGCCCAGGTGCAGATGCCTCGTTTGCTCACTCGAACCCCCAAAAAAATTATTCCAAGAAAGTTTTTATTTAAAAGATTTTGGTTTATAATGAAATTCTTTATTTTTTTTTCTCACTCTTTTCACTTCTCTATCTGCATTCTTCACGCACACCACGGACACCATGGACGCGCCCCCCCCACACACCATTCCTCCTTCCTGTTTTTGGACATTCGTATGAATCAAGAAATTTTAACGTTTGTTAAAACCAAAATTCATACAAATCTAAATGTGAAAGTCTAATAATTAGGTTTTTAACAAATATTTAGCATCCAAATTGTGACAATCTCATACTCTGCACCCAGAAGAGCAACAACCCCCCACGTCCCAGCTGAACATAAATACACATAGGAGGTCCTTACGGAAGAAGACGCACGGAGGAAACTGGCATCTGCGCGACTGGATCATTTATTGTTCCTTTTTTATATATATATATTTCAGATGTATATATAAAACGGGGATTCACCAAAAGAGGAGAAAGAAAAACCCCAAGTATAGGTGGGGGGGGGGGTGAAAGGCCAGCAATTAATCATTGGCGCAAAGACAACGTATGTTTTAGCCGGATTTCTAGTAAAGAAATACAATGAGATAAAAAATGAAATGGTTTTAAACCCAATTTAAGATCCACTTGCCAGGCAGCGGCAGGAAATGTCAGACCGTGGAGGAGGAGGGAAGCTGCAGCTCTGTTGCTGCAGCTTCTAAGGTAAGCACTGTATGTTTAATGTTTTACAGCCGGGGGGGTGTCCAACCTGCGGCCCTCCAGCTGCTGCAGGACTACATCTCCCATAATGCTCTTTCAGCTAAGGGGCTGGCTGAGGAGGATGGGAGATGCAGTCCCGCAGCAGCTGGAGGGCCGCAGGTTGGACGCCCCTGATTTGAAGTATCCCCTGATTGTTAGTTGTACCGATTATTTCATATTAAGATGGAATCGGCTGTAAAGACTCAAACCTTAATCAGTCGTTGGTCTCGTCTTAGATTCAGGAGCCGTATGTCTATCCCATGCATGTTTAATACCCTCACTGTATTAGCCTCTGCTGGAAGGCTGTTCCACTTATCTACCACTGTCTCTGTAAAGTAAAATGTCCTGCGATGTGTAATTCAGTCGACTGATAATTTATAATAATATTTGTTTAGACATTTAGTGAAACTCTGACAGTAAAACTATCAGCTAAACACAGACAGCGGGGAATAAGAGGCAGCTGACAGATGTTCCCCGTGATGGAGATCGTTCCAAGCGCCGCTCCGCGCCAAGGCTGTGCGTGTGAATTCTACGATTAAGTCACACTTTCCTCCTGTCCAAAGCCCGTACGGTGGCGATGTATTTCGCGTATATCAAGGGATTTAGAAGTGCGAGAGGGAAGAGGTTTTCTCAGAAAAATGATGGCTCATTCTTGGAATCAGACGCTGGAAAATGTCGGGGTCACCATGGGGAAGATTTATTTGGATCAATAAACCAACCTTCAAGCAGGGATTACGCAGCCTGAGAGCCGCCACGGACACAATGTTTCTATATATATATACATGGAGAATATTATTTGTTCATTTATATAGCACTATCATATTCCGCAGCGCTGTACAATGGGTAGACAGGACACACACACTCACTCAGATATCATACAGCTGTACAACATACACACTCACTCAGATATCATACAGCTGTACATACACACACACTCACTCAGATATCATACAGCTGTACATACACACACTCACTCAGATATCATACAGCTGTACATACACACTCACTCAGATATCAAACAGATGTACAACATACACACTCACTCAGATATCATACAGATGTACAACATACACACTCACTCAGATATCATACAGCTGTACATACACACACTCACTCAGATATCATACAGCTGTACAACATACACACTCACTCAGATATCATACAGCTGTACATACACACACACTCACTCAGATATCATACAGCTGTACAACATACACACTCACTCAGATATCATACAGATGTACAACATACACACTCACTCAGATATCATACATCTGTACATACAGGGGCGTACCTAGAGTATTTGGCACCTGGGGCGGATCCTGTGTGTGGCACCCCCCCACACACACACACCTGCATAGCTTCTACCGTTATATACCGGCGCAGACACTGAAGGTGGTACAGCATAACACTTACTTTTATCATTATATACTGAGGCAGAAATTGACGGTGGTACAGCATAACACCTACCACTATATACTAAGGCAGACATTGACGGTTGTACAGCATAACACCTACCACTATATACTGAGGCAGACAATGACGGTGGTACAACATAACGCCTATCACTATATACTGAGGCACACATTGACGGTGGTACAGCGTTATCCCTATCACTATACATTGAGCCAAACATTGACAATAGTGCAGCATAACTCCTATCACTATATACTAAGCCAAACATTGATGTGGTGTAGGCCTACCACTTCATTAGTAGTAGGGATGCACCGAAACAAATTCTGGACTGAAACCGAAAATGCAGCATTTACCTGGCCCCCCCACACCATAAAAAAAAATCTAACACTTTTATTTCAAGTAAGTAACACACGAAAATAGGACAAAACAATTAAATAACAATATTAATATATATATATATGATTGTTAACAGCAATCACATTTCTATCATGCCCAGGCATACCCAGATTCCAGGATGTACTCGCAGACTTGGCATGATAGGAGTATGATTGCCCTATCTACCCCTTCTCACTCCCTTTTGTCCTACCTACCCCTTCTCACTCCCTTCTCCCTATCAACCCCCTATCCCCCCGTCTCACTCCCTTCTCCCTATCTACCCCCTCCTAACTATCTACCCTCTCCCACTTTGAAGTTCACTTACCTTTCAGGAGTCCTGCGGTGGGGGTGCAAGGCCTCTGTCTCCCAGCTCTGCCACTGTATGGAACAGTATAGAGTGATGGGAGTTATGATGTACTAAAGCATAATTATATAATGAAAAATACATTGGAAATGGTACAGCATAACACCCATCACTCTCACACACTTACCAATCCGCACATATACCAATCCAGACATACCAATCCACACATATACCAATCCACACATATACCAATCCACACACATACCAATCCACACACATACCAATCCACACACATACACCAATCCACACACATACCAATCCACACACATACCAATCCACACACATACCAATCCACACATATACCAATCCACACATATACCAATCCACACATATACCAATCCACACATACACCAATCCACACATACACCAATCCACACATATACCAATCCACACATATATACCAATCCACACATATACCAATCCACACACACACCAATCCACACATATATACCAATCCACACATATACACCAATCCAGACATATACCAATCCTGACACACCAATCCATATATACCAATCCACACATATACCAATCAACTCTCACTCACTGAATGCTTTCCTACCTTTCCTCTTTTCTCCTTACAGCTTCTTTTCCTCCTCTTCGCTCCTCTTCTTCAGTTCTTCTGTCTTCTTCCGGGTCAGAGGGCACGGACGGCAGTGGGCGCGGCTTCAGTGTTGTGCGCCGGGATCTGACAACAAATCCCGGCGCACAGCAGCTGTTGCCGCGCGGATCGCAAGGGAGCGATATCGGAGGTCTTTAACAGACCTCCGGCTCCCTTGAGTGGTTTTAAGCCGGGTTCAAGGGTTGAACCCGGCTTAAAATCACTCAAGGGAGCCGGAGGTCTGCTAAAGACCTCCGATACCGCTCCCTTGCGAGCCTGCTCCTCCAGCGGCGGACATTACTGTCCGTCTCTGGAGGGGTGCCGGGTGCCGGCAAGTTGGCACCCCCCTGATGAGCGGCACCCGGTGCGGACCCCGCCCCCCGCCCCCCGCTAGGTACGCTACTGTGTACATACACACACACTCACTCAGATATCATACAGCTGTACATACATACACACTCACTCACTCACTCACTCAGATATCATACACCTGTACATACACACTCACTCAGATATCATACAGCTGTACATACACACACACTCACTCAGATATCATACAGCTGTACATACACACTCACTCACTCACTCACTCAGATATCATACAGCTGTACATACACACTCACTCACTCAGATATCATACAGCTGTACACACACACACACACAGGGCCGGCATTAGGGGTGTGCGGCCGCACAGGGCACCATGGCAACAGGGGCGCCTGTCCGGGACTTAAATTAAAGCATGGGGGGGGGGTTAACTTTATTTAACATCCTCCATGTTAAAAAAAGTTAAAACAAAAAAAAATGGTGTTTTAATTTAAGTCCCGGGCAGGGGCGCCGAGCGGTCGCTCGTGAAGTTTTCAGCAACCGCTCGGTGCCCCTCACTCTCCGTGACTCCGTCGTGGTGCCGACTCCGGCAACAAGGTAAGTAA
Source organism: Spea hammondii (assembly GCA_029215755.1). Taxonomy (NCBI): domain Eukaryota; kingdom Metazoa; phylum Chordata; class Amphibia; order Anura; family Pelobatidae; genus Spea; species Spea hammondii. The sequence continues at coordinate 3,558,235 of JARDYJ010000002.1, forward strand.
GGATAGGGAGAGGGGGTAGTTAGTGAGAAGGGGCCGGAGGCAGTGAGAAGGGGCGGGGGGGGGGAGGCAGTGAGAATGGGCAGAGGGGGGAGATTTTTTTCATTTCTTTTTTTGGGGGATGGGGGGCGCCAGAAAAGTAGTCCGCACAGGGCGCCAGAACACTTAAGGCCGGCTCTGCACACACTCACTCAGATATCATACAGCTGTACATACACACACACTCACTCAGATATCATACAGCTGTACATACACACACACTCACTCAGATATCATACAGCTGTACATACACACTCACTCACTCACTCAGATATCATACAGCTGTACATACACACTCCCTCACTCACTCAGATATCATACAGCTGTACACACACAGGGCCGGCATTAGGGGTGTGCGGCCGCACAGGGCACCATGGCAACAGGGGCGCCTGTCCGGGACTTAAAGTATCGGGGGGGGGGGGTTAACTTTATTTAACATCCTCCATGTTAAATAAAGTTAAAACAAAAAAAAAAGGTGTTTTAATTTAAGTCCCGGGCAGGGGAGCCGAGCGGTCGCTCGTGAAGTTTTCAGCAACCGCTCGGCGCCCCTCACTCTCCGGGACTCCGTCGCGGTGCCGACTCCGGCAACAAGGTAAGTAAGGATAGGGAGAGGGGGTAGATAGTGAGAAGGGGGCGGAGGCAGTGAGAAGGGGCGGGGGGGAGGCAGTGAGAAGGGGCAGAGGGGGGGAGATTTTTTTCATTTCTTTTTTGGGGGGATGGGGGGCGCCAGAAAAGTAGTCCGCACAGGGCGCCAGAACACTTAAGGCCGGCTCTGCACACACTCACTCAGATATCATACAGCTGTACATACACACACACTCACTCAGATATCATACAGCTGTACATACACACTCACTCACTCACTCAGATATCATACAGCTGTACATACACACTCCCTCACTCACTCAGATATCATACAGCTGTACACACACAGGGCCGGCATTAGGGGTGTGCGGCCGCACAGGGCACCATGGCAACAGGGGCGCCTGTCCGGGACTTAAAGTATCGGGGGGGGGGGTTAACTTTATTTAACATCCTCCATGTTAAATAAAGTTAAAACAAAAAAAAAAGGTGTTTTAATTTAAGTCCCGGGCAGGGGAGCCGAGCGGTCGCTCGTGAAGTTTTCAGCAACCGCTCGGCGCCCCTCACTCTCCGGGACTCCGTCGCGGTGCCGACTCCGGCAACAAGGTAAGTAAGGATAGGGAGAGGGGGTAGATAGTGAGAAGGGGGCGGAGGCAGTGAGAAGGGGCGGGGGGGAGGCAGTGAGAAGGGGCAGAGGGGGGGAGATTTTTTTCATTTCTTTTTTTGGGGGATGGGGGGCGCCAGAAAAGTAGTCCGCACAGGGCGCCAGAACACTTAAGGCCGGCTCTGCACACACTCACTCAGATATCATACACCTGTACATACACACACACACACTCCTACTTTTCCTCTCCTTCTCGCTTCTCTCATTTACAGAGCTGTTTACGCCGCTTGTCCTTCTTTTAACCTCTTGTGTGGAGTCTTTTTCTTTCGTTCATCTTTCACCGTTAAATGCATCATTAATTCATTTAATACCCGCTTTTTACTAAAACGCAGGAGAAAAGTCCTAATTTCTATTTTATGTACAGAAGACGCAATAACCCTTTAAACGCGTCCTTCAGCTTGTATATTAAGAACAGCTTTGGGTTGTCTTTGAAGACGAGGCAGGACCTCCGCCTCTCCTTTCATGTTTATAAAGTCTCATCGATCTCCGGTGGATGGTCAGAAGGTCTTGGCTGGAGGTCCAAGACAGAGGAGCTCAAGGAGCCACATGGCAAAGATCTAAAGGCTGAGGACTTCTGCTGGTCATCCATCCCGAGAAAGCAAACATTCTATAGACTTAATAAAAGCGGCGTGCTGGCAGGACTTGAAACGCAGCAAGCGATCGCCTCGTCCGCTCGCTTGGTCCTGTGAGTCACAGACGGCCGCACACACGTGTTCCGAATCACGTCTGTAACGCAATGAAAGGGAAATCATGAGGCCTCCTCGGCGTCGCGAGGAAATGCCTGAGAACCCAGGTCAGGGGGAAGCGTAACAGATTATAGAGTCAGGACGTTCGTGGCGGAAGCTTCTGTGGAGAAGTGAAAGTTTGGCGTGCTTGGGATAGAGATACGTTACGGTAACATTTCCCATTCCTGTGAATACTTTGTATTCAGTGATATCAACTTTATTTTAGACCCCATTTATATTTTTTGGGGGGGGAAATCTAAGGAAATCCAACTTCAGCAGTTTAATCTTTTTTTACACTTTCTAAACTCAAACATTTAGCAGTTAAATACAATAAATAAAGAGAGTCGGACCTCGGGTTTTTTTTTTAGCGTTGGGTTATTTAAAGGGTAGTTGCCGTGGCTCCCGGCATGGTAAGGAAGGTAATCGGTCGCCGACCAATCAGAAGCTTCACTCAGGAAAGGAAAAATGAGTTCCAGGTTCCCTCGTAAAAAAAAAATCACTGCGTGCTGGCGGCTGATCCTTTGTCGGATCCGCCGGCCAGCATGCAGGATCAGCTGTCTGACCCCCCCCCCCCAACGCACCATGTGTGCTCATCCGTCAAATCCGTCACATTTCTATAAAACCATATGTTTAAAAAAAAAATAAAGCAAACGGCTGATGGGCTGCTGTGGAGCAAAACTCCCATGACCCTCAGGCAGAATGATAAGGAGGATCATTGGAGAGATAATGGCACAACGCTCCTGTATGGCTACCCGGATATGTCGTGTGCTCCCACCTACATCTACATGTATGTACAAACACCGCAGGGATGACCCCTAATTATGGTCTGAAGATTACAACAGCAGGGTTTTGGGAGATCATTAATTACAAAAGGAAATGAATCTGTTTTTAACGTTTATCCTGTGACAAAGTTCTGCCTCCCAGCAGAGGGGGTAGAGGGTAATACAGTGAGGGGATTAAACATGCACGGGATAGACATACGGCTCCTGAATCTAAGACGAGACCAACGCCTGATTAAGGGCCGAATGGGGCCGATCTGTCGTCCGGTTCTCTATTTTTAACTCTAAAGGATGATAAATGGTGATAAACACAGAAAACTCGATGGGAGCGCAGAGCGCCTGCCACCAATCTCCCCCCCAGAGCGGTTATACGGCGGCTCTCACTTTTTTAAAACAAACATCGCTTACGTTTTCAGCGTTTGGCTCCCGAGGCGATTAAACCCCGAATTACCCAAAAGACGCATCCCCCCCGCCCCCCCCCCGCTGAGGTTTCACAACAGAACAGAACATCGCGCCAGATACTCTGAACGTATAATCCCAGGTTACTCATCGCTGACACCTTCACCGGAAACTCCTATCCCGGGTGATATTTAGAATTAGCTGATATTAACCCCTTAATGACAAAGCCTGTACATGTACGGGCTCAAAATGCATTGTTTTCAATGGGTGTAGGGACCGCCCATTGTCCTTAAGGGGTTAAAAAAAAAGTACTATAGTTTCCAACAGCCTGGAAGTTGCTGGGGTAGTCCCAGGGTCCCAAAATATATTTCGTTTTACCTCCCGATTGTGACAAGGCGTGCCAATCATCATACGGGGTCTATGGCAGCGCCCCCCTGTGACAGGGCCAGGCTAGCTGGCTCATATGTCATATGAAGTTTAGCCGGGTCACGGAGCACTTTTGTGTCCGGTTCTGTATACTGTGACCCGGTAATATATTATATTGTGTATTATCGTGTAACCGGCCCAGAGACTGATGTGGCTTCAGCTCCAGCCTTCAAAGAGACGATCCTATAATCTGGCTGGGGCTCTTAATCAGCCAACACAGCCCTGTCTGCCCAGACGGCCCCCGCACTACAGGGGGGATAACACAGGTGGGGGAACCCATTGTATTCTGTAATCCCCTCACCTGATACATCCCCTGTATACTGATGGGATTTGTGAGGGGATGTGAGTGATGGGATTGGGGGTTGGGTTCGGTACACATTGCATTGAGATTGTATATAAGTTCTGTGTGTTTGTAATAAAGAGAGTTCTTCTTGGTTTGCTACGAATGGTGGTCTGGATGATCCGTGGATAGCTGAGTGCGATCCGTATGAGGGACTGACTGGTGATTCCTCAGCCCTCAAACAGGGGGACCCAGCCTTGGGTACGGTGACCCTGTAACACCCCCCCCCCCCCATGGAAGTTCCAGCCCTATCTCTACAAATGAAACATAATAGTCCTAGAGGTAAGATGTGGATCGGCCGGTACCGGTAACTCGCAGTCAGGGAGAGAATCCATTAAAGGCTCAAAACGAATCTCCCCGAGACTTCACTACCCCCCCCCCCCCCTTCACGCCCCGGCCAAAACGTCTAGAAAACATCAAAGGAAATATGGAAAAAAACCATGTTTTGGAGAGTCTGAGAAGGTTTATAACTCAGCGGCCGGCGAGGATCCGCTCTCCCCGGGATCTGGCATTTCTCATCCCTTCTTCGCCGTTATTCAGATAATAAAACAAAATGACAGTTTTTGGGCAAATTTGGGGGATTTCTCACAAACATCCAGAAAACATACTTTGCTTTAAAAACATGTTACAACTTTTTGTCACGTTTCCCATATTTAATGGAATTCTACAAATCATCCCGGTTTATTTTGCGCACGAAGATAAACATCAGCGATTACAGAAAAATCTAAAATTTCAGTTTATTATTTCACAAGAAAAAACTCTTTTTTTTTTTACGGCCCCGTTTCTTCATTTCACCAAATGAAATGCGAATCCTTGGCTACTAAAACATTCAAATCCTATCAATAAATTGTTCATCTTTCCTGGGATTCTAAAAAATCTTATAAAAATAAATCATTTAAAAAACAAAATCCTTTTTTATTATTGTTTATAAAACTAGAAGTTCCTTTTTTTTTTTTTACTGCGGTATTTACCCCGAATTTAGGCATCTGTGTTCGTTTGTTCCAAATCCATTGTTTTTGATCAAATTCCCAGCGTCTGGAAGAGTCACGGGGGTCCACTGTTTACACGAAAACTAAAATGTAATGAACGTTAATAGACAGACTAAACTTTACAAAAAAAACAAAAACCCCAAAAACCCTAAATTTCTTTGATTTGGACCCGGATTAAAGCGCCGTTTCGGTCACTACTGCGTGACCTCGGACTCCACGCGGACCCCGTGAAAACGTTTGGCCAATTTTCAATTGATAGGCAGCAATTATTGTTAACCCTTTGAAGACTGGAGCATGTTCCCAATTGTACAGCGCTCCAGAATAGGATGGCGATATTCCACTCAATAAACTATAATACGATTTGAGAAATGTGAACGTTTTTATTAATGACATTTTTCAACAAAAAATCATCTTAAAGGAGAGGTTAGAGGGAAGCGACCTCGCTTTTGCATTGCAGGACCACCTCCGCCAGCAGTAGCAGCCCTGCACCCACGGAAACACATCCAGCGGCATGCTATGGAATTGGGGGGCAAAAAGTCCCTTTTCTGCCTAATTTGCCGACCAATATTTTGTGATTTATTACATGATTAACAGGTTTTGCTGGTTTTGCCTAATTTATCGCCAATAATAATAATTTAGTGTTTTGATTTTTTTGCTGGTCGTTTATTTTTAAGGCCAAACTGAGTAGGAAAACGAGAAAATATTTAAAGAATTGGCTCCTGGATTTATTTTTAATAGAAAAAACAGCCAAAAATAAATTATTACATAGAAAGGGGTCTTCTGCTGCAGTCCCAGTAACTCTCTGAGTAATGAATAGGTGAGTGGGTGAGCGGACACTCACATTACTCCCAGCCGTTACTCTGCGTTACAAGCTGCAGCTGCTGAGCAAATAAAAGGAAGAACGCGGAACGCTTCCAGATTCTGAATGAAGTCAAGAAAATAATAAATGATTGGCAAAAAATATACATTTTATGTGTCAGTAATCTGTATGAAATTCCTGCAGGGGTAGTACTGAGCGGGATCTTCGCACAAGGAGGCGATGAAGAGGGTACAGGGGTTACGGAATCAGAACGTCGTAGGAGATCGCTTTCTACCAATGAATTCTCCGACACGCAGATTTCTGGCGGGGATCACCTGATGGGAATATAAATCTGATTTATCTATACATTATACAGGGCCTGGCTCACTGATTTAACCATACATTATACAGGGGGCCGGTCACTGATTTATCTATACATAATACAGGGGCCGGTCACTGATTTATCTATACATTATACAGGGGCCGGCTCGCTGATTTATCTATACATTAAACAGGGGGCCGGCTCGCTGATTTATCTATACATTATACAGGGGGCCGGTCACTGATTTATCTATACATTATACAGGGGGCCGGCTCGCTGATTTATCTATACATTATACAGGGGCCGGTCACTGATTTATCTATACATAATACAGGGGCCGGTTCGCTGATTTATCTATACATTAAACAGGGGCCGGCTCGCTGATTTATCTATACATTATACAGGGGGCCGGTCACTGATTTAACTATACATTATACAGGGGGCCGGCACGCTGATTTATCTATACATTATACAGGGGGCCGGTCACTGATTTATCTATACATTATACAGGGGGCCGGTCACTGATTTAACTATACATTATACAGGGGCCGGCTCGCTGATTTAACTATACATTATTCAGGGGCCGCCTCGCTGATTTAACTATAGATTATTCAGGGGCCGGCTCGCTGATTTATCTATACATTATACAGGGGGCCGGCTCGCTGATTTATCTATACATTATACAGGGGCCGGCTTGCTGATTTATCTATACATTATACAGGGGCCGGTCACTGATTTATCTATACATTATACAGGGCCGGCTCGCTGATTTATCTATACATTATACAGGGGGCCGGTCACTGATTTATCTATACATTTTACAGGGGCCGGCTCGCTGATTTATCTATACATTATACAGGGGGCCGGTCACTGATTTATCTATACATAATACAGGGGCCGGTCACTGATTTATCTATACATTATACAGGGGCCGGCTCGCTGATTTATCCATACATTATACAGGGGGCCGGCTCGCTGATTTATCTATACATTATACAGGGGGCCGGTCACTGATTTATCTATACATTATACAGGGGGCCGGCTCGCTGATTTATCTATACATTATACAGGGGCCGGTCACTGATTTATCTATACATTATACAGGGGGCCGGCTCACTGATTTATCTATACATTATACAGGGGGCCGGTCACTGATTTATCTATACATTATACAGGGGCCGGTCACTGATTTATCTATACATTATACAGGGGGCCGGTCGCTGATTTATCTATACATTATACAGGGGGCCGGTCACTGATTTATCTATACATTATACAGGGGGCCGGTCACTGATTTATCTATACATTATACAGGGGGCCGGCTCGCTGATTTAACTATACATTATACAGGGGGCCGGCACGCTGATTTATCTATACATTATACAGGGGGCCGGTCACTGATTTATCTATACATTATACAGGGGGCCGGTCACTGATTTATCTATACATTATACAGGGGGCCGGTCACTGATTTATCTATACATTATACAGGGGGCCGGTCACTGATTTAACTATACATTATTCAGGGCCCGCCTCGCTGATTTAACTATAGATTATTCAGGGGCCGGCTCGCTGATTTATCTATACATTATACAGGGCCGGCTCGCTGATTTATCTATACATTATACAGGGGGCCGGTCACTGATTTATCTATACATTTTACAGGGGCCGGCTCGCTGATTTATCTATACATTATACAGGGGGCCGGTCACTGATTTATCTATACATTATACAGGGGGCCGGTCACTGATTTATCTATACATTATACAGGGGCCGGCTCGCTGATTTATCTATACATTATACAGGGGCCGGCTTGCTGATTTATCTATACATTATACAGGGGCCGGTCACTGATTTATCTATACATTATACAGGGGGCCGGTCACTGATTTATCTATACATTATACAGGGGCCGGCTCGCTGATTTATCTATACATTATACAGGGGCCGGCTTGCTGATTTATCTATACATTATACAGGGGCCGGTCACTGATTTATCTATACATTATACAGGGGGCCGACTCGCTGATTTAACTATACATTATACAGGGGGCCGGCATGCTGATTTAACTATACATTATACAGGGGGTCGGCTCGCTGATTTATCTATACATTATATAGAGGGCCGGCTCGCCGATTTAACTATACATTATTCAGGGGCTGGCTCGCTGATTTATCTATACATTATACAGGGGTCGGCTCGCTGATTTATCTATACATTATACAGGGGTCGGCTCGCTGATTTATCTATACATTATACAGGGGGCCCGGCACGCTGATTTATCTATACATTATACAGGGGTCGGCTCGCTGATTTATCTATACATTATTCAGGGGTCGGCTCGCTGATTTATCTCCCTCTGTATAGATGTAATGTAGGACAGTAATGAATATGTTGAGAAGCAGTTCGCATGGTTTGCAGGAATCAGAATGTTGGGTATTAAACACACATGTTTGGCCCAAACTCAAAAACATTTGTTCCCAAAACTGAAATTCCGTTTATGTTGATTTTCTTTACAATTCTGATGTTTGCACCGGGGAGGAATTAGCGCGCTGCTAATCGGTTCCGTCTGGGCTCCCAGCATTCCTCTCGCCGCGTTGGATAAATGTTTCAAAATCTAATCAATATGGAATTTCAGACATGATTGTGTTTTCTGGATAGAAGAGATGTTTGCAGCGCAGAGCCTGGGGCTGGGGGGGGGCAACGGAGACCCTTAAAGGGTTAAATACATAATTTATGTATCCGATACGTAACCAACTCGCAACAACGCTGAATGAAGAAAAACTGACATAAAATCCAATCGTATCCCTGAGTGTAATTCTTACACCTATAGAAACCCAGAACCCGCCGGCAGATCGGCCCCATCCGGCCCCCGTCTGGTCTCCCGTTTTTCCTGCTGTAAAGACTCAAACCTTAATCAGTCGTTGGTCTCGTCTTAGATTCAGGAGCCGTATGTCTATCCCATGCATGTTTAATACCCTCACTGTATTACCCTCTACCACTTCTGCTGGGAGGCCGCTCCACTTATATGCACACTCATACTAACACATTTACACACACATGTTACGCAATACCCCTCCTGCTCACACACCGAATGCAGCAGCCAGTCAGCAGAGTGAAACTAGGACCCTGGTGTGTGTGTGTGTGTGGGGGGGGGCATCGCACTGCAGATCTGGAGCTGCAGCTTCTCCTAAAGGTAAATTATTATTTGTTTTTTGCATTGATGAGGCTGCATGGAGCGAGGTGACTGCTGCCGTAACACAGAAGTAAGGTGGTTTCTAATACAGAGGACGCTGAACGCCTCCGGTCCGCCCCGCGTTGTTGTGATTTATGTATATTTTTGTAACTTTCCCCCGAGTGATCGTCAGCTCTGCGGTTCCGTTCCTCTTAGAAATAAAGGCCTGCTCGTTATACGTCTTCACCGCATTACTAACACCGGCTCACTGAGGAGAGACACACGGATTCCTGCCACTGAGTAATACGGACCACCAACAGGCCGACCTCGATGGGGGGTCCGCCATCTATACCACTGCTTTCTGGAAAAAGGATGAGCGCTGACGGGATTGGGCAGAATACGGGGTTAATGGATTAGTAACAAAGTATCCTCGGCGGGGGGGGCATGACTTATTCCTAAAACATCGTCACAGCAGGGGAAGATCAAGGGTTACGGCTGGAAAATGGTTTTACCCCCCAGTCTCGGGGCGATTGGGCAGATTCTCAGTGTTTTTACCCCAATCTCAGGGTGAAGGGGCAGATTCTCAGTGTTTTTACCCCAGTCTCAGGGTGAAGGGGCAGATTCTCAGTGTTTTTACCCCAGTCTTGGGGTGAATCAGTGGATTCTCAAGGTCAGATAGACTGGAGCCGACTCGGGTTTAATGATATTTAAACATCCCGATTGGTGCTTTTCTCCCTGCTATATCACAGCTGGAATCCCTGCTTGAATACAGGTGACTTCATTCAGAATATCTTTACCTCCTGTCACCGAGTCCCTGCAGTGGGATCTGTGTGACGGCTACTAAAGGGTTCTGATTCGCGACTTCAAGTTGCAAGATTTTCCAAGGATCCACTGGGTCCCTCGTCTTGGTCCCTTCAGGTAGCCAGTCGTAGATTCTAAGCGGCCCCGGGCTTCCTTTTTTCAGAAGACGACGTTATATCAGGTATAAGAGTCTCACATTATGTCCCAAAGGGGCCATTCCTGGTGGTCCGAGACCCCATACGGCCGTTCACAATTTTATGGTGGTTATTTCAGATAATGAAAACCATAGATAATCTCACACAAACCATAGAGAGGGGCTTTGGCGGAATGTTGGGTACGTCCCAGAATTCCATGGATGATACAGAAACCAGAAAGTTATGGCACCCGGTTAACGGAGAAACTCATACATTTAGGACAGGACTCCATCGCTTACCCATAATCCAATCTGCTCGCTAGAAGATGTCGCTCTCCAAATCTACCTTCTCAGAATGTCTTCAGACTGTTGGCCCCAACATGGCCTAAAACTCCTGTGACCGTTACTGAAATTATCGGCCTCCCGCCGGCCATAGAAACGAGGAAAACTACTCTTCGTGTTACAATGAAAAGTTGGCGGCCTCCTCGGGCACCTGGTAGCGCGAGGTTCCTACCAGGTCGGCCAGCGAGTCGCTTCTGGGAGCCGGGTTCGGGGTAGAACCAGTTGAAGGATCTCACGGACGTTCCATGGAGTTCCATCGCTGGAGAGCAGAAGTTCATGCATGGCGGAGCCGGTCCTGACCTGGTGCCCCTCCTGCTTTCCCAAAGTAATAATAGAGGGGCAGTTTATTTATTTTCGGGGGGGGGGGGGGGGTTGGGCATTTTTGAGCCGCTTGCTTCTTGGTGATATTTTGTAGGAAATGTTGGTTACTATAGTAACGATCAATCTTTTTTTTTTTTTCCTGTCATCTCCCATCTTTGTTGGGAAGAAGGGACAACGCCTCGTAACTGAAACACAAAGAATTCGTTCTCCAAAACACGTTCTGTATTAACAGATTCCATCTGTTCTGCTCCAAACCGCAAGCCGTGGCCCGGCTTCCAACATCATGTAATACATCTGCTTCGTTCCTCCGCGCAGTACCCGGCCAACCGACAAGATCGGAAGAATAGATTCAGATATCAACTATGGTGTATTGATATATGATACATATTACAGTACCGAGATCATGGTGGATAAGTGGAACAGCCTCCCTGCAGAGGTGGTAGAGGGTAATACAGTGAGGGGATTCAACATGCGCGGGGTAGACATACGGCTCCTGAATCTAAGACGAGACCAACGACTGATTAAGGTTTGAGTCTTTACAGCAGGAGAAACGGGCGGCTAGACGGGGGCCGGATGGGGCCGATCCGCTGGCAGAGTAAAAGGTGTCTCAGTTTATATCAAGGGGATCTGGACACGTTTATGGCCAGGTTAGCTTAACTGAAGAGTTCAATTAGTTTGATTTGGGTAAGCGTGAACGGCAGGTTAACCCGTCAAGCACTTTCTGATCGCCAACGCGCTTTGGGGAGCGAATCGCTTACCAGGGCTTACACTTTTAGCATTCCTCTTTTCTTTTTTTTTTTGGACCGCTCGCCTTGGTGTTAGACGCCACGTTTAATCGAGCCCAATTATTTTAGGTTTCAATGCAAAATAAATTGAAAAGGTCCAGAATTCTAGAAAATAGAGAAAAAAAAAAAAAAAAAAGCGCAAGGCCGCGTGGTTTTGGTCTGAAAGAAAAAAAAAAAAATGAAGATGTCGAGCAGAATAAAATTCGAATGATTTCCTTAAAATGAGAATTATTTCGGGTTTCATAAAATCAGTCAGAGCGAAAGCTTCGATTATATAACCCGTGCTGAGATTTGAACGAAAATCAGGGACTTTCCTAAAACGACGTTCCTGTCAAAAGCAAAACAGAAATGAATTCGCTAAAATGAACCGTTTCCTCAATGAAGGTGATTTCCCATTTAACCAAAAACGCTAAAAAAAAAGAAGAGATGAACCAAGTAACAGCCTTTTACTCGCATTTCATTCGGAAACGATATCATAACGGTGCCATAAACTGAATAAATCAGCGTAACGGTGACTATAGGTTAAGATAACCGTATATATATATATATATATATATATATATATATATATATATATATTAGAAGCCCCTCTTTAATGCCTATAACAAACTCAACGTCCTGTCCGTAGGATCTGCAGGATTATTCCTCCCCATCAAGTTATCATTGCTAAATTGGCGATTGTTGCCGATTGGTTCAATCCTCTAGTGTTAGATTCCGGTCTCTTGTTGTAACTTTTCTCCTCCTTTAAATAAATTCACTCCTGTCCTTTATTAACCCCTTTATGCATTTAAATCCCCCCCTGCATTTAAATGTCTCTCCCATCCCCCGCCTCTTCTCTCCCCCAACCCGACGTATCGATTCCGTAAGCTATTCCCCGTTATAGTCGCCTCCTCTGAACTCTCTCCGATGTGTCTCTAGCCTCCCGCAGATGGGGGTCTCCAGAACTGCCCCCAATACTCTAGGTGAGATCTGGCAGAGCCCCCTCCTTCTGCCCCTAATGCCCCTCTTTACGTAAGAGCTTTCTCCTAAACACCAGAGAGTCCCCGGATTGAGGAGTCTTAGATTCAGGAGCCGTATGTCTGTCCCATGCATGTTCAATCCCCTCACTGTATTACCCTCTACCACCTCTGCTGGGAGGCTGTTCCATTTATCAACAAGCCTGGAAAGTTTCAAACTAAAAAAGCCAAGAATTCTTGTGTCTCCACTTTCGCAAGAAAAACCACGAGGTAGATGTTCGTAATCAGTGAATCTTAAATATCCAAGAGCTCCAGACAGACCCCACGGGGACGCACATTCACATGATTCTTGGAAGCCGTTTGTACGTAAGACCACCGGGGAATGGGATTTATGATCCTCCGTCCAATGCGTGAGTCAAAATGTCTGGGACAGAGGACAATGCAGATGTGGAGGAATGCTAATTACGCTCAGTTTGATATTACAATTTTTTGTAATTGCTATCAAAATCTGAATCACTCCTTTTATATAAAAAGAGATCAGAATTCTGTCCTGCAGGAAACCGATAAATCCAGCAAATCAGAACCTGATAAAAATAACAATTTCCATACGAGAGCCTGACTCAGAATACAGCATGTGAGCTGGACATGAAAACCGCGCTGTATACAGTAATAACCCCCAGCGCTGTATACAGTAATATAACCCCCAGCGCTGTATACAGTAATATAACCCACCCCAGCGCTGTATATAGTAATATAACCCCCAGCGCTGTATACAGTAATATAACCCCCAGCGCTGTATACAGTAATATAACCCCCCAGCGCTTTATACAGTAATATAACCCCCCGGCGCTGTATACAGTAATAACCCCCAGCGCTGTATACAGTAATATAACCCCCAGCGCTGTATACAGTAATATAACCCCCAGCGCTGTATACAGTAATATAACCCCCCAGCGCTGTATATAGTAATATAACCCCCCAGCACTGTACACAGTAATATAACCCCCCAGCGCTATATATAGTAATATAACCCCCCAGCGCTGTATACAGTAATATAACCCCCCAGCGCTGTATACAGTAATATAACCCCCAGCGCTGTATACAGTAATATAACCCCCCAGCGCTGTATACAGTAATATAACCCCCAGCGCTGTATACAGTAATATAACCCCCAGTGCTGTATACAGTAATATATCCCCCAGTGCTGTATACAGTAATATAACCCCCAGCGCTGTATACAGTAATATAACCCCCAGCACTGTATACAGTAATATAACCCCCAGCGCTGTATACAGCAATATAACCCCCAGCGCTGTATACAGTAATATAACCCCCAGCGCTGTATACAGTAATATAACCCCCAGCGCTGTATACAGCAATATAACCCCCAGTGCTGTATACAGTAATATAACCTTCCCAGCGCTGTATACAGTAATATAACCCCCCAGCGCTGTATACAGTAATATAACCCCCAGCGCTGTATACAGTAATATAACCTTCCCAGCGCTGTATACAGTAATAACCCCCCAGCGCTGTATACACTAATAACCCCCCAGCGCTGTATACACTAATAACCCCCCAGCGCTGTATACACTAATATAACCCCCAGCGCTGTATATACAGTAATATAACCCCCAGTGCTGTATACAGTAATATAACCCCCAGCACTGTATACAGTAATATAACCCCCAGCGCTGTATACAGCAATATAACCCCCAGCGCTGTATACAGTAATATAACCCCCAGCGCTGTATACAGCAATATAACCCCCAGCGCTGTATACAGTAATATAACCCCCAGCGCTGTATACACTAATATAACCCCCAGCGCTGTATACACTAATATAACCCCCAGCGCTGTATACAGTAATATAACCCCCCAGCGCTGTATACAGTAATATAACCCCCAGCGCTGTATACAGTAATATAAACCACCCCGGCACTGTATACAGTAATATAACCCCCAGCGCTGTATACAGTAATATAAACCCCCCCGGCACTGTATACAGTAATATAACCCCCAGCGCTGTATACAGTAATATAAACCCCCCCGGCACTGTATACAGTAATATAACCCCCAGCGCTGTATACAGTAATATAACCCCCAGCGCTGTATACAGTAATATAACCCCCCAGCGCTGTATACAGTAATATAACCCCCAGCGCTGTATACAGTAATATAACCCCCCAGCGCTGTATACAGTAATATAACCCCCAGCGCTGTATACAGTAATATAACCCCCAGCACTGTATACAGTAATATAAACCCCCCCGGCACTGTATACAGTAATATAACCCCCAGCGCTGTATACAGTAATATAACCCCCAGCGCTGTATACAGTAATATAACCCCCCAGCGCTGTATACAGTAATATAACCCCCAGCGCTGTATACAGTAATATAACCCCCAGTGCTGTATACAGTAATATAACCCCCCAGCGCTGTATACAGTAATATAACCCCCAGCACTGTATACAGTAATATAACCCCCAGCGCTGTATACAGCAATATAACCCCCAGCGCTGTATACAGTAATATAACCTTCCCAGCGCTGTATACAGTAATATAACCCCCAGCACTGTATATAGTAATAACCCCCAGCGCTGTATACAGTAATATAACCCCCAGCGCTGTATACAGTAATATAACCCCCTAGAAGCTTAAGACCGTATTAATACGTTTCTAATAGCGTATGGCACTGCGGAATATGATGGCGCTACAGAATACTATAATTCTATAATACTACTGTTACATAAGTTATGGTGGGTAAAGGTGATGGAAACCCTTCCACTTAAATTTAAGGGGTAGTAGAAGTATTATTATTAAACACTCATCTACAGACACCAGGCAAGCCAAAAGGCTTGTTTTTCCCCCAGAAATCTCATGGTGCTTCCACAACCACAAGGGATTCTGGGTAGGCGCATGCAAATAAGGTTAACAATTATCACCTTTGCCTCTATATCCAGATATGAGTGTTTAATACTTCTACTACCCCTATAATACTACGAATAACACTAAAGTTTGACCAAATGTGCAAATACATGATAATAGCGCCACCCAGTGGTTAAAAGAGAATATGATTTTTCTTGATTCTTCTGCCTCAAATTGTTAAGGGTCTATTACCGGTATTGTGTATTATTATTATTATTAGAAACGTTTGTATATTGGGTGATATCTCAGCAAATGTTTGTGAATGTAAAAAGGTCAGTAGTAGACGGGGGGGGGGATTTGCCGGCGGATTCTATGTTTCTGTTGCCCCCTGGTCGGGAGGCATCTCTGCCAGCAATCGAAAGAGAACGGAGGACAGGGTTACTTAACCAGCTTCTTATTCTAAACGCCTTCACATTCATATTGTCTCAAATATATCATATTGTCCCATTTGCTATCTGTGCAGCACCCCGTGGCCGCGTGAATATTAAAGCGGTCACACCACGTGCGGTGGTGGTGGAGGAGGAGGAGGAGCGCCCCCCCCCTCCCCCATTCACAGAGCTGCACACCGGCGTTTCTTGTGGAACTAAGAAATTCCACCTTTTATCCAGCACCAGGTTTTGGGTCTTTTTACTTTATTTGGAACAGGACTGAGACGCCGGCTCGGCCTATAATAACCACGGCAAAGATCGGACCCTCGTCACGGAAGGAGATTTACCGGAACGCTCAGATTCCGAAAGCAAAGTACGAGATACAATATAACCAGGAATCTAATGATCTTATCACCATAGCAACCACTAGAATTCCCACTGATTGGACCATTTCATTGGCCGCCAGGACAAAAGACTACTTTGTAGTAAAATGATTATTTATGCCTAAGTTCCCTTGTATTGTGACAAGTGAGTTGCGCAGGTACAGCGACAGCTCGGTAGAAGGAAAAACAGACGCGACACCTCGATTCTTCTGTGAAAAACTGTATAAAAATACATTTTGGTTACAGATTTTTTGTTGTGAGAAATAACGATAGCGGCGGTCGCAGTTTCTACAGATTTTTCTTTCTGGTGGGGGAAGGCGCAGCGAAGACGGAAATGTAAAGTCTGATCCAGGAGTAGGAGACCCCCAGGGCGCAATACACAGAGGTCAGCATCAGCGGCAGAAACGGCAGCTGGAGCCCCCACGGCGTCAGCGGGAAGAGCATCTCACAGAAGACCTCCAAGGGCACCAAGCCACAGAGATAGAGCGTCTCCGGCCAAGTGAGTAGAGGACCTTCCTTCCTGTAACAGACCATAGAGTGGGGAGTCAGGTGACTGGACAGGACTCACAGTATAGGTCATTCCAGTAACTGAACATAATATTACAGTAATATAACCCCCCAGCGCTATATATACAGTAATATAAACCTCCCAGCGCTATATATACAGTAATATAAACCTCCCAGCGCTATATATACAGTAATATAAACCTCCCAGCGCTATATATACAGTAATATAACCCCCCAGCGCTGTATACAGTAATATAACCCCCCAGCGCTATATATACAGTAATATAAACCTCCCAGCGCTATATATACAGTAATATAAACCTCCCAGCGCTATATATACAGTAATATAACCCCCCAGCGCTGTATACAGTAATATAACTCCCCCAGCGCTGTATACAGTAATATAACCCCCAGCCATGTATACAGTAATATAACCCCCCAGTGCTGTATACTGTAATATAACCCCCAGCGCTGTATACAGTAATATAACCCCCAGCGCTGTATACAGTAATATAACCCCCCAACGCTGTATACAGTAATATACCCCCAGCGCTATATACAGTAATATAACCCCCAGCGCTATATACAGTAATATAACCCTCCCAACGCTGTATACAGTAATATAACTCCCCCAGCGCTATATACAGTAATATAACTCCCCCAGCGCTGTATACAGTAATATAACCCCCCAGTGCTGTATACAGTAATATAACCCCCAGCGCTGTATACAGTAATATAACCCCCCAGCGCTGTATACAGTAATATAACCCCCCAGCGCTGTATACAGTAATATAACCCCCCAGCACTGTATACAGTAATATAACCCCCCCAACGCTGTATACAGTAATGACTGGTTTGATCTCATTTTGTTCCAATAAACCCCCTTTTATCTGCAGCCCTGGAGCCGCTGTTGCTGTCAGTCAGGTGATATTTTGGGTGACTTTCCCGGCACAAACACCACATTGAGCTGATGCTTTATGGCGATGCTAATGAAGTCCGTTCCTCCATAGACTTTCATTAGTCAGAGAGTCCGACTGGGTGATTAAGACCGAGCCATTCTATTGTTCCCCACAGGCGGTATGATAAGGAGTCGGGGTGTTTAGTAGATTGGGGTCGGATAACAGAGCGAGAATCATACAAACGGCTGATATGCAGCTGCCTGAAAACGTTATATAATGGGGCAAAATATACAAGTGTAAAGAAAGAAAATTGTGCAAAATTTCTGAAAATATTAGGAAGATTTCCTCTTTAGTAATAAGTCGGTTATTGTTCCCATTTAACTCCCAAACCCTCCTCCACGCTGCCTTAGTTCTGAAAAGCTTTCTGTGGCGCGCATGCACTGTATTCCACCCGCCAGCTTTCATCTACCTGGCAGTCAGAGGTAATTATGGCTCTTCTGAACTACACTGACCAGGTCCTCTCTCTGTGTCCATGGTACGAGGGGTGAGAGGGTAACGGCAATATTCATAGTTCTTTGAAATATAACAAATTTAAACATTTGCCGTAAATACCTGTTATTGCCAACGTTTCTCTTTAAACTTCTTACCTGAACAAGGACTTCAGGAAGGATCCGCTGAACGCGGTGAAAATCAGCATCAGCAAAATCTTAATCGGAAGTTCTAAACACGGAATCGGAATAAATTGAGAAACAGACAACGTTCTGTTTTACTGCAAGATACTGCATATTTGGGAACCTATCCGCTAAAGGTTGTATTTTCTACTATTGGGTATATTCACTAATATTCCATGCATAGCCCCCCCCCGTATAATATTTCCATCAGCGAGCTAGGCTTGGATAATATTATAGTTAAATACCCCCAGCGCTGTATACAGTAATACAACCCCCCCAGCGCTGTATACAGTAATATAACCCCCCCAGCGCTGTATACAGTAATATAACCCCCAGCGCTGTATACAGTAATATAACCCCCAGCGCTGTATACAGTAATATAACCCCCCAGCGCTGTATACAGTAATATAACCCCCAGCGCTGTATACAGTAATATAACCCCCCAGCGCTGTATACAGTAATATAACCCCCCAGCGCTGTATACAGTAATATAACCCCCCAGCGCTGTATACAGTAATATAACCCCCCCAGCGCTGTATACAGTAATATAACCCCCAGCGCTGTATACAGTAATATAACCCCCCAGCGCTGTATACAGTAATAATATAATATATGCAGCTGCCTGAAAACATGATGGGGCGAAACATACACATATATATATATATTGGTGTAAATGATGTTACCTTGGGCTGTAAAAAGCAGGGGGAAGAGAGAGTAATGTCCTGTGGTGGCCAAAAGCAGAAATATCCCAGCATCCTTTACACTCAACACAGACAAGATGCTGCAAAATAAATAATAAAAAAAAAAAATGTAAAATAAATAACTTTCAGTAGCTGAGCGATAGAGCGTCATGAATCGCACACACGGGACCCAAAAATAAAAAGCGATCCTTTTCTCACCTTAGTGGAAGTACGGCCAAGAGGATGGCTTTCTCGTGCACGTGCCAACCGAACATGAAAGAGCCGAGCGCGCACACAACCAGGCAGCGGAGGAAGCCTCGCGGACCTCGGGGGTTAAACCACAAGCAGAAGACGGCCGGCTGAGAAGAGATAAACGAGTGAATGTTACCCCAGCCAGGGGCAATAACCTGCCAGGTAGCTACAAAAACAAACGTACGCATGCGCGGAGGCCTCGGGAGAACTGAGCTGTGTGCTCTCTCAGGAAAGCAGGATCCCTGCTCCCCACTCAATGAGAGGATACGGTAAAGCCCTGCTAAAAAAATCTAAATATTTATAGACAGAAAATATAAAAAAAATTATGTTATTTTATTATTATTTTATTACCAGTATGGAGAGGAAGGTGCACAGTAACGTCGCCAGCGGCGTGACGGAGGGGAGGACATTGTGCTCAAATTCCTGAACCAGACCCCCGGTCATGGAACCGGCGCGGATATCGGATGGATCAAGCAGATGAAACCTCACACCTGTGTGAAAGCAGAAGCGTTTAGGAGGGGGGGGGGGTTACCTGCGGACAGGTGACACGGTCAAAATAATATCACCGCGTGCCACTCGTGTTATCTCTCCTTACTGTTTAGAGAGAGAGAGAGAGTGTGAGTGAGTGAGTGAGTGTGTGTGTGTGTGTGTGTTATATACACATATATATAATGCAGGTCTGTAACATGTGGGGCTTTAGTCCAATGAAAGAACTCAATAGGTTATTATGCGGGATTTCAAAGAAAGATATTTTCCAAAAATATTGAATTTTTAGTACCAATAATAGAAAGCGCTTTGTCTGCCACGTTGTACAACGCCCAGAAATTCGGAGCCCAATACGCATGGCAAAGACCTCTTTTAAAAGGGAAGAGTCGGGACAGAACTTGAGGGATTTGACCCTGAAAAATAAAATATATAATAATAATATAGGAACGTTACTATTAGTCTACGAAAATTATTAACCAGGCCTCATATTAAAAAGGTATGGGTAGCAAAATTGTTCCCTTTGGGGGAAATCAGCCTTTCACGTCCGCCCCGTCCCTGGACCCAATCGGTATCCATAACGCGCGTTTGGACCGCATTCTGTACGGCTGGGGAGGACCAGGGACACGGTGGCCGTTGGCATCGCCAGGTAAGAAAAGGGGTGCTTTCTACCAAACTCTAAAGTAACGTTTGCTTTAAAAGCCCATAAAATAAGCTACCACTTTAACAAATTAACGTTACTTATTGGTCAGAATAACACTGATGAAATGGCAGATAAGTGGAACAGCCTCCCAGCAGAAGTGGTAGAGGGTAATACAGTGAATCTAAGACGAGACCAACGACTGATCGGGGTTGGAGTCTTTACAGCAGACTAGACGGGGGCCGAATAAAGCGGTTTTAGATACCATGTATGCAAAAGGTCCAAAGGAAACGGCGAACACAAAGGAGACGATAAGCGCCAGGAGGAGGAAACGCGAGGGACTGAGGCTTCTCCAGCGTAAAGAGCCGTCTGCAGGGAAAAAAGGAAATATACAAACTACAAAGAAAACGTGACGTTTGATGACATCATATATATGAGCAACGAGATCATCGCTTAAAGAACCTTCATCTTCCACTGCCCGGATAACGGCCTTAAGTGGACACTCCAGCCATCGTCTGCACTTTAATGCATATGACAGGCGTGTGGACCCTTTACATTTTCATGTGGTCTGCCAAATACATGGGGGATTCTGCAAAATGCCCCCAAATGCATTTGCCCCTTTCCCTAGCCAAATGCCCCCGCATGTTACATCATCAACAATCAGATCCAGCGCTGGCTCTGCTTAACGCTGTCTGCGGGGGTCTGTGCAGACCCCAGCGCGCATGTATAACGTCTCCTCATTCAGAGCTCCTTCCTGCCATCGATTGGCTGCTTAAGCTGTCAATCAGGGACAGGGCGTACTCCCACTGATTTAATCGAAAAGCACTTGCTGCCACTGATTGACGGCTTCAAGCAGCCAATCAGCGGCAAGGAATTTCAGATCACGAAGAAACAAAGATTTTGCAGAATGCAGATAACTTCTCATTTTTTTTGGTATGGGCAGAACATTAGATTATTTATGTAGCGCCAGCAGATTCCGTAGCGGTGTTACAATAAGGGACGATGCATATATCTAGCAGATCATTTAAAATGACAGACATACTGGTACAGAAGGAAAAAAAGGGCCCTGATCTCGTGAGCTTACGATCTATCCGTGACATCAGAACTCACCAGGATTATTCCCCGTGAAGCAGTAGCACCGCAGCAGATAAATGCCGTACGCCGGGGCGACGTAGAGGTAAATGTGCTTGAAATTCAGAAGAACGGCGAAAAGGAAGGCGCTTTCCGCGTAGCGATTCTGAGAAGAGGAATAAGACGGAACGTTTAGCGGGGAGAAAGAAATTCCGATATCCTCGCAATCCGTATAAAACACAGAAGAACGCCTGTAACCACAAACATTCTCTTTATATATTCCTATTCTTTCTCACACGCAACGTTCCTTTCCTTAACAGACCCTCTGCGGAAATATTTCACGCTAATTAAATAAAAATAATTAAAAAAAATAATAAATTATACTGTATTGAAGCACAAAAGCCTGTAGGAAATAAAATAAAAAATAATAAAAACCTACTTTTAATCCTTTTTTATTATTATTTATTTATTTATTTTATCCCAGTCAGGATTGAACGTGAATCTGGTACATAATAAAATGTAAATATCGGGACACGGACGAACTCACTTGAAACGAGCGCGCGACGGAGAGGAGCAGGATCCCGGACAGAAGGCCATTGTACTGGAAGTGAATGTCTTCAATCGGGTCAGGAAACAGAACCGCAGAATTCGGAATCACATGACGGGGTTAACAGGGGCCGTTCAACCTATTCTGCTGATTTTATACTCCATTGAAGAACAAAAAAATGTATAAGAATTTAACAATAAAAATATTACAAAAAAAGGGGAAAAAAAAATACCAGAAAACTTTGCCTCAATCATGATTTTTTTCCCCCAACTTTTGAAAAGTTACTCTCGTAAGAGAGTCATCCCCCCTGAGGGTATCACAGAGGTGTCAGCAAGGTCCCCTTTTATATTTTGGGTCTACAGCGTGGAGCTCTGACGCTCTGAGAGCTGCAACTTTGTTTTCATGCCCAAAACGGCCCAAAACGTGCAGAACTTTTATTTTATTCTTTCCTCTGAAGGTTTCATTACTTTAGAAACAAACGATTTCTCTAATCTGCGGAGTCTCGGGACAAGAATAACGTGAAAGAGAAAGCTTTTTTTCCGGTGTTATTACGTAACTAGACATTTTTCACAGATCTGTTTAAGGATACGGTCCACGATTAACAGCCCGAAGTTCCAGAGCAGCAGGGCGGCCAAAACGAACGGCGGCTTCTCCAGGACGTCTCTGCGATCGCTCCTCCCGTCCACGCAACCGCAGCATCTGAACGGGATTAATGTGCCGAGGGCCACGTGCGGGAGGTCAGAGCAAGTTTGGCAACGGCAGGATAATGGAGTGCAAGCTTTCAGGACCACTGTGGTCTATAATACAATCTATATTATTTTATTTTTTTTTTCTCTCTGTGCTTCCTCCATTAATGTGACAAGGTGCCCCAAATTTACTTCTACACAAGAGAGCAAAGCAACATTTGGTGATGGAAGCGGCAGGATGGGATTCTCACAAAACCCGGGGAGGACTTACTGTTTGGCTGCGTAGATGAAGAGGAAGTCGCCGACGATGACAGAGAACCTCTGGAAGAGAACGGTAGCTTGACTCGCGTAGTTCAAGTTCTGCACCTTAAGCATCTCCGGGTCAACATACCGGGCCACGTAGGAGAGTAAACACTCAAACCACGCAAAGAACGGAGGGTAGTCGAGCGTCCACTCAGACGTCGCCTGGGAGCAAGCAAAGGCATGAATGAACAAGGACTTCATTCCTCATCATCCTCCGGCAGTCTGTGTTTGGCTAAGGATAATGGGAGCACATTGCCAATATCATTCTGTATGGTCGGCTGCGTTCAACTTGAAAAAAAAAAAAAGTTTCTTTTAAAGAGATATTTTAGACGTTTTTAACTCTTAAACCCTAAGCGCTAGAAATTGTGTTCCGGTAATTGATGCTCCCGATATCTGCGTACAAAATAAATAATACGTTTTTTAATTCCCTATAAATATACACGGCCGTTCAGAAGTTTGGCGTGACTTAGGAATATATTTGGTCCATTAAAATAACGTGAAATGGATCCGAAATCCAGCGCAGACGGGGTTAATGCTGTAAATGACTATTGTAGCTGGAAGCGGCTGATTTTTAATGGAATCTCTTCATAGGCGTACAGAGGCCCTTTATCACTCCCATCACTCCTGTGTTCCAACGGCCCTTTATCACTCCCATCACTCCTGCGTTCCAATGGCCCTTTATCACTCCCATCACTCATGTGCTCCAATGGCCCTTTATCCCTCCCATCACTCCTGTGTCCCAATGCCCCTTTATCACTCCCATCACTCCTGTGTTCCAATGGCCCTTTATCACTCCCATCACTCCTGTGTCCCAATGGCCCTTTATCACTCCCATCACTCCTGTGTCCCAATGGCCCTTTATCACTCCCATCACTCCTGTGTCCCAATGGCCCTTTATCACTCCCATCACTCCTGTGTCCCAATGGCGCCCCCCCCCCGTAAAATCATACCTCATAGTACCACCGGGAAACGGGCAGACTGTGGGTGATCGCCAGCCAATTTCTGTGAACTTCGAAGTCGGTGGAATGACTAAAACAAAAACAACAAAAAAAAAAATTACAAAACAGGGACAATACATGTTATTCAGAATTAACCCTTTCCTTGCCGCGGCTTTTTAGAGCCCTACGCGTCGCATGATTTCTGGGCCATTTTCACCGTACGTCGGTTTAATTAAGATTCCTCTTTTTTGTGTTTGATGAATCAACGCAAACGATGCATTTTTTTTTTTTCCTCCTCAGACAAAAAGGTCTTTCGTTTAAAAACCAAAGAAACGCACAAATAATAACTACTGTGAGTGCTATGGATCAAAAACAGAAAAAAATAGATTCTTTTTTTTTGAGCACGTTTATCGACACAATTTGGGTTGAGATCCCTTTTGTAAATCTTGTGAATGGCTGGTGATGTCACAATGACATCGCCAAGCTCACTGCATTGTTTATTTTTCCCAATAAAGATGTGTTGATATAAACACGGAGTGGACACTGATTACATTTTATATCAGTCACGGCCTCATGTCTGTGTGTGCGAGAACGTGCTTATGGATAAGCAAAGTCTCCAATCGCATCTATGGTAGATCAGTGGAACAGCCTCCCAGCAGAAGTGGTAGAGGGTAATACAGCAAGAGTATTAAACATGCATGGGACAGACATACGGCTCCTGAATCTAAGACGAGACCAACGACTGATTAAGGTTTGAGTCTTTACAGCAGGAGAAACGGGAGACTAGACGGGGGCCGGATGGGGGCCGATCCACCGGCAGATTCTAGCTTTCTATGTTAAAAAAAAAGGCTTACGTTCCGGGTCAGTTCCAGGTTTTTCTTTGCTCAATACAAAAATAAAAGATTGGTGCCCCAGGAAGAATAAATAATTCTGCATACAATTAAAAAATAATTATGGTAAAAAAAGCATAAACAGTATTTTGTTTATTATCCTTAGCGGGGGCAATTCAGATTCTACTGGGGAACCCGCAAGACCCAAAGCGCGCGCAGGTACAACGATAATACATTTACCAGTCACGGGATACGACATGACTACAATTCCCATTATCCATTCTGCTTCAGAATCTAACAAAATGCTGGCTGAGGATCATTAGAATTACAGTTTTTAACGTGGTAAAAGCGTCTTGGTGTCCATAATTATGCCTGCAGTTTGTATTTATGGGAGGATAGAGGGGGCAGCAGGGGAGGAGAGAGGGGGCAGCGAGGGAGTTGAGGGGGGGACTGGCCAGACTAAACTGAGACACTTGGCAGGTATTGCCCATGGTCACTTGCCTGCTACATACTGAACTCTAATGTGAACGTTATTTAGGTATGAGGGACCGGAGCCCATCCCCCGCCGGCAGTTTCCGAGCGGCTCTTACTAGGTCTGTATCAGGAGACATTTCAGGAGAGACACCCCGACCGCGAGTGTCCCAAACCAGCCACCGTCCCCGCCGGTTTTACCCCGGGAGCTGCTGCCTACATTTCCGCCTCTGGAGGCCGCCATCTTGCTCCACCCGGAAGTTACACGCGGCGCTTCTGTTGTGGTTTTCGATCGCTTGTGACAACGCCCCCCGCCTACGTAACGTCGGGGGGCGTGTCCTGTCAAACCCGTTTAATGCTGCGCTGTGGTTATTACCCGGTTACCGTAATCACCTCTCATCCTGTCCTTCACGGATTCTGACCCAGGGGTTATGGAGCGATGCCGGGAATGTGGTCTTATTACCATAGCAGCCAGTGGAGTGGGCCAATCAGCAGCAACATTCCCATGTTGCTATGGTGATAATAACATCCTTTTTAAACCTTGAACATAATTGCTCTTTAGGCATAACCCTGATCAGGGCGCAGAATACCGGGACCGTCATTTATGTTTACGGGAAAACAATTTTACCGGTTCAATGAAAAGTAACGCGGAACATGGGGGCCTACATTCTACCCCTCCCCGGCTCATGTGCCCCCTCTGGTGGCAGGACAGTGATGGGGGGTTAGCCGGAGGTGGGGATCGGGATCGTTAGACGGACTGATGGGTGGGGAAGCGCCGTTATTCTATAGAACAAACGTTTAATGAGGGGAGATGTGGGGCGTCCTGCGGATTTACTCACCGTGGAAACAGGAACAGAAAGCATGGCGGCCATTAATTTTAGAAAATAATATACTTTGGTCCTGTCCTGTTGATTGGGGCAAATAGTTTAATTTTGGGAACAGACTACATTTACTCAAGTAGTAATAAAAAAAAATTACTTCTGTGCTGTGTGTGGGAGCCGCCATCCTGCTGCCCCGTCCCAGGGTATAAATCGCCCCGCACCCTGAGATATCTGTGATAATAGCGCTACGGAGGGACCTGCGGGGCTGGAAACAATCTCTAGCGCTAGAGCCTCATGCGCCGTCCGCTACAACAACGCGGGGAGAGAACAGGAAGCGGCTTTCAACTTCCTGCTCGGGCTGAAAGGAGGGAGAGAACAGGAAGCGGCTTCCAACTTCCTGCTCAGGCTGACGGGAGGGAGAGAAGAGGAAGCGGCTTCCAACTTCCTGCTCGGGCTGACGGGAGGGAGAGAACAGGAAGCGGCTTACAACTTCCTGCTCGGGCTGACGGGAGGGAGAGAACAGGAAGCGGCTTACAACTTCCTGCTCGGGCTGACGGGAGAGAGAGAACAGGAAGCGGCTTACAACTTCCTGCTCGGGCTGACGGGAGGGAGAGAACAGGAAGCGGCTTACAACTTCCTGCTCGGGCTGAAGGGAGGGAGAAAAAAAAGGAAGGGCCCTGTATGTTAGTACTAGGATTTTAAGTGTAATTCTAAAGGTAATAGGGAGCCAGTGGAGGATTTCACAGAGTGGGGAAGCAGACTGTAGAGGAGAGAGTCGAGACAGTGGAGCGCCAACCAGAAGAGTGTTGCAGTAGTCAAGATGGGAAATGATAATAGAATGTACCAGAGTTTTTGTGGCTTCTTGGGTGAGGAGCGCGCAGAGAGAGGTTTTTTAGGTCCAAGCGGCAGGATCTGGCGAGGGACTGAATGTGAGGATGAAGGAAAGGTTAGAGTCAAGGATGACCCCAAGGCATTGGGCCTGGTTAGCAGGAGAGATAGTCGTGTTGTTAATGGTGATAGAGAATTCAGGTTCTGGGGTGGAGATGGAAGGAGGAAAGATAATGAGTCCAGTTTTAGAAAGATTAAGTTTCAGGTAGCGTTGTGACCTCCATGAAGATTATTACCAGAGGATCATTACAGAACCTAAACTAATACTGGGGTTAAATCAGTCCAGGCGCTTTAGGGCCAATGTCTGATAAATCACGTGCAGCCATGGACCGGATCTGCGGTACAAGTGGCAATAACGGTACATGGGGCATTTGCCCTGCTTCCCAGTCCGGTACAAAAATTACAACCCATTAATGTATGGGGGTTATAATACTGTATACAGAGCTGGGGGAGGGTTATATTACTGTATACAGAGCTGGGGGAGGGTTATATTACTGTATACAGCGCTGGGGGAGGGTTATATTACTGTATACAGCGCTGGGGGTTATATTACTGTATACAGCGCTGGGGGTTATATTACTGTA
This sequence comes from Spea hammondii, assembly GCA_029215755.1. Taxonomy (NCBI): domain Eukaryota; kingdom Metazoa; phylum Chordata; class Amphibia; order Anura; family Pelobatidae; genus Spea; species Spea hammondii. The sequence goes on from JARDYJ010000002.1 coordinate 3,585,762, forward strand.
TACAGCGCTGGGGGGTTATATTACTGTATAGAGGGCTGGGGGTTATATTACTGTATACAGGGCTGGGGGTTATATTACTGTATACAGGGCTGGGGGGTTATATTACTGTATACAGCACTGGGGGGTATATTACTGTATACAGCACTGGGGGTTATATTACTGTATACAGAGCTGGGTGTTATATTACTGTATACAGGGTTGGGGGTTATATTACTGTATACAGCGCTGGGGGGTTATATTACTGTATACAGCGCTGGGGGGTTATATTACTGTATACAGTGCTGGGGGTTATATTACTGTATACAGCGCTGGGGGGTTATATTACTGTATACAGCGCTGGGGGTTATTACTGTGTACAGTGCTGGGGGTTATATTACTGTATACAGCGCTGGGGGTTATATTACTGTATACAGCGCTGGGGGGTTATATTACTGTATACAGCGCTGGGGGTTATATTACTGTATACAGGGCTGGGGGGTTATATTACTGTATACAGCACTGGGGGGTATATTACTGTATACAGCGCTGGGGGTTATATTACTGTATACAGCACTGCTGGTTATATTACTGTATACAGAGCTGGGGGTTATATTACTGTATACAGGGTTGGGGGTTATATTACTGTATACAGCACTGGGGGTTATATTACTGTGTACAGTGCTGGGGGGTTATATTACTGTGTACAGTGCTGGGGGGGTTATATTACTGTATACAGCGCTGGGGGGTTGTATTACTGTATACAGTGCTGGGGGTTATATTACTGTATACAGCGCTGGGGGTTATATTACTGTATACAGCGCTGGGGGTTATATTACTGTATACAGCGCTGGGGGGTTATATTACTGTATACAGCGCTGGGGGGTTATATTACTGTATACAGCGCTGGGGGGTTATATTACTGTATACGGCGCTGGGGGTTATATTACTGTATACAGCGCTGGGGGGTTATATTACTGTATACAGCGCTGGGGGGTTATATTACTGTATACAGCGCTGTGGTTTAATTAAGTTTTCCCACTGACGATGGGTAATTTCATACCTTCCAACATCTTGATTGGCCAAATTGGTACTTTAGGTGGTTAGAGGTGGCTCTAGTTTGTGAGTGGGGCATTTAGAAGAATAATGGGATTTATTTACCCCATTTGATTTATAAAGCCGTTTCCTGCTGTTTCTATACACATTATCGGGGCTTTTAGGGCTGTAGAACCCTGCGATCCCCTCATACCCAGCAAACATTCTCACCTCCTAGAAAAGGGGGGCATCGGGGGGGGGGAGAGGGGCATCGGATTTAGGGACCAGAAAGAGATCGGCCAAACTGAACAGAGACACATTGGTAGGTTTGTGAACGTGAGCTGGAATCCAAGAATTTCTCTATCGCCCTAGAAATCTGACAAATTATTAAACCAATAGCATTAGGTTTAATGCTACCAAATAGACAGTTACTTTGTTACACGTTAGACTGTCAGGATTAAAAACAAAAGCAAATTAAAAAAAACCACAGAAATCATCCGAAATATTTTTTAAACATGTACCACATTTATTGAGATCGCACATGAAATTAAAATATTAAACCTAAAAGGACTTCTTTCTATATTAAAAAAAAAAGAAACACGCATGAACGTCTACTTCCTGCATAAATAAAGCTACGACTTTACTGTTACTTTCCTAAAACACGAAATAAATTAATAATTTACGCCGCTACGTCACAAATACTCGGGAATTAGAAACACAGAGATGTTAATATTACAAGATATACATTCTATGGTGTAACATCGCACGCGGGGGAAGGGACATTAAATAAAAAAAACATGATTTTTGATGTTTTTGTTCTTTTTTTTACCGTTATTTTTATAATTTCATAATATTCACTAGACATTTAACAATTCGGAAATGTTATTTCAGAACAATTGACAATGACAATTTATGAATATTTTATTGTTGGTGTTTTTTTTTTTTTGTTTTTTTTTAATTTTAATAAATCGAGAAACAAAACAAAAAAACAGGAAACAAACAAAAAAAAAGTAATCAAAACTGAGAAAACAAAAGTGAAAGAAAAAAAACAAAAACTTGCCTAATTCATAAAATTCAGAAGAATAAGATCTCGTCCGGAGTTAATGGAAAATAAAATGTTTGTTTCTGCGCATGTATACGTTTCAGCGTGGCATTGGGACGTGACCCAAATATAGGTGCGGCTGCCGAATCTGGCCCCCCCCCCTATTATAAGTGTTTTTAAAGGCACGTTCAATGTCTATTTACTAAAAAGGACCATCATGAACAAAAATAGAAAATATCTTTTGAAGGCCGGCGTTCGCTCCATGATGTCCTCCTTCTAAGGAAAAAGTTTAGTTACTTTTTCGCTCCAGTGAAGGGACGCAAACCGATGACATCACAGCGAACGCGCACCGTGAGGAATCATGATTATTTGTTTTTTAGGAATCATGATTTAATGTAGGTTGTAAAATAAATTTTCTCCGCTGTGCTGGGAGGATTAGAACTCTGATCACAGATTGCCCCTAGTGCCCTCCCTAGAACCCCTATGCCCCTTTATAACCATAGATCCCCCCCCCCCCCCGTCCCAGGAATCATCGGAACAGAAAGATCAAAGAATCGCCAAAATCCTTATTTCTAAACCCAGTCCATACACAGCACAGAGACCGCCGTGCACCGAGCCAACATTTCCTCAAGGAAAACCCAATCAAACTCGGCCGCAGAACTAACAATTTACTACATTTCCACCAGAGATATTGGCTGGGAGTGGGATTAACCCATGAAGGTGAAACCAGAAAAACATTGCAGACCCTGCGTGCAAATTCAAACAAAAATAGTAAAAAAAAAAATAAAATAAAAAAAAGCTTCCCCCCCCCCAATTTTTTTTATTTTTTATTTGGGGAATATGAAAAAAATCTCTGTACTTCAGCGGCCCCAATAATTAAAAAAAATATTGAGGGATTAGGACATCATAATAAGTTATTTATGAGCCAAGTCATAATTCTTCCATTATAGTCAAATTTCCCATTATTACACCAGATTTAGAACATTCACCATTCATTTCAAACTTGTTCCTCTATTTTTGAGAGGCGCGTGGATCAGCCGGACGGAGGGCCTGTTTTTTTTTTTTAAAGAAATTGGAAATTTTGAACATGATATCTTATGGAATGTTCTAGATCTCGTATAATTCACAGAACGTATTTCTGAATGTCACGGGATTCGGGGAATTATTTGTGCACGAGGAGAATGATGGTGCCACGTGGAAAAAAGAAACAAGAAAAAAAAGACTGAAAATGAGGAGCAACGCTAGACTTAACTGCCCGCCGCTCTGACCGGTTACAGAGGGTGAGATGGGCCTGGCTGGTACTAGAAGACCTTGAATCATTTATGGTCTGAGTAACCTCAATGACATCATCGTTCAGGAGGACCGGGCAAGGTCTGGCGATTGTGACACGACCCGACTTTTACTAAACTATGGGTTTGGACGTTAAAATACAGCCCTGCTCAATACTGCCCCCTAATGCCCAATGCTGCCCCCCTAATGCACAACACTGCGGCCTAACGCACAATACTGCCCCCTAACACCCAATACTGCCCCCTAATGCCCAATACGGCGCCCTAACGCCAAATACTGCCCCCAATGCCCAACGCTGTGCCCTTACGCCCAACACTGCGCCCTTACGCCCAATACAGCGCCCTAACGCCAAATACTGCCCCCTAACGCCCAATGCTGCCCCCTAACACCCAACACTGCGCCCTAACGCCCAACGCTGCCCCATAACGCCCAACGCTGCGCCCTAACGCACAATACCGCGCCCTAACGCACAATACCGCCCCCTAACGCCCAATGCTGCCCCCCTAATGCCCAACACTGCGCCCTTACGCACAATACTGCCCCCTAACGGCCAATACTGCCCCAACGGCCAATGCTGCGCCCTAACGGCCAATGCTGCGCCCTAACGGCCAATGCTGCGCCCTAACGGCCAATGCTGCCCCCTCACACAATACATTGTATCAACGCAACTAATAAATGTAACTTTATAAAATTCTACACTTTGGGAAAAGATGGATTCCGGCCCCATGCAGACGCGGCAATACGTTAAACATTCCCCGCCGTGTATGTCCAGCATAATCCATAGATATAAATACCCCATAGAAATCACTCTTTAGTGAATATGCCCCCAATCCACAAATGGTAAAAACACGGGGGGGGGGGGGGGAATTTAAATTGGAGCTCAAATCAATCCAAGACTGGATTCCCCGGTAATAAACCTGATTTCTTTATGAAACACTAATAATATTATAATCTCTATATATAATATTATAATCCGGTTACAGCCCAAATTATGCTCATGGTGCAGAGGGACATCACACGGTAACCTAGCCAAAAAAAGCGCCTCATCGGAATCCCGTAACAAAGCTGAACATAATAAATAGAAGGACGTTAAAATCTATTCTATGGGTTAAAATTAAAAATGTTTTTTTTCTCTCATTTAATTTGGATCGGATCTCCCGTGCTCTACCGCCAGCGAGATAACAGAATACCGTATACATGCTTTGTGGGCGCGACGAAGGGGTCCAAATTAAGGATCAAAGTTCCAATTCGATTAACGGCATTTACGGGTCTTTGATTGTAATTTTCAAGCTGTTGCCATGAGGTATTTCCCGAGTGTCAGAGCGAAGGCGATACGGCGAGTTTTGTTGCTGCGCATGCAGACGCCACCAGCGGCACCCCTGGATTATATATCATGCGCGTCCGGCTAGGCAGGCTTTGTTAACGCTACTCGCGCGGCACGTCGGAAGAGGTGAAATCGGCATCGGCTGATCGATTATCCCACCCAAAATCCACTCGCTAACCTATTGCTATCCTAATAACAGTCACTCGCCAGACCCGCGGCATAAACGTAAGGCGCTCGCACGACCGGGCGACACCGCGATTCTACTCGGTAGGTTCTGGTCAGGGGTTCCCCCCCTGTGACCCGCGTACTGCTGCTTCTCATCAACGAGCGGAACGCAACAGGAGGATCAGACCACAGGTCGAAATCGGAATGAAGCGGCAGAAAAGTCTCGGCTTTGCTACAAGTAACGGAAACGGAATGCTTCGCGTTCTCCTGAATTCCGTAGAAGCGTTGGTGAATTCGGCGGATTTCCCACCTACTCCCGAACCCGTGGTTTTTGATGGCCCCTCACCTTTTGATGGCGGTAAACATCCTCCCCTCCCATCATAACCATGAATAAGTGGCACGGTCTATGCTGCCCCTACTGCCCCCTGCCTGTGCTTTAGGGGCAGATAACAGGTATAGATTTGTTTTTTGGGAAACAGAAGGATCTTAACTCGTTACCTGGAAGGAAATGGAGAAAGTCATGGGGCAACCCCAGGAATCGTAACACTATTGCCCTTTGCTCACATAAATACTTATCGGCGGAAACATGTTAGGCACGAATCACTATTCGTAGATGCCTCGGGCAGGCAGGTAACGGAACTGTAGTGTCCGGAGATCTAACGAAATAGACGCAGTGTGAATTCAGGCCAACGTTAACAGCTGTGGAGGCACTAAGTTGGTATGGTCCATCGCCCGTCCCGTCTTCCAGGAGTCACAATGCGTTAAGGTTTTGCGCTCTTGGTGGGCTCAGAGGACTGGCGCACATCGGTCCACTCTTGCATTGTATTCTGCAAGGCTTGGGTCTTCTCCTTGTCCACCTGAACATAATCCACCTTCTCATCGGAGGCCACAGAAGACGTGGAGGGCTGAAGGCAGAAGAGAAGGCAATGAAATTAATATCATTGGTTCTAAAGACTCAGAAAATATTATTATTTAAAGTATTTACAGTAAAAGAAAGCATTTCTAGACTAAAATATCGAGGGGCAAGTAAAAGAACAAACATTGGCTGTTGGGGCAAACAACTCTGTTTGCCCCAAAGCCGATGCCATGTGAGAGTATTCTGCCCCCCCCCAGCATCATACCAGCTATTGACAAACTAAAACTTTATGGATCTTTCATCAAGAGGAGTCGCAACCCTTCCTTATTCCTTACCGATACATTGTTTATCTGTCATCTTAATCAGTCGTTGGCCTCGTCTTACACTCAGGAGCCGCATGCCTAGCCCATGCATGTTTAATCCCCTCACTGTATTACCCTCTACCACTTCTACTGGGAGGCTGTTCTACTTATCTACCACCCTATCAGCAAAGTAGAACTTCCTCACATTACTGTAAATACAAATTATTTTTGGTACCTTCCTGTGAGGACTCGGTGAGGCCGGCTGGAAGTCCAGTGCTAGGTAATCCACGCTGCCGGTGCTTTTTTTCTGAGCCGGGCTGTTTGTTCCACTAGTCCCCGGCGATGCCGATACTGGATTTTGCTGGAATACAGTTATGCGGAAAATCGTGTGAAATTTGGATTTAAAAAAAAAAAATTATTGACAGATAAGAATTTAAGTGTATCGGGTGGTCTTAGTTGGTCAGTTCTAGTTTTCCAGACCCTTCGAATGTAAGGACTGTAAGAAGCGCTGCGGGATTTGTTGGCGCTATAGAAATAAAAAAGGAAGATTAAGAAGAAGAATAAACAAACAACTTACCATAGCAACATAATTTTCTTCACTGTCCCCCGAACTGGTGCTGGTAATACTCTGTGTGGACACCGGGCGGCAGTACTGAGACGAGCTGCTCCTCAAAGACGGTCTGCAACGCCAACGAAGCCACGTTTAGCGCATGGATTTTATTGACACGGAGCAGGACGATGTATTTACACGACACGGGGGAACGAGCGAGTAGAGCGCGTGAATACACCACGTGTAAAACCGGAGCAAAATCCGCGCGTCAACAATTATTTATGAAATTATTACTAGCGATATAAAAAGTAATCGGGGAGACCCAGCAAATGTGGGGTGACCAGATATCTCCAGGGGACAGAGATTAATTGAGGCTTCTGTCCCCAAGATTTGTCCTTCAAGTCTTTATCTTGAGGTTTTTGGGGGGTTTTTTTTGCATTAAACGGCATTAAAAGCATATCCTGCGGCCAACGAAATCGTAAAACTCTCCGGCAAACAGTAAATTATCCAATCCTCGCCCTCAAAATAACCTCGGTGACATCGAGCGGGATAAACGTGATTTAAGTTCCATTTATAGTTTATTCCTGATGTCACTTCCTTTATTATGGATACATTTCCTCCCGGCCCCCGCCTTCTCGGAATCATAGAAATAAAGGATTAAAAATAATAACAATAATTCCAGAATTTAACGTTAGAAGTCTTGTCGGCTAAATTAAAGTCAAACTAAAAACTAGCTGTTGCCCCGATAAATTTAGCACATAAAAAAATGAAAATCAAAAAAAATAAAAATGTCAGTGTGTAAAATGTATTCGTTATATTACTAGATACATTTTACATATTGAAAAAATTTTTATTTGAAATTTTTTTTATTACAGTAATTTAATAAACAGGCAATTTGAAATTTTTTGGCACCTTTTTTCAGTTTTATTTATTTATTTTATTTACAGCTGCCTTCCTACATAATACCAAGAATAAAAGCCGGCATGGTTGGTGCCCGAAAATAAAATGTTTTACAATATAAGATTAAATAAGAAAATCATAAATAAGAAATTGTTGCATTAGGGACGGCTTCCAGTGAGTTAATAGTTACTTTTGATTGGATGATTACATTTTTTTTTTTCTGCAATTTTCTAGATTTTTCTTTTTTCTCAAGTCTTTGAAAATATTAACAAAAATGATAAATAGTAATACCGAATGCGGGTCAGAAACCGCAAAGAATTCATACTCACGTCTGTCTGGACCACGATTTAGTGACCGGGGATTTAAAGGGGAGTTCGTCAATTATTGCCGTGGCTCTCAGATCCAGCGGCGTTGGCTTTGCTTTGGCACAAAAAAAAAAAAAAAACATTTAAAAAAAATATATATATATATATTTTTTTTTAAATATGTATCCACGTACTCAGGAACGGGCCTGGGCTTCTAAGTTATGGACGCAATGACGACATATAAAACATATACCACATTTATTTACACGGAATGTAGAGGAAAGCTTTGTTTTTTTGTTTAAGATTTTTTTATTATTATTTATTTATAGGTAGGGCAGTTAAGCTGCACAATTCACAATAAAAAAAAAACCAATATATTGGTGATAAACACTATATTCTAGGTAAAAATGCTAAATCTGGACAATAATCATTTTTCATCCAGTTGAAGAAATAAGTATACAGACAAAAGGCTGAACATAAAATGGATTTATGGATTTTTTTTATTTTTTTTTTTATAAAGCTAATTAACTCTTTAAAAGACACGACTGACGGCAGCCATGAAGAAATATAGACTGCGACGGCAGATACGAACCGCATGGCCTGTCTAGTTTTGAGACCTCATAACTACATATTATTTCTGTCCAAATCACATTGTTACCCCCGCCCCCCCATTACGTGCCGTACTTACCCTTTCTGTCCGGCTTCAGGTTCCTGTTCACCGGCGGGGGCTGAATCTCGCTCACCCGCGTCGGCCTCGTACCCAGCGACGCCGTACTCCCTTTGCGGGCGGGAAGCGTGGCGGAAGAAAACCCAAGCAGGTCGAAGTGGTGGGGCCCGGGGCTCATGGGGATATAAGCATTTTGAGAGTTATCGTTCTGCTTCTCGGCGTTAAACTGAGAGGAGGATCCGGGGTTCATTGGAACATAATTATCTTCGGAGTCTGCGCTCTCTGAGCGAGCCATGGAAGATTTGGTTTGCTGAGAGATCAGAAGACATAAAAATAAAGACTCTAAGTCTGTTAGAAACACTTCTTTCTAGTATAGTAACATAGCCAGACCCTGCCCAGAAAGAATTCTTTAATCGTGTAAAAATTTGCCTCATTCGTCGTTTTTCAGGGAATGCTTAATCGTCACATGACTCACAAGCAGGCACTGATAGGCTGTTGCCATAGAGAATAAAAACAAGCTTTCATTTTGTTGCTATGCGATTCCGAGGGAAGAATGAACGGACAGATCTGTTTAGGTTTATTTGCTTAACGTACTAGAAGAGGGCAGTTAATATTTTGCATTAGTGGAACAGCAGCTTTAAATATCGCTAAATTAGCTGAAATGTGTTTTTTGTTACAGAATTCCTTGTTTTGCTTTATAAACCCATTATATATATATTCTCTATCGTATTCCATTTTTCCCTTCTTAACAAGAACTAAATGCATCCATAAAACGTATTATTTAGATAATGTGCAAAAACAGTACGTTAAACAAAAACAATTAAATCCCACCTCCTGATTGGCTGCTCACTCTTTAAAGAATTAAAAAGTAAAATTTTCAACTCACCAGGTAAGAATTGAAACCATCGTTGACGGACTCCATAGATTGTTCAATGCCAAAGTCGCCATGGGGATAGTCGTAAGCTTCACAAGAAGAGGCTAAAAATAAAATAAAACGGTCAAAAAACAGAAGATAACAGCGCGAGGGGATCGGGTCAAATATTTATCAAACTATTAAGAGAAGTATCAGTAGAAGAAAAAGTTAGCTTCATAGAAAATATTTGCTTCCGGAAAACACGCCAATGATTTCGGTTCCTGTGATTAAAACACGTTTATAAAACCAGGACAGTCCCGCCAAATCCGGGATAGTTGGAAGGTACATAGAAAGCAGACCTGTGCATACGGATTCATACAATTCCATACCAATTTCATTAATTCGTATGAATATCCGAAAACGAGGACAGACCCCAACGAAACAAACAAAAACAGAGAGCTATACATTTTCGTCTGCGTTTTGTTGGTTTTGCCACGCTCGCTCTCTCACTCACACTCACCCTCACGTGCTCTCAATGTCTCCCTACCTTCTCCAAGAAGCCAGAATAACGCAGACGGATTCACAGAGAAAGAGAGGCGCAGAGAAGCTTCTCTTTCTGTGAATTGGTGTTCATTATTACGGCCTCTTGGGGTTCTTCTGCATTCCCCACGGGGCAGAGAAGGAGGGGGGGGGCGCGGAGGATCTGCCTTTTTTTGTGGAAGCGGACGTTGAAAGAATGAAGAGGAAAGAAGACAGAAGAACTAGAGGAGGCAAGAGAAGGAGCGAACACAGAGATGTGGAAACGGTTGGCGGAGAAGCTACGGAGACATTGAGAGTGTGAGACTGAATGAGAGCGTGAGAGAGTGAATGAGAGCGTGAGAGAGTGAATGAGAGCGAGTGAATGAGAGTGGATGAGAATGAGAGAGCCCTTCAAATTTCTTCCGAACTGAAAGCGCACCTAAATCCGGCGTCTGAGAACGAACAGACCACAAACGAAGTATTATTGGTCCATTTACACAAATCTAGTAGAAGAAGCCTTGTCATTGGTTTCCTCTGGAAGTGTCTACTGATCCCCTCTTAGCAATGTTTTTGCCCTCAAAGTCAAGAAATCTATTTACTATAACCAATAGCATTCTAACAGCCCCTCCTTTATCGTATAAAACCCCAACCTTAAATATATGAGGAATAATAAAAACTAATCAGAAGGCAGCATTTCGACTCCATCGCCCCCATAGTGGATCGGAGCAGAACGTTGGGCAAAATATCACCTACTTTCCTTCCATTCCACTAAACACAAATTATATCAAACTTCCCGAAACCCGTGAGAATTCTAGATCCCCCAGGAGAACTTCTTGTTTGTACAATCCCTGCAGGGATTCATCGGTTGGTCTCCTCCTGCGCGGCTACGTTTTCTGATACATCGGCCGAGTCGTCTTTTTGTTTTTGTTTCCTAGACTATCACAACACGACCCCGTTGACCCACCTCGATGACGTCTGTTCTCCATCGCCGGCAAAGTGTTCCTTCGCGGAATGTGTACGGGCACCACATCCGCGCTGTCCCCGTTCTGCTGCTGGGGGCTGCCCCACCGAGTGTCCGCTTGCCCGGGTTTAGGAGGCCGGGGCGGCGGCGGAGCGGAATGGAAGTCACCGGACCCAACACCCAAAGCATTGTGGTTCTTGTCCAGGGTGAACGTTCTCGGGATCTGGTACACGGATAGAGGAGTCCCGGGATCGTAGGGATCCGTGGAGAGTTCGCTAAACTCTTTGCACAGGGCGTTGCTGGGAGTTTTGTAACTGTAAACATCTTCGTTCTCCGATTCCAGTCCGGTAAGGCTCGACTTGGTTGGGGTATCTGAACCGAAGCTCCTCGGCAGATCGTAGGCACTGTCCCGTAGCTCCGAGTTATGTCTGCTGGGCTTCGGTAAACTGTAGAAGCCGTGAACTTGGCCGCTGACCCCATTCAAACAGTGTCCGTACCCCTGGGCCAACTTCTGAACAGCTGTATCGCTGCGCATGAAGAAGGAGGACCTCGTGGCTTGCGAAAAACTGGCACTTCTGAAGAAAGAAAAGAAATATATTAAAAAAATTAGATTTTTTATATTAATTTGCATATAGTAGATCAGGTTGGTGGCAATAAAGAAGAGTTGAAGTTAAAAAGCAATCCATATTTACACAGGAACAGAATAATTCAATGTACCCTGGGGGAAGCAATAACCTCTCGCACGCTACACTTCCTGTTTAACCCCTTCGTGACAAAGGCTGATTTTACTTTTTGTACCCTTCGTGACAATGGCCGTTTTAACATTTCTGCGCTGCTCGTGTTTAGCTGTAATTTTCTTCTTTCCCGTTTACTGAACCCACACACATTAGATATTGTTTTTTTCAGGACAAGAAGGGCTTCCTTTAGATGACATTGTTTTGATTGTATCATATTATTTACTATTAAAAAAAGTATAAAATATGGTGAAAAATTTAGAAAAAAATGACTGTTTCTAACTTTTAGTTGAAAAATCTTTTACTCATCTATAAAAGGTAATGAAAAAACCTGCTAAATGGATTCTACTATTTGTCCTGAGTTTAGAAATACCCAGTGGTTTTATGTTTTTTTTGCTTTTTTCTACACATTATGGGGCAATAAGTACAGGTAGCGTTTTCTATTTCAAAGCCATTTTTTCCGAATCTGGTAATTCTTCCCCCCCATGTGCCATTTCGGGTATCTTTGAAGCCGGCCAATGCAATTTACCCCATCAAATCATATATTTCTGAAAACTAGACAGCCCAGGGTATTCCAAATGCTAGTATTTTAACCCTTTTCAAAGCACTAATTCTACCATCAGCCTTTGTCAAACTTTATGGTAGTCATTTTTTTTGCATTTGTTTTTTCACACACATTTTACTTTAGGTATGAATAAACAGGTTCTGGTATATGTCACTATCATAAAACACCCCAATATGTGTTCAGCAACATCTCCTGAGTACAGCGATACCTCACATGAATGATTTTGCTTGGCTGTTTGGGGGCAAAAAGGGCCACATTTGGGGCATGCACATTTTTCAATGTTGGACTTTGGCATTTGGGGATCCACTGCCCATGCCCTATTTGGTACATCTTGGTGCCGGGCCATTTCAGTGTGCCCAATAAAGCTATATATTTTTGAAAACTAGACACCCCAGGGTATTTTAAATGCTGGTATTTTAACTCTTTGCATGCACACATTTTACCACCAGAATTTTTTCAAAGTTTGCAGTAGTATTTTTTTGTGTGTATTTTTCCCCCACACACCTACTTTATGTATGAATTTACAGCTCCTGGTTTATGCCGCTGTCACACGGCACCCAATATGTGTTCAGCAACATCTCCTGAGCACAGTGATACCCCACATGCATGGGTTTGTCATTTTTTTTGGGGGGGGACTAAAAGGCCACATTTGGTACGTGTGCATTTTTCTAATTGGAAATTAGATGGGTGGCCATCCTTCCCCCCGTGTTATTTGGGACATTGTTGAACCCGGCCAATTCAATTTACCCCATCAAATCATACATTTTTTAAAAGTAGACACCCCATGAGCATTTAATATGCCAGTATTTTAACTCTTTCCATGCGAGAATTGTTTGAAGCTAATGTGCTAATTTTAGGACTTGCTCACAAAAATATATTTTTTATATATATATTTTATTTTATTTTTGCCTTTTTTAAAAAAAAAAAATTTTTCAACTTGAAGGTTCCCCTGATAGTGACATCAGTGGGAAAGAATTTTTACATTTTGCTGTTTTTTTACTATTTTTTTTTCTAATTATTATTAATTTAATTTTATTTTTTTAATTTATTTTTACTAATCACACTCTGATTAGAAAGCTGGGCTCCATTGACTTGCATGGTGAATGCAGTACCTGTATTCAACCTGCAAGTGGAGCCAGAGTTCTCTAGATGGTCTGGAGACCGTCTAGCGAACTTTTTCACCTTTATTGTTTTTTTTTTCTCGGGCCGCCGCCATCTTGCAGATGGCGAAGATCAGCGGCAGCTGTAGCTGTGACCGCTCTCCGGAGCGGTCACAGCCCATCGAGAGGTAAGTGTTTGGTGTCGCTGGATGCCTCCTGATCGAGGCATTCCAGCGACACCATTTAAGTTTAGGAGGCGATCGTTGTTCGCCTCCTAAACGCTTTTAAAACGGGCGTCCGCCGCCATACAAAGTATGGAGGATGTTGACGCCCCGGGGAGGGGCCAGAGATGGCCCCTTTGTGCCGATCATGGCGTTGCTGAATGCCTCGAGGTCGAGGCATTACAGCAACGCCGTTTCGGTGCAGAAAGCGAAAATAGATCGCTTTCTGCACCCGTTTAAAGACGTGCCGGTCCTGGCACGTCATTTGTCGTTAAGGCCTTGATTTTCCGCGACGTGCCCGGACCGGCAATTGTCATCAAGGGGTTAAGAGCACATGCATTTTAGATCTGGTTGTGTTACAGGGTCACCGTACCCAAGGCTGGGTACCCCTGTTTGAGGGCTGAGGAATCACCAGTCAGTCCCTCATACGGATAGCACTCAGCTATCCACGGATCATCCAGACCACCATTCGTAGTAAAACAAGAAGAACTCTCTTTATTACAAACACACAGAACTTTATACAATCTCAATGCAATGTGTACCGAACCCAACCCCCAATCCCATCAGCCACATCCCATCACAAATCCCGTCAGTATACAGGGGATGTATCAAGTGAGGGGATTACAGAATACAATGGGTTCCCCCACCTGTGTTATCCCCCCTGTAGTGCGGGGGCCGTCTGGGCAGACAGGGCTGTGCTGGCTGATTAAGAGCCCCAGCCAGATTATAGGATCGTCTCTTTGAAGGCTGGGGCTGAATCCACATCAGTCTCTGGGCCGGTTACACAATAAACACAATATAATATATTACCGGGTCACGGTATACAGAACCGAACACAAAAGTGCTCCGTGACCCGGCTAAACTTCATATGACACATGAGCCAGCTAGCCTGGCCCTGTCACAGGTTGGTCAAATAAAACTGGATTGTGAGCTCTTTGGATCAGGAACACTAGAATCTCTACACCGTTTGATTCCATTTTTTGATCCGTCATGGTTTAGCTGCACAAGCGGATCAGGAAACGCTTTAGTCAGACATTTATTAGATTCGGCAGCAATTGCGTACATTTCATTGTCTTACCTCATGGTTTCACTTTTGCGGCTCATGCATTGGTGCAGGAAGAGATAGTCCTGGGGCGCGCTGGTAGATAGAGTGGTCTGGTGCATGTGGTTGGACTGCGGCTCGAACGTGAACAAGGTGGGCTGGCTAGAGTGAGAAGGGGCTGAGGACTTTCTCTCCCGGAGCAGGAAGTGGCTGGAGCTGCTGAACTCGGCCGGAGACGACCTGGGGCCGTGGTTGATGGACTGAATGTTTCGTAAGGAGTCTGCAAAGAGGAACAACCGCAAAAAGGTCAACAAATCCTCCAACAGCGGAGAGCAAAACCCAACGCAGCCATAGCCAGAAAATCGCGGGTCACCAAAGCACCCCAACGGACCCCAAACGGCATTAGGACTCATTAGGTCTATCGAGGGGTCCATTTTTCAGAGGGCCACTATAAGATATTACAATATCTGACAAAAGAAAAATATCAAGTGACATCATCATAATCTAATCCGGCATTTATACTTTTATTCTTTTAACTTAATGTTACATAGTTTGCAAATTCCCCTCCATTTCCCATGATTTCTCAGTGCAGACTGTATCGGAATCCTCCCATCAGCCCGAGCAGGAAGTTGTAAGCCGCTTCCTGTTCTCCCCCTCCTGTCAGCCCGAGCAGGAAGTTGGAAGCAGCTTCCTGTTCTCCCCCTCCCGTCAGCCCGAGCAGGAAGTTGGAAGCCGCTTCCTGTTCTCTCCCCGTGTTATTTTAGCGGACGGCACATGAGCCTCTAAAACCATTCTGTTGTATACAGATATAATAAGTTACAACAGGATTTTAAAATCTTATTTTTAAAGCCTTATGCATCATTTTGATGTAAATCACAGCCTCCGAATGCAGAGGGGGGAATAAAACACATTAGTATGAATCTGTGGAGTTTTGAGAATCTTAAATCACAAAGAAATTTCCCAAAAACATAATTTTCTCCACTCAACAAATAGTAAAACTTATTAAAATTAAATAATTTTCTGAAAACGTATTATATTTATAAAGTGCCACGTAGATGTTGATGACACACGGAGCCATCACAAAGAAGGGACCCTAGATTGCAGCTTTCTGTATTAGCCTCTACCACTTCTAATGGGAAGCTGTTCCATTTATCTACCACCCTTACAAAAAATGTAATTTTAATTGGAATAATCAGACTGCCCATAAATTAAAAAACTCGCTCAGCAATCATCGTCTCTCTCTCGAGCAGCGCTAAGCGGTTAAACCGTTCCCGCGTTAAATGATTCCCTCGCGCACGTCACTCCTCCGACGCCTTCCAAGAAAAACAAACCATTACGCTTTCATTGTAATTCTCCCGACTCTCGGTGTTGAATAAGCTCCTTATTATACCAAGAAAATGAGTTTGGAAATATGAGAGCCCTTCCTTGGAAACAATACCCCAGAGGATCCGAGGAGCATGGAGGCCGACGGTGGAGGATAAAAAGAGTCGGATCGCAGCCAATTCGGTTCATCCTGACCTCAGCCAATCACACGCCTGGGATATTTTTGGAGAAATCAATATTTTGAAGGGCGTGATAGAGGAGAGTTTTCACGCATGGAGACACAGAACGGCCACCAACTGCTCGACGACCTTCTTAGCCGCTACGCTTCCGCGCTACTCTGCGTGTTACACGTATTAAACTTTATTCTCCTGTACGTATCATATTTACACTGTCTGTTGGTACCCTGAAGTTATACGGGCCGGAGAGTATATAATATATATTATGAGGAATATACAGGGATATAACGGGTTATAAGGACGGGATTAGTTATACGGCCGGAGAGTATATAATATATAATATGAGGAATATACAGGGATATAACGGGTTATAAGGACGGGATTAGTTATACGGCCGGAGAGTATATAATATATAATATGAGGAATATACAGGATATAACGGGTTATAAGGACGGGATTAGTTATACGGCCGGAGAGTATATAATATATAATATGAGGAATATACAGGGATATAACGGGTTATAAGGACGGGATTAGTTATACGGCCGGAGAGTATATAATATATAATATGAGGAATATACAGGATATATTGGGTTATAAGGACAGGATTAGTTATACGGCCGGAGAGTATATAATATATAATATGAGGAATATACAGGGATATAACGGGTTATAAGGACGGGATTAGTTATACGGCCGGAGAGTATATAATATATAATATGAGGAATATACAGGGATATAACGGGTTATAAGGACGGGATTAGTTATACGGCCGGAGAGTATATAATATATAATATGAGGAATATACAGGATATAACGGGTTATAAGGACGGGATTAGTTACACGGCCGGAGAGTATATAATATAAGGAATATACAGGGATATAACGGGTTATAAGGACGGGATTAGTTACACGGCCGGAGAGTATATAATATAAGGAATATACGGGATATAACGGGTTATAGTGTTAGATTATGCCCGCTTTCATTGAAATAAACTTCCCTCTTGTACGTTGTTAAATCCCTTTATAAATTTAAATCTCTCTCTTCTCTCCCCCAAAGCCGGAGATATTTTGTCCTCTCAGCCTTTCCTGCAAACCATTCCCCACTTTCGTCGCCCTCCTCTGAACTTTCTTTCCTCCTGGAGACTTCTCTGCAAGAATCCGTGTATTTCAGCCCATAAACTCTCTATTACCCCCGGATGACGAATCGGTCTTAGAACTTTGTTAGTTCTTTGAAATAACTGAGATAGTTTAGGTGGGGCTGTTTATACAGATGTCCCCAAATCCCTGTGCCGATTGCCTAATAATAACCCGTTATGTCCTGCAAATACCGGAATATTTCACCCTGGGGCTAATTTATGATTTTTTCCCCTTTATCATCAAATGCATGTAATCTATAAAAGACATTCTTTGGAACACATGGAATTCTTGGGCCAAAAAAATAAATAATAATAAAAAATCAAAAGATTGCCAAAAATTCATTGTTTTAAAAAAGTTTCCTCACCTCTATAATGGGCTAAAAACCACTGAAAACATCAGGAAAATAATTATGTTTTATTTAATGCAGTTTTCCAAGACTAAGTCTATAAAAATTGGAAGCTCTGTGGCAGTGGAAACAAAAACAATTGTGTTCCGAGATTCCCACTCCCACACTCGTCGCCCCCTGAACCCTACGGATTAAAAGATTACTTCCCTCGGTTCTTTCAAACTGCCCGCCGGAAAGACGGTGCAGAGGACGCGTAGACAACAATACATCTCATTACATTGTTTTTCCAGAGTGTCTGGTTGTAGAATCCCGTCGGAGCGATGGCTAAATTATCCCCGGTAACCAAATGGTATCCGTCATCGCCCCACGAGGTATAGTTCCCCTTCAATCAGCGGGGATCAGGGCCCGGCGATGACAACGACCCAAGCTGTTTGACGACCTCATGGAAACGGAATCACAAAAAGTTCCCAGTTTGGCTTCACGCGTGGAATTCCCATAAAGCAGAGTAACGATGTATAGCGCGTAGGACAAATAGAACGTTTGGTAATCGCAACCCTGGGAAATCTCAGGTAGACGTTCCAAAGGTTCTCGATGGTCTTAGCGACGGATTCCATTACGGATTTGTCTTGGACGCGGACGTTCCGTTTCAACATGTAATAAAACAATTGGGTTATATCGTAAAGACTTTGTGTTTGAGGACCAGGGGTTCCCTCTTATAAATGAATGTTACCGTGACCTCATCTAACCCGAGCCTCGTCACTACATTTTATGCCATAAAATGTATCTTTCGTTTTAAACAAACCCTACATCAGGTTAACTAGAAAACCACAGGGACCGCAGGTCCTTCAGTGTCAGCTTTGTCCCCAAACAGCTTCTGTGTGCCATTTTAGCCACAAAACAGCCTGTCTGTGCCATTTTAGCCCTAAACCGCTTGCTTGTGCCATCTTTGTCCCCAAACAGCTTGCCTGTGTCTCTCTCCCAGCATGCAGGAAGTGGATGCGATGTCACTTCCTGCGTGCCGGATCATACAGCATCTGATTGGATGATCTCTACACTGCATCTCCATGCTGCTGAATGCAGGTGTTACCCTCAACTAGCAGCTTTTAATGGGGTGGTCGCAGGGGTAACTCAGGCCCCCTCGAGTGGCAGGTCAGGTCGCAGTTGCAACCATGATTGTTACGCACCTGCCCTACAGGATCTAGTCCTAAACGGTAAATAACCCAATATAATGTTGTTTACAGATTAAAATAAGATATATATGTTTAAAAGCCACTCATGTGTATCCCATGGTTATCAGGATCTGCAGGATTATTCCTCCCCATTAAGTTACCGCTCCCCTATTGCCAAGTTCCTGATTGGTTCAGGCAGTGGGATGGGAAGAGGATTCAGAACAGGAGATTGATCAGATAATACTGGCTCTGCCACAGACTGCCACTAACTTCAGCTTCCGAGAAGCAAAAGAGTCCTTTAAACTGAAGCATGGTTTTAATAAGCGGAGCTGTGATAATCTCCCTTTAAATTATTAAAAAGGCAAACAAAAATGTATTATTAGGGTTAGCGGTAATTGTAAAAATGTGTTGTCTTGCAGCCAGCTCTCTCTCCCCTCCATTCCCAGTAGGGTAGGAGGGTCCGCATCATCCTGGCGTGGCCCGACGTCGCACCCTCCCGATCTGCTTCACATATGGATCTAGACGCAAAATGCTTTCCTTCCGGCAACTTTCCAATCTCTGCAGACGTAACAAAGAATAATGCGTTGTATGGCACTTAAAGGGTTAGGAGGCAGTGGCGCGTGGCAGGGGCAGTCTGCAGACCACAATGAAGGGAGCTATTTAACTTCAGTGGCTAAGTCTGGGTAACTTAATACTACCCTGAAACCCCACCCACCTGGTGACTCTGCCCTCAATGCCTGGATGTTCCACTAAAGAGATGGGGGGGACTTTACGGGGCGGAGCAAATCCTGCTAGAAGGGACTGCCATACTTCCCAACAGTCCCTGATTTTTAGGCACCGTTCCACTATCCTGGGTGACCCATGGGCCAGTTGGGGAGATCCGTTTGCCCCCTCCCCCTAATCAATATTATCCAAAGAAATGATGTCACAAATTGAGTTGGTAATTTCGCAAGATACGGTAATTAACTTTTGCCCTTTACTGTGGCATAATTTGTAAGACTACATATTTTGGTGTTTGGATAAAATGTTGACAAAATCATCCCTCTCCTTGACCTTTAGCTAAGTAACAGGAAGACAACCAACACAACTCAAACAGGAAGAGAACATGTCGACAGGAAATGACATCACAAGAGAAAGATGGCACCAAAGTGAAATCTCAATTTTTTTTTTTATTATTTATTTCGGTGCTGTTCTTCTTCCTAAGAATAACCTATCGCTCCTCCCCCAGCTCTAAAGGGGTTAACAAACCCCGGCAGTTTGCGGGACGGTTTCCTACCCCCTGCCTTCCAAAAAAAACATCTCCAACCGCGAGAGTGATATTTTTAGATAATTTTCTCAGGAAACGTATTAAATCCTGACAGCTTGTTTACAGAGTTACACGATGAATCAACAAATCGGGTCAAAAAAGGAAACCGGAATAAAAAAAAAAATAAAAAAAAAAGTTTTTAGATTTTTAGTATACATTTTTTAGATTCTGGAAATAAAAATAATAAGTTTTCCTTAACATTTCATTCTCATCCCTTAACATTTACCCTCAGACATAAAGAGCCCAGTGGTTATCAAATACTGGGATAGGGAGCCTCATAATTGCCAACAGTCCCAATACGGTCAGGAAAGGTCAGACAGTCCCGACTTAACTCCAGGACCGCTGGCCAATACCCCGCCCCGTGCGCCAAGAGCCTTAATTACATCGCAGCAAAAATATGCCAGTTCTGGGAAACGGAGAATATTCCAAAAAGAAGCAGATTGTTCCTTAAATTAACGGTTAGAACTGCCGTTTTCTACTTTTTCTTCTTCCCGTTACCTCAGAGGCCGTTTCCAAGAACCGGTAAAAAAAAAAAAAAAGATTAAAGAAAAAATAAAGCTTGCGTCGGACGCCGAGCCTTCGTTTTTATGCTAATCTACAATTAAGGATAGGGTAATTTTTTCACGTTCCTCATGTGAGCGTCCGACAGAATACAGCCTGAGGCAGATTCATAAACAGGGGTGGCTGGCCCCTGGGCCGCTCTAAAATTCGTAAAAACGGGCTTCCTTGGGTGTGAATGGGGTCAGGCAGCGCCATCTTACATGACCACGCAATAAGAATGTTCAAGCTTCTAAAGAAGCCGCGCGCGGCGTTCTGACCGCTTATACAGGACATGGCTTCGGTTCTCGGACCCTCCCGATGAAAGGTAGAGGTTATGGAGTCTCCGCGATGGGGCCTTATCTTCTTAGATCCAACATGATCTTTGCTTTTACTCACTCCCAATACTATAAGCCAAGAAGCCACAGAAAAAGGGCCAACAAACGAGATGCCCCTGCTTGATCAGGGTGTAGAGATGGAGACAACAAGACCTCGGTCTGAGCAGACCCTGCGTAATGTATAGTTCAATCAGTAAGGCAGCACCATGAATCCTAATGCTATAAATATGCATTATACAGGGCCAGCCAACTATTATTGAGACGAAACTCAACTTTTCTGCTGACTCCCTAACGCGTTCAAGAAGCTCCAAGCTGACCCCTGCGTTTCACCCAAAACTCTCCATTTAGTGAATAAACCCCTCTGAAGACTAGAAAACGCTTCAAGTGTCTTCCCTGCAATTCCTCTGGTCCTCCAATAGTTAATCGTATATTAAATGGGTGAAATTACGGAAGAAAAGGAGGGCGACCACAATACAAATAATATATTTTTTTTTTTAAATACATATTTTTCAAGTACCCTCTTCCAGATCCGCTGCTCGTTCTCCCCAATACCTCGCAGGCTCTGCCCCCCGGCGCAGGAATACTTCCAGTTCGATGATTTCACTTTCTAACCTCTTTTATATTTCTTTCCGAGCGTGAAGAGCCGAGAGTCTTTCTTCTGGCAAAAGTCCGCCTTCCAATTGCCAAAAAACAGAGAAAATAAAACCCAGAAAAAAATGTACTAATGAGACTGCGGAAAGGGGATTATCAGAGCAGCTGCGCGCCACTTTATTTATTATTAGTAATAATAATAATAATAAGTTATTAATTATATTATCGATACGGAATCCAGAATTCACGCCTTTCTGGTTTACAAAAGATTCTCACTTATTGGCTGAAAAAAATATTCTTACGCATTTAGAGGTTAATTTCCATAGCGTGTTCATATTAACGACAACTAATCAACAGGGAAAAAACCTTTGGGGTTTTTTTTTTGGTTTATGTTCTTGCCTCTGAAAGGTTAATCACGTAAAAAAAATAAACTTTTAAGAAGCTTTTTTTCAGTTTCAAACGACAACAACCAATCAGCACCTGCTTTTGTATCACAAGACATTTTGCGGTTCCGGGCAAAATTATGAATAAAAATAATTACACTTTCCGAGAAGGTTTTGGGGCTTTAAACAGGACTAGGAATGAAATTCAGGTAAACGGGTAGAATAGGAACTTTAACAAAGTTTGTAACATATTTTTTTAAGATATATCCGACTCTGCCACCAAGAAAATAATATTTCCCATTGTGCTCTCACTTCCCCGGTTTATTTTGTATCTTTTTTTTTTTATTTTAGAAATTTTGTTACAATGCTTGAAAATCGACAGATCCTGTGAATTCCCCACCGCAGAGATTAAATGCGTCCGCTGCTCTCACGGGAAATTAAGAAACAAGCGCTTCATTGTTTAATACAACGCAGGGAGATTATTACTGTGTGGGGTGATTTACCAGCCAGAGAGCCCATTAAATAAAACAAAATAAATTCTAAAATAAAAAAAATAAAATACAAAAAAGTAAAATAAAATAAATAATATGATAAATAATATAAAAAAGTAAAATAAAATAAATAATATAAAAAAGGAAAATAAATATGATAAATAATATAAAAAAGGAAAATAAATAAAATAAATCATATAAAAAAGGAAAATAAATTATAAAATTTAAAAATAACGCATGTTATTTTTCAAAAAAGTATATTATATATATATATATTTTATTTATTTTTTATTTTTCTGAACTAACCCATACACAGACTAAGGGGTCTCGTCACAAAAAGCATTTTAACGCTTAAACGATATGGCAAAAAGTAGACCCTAAAATATGGCAGCACACACTTACTATATGCTGTAAGGGTTAAATCACGCTTTACACTGAATTGGCTGAATTGTCAAAAACAAAACGATTTCTGCAGATTTAAAACACCCCGGTGACATCACGGATACAACGAACGAACGGCAAAAAACACGCATTAACTTTTTTGTGCTGCCAAAACGGACAGAGCTCAACCTTCTACATCTGCAACCGGTGAAGGTCCCAATACAGAGAGGAACATGCGCAGGAATCCAACAATCTGGATTATATTCTGCCGGATTTAAACAAAAACAAATATTTTTTTTTTTTTTAAAAACAAATCAATAAATCAGCACAAGGCAGGACAACGAAGGATGCGCATTGCGTCATGTGTTACTCATCCCACCAACTGGCATTTACAATTTATTTAGCTGAATCCTTATTAGATTGTTCAAAAGTTTACAGAAAGGATTTTAAAAAAATGATTTTTTTTAGTTATTTTTTATATATCTTTTTTACAAAAAAAAAAAGTAATTTAATTTAGTAATTTTTTTTTGTAATTTAATAATAAAATATGAAATATCTATTTTCAATAAAACCAGAAAAAATTAACTTGTAGGCTACCCAGAGATCTCCCTCTTCTGGGGAGTTGTGCACGGCGGTGGGGCTGGCTATGCATGTTGGGGGGGGGGGGGGTGACCAAACGCGGCTCCCCTGTCGATTTCCCCTGATGGATTTTATGAAAAACTACGAAACAACGCAAAAAAAAAACCTCAGTCGTGGACTCCCTGCCCCTCTGACCCAGTTCTGCCCCCTCTGACCCAGTTCTGCCCCCTTCCAGCACCCATATAGAAGGGTGCATGTTTTAGGAGTCCATAGTTGGATGTTTTATTTATTATTCGCTCCGATCCATTATTCATTCTGTCCGAGTCAGCAATAAACCATAAATGTAACTTTCTCTCTCTTAAAATATTCATCTCAAATTGCCATTTTTATGTCCATAAAAGCCTATTTCCCAGAAACAGTCAGTCCGAGTTAACATCCAGATTCAAGATAGAGATTTAAGAGAGAAGCATTTTTTTTGCCTATATAAAAAAACCCCCCAAAAAACAAACCCATGCCTTCCAACTGTCCCACATCATGCAGGACAGTCCCAATTTTGTCACTCTATCCCGCTGCCACACTTTTCTGTTCAAATTTTAAATTTAAAATTGTGATGAAGACAAACCCTATTTTAACGCCCTACATTTTGTAAAATTTTATGTCGAGGGCGAGTTTGTTTTTCCAGCTGATGCTGGCGGATCAAGAAAACTAAATGAAACAAGATGTTATTCTGTAAAAAGCAATAAATTATTTACAGTTACTGATGAAGTTCCGGGGAGGATGATAGACTCAGCGTAGGTTGGGTTCTATTACTTAAAGATGCCCTAGACAATAAGAAAAATACCCCTTGTAGGTCAACTGAGGTCATGTGAAGAGTGCACAATACTGCCCCCTGTGGCACCTGAATGCACAGCATGGTTAGGGAATACTACCTAAACGAGTCTCTGCGGCCGGTATCGGAGACAAAAGCCACGGAGAAGCCACAAATATCAGCACAATATAACCAAAAGACCAAAATATTACCGATAAGTAGCAGGGAGGAGATGGAATCCTTATTAGATTGTTCAAAAGCTTAAAGAAAGGCTTAAAAAAAATGAATTTTTTAGTATTTTTGCTACAAAACAAATGTAGTAATTTAATTTAGTAATTTTTTTGGTCATTTAATAATATGAAATAAATAAGCGGCAGGGAGGAGATGGAAGGCTGCTGGTCCTTACAGAGAGGGGGTAAAGAAATGGTTTCAATGGGGCAACAACACATAGAAGGATACCCTGCGCACGCTCGCAAAGAATCATATATAATACGTGCAGACAGGTAAAAAAACATGCGTTTCCCCCAATATCCTCGCGATACGGCGACTAGAATCCGATTCATACATCGGGCCGCAATGATGATTTACTGTTCACAACAGCTTCCTTTTAAAGGAGAATATTTAATAGCAACACATTAAAAATATTTTTTTGTTAAATATTGTGTTTTTACCCCAGTTGCAGTTTTTGCCCCATAATATAAAGTTTTCAGGCAGCTGCATATCAGCCGTTTGTATGATTCTCGCTCTGTTATCTGAGCCCCGATCTACTAAACACCCCGACTCCTTATCATACTGCCTGTGGGGAACAATAGAATGGCTCTGTCTTAATAACCCAGCCAGACTCACTGGGGCTTACTAGCCAATACAGCGTGGGGTGTGTGTGGGGGGGGTATTAGTCTATATCTATACAGCACTGGGGAGGTGGTTAGTAGTCTATACAGCGCTGGGGGGTATTAACTCTTGATGTAGTGTCCCGGGTATACAGAGTATAAGGCAATGGTTAAAAAACGGGTAACAGGCAGCGAAGCGGCGACAGCATTCTAGACATTTCTGGAGTCACGTGTAACACGCATGGTTGACCGAGAGTATGTGTAACGGCACGTGCACCAGAATGTCCTCCGTGGTCACGGGGGGTACGAGTACTTCACGTGTGCATGCCCTGCCTGTGCAGTTTGTCCTCTCATACAGATTATATGCGCGTCCCAAGTAAAGGGACCGGTCACATTTTCTTAATTAATCCCCTCCTTAAAGAGTATGAAAATACCATTAAAAAGTCTCTTAATTATCTTAACCCCTTCATGGCAAAGCCCGTACAGGCTTACAAGGCATCGTTTTCCATGGGTTTAATGGGTTAAAGAGATGTTCAGTCTTAATCACCCAGGCGGACTCTCTGACTAATGAAAGTCTACGGAGGGACGGACTTCATTAGCATCGCCATAAAGCATCAGCTCAGTGCGGTGTTTGAGCTGGGAAAGTCACCCAAAATATCACATGACTGACAGCAACGGCGGCTCCAGGCCTGCAGATAAAGGGGAGGGTTTTTTTGGGACAAAATGAGATAAAAGCATAACTTTGTTACTTTAACAAACCTGCGCTCTCCTCGGACTGGTTAAAGCCGCAGATCTGACAGATGCTCCGCACCCACTTGTTCATTTCTTCCTCGGTTTCCGCCACCAGATAGAACGTCCGGTCGCTCGTCTTGATGTCGAACACATAGCTGTCCTGCAGCTCCTTCTTGTTGAAGGTCAGCCCGGCGTCCACCTGCTCGCAGCAGCTCAGGTTAATAACCCGGATGGGTTTCTTGGAATGATCGTTCTTATAATACTCCAAGACATCCGGGTCCCCGCTCATACGCCCGCTCCGCAGGATGAACCAACGCTTCTTCCACGCCTTCAAAGAAACAGACAAAAGCGTCAGTATTTGTGCAAAATCACCTAAAAACATCATAAAAACAAATAAACCAGAAGTGTGGCTTTCATATGAAAACCTCAATTTCCAGAAAGAAAGCCTTAGTCCTCAAGGTCAATAAGTTTAAAAGCCAACATATTACTACTGTATACAGCGCTGGGGGTTATTACTGTATACAGCGCTGGGGGTTATTACTGTATACAGCGCTGGGGGTTATTACTGTATACAGTGCTGGGGGGGGTTATATTACTGTATACAGCGCTGGGGGATTACTGTATACAGCGCTGGGGGGGGGGTATATTACTGTATACAGCGCTGGGGGGTTATATTACTGTATACAGCGCTGGGGGTTATATTACTGTATACAGCGCTGGGGGGTTATATTACTGTATACAGCGCTGGGGGGTTATATTACTGTATACAGCGCTGGGGGGTTATATTACTGTATACAGCGCTGGGGGGTTATATTACTGTATACAGTGCTGGGGGTTATTACTGTATACAGCGCTGGGGGTTATTACTGTATACAGCGCTGGGGGTTATTACTGTATACAGTGCTGGGGGGGGTTATATTACTGTATACAGCGCTGGGGGATTACTGTATACAGCGCTGGGGGGGGTATATTACTGTATACAGCGCTGGGGGGTTATATTACTGTATACAGCGCTGGGGGGTTATATTACTGTATACAGCGCTGGGGGGTATATTACTGTATACAGCGCTGGGGGGTTATATTACTGTATACAGCGCTGGGGGTTATATTACTGTATACAGCGCTGGGGGGTTATATTACTGTATACAGCGCTGGGGGGTTATATTACTGTATACAGCGCTGGGGGGTTATATTACTGTATACAGCACTGGGGGGGTAATATTACTGTATACAGCACTGGGGGGGTTATATTACTGTATACAGCGCTGGGGGTTATATTACTGTATACAGCACGGGGGGGTTATATTACTGTATACAGCGCTGGGGGTTATATTACTGTATACAGCGCTGGGGGGTTATATTACTGTATACAGCGCTGGGGGTTATTACTGTATACAGCGCTGGGGGTTATATTACTGTATACAGTGCTGGGGGTTAGGACTTCATCTTTGAAGTTCTGACCCCAGTTACCGATTTGTTCTGGGTTGGTGGGGAGTATGTATGTGAAGCTGGGGGGGTTCTGGAGGATAATCTTGCCGTATTTGTATCGGGAGCGTTGGACTCGGCGCATGGCGTTCCGCGGCGTGATATGTAACACCCAGCCGGCCCTTTCTTCATGTAATATTTTCAATCGTTTTCCCAGTTTGCAGAATAACAGAAAACGTGACAGATAAAGCCGGTGTCGGGGCGACGGTCGGCTGCTGTGATGGATGGGGTTAAGCAGAGGACTCCTTGGTCTCCTGCCAAGATAAAGCCTGCTCATTATTTGACAGCTGAGGGTTTAGTATAATGCCGGCTGAATATGTCAGTTTATCCAAATAAATCAAGCCTTTTTAAGTCGCGTCAGAATCCGATCACAGAGGAGCGTTACAGAAAACGACATTATTTTTATTGAATAATATATCGGAAATAGTTTTAGAATATTAATCACTAATATTTCCCATTTATATTTTAGATAAATTTAATATAATTGTGCGTTTTTATATATATTCTATGTTCATATTTAAAACTTCTAAAAACATTTGAGAATTGTTTTTATATTATTTATAAGAATTTTTTTTATATTCCCCCCCCCCCGCAAAGAAGCATAGGGTATGTAAAGGCCGGGACCGGCAGCCCCCGCCTGGTTTCTCGGGGGGCCGTCGGGCGCCTGCGGGTCGGCTGTATGTGGCAGGCAGGTTCGACGTCAGGTGGCAGTTGTGAATCTCCTCGGGGCAGATTCCCGACACGGGGCACAAGCCGCAGACCATGAGAGGCTGCGGGCCGAGATTAACCTTTTCAATACACATCAGAGGGCCGTTCTAGAAACGCAACAAGCCTATATAATCTATAGGGGAACAGAAGGACGCCGGCTCGAGAACGCGGGTTTACCCATTGTACTGCGCTACAGACTACAATAGCGCTATATAAATTAATACGTCTCACCAGCGTGCTATTACACAGGAAAAATCTGCAAATCGGCACAAAGGTGGTGAATTCTGGCTTGGGCGGATCGGCCCCATCCGGCCCCCTTCTAGTCTGCCCGCCTGTAAAAGACTCGAACCTTAATCAGTCGTTGGTCTCGTCTTAGATTCAGGAGCCGTATGCCTATCCCATGCATGTGTAATACCCTCACTGTATTACCCGCTACCACCCCTGCTAGGAGGCTGTTCCACTTATCTACCACCCTCTCAGTAAAGTAAAACTTCCTTACATCACATCTAAAATCAAACAAATGAGCGCCCTACATACTGATTCTACAAACATACATCCCAATTCTGGGGTCTCTCAGTACGTGAAAGGGTTAACCCCGACCGTTTCACGGCTCTCGACAGACTGCGCGTGATTTAGACATTCCGCCAGCACGAGACGTCTCCTTCCAAGAAAGCCGTCCGCTGCCCTCCGGACGGAAACGCTGCCAAAGCCCGAAGTGGCCGGCACATTGCGGGGGGGGATTTACTGTACTTTGGCTCAAGGGACCGCAGCCTCGCCAGTCCCCGCGGAGAGACGGTTATACGAGGTCAGCGCTCCTTACCGGGAAGAGACGCCCGGGAGAGGTGATAACTTGTATCAACACGAGAGACATTGAACCGGAATCTAACACGAACCGCAACAAAATAACGCCAGCGATTAACCCTTCCCTGTCTCCGGAGAAACATTCCAAAATCACATGGAATTTAAAATTTAAAGGGACAGTTACGCCTATTTTTTTACCCAGGAGCCACGGGTAACTGTGACATGCGCATGCACAGATACCGGGCGCACATTAGAGTGTTTGAGAGAGAAAACGGGAAAGGGAGAGAGAACGACGATGGAGAAAAGAGGGGGGTGGGAGAGAGATTTAAATACATAAAGGGGTTAATAAAGTACAGGAGGGACATTTATTCCAAAAGGAGGAGAGAAGTTACAACAAGAGACCGGAATCTAACACTAGAGGGTCTGAGGCTGAGATGGAATGGAAGGAAGTTTTACTGAGAGGGTAGTAGATATGTGGAACAGCCTCCCAGAATAAGTGGTAGGGGGACTAAGGGTTTGGGGCGCAAACAAACACTAGGCAAATTACACAGAGACCCATGGCACGTATGCCAACATATAATAATATAAAATAACCTGTGCGCTTTAACAACTCGTGTTACAAAAACAAGGCGACCGCATTGGCCGCTTGTCCCGGGACATGTCGGTGACCGGCGTGTACAGTGCTGCCCCCCGCAGTACGCGGAGTGTATAACAGACTGAGGGTTCATACGCCTCACATCCTGCGGGGGGCAGCACTTTACACGCTGCTCAGCAGCCTGCGGCGACCACACGGCAACCGCACACACAGAAGAACCCAGTCCTCCCCAGTGCTGTAGAGCTGCCCCCGCGGGGTTACCAACGATGGGCAATCACTTCATATTCAGCTTGGCCAGTGGTTTATGAGGATGATCCCCGCACAGAGCTGCTCTCTTTCTAATCGGGGAGAGAATGCGGGTGAAAATCACCAGGACCCTCCCATTTCTAATACTGCGACAAATATCAGCACTTCGCCCCATAACTTCTCCATCACATCTTTAGCACTTCAGGCTCTCAAAGGGTTAATGAAGACCCTTATAGGCAAAAGGGGGCAAAACGCAGATTTTCTGTTATTTTCTGAGGCAGACGGGAAGCTCGATTGATTCCGGAGCTCCCGATCATTTACTATCCCATCCGAGGTGTCAGCGTTCCCAGCGCTTTATCCCCGGAGCAGATCGCTCAGACAGAGCTCATCAATCCCCCCTACAGACGCTAATGGAGGCTGATCTATTAGCGCAGCCTCTGATGAGGTCATAAATCTCTGTATGGGACAATCTCGAAACAAAAACTGTGGCATATAAGAGAAATGTAACAAACCCTGGGGGGGGGGGGGATCATGTTAAAAAAAATAAATGAAAGTTTAATCATAGAACCCCCCATCTTCAGTGAAGAAACACACTGGGCTCGTCTAGTTTGCTCATTTTTCCTGCTGTAAATACTTTATGGCAATATTAATGAAGTCCATTCCTCCATAGACTTTCATTAGTCAGAGAGTCCGGCTGGATGATTAAGACTGAGTCATTCTATTGTTCCCCACAGGCAGTATGATAAGGAGTCGGGGGGTTTAGTAGATCGGGGGTCAGATAACAGAGCGAGAATCATACAAATGGCTGATATGCAGCTGCCTAAAATCATATTATGGGGGCAAAAACTACAAATCCCGATCTCCTCCTGCATCACACTGCCATGTTCTTCTGGTTGCAGTAAAGGGTTAATTTGTGCGCGGAGATCTTTTTGTTCCCGCGTCACGCACGTGTCCGCGGCCTGCGGTGTAAATATGTTCTTTGTCTGCGTGTGGGACTCGCTCCAACTCTCGCTCAAACCCCGTGATTACCATGTGGGGGGGCTTGCGGGATGAAACCGACCCGTCTGCCCCTCCCCCAGCGCATCTGCCTCTTGCCTCCCCCCTACACACACACACTCCGAGACAGACAATAGCCCCTATTCAGCGCGGCCCTCGTTACGATGGACAGAAGTTTAATTTTGGTGCAGGAGAGGCGCGAATATACAAGAAAAAAAAAAAAAGGAGGTAGGACGAATGAAAAATCATTTAAAGCTTCCGTTCCACCCACTCTGCTGAATTTAACGCTTTTGTAACTAAATATCGCATCAGAAGCATCGTTCCTAATCCTGCCAAACGCCCCGAAGCCTTCCCTGAAATAATTGTTAAATTGTGGAAAAACTCGCATCACTCATAATTTCTGTCGGGAACACTTAATTGTCACGTGACATGGAAGAAGGCGCTGATAGGCTGTTGCCCCAGTTTCAGTTTAGATATAGAGCTCTTTGTCAGAACAGTTGAATGAACACCTATTTTTAAGTGACTGGCAGCATATTATTCTTCAGTGCTGACCACCCGTCACCCTCTCCACCTGATCCTTCTTCTGAGCACCGAGCTATGATGTCATACCCGGGTGCTCCACATCTTTAAGACACTCAGTGCCTTTTAACGCATCCTATTGAGGCCGTGCCTGCTCGGTACGTTCCTCCATTATGTTGGGAAGATCAGATCTTCTTAACCGGCTCACCGTATTGGCCTCTACCACTTCTGCTGGGAGGCTGTTCCACTTATCTACCACCCTCTCAGTAAAGTTAAGCTTTCTTACATTCCATCTAAGCCTCTGACCCTCTAGTTTTAGATAAGGGCCTCGGTGGCAAAACACGGAGAGCTGCCCCGGGCAGCGGAACGCAGACGGAATGCTGGTATTTGGAAAGGTTCCATCCGCGTTCCGATTGAGTTCCTCCTAAAATTCCAATGAGATTGCGAGAAGCACGGACGGCTCGATCGTGTCGACCGTTGGATAGTCCGCGGCCCAACCTGGAAGGCGCCTTCAGTATCCTCTCTTGTTTGTTTCGCTATGATGTCATCCATAACGGGAGGTGAACGGATGTCAGCCATAACGTTACTCAGCGGCTTCTGATGTCTCCTGAGCTCCAAGATTAGCAAAATATTCTAGGATTTCACCTTCTGGAAAAGGCACCGGCGTGTGATAACGTCATGTCTCCTTTATTAACCCCTTCCTGATGCTGGGGTGCATAGAGAAAAATAAAAATTACAAAAATAAATTAAAAAAAAAAAAAAAAAAAAATCTATGCTAAATTGAGGAATAAAAAAAATAAAAAAATTGTTTCCGCTGAAAAGCAGTTCATGAGTCCGGCTAAACCCCACGGCCATGCTACGACCTTCATAACGAGGCCCCATCATAGGATACGTGTTATAATTCTGAAGGTACGCGGTTTTAACCCCTTCAGTATCAAGGAGTCTTAGTTTGCTAAATACCATATTTATTTTGCCGTTTGTACCATGTGATAATTTTATAAAGACGAGGATTTTAAACATCATTACATTTATTTAGAGCATAGAACTGAAAAATAAGGGAGAAAAAAAATAAATCTATTATTCATATAAAAATCCTACATATATAACATTTCTCGCAGCAAAACGTAAAAAATTGTGGGCGCCGGTCAAAAAATGCCATAAAATGCCCAACATTCCATCAAACATGCGCAATAACATTTAAAACATCAAAAAGGAAGCAAGAGATTTTAAATTCTTCTTGAAATCAAAGAGAGGAACCCCGGAGGAAATGAAAACGGCAGGAAATGAGTAAACAGAAGAGAAAAAAAAAAAAAAAAAAAAAAATTGTAAAAAAAATTCCCCGGCGGCTTTAAGGACAAGCCGGAAGACCCCGCTAAAAATAGAGGGTCTCTCCAGACAAATAACCTTACAGACGAGGTGAAGGAAAGACAAGCCGGGCCTGTGCGGAGACAATGGGCGCGTGGAGGATATCTCAATGAGCGTGATGTCTGCATATCTACCCAGTGTCCCGGTTTAGATTTACCAGTCCCTCATGGACATAGGGCTGTCCTGATAAAAGATGATTGAGTAAAGTTTTTTAAGTTACCGTTTATTAATTAATTCTCAGCTAGAATTGTATTTTTTGTAACATGTTTACTCTTCTCGTTATCTGCCCCGGGTGTGGAGTCCGCGAGCCTTAAATCCAAAATGTGAAGCCAGGAGGGCCAGGTGCATGGAGGGAAATTTTCTATATCCAGGAAAGATAACAAAACGTATGACTACACTTCACTTTGGCATCTCTCATAGATCACGTTTGATTTGTCTACACAGCTTCTTCTTGTCTGGTTCTTTTTTCTCCCCCCCCCCCCCTTTTCTTGCTCTCCGCTTATTCTCACTTTTCTTCTTTTTGTTCTCCGCTTCTTTTCTATTTTCTTCTTGTTCTCCATCGCTGCCGCTTCTTCTTCTTCTTCATTCTTCTCGTTTTCCACTTCTTCATTTTCGAGTTTTCCGCTCCTTCATTCTTCTTTGGGGTTCCACGGCACGTTGTACCCGTGGTGCTCGCCGAGGCTCTGCCCTGACACAGAAGCGCTCCAGGAGCCCGGGGTAACGCAGCGGATCGCCGGAGAAAAATGAAGGCGACAAAAAAACGAAGAACGAGAAAAGGCAGCGCTGTGGGAGAGGATGGAGGAGGTAAGGAGACGGAGAGAGCGCAGAATGGAGCTTCATTTATTCACGTACGCTCCCATTATATTTTTACTTTTTCATGCCGGAAAACTCAGGATCAGTCCCCAGCATAAAACGCGTCAGACCTGTATGTAAAGTCTTTATCAACCAATGACGTTAGCTTATTACACGCACACCTGTTCAAAAGGAGCGTACAATCTATCCTCCCAACACCCTCAGCCAGCAGCCTGAAGAACCCCCCCCACCCACAGAGCCCCCCCTTCACAGTCTGATTCTCCCTCCTAATAGATTGTAAGCTCCCGGGAGCAGGGCTCTCTTCTGCTTTGCTATCAGTTTATATATAACACAAACCCCCACTTTTTCATGGTTATTTTACCGGTTTTATAAAAATCAGCTTTGATTTTTTGTTAATTTTTTTTTTTTTTATAACAAATGAAAAGATGAGATTCCGCCGGAAGGAAGTTTATATTTTGCTTCATAAGTATTTCCTCGGTCCTTGAAAATATAGAATCTTCCGCTTCCTTCGAAGCTTTTCTTTAGATTAAAGAACAAAAGCCCGGAGATCAGAGCGAGGGCCTGCTTAACCATTTTTTTTTCTGTTTTTTCTGTGGTAGAGCTTAGGGGTATTAAAATTATATTTTAATCTTCCTTATTTAATTTTATTTGATTTATATTTAATTTTTCCCTTTATCTTATCCCCCCCACCTCGCTTTGCTCTGTCTGCGCTGATCACACTGTGATGCGTGCGATCAGCCAGCAGGGGCAGTAATTGGAGATACCTGCAGGCTCTAGAAAGGCTCTGCCGACTCCCTCCTGTCCCTTCCGGTCACTGACGCATATCGGAAGGGAACACCCGATCGAGTGATCGGGCATTCGTGTTATGACAGTGTACCGGTACTCGCATTGAGCGCAGTTACATGCGTTGGTGGCTACTGCCAACAGGGGAGAGCTCAGGGTGTCATTAGACAGGATGTACCCGCTTTGTCCTAAGGGCCACAAATAAGTTAATATCCGGGCCCTCCACCATAATCAGCCGGGAAGACGAACGGGAATCAGTTCCGTTTTGTAAATAAACCGTAAAATTGCAGGGAACTTTTTCAATTACAACTTTTTTGCAAACTTACATTAAATTAACCCAAAACTTGTGATTTTAGTTTTCAAATCAGCGTAATTGTTTTCGGGACATTTAGTTCAGCATTATCTAATCAATTTCCTGTCCTGAAGTCCTCTCCCTTCCCCACCCCCGACCCTTACAACGGCTGCCTGAACCAGCAACTTAACAATAGGGGAGGAATAATCATGCAGATACTGAGAATGGGGAAGTAAAAAAAAATGGCTGTATAACGTAGGATTCGGGAAAGCAACAAAAACAACCATTTTCATAGCATTCATTTGAGAAAGGAGTTAAAACATCACGCTAGCATTCCAGGGAAAACGATTTATAAGGCAAACTCTTTACACAATTAAATAATTATTTCCGATAAGGGTTCGGACATCCAACGATACTGGGGAGGCTGGATTTGGTTACATTCAGTAGAATAGGTGGGAAGGCACCTTTAATGAAGAATAATGTGCGAGTATTGGCCAGGTAGAGTCGGGGGGGGGGCTGAAACAATCAGATGAATCAGATTATAAAGCAGCACCCCAGCTGTATTTTTTATGTTAAATGTCTATACTTTTTATGTATTTCAGTGCAGGCATTATGTAGTTATTGGAGAAATATGACTTTTGCCTCTTGTAACTCCGCCCCCCGGCTGCCTCTACCGAAAGCAGGAAGTGTACTGCAGTATGCTGCTTCTGAAAGCAACGGGAGTAACAGCAGCCAATCACACGTATGCAACCTGAACATCCATCCTTTGCTGGCATACACATGATTGGCTGTTGCTTTGGTGACTCCAATGAGACTGATACTGAGAACGGCCAATAAACTCGAGGGTATTTAGTAACACAGAAGTTTCACTTTCTGACTCCAATAACTAAAAAATATCTGCTATAATTTGCATCCAAAAAACATTCTTAAAATTAACCCCAAGCGCTGTATACAGTAATATAACCCCCCAGCGCTGTATACAGTAATATAACCACCCCAGCATTGTATACAGTAATATAACCCCCCAGCGCTGTATACAGTAATATAACCCACCCCAGCGCTGTATACAGTAATATACCCCCCAGCGCTGTATACAGTAATATACCCCCCAGCGCTGTATACAGTAATATACCCCCCAGCGCTGTATACAGTAATATACCCCCCAGCGCTGTATACAGTAACATAACCCCCCAGCGCTGTATACAGTAATATAACCCCCCAGCGCTGTATACAGTAATATAACCCCCAGCACTGTATACAGTAATATAACCCCCCCAGCGCTGTATACAGTAATATAACCACCCCAGCGCTGTATACAGTAATATAACCACCCCAGCGCTGTATACAGTAATATAACCACCCCAGCGCTGTATACAGTAATATAACCACCCCAGCACTGTATACAGTAATATAACCCACCCCAGCGCTGTATACAGTAATATACCCCCCAGCGCTGTATACAGTAACATAACCCCAGCGCTGTATACAGTAATATAACCCCCAGCACTGTATACAGTAATATAACCCCCCCAGCGCTGTATACAGTAATATAACCCACCCCAGCGCTGTATACAGCAATATAACCCACCCCAGCGC
Source organism: Spea hammondii (assembly GCA_029215755.1). Lineage (NCBI taxonomy): Eukaryota > Metazoa > Chordata > Amphibia > Anura > Pelobatidae > Spea > Spea hammondii. The sequence goes on from JARDYJ010000002.1 coordinate 3,621,498, forward strand.
TGTATACAGTAACATAACCCCAGCGCTGTATACAGTAATAACCCCCAGCACTGTATACAGTAATATAACCCCCCAGCACTGTATACAGTAATATAACCCCCCCAGCGCTGTATACAGTAATATAACCCCCAGCACTGTATACAGTAATATAACCCCCCAGCGCTGTATACAGTAATATAACCACCAGCGCTGTATACAGTAATATAACCCCCAGCGCTGTATACAGTAATATAACCCCCAGCGTTGTATACAGTAATATAACCCCCAGCGCTGTATACAGTAATATAACCCCCAGCGCTGTATACAGTAATATAACCCCCCAGCGCTGTGTACAGTAATATAACCCCCCCAGCGCTGTATACAGTAATATAACCCCCCCAGCGCTGTATACAGTAATATAACCCCCCAGCGCTGTATACAGTAATATAACCCCCCCCCAGCGCTGTGAAAAAAACTGGTTTATCGAATTTTGCCCCAATAATCTCTCTTTATCTGCAGGCCTGGAGCCGCCGTTGCTGTCAGTCATGTGATATTTTGGGTGATTTTCCCGGCTCAAACACCGCACTGAGCTGATGCTTTATGGCGATGCTAATGAAGTCCATTCCCCTATATGCTTTCATTAGTCGGAGAGTCCGGCTGGCTGATTAAGACTGAGCCATTCTATTGTTCCCCACAGGCAGTATGATAAGGAGTCGGGGGGGGTTTAGTAGATTGGGGGTCAGATAACAGAGCGAGAATCATACAAACGGCTGATATGCGGCTGCCTGAAAACTTTATATTCTACAAAAATTTTTGAAACTTATTTTTAGAATCAGAATTCGAGTAATAAAGAAAAAGGTGGGTTCTCCTTTAAGAAAAGTAGAACTTTCAGTTCTTTTTCCTCTTTTACCAGATTTCGACGATCAAAGGAGTCTAAAAATACCCGTTTGCAGCGAGACCGTTTACATCACAGAAGGGACAGAGATTGATCACTAAAAACACATAACAGCTTTTTGAAGCCATATTAACAGCTCCTCTGCGATCTATGAATTCGATGGAGGTTACGAAGAAAAATTTGCTGGCTCTGAAAACTAAGCAATTAACCCACTCACTGCCAGGACGGCTGGCGGCTTCCCATAAGGAGCAACTAGGAGATCGATGCGAGGAAAGGATTCCGATGAAAAGTTAGACACGTTGTCTTATCACCATAGCAACCAGTTAACATTTTAATTGTATCATATCTGTTTCTTAATACCCTCCAATAGCATTCATGGGGCAGTTTGTGGTACCTTATAAACCAAGGGGTTGGCTCCGGGGGTAATTTATGGCATTGATGTCCCTCGTTAGGAAGGGTGAACTAAAATACGGGCATTTAAAGCTTTTTCAGGTTATTATAATCTGTGCGATAAAAAATTGAAGAAACTTGCACACCTGGACAGCGACATCTTCTACATGCAAAAAGGAGTAGTAGAAGTATTATTACACACTCATCTACAGACACCAGACAAGCCAGAAGGCTTGCTTTTCCCTCAGAAATCTCATGGTGCTTTCACAACCACAAGGGATTCTGGGTAGGCGCATGCAAATAAGGTTAACAATTATCACCTTTGCCTCTATATCCACTTTATACACGCAAAAAGGAAAATCTAATCCCTAAAGGACTGAAGAATCCCACTCTGGACTCATACAACAGCAGATATGCACAACAACTGTGCACAAGAACATCACAAAGGCTACGCAACAACCTCATTAGGATTTGTTACAAATGGAAATCAAAATTACAAGCAGAGATATTTACCCTCAAGGAACAGCTCGGACCAGACTATGAGGACACAAAACATACCCTGCAGCAGTACTACGGGAAACTACAAACACTCCTCATCAACACTAAAAATAAGAAACTACAGAGACTGAGAAACAAAGCAGGTTTCACACCAGAATCCATCAGCCAAGTAAACCTCTCAACACACAGACCGAGCAGAGAAGAACTATCTGTCCTCTCCAAAGGCCTGTCATTCTGTCCCGCTAAACCTGTGGACAAGGTTACACCATGCAGCGACATGGAGGAATACTTCAGAAAACTCGGACTCAAGGAATTCTTCCATGATAGAGAAGACACCAACACCACAGAGCAACATCACAATACCCGGGTTCCCACGAAAAGATCCACTTGGAGCCCAAAACCAGGCAGAAACCCTACACTGGACATAGAGAGCTTCAGAAACAGAGCCGCTGTGGAAATACTGGAGAAACGGGGTGACCCAACACCCAACCTGACACACAAAGAACGTAAAGCCATTCAATCCCTGAAGGACAACCAGGATATTATTATTAAACCGGCGGACAAGGGGGGCGCTGTTATCAACACTACTGACTATATACATGAGGCAAATAGACACTATGTGAAGCTACAGGATGATCCCACCAAGGGATTTACTAAACAACTCAATAGGATAATACAAAAACTGCCACACACCATTAAAGACCAGCTAAAACCACCAATACCTGAAGATCCAAAATTGGGCTCCTTCTACATGCTACCCAAAATACACAAAGAAGGCAACCCAGGGAGACCCATCATCTCGGGAATTGGTACACTGACAGAGAATATATCTGGCTGGATAGAAAACACCCTGCAAACACGAGTACAACAAACACCCAGCTTCCTTCAGGACACCACAGACCTCTTAAACAAACGGGCTGACCTGGGCCCACTCCCACATAACACTCTCCTGGCCACCATGGACGTTGAATCCCTATATACATCCCACACAGAGATGGCATAGCGGCATGCCAGGAATACCTGAACCGACACAACATGGACACCGAATCAGTTACGCAGCTCATTGAATTTATACTTAACCACAACTACTTCAGGTTTGGACAGGACCTCTACATCCAGAAAACTGGGACTGCGATGGGTACTCGAATGGCGCCACAATACGCCAACCTCTTTATGGCAAAATTAGAAGAGGATTTCATATCCACCTGCCAAACAAAACCCCTGGTGTACCTTCGCTCTATAGATGATATTCTAATCATCTGGACCGCCAGCAAAGAGGAACTTCTCACCTTCCACGAGAACTACAACGCATTTCACCATCAACCTCACAATCAGCCACTCACCCACAGAAATAAACTCCCTGGACACCACCATCAGCATTAGGAACGATACCATCCACACATCCCTGTATCGCAAACCAACAGACAGACCGACTTACCTTAAAAACAACAGCTTCCACCCTAAACATACAAAAAACTCGATCATATACAGCCAGGCCATAATGATGCCCACGGGGGGGCCAGCATGGGCTATAGTGGGCCTTGACTGTTGTGCGGAGGAGGGGTAGGCTTTTTTGGCGGGAATTTCGGGGGTGGAGTTGGGGGAAGATTATATAAGTGGCTGCTTTCCCGGGCTCAGGAACCATTTTTTGTGGTTAGCTTACCTGGTTGCGTGTCCCACCCTCCCTCCCTTTTTGTTTTTGTTTGAAGGTTTGTGTCGTTTGTCACAGTCTGTGGGGCGGCAGCTTGCCAGGTATCCAGGGGGTTAATGTGGTGGTAAGTGAATGGTTGGTAACATCTGGTGGGAGGTTCTTGGCTGTCAGTGCTGGAACCTCAGGTCAGGGTGGGGGCATCTTGGTATGTCCCTTCCTTAAGTGGTATCTGGTTATGGTACCTGGATTGCTTGGCAAGCTTGGGTGTTTATTGTATATATTTACATGTTGGTGTTTGAGTCGTTGTCGTCGTTAACGCACCGATGTTTATTGTTTCAGGTTTTGGCGTGACAATGACTCTAATAAATAAAATTGGCTGTGGCCTTTTCTCATCCATATTTATGGTGTGCGGTGTCATTATTGGGGGGTTTTTAATGGGGAGTTAAGCCTAGCCCGGAGAATCGAAGCTACAACAGTCAGATACAACCGCATCTGTCCCGATACAGCAGATCGCAACAAACAGCTCCAGGAACTAAGGGGAGACTTTATGAACCAGGGCTACAAGGCCAGGATAATTGACAACCAGATACCGAAAGCCACCAACATTCCCAGAAAAAAAATAACTAAAGTACAAAGAACATCGTACTGGAACCCGTGTGCCCCTGGTCGTCACTTACCACCCCCAGGCAGAAGCGCTACGCAAAATATCTAAAGAACTTCAAGCAACCCTACACACCGATGACAGACTCAGAGAAATTTTTCCACAGCCTCCCCTACTCTCCTTCAGACAGCCCCCCAATCTTAAACAACTACTAACCAGGAGTGCCCTGAACAAGTACACAAAAAATGGCACTTTCCCCTGCCTACAAGGAAGGTGTAAAACATGCGCACACATCCACACTGTGGACATGGTGCCTACACCAAATTCTAATACACTCCATAAGATCAATGGTGCCTTCTCCTGCACATCTTCTAATGTGGTTTACCTTATTATGTGTGCAAAGTGTCCAACAGCCCTCTACGTGGGTGAAACAGGCCAGCCATTGCATAAAAGGGTTAATTCACACAGATTCAACCTCAACAACAAGAGAGCAGAGACTCCAGCGGGAGAACATTTTTGCCAAAATGGACATAGCATCAGTGCCATCAGACTGGCTGTATTAGTGGGACTGCTCAAAACTCAGAGGGAGAGAAAAACATGGGAGGTTAAATTAATACTTAAATTTAACTCTTTAAACGCTGGCCTCCACCGGGATAGGGAATTTGTATCCCATCATCACTTTGTAGATAACAAACCAGACATGCACACAACCTGACCCCATTAGAGTTGTGAATACCCCCTGACACCTCCTTTTATGACCCCAATCCACCTCTGATTTTAACGCTATTGACTGATCAAAGAACCTTGTCCTGGACATTTTGAGGTTATCTGCTTCCCAATTGTAACCATACTGTTTGACTGATACTTAAAGAGAGGTTTTTCACATTATTGTATAACGTGCCTGATGAAGGGACCTGAGAGGTCTTGAAAGCTTGCAATCTATATCTACTCAGTTAGCCAATAAAGCTATCATTCAAACTCCACTTGTCTCCTATAAAAAATTGTGTTCTCAGCTTCTTTCACCTAAAGAATTAGGCATACGGCTCCTGAAAATCCTATCTCATGCATGTTTAATCCCCTCACTGTATTACCCTCTACCACTTCTGCTGGGAGGCTGTTCCATTTATCCTCCACCCTCTCAGTAAAGCAGAAAACAAGATATAAACCTCCCCATCCGGGCTTTGCCAGGAGACAATGAGCTCCTATATCGTATATATCAATTGTCGGAATGTATTAGAACATCAAAAGTAACCCCAATGGTAAGAATTAGCCCCTCTAGCTGCCCCGGCACACGCCCTGGTCACAGAGCCACGCGTGGATCAGATATACAGATAATGACGCATATTCCCTGGAAAATCAGGAGAGGCTTTTAGCAGATGTTCTGCTCCCATCACGTCGGGACAGCCTCCTCCGAAGTCAGTGGCAGGTCACCTCTCCAAACCAATTAGCTAATTGCCTAAGATCTCTCCCAAAGGAAATGAAGGACTGACTCATACCCCAGGGCCCCGGCCGCGCAGGGTGGGAGTTCTTTTTTTCTTAGACTTCATTTCTTTTTTTCTATTATTTTATTTTAAAAAAAAAATTTGTAATTTTTTTTTTATGGTTTTTTTTCAAAAATTTTTTTTTTAAGGAGCGGACTGCAGATCCAAGGGTCCTTCCCCTGCCGGGGGCTCAGATATGGCAGCGGCCGCCACTCCCTGTAATGCGATATTCGCTGCATTATTAATAAACCGCCAGGGCACGGCCACATGGGGTTTTAAACAATAGGGATCTCTCTGCAACTCCCATCACCCTCTGCCAAGCCACTGGCTACCCTACGTGACTGTGGCTGTCCCACACCCTGGAAATTGGGGTATTGCCAGCCACCCTGCGCATGCACAATATCTCACTGGACATCATTTGCCAAGAACCTATCCGCATCGATCGCTCACATTTGATCTATACAGTCTGCTGGGCAGCCGGATCAACAACAGAAAAAGGCAAAGTTTCGCGTCTGAAGCGACCTGCCAGGTTTCCTGCAAATTCTAATAAAATTCAGAATTTTCAGTCCAAGTTCTGCAAATTCAAGATTCTGACCATATTTTTTGGGGAAAAAATTATTATTTATTTATTTATGTATTTTAAGAGTTTTTCATAATTTAAATGTATCAAAAAAATTTAACACTGAACGGAGCCTCTTAAAAGATGGTCAAGAAGACAAAGTATCACCGCAGCGGTCCTTTTTTCTGGAAAATCTGAGAAATCAGGCGCTCCGGTTCCAAAATTAAAATTTATAAGAAAAAATTAACCCCGGCTTTGCCGTCATTTTCACTTTAATGCACAGAAAAGCCTCGCGGCCCCTTTACATTTTAACGATGTTGCTTTTGGAAATAGATGGGGGTTTCTGCGACCCCCCCCCACCCCCAATAGACTAGAATTCCCATCAGCCGCCCAGATGGCAGACGCAGGCTCCGCGTCTTGTAATCTCATCTCTGCTCACGAGGACTCTGAGGACCGGGGACGGAGGTCACGGAGGGGACAGGTTTAAATGGCCCAATGTTCCTTTCCTGACTTGTGACTTAATCATGCTGATTAAAACGTGCGATTAGCAGCCTCATGTCTGCCAGGAATAGAAACAGAACCTCGCTCCGACCAAGAACTCGTTCCACCGAGCGGAGCCTCGATAAAAGGGGAAGCGGTCCGCAGAATGGAAAAAAATGTGTAAAAAAAAAAAAATTTAATTAAATTAAAAAAAAACAAAAAAAAAACCACACTACATTTTGGGAAATAGAGAAAAAAAAAAGGCAGAAAAAAAATTTCTAACAAAATAATTCTGACATAAAATTAAATATCTAAAAATAATAAAAGAAATAAATGAATTAAAAAAAAACAGTCATTTTATTGTTATTATTTCCTTGGTAGATTTAAAGCAATTTTTTTCAGGTTATATGGCAACAGCCTATCAGCGCCTGTTTTTGTGGCAGATGATAACGTGTTAGCGGCAAAAATCATAAAGGAGAGAAAATATTACACGATTAAAGAATTATTTCCGGAAGGGGTCTGGGGTATAAAGCGGGGCAAGTGAACAGGTAGAAACCGAGAACCTGCCAGCAGATCGGCCCCCATCTGGCCCCTGTCAAGTCGCCCGTTTCTCCTGCTGTAAAGACTCAAACCTTAATCAGTCGTTGGTCTCGTCTTAGATTCAGGAGCCGTATGTCTATCCCACGCATGTTTAATACCCTCACTGTATTACCCTCTACCACCTCTGCTGGGAGGCTGTTCCACTTATCTACCACCCTCTCAGTAAAGTTTAAAAAAAAACAACAAACAATAAACGCTGGAAACATCAGTAGATTTTCCTGGAAAGCTGGCAAAGGCCGCCCATCGGTGAGTAACGGCTGGCATCGAAAACGTAACGATTATCCGCAGATTAACAACGTGAAGATCCGTCAGATATCAGATTCTCAGAGAACTTTCTAAACAATCCGACACAAAGAGGTCTCCCAAACGCTGCACTTCATGCCGAGACGCCGTCTGGCAGGACCCGTGACGCGCCAGCGGCTACCACCCCACCGACATTCACATGCCAAGGCCACTAAACGGTTAACGCATCCCTGAGTTAAAGGGACAGCAGCTAACAACGCTCCGTTCACTCGCATTGCGCTGGTCGAGGATGTCGCGGTCTAAACGGCTCTGATACCGGCCCTTATGGAACCCATGACTTGTCAGGAGGAAGGATATTCTAAATGGAGTCACCTGTGTTCAAGCAGGGATTCCTGCTGTGATACAGCAGGGAGAAAAGCACCTATCAGGACGCTCAGACATCATTAAGAATATGAAGGAGTCGCGTCCGGACTGTGTGACCCCGAGAATCTGCCCCTTCACCCCGAGACTGGGGTAAAAATCACAAGGCTAGGGGCAAATCCTAACAGCTGCCACGTGAGCCAAAGACAAGTACCGACGGCCAAGCCCCGGAGCGTAAAGAGTTAAAAGCGCTTCAGTCTATAAATAACGGGTTTATCTGCCCCGTTCTGCCCCGACAGACCTCCAGCCTGCGCTCATTTAAACTCGGCCAGCTCTCTGCCTCCGAAACAAGGACAATCAATACCCAAACCCTGCTCACCCCGGGGGCCAAAACGCTTTAACCTCTTCAGCTCCAGCAATCAGTCTCTAAGCTACTGCAATAAGGGTTAACGATCTGTTCTTGGGCCACATGAGCCGAATTAGCAATTTTTACTGTACCGAGAGGGTGGTGGATAAGTGGAACAGCCTCCCAGCAGAGGTGGTAGAGGGTAATACAGTGAGGGTATTAAACATGCATGGGATAGACATACGGCTCCTGCATCTAAGACGAGACCAACGACTGATTAAGGTTTGAGTCTTTACAGCGGGAGAAACGGGCGACTAGACGGGGGCCGGATGGGGCCGATCTGCCGGTGGGTTTGTGCGTCTGGTATAACCTTTATTGTTACAAAGAACATGCGCCGTGGCGTTATTACATAACTGCAGATGGGGCTCGTCATTAGTTACTGACAACAGAGTGATTTGCAGGGTACAGCACAGAACACACTGTCCTCATTTATTTTGCTGCCTCCGTAAAAGACAAAAAAAAAAGGCAGATGCAGAAAAGCAGCCGCTCGTCCTGCAGCCAAACGAGAGCTCAGAGCTCGCCGGGATAATTACTGCGGGCGCGTAAAAAAAAACCAGGGGTCACCCACAACACGTGAGTGGCGGCTCGGCGGTGTTTAAAGGGACAGCCGCAGGAGAACTTCCTTCCATTCTCTTTCCCAAACCGTATATATGAAGGGGCTTCCTCCCGATATCACTCCGGGGGGCACCTTAATGCCGAGGGGTCCCTTTACACAACCCCTCCCCCATATCCGTTTAACCCTTTCCCTACCCCCATTTATTTTTTGTGCTTGTGATATCCTCCCCGCCAGTCAGGTCCAACGGGCAGGGGGGGTCTTTATAGAATCCCCCACACATGTATTTACCCCTATGCTTGCCTCAAGGATGAGCAAAAAGGGGCAAATGAATGTGATGGGGGGGGTAATTTAAAGGGATCATATGCATTAAAGTGCCTAGGATTGCCGGGGGGGGGGGGGGCTTTAAAGGGATTTAAACCTGAAAGCTCTGCCCATAAGAGCCATCAGAACAGGTTTGGGGGGCAGAGGGGCAAATAAACATGGGGGGGGCTCTTCAGGCTCGCTGTGGAAATTTAAAGGGACCACGCCGCTGTTATTAAAGCGCACGCCGGCAGGACTGCCCCTTGAATAATATCTTTAATCGTGAAGTCATAAAACGCACAGGGAGTTCACACAAAAACCTAATTCCCATGAACTTTTGCCCATGACATCATCATCAAAAGAAGCGAGCGTGTTCCTGGCGCTGCCCGGCTCTCCATAAATAACCCGCCGTGTGTACTGCTGGAAGCGTTAGTCACCCCGAGCCGTGCCAACTCTCTGCCGCTCTCCGGCGAGCCGTAGCCGCGAGCAAGGGGTTTTTTTTTTTGTTTTTTTTCGGGAACGATGTAATTAGATAACTCTCGGCTTTCTCCTTGCGGTTGGAGGACGGCGGCCCGACTCAGCTCAGGTGCGTCTAACGCTGAAACCCAGCGCTGAACTACTAAACCCCCCCGACTCCTTATCATACTGCCTGTGGGGAACAATAGAATGGCTCAGTCTTAATCACCCAGGCAGACACCCTCACTAATGAAAGTCTATGGAGGAACGGACTTCATTAGCATTGCCATAAAGCATCAGCTCTGTGTGGCGTTTGAGCCGGGAAAGTCCCCCAAAATATCACATGACTGACAGTCCCAATCTGCACGCTTCCCATATTATTTCTCCTCTTTTAGTAGAAGGGGGGGTGGTGGAAAGCGCCATCTTTTATACACAAGCATGGGGCATCCAGCTGACAGCCGCCTGAGAGACAGAGGCGTCGGGGGTCGGTGCAGCCTCTCTACCTCCGCAGGTAACGGATCTCCCGCTCGATTTTCCGGACATAGCAACCGAGTGGCTGAATTATCGGCACAAATCCTGCTTTTCCGGATAAACCGCTTTATTTACAACCGAACGGGTTTAACAGCCGAAAGCCTAAGATTCCGGAACCAGCAGCCAAACCAGTTTCCCCGCGAGCTCCGGCTCCGTTCCTCTCCACGAGCGAGTTCTACTCACTACGATAAAGTTTAATGGTATAGTTGCCAACAGTCCCAAACGTATAGGGAAAGTCCCAACAACCAAGCTTATCTTGCCAATGTCAGGTTTTCCTGGCAACACCAATTAGAACCCCCCCTTAAGTCTATCCAATGGGAGCGGCCATATTAACTTCCTGTTCTCAGGATCGGCCGGATTATTCCTCCCCATTAAGTTATCTTTGCCATGTTAAGTTGCTGATTGTTGTTGATTAGTTCAGGCAGCCTTTGTAAGGATGGGGGGGACAGGAGGAAATAGATCAGATAAAGCTGGCTCTGCCACAGGCTGCCACTGATTTCAGCCTCTGAAACCATTATGATGATTGCGTATCTCCCAACCACCAGCGAATCAGGATGCAGAGGGCGGAGCTTGGGAGGTAAAGCGTCACTCAAACTGGCATGCGCGATATGAAGAATGGATGAATTGCAGACTCGAAACTCGCTGTCCCAAAAAGTTGGACAAAAGTAGACCTCGGAACAGGAGGATTGAGTGACAGAATCGGGACTGTCCTGCACAGAACAGGACAGTTGGGAGGCATGCAACTGAATCAAAAAGCAACAATTTATACTAAGCCGTGACAGCCGGCCAATCAGCCAAGTCACGCTGACGAGCCAAGCAGGCAGCTCCATCTACCCCAAGCGAGCCCCGCTTAGCCCTCCGAGCCCTAAAGGGGTCCCAGGCCGTGGAGATCCGGGGCCCGTCTCGCTCCCCCTCCCCTGCCTCCCGTCTCCGCGTCCAGAGACACGCGAAGGACTTCAGTCAGACGTTCGGATAGATCTTGGAAGAGCTTCATGTGGCACCGACCTGCCATCGAGAGCAAAGCCTCCCCGAGGACCGTCGCCTCCAGACGTAACCTCAGCGGTCTCTTATTGTAACCGATCGACATGAAACGCGTCGGGGGATAAATTACCGAGCACAGCCAGGGCTCCAAATATAACCAAGGAACCAAAATCTAAAGAAAAACAGGAGCGTGTCGGATAATTACTGCAGACGGCTCATTCCCGGGGCGGGGGGTCTGCGTTTCTGCTTCGTATGAGAGAAATAAAAGGAATCCAAAACGCTTCACAACATAACAATGGAGATCAAAACCATTTACTGTCCGCATTAGAAAAATAAAAATAAAAAATTGTATTTTGGAATATAATGATCTCTATTATAAACCCCAAAGTTTTCACACATTTCCAAAAGGAATCAAAACAAACACAGAAATACAATAAACCTGGCAACAAAACGAGCCTTCAAATTCAGGAAATACAATACGCTCTTCCCAGCGATTTATATACAGTAATATAACTCCTCCCAGCGCCGCATACAGTAATATAACTCCTCCCAGCGCCGCATACAGTAATATAACTCCTCCCAGCACCGCATACAGTAATATAACTCCTCCCAGCGCCGTATACAGTAACATAACTCCTCCCAGCGCCGCATACAGTAATATAACTCCTCCCAGCGCCGCATACAGTAATATAACTCCTCCCAGCACCGCATACAGTAATATAACTCCTCCCAGCGCCGTATACAGTAACATAACTCCTCCCAGCGCCGCATACAGTAATATAACTCCTCCCAGCGCCGTATACAGTAACATAACTCCTCCCAGCGCTGTATACAGTAATATAACTCCTCCCAGCGCTATATACAATAATATAACCCCCAGCGCTGTATACAGTAATATAACCTCCAGCACTGTATACAGTAATAACCCCCAGCACTGTATACAGTAATATAACCCCCAGCGCTGTATACAGTAATATAACCCCTAGCGCTGTATACAGTATTATAACCCCCAAGTGCTCAAACACCACACTGAGCTGATGCTTTATGGCAATGCTAATGAAGTCCGTTCCTCAATAGACTTTCATTAGTCAGAGTGTCCAGCGATTAAGACTGAGTCTGATATGCAGCTGCCTGAAAACATTATATTATGGGGGCAAAAACTACAACTGGGGTAAAAAAAGAAAACATTTTTTTTTTATCTGCTACGAGGAATGAATAGTCTGAAGTTCTCATTTAACATCATAAAGATGTTCTGCAGATGAGGAAGGAAGGTTCTGCCAACACCACCCCCGCTGTCCTCCCCCAGTCTTCGTTTTTTGTTGTGAGCGCATTCTGCCCCCTTTAATACCCAAAACCACGGCTTTCACCTGAAATTGAATGTTTCCAGAATATGAAACATCTCGAAGTGGTTTCCAGTTAAGTAAACAGAGCACAGCTGGTCTCCCCGTCCCGGCAGACACCTGCGTTCGCATCTCGAGAAGGTCAGGGCGCCCGACGAGCCCCCGGCCAACGTTTGTTTTGCATTAAAATCCCGCCGCGGGCAGAGCGTCTCGCCCGCGCTCCTTATCTCACCTGCGCTCCTTATCACGCCGCCGCTCTTTACACAACAACTTAACCTGGCTTTCCTCGACACGCTTCAGACGCGACGCCGGCAGATCCAAAGACAAACGCAGATACGGTTAATATTTATACTGCAATCAAAACAAACACAGAGTCTGGCTCTTAGACCGAGACTCCCATCACTCCCAGCCAGACATATGCTGCACCGCACAGCTAGATCACCAAATAACGGCCATTAATCCTGGGGGGTAACACGGGAGAAGTACAGGGTACAAATAAGCCTATACTGGTGGCAAAAGCCCTCAGAAGGCATCCAATGGCTGAAGTGATGGGAGTTGAACGTTGAGAAGCTGTGTTGACAGTAAACAGGAGCATGATGCGTGGCCACCAAGTAAAAACATCTGTTACTTTCTAACAAGTGGGGTTTACAGCCGAGAACCCGATACAAAGCTTTCTATGGAGACGTTCCGGTTTGGGGGTGTAAGGCCCAAGCCCCCCGTCTTCTGGAGCGGCACTTCTCCTGCGGCAGAAAAAAAAAATGGGGGAGGGGCTGAACCAGCCAACTTCAGCACCTAACCCCGCCTCTGGCCACACCCTGACACAGGTGTGTGAGAAACGATATATCCATACCTGGGAACATCCAGCCTCCAGCTACCCAGGGCCCTCCCCTTTTCAAAACGCAGGGTAGGCGGTCCCGCTGAAGTTATGGGTGGGGCTAGCCCCAACACACACCAAAACTAGCCGTGGTGGGCGGGGAAGTGGGCGGAGAGTAGGGGCCCGGAGACTCCTCGGGTTCGGATATATTCTGGTCGGATCCAATTTTCCGAGTTCCGAGCCCCCGGGAGACGGGAAAAAAACAAACTTATCGTTTACAGAGCAGGAGAGTCATTTTAATGAAATTCCGCCGCGTTCTCCACCAGCGATGTAATCTCTACCGCGCTGCTTAGATGACGCGTGCCCCTCACTACCAAACACGTGACGCCGAGACGGGTTTCAGTTTACACGGAGCGATGCCTGCCCTTCCCGTGTTATCAGACCCACGCGAGGATTCCATTTAATGCGAGCAGCAAGTTATCTGCTCCGCAGCTCCGGGGGTTTATTTCTTCTCCGTCCGCATAATCATCCTGAGATTTTACCTACCAGAACCCGCTGGCAGGTCGGCCCCATCCGGCCCCCATCTAGTCTCCCGTTTCTCCTGCTGTAAAGACTTAAACCTTAATCAGTCGTCGGTCTCGTCTTAGATTCAGGAGCCGTATGCCTGTCCCATGCATGTTTAATACCCTCACTGTATTACCCTCTACCACCTCTGCTGGGAGACTGTTCCACTTATCTACCACCCTCTCAGTAAAGTAAAACCTCCATATTAAAATTAAGATGGACACCAAGTGAAGTTTACTAAGTAATTAAGAAAAAAAAGCAAGGGTTATCCTCAGTTTCTGAGGGTCGCCGCTGCATTTTATTAGCGCTCGTCAGCCATGCGCGGGGACAGATTTCTCTTGTCCTACCGACGAGGTTCTATATTCTCCCCTCCCCCGCCATCTAATAAATTTAATCCGCGTTATCATCTCTTGGACGGCAGAGACAGGACGCCTCGCGCCTCCCTGCAGCGCAGCCTCGCTCTGCTTCTCGTAACGTTATTCGGTCATAATTGCATTTGATGCATGGCAGGAGGACGCCGCATGCACCAGCACCGCAGTGAGGATACGCCTTAGAGGGGGGGGGCATCCGATATTATCCTGTGCGTGATATATAACAGACACGTTACCGGACGGCAGATACACTTGCTCCATTTACTGTAGAGATATGCAGGATGCAGAAAAAAATACGCATTATTATCCGCAGCCCATGCGGGGACGGCGCACAAAATCCGTATACAGATCCAGCTCCACAAATAAAGATCTGGCAACGGAAGACATACCATCAGGATGGAGTATCACAATTTGGCAAAAGATGAAAATCATTTAAAAATCTGGGGGGGTTTATTAAACACACCCTCTAGGGGCAACTCGAGGGGCCATGCACAAACTAGAATGCCGCTTCAAAACGCACAAGACACTTCAAGAAATTAAGTGGAACCGAAGTTTGCTGCCTTTTTCAGGATCCCGGGGGAAGCATTTACCCAGCGCGCCGGCCGTTTCCTGCAGTGTTTCTCTTGCTGAAATCATCAAGCTAGATACAAATAAATTACAATGCACTCTACAAAAAAAATGACATCATAGAAAGCATCATGACATCAATATGTCATAGAAGTTCTTGGCGACGGCAACAAATGAGGGAGAAAGAAACATTTTCAGAAACTTGCTACATTGAAGTTAATTAGAAAAAAGCAGTTATTGTGCAAAGTTGTGCACTCGCCATGGCAACCATATTTCTTAGCACCAAAACTCAGTGTTTCGGCTATAACACCCCCCTCCCCTGTGTTTTATTGAATAAAAAATACAGAAACATTAAATATTAGCATGTAACATTTTTTATATACAAAATAAATACTTAAATTGCAAAATGCATTCGCAACAAAATCTCTCCAATTTAGCCGGATTATTGTGGTTTTTTTGTTTCTTTCTTTTCCTTGAAACGTGATTGGCCGAGCTTTCTGTGGGAGGAGATGTCACCAGGACACGGCTCACTCCTGTCACGTAGAGGAACATGAGGGCAAAAAGTATAGATAGAACCCCCCCAACATGAAATGTGGCATTTGGGGGCCTGCAAAGGAGAGCCCAGAGAACTATGGGTTAAATTGACATTGTTTCATTTATTAACCCATTTTCTGCTGTTTCTATACACATTAATCGGGGCTTTTAGGGCTGTAGAACCCTGCGATCCCCTCATACCCAGCAAACAGGGGGGTAAATACAGGATACTGCAGAACCCCCCCCCCATGCATTTGCAAAGGGGTCTCACACAGAAATGTAAAGGGACCCCGCGGCTATCATCATTAAGGCGTATATGATGGAGCGTCCCTTTAAGGCATCCCATTGTACAGCGCCGCGGAATATGGTGGCGCTATATAAAACAATAAATAATAATAAATCTATTGCAGGCACTGAGACCCGGCGGCCTCCTGTATTCAGAGCGAGTTATTTCCCCGAACGGAGCCACCCGCAATAAATAAACTAAAGGGGGAAAAGCGGACGGAGTAACAAAGTATCCGCTCCTCGCCACAGAAAGCGCTCCCTGCGCGTTTCTCTTCCGTTTCCTCAACTTCTGCCCCAAATGTTAATTTTAGGTGAAAAATAAACTCTTTGCTTTCTAGGAGGTTTTTCTCCCCGGGGAGCTTTTAGCCCAATTACCCTCAATATGCTTTGCTGGATTGCATCGGTTTTCCCTCCCCATTTCCATCCTCCTTCTGATTAGCGATACCTGCGTTTAAAGCGGACCTTCGGGGGGCGATTCCCGCTCTTCTGTCCTATGGATGTTAACCCATCGAGTGCTGCAGGGGTGACCAACAGAACCTAAAAAGGGTTTTGTGACCGTGGACGTGCTCACATAGGCAGTGGCGCGGGGAAAATTAAGAATTGATTATTGATTTATATAGCACCGACATATTCCACGGCGCAGTACAGCGAACTTCACAGCATTGACTCGTTGGCATAATCTACATCCTTTGGGGCCATAACCAGTGGCCCCTGTCCGTTAGGGCCGGGTTGCTCTCTGCAGATTGGCAGAGGAGAGGGGGAGGGGGAGGGGGGGGGGGTGTAACCGGATCGGGGCGATGTCGATCAGGACGGACATGTGATTATGGGATGCAGGCCGTATCGATGGAGAGTTCCTGCATTTAGCGGCCCTGGGGAGCGCTCCGGCTCTCTAACCCTCTCCTCTTACTGCATTAAAGAACAATTCCCTCAGCCGAGAGCCCCGTCCGAAAACTAATGGATGCGCCGGCGACAGCTGGAGCCCCGTTAACCCCTTCACTGCCTGCCGCCATATACAATTCATACGATATACATTCATTAAATTGAGAGTTAGATTTAAAAAAAAAATCCAAATATTGTATACAAAGGAGCTGATATCATCCTCTAGATTGTAAGCTCACAAGCCGAGCCCCCCCCTTTACCTAATCTAACTGTTGGTCTTAGTCTGTCAGTTCTAGTTTTGCCAGACCCTCTTAATGTAAGGACTGAAAGAAGTGCTGCGGGAATTATTGGTGCTATAGAAATAAGCAAAATGAAGAAAAAAATATAAAAAACTCCAGATTTGGTGTAAAGAAGAAAAAAAAAAAAAGTTTACATTTTAAAATAGAGCAAAACTAAAGCTTTTTCTTCTTGTGCTTTTTGTGGCATATTGTGTTGCTGTTCTTTACAGCGCTGGTTTCTGAGTGCATGTACAGATACACCCAGTACAGATTGCAAGCTCTTGAGATCTGAGGATATCAGGCGATCGGCCATATCACATTGCAGAGACTCGCGCATGTTCCAGCACACAGCCTGGGGGAACCGCAGGCTATAAATCAAAGGGGATCCCTTACTGGGTGAAGCCCGGAAAACGCGTTATTACAATTATTTTCCAAAATATTAAATTTTTAGATTAACCAAATTGTGCGACCCTGAGAACCTGCCCATTCACCCCGATACTGGGGTAAAAACCCTGAGAATCTGCCCGGTCACCCCGATACTGGGGTAAAAACCCTGAGAACCTGCCCATTCACCCCGATACTGGGGTAAAAACCCTGAGAATCTGCCCGGTCACCCCGATACTGGGGTAAAAACCCTGAGAACCTGCCCATTCACCCCGATACTGGGGTAAAAACCCTGGGAACCTGCCCATTCACCCCGATACTGGGGTAAAAACCCTGAGAATCTGCCCGGTCACCCCGATACTGGGGTAAAAACCCTGA
The DNA here is from genome assembly GCA_029215755.1 of Spea hammondii. Classification (NCBI taxonomy): domain Eukaryota; kingdom Metazoa; phylum Chordata; class Amphibia; order Anura; family Pelobatidae; genus Spea; species Spea hammondii. The sequence goes on from JARDYJ010000002.1 coordinate 3,638,859, forward strand.
GAATCTGCCCGGTCACCCCAATACTGGGGTAAAAACCCTGAGAATCTGCCCGGTCACCCCGATACTGGGGTAAAAACCCTGAGAATCTGCCCGTAAACCCCTGCCAGTCCCGGGGCCGGATATCATTGTTATTTCTGTAGCTTTAATGACTTCATTAGGTGAATCTGATAAAGGGCAGAAAAAGTGCTTTTTACAAAATTATAATTTATCGGCCTCGGAAATGAAATCTAAATGAAATCTCTTTAGTGACGGAGGACGGCCTACAAATAATCTTGAATGAAGTAGCGTCCAGTTTCGGCCCCCCCCCTTCTAAATAAAACAAGAGACAATTCTTTATTTCAAAAACTTTATTAATCTTCAACTACGGATTTTAATTTGTCCGCGGTGCGGACCGCATATAACACGGCACCGCAACACTCAACTTTATTAAATGTTTACATCGTTGATAACTTTATAACCGTTTATTAGCCAAACATATTTTGGCCCAGTATATAAACATTTCACCGTCAAAATCACAACAACAATGATAACCAATCATAGCCATGAAGTAACCGGCTGGTATGGGCGTGTCCACCTGTATCCCTGCTGGTATGGGCGTGTCCACCTGTATCCCTGCTGGTATGGGCGTGTCCACCTGTATCCCTGCTGGAACTGCCGGCATCCCCCAGCGCGGCAGTCACATGACCCTACGATTCACAGGGGCAGCTGCCCCCGGAGTGTCCTGCACTTACACCTCTGTGCACCACAAGTAACCGCACCTAGAGGGTTAACTCCTGCACCGTACCAGCCTAAAAACCTGAGCCCCCGGCTAATGCAAAAAATCAGGGAGGGATGGGCAGGAAAATATTTTTTTTAAATGCTGACCCTATAGCATAAACCCCCCCTTTATATATCCCCTCAGGGAGGGCAATTACCCCCTCCTCCCTTCTGGTCTTGCACGTGCCTCAAAGGCTTAACACCTTAGGTGCTAAAATTTTGCCTAGTCATGCCTTAACCCTTAACACTAGGCTTTCAACGGGGTACCTCGTCCGGCACTTCATTCATGGGGCCCCTCCGTCCAATTCTTTCCCTACGGGGCTGTTCTAGACGTCCCTAGAAGAGATACCAAACCCGGGGAGGAAAAAGGGCCGTCAGGGGTTTGGGCCCAAAGAGGGACAGAGCAGCCTAAAGAGGGACGCGAGTTGGATTATAGAACGTAAATTTGATTATTTGGAGACTTTCCCCTTTTTGCCACCGATTTGTAGCTCGGAAGCCGTAGAAAGTTTTTGTGCCATCAACGTGAGCTGAGAAAATGCCAAGTTCACTAAACAACGCAACAGACACCTCGCGGCACACAGAACCTTTATCCCCAACACCCCTGACTGCAGCTAAAAGGGTAGAGATTCATACAGCGGGCAGACTCATTGTACAGCGCCACGGGATATGGTAGCGCTATGTAAATAAATGATAATAAATGCATTATACAAACAGGGGTAGGAATTTAGCCAAGACGTCGCTCGCCTCTCACATGCACCACAGCCAATGTCTGACTGATGGGGAATCTTGCCTGCTGGGTGCCTGAGGGTAATGGGAGTCTTAACACAACAGAAGCTAGATATCTGCTGGTTGCCATCTCCCTGATATAGAAAGCTTTTCTCTCTAATCCATACATTACCCCGACACCAGACCCTGTGTGCTGTATAAAATATAACCCTCCCCAGCACTGTATACACTAATATAACCCCCCAGCGCTGTATACAGTAATATAACCCCCCCAGCGCTATATACAGTAATATAACCCCCAGCGCTGTATACAGTAATATAATCCCCCAGCGCTGTATACAGTAATATAATCCCCCAGCGCTGTATACAGTAATATAACCCCCCAGCGCTGTATACAGTAATATAACCCCCCCAGCGCTGTATACAATAATATAACCCCCCAGCGCTGTATACAGTAATATAAGTAGCCTTCCATTAAAATGTACAAAGTTCTTTGAAAATGTCTTAAACCCCCATTTAGCAGATAATTCCCTTGTGATGGTATTAAGGGATGTTCTTTGGCTGATACACGCTGTATAATCTCTGGATTATTTCAGAATTCAGGTATTTATTCAGCTTTTACCATCGCACTCTTATAAGATCACTGTGCATGGAAAAACCAGACCTTTTTTTTTTTTTTTGCTCAGTTTCTGTGCTGTTGCCTAGCAACCTGCAAACTGTACACAATTGTTGGAGTCACTCGAAGAAGTTGGCCGCATCCTCTGGTTATGTCACTTTCCTATTCAGATCACCCGCTGCTAAAATTGCCGACACAATCCCAACATACATCAGCCCCCAAAATCCAGACAACGTTTACCAGAGACATAGTACCTGGCGGCACATCTGCCAACATTCGGCCCCCGTCTAGTCGCCCTTTTCTCCTCCTTAATCAGTCGTTGGTCTCGTCTTAGATTCAGGAGCCGTATGTCTATTCCATGCATGTTTAATACCCTCACTGTATTACCCTCTACCACCTCTGCTGGGAGGCTGTTCCACTTATCCAGATGAAAAAAAATATATGTAAAGCTCACAAGTTTGAAAATATTTCCAGGGCCATCATATTCCGCAGCGATGTTCACCAGCAATACATTACGGACACAGCACAACCAAGCAGCTGTTATCGCAGCAAATTGCTATGCAACCAAATCAGAATCAATAAATTAGCGTTAATGTTAAAAAAAAAAATAAAAAAAATGGGGTAAATCAGCATCATTTAAGACAAATGATAAAGAATACGGATTAAAAGCCAATATTTTTTCTTAACCCCAAGATAATAGGATCCACGGTCCTATTCTGGGTGAAAATCACCAGTTTTAGCCAATATCAGAGAAATTTTCCCCACAACAGGCTGCCCCCACTTTAATGATAAGAGGCTGCTATCCGATACACGGCGGCCTTCGGTGTCACACGAAGCAGATGCCATGGAGCCGCAGAATTCACTTACTGTCCCTTTAAAGAATCACTTTCACTGATACAGCGCAGTGCGTTAACCCTGTGTGCGCCGGGGGTCATCACATAGCAAAGGAGCGGACCATTTAATATTATTATTATTGGTATGTGTTAAAGCTGTATAAAATAAGATGTCGTTAACCTATTGAATGCCACAGGGGTAAGCCACTTCTGGGCTCTTTTTGTCACTAAATGATTGCATGATTGGGGCCAATGCGGATACCTGATAGGCATTTTGTGTAAGATATAACTATATTCTGGCAACCAGGGGTAGGTAGTTCGTTAACATCTCTATTCAAACACCCATCATCCTCAGCAGACCACATTAGAACCAATTCCATCCGCCTCATCAGTGCCGGCCAACATCATAAGCGGTAACAATGAATCAGATATACTTCTGAAGTTATCAGGGGCTGGCAGCGCAGGCCTCTGCGGCTTATAAAAGGTTAAACGCAAATGCTTTTTATACATAGAGCAGTGAGTGAATGGGGCAGTCTGTGGGGGTCGTGCGGTTGACCTCTGTGGAGGGGTAGGGGTTAATCAGACAGGATGCAGCCGTGAAGTGAGGATAAAGGGTCTATTTAGACGGTCCCCACCCAGAGTCTCCCAGATGCAGCACAATGACATGGAACATTCTTTATGCTGTGGATTTGAGCAATAAGTGGTTAACATGGGTACTGGCTGATCAGGATGGGTAAGAGGGAGCCCTCCAGAGGTGACCCACAGACACTTGGGGGGGGGGGGGGGGGGAGAACCCTTGCACCCTATTAACACTTTCATCCCCAATATTGTGTTCTTTTGAACTGGAAGGGTTAAAGGATGTCAGACCAATTACAATCTGCGTTTTCCAGATAGAAAACTCCAAAATTACTTTTTAGATGAAGGCAAAATTCTCAAATAAATTGATACTAGCATGCAGGAAACATCGGAAGCTGAAGGGTTAACCCTAACCTAACGATGCCGTTTAAAACAAACTTGACACAAAGTATCCATCTTCACATCTCTGGGAAACAAAGAGTTAAGGGGCCCTGATGCACAGGGGGTGCTATTGGATAAATGCCCCCTAACCTGGGCTGTGAAGGTTAAAAGCCCCACCCAACTACCCCTCAATCAACCTCCCAGCCTGGTATCTGTAGAGCATTTCCAAGGCACACAATGCCCTGCGTTAACCCCTGAAGGGCCAGCGGGGAGCCCTTCTTCTACAAGAGCCCAATCAGGACCCCATGGCAGGGGAGGGGTTAAGGAATGCCCCGCCCTGTGTTTACAACGTTAGCAAATGCACCTGCCACAGGTTCTACCTGCCGAGACCCAGCCCCCACCAGTACAACAAACTGCTGGACTCCAACTCCCATCAGCAGTAGCCACATAACCCAGCCGAGTCTCTCCAACACCCTCCCAGTCCCTGCTGTAGCCACCAATACAGTCCTGCTCCCACCACCCTCAGCCAGATCCATCAGCTGAGCCCCCTGCCCCTTTCTCCATCCAATACAAAAAAACAGCGTTGGGCTTCAACGTCTAACACCCTCAGCCAGACGCCCCGGACGGTGACTGCCCCACATCCCGAGCCTCAACCAAGAAAAGACCTCCAACTCCTATCACTGGCAGCCACAATGTGATCAGGAGCCCCTGCAGCCCCTCCACAAAACCCAACGTGAACCCGGAGCCCCACTATCTGTGGCTTCGCAAAATATAAGGAGGGGGGGACTCCCTTAGACAGGCTGAGGATGATAGGCGTTTTTCCAAGCACTGCAACAGCCAGACCCCCCCCCCCCCCCATTTACTTACATATCTCCTTAACTTTTTCTCAGGTGGGGATTTCCTCAGCCAGCCAGAGCAGACCACCTCTCCCCCACTCATCCTGCCACACGAGAAGGGGGTCCCACTGTCCAGATCTGTCATCCAAGGTGGGGGGTGGTGGCTTGGTGTGGGGGGGTTATTGCAATCCAAGAAGCATTGAAAGCAGCAATGTAAAAATAAAAAAAAGCAAAAAATACAAATTCTAATAAAATCCGAAAACCTCTGTTTTTTGTTTCAGTGCAGATCCACGGGCATGATGCCCTGGCTGAGGGTACAAGGGTTTCCCAGTGCTGAGCACACTGCCCTCAATGTCTTCACTACACAGCTCCTGCCTCCTGCCTAATGAACAGCTGCTTTAGGAAGCAGGAAACTGCCAATGTTTCCCAGGCTGGCCACACCCATCTCCCCAGAGTGGGCGTGGTATCAATACAGGGCATTTAACCCATGCATGCCTGCACTGCACTTCAGGTCAGACCCACAGGGGGTTAACCTGCCACTTGCTTTCAGTTAGTAAACATTCCCGCAAACAATGTAACAAAACATGGAACGTTCGCAACATTGTGCAAAACAGGCAATAAATTAGCTGGAAATCATTAAAAACAGCTTTTATATACAAAGTATCTGTAAAGAATGAAAAATAATAACCATTAAAAAATTAAGAAACAGAAGAAAATATGTGTCGTTAAAACTAAAGTCGAATTCAAATCGAATTAATCAGAAACATATTTTTTAATGGGTTTCAATTCCTGATTCCAATGTGAAAATCACAATATTTCTGCCAAAAATTATGGAATTCATATGTAGAGCGCTTGGATTTTTGGTGCATTTTGAAAATGAAAATGTTGGCTGGCTAGGTGTGATGGGAGTTGTATATCCGGCCAGCAGGTTGTGGATAATAGTAATGCTTCTATAACACCCCAAAGTAACAACTGCATAACTAGGAATTAGTATCAATAATTCTGGTGCCCCCACTGAATTTTGGAGCCCCCACTGTGTCAAAAAATATGAGTGCAGGTGCTGCTGATCACTAACTCCCCCTAAATTAACATTATTGGGGGGGGCAGAATCAGATGCTGCTCACTTCTCTGATAAATAAAGGGTTAAAAGAATATTGTAACCCCTTAGCTTCTTCGGCAGAGGACTAAATCCGGCAGTAATATGGGGGCTTCCGAGTTCCCCCCTCCAATGCCAAAATAGGCCAGGAATGGATGGGGATCGCCTTTAACCCTTAATGTGTCATTCAAAACCAACGTGCCCCCCCTCCTAAATTCCGCCACATTTTATATAATAGGTTTTCCTTTTTCTTATACACCTTGAAGATAAACATCACCTCCCTGTAGATTGTAAGCTCTTTCGAGCAGGACCACCATAACGTTATGCAGAGCATTTCAACATGCGTGGATTAGACATGCAGCTCCTGAATCTTAGACGAGACCAAAGACTTTAAGGTTTGAGTCTTTACAGCACGAGAAATGGGCAACTAGATGGGGGCCGGATGGGGGCCGATCTGCTGGCGGCATCAACTTCTGGAATAAAACGAATGGAAATGGTATTTTGCTGTAAAGGTTTTCTCGGTTATAGGAGAATTATGTTACTCTGGGTTGGCCCAATTCACCAAGACTTTTTATGGATGCCTCTGCTGCCCACTGCTGGCACGGTTAGGTAATGCAGTTCTGCTGCTGAGCTCTTTTAGTTGAATAGATTTACTGTATTTGGAAGACATTGATCGATTCTTACAAAGTTCTATGATCTAAAGCAAAAAGACCCCAACTTTACCTTAAAGTGATGACAGCTAAAAGCAGAAACATCAGAAAAAACAGCTGCGTTTTCACTTCATCGAGCACAGAAACCTAGAACCTGCTGGCAGGTCGGCCCACATTTGGCCCCTGTTTAGTCTGCCTGTTTCTCCTGCTGTGAAGACTCAAACCTTAATCAGTCGTTGGTCTCGTCTTTGATTCTGGAGCCGTATGTCTATCACATGCATGTTTAAATTCTGTGTACCACTTCTGCTGGGAGGCTGTTGCATTAAGCTACCACTCTCTCTAAACTTCTGACCCTCTAGCATGAAAAGCTTTTGCCCGAGTAGGATCCAAAAATGAAAAAGGCAATACAAATGTTCAGAAAACGTAACGTTTAGGGGAAAAGACCTTAAGAACGGAGATGTGGTTAGCAGTATTTAAAGCCACCTGTCACTCTCACAAATCTCTTGGGTTACAGTCCTATACATTAAAGATTCCTATGTTTAAGGGTTAGAATCATCCATATATACTGTCTATTTCTCTCTGTTGTTTGTCATTTTCCACATTCTCTCCCATCTTTCTTCTGTCTTCTCTATTGAATCACCCACCTCAAACAATATCTGACAGCCCATCATGCACACAGCACTATACAGCAGCCCCACCGTAACCCTCCTCCCTACACTATCCTGCAGAGCTTTGGTGTGAATTCCTTGTCACTCTGGGGTCATACAGTGAACGTCCAATCAAATTGCATTTTGCTTTTAGCCCCCCAAGTGACCAACAATCCCCCCCCAGGGACAAGGCTTTTATACGTATAAAGATAAGAACCCTATGTGTGTAGAATACACCATCACTAAAGGCTGCGGCATTTCCCCTCTAAACGTCCCATCGCTTTACCGATGACAGATGGAGCTCTAGAACTCTAGAGGTAGTGGGTGCCTGGCCAGAGTCGGGAGTTGTCGAAGACCGGGACACTTGGGAGGTATGCTCTAGGCGGCTCCCCACCTACACCTTTTATTTTATGTATTAAAATGAAGGAGCAGCTGCGGTTCCCGAGGCCAGATGTACTCCAGCCTTCCTTCCCACTTCAAACGCCGCTTTAAAACACAACCAACATGCTTTAGTAATAAAAAACACAATTTACGTTGGGATTAAATATTACCGCCATGTAAATCCAACGCGGCGGACGGAGCGTTATGACTCTATTACTAAACTGACAGCTCGTAGGCGGCCGTGTCACCCCGGATCCGCTCCGCTGGCCCCATTTATTTTCTGGCGAACGAACTCTTGATTATTTTTGAATTGAAACAATTTAATTTCGGTAACGCGCTTTGTGCCGCCAGCCTCGCTTGCAGCAATCAGGATAAATTTAATTTGCGTCTCCGCCGGAATAATATTCTCTATCGACTTGTGGGAAAAAAGTTAGCAGCTAATCAGGATCCTGCTGACAGCATCTTGCAGCGGCATCGCGGGACGCGGCAGGAGCTGAAAAGCAATAGATTCAGGTTCCAGGCGCCACTGACTGATTCCGCTCGTTACGCAGCTTTTCTATAAGGACGTTATACATCATCGTACCGGGGGGGTCGATACCAGCTGCTGTCCAGTCACCTGTTCATTAATGGGACTGTACAAAAAAAAAGACGTCATCCATTCAAACAAAAAGGGTTCTTTACAGTAAGAGCAGTAGAGATGTGGAATCCACTCCCCGTGGAGCAGAAATGGACTGGATGCTTTTAGTGCCGTTTGACCCGTCCAGTCGCCCGTCTCTCCTGCTGTAAAGACTCAAACCTTAATCAGTCGTTGGTCTCGTCTTAGATTCAGGAGCCGTATGTCTATCCCATGCATGTTTAATACCCTCACTGTATTACCCTCTACCACTTCTGCTGGGAGGCTGTTCCCTGTATCTACCACCCTCTCAGTAATGTAAAACTTCCTTCCATCTCGGCCTCTGACCCTCTAGTGTTGGATTCCGTTTCTCCTCCATTCAAGTAATCGTCCCTCCTGTCCTTTTATGAATTTAAATGTTTCTCTCTGATCCCCTCTCTCTCTCTTCTCTCTGGATCGTCTATTACTGCCTAAATCACTCAAGCAGGCCAAATCAGGGACATTATAGTTCTAGCTATTAACTTATTTTCTCTGCAGAACTGACATTTTCCTTACCTATAAATCTTTTGAAACACCCCCAAATGTCCTTTGTTCCTGCCGTGATCAAGAAAACACCATTTTATCTGTAACCCACTCCAGGGTCATAACAACATTATTAATTCTGTCCTTTGCCTCATTAAATTGCACCCCCCCCCCCCCCCCCCCAGGAGGATCAATCCTGTTACAAATTTTGGTGATGTGAAAAATTAAAGAATCAGAACACATATCCCGCGTTAAATACCATCGGTGATATTATTAACGATCGGACTACGTGGCACTGGCCCCCGAGGCTCTGGTAACCTTTCCTTTGGCTGATTGTGCTTAATTACAATGTATCAAGGGGGTAATCGCAATATATGGAACAGCCAGTGAGATATTGCAGTGTTTACAAAGGGCTATGTTGCCTCTGTATAAATCAAACGTAAAACCACCTTTACCGACCGGAGTATATAATATATAATATGAGGAATATACAGGGATATAACGGGTTATAAGGACGGGATTAGTTATACGGGGGAGAGTATATAATATATAATATGAGGAATATACAGGATATAACGGGTTATAAGGACGGGATTAGTTATACGGCTGGAGAGTATATAATATATAATATGAGGAATATACAGGGATATAACGGGTTATAAGGACAGGATTAGTTATACGGCCGGAGAGTATATTATATATAATATGAGGAATATACAGGGATATAACGGGTTATAAGGACGAGATTAGTTATACGGCTGGAGAGTATATAATATGAGGAATATACAGGGATATAACGGGTTATAAGGACGGGATTAGTTATACGGCCGGAGAGTATATAATATATAACACGAGGAATATACAGGATATAACGGGTTATAAGGACAGGATTAGTTATACGGCCGGAGAGTATATAATATATAATATGAGGAATATACAGGGATATAACGGGTTATAAGGACGGGATTAGTTATACGGCCGGAGAGTATATAATATATAATATGAGGAGTATACAGGGATATAACGGGTTATAAGGACGAGATTAGTTATACGGCTGGAGAGTATATAATATGAGGAATATACAGGATATAACGGGTTATAAGGACGGGATTAGTTATACGGCCGGAGAGTATGTAATATATAATATGAGGAATATACAGGATATAACGGGTTATAAGGACGGGATTAGTTATACGGCCGGAGAGTATATAATATATAATATGAGGAATATACAGGATATAACGGGTTATAAGGACGGGATTAGTTATACTGCCGGAGAGTATATAATATATAATATGAGGAATATACAGGATATAACGGGTTATAAGGACAGGATTAGTTATACGGCAGGAGAGTATATAATATATAATATGAGGAATATACAGGATATAACGGGTTATAAGGACGGGATTAGTTATACGGCCGGAGAGTGTATAATATATAATATGAGGAATATACAGGGATATAACGGGTTATAAGGACGGGTTTAGTTATACGGGCCGGAGAGTATATAATATATAATATGAGGAATATACAGGGATATAACGGGTTATAAGGACGGGATTAGTTATACGGCCGGAGAGTATATAATATATAATATGAGGAATATACAGGATATAACGGGTTATAAGGATGGGATTAGTTATACGGCCGGAGAGTGTATAATATATAATATGAGGAATATACAGGATATAACGGGTTATAAGGATGGGATTAGTTATACGGGCCGGAGAGTATATAATATATAATATGAGGAATATACAGGATATAACGGGTTATAAGGACGGGATTAGTTATACGGCCGGAGAGTATATAATATATAATATGAGGAATATACAGGGATATAACGGGTTATAAGGATGGGATTAGTTATACGGCCGGAGAGTATATAATATATAATATGAGGAATATACAGGGATATAACGGGTTATAAGGACGGGATTAGTTATACGGCCGGAGAGTATATAATATATAATATGAGGAATATACAGGGATATAACGGGTTATAAGGATGGGATTAGTTATACGGCCGGAGAGTATATAATATATAATATGAGGAATATACAGGATATAACGGGTTATAAGGACGGGATTAGTTATATGGCCAGAGAGTATATAATATATATAATATGAGGGATATACAGGGATATAACGGGTTATAAGGATGAAATTAGTTATACAGCTGGAGAGTATATAATATATAATATGAGGAATATACAGGATATAACGGGTTATAAGGACGGGATTAGTTATACGGCCGGAGAGTATATAATATATAATATGAGGAATATACAGGATATAACGGGTTATAAGGACGGGATTAGTTATACGGCCGGAGAGTATATAATATATAATATGAGGAATATACAGGGATATAACGGGTTATAAGGACGGGATTAGTTATACGGGCCGGAGAGTATATAATATATAATACGAGGAATATACAGGATATAACGGGTTATAAGGACGGGATTAGTTATACGGGCCGGAGAGTATATAATATATAATACGAGGAATATACAGCATATAACAGGTTATAAAGACGGGATTAGAGGTTGCTGATCCAGTGACCCTTTTTTGAGGCACAGCTGGAAATCTCTTTTTCATCCTAAATTATATGTATGGAAATAAACATTTGTTGAGAATGCGTCTTCAACATACCGGGAGATTTCCCAGCAAAAGGGGATTATTGATAAAATCATGCAAATGAGCCCAGATTTTTTCTTCAGTTTTGTTTTTGAAAACACTGTATAAAAAGATTCCTCTGCATTATGAGGATTTTACCAGCTTTTAGAAAGGAAGAAATAATTTAGAGATACATTTACAATTAAATCTAACTTCTTCGCGTTATAAAGTAGCATTTGTTGGATACTGAGATGTTATGCCGAGGTCTGGGCGCTTGAACATCCTGCTTTCTGACAGCCTCGTCTCATAAGATCTCGGACCCCCCTTCATATTTCTGGCCGGGGGTCCTCACAAAAGGCAGGAGTGCGGAAAGCGAGGGAAAGGAATGACGTCTTTAATGTTCTCTACTCCCAGAACGCATTGCAGGTAGCGTTCAAACCCCATTCCAAAGCCTCCATGGGGGACCGACCCAAATTTTCTTATATCTAAATACCTGTTTGTAGAGAGAAAGGATGAGACAATTAAAGCACCAAAACCTTTTTTAATTCTTCGGAAAACAATTACATAAATCGTGCCTTCTATGTCAGAATACATCTTATTTCATGACATTATTTATCGTGCTTTAAAAAAGGGCCATGGCTGGCTAGCTTCTCCGCAGGACGGACCCCGCATAACGTATCGTTCCCCTCTTTGGCAGTTAAACAGTTAATTAAAAGCAAGCTTATACACCCTCGTTTTCCAAATCACCCTGAACCTCCTCGTACTTGTAAATTACCTCTTTATAAAGATATAAGCCCCAAAATAATGGAATCATTTTTTCCTTGTACTTAACACCTTCCTTACCAAGTCTCTTTAGTACCATACAGTTTTTGGCCATTTTTACCATTTGGGGATTTTCTGCTTCGCAGCAGGTGCCCTTAAGAAGTTTGGGGTTAGTGAATGGGTAGGGGTTATAAGTTTTACATGTAGTTCTAATGACATAGAATAGAAGGGCTTTTTCCGCGTGTGGGAAGAGGGAGAAAGTTTTTTTTCTTTCCTGCGCTGATCACACTGTAATCAGCAAGCAAGGCTCCATAGACTTGCATTGCTGATTGCAATTTGCGTGATCAGCCAGCAGGGGGAGCAACCGGGGATCCCAGCACAGTCTAGACAGACCCTGCTGAGTCTCTCCTGTCCTCCAGTGACCTCCAGGTTGGTGTCAGCAGTGATGCTGGAGATCGAGGTGAATGCTCACACGCGATTCTTTCATTTATATTCTGGTTAATACGTTTGCCATAACTTAGCAATCAGCCGATCAATACATGAAGTATTACATTTCTTACCACTGATAAGTGTCACGAAGTCCTAACCTGTTAGAAAAGAACAAAAATGTGCAGATTAAAGAGAAGAAAATGAGGAAAAGGGGATTTTATCAGAGGAAGCATCTGGCGAAAGATAAAGCATCCTGTTTATTAGGTCTGAATTAAGTGGGTCTGTGCACCCCTTGTTACTAGTGGAGTACCTCAAGGACCGGTACTGGGACTATTTTTTAAGTAGCAATATTACAGAAGATACAAAGGTCTGCAACAGAGTTGACATTCTGGGTGGAATAAACCAAAAAAAGTACATTAAAAGAGTGGCTGAGAGTGCGGCGGCAGCAGTTTAACATTGATAAATGTAAAATAACGCACTTGGGACATAAAAAAGATTGTACGGAAAATATAGTATTAAAAGGTCAGCAGAAAACGCAAGCAGGGTGCTTGGTGTATAGAGAGGGGCTTCTGCCACGTTACAGATCTCTGGTCAGACCTCACCTATAGTATTGGGGGCAGTTCTGGGGACCCCATTTCCAGGAGGATAGAGGCATACCGGAGAGCGTTCGTATGAGGGCGACTAAAATAGGGAATGGTTTGCAGGATGAAAGCGATGGAAGACTGAGGGCTCTCAATATGTCCGGCTTGGGGGGTCCCCACAGGTACAAACACCTCTGGCCTAAACCTATTACTACTGCGAAAAGTAGCGCGGGTAAATCTAATCGGACTTAGGATCTTAACGCGATCTCGCACTCCTGTTACGTTGTTTAACGTACGTTTCCAGCCGCAACTGAAGTCTGTCCATCCTCTCTTCTCTAAGGCTTCCCCCAAACAGCTCACCAACGCCCGGCACAAGGAGGTCCACGGCTGCAGCCTGCACGGGACACGCGGGGAAACGATAACGGGAGGAAGCGCTCGCTGCACGCGGCCCTAACTCCTTCTTATTTAATGATATTTATAATATACGCCGCTATCAATGTATCAATTAATCTGTGTCAGCGTGCGCTGCGAAACATCCAACACATGGTGATTCCCCCAAACAGTAGAAACATTTAACTATACATTATACAGGGCCGGCTCACTGATTTATCTATACATTATACAGGGGGCCAGCTCGCTGATTAATCTATACATTATACAGGGGGCCGGCTCGCTGATTTATCTACACAGTATACAGGGCCGGCTTGCTGATTTAACTATACAGTATACAGGGCCGGCTCGCTGATTTATCTATACATAATACAGGGGGCCGGCTCGCTGATTTATCTATACAGTATACAGGGCCGGCTCGCTGATTTAACTATACAGTATACAGGGCCGGCTCGCTGATTTATCTATACATTATACAGGGGGCCAGCTCGCTGATTTATCTATACAGTATACAGGGCCGGCTCGCTGATTTAACTATACATTATACAGGGGCCAGCCCACTGATTTATCTATACAATATACAGGGGGCCGGCTCGCTGATTTATCTATACATTATACAGGGGGCCGGCTCGCTGATTTATCTATACAGTATACAGGGCCGGCTCGCTGATTTATCTATACATTATACAGGGGCCGGCTCGCTGATTTATCTATACATTATACAGGGGGCCGGCTCGCTGATTTAACTATACATTATACAGGGGCCAGCCCACTGATTTATCTATACAATATACAGGGGGCCGGCTCGCTGATTTAACTATACATTATACAGGGCCTGCTCACTCCCTACAACCTTGCTCCCAGGGTGCTTTATGGGACAAAAGTTAAATCTCCTTCAGAGCCGCACATTCCAGAAAAGAGTTTCTTGTGCCAGGCTGGCGGCGTGGAGCTCGAGGCTTACCGTTCGCTGCGGCCCGTCCTCATTATCGCGGGCGTAAAACGGTTTCAGGTCGTACGGGTAGTCGACGACGAATACGGGGACGTCGCCGCAATGATTCACCAGAAACTTCTCGTGCTCCGTCTGTAAATCGCATCCCCACTGCCGGGGGAAAGAAACAGACTAAGTATTTTGGCCAAAAACACACAAAATAAAAAATAAAAAAAATTGAATTCCGAGAAGACCTTTTTAATTTTAAGGAAAAAAACGTTAATGTCTTCCTCCGGCATTCTGAATGAACAAACCTTAGCAGGCATCTGACATTTTTATTCTCTAAAGGGTTAACCATATGAAAATAACACTATTCCATGGCAACAACCAAGCATTTTATATTCTTCCAAACACCCTTTTTTCCTATCCTAGTACCCTGAGTTTTCACCCCGTTCCTTGCGAAGGGTTTTTAGTGCCATAGATTTTATTTTTGCCATTTTTACCTTATATTGGTTTAATCGATATTACCCTTGTCTATGTTTGATGAATCAACACAAATTATACATTTTTTTTTTTTTTTTTTTACAGAAAAATTGGGCTTTTGTTTGAAACCATAGAAACATGCAAAAATAATCATTGTGGGCTCTTGTATGTTTAAAAAAAAAAAAAAAAAAACGTAAAAAAAAAACCTATAGCAAAAAAACCCAAAAACGTATGTTCGGCAACATCACCTGATTACGGGAACATCCCACATACACATTTCTTCGATGTTTTAGAGGGCCACATCCGCCCCCCCCATAGCAGCGGTTGGTATTATTAATAATTCTGGCTTAAGGGGTTTTATTTATATTTATTGCACTTTTATGAGTGCAATATGTCTAGAGACCTTTAAGGACCTTATGTATGCCAGCGATATCACAATGACATGGAAAGATGTCCCTGCAGCTGCAGGACGTACCAGTACGTCCTATAGGGCTTCTTCGCACAGCTTTTTGGGACATACAGGTACGTCTATATGGTCGCAAAGGGGTTAAAAGCCCTTAGCGGAGAAATACGCTGCTGACACTTTAAGGGGTTAAAAGAGATTTTCACTTTTTCTTTGGTAAATAAAAAGAAGAGACTATCGGGATCGCGATTATCCTACGATTTCCAAGTATTATTCATAATCCGTGCAACGCGCGAGGAAACGGGAAACGGTTTTCTGGTGATATCGCCAAACCGCAAGCGCCACGCGCTGGGCACCCACCTCCGGCTTATACCGGAACAACTTCTGCGATTTCTTTAATACTTCGACCGCTTCGGTATAAGTCATTCTGACAAAGGAAACAAAAGGCGATCAATTCATGTCTCGTAGGGTTTAAACCCGAGCTTTACCTTTTAATCAGGTTTATAGGATACATAGAATTTCCTTCTGTACTCAAACCTTTATCAGTCGTTGGTCTCGTCTTAGATTCAGGAGCCGTATGTCTATCCCATGCATGTTTAATACCCTCACTGTATTACCCTCTACCACTTCTGCTGGGAGGCTGATCCACAGATCTACTACGCTCTCAGTAATGTTAATAACCTAATTTAAAGAGAACAATGGCAAAATTATGTTTGCACACATATGATAAATATGTGTTCCAATGTGTGCGGTCACCTTAGCTACTTGTCATAGGATTTGCATCCTCGTTAAGTTGACCCTACCCTTCGGAGAAAGCCGGTTTGCTCAAGCTGCCTTCGGAGGGGGAGTTTGCTGAATGGAGGGGCTGAA
Source organism: Spea hammondii (assembly GCA_029215755.1). Classification (NCBI taxonomy): domain Eukaryota; kingdom Metazoa; phylum Chordata; class Amphibia; order Anura; family Pelobatidae; genus Spea; species Spea hammondii. Next base: position 3,654,963 of record JARDYJ010000002.1, read on the forward strand.
GTTAACTTTGTCTCCAATCCAATACCCCTGTATTTTAAGGCGATTCGTACTTACGTCACAAAATCGCTCGCTAGAAGCCTGTCCAGTCTGTCCTTAAGAAAAAGGGGGGGGAAGAAAATATTTAAAAATATAAATAAATGATATTTTATAAAAAATTATTGAATTTCCAGGATTAGTGAAAAAAATATACAAGTAACTTCTGTTAAGCGGCTCGCGGACGTCGTAATCTGACTGCATAAAATTAAATAAAACTTAAATATTTAATACATTATATATTGCAGTTACTGTCAGTAAATTAACTCCTTCATGACGGGGCTTTAGCACCTTGAGTGACAGGAGCTGTTTTTGCCATTTTTAGCATATCTTTGTTAACCCATGATTCCCCTTTTCCATGTTTAATGCACCCGCACAATGGTCTTTCATTACCCGTAAAAAATAATTTCAAAAACAAACAAAAAAAAAAAAAGACTATTTCATTTTTTTCTGATATCTTACACAAATTAGGTGACACTGACCAAAAAAAGCCCCCACTTTATGCCCAGCAATGTCCTCCGAGTAGAATAATATCCCACATGCATAGATTTTTCATTTTATAAAAGGAGCAAAAAGTCTATTTATTTTTTATTTATATTTTTTTTCTTTTTTAGACTTCTTTGACAGATGCCTTTAAGATCATAAGTGACCTCTAATGGAATAGGATGGCACCCCTTATGATGTCATCATGGGAGTCTGTTTAATCATTTAGTTTTTTGTTTTTTTTTTCCTTTTTGAATATTTTTTAAAATATTTTTTGAAGGGTGAAACAGATTCACTGAATATTTCTTGACTCAGGGAGGGAGGGAGGGTGAAAGCTGGAGGTTGGGGGGAGAGCTAGAGGTATAAGGGGGGGGCAGGAGGAAAGTCTTTAAAAGGAAGTACGTGAGGCTCGAGTAGGGGGTAGAAATTAGGATGGGGGGTATCATGGAGGGCTTTAACTTACTGTCTGTCCGGGGGAAACGTATTTACTGAAGAACTCAATCTCTTCGGGGCACTGAGACAGTAACGCGGAGGTCGTCGACTTAAAGAGATTCTCCATAACCTAAGAGAGAGAAATCATTCATTATACCCCGGCAGAGAGGGGCTTATATCCATCCTTCACTGAACAATGTATAATGCATACCGATCTACCGATACATTATACAGGGGGCCGGCTCACTGATTTAACTATACATTATACAGGGGCCGGCTTGCTGATTTATCTATACATTATACAGGGGGCCGGCTCGCTGATTTATCTATACATTATACAGGGGCCGGCTTGCTGATTTATCTATACATTATACAGGGGGCCGGCTCGCTGATTTATCTATACATTATACAGGGGCCGGCTCGCTGATTTATCTATACATTATACAGGGGCCGGCTTGCTGATTTATCTATACATTATACAGGGGGCCGGCTCGCTGATTTATCTATACATTATACAGGGGCCGGCTCGCTGATTTAACTATACATTATACAGGGGGCCGGCTCGCTGATTTCACTATACATTATACAGGAGAATGTAAATGTATATGTAAATCTATACATTATACAGGGGGCTGGCTCGCTGATTTCACTATACATTATACAGGAGAATGTCACTGACTGTATTATTATTTATATAGCACCGTCGTGTTCCGTGGCGCTGTACCTGCATTACGTCCTCCAGACTTTCAGTAAATGAAATCTCCGCTTCCACCATGTAAAACTCTGCGAGATGACGTCGACTTTGAGAGTTTTCGGCTCTAAACGTGGGGCCAAAGGTGAAGACGCGGGAGAACCCCCTGGACGGGACATCAAAAAAAACGATAGTCGGATTCCTGATGTTCCTAACGACGTTCACATTTCTTAATACTATTGGCTTACGGAGTTTGGGAAGTAGTGATTTTTTTATATATATTTTTTTTAGTTATAGTGGAAGGGCTAAGGGGCACTTAAAAAAAAATAATAATAATAATAAAAAAAATAAAATATATATATATAAAATATTTTTATATATATTATTTATTATTATTTTAATTGTTTTCCCTTTTTTGTTATTGCACTATTCCCAATGCAGTATAGCTCAAGGTATTTTATGTTTTATGCCAGTAATGTCATGTGATATCACTGGGCTCCCAATAAATGTTTATTTGCTTACTTATTTTATTTATATATTTATTTTTCATTTTTTTGGAAGGGGAAGAAACTGTTTTTCACCATCTCCTCCTCCTGATCTGTCTGATGAGGATTACACTGTGATCAGCAAGCCAGGCTCCATAGCCCTGCATTGCTGATCTAAGTGCATGTGATCAGCCAGCAGGGGGAGCACCGTGACACGCGAGCACCGTGACACGCGAGCACCGTGACACGCAATCCGTTCACTGGAAGCTGGCAAGAGAGAATCCGGGTCGTCAACAGACAGTCTGATCTCACCTGTAGAGGCAGGGAGACGTCTCTCCCGCCGCAACAAAGTCAAGACGTACCGATACATTCTTGGCACAGCTTTCAAGGACGTACAGGTAAGTCCTAATGGGATCAAAGGGGTTAAATATAAAAAGGTATGTGGTTTAAGTGTCTTACAATTACCCAGACATGACTTCCAAATGGAGCTGCCCCGACACCGTCAGGAACGCGGGTACATCGAAGAAACCAGCATCGTCCCCACTGCCGCGGTCCCAGTTTGTAGCCTGGAAAGTGACAAAGGGAACAAACCGAGTAATGAGGCCGCTACAGGTAAAAGAGCCCCGTAGCGCAGCCCTGTGTCTCTAACCGGCCATAAATACCTGCAAAGTCAGAAGATGGGACCTCTGAGGTCTTGAAGTCTCTTATAACCCAACGTCTTATCACTAAAAGGTATTACAAAAACCCTGGGAGCTTACAGACGTGCCGAATAATTTCATCTCCCCGACCCCACTCAGCGTTATGAATGGCTGAACCCGGGGAGCTTCTCTGGTAGGAAGGACTGAGCCGACTCTGTATGATGTATATCAAGCTTTTCACTCAAACCCCCCGCTGCCCTGCAAGAAGCAGTGTTACAAATTTACAAACCTGGTTTAATCGCGCCTCTGTAATGCAACCAGATATAAAAGTACCCCCCGGTGGGGTAAATATGCCATACAAACAGTAGTACGTGGCTTTAAAATGCACCTGGGAGGCAGCAGCCCTTCTACTGCAGTTACGTGCTTGAGAACAGGGAGCAAAGGGGCTTCTATTACCACGGAGGTTACAGGGGACGTCCGCAGGTATTATTTCTAATAATATATTAATGATTATGATTTGAGCGATCGCCACTGCCATTCTTATGGTCCTTGGCAATCCACGAGACCAAGGAACACAATGTGCCCTGCTTAAAGGGCGGAGGGGGAAATATTTATTCATAGTGATTTGTATTTGACATCACGCCAATAAAAGGTCACCATTCTAGAGTGCAATAAAAAAACAAAAAAAAAACGAGGTTAAAGCTCCAACAGAGAACGCAGGAGATAGGATCCTTCAAGACAGGGAATGAGTATTTAATGACATCATTATTATTATATTTAATAATTTTAAGGTCTTTGTTAGCCAGCCTGTATTTAAATAGGACAATGTTAGCGCTTAATAAAGGTTAATAATATTTAGAGAGTCATATGGCCTTTGATACAAAATTACCAGTTTTTACTGACCCTTTAAGCTTTTGGTACTTAAAGAAACTTAGAAACAGAACCTGCCGGCAGATCGGCCCCGTTCGGCCCCCGTCTAGTCTGCCCGTTTCTCCCGCTGTGAAGACTCAAACCTTAATCAGGCGTTGGTCTCGTCTTAGATTCAGGAGATGTTGAATTAAAAAAAAGTCTTGTTGCCTACCTCCACCTTAAAAAGCTCGCCGGCGCCTTCACAGTCATTAGAGGTAATAACCGGGGTGTGGATGTGCAGGAAGCCGTTGGTCTGTCATTGGATAGAACAGGGAAGAATCGGACATCGGTAAACATAAAAACGGTTCTTAATATAAAAAAGGTAACTTACCCTCTACCACTTCTACTGGGAAGCTGTTCTATCTATCACCCTCTCATTGAAGTAAATGAAAGTGGAAATGCTTCCAGCTTAATTTTCCCATTGCAGAGAAACAGCGCCACTAAGTGGGCAAATGTATGTACTGCAGTTTAGATCAGTTTGTTTTTTTTGCATTCATACTCATATGCGATTTAATTCGGCTTAGAAGTTTCAAAGTAGTCATTTTGAATACCAGCCTCACCTGTCTGCGGAACTCTCTATTATTATTCTGAAATAAACGGCTGCCGGGCATGGAAATACCTGGAAGAAGTCGTGTACGGCTGCCGTGGCCGCGCTGCGCACTCTCAGCAAGGAGCTGAACGTCTTCGTCCTGCAGCGTAAATGAGGAAACCGTCGGACGTACTCCGGCGGGTGCCGCTCCTTCAACTTAAACGGGAATTCCTGCGCAGACCAGAATGCGGGTTATTCTGTACGTAAACACACCGTCATTCATCCGCGTTCTCATTTATTACCTGCCCCTCCACCCTGAAGCCTATTAATCCCCCAAATCTTGTATACTCACCTGTCAATCAGTCAGCAGCACATCTCGGGAACTACATGTCCCATGATGCTCAATCAACCTTAAGGCTGCCTGAGAATCATAGGATTTGTAGTCCACAAAGATTTTCCCCTATTTTAACCGTTTCCTCTCCATAACGTGTGAAGAGGAGCGCAGACTGATAGACAGGCACGGATCTGAGGTCTGAATAAAAGACGACCTCTATACTAGAACAAGGTATTTTTTTCAGATTTTAGTAAATATATTTTTTTTAAAAAAGGAGCAAATACGGTTTTAAAATGTATGTAATAATAAAAACGTATAAATATATATATTTTTTGTTTTTACTAAAAGAACATTTCCAACACATACAAAAATATTAAAATGTTGCACCTTCTGAGTTAATTCCAAAAAACATCTGCATTTTTTTTTTGTGTGTGTGGAATATCTGATTATTAATAAAAAAAATTCAGCACAAAAATCACGGTTTTTGGCGAGGTCTGCTGTACGAGTCGATTCCGCAGAAGGCGGCTGGTTTTAGGAGCGTTCTGGGGATTCTTACGTGGGAGTCGCACCTCCCGATAACCTTCACATCGGAGGCTTTGAGCTCCACGCTCTGCTTCTTGCGGGGGCTCTTCGCCAACGACCCGGTGACCTCCACCGAACTCCCGAAGCTCAGGGCGCTGCGGAGAAAAAGAGAAATCACTCGTCGTATCCCCCCCATTCCCACGGAATCCGAATAACGGGGGCTGCAAGCGTTCAGCTTCAAAGTTCATCTGAAGGGAAACGAGCCAGCCCTGAGTTATCCTCTGCTTATTAAGCGCCAACATAGTCCGAAGCGCTGTACAATTTAAATGGGGCGGTTAACACACACAGACGCATCGGGGGGGAGAACCCGGCCCCTGAGCTGCCATGTCGCCTTATGGTGCCTTTACACAAAGTTCCTGGCAAGTATGGTGGGCTTCTGAAGGCCTCGCTCGAGAGCTTACAATCTAAAGGGTGAAAAGGGGGAGTAGTAGCTGTCTTGTAGCACTAATGGGGGGTAAGAGGGGGTGGGTTGGTGCTTGTGTGAAGATCGGAGGACTTCTACAACAAGAGGATGGCCTAGCCCAAAAAACACCCGTTTTAATGCGCATTGTAGTCGAGCACACTTCCAGCTCCCAGCAGAGGCAGCTGGGGGAGGAGCCAAGACAGAATTCTCATTTTCTAACTTTAATAGCTAAAAAAAAATGTTGATTTACTGATTTCTTAGTTACTAAGCTTCTGCGCACCGACACCAAATATAATTTGTCGAATTTATTATTACACAGCGTGCGGGCACACAATCCGTTTTGGGGTATTTAGCAGGTGCGGGTTCTTCCATTTAACCCCCCGACCTCATTCACCCCACGGATTTCCTGCCCCGGAGCTCCTTCTCGTGGTATAGTTAAAAAAAAATAAATATATAGAATGTTTCAAAAACTACGGAATCCGACTTAATTTTGTGCCTACAGGGTGGGGGGGTTTGAGTGCAGGCAGAAATCCACCTTAAAAAATAAATAAAAATTAAAAAGAAAAAAATAAATCGGTAACTCGACGTCCGCCGAGCTCAACTTATTTTATTTTTTTTTAATGGTGCATCATGATGTCATACTGATGACATAGCGACCGACCTGTTTTTCAGATGGGGTTCAGCTACAATCTGGAGGCCCTCCAGAGACGAGCCGTCGCTGACGTGCAGGAACAGAACTTCTTTCTGGGACCTGACGGATCGGACCCATCCCTGAAGAGGCAACAACAAGGAGAAAGGAGACAGACAGCAAAGAACCACGAGACCGCAGCGTCTCTCTCAACGTCTCCCTGCCTTCTCTGCCATGGACACAGGAGAGGTCGCGGAGGCGGTAGAGAGACAGAGAGAGAGCGTGAATGAGAGCGCAAGAGCAACAAATTAATATGCTAACTGGCTGTCTCAAGAAGAGACAGTGCCAGTGTTACAGGGTCACCGTACCCAAGGCTGGGTCCCCCTGTTTGAGGGCTGAGGAATCACCAGTCAGTCCCTCATACGGATCGCACTCAGCTATCCACGGATCATCCAGACCACCATTCGTAGTAAACCAAGAAGAGCTCCTTTATTACAAACACACAGAACTTATATACAATCTCAATGCAATGTGTACCGAACCCAACCCCCAATCCCATCACTCCCATCCCATCACAAATCCCATCAGTATACAGGGGATGTATCAGGTGAGGGGATTACAGAATACAATGGGTTCCCCCACCTGTGTTATCCCCCCCTGTAGTGCGGGTGCCGTCTGGGCAGACAGGGCTGTGTTGGCTGATTAAGAGCCCCAGCCAGATTATAGGATCGTCTCTTTGAAGGCTGGGGCTGAATCCACATCAGTCTCTGGGCCGGTTACACAATAATACACAATATAATATATTACCGGGTCACGGTATACAGAACCGGACACAAAAGTGCTCCGTGACCCGGCTAAACTTCATATGACACATGAGCCAGCTAGCCTGGTCCTGTCACAGCCAGGAAAAGATGTCACAAATTTAGACAGCCCGCTAGTTATTTACCTGAACTCTTATCTCCTCGGAGGGCGTCTCGCCACTCGCCAGCGCCTCCCGTACACTCAGCTTGGAGACCGGCCCGAGATGTCTCACGTGGCAGCGATGCCACCGACAGAGCCCGGGGAGAGCCAAAGCTAGCTTTCTAGGCGAGAACATCGTGAAGAGGAGGAGAAGGAGGAGGCCGACTGCACGACGGCGTGAAAGAGCATAAATCCGGGCCTGGAAAGAAAAAAAAGTCACAAAAACACAAAGAAACAACTATTCTGATGGGAGTTTAAAGCCCCCTCCCTCTAATCCGGTTTTCTGGACCTTAATCACCCCTCGGCCTCATCAATGAGGCTGTTTAAGGAACTTGTCTTTTACTGAGAGGGTGGTAGGTAAGTGGAACAGCCTCCAAGCAGAGGTGGTAGAGGGTAATACAGTGAGGGTATTAAACATGCATGGGATAGGCATACGGCTCCTGAATCTAAGACGAGACCAACGACTGATTAAGGTTTGAGTCTCTTCAGCAGGAGAAACGGGCGACTAGACGGGGGCCGGATGGGGCCGATCTGCCGGCAGGTTTTGGGTTTCTGTACAAACCAATGAAATGGTCCGACACGCAGGGTGATTTTAACCGGCGGACTGTAAGCTCCTGGGTTCAGGGCCCCCTTATCCTTTTCTACAGGTTTGTCTAAACATGAATTAAGGGGGGGGGGGCGGTGTGTGTGTATGTGTGTAACCAGGCCATTACACTAATACTGTAATAGTTGTAGTGTATACATTGCCCTGCCATACGTACACTGCAGCTTCCCCTGCGCTGCACGAACAGTTACACCGCAGGAAGACAAATACCCTCTTCCTACCACCTCTCTCCCCTTGTTCTGCCCTCCTGTAGCTTATACAAGGCACGTGACCCGAACGACCAATCCCAGTCCGGCGAATTTCGCCGGCTCATGGGAACTCAAGCCACAAAGCGGAAGTGACGTAAAATACCCAGCTGGAGCATGCTGGGAAGTGTAGTCCAGACTGTCTTGGAAGCGTTGATTCCTAATGTTTCCTTTAGAGCAGATGGGTGCCGTTTTTATTAGATGCCATTATTAATTCCAGATGTGGGGGTTATATTACTGTATACAGTGCTGGGGGTTATTACTGTATACAGCGCTGGGGGTTATATTACTGTATACAGCGCTGGGGGGTTATATTACTGTATACAGTGCTGGGGGGGTTATATTACTGTATACAGCACTGGGGGGTTATATTACTGTATACAGCGCTGGGGGTTATATTACTGTATACAGCGCTGGGGGGTTATATTACTGTATACAGTGCTGGGGGGTTATATTACTGTATACAGCACTGGGGGTTATATTACTGTATACAGCGCTGGGGGTTATATTACTGTATACAGCGCTGGGAGTTATATTACTGTATACAGCGCTGGGGGTTATATTACTGTATACAGCGCTGGGGGTTATATTACTGTATACAGCGCTGGGGGGTTATATTACTGTATACAGCGCTGGGGGTTATATTACTGTATACAGCGCTGGGGGGTTATATTACTGTATACAGCGCTGGGGGTTATATTACTGTATACAGCACTGGGGGGTTATGTTACTGTATACAGTGCTGGGGGTATATTACTGTATACAGCGCTGGGGGTTATATTACTGTATACAGCGCTGGGGGGTTATATTACTGTATACAGCGCTGGGGGTTATATTACTGTATACAGCACTGGGGGGTTATGTTACTGTATACAGTGCTGGGGGTATATTACTGTATACAGCGCTGGGGGTTATATTACTGTATACAGCGCTGGGGGGTTATATTACTGTATACAGCGCTGGGGGTTATATTACTGTATACAGCGCTGGGGGTTATATTACTGTATATAGCGCTGGGGGTTATATTACTGTATACAGCACTGGGGGGTTATGTTACTGTATACAGCGCTGGGGGGTTATATTACTGTATACAGCGCTGGGGGTTATATTACTGTATACAGCGCTGGGGGGTTATATTACTGTATACAGCGCTGGGGGTTATATTACTGTATACAGCACTGGGGGGTTATGTTACTGTATACAGTGCTGGGGGTATATTACTGTATACAGCGCTGGGGGTTATATTACTGTATACAGCGCTGGGGGGTTATATTACTGTATACAGCGCTGGGGGTTATATTACTGTATACAGCGCTGGGGGTTATATTACTGTATACAGTGCTGGGGGGTATATTACTGTATACAGCGCTGGGGGGTTATATTACTGTATATAGCGCTGGGGGGTTATATTACTGTATATAGCGCTGGGGGGGTGTTATTGTATTAGTTACATTGTGTTGCATTCGCAGGGTTAATGTGATACTTAGTGCTGTACGGGGTTTTATGTTACTCTTTTCTGTTGTCTGCAGTTCAAGTGGCAAAAAATACAGATATGGGAAGAAGAATAAAAAACCCAAAGTGTTGTTATTCTGTTCTTTGAGCCTCCTAACCTCCTAAATGAAATGAAGTCGCCGTAACGACTGCCTCCAGAACGCACTCCGACTCGCTGGTAATTAGGAGGTAGAATGTGCTCCGGCTACAATTGTTTCAATTTTATTAACAGCGAGTTACAGCGCGGGGTTATTAAATCACGGACTCGCTGCCCACGCTGGATTTCAGCTATTTGGCTAAATCGAGATTGTTTTAGCATTCCGGGCGAGAGAGAGACAGAGCGGGCGAGAGAGAGACAGAGAGAGACAGAGCGGGCGAGAGAGAGACAGAGCGGGCGAGAGAGAGAGAGACAGAGCGGGTGAGAGAGAGACAGAGTGGGCGAGAGAGAGACAGAGTGGGCGAGAGAGAGACAGAGAGAGACAGAGCGGGCGAGAGAGAGACAGAGAGAGACAGAGCGGGCGAGAGAGAGACAGAGCGGGCGAGAGAGAGAGACAGAGCGGGTGAGAGAGAGACAGAGTGGGCGAGAGAGAGACAGAGTGGGCGAGAGAGAGACAGAGCGGGCGAGAGAGAGAGAGACAGAGGGGGCGAGAGAGAGACAGAGCGGGCGAGAGAGAGACAGAGCGGGCGAGAGAGAGAGACAGAGCGGGCGAGAGAGAGACAGAGCGGGCGAGAGAGAGACAGAGCGGGCGAGAGAGAGACAGAGGGGGCGAGAGAGAGACAGAGCGGGCGAGAGAGAGACAGAGCGGGCGAGAGAGAGAGACAGAGCGGGCGAGAGAGAGAGACAGAGCGGGTGAGAGAGAGACAGAGTGGGCGAGAGAGAGACAGAGTGGGCGAGAGAGAGACAGAGCGGGCGAGAGAGAGACAGAGCGGGCGAGAGAGAGAGCGGGCGAGAGAGAGACAGAGAGAGACAGAGCGGGCGAGAGAGAGACAGAGAGAAAGTCTGGTGCGGGGATTCCAGCCGTCTCTCCAATAACTGTGACGCTCGCTTGTGGGGGGGCTCAGATGGGGTGCCGAGGATGGCTGTTCGTGGCATTTTTGGGCCAGGAAAAACTTCTGGAGGGCTGAAAAACAAAGCGCACATCTCACATCTGTCTCACGTCTGAGGGTGGTGGATAAGTGGAACAGCCTGCCAGTGAAAGCAGTAGAGGTTAATACAATTATTGCCAGCATAAATCTTTAGCCAAAACGAACTGCCTGATTGCACAGAAGGGCTACTAGGTGCCTGTTATGTGGCAGAGGGGCTGCTGGCCCCCTGGACCTGCCGCTGTAGCCTTAGTTGGTCCAGGATATGCCACTGTTGTACGTTTGCCACCCAATCAGATGGCGGATTGGCTGGATGAGTTTACCCGCTTCGCTTGGCACCAGGGCAACCTTCTGCGGAACAGCGACATGGGTTATATACTGCTTTTAAGCATATCTGCCGAGAGTCTCTCTTTGGTTTGGCCAGTCTCTCTTTGGGACCGAGATCCTGATGCCTGTCTCTCCTCCCTGATGCCCCTCTTCTGTTCCTCAGATGCCCCTCCTTGTTACAGGGTCACCGTACCCAAGGCTGGGTCCCCCTGTTTGAGGGCTGAGGAATCACCAGTCAGTCCCTCATACGGATCGCACTCAGCTATCCACGGATCATCCAGACCACCATTCGCAGCAAACCAAGAAGAACTCTCTTTATTACAAACACACAGAACTTATATACAATCTCAATGCAATGTGTACCGAACCCAACCCCCAATCCCATCACTCCCATCCCATCACAAATCCCATCAGTATACAGGGGATGTATCAGGTGAGGGGATTACAGAATACAATGGGTTCCCCCACCTGTGTTATCCCCCCTGTAGTGCGGGTGCCGTCTGGGCAGACAGGGCTGTGCTGGCTGATTAAGAGCCCCAGCCAGATTATAGGATCGTCTCTTTGAAGGCTGGGGCTGAATCCACATCAGTCTCTGGGCCGGTTACACAATAAACACAATATAATATATTACCGGGTCACGGTATACAGAACCGGACACAAAAGTGCTCCGTGACCCGGCTAAACTTCATATGACACATGAGCCAGCTAGCCTGGCCCTGTCACACTCCCCCCGATCCCCCTCCCCCTCTTCTCCTCCCCGATGCCCCTCTCTCTTCCCCAGATGCCCCTCTCTCCTCCCCTGATGCCCCTCCCCCCTGATGGCCCCTCTTTCCCCCCTGATGCCCCTCTCTCCTCCCCCGATGCCCCTCTTTTCTAGGGGGTCAGAGTGTTTGCTGGGTATGAGGGGATCGCAGGGTTCTACAGCCCTAAAAGCCCCGATAATGTGTATAGAAACAGCAGGGAACGGCATTATAAATTAAACGGGGTTTAAAGGGAGAGGCGGGGTTTAAATGGAGAGGCGGGGTTTAAAGGGACTCGCAGGGCACCTGATAGCCGCCTGTCTGTATTTCACGTGCTGTTCGCCGTATGATAACTGACAGCCGGCAGGTGAATAAAGCTTTTATCTGTCACGGGAACTTTTACAATTTCTTTCGCCCCACCAGCTCCGCCATGAGTTCCAAATTAGCAGCCACTCTAAAATAATTCCCGGAATTTTTTATTTTTTTTTAGGATTTGGCTCCAATTTATGTCAAATTATGAAAGAAAAATCCATAGCATTTCCGCCTAAGAAAAAAAGGCATCATTCATGCAATAAATAATCCGGCGCGGAGTAAACAGCGCAGAGTATATTACCGCACCGAGATAACGCTAACGAGCGCTCCGCGGCGCTCTCGCTTCTCTGAGATAACGGCCCGAAGCCGCGGCTCATTTCATTTTCCGTTTATTTTTTTATTTTTTTGGGGGGTGTGAAGGCTGTGAGTTATTGGGCGTAGCTGACACCCCGCAGAAGGCGTGAGCCGTTACCAGCTCTTTAACGGGACTCTCCAGCCATTATCTGCGCTTTAACCCCTTACAGGCCAGGCATATTTTACACTACAGGAGCCATTTTTGGGGTTTTGCTATGGTTTTCTTGAGATGTTGTTTCTCTCTCCTTAATTATATGAAATATATATATATTCGGGACATGTAGGGCTTTTTTAAAACCATATTTTTTAAAATATATATTTTACATTTTTTTCACGTTTTTTCAGGTTTATAAATTATACACAGCTAGAATAAACGGGAAAACATACCAAAAATATATTCAACTTGCCTGATTTGGAAGCTGCGCTATTTTCCTGAATCATTTTTATTTATTTTTCTCTTTTTTAACCTTTACCTGGCAAATTCCCCACTAACTAGCCACCCACCACAATAACTAAAAGCAATAAATAAATAAAAATAAAATCCGGTCCGGATCCGGAGTGCATCGAGTCCTGAAGCTGAATCACTGATTTTGAGTGCGCACTCATCTCTGTACACTGCCGATCAACCCAAATATTTCCCATGCGACGACACTAACAAAACTAACCAATCATTTCAGTGGGCTCTTGAAGATGTAGTGCGTCTATTGGAGATGTAGTGTAAGGAAGTTTTACGTTACTCAGAGGGTGGTAGATAAGTGGAACAGCCTCCCAGCAGAGGTGGTAGAGGGTAATACAGTGAGGGTAATAAACATGCATGGGATAGGCATACGGCTCCTGAATCTAAGACGAGACTAACGGCTGATTAAGGTTTGAGTCTTTACAGCAGGAGAAACGGGCGACTAGACGGGGGCCGTATGGGGCCGATCTGCCTGCAGGTTCCAGGTTTCTTTCTGCATTACTTTCCCTGTTCTCTCCTCCATTTTTTTGCCCTCTTTTTGTCCAGGTTTTTTTTCCAGCGGTCTCTTTTCTCGCACTCTCTGCCTACACTATTTTCCTCTCTCGTTCTATCCCGGCTCACGCCTGGCCGTTTTTTTCCTGCCACCCCCCTGCAGCGGCTCCCACTCCTATGGGGCCAACAGCCTGAGCCTCGGAGCTCATCCCAGATGTTTTCCGGGTGCTCCAGTTGCAGCGATACAATGTAGCGCAGGGGTTCTCAAACTGCGGCCCTCCAGCTGCTGCAGGACTACATCTCCCATAATGCTCCTTCAGCTAAGGGGCTGGCTGAGGAGTATGGGAGATGTAGTCCTGCAGCAGCTGGAGGGCCGCAGTTTGAGAACCCCTGATGTAGCGGAATACCCTGGGCTCTAAACAAATAATAATAATCAGAGTGGGAATGAAGTCCGCCGAGCGGAGTCGGAGAGCGCAGGATGTGCGGAGCGTTAGTACAGATGGTTGAATCAATACCTCGGTGATACTCGGTGCTCAGCGAAGGAGATTTTTTACCCCTATCTGTAAAGAGTTCTCAAGGACTGGAGATGGAATCCATTCATCTTCCGGTGGTTAGGATGGGGTTGTAGTGATCAGTATTCACCACTAGGTGGCAGTATGGTACTGCGACATCACCGCCGCGCTGCAAACTAAAAAAAACATTCCATCTCCTGCTTATTTGCCTGGATTTTGGTCTATCACGTCTTAACTTATGGACAAAAATAATGTCGTTTATTTCTGTTTATTCAGGAAATGTATACTTTAGCTTTTTAGTTTTTATTACCGTATATATTTTTTTATACATTTTTTTATTTTTTTATTTTGTTAGTTTTTGTTCTGTTATTTAAGGATTGGTTGGGTTGCAGAAGATTGAAAGGATAAGGATGGCTGTTGTCGTAAAAAAAACAACGGCAAGAATGAATGCACAATGGATTTGCAGATGGGCTCCAGAGTATATAATGGGTACTTTGGGTACAAATACGCAAGTTTTGGTACAGATGGAAAAAATAATAATAATAATAAACAAACATGTTGTAAAATGCCCTATTTCGTTACATAAGAGGGGTAATTTACATTGAGTAAATAGTAATGATAAGAATAAAAATAATTGGGGCTCCCCCAGAGCGCTTCTCCTTCATGGAAAAAAAGCTGAGCCAACCCTGTATAATGTATAGATAAATCAGTGAGCCGGCCCCCTGTATAATGTATAGATAAATCAGTGACCGGCCACCTGTATAATGTATAGATAAATCAGTGAGCCCCCCCTGTATAATGTATAGATAAATCAGTGACCGGCCCCCTGTATAATGTTATGTTTTTTGTAGAAAACGGAATAAAATTGGAAGATTTGGGACTTTTGCGTCTCCACCTTCATCCGTAATGAGCTCAGGTGCCTCCGGCCCCCTTCGCAGTCCCATGCAGGTTAAGTGGTGTCTCCTGCGCTAAACGCTGCCCGTTCGCATGATTTAACAATAAATTCGGCAATTTCTGTAGGTCTCCCCCGCTGGAAATCGCGTCTCCGCGCGGAGGAACGACTTTCTAAAAGAACTCCGGAAGAACGTTCAAAAGAAAAGAGAAGGAGATGCTTTGAAACTTAGTGATCAGCGGCCTTTGTATTGGACTGGGGAGGGGGAGGCCATGGATCATGGGAGTTGTAGTTAAAATGGGCACTCCCACTGTACCTCTTGTTACAATTACTTAACCCCTTCATGACAAAGCCCGCACATGTACGGGCTGACAATGCATTGTTTTTAATGGGCTTAAGGACAACCCGCTGTCCTTAAGAGGTTAAATAAGCAACTGCACTTTTTTTGCCCCATAATATAATGTTTTCAGGCACCCCAATCTACTAAACAACTCCTTATCATACTGCCTGTGGGAAATAATAGAATGGCTCAGTCTTAATCATCCAGCTGGACTCTCTGACTAATGAAAGTCTATGGAGGGACGGACTTCATTAGCATCGCCATAAAGCATCAGCTCAGTGCGGTGTTTGAGCCGGGAAAGTCACCCAAAATATCACATGACTGACAGCAACGGCGGCTCCAGGTTGACTTATATTCTTCCCTATAAGCTACCCCCAGTATAAATATATAACGAGGGGCGTTACCCTCTGCCAACAGAATGTTCTCCTGATAAAGCGTCTTGGGAAGGGAAGTTTCATACCTGCCAGGTGTCCTTGTTTTGTTGGCCTAGTCCCTTGATCCCCTGATGGCCCTCTCCCCCCCTATGCCCCTCTCTCCTCTCCCCTGATGCCCCTCTCCCCCCCCCCCGATGCCCCTCTCTTCTCCCCTGATGCCCCTCTTTTCTAGGAGGTCAGAATGTTTGCTGGGTATGAGCGGATCGCAGGGTTCTACAGCCCTAAAAGCCCCCATAATGTGTATAGAAACAGCAGGAAAATCAGAACCGGTGGGATATAAAATATACATTGTGTTGGACGTGGTGGCCCCTGTCAGCTTGGCCCATAATGCTGATCTTGTAGGGATTATGGGGACCCCGCGGCTTCAGGGGCCATGTGGTAAATAGTTTAGAAAATTAGAGCGTGTATGTGAAGCAGAGGTAGGCCCCAACGTCTGTATACGTAATATACCAGCATGACATATACATTAAACACATAGAACCCGCTGCATTTAACCTGCGCTCAATAGCTTCTGCAATAAAGAGCTTTTAAAACCCCCGTAAAATAAAGAAGCCGCTGTTGAATTAATGTTTCCCTGCAGAATGGAAACGCCGTACGGGTAATGATGTCATACCTTTAAATTATACAGCAACATTTAGCAATAATGCAAGTGTCAGCTAATGGAACATTTATTTAGGGTGGCAGCGCTACCTTTCAAAAGTTTGGGGTCACCTGGAAATTTCCTTGTCCATTAAAATAACTTGAAATGGATGAGAAATCCAGCGCAGACGGGGTTAATGCTGTAAATAAGTATTGTAGCTGGAAATGGCTGATTTGGAATGGATTATTAAATCGTGCGCCGATTTGAATCTCTGTAATAGGATCAGAGGAAGTTACTCGCTGATTGCTGCCACAGCAGTAGCTCATTACAGCCAATGTGTAGCATTCAGAAGAGTGAGGACTTTTTACATGACTCCTACTTCAGCGGTATATGATGTAATGTAGGAGAAGCATCGTGGCTTCTTTTAACTCCTTCATGACCTTAGGACGCCCTAAGGAACCTATCCCAACTACCCTAAGCAAATAATCGGACATTAAAAAGGTTTTTGCACCAACAGGGATATTTCCTGTTTTATAGATTTTCCTTCAGTAAAGACTCAAACCTTAATCAGTCGTTGGTCTCGTCTTAGATTCAGGAGCCGTATGTCTATCCCATGCATGTTTAATACCCTCACTGTATTACCCTTTACCACCTCTGCTGGGAGGCTGTTCCACTTATCTACCACCCTCTCAGTAAAATAAAACTCCCTATGGCAACTGATCAATGGCAAGTTTTACTTTCTGAAGCCTGAAAAAGTTAACATTTTAAAATGATCTGTGTATTTTATTACAACATAACAGTGAGACTATTTGTTTTATTATTTTTATTATTATTTAATTTATAATAATAATAATAGTAATAAAAAAGATCATACCGGATTAAATTAAAAAAGAAAACATGATAAACTTTGCATATAGGTGTAAGAATTACCATATTTGCTCGATTATAAGACGAGGTTTTTTTCAGCGCAAATGCTCTGAAAAATACCCCTCGTCTTCTAATCGGGGTCGTCTTCTAATCAGACCTCAAATAGAGGTTTGATTATGAGACTAAGATCCAGATCCCCCGCACCGCTGCAGGGGACCTGGATCCTCCTGCCCCCCCCCATTTAACACCCCCCCACACACACTTACCGGTGCTTCCTGCTGTATTGCCGGGGCAGCGGGTTGACGTCTACGCGATACGCGTACACAACGTCCGCTGCAGCCGGAAGGAGGTGTGGCTAGCAGCGGGGGTTTGTCTGCGTCCGTCGCGCATACCTTCCCCGACTGTCAGAGATCAGAGTTCCCCGGTGCAGGGCCGCGGCCGGGCCAGCCAGGGCCGAATTGACTTAGGGGCTAATGGAGCTGCAGCTCCAGGCCCCTACCTTAAAATAGGCCCAGTCAGGACCGGACTGACTGGGCCTATGCGGTCGTCCTTAACACAGGGCAAAAGGGGCACCTGCCCCTCAAGCCTGCAGCAGCTACGACTGGGCCCGCTACTTACCGGCAGACGCGCGCGAGCAGCGTCCCTTCCACGGCCAGGGGGACGCAGGAATCCAACAGAGCCATGTGACGTACGTAACGTACGTCACATGACCCTGCTGTGCGTCTGCTTCCCCTGTGCAGATCCGCGGAAGTCTGCGAGCTGCGCGTGCATCATCGTTTCAGGTAAGGGGGTGAGGGAGGCTGTATGGTGTATGTGAGATTGAATGAAAGAGTGAATTAATGAGTATCTGTGAAAGAGTGAGTGAATGAATGTTTGTGAATGAGTATATGTAAATCAGTATCTGAATGAGGGAATTAATGAGTATCTGAATGAGGGAATTAAGGAGTATCTGAATGAGGGAATTAATGAGTATCAATGTATGAATGAATATCTGAATGAGTGAATGATTATCTGTGAATTAGTGAATAAATATTTGTGAACAATTGAATGAATATGTGTGTGTGATAGCATGGATGTGTAAGGGGGGGCAAATATGCCACAGGCAGGCTGTTATGGTGGCAAAGTTGCCACAGGCAGGCTGTTTTGGTGGCAAAGTTGCCACAGGCAGGCTGTTTTGGTGACAAAGTTGCCACAGGCAGGCTGTTTTGGTGGCAAAGTTGCCACAGGCAGGCTGTTTTGGTGGCAAAGTTGCCACAGGCAGGCTGTTTTGGTGGCAAAGTTGCCACAGGCAGGCTGAGTGAAACCGTCTGTGGAAACCCTCCGGATGCGGGTGTCAGTGTAGCAAAGCCTGTCCTGGTATTTGTGATTGGGTGTCAGTGTGGCAGAGCCTGTCCTGTTGTGTGTGTGTTTGGGTGTCAGTGTGGCAGAGCCTGTCCTGGTGTGTGTGTGTATGTGTGTGTGTCGGTGTGGCAGAGCCTGTCCTGGTGGGTGTGTGGGTGTCGGTGTGGCAGAGCCTGTCCTGGTGTGTGTTTGTGTATGGGTGTTGGTGTGACAGAGCCTGTCCTGTTGTGTGTGTGTGTGTTTGGGTGTCGGTGTGACAGAGCCTGTCCTGGTGTGTGTGTGTTTGGGTGTCGGTGTGCCTGTCCAGAGCCTGTCCTGGTGTGTGTGTCTGGGTGTCAGTGTGGCAGAGCCTGTCCTGATGTGTGTGTTCGGGTGTCAGTGTGGCAGAGCCTGTCCTAGTGTGTGTGCGTGTGTTTGGGTGTTGGTGTGGCAGAGCCTGTTCTTGTGTGTGTACGAACACAGAAAAGAACCCCAGCACGCCAATCAGCTTCCAATCCTTAGGTTACTTTACTCAAAGAAAGCAAAACAAAAAAGCAACATTCCGGCCAAACAGGGTCTTTGTCAAGCTCAAACGGCCCTGTTTGGCCGAAACGTTGCTATTTTTGTTATGCTTTCTGTTTTTGTTTTGCCCTTTTTCCTGCTAGCTCCCAGCTTCCTGGGAGTTGAGTGCTGAAACATTTCTTCTTTCTTTAACTGTCCTGGTATGTGTGTGTGTTTGGATGTCGGTGTGGCAGAGCCTGTCCTGGTGTGTGTTTGGATGTCGGTGTGGCAGAGCCTGTTCTGGTGTGTGTTTGGGTGTCGGTGTGGCAGAGCCTGTCCTGGTGTGTGTGTCTGGGCGTCGGTGTGGGAAAAGCCTGTCCTGGTGTGTGTGTTTGGTTATCCGTTTCCTTAATTTACAGTGGGAACTATTTCATTTTAACTTATCCAGAGATAAAATGCCCTCCTGAATTTGTAGTGACTTCAGGGGACAAAACATTCAAGGCCCTGAAATCACCCTGAAATAGTGGAAAAGATAAGGTATTGTGTTATTTACTCTATAATATTTATTTCAAGGATTAGTCGCACTAAATTGTGGCTTCAGGCTTCCCATGTTGAATGACCAAGTATTATGTATATGTACGTACATGTATATTTTTTCATAAAAATGGGCTGCTCAGTCTGAAATGCCCGGGCCTATTTTTTGTCCCAGTCCGGGCCTGTATACAATATACACACACACATATACGCGCTGGGTTCTGCTGTCCCCGGGGCCGGGTACCACGTTTTCAGCGATCTATTGATTCGGGAAGCCTATGACAGTAATTTATGCGGAAATGCAGAATTTTGCTTCGGCGCAGGGATGGGGGTCAGGGTTCTGCGGTTTCACCAGTGTTTTGACAGTAATGAGGTTGTGTTCCGTCTGCGATGGCGGAGAACAGCAGACAGGTTCTAATCTTTCGATACATTAATCCAACACGCAACATGACAGCTCGACAACTATATATTAGGGCCATTTTTTAAGCTCCTCCTAATTCGCTAGCTTTTTTTCAGTTTATTAACCCTTAGGGTCTCGGATGAGAAATGAAGAGCCCATTGGGCCATTAAGGGTTAAAAGGATAGACAAGTGAAGAGAGAGAAAAAAGAAAGTGACCATCAGAACTATTTAATATATATTTCCCATGATGCACTGGCTGTAGTATACAGTAATATTACAAGAGTTTAGTTCCACGGGCTGGCTAAGCATGATGGGAAGTGTAGTGCTGGTACCCAACAGGTTGCGTATATTTGGCAAATGTATCATTTGGAATCAAAATAGCGGTTTGTGTTATTTATATCTTTTTTTTCTTAATACGCATGTTTTATGGATGCGGCACCGGCCCCAATCGCATGTAAATATTACGCATTAAAAATACATTTGTGGAACATGTGCCGCGCTGAAATGAAATATGCAGTTTTAATCAGGGTGGGCCGGGCACCGATTTCCGCTCCACGGCACCCGAATTACCTAGTGAAAAATTGATGTGTGAGACGGCTGCGGAGAGGAACGTCTCCGGGTCTCATATCTGCTCAGCAATCCGGCCTCGGCGCTGCATGGCTTATTCCTGACTTTAAAGGGTACATTTACACTGAGCCGGACTCTTAGGATGCAGAACCATTTTATTGCCCCTCAGTCTCAAGACGTTACAGTTATAACCCTCTAAATACCTCTCTATGGGGCATTGGCTTCCATCCTTGGCGCTTGGCGGGGGGTACGACACAGTGGAATTGTTGCCCCAGTGGCATTGATATCCTATTCCTATATGGTGTTAGATATTGTAATGACTTAGATCTTATCCTGCTGCCTTCAAACACAGCAGCTGAAGGGTTAATGGGCCATTAATGCTCATTTTTTATTTCATGAAGCCCATGGACATGCTGTGGACTGTTCACAAAAGGTTATTTGGGCCAAGTCGACTCAGATGTTTCAAGCCGAGTAACTTGTCTTTTCATTAAAGGTGAAGTTGACCACCTGCCAACTTGTAAGAAATTGTTATGAAAAGTTCAACTGGCAGACTCCACGACCAACTCAACTGGCAGACTCCACGACCAACTCAACTGGAAGACTCCACGACCAACTCAGCTTGTAGACTCCACGACCAACTCAACTGGCAGACTCCACGACCAACTCAACTGGAAGACTCCACGACCAACTCAGCTTGTAGACTCCACGACCAACTCAACTGGAAGACTCCACGACCAACTCAACTGGAAGACTCCACGACCAACTCAACTGGAAGACTCCATGACCAACTCAGCTTGTAGACTCCATGACCAACTCAACTGGTAGACTCCACAACCAACTCAACTGGAAGACTTCATGACCAACTCAACTGGCAAACTTGACGACCGACTTAGCTGGCAACCAAATAAACTGATGAACACAACAAGCAACTCGACTGATGGATTCAACGACCATCTCACCTGCCAGACTCGATGTTCCGCTCAACTGACAGCCTTGACAACCAATTTAACAGGAACTCAACAGGTGATTCTCAACATCCATCTTGACAAACCTCTACACAACTAGTTTCAAGTCAAGTTTTGTAACATGACAACTCAATCCTTAATGAAAAGGCCACAAAGGCTTTACTGCCCTGCTCCACCACATCTAATAGGTATTTGTTGCCCCATCTATCCTCTGTCCTACACATTATATCAAATAAAGTAATTCTGGATGTCCAATACATATTGTAATACATACTAGTCTTCATTTCCATTTTTCGTGTTCAAACACGTCGAAGCCCAGATTTGACGTTAATCCACCTTCTGATGATTATAAAAAGCTAATTTTGTTTTCAACTTTGAACATTTAAACCTTTTTTTTGCATGCCAGCTGTATAATTGCAATTATGTATCAATTCAGACAAAACTGGCAAGAAACTTTCTTCGTTTGGGTCCAGGTGAAGTATTCCGACGTCGTGTAAAATGACAAGTGGGAACACAGTGGAGATCGTTTTTACACGAAGCTCTGCTGTTGGCGTCTCTGAGTGTTGGTGGCACAGGTGCGCTCGCTTGGAGTGCGCTTAAAGTATAGTAATGATTCCAAAAGGGGCATTAAAATCATGTCAATTCTTTATACCTGATTACGCTTCAGAAGTAGACGTTCCCAAGATTCTAATTGTCAAATATTAAATCTGACTTCAAGAAGAAATAGAAAAGAGACCCTAATTACAATTAATTTGGTTTTCATTGGAATTAAACGTATTTATGTAGATAAATGGATCCAGCAGCTTAATTAGAAGGTCAGAAATCACAAGTAAACCATTTAATATTTTTATTAGTGATATTACAGAAGGTCTTAATGGAGGAAAAAGTCAAATGGGAAATAATTTAAGTAAATTAGAAGAGTGGGGGAGGGGCTTCTGCTGCAGGGTAACGTGGATAAATGTAAAATAACGCACTTGGGCCGTAAAAATCTCAACTAAGATTGGGGGCTGCGCTGTTGGTGACATCGGGGACTTGGAATCAATTATTATGGTAAGCGGACAATTGAATAAATAGGTAGGAAAAAGCAAGCAGGGTTCTGGGTGTATAGAGAGGGGCATTAGTAGCAGGAAGACAGGGTTGCTCATCTGCAGCATTGGGGGGCAATTCTGGAGACCCCATCCGCAGAAGGATAGAGACACATTGAGGATCAGAGGAGGGCGACTAAAATGGGGAATGATTAACGGTAGAAAAATAAGCAGGAAAGAGTAAGAGGTCTCAATATGTCCAGCTTCGGAGAGGAGACGGAGGGGATGGAAGAGAGAAAGAGTGGTAGATAAGTGGAACAGTCTCACAGCAGAGGTGGTAAAGGCTAATACAGTGAGGGAATTTAAACATGCATGGGATAGACATACGGCTCCTGAATCTAAGATGTGACCAACAGGCAGACTAGACAGGTTGATCTGTCAGCAGGTTCTATGTTTCTATATTAAGTCATTTTATATTATTTTATATTATATTATTATATGTAACGGCAAATATTCAATAATATTCCGCAAACAGACCTACAGGGCCAAGTAAAAAGCAGAATTAGTAATAGGGCCGGGGTCACCTATCATCGGATGAGTCTGGGATATGACCTCGCCCGCTGCAGGTTAATAAATCTCATCTTCCCAGGAATCAGCACCGAAAACGTCTGGGGAAATTTGCCAAAATAAGACAACTCTTCCCAAAGCCAAGTCTTCTATGTTTTATCGTAAGTTCTCTGATAACTTCCCTGGCAATGCTCTTCTTTATTAATATTATTATTAATGATGTCAATGGGCTTCATTTCCAAGGAGAGCGCGATTTCATCCTTACGTGGAATCGATCAGCTTATTCCTGCCTGCGAAAAATAACTCTGCCGGTTCCAGCCGCCGCCAACGTAAATAATGCGGCTGCACTTTGCCAGCTCATCAGATTGTAGAGAGAGCAGAGACCCCGTCCGCATCCGACCGCGTGCTCAGCTTTTACTTTCATCTCTGATATTCTCCCGGATTGCACTGTTCTTCATATCAGAAAAAAGCCTCGAAAGGGAAGCGGCCCCTTCAAACCCCTCCTTACCCCCAAAAACATTTTATTATATTTATATACAGTAATATAACCCCCCAGCTCTTATACAGTAATATAACCCCCCGCGCTGTATACAGTAATATAACCCCCAGTGCTGTATACAGTAATATAACCCCCCAGCGCTGTGTACAGTAATATAACCCCCCAGCTCTGTATACAGTAATATAACCCCCAGCGCTGCATACAGTAATATAACCCCCAGCGCTGTATACAGTAATATAACCCCCAGCGCTGTATACAGTAATATAACCCCCAGCGCTGTATACAGTAATATACCCCCCAGCGCTGTATACAGTAATATAACCCCCCCAGCGCTGTATACAGTAATATAACCCCCCGCGCTGTATACAGTAATATTACCCCCAGCGCTGTATACAGTAATATAACCCCCAGCGCTGTATACAGTAATATAACCCCCAGCGCTGTATACAGTAATATAACCCCCCAGTGCTGTATACAGTAATATAACCCCCCAGCGCTGTATACAGTAATATAATCCCCAGCGCTGTATACAGTAATATAACCCCCAGCGCTGCATACAGTAATATAACCCCCAGCGCTGTATACAGTAATATAACCCCCCAGCGCTGTATACAGTAATATAACCCCCCAGCGCTGTATACAGTAATATAACCCCCAGCGCTGTATACAGTAATATAACCCCCAGCACTGTATACAGTAATATAACCCCCCAGCGCTGTGTACAGTAATATAACCCCCAGCGCTGTATACAGTAATATAACCCCCAGCGCTGTATACAGTAATATAACCCCCAGCGCTGTATACAGTAATATAACCCCCAGCGCTGTATACAGTAATATAACCCCCAGCGCTGTATACAGTAATATAACCCCCCAGCGCTGTGTACAGTAACTAAAGTCTAAATTGGTAAAAACCTGGTTTTATTTAATTTTGTCCCAATAAACTCCCTTTATCTGCAGACCTGGAGCTGCCGTTGCTGTCAGTCATGTGATATTTTGGGTGATTTTCCCGGCTCAATCACCACACTGAGCTGACGCTTTATGGCGATGCTAATGAAGTCCGTTCCTCCATAGAATTTCATTAGAGTGTCCTGATGTGTGATTAAGACTGAGCCATTCTCATGTTTCCCATAGGCAGTATGACTTAGGAGTCAAAGTTTTGGCCATTAAAGGCAGTTTGAAGTAGCCCACATCTGCTCTAAGAAGTCTTGGTGACCCCTTAAAATCTAAAAAAAACCCCATCTCTTAGATGTTGCAATTGTACGACCAGATCCTCCGCTTTGTCTCAGGACACCTATACGTGTCACATACACTCCTATGTGGTCGCCCGGAAATGTCATATGGCTGGCTGTGCGTTATGAGAGTTGGAATCCTCCATAGCTTTTCCCTGTGTCTAATGGCCCGTTTTCCTCTCCATTCAGAGAGGAAAGCATTATCTCAGAAGCCTAAACGTATCCTGGGGTCCGAAGTCTTATTTCGGTTGCTTTTTTCCTCCTTTATTTCTCCGCCGTTTTCTGATCACGCTGGTCCTAGGAATTCAGTCTCCTTGGTAACCCAGCCGCAATACCCTCTAAATTACTCCGATCTGCCTAACCTCGCTCCCCAGCCGCACGCTAACTGCCTCTCATTCGCACAACTTACCAAACATTTCATTTTTTAACATTTTCAAAGAAAAAAACACAAAATCCTCCCTCATTTATACCGAATGGACCAGAATTATAGCTTCTCGTCTGCTGGAAATGGCGAGTTTTAACAGAATAAGTTAGTAAAAAAAGCGTTTACTTTCATCGTACCTCCCAAGTGACCCGTGCAGCTTGTCCAGTCCTTCCCTCTACTGACCTGATGCCCCTCCCTCCTACCCTTATACCCCTCTTTTCTAGGAGGTCAGAGTGTTTGCTGGGTATGAGGGGATCGCAGGGTTCTACAGCCCTAAAAGCCCCGATAATGTGTATAGAAACAGCAGGGAACGGCTTTATAAATTAAACGGGGGAAATAAATCCCATTATTCTTCTAAATGCCCCACTCAGAAATAGGGGCAAAATCACATTAAGAGTCTTGGTAAAGCCCTGCTTCACATGTAGACTATTCCTCGCCCTGAGATATCTGTGATAATAGCGTTACGGAGGGACCTGCGCGGCTGGAAACGATCTCTAGCGCTAGAGGCTCCTGCGCCATCCAATAAAACAACGCGGGGAGAGAACAGGAAGCGGCTTCCAACTTCCTGCTCAGGCTGACGGGAGGGAGAGAACAGGAATCGGCTTACAACTTCCTGCTCGGGCTGACGGGAGGGAAGAGAACAGGAAGCGGCTTACAACTTCCTGCTCAGGCTGATGGGAGGGAAGAGAACAGGAAGCGGCTTACAACTTCCTGCTCAGCTGACAGAATGGAGAGAACAGGAAGCGGGTTACAACTTCCTGCTTGGGCTGACAGGAGGGAGAGAACAGGAAGTGGCTTACAACTTCCTGCTCGGGCTGACCAATAAGATTCTGATACAGTCTGCACGGAGGGATCATGGGAAACAGAGGGGAATGTCAGAGCCGGGAAGTAGATATTTCAATAAATGTAAGAATGTAATATTGAATCCAAGTGGTAATAACATGTGATATAACACGTGAGGGTTTTCCGTGTCGGAGCGATCTGTCTCCCTCCTTAAATTCACACATGAAGAATATCCTCAAAATCCATCATCGCAGCAATTAAGGAGAAATCTTTATTCCTTCCGTATGCAAATTATATGAAATATTCATAAGAGTGCGATCGCGCTCGCTGCTTTCTTGTTGTTTTCTGCGGCAGAAGGAACATTCTTGAAAAAAATCCTCTGAAGTTAATTAGGGAACAAACACTTATTCGCATTCCCTCGCACTCGACTCAAACCAGCCTTTATACTGCGGCTTTTACCGGCCTCTCCTCTCGTTCGGGTTTTTTTATACATTTTTCGAGGATTTTATTGGTTTTTATCTACATTTGTTGTAATGGAACAATCCTGTCGCTACACAGCTACACCGGCTACATATGATCTCCAAAGGACGCGGTCGCCGCTTCACAGATCTCTGGGCGGACATCACCTGGGGTATTGGGGGCAGTTCTGGGAACCCCCCATCTCTAGAATGATACTGACATTCTGGAGAGAGTTCAGAGGAGGCGACTATGGGAAATGGTTTACGGGAGGAAAATTATCAGGAAAGACCAAGGGATCTCAGTATGTCTGGTTTGGGGGGAGAGAAGAGAGAGAGGGGATGAGAGAGTGGATGGGAGAGAGGGGGAGAGACAGAGAGAGAAGGGTTGGGAGAGACAGGAGAAAGAAGGGTAATGTCAGAGAGACATTTAAGTTCATAAAGAGGTTAGAAAGTTTATTTCAGAGAGGGGAAAAGGCCAGAGATGGAATAGAAGGAAGTTTTACTTTACTGTGCGGGTGGTAGTAGTGGATTAGCCTCCCAGCAGAAGTGGTAGGGGGTAGTACAGTGAGGGGATGTTTCATGAGTTGTTGTCCCCGTTTCACTTGGTAAGAATGTTTCATTTTTAAAGACGTTCCTTTCAGCCGCGGATATCAGGTGTATTCTCGACAAGAATCTTATCACATTAAAAACAGACCCAGGTAATTCATTCGCATCCATATTCATTCTGCGTTATGCTAATCGGCAAAAACACATTCTTTACATTATCAAACGCCTGATTTATTTTGGAAAGGTAGCGGCAGCCTGACGCCCCGCGGTAAAACCTTCTCCTGGAAACCGCAAGGACGGATTTCATGAACACTTAAAGGGACAGCGTAATAACAGAGAGCGTTACATGACACGTTGGGACCTCGGAGGTCTTTTCCTCAGACGGCGCTTAACAATTAGGGAGCGATAACTTATTGAGGAGGAATAATAAAGCAGGATCAGGTGTTTTGTAAATCTGCAAAAACAAACATCACACAACAAACCACAAAATGACTTATGATTATTACTAGTTCTCCCATCACAAAGATCCAGCACCCCCCCTATGCCGCCCTTAGTCACAATGAGAAGGCTGAGGTTCTTATCTCACAGATGTTTAATGCACATATCAGGTTCCAACTAAGACAGTTACATCAACACCGTAGAACTAAATAAAAATAAATAAGAAAGACAAATCATCAGACATACAGTCAATTACATCAAAAAACACATGACTGGAAACTCATAATTAGACACAAATACACCTACATACCACTTTTGCCTGCTTGTGAACTAAGAGAGGGGTGTGTATCTTGAATTTTCTTAATCAGATGGCTTATGATTCTGAAAGATAACTTTATGACTTCTGATGACAAGACCATTCAATCCTTTATGTAAGTGATTTGTAACAATGCATTATGGGAATAAAATACATTGACAATTATGCTCACAAGCGCCATCTAATGGACACAGAAAACTTTGTGGCTGCAAACACACTCCCACCATCACAACATGTGATTCTTAAAGGAGCTGATATTATAACACATAACTTAACATGAACATTTAGAGGAAACGCATTTTGCACACATTAATCAGATACAATCACGTTACCCTTCCGTTAATCAGCTTCAAGTAATAACACTGTTTTGTGTATGGGTCTTTCTAGATACACTGGCTTACTAGTGCGTGTGCCCTTGTTATCTATTGTTGTGTCACTAACAAGAAGTTTCAGTTTTCTGACCCTGCCATCAGTTCCTGGGAAGACATCTACCACTTTGGCTAGACCATCATCAACATAAAAATTGCGTTGTAGGAACTTCACTGTAGCTTGATTAAATTTGCCTTCACCTTGTGTGGCAAGGTGCTTGAACCCGAAGTTTGCACATCCTGGCGAGGAAGCAGCTCCAAACAGGTGAACCTTCATTCAATACACTGAAGGTAGGGTCTCCATGTTGCCTTCTTCCCACCACAGGAACCTGAGGTAGTCTCGATCCCTTTGAGCAACATGAAACTGATGGAACATACGCTCCACATCACACATAATGGCCACTTGTCCTTTCCGGAAACGGCACAAGACCCCAACCAGAG
The DNA here is from genome assembly GCA_029215755.1 of Spea hammondii. Taxonomy (NCBI): domain Eukaryota; kingdom Metazoa; phylum Chordata; class Amphibia; order Anura; family Pelobatidae; genus Spea; species Spea hammondii. Next base: position 3,683,183 of record JARDYJ010000002.1, read on the forward strand.
TATTTGTGAGGTCAGGCCCAGTCAGTAGATGTTCATTCAGGGAAGTATTCTGAAATCTTGCTGAGCAGTCAAAGACGACTCTGATCTTGCCTGGTTTCTGGGGGTGATAAACCCCATGGTGAGGGATATACCATGATGGTTGCCTGTTTATCTCCATCTTTGGAACCCTTTCTGCATCGCCTCTTACTATCATGTCCTTCATGAAAGCCACGTAGTCCCGGTAGTATTGCTCATCTTTCTTCAAACGTTTTTCTAGGCATTTGAGTCTATGTTCTGCACAAGCCTTGTTGTTTGGCAATTCTGGTCGCTCATCTTTAAAAGGTAATGGCATCTCATAGTGTCCATCCTGATTTTGTTTGATACTGTCTTTTAACGTTGCTAGAAACTGTAGGTCTTCTTGTGACATAGAGACTTCTTCATTATTACTTTCAACAAAGTCTGACTCAAAAACCTTCAGTATATCTGCTGAAGTGATGATTTCCTTTACTTTGTTCCTACACACAAAGTAGACTTCAGACTTGATTTTGTGAACTGGGTCAACAGCTGGTAGAACTTGCTTCATAATAATCCTATGACTCACACCGATTTCATCTTCATAGCCACTGTCGGGGTTATTATATCCGATAATGCTCCAACCTAACACAGATCTCTGTGCAAATGGCTGGTCTTCGTTACCGCTGAGAACCTCTCTGGGCATTAAAGCTTGAGGACAGTTGTAGCCTATCAACAACCCTACTTCACAATCAAGTTCAGGAGACATTTCATCTGCAAGATGTTCTAGATGTGACCAATTCCTTGCGGTGTCACATGTGGGTATATGTGATCTATTGGCAGGTATGTAGTCCCTGGTATAAGTTGTTGGTAGATTGATTCTTATTTCAGACTTGATGCCTCTTACTTGTAGTCCATTCAATTTGTGGCTAGATACAACCTTTGTTTTAGAAGTTATTGTAGAAATTTTGAGCTTGACTGGTTCTCTCTTAATATCAAGTATTTCAGCTGTGTCTTGTAAGATGAAGGTAGTGTCACTCTGGGTGTCTAGTAAGGCGTACACTAGGATCTCTTTATTTGGTTTGGCTATTGTTGAGATATATACTGGAATAACTGATGAGGTATGAGTGTTACTTCTTTCTTGAATAACTCTGTTGGACGTTACTTGCTTAGACTCGTGTATCCTCTGTAGTTCAGCTGTTCTTTCTGCAGGTCCTTGATTGATTTTTGACTGCTCTTGATCGGTTTTAACTCGTTGTTCCTGATCTTTATTCTGCCGATCTTGATGTAGGCATGTTGGGTGACGCCGTTCACATTTATCACACACACTTCTGGAGGTACAGTTTTTTGACTTATGACCGGTTTTGAGGCAACCAAAGCATAAGTTCTCTGACTTTACAAACTTCACTATTTCTTCAACTGGTCTTTCCATAATCTTATGGCACTTATGAAGAGTGTGGCCATGTCTCTTACAAAAGGCACACAGGACGCTAGTATTCTCCCTGGAACTTGTAGTGAATGTTTTGGCACTTGAGTTGCGAATGCGTTGAGAGTTAAAATAATCTTGATCGGTTTGCTTAGATCTTTCTTGTTCTGTTGGCTTTATCGCTTGCAGTGAGGTGATGGGGTTGCATGCAATTCTGGCTTCTTTATTAAGAAATTCAACAAAGTATTTGAAATCGGGGAATGCTTTGTGTTCATCTTGGAACTTTGTGACAGCTCTGTTCCAACGTGAACTCAACCACTCTGGTAGTTTTGCTGTTATCCTTTGATTTTCAACGCAGTCATTTAAAGCTTGTAAACCTTGAACATAAGGCATGGCTGAGTCAACACTGCTCAGGAAATCTACAAATTCACGGAGATCTTTGCTGTCTTTGGTGGCAATCTTATGCCATGCTTGTATTTTGTCACGATATGACTTTCCAACTACAAACGGATTTCCAAATCTGTCATCAAGTATGTCCCAGGCAGCATGATAAGCGGTTTCTGTTCCAACCATGAAGTGTCCTTCAATAGCTCTTTTTGCTGGGCCACTTACATACTTGCGTAAAAAGAAAAGCTTTTCTTGGGTTGGTAAGTTCTTGCGGTCAATTAATGTCTGGAAAGACAACTTCCAGTCATTATACTTCAGAGGATCTCCAAAGAAAATAGCAGGTTCTGGAATTGGAATCCTATTGGCTGTAATTGCTTCAACAAGTGCTTTCACAAGGTCATTAGAAGCATCATGAGAGGTAGTAAATATAGCTGATTGAGAAATAGGATCTTGGGTGAATTTAACCCTTTGAGGTGGATAAAGGGGTTGGTTCAAAGGAGCCTTTGCTTGGGTGAGCAGGAATGGCTGAGGAAGAGAACTTGGATCGCTTGGTTGAGAAACATAACCTTCCTTTGTTTGCTGAGGAAGAGAAGCCAAAAGCTGTTCTTCATCTTCCCTTTTGATACTTTCAGCATACACATGTAGCCTTGCTTGTGCTGCATTGTGCCTTTTTAGTTCCTCCAGTCGTTCCACTTCTTTCTTCTTCCTTTCCAACTTAATTTTTATACTGCTGCTTTCTGAAATAAATAGAGCTCTTTTTCTCGCACTCTCAGCTTCTATTTCCCTTTCTTGAGCTTCTCTCTCAGCTGTTAACCTTGCATCCTCTGCCTCAAGTTTTCTAATTTCCTCCTCATATTGATGTTGTGTATTCATTATTTTAATTACCTCTTGCGTCGCTGCTACTTCCGCTGCTGCTTCTTGTTTCTTCTGCAGTGAAGACTGACTGGACATCTTAGAACCAGATCTTAGCTTACTGGAGGTTGTTGAGATCATGCTGGACACAGTGGTTTCAAAAACTGACTCTGACTCAGGCCAGGGTATGTCTTCCAGATCGTTATTGAGAAAGCGTTGAGCCTTTTCATTTGCAGTGCTGGTAATTGCGTAGCACGTGTCATTTTTTCTCCGGATTTCAGGTTCAGGGCTTGAGATACTTCTTATGTCATCATAAATATGGTCGACCTCCGACTGAGTCGCATTAATGATGTTCACAACTTCAATAATCAATTCTGCTTCATCACTATTCTTAATGGCTCTTTTCAACCCATTGATGTGATATTTCCATCTTCTATATTTCTGTTCAAAATCCTTTTTTAGATAATTTAATTTGATGTCTTGTAGAGCTTTACCTCTTTCGGTGAGTATGCGTGTACGTTGGCTTCTTCTAATGTCTGGGAGCTGTGTATTACCTGTGCTCACTTGAGGCTGTTGCATTTGTGCAGCCACTTCAGCTTGCTCATCTGTATCAGCCTGCTGTGTATTGACAATGTCTTGTGCAGTGGTATCTGCAGGGTTAACTTCACTTGCGTTTGACATGCTAAATCTGTTCAGTACTATGTATTGCAATTTTTCAAAGGTAAAGACGTTCTAGTGCAAGCAATGGTAGCAATGCAACATAGCAATAAATGTCAACACACTTGAATGATATATGCACAAATAAAAATACTAAAATTTTAAGCATTTAGTCTGTTCTAAACATACCATATGTACATTTACTTATCAATTTAGTCTTTATAGCGTCTTATAAAGCCATCCAGTGAAAGAAAAATGTCCACTGTTGTCCTTAGAATAAATATGAAATTCCAGCACAATTAAACTTCAGTAGCAGTTAACAAGTTCTTCTGCTAATTGCACTAACTTAAAGGTGCTTCCTTGTTTAGCCTTTACTTGCTCACTGGCTGCTTCAGTCATTTAACTGTGATCACTCCCAATGTTATACTTCCCTTAGAAAACATGTGGCATCTCTTGATGGCGGTCTTCTGCATGCAGCTTTACCATCTCAAGGCCTTCACTGATGCAGTGAAGTGTTCTACTATGCCGCCCTTAGTCACAATGAGAAGGCTGAGGTTCTTATCTCACAGATGTTTAATGCACATATCAGGTTCCAACTAAGACAGTTACATCAACACCGTAGAACTAAATAAAAATAAATAAGAAAGACAAATCATCAGACATACAGTCAATTACATCAAAAAACACATGACTGGAAACTCATAATTAGACACAAATACACCTACATACCACTTTTGCCTGCTTGTGAACTAAGAGAGGGGTTTGTATCTTGAATTTTCTTAATCAGATGGCTTATGATTCTGAAAGATAACTTTATGACTTCTGATGACAAGACCATTCAATCCTTTATGTAAGTGATTTGTAACAATGCATTATGGGAATAAAATACATTGACAATTATGCTCACAAGCGCCATCTAATGGACACAGAAAACTTTGTGGCTGCAAACACACCCCCAACCGGGAAAACATGTCTCCACAGTGAGTTATGGTGAGGATACTGAGTCCACGGAACAATTAACCCCCAAAATATGAAAAAAAAACAAAGATTTGGAGAGTGTGGAGAGGAGGGAGAGAACGGGAAGGGATACGATGGAGACGTAGAGGGTGAGCTGGCATATAATCCAGCATATAAATCTGTATTGGGTTTTGGGGCTGATTCCACCAGTTCCTCCGCAGATCCAAGTTATAGGATGAAGTTGTTGATGTCATCCAATGATGTCATCAATTCACTAAAACCTGCAGATGCTTGTAATAGAGCATCTGTAAAAGGACATCAGAGACGAAACATCATCGCACCCTGGGTAAGGACAAGCGGATTACCCACCACTTTCTGAATGGTTTCAAAGACCCTTCTGCAGAGGTATAAACACGGGGCAAATATGGAACACTCCTCATTCCAAACTGCCCCTGATTCTAAACTGCCCCTGATTCTAAACTGCCCCTTGGGCTCAGTGTCCTAAACTAAAGTGTGAGGACATTATAAGTCTTGGAGGCTATAGAGCTTGTGTCCGAGTATGTGTCTCCCCCCCCTCCCCCCACACACTGCCCATTGATCATCCCAACATCTCTTCCCATCTCACCATAAAGCGTCGGAAGACAGGAACTTTTTGTAACAGAAATTCCCTTCCAGAGCCTTGGGGGATGTAGGGGGTTTCTGCTGGCCGTTGGCTTTTATCCGACCAAGGAACTAACATGGTGGAGAGAGTTGGAAGAAGTCCACTGCGCGTCTTCGTTTTCCTCTTCGGAATCTGGAGTGTTTGCTGAATACAAAGTATCGGGAGGACAAGAGGCTCCTAAACCCACCTGGAATTCCGGAACCTCGGTGCCGCCCCAACAAACAGGTGCCATGAGGTTCGGTGTTGAGTTGGTGGTGGCTTAAGCCCCGAACTGGGCTGCCCCATGGTAGGAAGGCTTCTAATAAATATCTAAATTGCTTATTTTAATCTCTAAACACCATTAAATGGGTTTATTTAGCGTATAGAACCGGCACATGTAGGATTTGGGAAATAGGTCACCTCTGTATGGGGGGCACAACGTTTCATGGCCCCAGAGCCTTGAGGTCTGGGTTCCCGTTGTAACCGTCTTCACTGTATTTTGCTTTCTTCAACCTTCACCAAAGAAAAGATACTTTAATACCCAAATAAATAATTATTCACGTAAAAACACATAGTCTTTTCCCCGCTCTTTATTCTAACGCCACAATGTTGCTAAAAAAATACATTTCCCGTTACCCAGCGCTCGCTGTTAAAAATAACTATTTTCTTATTCTAAACCGCACGTATTTTTCATACTCTCTCTGATAAAATCATGAACCATTTAGGCGAGAAATAAAAAAAAAAAAAAAAAAATAAAATAAAATAAACTGCGTTTCTTTGCTGATCAGTCGATCTCGAGTTGCCAGATAAGTTGATGATGGAAATTTGCTCCGGGGACGCGGCTGCCAAAGCGAATTGTAAATGCGATGCAAACAACAAAATGAAACGACTGAGTCTTCAGGAAAAATGTTACGAGAAGTGACAGTTAAGGTAAAAAGACTGGAAATAAAGCCGAGGTTTTCTGTAAAGCGCTTACTCGCGGCGCGTCGTGCCGCCCAGAGGTGACGCCGTGTCGCCGGTCGCGTGACGGTCGCGGGTAACAAGAAGTGAAAACCTGCCCCACGCCACCGGATCAACCACCGGATCAACCAGGATGACGGAACCGGATCCCACGGCTGCCACCAATCGGTAATCTGTGTGAATTCACATAAATAGAGTGTAAGCTCTTAAAAACAGGGCCCTCCTCACCTTATGGTCTGTCTACCCTTTGTACGGCGCTGCGGAATCTGATGGCGCTATATAAAGCTATAAATAATATATATATTCAACTTTGTACAAAAGAATGTTTAAAATATTATTATAATTTATTGTTATTAATAATAAAATATGAGAAAAAAAATTGCCTTTATCAAAAACAGACATTTCCTTGTATTAATAAAATAGGGGGGGCGTGGACTTCCTCCCTCGCTTGTGTTTAGGGGGGGCGTGGACCTCCTCCCTCGCTTGTGTTTAGGGGGGCATGGACCTCCTCCCTCGCTTGTGTTTAGGGGGGCATGGACCTCCTCCCTCGCTTGTGTTTAGGGGGGCGTGGACCTCCTCCCTCGCTTGTGTTTAGGGGGGGCGTGGACCTCCTCCCTCGCTTGTATTTAGGGGGGGCATGGACCTCCTCCCTCGCTTGTGTTTAGGGGGGGCGTGGACCTCCTCCCTCGCTTGTGTTTAGGGGGGGCGTGGACCTCCTCCCTCGCTTGTATTTAGGGGGGGCATGGACCTCCTCCCTCGCTTGTGTTTAGGGGGGGCATGGACCTCCTCCCTCGCTTGTGTTTAGGGGGGTCGTGGACCTCCTCCCTCGCTTGTGTTTAGGGGGGGCGTGGACCTCCTCCCTCGCTTGTGTTTAGGGGGGGCATGGACCTCCTCCCTCGCTTGTGTTTAGGGGGGGCGTGGACCTCCTCCCTCGCTTGTGTTTAGGGGGATACCGGTTGCTCCCCACCGGCTTGTCTGGGGTTCCGGGTTTCATACAGAAACAGCTTGCCTGGAATCCGGGTTCCGGACTGCCTTCGTAGATAAATATGCCGATATTTTAAGGCTATAATTATGGAAATGAGCTAAGACCTGAGCGACTCTCCAGCAGGGGTGGCCAGTCTCAGTTGCACTTTTTGTGAAAATAATGAATAACCCAAATTCTACTAAATCTGGTGAAATACCTACGTTTTATTCATAAAGCGCCTGCAGACACTCACGCTCGCACACTCACATCAGGTTAACATAAATTAACCTGTTGAGTGCTGGAGTGGGTGTGACAGGGCCAGGCTAGCTGGCTCATGTGTCATATGAAGTTTAGCCGGGTCACGGAGCACTTTTGTGTCCGGTTCTGTATACCGTGACCCGGTAATATATTATATTGTGTTTATTGTGTAACCGGCCCAGAGACTGATGTGGCTGCAGCTCCAGCCTTCAAAGAGACGATCCTATAATCTGGCTGGGGCTCTTAATCAGCCAACACAGCCCTGTCTGCCCAGACGGCACCCGCACTACAGGGGGGATAACACAGGTGGGGGAACCCATTGTATTCTGTAATCCCCTCACCTGATACATCCCCTGTATACTGATAGGATTTGTGATGGGATGTGGCTGATGGGATTGGGGGTTGGGTTCGGTACACATTGCATTGAGATTGTATATAAGTTCTGTGTGTTTGTAATAAAGGAGTTCTTCTTGGTTTGCTACGAATGGTGGTCTGGATGATCCGTGGATAGCTGAGTGCGATCCGTATGAGGGACTGACTGGTGATTCCTCAGCCCTCAAACAGGGGTACCCAGCCTTGGGTACGGTGACCCTGTAACAGTGGGAACCCGTGATACTTCATGGGTTAAGCAGCAGAACTTTATCCAGGAGGGGCCTGTTTGTCATATAATAGGAAGAGTTTGGGGACTGCGATGCCGATAATCCCTCACGGCGCTGCAAAGAAACACTATATTGTTTTTTTTTTCTCCCCAATGCTTTTGAGTGACAGCAACCATTATAGTGAATTAATTCAGCACAACAAGCCCCATGTGCATGCGCGCCGGCAGACGAAAACAGCGCTCTTCCCAGAAAAATGAATGAAAGGAGAAAAATACCTCTAAAAATATACAATCCCCGGCGGTTCATGCGCCCCCCCCGGGACGTTTTATTGTTTGATTGTTCCTTCCGTCTGTGATTCGCTGTAACTTTCTTCTCTTACATTTAAATAGATCATTGCTGTATCCGGGGGAACTTCCCAACATAACGGGCAATGAACATGCGCAGGCGCTGGAACTTCGGCCTAATCACACAGAGGTCGGGTCACATGGCCAGTCGGACTTTAAAATCCAGAACCTGGCGGCAGATCGGTCCCATCCGGCCCCCGTCTAGTCGCCCGTTTCTCCTGCTGTAAAGAGTCAAACCTTAATCAGTCGTTGGTCTCGTCTTAGATTCAGGAGCCGTATGTCTATCCCATGCATGTTTAATCCCCTCGCTGTATTACCCTCTACCACCTCTGCCGGGAGGCTGTTCCACCTTCCCTGTATTCCAGAGCCGTATGCCTATACCATCCGCGTTTAAATTCCCTCGCTAGATTAGCCTTGGGTGAGGAGGATAGAGGGTACAGGGTTTGGGGCCCAAAGCACATAAACTATATAAGATTTCATACCTCAGACGTCTCTTTCTCAAATTGATTCCATCAGAAGAAGAGACCTCTGAGCTCCACGTCTTTTTCTACATATAAAACCTATGGAAATGAATCACCGCCGAATGAATCCCCCGGGACTCCGCGCTGCGCTACGGCGTCTGCGGCCGACTCTGCGGTGCCAGGAACAGACGTTTTTCCCCGTTATTCTCTATGATTTTTCCGCCCCTCGTTATTAACGCCGAGTGATTTCTGACGTTTATCTGTAACTTTTCCTTCGTTATCCGGGTTTCTCTGTTGCTTAGCAACCCCCTATTCTTCAGATCGTCACCGCTGTCATTCCTGGATTCATCAGAGGATTCAGGTCGCCGAAGGATCCCAAACTTTCTCACAATTTGCCATTTTGCGTCGTTTTTACCAGAAATGATCGGCGATATTATCCGAAATTTGCGGACTCAGCAGGAACAGAAACTTCCATATATACCTGCATATCACCCAAGTGTCCCTGTTTCGTTCGGCCAGTCCCTCTTTGTGCCCCAGAGCTCCGTCGAGGCTCTCCGCGTGTCCTGGGTTTTGTTTCTTATTAATAACGCTGGATTTACAGCATAACCTTTACCACTTTAACGTCTTGGCATTTGCGGGGTTAATAAAGTCCCGATTTTGTAAGTTAACCCCAGAATTCGCCCCACCTGCCCCCCTCCCAGACGTTAATATTTGCCTTGAGATACATTGTATCAAATACTGGAACGTTTTCAAGTCTTTTAACCCCAGCTGGGACCGTTTTGGGTTCAGTTTCGGGTTATTAATCGTTTTTTTTTCCGCTCGCGCCCAGATGTTGCCGCTTACGGCTGTTTGTCAGTAAGACCGCGGCTTGTTTGCCGGGACGGTTATTAACCCTTGCATCGGAGTCACGTATCGGCACCGCAGCGGAGCGCGTTCCAGGGGCCGAGGGGAACGGTGCGCAGGACCGATCATCACAGAAATCAGGAAGGAAAGGAGACGCGGAGCGCAGCGTTTATCGTAAATCCTCGGCCCCGAGGAGCCAATCAGACACCAGTTTTGATGAAGAAGAAACGAAATTAGAGCGTCCGAGAGCAGCGACCAAATCCGCTTCCCCGACATTCTTAGATTGCTTTCCAAGTTTATTTAATGCCATGACGTGCCAGGCACATCATTGGTCATTAAGGGGTTAAATCTTCATGGCACCCCCTGCCAGTCAGCGAATCTCCAAGAGGGGGGGTCTCCATAAACACACAGAAAACGCCCCGGTTCATTTCCATTGGATCGCTTTCCTGCCAATCAGTGGTGTAAATCATTGGACCTTGAAGGAAAGAGTCTGCTGATGCTGTGGAGCTGCAGCTTCTCCCAAAGTGCTTTTTTCCCCCTAGGCCTAATAACTTCATATTAAAGTTGCATTAATATACATCCTGAACGTCCTGCGTGGGGCGCTGACACCCCCAACATTACTAAGAAATATAAAAGTTGGTTGAAATACTTCCAGTTCCGTCGAGGCCTGCGGATATATCGGTGAACCCGGCAGCAGACCGCGGCCGCAGCGCTCCGGAGGCCGCCACTAAACGCTAACAGAGCCGCTTCCCGCCGTCACGCGAGGTTTTTCCGTGACTTCGGCCGGTGGAGCCGCGTAAAGAGACTTCGTGTTTAATGTGGTGCAAAAGCGACCTCTGCCAGCTTCTCCCGGTTATTATGAAATCGGGGAGGAATCTGGAGCCGGCGGGGAGAATCGGGGTTTTCCCACAACTACAGAACATTAGATTTGGTTAGAAAGAGAACCTCAGTGATTCGTCTCGCTGATACAGACCAGAACCTGCCGGCCCCATCCGGCCCCCGTCTAGTCTGCCTGTCTTAGATTCAGGAGCCGTATGTCTATCCCATGCATGTTCAAATTCCCTCACTGTATTACCCTCTACCCCTTCTGCTGGGAAGCTGTTCTATGTATCTACTACCCTCACAGTATTTCTCACGATACTCCAGGATGATAATTCTCAAGTAGGTTATTTCTGGGGTTTAGCTCGGTGCGTCCCGCGTTAACTCCATAGTCTCACTCCTTTCAGCTGCGTCTTGCATCGTTGTTTCTGCTGATTTCTCCCCAAAGTTACTCCAGAACGGTTGAGCTTTTGCCCCGGTCGGTGGTCATTTAACTTTTTTATTTCCTTTCTCGGCAGCCCAGCGATGGGTCCATTGGGGGGGGGGGGGGGGGGGGGGAATGTTTTGCCTTGAACGATGTAATAAGAAGGTGATTTAATTAACCTTTCATTTGTCAGATCCAGTACCGGTTGCCTTAACTGCAGAGAAAGCAACTAGGGTGGCCCGTTAAACCCCCTGGTAATACTTAAAAAACTCACTGGAACGCTATTACGTTTTCATGGCTGAGAGTGATGAGAGTGCAGAAACACCTGGAAATGCAGCCGAGCCGAGGTCACACTCACCGGATCGCGGATCCAAATCCACAGATGTTTTATATTACAAGCCGGCAGGGGGGGGGATATCAGTTTCACCAAATAAAACAGATTATCCTCATCTGCGATTTAACCCATAGTTTAACCCCTTTAAGGCCAGAGGGGAGAGCAAACCAAACAGAAGATATTAACATGCCTTTGCAGATTTCGTTCCAAAATAAACATAGATTTTAGCCCCCCCCCCGTAAAGAACTTGATAATTATAGCGGGTTAATCCCATTCCGCTCTCCTGCGGATAGAGAGCGTTAATGAAAAGACTCGTCCGCGATATTAAATACCTTCAAATTTACGGCGGAATTTCCTCTGAGATAACGTTTTTTCCTCTAAACTTAAAACCCATTTTAATCCCGGCGATAACGCGAGTATTAAGAGTTTATGGAGTTAGAAGGGAAAGATTGGTTACATTTCCAAATTCCACCGGCCTCGGAGTGAAGTAATGGCTGATAATTAACATTTGGTGGAGAAAAAAAAATGGACCCTGTAACAGCAAAGGGTTATAAAAAGAAAAAAAAAAAGAAAAACAGCCAGAGGAGCGACTAATGAAAATAAATCTGACTAAAATGCACTTAATATAGTCGCGTCTCCCTATAATAAAAAGGTACCTGTAAGGGATGATAGGAATCATAGTGTATCAATGGCTTGTAGTCTTTAAATGGTCTAATCCATAATCTATTTCCATGTTCACCGGACTCCGGTGCATTTTATTGCATGCAAATCGGTGCAGGCGTTCTTTAGTTATTGGAGTTCTTTGGCGTCTCGGTTAGCTCCGCCCCCGGGCTCCCTCCACGGGAAACAGGAAGCGTTCACCGGTACACTTCCTGCACTTACATGCTAGTCAATAGGAATGGCCTTCGCTACTGATGTCAGTAGAAGATGGGCTTCCTCGCTCCACAGTAGAGTTTCTGAGCATGTGCAGGAAGTGTACTGAGGAATCCTTCCTGTTTACCGTAGAGGCAGCCGGGGGGCGGAGTTACAGGACACAGAAGTCACATTTTCAAACTCCAATAACTGAAGAATGCCTGCACTGATTTGCATGCAGTAAAAGGCATTGGAGACCGTAAAAAACCGAGCCCGACATGCATTTTGGGGAGTAGGAAGCAAAGGTAAAGCCACAAACACAATAGACACCAACAACAAAGTGCAGCCTTAGTGTTAGTATTTAGAGTTGTAAAGGTTTATATGCAGTTGATCAAAAAAGAAATCAAACTTTTGCTCCAAAACGTGGGATTTGCTTCTTATCTCGGATCAGCAGTTGGATTTTTGCTGCCTTCATTGCCGGTACCGGCTAAGGGAACGGGAGATGAGGGATGCTGGGAACTTGGATGAGCAGGAATTCAGCAGCCGGGGATCTCACGCTCTGCATGTTCTTAACATTGAAACATTACGTTTCAGATGGCAACTGCCAATGGACCATACCAAGTCCAGGTGTGTGGGGGGGTGTCCTATGTGGCACTTTGGCTTAGTTTAGTAATAAATGAACGTGACAGCAGAACAAGTCAGTGAATTGCACCCAGTGGATAGAAACAGGTTGCCCCCATAACCAAGTTCACAGGAATTCCACAGTTATCCCCCCTACCCCTTCATAGGAGGGTGGAGCCAGGTGGTGGGAGGCAGGGCCAAGCAGTAGAGAGGTGTGTCTAGCTATACCAGTAATAATTATTACAAAATTCTGATGTTAAATTCTAAAAAACGGTGCGGAATCACGCATGGCTTCTGATGTTTGTCTTTAATAAAGATTGAATAATAAAATATATTTAATGCTAAAATAAATGTAACGGCCATTTTTATTTCCAGTATCATACGTGCCGTACTATAAAAAAAAAAACAACAATTAAAATTCATATTTTTAGCCAATATTTTGTGCTCAATATTTTTTTAAATACCCCAAATTTTGCCCCGCCCCCTCTCATGTATTACTTTGATCATTTTGGACGGGCAGATTAACAGAAGCCGTTTTGGGTTCCTTCTGCAGAACCGGTAAATAAAAGTTGCACAATGCGGGGGTTAGCGGCGCACGGTGTTTCACGCGCATGAGACGGAGGGGACGCATTTTGCAAGAAAACAAATCTGAATTAACGAACGCTAATTGGGTGAAAACATGTTTGCAAATTATTTCATTAGCTGAATAAATTCATCTCCCAGAACGGGGCCTCGGTTCGTTAAAGGATCTTGCTAAACCCCCCCGAGACCCCCGAGAAACGGGGACTCGGAGCTGTCTCTGTTTGTACATTCGAGTCCCGTAAGGAAGAGACACTCGATACGTCTCAAAGTAAACACGTCGCTCCAGCGCCTGCGAATCTTTAACCCATTCACAGAACTTTAAAGAACCTGCGGGCTTCTCGGGGTTTAATGGCTCGCGCTGGGGTCACTGCGAGGGCATGCGACTTCATCCGTTCCCCCTAAACAGGGCTTATGGTTGGAGACAATATCCCCTCAAATACACCCCATACCGGGTGAGGGAAGAGGGCAGAAGGGGGCAGAATCGCTTCCCGCCTTGATGAGAAGATGGTTCTGGGGACTCCCATTTTTTTTATTTATTTTTTTACATTTATTTCGCTTTCTCAGGCCCCCGTTTGCAGCTCAAATAATTTTAGGTTGCAGAGACCAGCAAATAATTGATATATTAGTGAGCATACGTTTTTTTTTTTGCGGGTGTCAGAATTTCAGGGCATGCGATCTTAAAGGCGTCATAAAGTTGAGAGATAACTCTACTGAGCAAACACTCAGCTTCTTAGTGAATAGCCCCAAGTATTAGTGCATCTGGGACTGTCCTAAGCCTGAGAAAGCTGAATCGTTCCTTCATGAAACAAACTCAAGGGAGGTCAAGGTGTGAAGCGAGGTGGGATAACGAGGCCATAGAGACCTTCTACAAAAGATGAGCGTCTACGATGAGAACCGTCTTGTGAGGGTGACGTCCCGCGGTTTGGGGGCACCTGACCCTCTGGGCCTTGACTGAAATTCAGCTCTGGTAGGTCTCGTTGGGCTCCAACCTTCTCCTTACCCCCAGCACGTTCCGGCAGCAGAACATCCGGCCATGATGAGGGTGGAATAACTTCATGGCAGGGAATAAATCTCTAAACCAGGTCATGGTGGCCACCGCCGTTGATGTGAGCTTTTGAGGATAACAACCTCGCTTTGCGTATTTTCCATAATCACCTATTATTAGCCTCATCGTCACGCCGCGCGGCTGCCAGCGAGAAAAAAAGCAAAAACAAAGTGGAAATAAAATGGAAATATGTCAAGATTATTTCCCATCAACGAAGCGCTTCGGAGCCCGGCCCAGATAAACAGATGTGTGCGGCGGCCTCGCGGAGTCCAGCTGAGAAGCTTTGTTACGGCATCTCGCAGACGATTGCTCGCCGAAGAGGATGATTAATGAGATGGAATTAGGCCAGCGTCACTCTAACATGTACAAGAACCCGGGACGTGATTAACCCTTCAAACGCCGCATCTTACAAGCAGGGAGGCTTTCTATGTTCCCTTTTTCTTGAAGGAGACAGCAGACGATCTCAACGTCCTCGGGCTTCGCCCTCAATGCATTTTCTCACCGAGGGCCACGTCCGACCCGTGTCACAGATGCCGTTTTGACGTTACTCCATGTGACGGGTCGCTCTGTATTCAAATATATGGCGATGTTTTGTTATTTGTGCAGAAACTTAAAAGATACGACAGAACAGGTGGCTAAATGGTGGAAGTTTAACGCGGATCAATATAATGTTGTGCATTTTAAATGTGCGAATCCCTTATTTTGGAGTAATTAGGACCCAATGAAAACTTTTGGCATCTAATATGGATAAAGTACATGGATTTTTTTTTCCTTTATGTATAGATAACGTGGGAAATTTCTATAGATATCACCTGAACACCAATCACGACTCCAAAAAGGTTAAACACAAAATATCTTTATTTTTCACCGAAGGCTACACAGGATCACTTCTGTTCTTCTAGAAGGTTATCTACATTTGCACTTATTTACAGCTCAGTTCTATTTACACGTTCAAGAATACGGCGTAAGAAACACAGAGTTTCGAGAAAGAAAATTCTCAAAATTACTTCCAGATGGTAAAAGGGTTTTTTTTTTGTTTTTTGTTCGTTCTTCATAAATGGACGTGAAAAGCGTAGGTTCCAAAACAAGGCGAAAATGGTACAAACGCTGGGCTTGGACGACGTCGGCCAACGGAGGAGACTAATTTTTCTTTCAAAAGCACCATTTTCGCCTTAATACTTTCTACCCCCCCCACTTCTTTTCCTGTAGGCAACAAAAAGAGCATTCTGGAGCTACTGGCCGAAGTCTATCGCTAAAGATGATGACCGGATTGTTCCTCCAGAGCATCCATTGTGTTGTCTACAGGGAACGGCGAGGCGTTGCCCACCCGCGTCGTTATCCCGGACGCTCCTTCCGTGCCCAGGAGGTGCACCATGCGCTGCCGAGTCTCCGTGGCACGGAAGGAGGTGACCATCGAAGGACGTTTCGTTTCACTTGGGGCGTTTTGTGGGCTCCTTGGATACTGGCTGACTTGTTATTAATGGAAACAGAATAACGGCAGATTTTTTGTCGCTCTTAAAAAAATGACAAATGGCGACTTTGGTAACGCAACGGGATGCGTTTTTGGAACGCGACGGCAGCACAGAAAGTCTCGTCGCAGCCGTACGGCTCGTTAAGGCGAGATTCATTAGTAAGGGCTCATTTGCAACGGTATATTAAGGACGTTCTAGAGCAGGATCCATCATTTCGACAACCCCCGTCCACCTCGTTCCGCGGCTAGAAAATAAACGCTCTGATAATGGAGGGGGACGCGCGGCTGGCGGGATTATACATCGGGAAACATAGTATGAGAAAATCAGATTATCCGGCACTTCGGGAACCCCGGAACGGACCCTCGTTCCTTGGCTAAGCCCCCCCCCCGATATTCCCCCCCATTGGAATAGAATGTTTTGCAGCCAATTAGAAAACTTATCGACACAACACATTAGCTACGGATTCCTAGTTATATACCAAAGACTGAGACACGCGGCGGGTAAGGGGAGAGTCCAGATGCCAAAACGCGCCAGAATTCTGCTGGCAGCATCCGATTTACTCCTTAAAAATGTATCATCGCGGTGATATTTTGGGCCAGAATCTCTGGAATGGAGGCTCCCCGGGGATGTAGGAATTGGTTTTTCTGATTGAAATTCACCAATAATTTCTCATTTCTATTGAGAATCTTAAAATGAAGGAAATTAAAGAAATTTTAAGATTTATTTTTTTTTTTTAAAACGTCCAAATCAAACATTCTGATCTCTTTGACTTTCCCTGCAGACGAAACGTCGGATCGGGGAGGGCGGCTGAAAGTTTTTTTTTTTGAGCCCAAAGTAATATTTGCTGCGGTTTCTCTACAATTTTTATTCCATTTCACAAAAAAAAAAAAAAAGTGAATTTGCGTCGCGCTGCACTCGGCCGACGCTGGGAAAGTAATAACCCCCCCGTCCCTCCATCTGCCAGCACCTCCGTAAATATGCTCCACGGCCCCCCCGACACCTGCGGCCAAACCCTTCACTCTAAACATGAGCACATGTGGATCCGTGTGCGTGCGTCTTATGTGACACGGACTCATAAAAAGTTATTCCAGCATTTTATTTATTTCTTTATTTTTTTTTCTCGTGGAAACCTGGAACTGGAGCTTTTAAAAAAATATATAGAATATTTACATTTTTTTCTCTACGTTCTCTATCCTGACTACCCTGGAGCGGAGGATTTAGGGTTAAACCGCGAGCCTGTAAGGATTAAAGCCTCCTTCCTATAGATCATGTTGGAGCCTCTATTAATAAATACCCCGCAGCAGGAGGATGGTGGGGTTTATGCAGAAAGGTCTCTCCCCGCTGGGTGAACTACAACTCCCATCAGGGAAGCAAAAATACTGGCTGTGATTCATGGGTGTTGTAGCTACCTGTTCTTTGCCGACTCCATATAAAAAATAAATCAGCGATGCCCCCAGATAAGCTACAGCGGGGGCAGGAGTATAACGGGAAGGGGATTTATGTTCCGATAATGCCCTGGCTGCTGCAGCTCCTCTTTGCAGCTGCGGCATTTGGATTTAACGCCAGAACACGCGTTTCCACTGCTGTCGTGGTAATGGGGCGAAAAAGCTTTAACCTCTTCATTTCTCCAAAGTCACAACATTACAAATTTTTTTTACCAAACCACCCCCCCCCCAATTAACCTGTGAAGGGTAATTTTTTATTTGATGAACAGAATAAAAACTGCTGCCTGTGCCTACTGGGAATTGTAGTCAGCAGCCTTGGGCTACAGCAACCTCTCCAAGCAATAGCTGCCAACAGCCCCGACAACTAGGATTAAATTCTGGCTGTTGTCTGTCCTTGTTTGTACCTCCTGCCCCGTACGTCATTCCGTCGCCCGCATCATGTCGTGCAAACACCCCCATGTGAAGTGCCCCCTATGTGCAGGCCGGACTCGCCCTACGGCACATCCGGAAAATGCCTGCCGGGGCCCCAGCAAGTAGCCGCCTGGTCACTGTTTATTACGGGAGCCAAAGGGGGGGGGGGAGCCCGGCTGATGGTTATCATGGCGCGGGATCCAATGTCTTGGTTTCAATTAGCGTTTGACTGACATAAACCAGGTCGCTGCGAACCGGGGCCGGGAGGGGGGGGGCGCTTTCTGTAAAAACATAAAACCGCACCGACTCTGCATAATGAATAACGCCGTCATCTGTCAAGGTGACATTTACAAGTCACGGCTCACAGGCGGCATTATTGCCGCTCGCTCCCGCTCCGGTTTTGATTCACGGCCGCTATCCGTATTAGTAACGGCCGGGCAGCAATTTGCATAAATGGATAAAATCCTAAAACGCGATTTCCAATGTTCTACAAAACAGATTACGGAATTATAAGAAAACAAGGGGGGGGGGGGGACTCATAGCGGGCAGGAAATAAATGCACATTTTCTGTAATATTGGCAAAAGCAAAAAAAAATGAAAATAATTTGAAAAAATTATCAAAATACATCATTAAACTAGAGCTCCCTGACCGCGTATACATTATACGGCCAAAAATCTTACCAAATACGGGAGTTCTTTTTAATATAAAATTTAATTATATTGGCCCATCTTGCAATGAAGAGGCGCAAACATCCCCCGGGGCCGGGTGTTGCTGCGATTATATTAGCGGATACCACATGGAAACCAAGCTTGTGGTCTATACATTTACTTATTATAACGTACAGCAAAATGTGTAGATTTAAATAAAATAAAAATTAAAAAAGGGGTTGCAGAACGTATAGAAATATTCGAGCCTTCCGATCACCAAGATTGATTAAACTCTCCCAAAGCTGATGGTGGAAATCGCTGCCGGTACATCACACCAGTACAGACGATTACTGGTGGCCATAAACCAGACTGGGACGTAGACATTTCTCCTGCGTTTCTGGGTGTAATTCTGGACGTTTCCGCTCGGCTTAAATTTCATCTGCATAACAATTTTGCATAAAAACCATACGGCGCACGAAAGCGATTCTATACGAGATAGAAGAAAAAAAAAAAGAATGCAAACGCGGCAAACGGATTTATGTAAAACGGAAACTTTTAACGTGAAATCAGAAATCCCGCTTTTCACGAACGCAGCAGATCTAAGGGAGCTAAAAACGGACGTCTCCGATTTGGGTATTAATGCATATGTTTTACGATTTGTGCTGTCATGTATAGCGTTTATGTTTTTGTATATAGAGGGCAGGCACTGAAATGGGGCACTATCTGTTAAAAATAAATTTGAATTTTATTTATTTTTATTAAAACAAAATAAAAAAATATATATATATATATTTTTTTGTTTACATTTACCAAAACGTTCGCCGTATAGCCCATTCTCAGCATCACCGACCCTGTGACTTTGAAAGGGCTGAGGTGTCCTAAATTGGGGGAAAAAAAAAAAAAAAAAAAAAAAAAAAATTCTAATTTTTCCAAATTTTTTATTTTTTTCTTTAATTTTTTTTTTTTTTTACACAAAAGGACCATCTGGGGTGTCTAGAAAGCAAGATTTGTGTATTTACAGAGAAATTGTCCTTACAGCAATAATACCCCCCCCCACAAAAAAAACAAGAGACAGGTGTGTCCAATAAAATGCAGGGGGTAATCCATGTTGGGGGGTTTTAGAACACGGAAGTGATTTTGAGACAGTGGGCCCCCGGCCCCTGGGGGTGTCCTTTGGATCCCATCTAGCGACTCTCACGGAAAACGAAGGAAAAGAAAATAGAATTTTAGTTTAATATTTTTTGGGGGGGGAAATGGACTCCTTTCTTCGACCGACTCAGACCCGCGTGAGAAGTGGCGCAGGGAGCGGAGGTGCATCATACGTGTTATTATGTTGCGTGTTACAAAATGCTGCAGCTGGAATTACCACGTGATTGGAGGCTGCAAAATTCCAAAACTTCCGACGGCGAATTAGGAGAATATTCTTCTTCTTAAAATATTTCACGTTAAATATTCCTCCACCCCCCCCGCCCCCTTGGCTCGATATCACATAAAAACTATAAAAATAAATGAAATCCACTTAAATCGGCCCCTTTAAACAGGACGGTATTTTCTGCCAGGCACTGAGCGCCAGCCCTGCCCCCGTCAAACTGCATTTTTTTTTTTTGTTGCCTAAACAGCATCTTTACACCAGGAGCCCCCGAAACGCCCCAGAGATTCCCAAGCGAACGCAAGAGGCACACAAATCGGATTGTTTTATAAATTAGGTCCGAAATCGCCCAATCCTCGCATGTCTGCAAAAGCACTTAAAAAAAAAAACAAAAAAAAAAACCTACCGGTCCAAAGTATTATCCAAACCTGCGGGGGAGGGGGGGGGGGATACTATCAACTGCAATGGAAATGTAACACAAGCAACACATCGGGACAGAGATTCCCCCTCCCACATACTGCATCATGAGACAGAACGGCATGATATGAACAGTTTTGGTTAAATCAAGGCAAAAAATTCAGTTCTTTAGGAAGAGCTGAACAGACTTTTCTTTTCTCGCTCCACTTCAAGGCGACTTAATCCCAGCTCCGCTCAGGAAAGGGAGATACAAACGGATCACCGACATCCGTTTTCTCAGGACCGCCACCCAACAAACGCTGGCGTCTCTCGTCCTACAGTTCCTCGGGGGCGGGGACAAAAAAAAAAAAAAAAAAAAGAAAGGACGAGAAACTGGAAATCTTGTTGTGACCACGGAACGGCCAAATACCCAGTGTCCACTGCGATAGGTGTGAAGGCCAAACAAAAGCGCCGCACGAATATCAGTGCAACGGAGCTCACGTCGAAAACCCCCCCAAAAATTAAATAAAAAAATAAAAAATATCCAACACAGTTCAGGTACGTGGTCACAACAGCAGCTGTCTTTGGCAAGAAGTCAACAACAAGTCCACGATGTCACCTTCTGCCCATTTCGCTCTGTCTCATGAAGTGGATGTTGTTGGCGCTGTCTGAGAGTTCTGGGTATTGTTCCACAGAGATGACAAAGTATCCGTCGTAGCCCTGCACCCGGCCCGTGCTCAACAGCTGCTGCTTTTCGCCGTCTGTCCATAAGCGACCGCCCTCTTCCCCTTCCCGGAGTCTCTGCTGTTCTTTCTGCCACGCTTGCGAGACGGCCCGTTGCCGGGCGAGTTCCAACACGTGGACCTTCTCCTCGTCCAGCGTGGTCCCGTAGCGGGTGTTCAGGCACAGGGTGCCGTACTGGAGTTGTATGTCCGTGTAGCGTCTAGTCCTCGCGCCAAGAACGGTGTTGATCTGGGACACCGTGACGTTTACCCCGTTCTCCAGGGTACGGCGGCCGCCGCTGAGGCCGAGGATGGACAGGTCGTTCTCGGATGGTCCCTGCTTGACGAAGTAATGGGTGTCCACCCCGTCGACGGTGAAATGGAGGTTGTCTAAATACTGGGCATTGTTCAAAATGGCCGCGATTCTCCTTCCGTCCTCGTTGGCGACGCTAATGATGTCCGTGGCGACTCGGCCGTCCTTCAGCGCGAATTTCACGCCCTTTCCGAAGATGGAGCCGTAGGACGCGAAGGTCTTGCTCTCCTTTTCCGGTTGGCAGCCGGCAATGGTGGAGCTGAAAATCTGATCGAAGCGCTCCAACGTGACGAACGCCTTCAGCTGCTTCTGCACCTCGCACTGGACTCCGAGGATGGACTAAAAAAAGAAGATAAACACGGTTACTAAAAGACTTGGGGAACTGCCGCCCATTCCTGACGGTCCTAGAAGCATAGAACCCGCCGGCAGATCGGCCCCATCCGGCCCCCGCCTAGTCTCCTGCTGTAAAGACTCAAACCTTAACCAGTCGTTGGTCTCGTCTTAGATTCAGGAGCCATATGTCGATCCCATGCATGTTTAATACCCTCACTGTATTACCCTCTACCACCTCTGCTGGGAGACTGTTCCATTTATCTGCCATCCTCTCTGTAAAGTAAAACTTCCTCGCATTTTATCTAAACCTCAGAACCTTCAGTATCTTTTTTTTCTTTCTGCTACAGCTTTCACTTTAAATCACGAACGCCATCTACTTTAACTGCTTTTAACGCTCCCTCCGGCTAATGGACATTTAGACATACATAATTGATTGAATCACAAATCAAGGACTCATGCGGCTGTTACCACTTTAAAGTGTAAAATCCATTACGTGTCAATAAAGCCACGAGGTGTGAAATCCCCCCGGCCGAGATAAGTGTCTGAACGGCGGGACTCTGAGCCCTCAAACCGGGGAGCCAGAGGGTCGCGGGGAAGGTTAAGCGCCGATCGCCTTCTCCAACCCGAAGCAATGAGAGAGTCTGATCCCCGAGGAACGAGACTTTCTTCACGCAACGGCGTGCGCCGGAATACCGAGAGGGCATCCGTCGGAGGGTAAAAAGCGTAATGGCGGCGAATCGAAGGGGGCCTGACTTTCAACCCCAGAACCAGGAATAATTAAGGCAGAAATCTTTATAAAAATGAAAAAAAAGCCTGTGCTTCATCTGTACTAACGGAACCGCGCATGACTGACGGGGGGAGATTATTCACACGATATCTGGGATACAAATGTAACCTGCGTGGGTTTAAAGGAATCTATGGAAAATAATACCCCCCCCCAGAGCTGTATACAGTAATATAACCCCCACAGCGCTGTATACAGTAATATAACCCCCCAGCGCTGTATACAGTAATATAACCCCCCCAGCGCTGTATACAGTAATATAACCCCCAGCGCTGTATACGGCAATATAACCCCCCAGCGCTGTATACGGTAATATAACCCCCAGCGCTGTATACGGTAATATAACCCCCAGCGCTGTATACGGTAATATAACCCCCAGCGCTTTATACGGTAATATAACCCCCAGCGCTGTATACAGTAATATAACCCCCAGCGCTGTATATAGTAATATAACCCCCCAGCGCTGTATACAGTAATATAACCCCCCCAGCGCTGTATACAGTAATATAACCCCCAGGGTGCTGTATACAGTGATATAACCCCCAGCGCTGTATACAGTAATATAACCCCCAGGGCTGTATACAGTAATATAACCCCCAGCGCTGTATACAGTAATATAACCCCCAGCGCTGTATACAGTAATATAACCCCCAGCGCTGTATACAGTAATATAACCCCCAGCGCTGTATACAGTAATATAACCCCAGCGCTGTATACAGTAATATAACCCCAGCGCTGTATACAGTAATATAACCCCCCAGCGCTGTATACAGTAATATAACCCCCAGTGCTGTATACAGTAATATAACCCTGTGTTATATCATCATGTGATATTTTGGGTGACTTTCTTGGTTCAATCACCGCACTGAGCTGATGCTTTATGGCAATGCTAATGAAGTCCGTTCCTTCATAGACTTTCATTAGTCAGAGAGTCGGACTGGGTGATTAAGACTGAGCCGTTCAGCAGTATTTTTAAGCAGATATTGCGTGGCATCTTTTTATTGCAACGCAACGAAAAACAAATCGTTATGTACTGGCACGGAATAAAAAACAAGACAGGATGCTTCTCTTAATGATGGCAACTTACAAAGTGACATCATAACTGCTCGGCATTACGGAAGTCTGAGATTTCCTGGAATTTTGCTGGATATTAAATGAATTTATTTTTTTTTATATTATTTTCACACTGCGGCCAGGTATTTCCCCAAACAGGACGTCAGCGCGGCCCGCGGATGGATTTACCTTGGTGTTGTCCCACTCCTGGGTTTTCATCTGGGTGTTGAGGAGTTCGTAGGACGGCTCCATGGCGTCTATGTCGGGTTTAGGGTAACCGGGGATCACGTTGTGCAGCTGGAATCCGAAAGTCAGCAGCCAGCTGTTCACGTCTGGAGCGGCGGGGAGAAAAAAAAAAAAAAGAAAAAAAAAGAAAAGAGCAATTCTTTAGTAGGTAAAACACCCGCACCCCCCAGGAGGCTTCACGCCAGCCTCAAAACACATTTATTTTGTGTGAAAACGCATCTGCCTATCACAGGCACTTAAATGAGTTCAAAGCCGGCGAGTGACCGCTAAATGACCTTCGGGAGGGAGTTTTAGAATTTTTAGAATAAGAGACACTAATATAGAATATTAAAAGAAAAAAAAGATAGTTATGGAAGTTACTCCAATGATGCCCCCCCCCGCTATCAGCTCAGCTTTTTAATCTTATTAATCAAGGCTTTCTTTTCTGCCCGAGGATGGTGAGGGGCAAATCTCTTCTTTTTAGGTTGCAATCCCGTATGTGGCCAGAGGGGGCGCCAGAGATAACGGGCAGCTATACCTATAGCTCTGTATTAGTTATGTCTTATCCCTTTTTTTTTTTTTTACTTCTCAGATTTCTTGCTTTGGCAAAGACGACTTATTCTGATCTCCCAACAGAGAGGTTTGACTTTAACGTAACTTGAAAAAAATATATGTTTGGGTCCCAATAGTTTTAAAGTAAAAATTTTTTTTATTTTTTTATTTTTTTAATAGCCCTTTTATAACCCCAACCTGGCAGAAAAATAAAAAAATATACAATGAAAAGCAATCTTTTAGATTTCCTAAAAAAAGCATATTTTTGGCCATCAGAGTGATTTTATTTTAAGTTATTTTGAATGCGGAAACAAATTAACCAGATGTGCGAGCCCCGACGCCAGCATCTGCCGGGTACATGGATGGTTAAACCTCCCCAAAGTATCCAGGGATTCTACTGTATATTGAATGAGTAATTAATCACAACGCAACAATAAATCACAATGCGTCCTGTTGTTGAATAATGTCCTTGGGAAAAAAAATGAAGGTCACGGCGAGATGTTTAATTTGCTGCAAGTCCACACCACTCCTTTTTGAAGCTGCGGTTTAATGAAGTCACTCGCCGAGCGCCGCTTCGTTAAAACTTGGCGGACTTTTTTTAATTATTATTATTCAACTATTTGTTGCCCCCTTTTTTTTTTTAGAACTTTTTTAGTCTTAGGTATTAAGAAAATGATACTTTGTTATATTTCTGTAATATAATTGCGTAATATGTATAGTTGAACGACGGCTTCCGTGAGGTTCTCAGCCAATCGCAGTCTCAGATCGCGAGAGCCGAAGTTCTACAACCTCTGAAAGGATGACCGGAAGGAAGACGGAGCAGACGCCTGGTTAACATGGAGGACCTAGAACCAGAAGGAAGACGGAGCAGACACCTGGTTAACATGGAGGACCTAGAACACCTCGTAGACGAGACCCACCTGTCATGTAACACTTTGTATCCTGGGAGCCGCTCACCGGGTTGTTGTTCTTAAACATGTAGAGGTTGAAGGGTATGACGTTGGTTGAGCTCAGGCGCTTCCAGACGTCGTGGTCAGGGCTGGTCCAGCGGCCTGCCAGCACGTCGTATTCCCGTCGACCCATGTGGATGAGTTTGGTGAGAGGGTCGTACAGGCCGCCGTGGTAGCCGATGATGATCTGAAAGCCGGGGTTGGAGTCTAGGTAGATCTCTCCGTAGGCCGTGTATAGAATCTGTTTGATCATTAACCCGGTTCCGCTAAAGACCGCCAGCGGGGTCCCTATATTGTCGCAGGCGATGTAAAACTCGTCGCCGCTGCTCAGCTCCATGGCGAAGAGGTGACCTTGAAGGTCGTAATAAAGGGAGGCGATCTCCGAACTCGAATGGTTGTAGAAATGGGTGACTCTCGTAGGGTTGGCAAGGTCTGCATAGAAGAACTGTAGATGCTGACCGGAGTTCGTCTTCCGCGAGACCCTCCTTCCGAGCCCGTCGTAACGGTATTTCACGCTCCAGCCGCCAACTCGGTTATACGCTTTGACCAGAAGACCGGCAGAGTTGTACTCAAAGACGTCGCCCCCCCTCTGCCGCAAGAACCCGTCTTCGTCCATCTTATACTGGACTTCCCCCAGCCTCGTTATCCGGTCCCTCAAATCGTACCTCAGCGGCGTGAGACGGGCGCTGTTCCCGGGGCTCAACAAGTGCAAATTCCCATTCAGGTCATAACTGTACCTCCACAGCGGCTTGTCGTTGATGGACACGGTCTGTAACTGGCCGTCGGGGTCATAGTCATACGAGTACCTTGTAGTATTTGCGTAGGGGCCAACTTTTAACTCCTTCTTCACTACTCTCCCCATATTGTCGTACTGCACGGTCATCCAGTACATCAGGGACCTGAAGATTTCGTACTGCACCTCTTTCACCCGGCCATAGGTGTCAAAGTGCTTCGTGTGGGTCATGACGGCCGTGGTGATGATCTGATTTATGTCGTAATAGATGACTCCGAATTTACCGAACTGCTCGGTCTTCCCCGAGACATCATCGTACCGGTACAGGTCGATCGGCAGCGGGGTCTCGTTAATGACGGCCTGCATGCTGGTGACCCGGAAACTGTTGTCGTAGTTATAGTCGAAGCGGGCATTGACCATGCCTTCCTCCGTAAACCGGAATATCTGCCGGTCTATGAGAGGACCTATCTGCCGGTAACGGATGGTGCAAGTGAACCCTTCGTTTTGTAAGTTAATGGTCTTCAGCATGCCAGCGGTTTCGTCGTAGCTGAAGGCTATCTTGGTGGTGTCGTACATGATCTCGGACAACTTGGACAGCTTGCCGTATTTGTACACCACCCGTCTCCCCGTTCCTTGGTAGAGCGTCTGAAGGAGCTGGCCTTCTTCTGAGAAGTCCTGAATGACGGACGCATTGCCTTCTGGAGGCCGGTAGATATTTCTGTAGTACCCGATGGAGCGGACGGTCTCCATGGTTTGCCGGGCGACGTTGGGCATCGTCACCGAAGAGAGGCGGTCATTCTTGTCGAACTCGAAGATGTACTGCCTCTGGCTATGAAGAAGCAAGACCATCGACTGGAAAGAAAAACGAGAAAGAAGAGATTGTAACCATTGGCGAGCACCATTCCATAAACTTTTTCACCGGTGGTCAACCCCAAGCCCTGACACTTAACAATACTTGGTTTTCACGCGGCCGCTGCGACTTCAAACACTACTTGGTTCTTGCTCCAGGGGCCGCCAGTCTTTGGAGAGTCATTACCCCCCATATGCTGGAAACCCGACGCACCTTTTCCAGATAGGTGTAGCTCCATGATTTTCCATCGGCAAAAGTCCTAGACGTTATCCTGCCGGCTGGGTCATACTCCATGCGTTCGGACATGGTTCCTCGCTGAATCCCGGCGATGTGCCCCCCGGGGGAGTAGGTAACGTTGACCCCGTTCAGACGACTGCTCGGGGACCAAAGGGTGGGTCTTCCGGCTTGATCGTACAGGATTCTCAGGGTGAACTTCCGATGGTCGTCGTAGATCTTTTCCGTCCTCGTGACGCGATCGAAATCGAGAGACAGCAAGTTCCGGTTGTGAACCTACAGAGGACAAACAGCAGAGGAGCGACGCGTTAATAGATACAAAAAACATTCTGTGTAAGCGATATAAAATATCACGCGAGGTTCTATGGCAAAATGTTGACAATTCTTTTTTGGTTGCATTAATCAGTTTAGATGTTTATCTGGAATCACCCAGAATCGACACGCAATAAAGAGCCCAAAACCAGAGCAAAGCGGAGCATCGCGCAGGACCCGAGACACAAAGCCAGAGGCGCATACTCTTCTCTAATAATAACTGCCTGCCATGAATAAAGGCAGCGCGTGCACGAGGGCAGGGCAGGTGCCAGACAAGATAATGAGATTAAATGGAGTCTCTGGAGGACGTTCCGCTGGCATGTGTGTCCTCACATCGGGGACCTGGCATCCAACGCGCCTCTACAGCAATCTGTAAGTCTCTCCAGACAGAAAATTACAGAGAGAGAGACGAGAGAGACAGAGACAGAGAAACGAGAGAGAACAACGAGAGAGAAAGAATGAGAGAGAGAACAACGAGAGAGAGAGAAAAAACGAGAGAAAAACGAGAGAGAGAGAGAGAGAGAGAGAACAACGAGAGAGAGAGAGAAAAACGAGAGAGAGAGAGAGAGAGAAAGAGAGAAAGAGAGAGAGAGAGAGAGGGGAAGGGGAGAGAAAAGAAAGAAAAGCGAGCGAGAGAAAAGAGGAAAAAAAAAAAAAAAAGAGAAAAGCGAGCGGGAGAGAGAGGGAGCGGAGGCTATGGGATAATATATGCGTGTTCACAAATAGATACATATGTATCCAAACACAGTAAGGGGAATAAATCCAGGGTTCTAATGATTGATTACTTATGCAAATTATATAATACAGGAAAAGTAATTAATGTTTTGTGATTTAAATCTCTTTTTTTTTTTAATTGGATTTGCTTTGGCGGCACGTTCCGGGATAAGCCGCGCAGAGATACCGGAGACGGAATATTAAAACATCGTAACGGAGACGGGGCCTCTGTGCGCCCCCCACACCGGCCCCCCGTTATGGACCACCAAAGGTCAGGCGTCCCAGGGAGTTTGACCGACTCACACAAGGGCAACTGAAAGAAGCCCTTCCCAGGGGGCAGAAATCCTACGGGACTTTGGTTATAACGCAAAGCATCTTAACGGCGGAAAAAACCCCAAAACATTTCGGACGCAAAGATTTACCCGGAGTCGGCGCCCGAACACGGTGACCTGCCCCCGGGCCTGCTCCTTGCGCTGCCTCCACTCAACCAGGTTCAAGCCGTTGTCGATGGGAAGGGTGACGTTCCTTTTGCCCACGGTGGGGTTCACGGTGCCGGCCAGGAGGTGAGGTTCTGTCTGCAAAGCCACCTCCATCCCGTTGGCCAAGATCAGCCGCAGAGACCCGTCGGCACCGATGTAGTAGCTGTTCCGGACCTGGTCTGCAGAACGGGGGAAAAGATGTCATTTTTATGGATTTTATATATAAATAACCTATACGGATTATATTCATCCAATCAGCAGAGACCGCGGGACTCGGCACAATTCTTACAGTTTAACCCTTGCCCACCTTGCAGCAGGGTATAGAAGGCCCCGGAGGCAGAGAGGTTGGTGGTGATGACGACGTTCTCCTTGTTTGAGGTTTCGATCTGGACGTGCGCGGAGCTGTCTGTGTCGCTGCGGAAGCTGCTCACCTGCCCCGTCGGGAATGTAACGTTGGTGAGACGCCCGAAGCCATCGTACCTGGAAACGGAGAACGCGATGAGCGAGACGTGGGGGGGAAGCAGAAACGTGCAGGGTACATCGGCGGGCGAGACCCCCCACGGGGAACGGAGGAGAGAAAGAGGAGAAAAGATTCTCTTCTGTTATCCGAGTCGCCAAAATTCCAAGCAAACTGAGTATTTGCCAATTTATTCGGGTGGAAAAATGCAGAAATGAGGAAGGAATTTATTGTATTTGGGAATTGGTCTTTTTTTGTTGGAAGCATTGGGGGAGGGGAGAGTCCTGGGATTTCCATCTACAACTCCTATCAAGCTCAGCTCATCTGTAGGTTAAACATGCTGACCCTCCTATACAGAACAACCAACAGAATTATCTGCAATAAAGGACCGGGGGGATACGGAGGCCTCTATCTGCCCCTTTATTGAATAAATAGACGAGACGGATCTCGGATAACCCGACGGCTCGGACTCCGCTCCGCGGGGCTTCGTTTAACGGTTCACTTACTGAAGGAAACATTCCCAGTTTGCGTGGCGACAGAACGCGAGGTGGCGAGTTTAACTTTCAAACGGGAAGGAGATCAAAGTCACCGAACTCTGGCGGCCTCGAGAGATACCATCTCGGAACCCGATCCCGGAAAGAGTCTGGCTCCTGGAACGCTTTAGACTTTTTTTCCTCCCCTACCGATTGTATCCCTCATATATATATATATATATATATATATATATATATATATATACACACACACACACACACACACACACACACACTGACATGAAACATACCCTGCCCTGGTAAAAACCCTGTGCCCCCCCCATACCCCCTCTCGACCCCCCCCCCGTAGCGGTGAAATATTTCAAAAATGAAATATTTAAAAAATATTTAAAATACTGGATAACTAAAAAAAATTAGCAATAAAACCCTGAAAAGCCTTCAAAAAAATTCTAGCTTTGTTATGCCAATAAAATTCCGCTTCTGGTTGTTTTTGTAGACGGATACTTTCCGCTCGGTGTAAATTTATTCTTTTCCAACTGACTTTTATTTGCGGCGCTAAATGAATTTCAGAACGCCCCCCCCACCCCCAATCTAATCCCGCATTCAATGTCGCTCGTAAATCGCGGCAGATGAAACAATTCTTGACCTCGCGTGTTTGCCATCGATTGAACGGCAAAGGATTAGATCTCGAAAGGCCGTCAGCAGCCGCTCAATAATTCAAGCCGACGAGCTTCTGGTTTTCACTTGAAACATAACAACTTTCTATATCGAGAACAATAAGATTCCGAAGAAAGAATAAAAGATCACTGAGAGGGTGCTAGATAAGTGGAACAGCCTCCCAGCAGAGGTGGTAGAGGGTAATACAGTGAGGGGATTAAACATGCACGGGGGGGTGTTATGGTCGGGCGACTAGCCGGGGGCCGGACAGGTTTCTACGTTTACTCACTCGTAGAAGGTGGTCCAGCCGTTCTCGTTGCTCTTGGTGGCGAGCAGGCCGGAGTTTCCGTGGTACGTTATCATTGCCAGCTCGTGGCCCTGCGCGGAGACGCTCTTCAAAGCGCTGTTGGTTCCTATGGTCAGCCAGAAGACCTGCCCGTCGGGGACCACCAGCCAGAGCGGCATGCCGGTGGAGTCCCTCCTCACGTTCAGCGTGTTCCCGTTGTTGTCGGTGACGAGCGTGAGGTCGCCCTCGCCGGTGTAGGTGAAGTTGTACCGGTAGTCGCCGGTGGTGAGGCTTTGGGTGTAAAGGTGGCGGCCGGTGGTGTCGAACAGGTACAGCTCCTGGTCGATGGGCGAAGAAACCTCGTACAGGTTCTGGCCGTTCAGGAAGGGTTTGTTGGCGCGGATGAAGCGGATCCGGATGTTTCCGAGGTCCGCCGCGTACAAGTCGCCGTCGGCGCACACGGCCAGCGATGACGGCGAGTTGAGCTTGGCGTCCTTGGCGTAGCCGTCGTCCCCGGAGAAGCACTCGCAGTTGGCGTCGTTCTTGCAGTCGCAGCCGCTCGGCGCTCCGGCCACCAGCGAGATCTCCCCGTTGGTGCTCACCTGCCGGATGCGGTTGATCTTCTTGTCGTCCGTCTCGGCGATGTATAAGATGCCGTTGTGGGACACGGCCAGGGCGGTGGCGGCTTCCAGCGTAGCGTGGACGGCCACCCTGCTGAGGAGGTAGTGGTCGATGCCCGGCACCTGGCAGTGCATGGGTCTGCCGACCACGATGCGCACCTGGTGGTTCTCCGATATCTGCAGCACGACGTTATTGTCGAGGACGTACAGAGAATTATCCATGGGGTTTACGGCCAGGTCTGTCGGCCATTCCAAGCGGACCTGCGAGAGAAGAAGAAATATACGCTATAGGGAGGGTAGTAGATAAGTGGAACAGCCTCCCAGCAGAAGTGGTAGAGGGTAATACAGTGAGGGTATGAAACATGCATGGGATAGACATACGGCTCCTGAATCTAAGACGAGACCAACGACTGATTAAGGTCTTTGCTTTTGTAGTTGCCCTCGGAGCATTAACTCTTTAATTGCTGCGATAAGCACATTTTAGGAAGCAGCTTGAGCAGTGAACCTCTCTTCTCTGTTTTCTTTCAGCAACAGGACACACGGGGTTAAGTTAGACGGCTCTCGCTCTGATGTTAGCAGCCCCCGGCGCGCTTTCCCTGGCCTAGTACGCGGCGGGATGGTCTTTCATACCGCATGCGCCCCTCGCCTCCCCTACGCCGGATCACGAGTGCGGCTCTCTCCCAACTAATGAGGGGATTTTCCATTTTTCGTTGTCTCCGCGGGGCGGATACATCGGACGCGGTGTTCACCCGTCGGGATCCGGGGAGCGAGAGTCGGGGTGCGGGGAGCGAGAGTCGGGGTGCGGGGAGCGAGAGTCGGGGTGCGGGGAGCGAGAGTCCTGATCTAACGAGCGGATCAGAGGAAGGACGTTGGCTGCGGTACCTGGGACACGTCCATCACCGAGTCGCAGCTCAGCGGTCTCGCCGAGGTCAGGTCGTTGGAGCCGAGCAGAGTGGAGATGATGCCGTTTTGGTCGATCCTCCGGATCATCGTTCCATCCACGAAGTAGATCAGTCCGTATTTGTCCACCGTGATGCCTGCGGGGGGGGGTTGAGGAGAGAAGTCAATGACATCGGCACTGAATTACGGCTGCAGACATTAGTGCTAAAGGGTTAAAAAAGGACTAACTGCTCCGTCAACGAAAAAAAGCGGAGGGCGATGCGGGGGGCGGGTAAAGTACTCCGTCACTCCTCGGCGGACTCATCTTTATATCAAAATATATCATCATTACAGGGGAGGGCTGCAAATCAGTGAGCCGGCCCCTGTATAATGTATAGATAAATCAGTGACCAGCCCCTGTATAATGTATAGATAAATCAGCGAGCCGTCCCCTGTATAATGTATAGATAAATCAGCGAGCCGGCCCCTGTATAATGTATAGATAAATCAGCGTAATAATAATATATAGGCTGCAGCAAAACAACCTATATTGTTTGGCACAGAAGTCTCCGTGTCGGTAAGCGGACGGTGATGGAAAAAAAGATCCCGGCGCGGGTTATCGATGGGAAAAGGCGGGG
This sequence comes from Spea hammondii, assembly GCA_029215755.1. NCBI lineage: Eukaryota > Metazoa > Chordata > Amphibia > Anura > Pelobatidae > Spea > Spea hammondii. Next base: position 3,715,225 of record JARDYJ010000002.1, read on the forward strand.
AGTTCTGTAATCGTTTCTGTAACGGGCTGGAAATCAATTAACCCGCGGGACAGAGGTTAATATCGGCCCTTAATCTGGCGCAGGGCCGGGAGCCGCGCAGGTTCGCTGCGATGACAAAGACTCGCGGATAAATTTTCCTGGAAATAGAAACCCTCCGCGGGTGATTCCGCATACGGCGGAGACGTTTAAACGCGGCCGGGGTCACAACGGAACGGTGGAGACGCAGCCCAGGTTCTGCGGGGAACGATTTAAAAGCCACTCGCGGATCTGGTTTGATTTAATTCCGCGTTACTTCCTTAACGGACAGATTATGGGTTTTAAAACCCTCTTTTTTTTTTTGTCTGTTTATCCAATGAATTTAATCCGTACAGTAACGGGGAAAAAAAAATTAAAATAAACCTATAAAAATAGCTAGCAAAATAAGCGTAATTATAGGCGACGTGTAAACAACGCACAGCGATAAATAAAACCGACTATCGAGGTTACAAATTGTTTACAGGAATAAAAAACGGGGAAAATTAAACGAACACAGAAAGAAAAAAAACAAAAAAACACGCATTATAGGATACGGTTTAAAAGCTATAATAATTAATACAATAATAAAATAATTAATAATATAGAGGTCTTGTAATCTAGACAAAGGATTTCTCTCCCTAGCGATGTAACGGATACCACCCTCAGGTTGCCCTGACCGAGGACTGATTTGAGCCTTTACAGTAGGAGAAACGGGCGCCTAGATGGGCCGGAAGGGGCTTATATGTTAGATTTATTTACCCCACCCCCCACCACCAAAAATAAATTTCTTAAGGGGCGACCTTGACGCAACGTATGGATACATTCAAGGTCAGTATGAGGACTTTACCCCCACGGACAGGGCCGGTAACAAGAAAGTAAAGAAGCCACGGTTTCATCTATAATAGAGAGTTCACCACAGTGAGGGCTGTAGAGCTCCGGAATCCACTATCTATGGGGAAGCGATGGCTGATACCGCGGAGGCTTTTAAGAACAGACTGGGGGAGAAAAAGGTTTTCTGTAGCTGGTACAGGGTAATCCAGGGATCATTCTGACTGCCCCTTGAGGCGTGATCTTGGAGGCATCAGGCTCGGGGGACCCGCACGTACCTCTAGGATTGTTGAGCGTGGCCTCCACGGCTTTTCCGCCATCCCCGCATCGCGTGTCGTCGAACGGGAGGCACTGATCCCCGGTCCCGGCCAACACCTCGGAATTCTTCACGACGTCCTTTATGGCCGCCGTCGACTTGATTCTGTAGACCCGGCGGCTGTTGGTATCCGAGAGCAATATGGCACCCGTGACGGGGTCCGTGGCCAAGTAATATTTATGGGCCGGGCTGTGGCTGTGATCGTAGGGGGACGGGGTGGGGGGGATAAATAAAAGCAAAGAGCGGATTTAGTACTCAGACCCAGGAAAAGACATTGGAAGGTCAAATTCTCGTAAAAAGAAACATAAGGAGGAAATTTTAGTAAGCGAGCCGAACGATTTAAGGTTAAAATAAGTCATTTAAATGCAAAAGAAGAAAACATCTGCAGAGTCTTAAACGTGCAATTAAAATAAGCATTTCATACCCGAGCCTCCTCTGATAATTAAAAGGAAAGTATTATTATGAAGAAGTAACAAGTTTTAGTGCGCGGTCGGAACCATAGAACCCTAAATAACAGCTTTTTTTAATTTTATTATTTTTTTTATTATTATTATTATTATTATTATTTTTTTTTATTTTTTTTTTACAGAAATGACCTTAGTGTCCGGCATCAAATCTCAAAAATTTCATATTAGGCAAACTCATTTTCCCCTATTTTTTTTTTATTTTTATTTAATATCGATTGCAGTACGTTCATTTGTTGTGGGAAATTTATACAAATATTTAAAATTTAAAAAAAGAATATTAAAAAAAAAATAAAAAAAATTGAAGAGCGGTTGAGCTATTTCACTCTCTATTAAACTTTATGGATTTTTGTTTTTGCACTGATCAAGGGGAGAAATAAGTGGTATTTCACCTTGACAATGATATTTTGGGTTCAGACGACCTCATTTGGATAAAAAGCCATTTGCGCGATGCTGGGAGACGGATCGCGTGATTGCAATATGGTGAACTTTGGAGAGTCGGGGAGAAACAAAGGGTAATTAGAGGTTTTAAATGCAAGGAGACGGTTTGCCATGTGCGCCGAGTCTGCAGTATGCCTCGGAACGTAAAAATAAAAGATTTAATGTTTTTAAAACCGGATTCAGAACTTTATGAAGTCGGAAGAACTCTTTACTGGACTGTAAAGAAGCCCTGTAATCGGTAAAGTAAAATTGTACATTTTATTACAAAAACTTAGTAGGGCCGGTAAGGCCATAAATTATACTCAGAGAGGGTGGAAGATAAGTGGAACAGCCTCCCGGCAGAGGTGGTAAGGGATAATACAGTGAAAAACATGCATGGGATAGACATACGGCTCCTGAATCTAAGACGAGACCAACGACTGATTAAGGTTTGAGTCGTTACAGCAGGAGAAACGGGCGACTAGACGGGGGCCGAATGGGGCCGATCTGCCTGCAAAGTCTGTGTTTCTAATGTTTTCAGCCCGAAATTTATGTTTACAAATTTTACACAATGTACAGACTCCCAGCACAATCTTATATACTGTATCTTTAGGCCATCCTAACTTTAAGATAATGTCATATCGTACCGGTCATCCATTCTGTCGATTCAAAGGTTTTTTTTTATTTATTTATTTTAATTATGGTTTAGAAATATAAAAAAAAAAAAAAGAAATCACTTTCAGTAAAACAAGGAAAATTAATAAATAAAAAATAAAAAAAAGACTAGATAAAAAAAATGTTTTAAAGACAAACGCCTAAAAGATCCTTAATTACAAATTTCAGCAAAAAGATTAGAACTTCATTTTTTTTTTTTTATTTCTGATTGAAAAATATGTAAAATGATAATTCCATGGAATATTTTTTTTGTTAACCCCGTGAGTATTTCTCTTCTTGGAATGTTTCGAGTAAAACCCGATTCCATTGGCTACAGTTTTGGTTTTGGTAGAATTCCCGCTTAACGGGAGATCCTAACCCAATCAATTATTGAATTATCCAATTACCCATATGCCGGGGCAGCCGCACAGGAAATTATATTGGATTTTTTAGATTTATTTTGCATGGCGTGAGGTTCGGGGGTGGGGAGGAATAATTCTCTTTTTTCCCCCGATTTATCCTTGACTCTCCCCAGTCACTTAGACAATTAAGCTGCAGACAGTTCCCATCTCAGCAAATGACACGGTTTCTCTCTAAATAAAACTGTCTGACCTTCAAGACGGCCGCGCTGGCAGCCTGCTTTCCATCTGTATATCCGCATACTGACAGCAGGCTGCCGGGGTATTATTTCATTAGCCTGCATGTCACTCATATTAAAGCGAGTGTCCCCCCCCCCCCCCCCGGGATACGAGGGGATACGTTATCTATCCTGATCAGCAGCCGTCTGACTCGCATCTCTGCTAACGGCCGGGCGTCTGTATGATTCTTATTAGAAATATGTGCCTCTTTTCCAGCCTAAAACACACGGTTAGCCCTTATTGCCCCCTCTTTACATACAATATTGGGGGGGCAGCTCTGGAGACCCCCATCTGGAGAAGGAGCCTGACTATCTGGAGAGAGTTCAGAGGAGGCAACTAAAATGGGGATTAATTTACAGGCTCAGAGGAGAGAGCGAGAGGGGATGGGGAGAGAAGAGAGCGAGAGGGGATGGGGAGAGAAGAGAGCGAGAGGGGATGGGGAGAGAAGAGAGCGAGAGGGGATGGGGAGAGAAGAGAGCGAGAGGGGATGGGGAGAGAAGAGAGCGAGAGGGGATGGGGAGAGAAGAGAGCGAGAGGGGATGGGGAGAGAAGAGAGCGAGAGGGGATGGGGAGAGAAGAGAGAGAGAAGATGGAGAGAGGAGAGAGAGAGAGGATGGAGAGAGGAGAGAGAGAGAGAGAGGGGGGGATGGGGAGAGAGAGAGAGGGGGGGATGGGGAGAGAGAGAGAGGGGGGGGATGGGGAGAGAGAGAGAGGGGGGGATGGGGAGAGAGAGAGAGGGGGGGATGGGGAGAGAGAGAGAGGGGGGGGATGGGGAGAGAGAGGGGGGGATGGGGAGAGAGGGGGGGGATGGGGAGAGAAGAGAGAGAAAGAGAGGGGGGGATGGGGAGAGAAGAGAGAGAAAGAGAGGGGGGGATGGGGAGAGAAGAGAGAGAGAGAGAGGGGGGGATGGGGAGAGAAGAGAGAGAGAGGGGGGGGGATGGGGAGAGAAGAGAGAGAGAGAGGGGGGGATGGGGAGAGAAGAGAGAGAGAGAGGGGGGGATGGGGGGGGATGGGGAGAGAAGAGAGAGAGAGAGAGAGAGAGAGAGAGAGAGGGGGGGGGGATGGAGAGAGAGAGAGAGAGGGGGGGATGGGGAGAGAAGAGAGAGAGAGAGAGAGAGAGAGCGCGAGGGGGGGACGGGGAGAGAAGAGAGAGAGAGAGCGAGCGAGGGGACGGGGAGAGAAGAGAGAGCGAGGGGATGGGGAGAGAAGAGAGAGCGAGGGGATGGGGAGAGACGAGTATTAACAGAGACGGGACAGAGCGAGGCTGCGGAGGATTGGTCGGCTTACCTGTGCCGGAATTCTTTATTTCTGATAGAAGTCAAGAAAGCGAGGAGTAAGAGAAAAGCGAGGGGTTAGTAACAGAACGCGGTGTATAGAGCGTGCGCAGCGCTGAAAGAGTTAAGGGAACCCGACGCGTAAAAAGGTGTTTATGGGATTTTGAAACAGACAGGAAACCCCCGGAGGCGGAAATCAGATTAAAGCCATTTACGGGCCGATCCGCCTTTACTCACCGACTCCCCCGAGAGCCGCTTTCCACTCTCGCCAGCGGAGGGAGGAGTCCAAACTGGGATGTATTTTGTCACTTTGGGGTTTTAATGCCCCCCCCCAGTATTTCTTTCCCTCCCCCATTTTTCTATTACATTTCTGATACACTTTTCTTTTTCCTGGCAGAACACAGAATTTTCTTCTGCTTTACACGATTTATAAAGTGTCACAGTTTGTAGTAAAACGGAGATATCAACACAGATTGAAATTTAATGGAAAAAAGGTTACTTCAAAGAAACCGGATTTTATCTCATTTTCTCCCAATAAACTCCCTTTATCTGCAGCCCTGGAGCCGCCGTTGCTGTCAGTCATGTGATATTTTGGGTGACTTTCCCGGATCAAACACCGCACTGAGCTGATACTTTATGGCGATGCTAATGAAGTCCGTTCCTCCATAGACTTTCATTAGTCAGAGAGTCTGGCTGGGTGATTAAGACCGAGCCGTTCTATTGTTCCCCACAGGCAGTATGATAAGGAGTCGGGGGGGTTTAGTAGATCGGGGATCAGATAACAGAGCGAGAATCATACAAACGGCTGATATGCGGCTGCCTGAAAATATTATATTATGGGGCAAAAAAGAAACCAAGCAAAAAAACCGTGGTTAACCGGTTTAGTAATTTCCTTCCAATACCTTAACTCCAGGACGTTGGTGACGTTGCCGGAGGGGAAGATTCTTCGGATGTAATTGAAATCTCCCACGTAAAGACTCCCATCCGGGCCGCAGGTCAGCGCGACGGGCGCCAGCAGCTTGTTCCCGTCGGCCAGGCCGTTGCAGCTGGGGCAGGAGATGCTCCGTCTGCGCCCGTTACCCATGATACTGCCGATTACTGGTGGCTGCTGGGAGATGAACTGGTTCTCGCCGTTCCCTTTGTGCAAAATGCCTGCGCGAGACAATAAATCGGGATTAGCCACAAAACGCGTTAGGACCAGAAAAACGGACGTTCCTGAAACGGCCAACATATTATTCCGTTCCACATTTCCCGAATGTCGGAAATAAAAGCTTCACAGCGGGATTTTTGGTTTAACGCGGCCGGCGGCCTCCATACCCGTCTGGATGTTCAGCGCGTGATGCTTGTCCAGAGACCATCCTCCCAGCTTGGAGGCCTCGATCTCGTACCCCTGCAGCACGGCCGTCCTCTTCTCCCACAGGATCCGGTCCGGGCACGACTCGTATTCATATCCCACCGAGACTGGGGGCGGAGACAAAAGACGATAGGTTACGATCCCACGCGGGCCGACCAGTCAGAGAAGAAAGGAAGTGGAGTTATAATTTACGCGCCTTCCCCCGCGGGAGGACATGTTGATTGTGGCGCTATCATACCTGCGAGCGTCCAGGCTCAGGCTACCGGCAGCCCTCCCTAATTGGGATGGTCTTAGCGAGGGGCGGGGCTAGCCTCCAGATGTGGGCGTGTCCAAATGGCACCCCCCAGATCTGGAAACGCAGGATTTCCCCGGAGACTCCGGGTGACACCAGTTCTGGATGCTACCCTGACCCAAACGGGCCAGACTGGAAATCTATCATCGGGTTTTCCACGCACGTATTAGCGCTAAAATATTAATTTTCATCCCATAAAAACCCTAATAAAGAACGTTCAGTCCCTGTGGCAACAGCCTATCAGGGCCTGCTTCTGTGTCACATGACAATTAACTGTGCCCGGTAAATATTGATGAAAGAGGCAAGAGTTGACATGACTTAAAAACCCTCTAGATTGTAAGCTCGTGAGTCAAGGCACCAAAAAAACCCCCCCAAAAACACAAAAAAACATCCCAGCTCTTACCAAATGCCTCGGACAAGCCGTACACTTTTTGGCTGTACACGTCGGTCTTGTCCCAGATGAAGAAGTAGGAGAGGTCCGGAGTGGAGGAAAACGACTTCCTGAAGAGCCGGCCCTCGACGGCCACCATGAGATGAACTTTCATGAGGTTGAAGGGGACGGTGGAGTGCGTGAGGCTGATGCGCAGGACGGATTTGTAGCCGGCGGTCCGAGTGCTCAGATAACTCAGTTTTATTTTACTTCCTGGAATGCGGATCTCCTCCTGCAGAGCCTAAAATACCAAAAATATCAGAATTCTCCTTAAAAAAAAATAAATAATAAAATGTAAAAAAAAAATCATCCTACTGAAAATCATTTATAGGGGTCTGACGCGCAAAACGACTTCCTGCGCATGAGAACAGACATAAGGAGCAACGGCTTCATAAAAACTATTAAAAAATCCTTTTCACTTCACACAGGAAATTTTTAAAAATATTTTAAACAAGAGATTTTCAGGATTTCCTACATAAAAAAGGAGCAAAAAAATGAAACCTCTTTTAATTGGCATTTTCATTAATAACCAATAATATTATTATTAATAATCTATATATTTTTTTTTTTTTACACATTTACCAAAATAATGTAAACATTGAAAGACCATTTTGAAATCATCATTATTAACCCCAAATCTCCCGGTCTTCACTGAAGTTTATCCTTTGAAAGGCAGCCGACTTTCACGTTTTTGTGCATAAAACGTCGAAATAAAAAACGAAAGCTGATTTTTAAAAAATATATATATTTTGTGCTGTTTGAAGTAGATTAACTGGGTTGGAGATCACAGCATTGCAGGGGTATCAGGGGTATGTAAGAGGGCCGCTATCTGGGGACCCGCGGATTATTTTGTACAGAATTTGCCGGTAAACATAACGTTATTTTATTTCACGGCCGTCGTCCTTACGGAGCCGCCAGGAAAATAAAAAGTCACTTTTTTTTTTCACCCCACTGGAGATTTCATTTGCATTTATTTTCCAGATGTCTGTTTGCTTCCGTATGAAAATTGGTCTCGAGGGGGGAGGGGGGGTCATGGAATGTATAAAATGGGAGCGCTCCTCGGCGCGGGGGGCTGTACTCGGCCCGTCAATCATCTCACGTTTTTAAAAACATTCTGCGGGGAGTAGCGACAAATAACAGCAGAAATTGGGGCGGGTTTGGTGAGCTGCGCGCTTCCGCGTCCCGTTTGAATTCTATTTTGACTTAAGTTGAGAATTTGGGATCTGCTGAATCTACGAAATAGTTATTTCTGGAACTAATTCCAAAAATTCAACGAAAAAGTTCTAGATAGCGACATGCGGGGAGCTAAACCGGAGCGGCCGCCATCACCGCGAATACATTCACTCAGTAACTTAAACAAATACTGAGATGAGTGGCAGCCTGTGGCAGAGCCAGCATTATCTGATCTGTAGTTCCCTCATCTTCCCCTCCCCCAACGCTATATACAGTAATATAACCCCCCAGCGCTGTATACAGTAATATAACCCCCCAGCGCTGTATACAGTAATATAACCCCCAGCGCTGTATACAGTAATATAACCCCCCAGTGCTGTATACAGTAATATAACCCCCAGCACTGTATACAGTAATATAACCCCCCAGCGCTGTATACAGTAATATAACCCCCAGCGCTGTATACACCAATATAACCCCCAGCGCTGTATACACCAATATAAGCCCCAGCGCTATATACAGTAATATAACCCCCAGCGCTATATACAGTAATATAACCCCCAGCGCTATATACAGTAATATAACCCCCAGCGCTATATACAGTAATATAACCCCCAGCGCTGTATACAGTAATATAACCCCCAGCGCTGTATACAGTAATATAACCTCCAGCACTGTATACAGTAATATCACCCCCCCAGCGCTGTATACAGTAATATAACCCCCCAGCGCTGTATACAGTAATATAACCCCCCAGCGCTGTATACAGTAATATAACCCCCCAGCGCTGTATACAGTAATAACCCCCAGCGCTGTATACAGTAATAACCCCCAGCGCTGTATACAGTAATATAACCCCCAGCGCTGTATACAGTAATATAACCCCCAGCTCTGTATACAGTAATATAACCCCCCAGCGCTGTATACAGTAATATAACCCCCCAGCGCTGTATACAGTAATATAACCCCCAGCGCTGTATACAGTAATATAACCCCCAGCGCTGTATACAGTAATATAACCCCCAGCGCTGTATACAGTAATATAACCCCCAGCGCTGTATACAGTAATATAACCTCCAGCACTGTATACAGTAATATCACCCCCCCAGCGCTGTATACAGTAATATAACCCCCCAGCGCTGTATACAGTAATATAACCCCCCAGCGCTGTATACAGTAATATAACCCCCCAGCGCTGTATACAGTAATATAACCCCCCAGCGCTGTATACAGTAATAACCCCCAGCGCTGTATACAGTAATATAACCCCCAGCGCTGTATACAGTAATATAACCCCCAGCTCTGTATACAGTAATATAACCCCCCAGCGCTGTATACAGTAATATAACCCCCCAGCGCTGTATACAGTAATATAACCCCCAGGGCTGTTATGTCTGGTTTTATCTTATTTTGTCTCTTCATCTGCAGCCCTGGAGCCGCCGTTGCTGTCAGTCATGTGATATTTTGGGTGACTTTCCCAGCTCAAACACCGCACTGAGCTGATGATTTATGGCGATGCTAATGAAGTCCCTTTCTCCATAGACTTTCATTATTTAGAAAGTCCGACTGGGTGATTAAGACCGAGCCAGTCTATTGTTCCCCACAGGCGGTATGATAAGGAGTCGGGGGGTTTAGTAGATCGGGAATCAGATAACAGAGCGAGAATCATACAAACGGCTGATATGCAGCTGCCTGAAAACATAATATTATGGGGCAAAAACTACAACTGGGGTAAAAAAATATTTTTGAAAATGTAATTTTAATCTGATCCGAGGAATAAATACTGAGGTTCTCCGACTCTTTCAGTTGAAATATATAAATATATAAAACAGAGGAGTTTTGAGTTAATAAACGGTTATTAGTAAAGTGCTTTTGAGAGCCGATGTATATAGAAGGAACGCTTATTGTGTCTTTGGGGGTCGACTCACTCCACTTCACTACGGAATGTGGATTTAATCCATTGGCTCAGCACCGATTCCATGAACGAAATACACAAAAACCGGTAAAAATGAGCAGTCTGGAGCGCGGACGTCGGTCAGAAACACCGGACGGGAGGATTATTACACGGAGCTTCAGCTATTCCAAGGGGAAAGATGGCTGCTGCTGGACAGAAGACGTCTGAGTGGAATTATCTCTGTTTGTTATGTCTCTATAAGGGATAGGACGTTTTTACTGTACTGAGGGGTAGTAGATAAGTGGAACCGCCTTCCAGCAGAGCTGGTAGAGGGTACGAGTGATGTAAACACACGGATGGGAATATACCTGTATTTCGGGGACGATGGGCCCTTTGTGGGGGCAGGAGCCGGCGAACGCGGTGAGAGGCGCCGGGGAGAGCACCGGGTTAGGACGGGCAAAGCTGCTTAGGTCACAGCTGGGGATCTCGTTCTCCTCGTGCCGCATTGTTATGGTTTCCATGACGAAGAAGCGATCCCATGGCAACCAGAGAGTATGTTCTTGAGTAATAAACGGAGCCCGCTCGAAGCGCAGGGTAATGGATATGCCGCCATTTGTAACCAGATCAAAGCTGTTTATGTAAACGACAGGGGAGGAAAAAACAAAAAAAAAACGACAAGAACATTATCTGCAGAGACGTCATTTGCACCATTTAAAAAATCACCCCCCGTTTTCCCTTTGTACGGGAGCCGCTCTCCCCCCTCTCTAATGGGCTTTTTGTAATTACGTAGCTAATTGCATGTTAAATTATCGCCAGCGTTCTTTTATCAGAGATCCGCGAGCCGTTTCGGGTTTATAATCACCTGGTTAATAAAAAAAAATAAAAATAAAGTAACCCCGTTCCATTAACAACTAAACGGCGCTCAGTAATTAACAGATATAATGCGCCCTGCAATGCGTCCCCCGGAGCCCTCCCGTTAATGCATTCACAGCGCCATAACTTATTTATGCCAATGGCTCCCAGATGTTTTCCTGCGCCTCTTCCCCGTGACATTAATCTCACTCCGTGACAGTTTAACGTCCCCCGTTTCCAGTATGCGCCTCCATTAACGCTGCTGGTTTCCAGTTCTCGCTCGCCGCGATCCCGCCGCGTACTTGCGAGAGCCCCCAATGTTGCGGCATCTTGCTTTGGCCGCTCCGGGGTCCGGCGTCCCTGGCGGATATTACCGCAAAACATGCATTTTGTTGCTGCCGGCATCTTTAGAGCGCTGCTGCTGACTCGGGGTATTTTTAATGGGTTCTTACAAAAAACACTAAAGTTTTAACGCTTTGGTTGCTGAACGTGCTACATTTCTACATCCGGACTACGCAGCATGTGTGATGTCATGGGGGCAGAGCGATGACATCACAGGGTGTTTGTCCACAGAGCACCTGCGCATGCACCGTGGCAGATTTAACTACAGCGTAAGCTAAGCTGACGGCATTTGCAACAAAAGGGGCTTTTGCTTAGGCAGCCGATGGCCAGAGCATAAGCTGTACTGTCGAGACAGCCGGCAGCTATGCTTTATCTAAAACATCAGACCTTGGTGATGTCAGCAGATAATCGGTTTTTTTTTTTTTCATGGCGGACATCATGTCACACAGGGGCAAGCACAGCAAAAGAAAGATCTAAATTTCTTTACCCCAGGCAGGGCAACTGAAAAGCTGCCCCTTAGCATTCAGGTCCTCGGGGCCTTTATCCTGCCCTCTGGCTCGGGTACATTACGTATCTGCCCCCACTAATACCCCCATCACATCCAGCACACGCTTACCTTCCATCTTGTCTGCTGATCGTGTAGCCCAGGAGAGGAGCGCCCACAAAACTGATGTTTACGCCCACTAGCGGTGTGCCGTCTGATGTCATCACCTGACCACGTATGACACAAGCATGCCTAAAAAGGAAATAAAAAGAGTGAAAGGTCAAAAAACTATTTTCAATCAATCACAAAAAAATTATTTTACATTGAAAGGGGATCCACTGCCATTTTAACCGAGCTGCAGATTTCCTGCGCACCCCCGCAAGGCTGCCTTCACGTTGCTCGCACACAGCGTCTTCTCCTGTCCCGCCCGGGGGAAGCAGGAACGGAGCAGAGTCATGTGATGCAACGTAAATTCACGCGACTCCACTGGGTTCCTGGGCGGAACGAGAGAAGAGTTGCTGTGTGCAAGCAACGCAAAGGATTACTGGGACCCGCAGGTAGTGTCTGACCGCCCGCAACATCCGCATCCCGATACAGTCCTCTACATCATACTGCCTGTGAGGAACAATAGAATGGCTCAGTCTTAATGATCCAGCTGGACACTCTGGTTAATGAAAGTCTATGGAGGGACGGACTTCGTTAGCATCGCCATAAAGCATCAGCTCGGTGTGGTGTTTGAGCCGGGAAACCAAACCTTAATCAGTCGTTGGCCTCGTCTTAGATTCAGGAGCCGTATGTCTATCCCATGCATGTTTAATACCCTCACTGGATTATCCACTACCACCTCTGCTGGAAGGCTGTTTCATAATATATAGATTTATATTAAGGGGCAAAACTGTCGCTTATAATACAGTATTCATGTATCTCAGTCAGCAGCCTTGGATGTATGTGCGTCCTGGAATAAGACCCCCTGACAGAACCCCCCGTGAAGTCGCAGAATTCTTACAGACACTGATCAGAATCCTCGGAGATTCTCTTTCTATTCATCGTGCGCATGGGTAACCAACCCGCTGACCTCTACGGAAAACCTCTGCTGATGCAAACCCATCAGCTATAATCTTTTTTGTAATAAAGCAACTAAAAGGCACAGTTGTGGTTTCCATGGTTTCAGTGTCTTAACCCTTTCATACATGCTAAACAGCGTTAAGATCTGACACCCTCCTCGCCGGGGCTTTAAGCAAAAATCTAACTGCAAGAGTCGAGCTCCCGTCGGGTTTATAATTATTGATATTTTTCTACGAAGTAACAAATCTATTTTTTTTTTTTATTGTAAAAATGCCTTTTCTGGCTGTAAAATCCTCAATCCTTTTGCACGTCTGTTAATTCCGCTCCCCGGAGGTATAAACTACAATCTCAAAGTGAGAGCTGAAATCCCATTTGAGTGCACGGCGTTAAGCGGTCCTGCGCCGTACATTAGCCGTCGAACCACTTAACGGAGAAAAAATGTCTCCGCTCATTAATTATGCAGGTTATTAGGGGTGGTTTTTAAACTGCAGATAAAGTCTCGTTACCAGAAGCAGGGTATTTCTACAGAGACAAGGTCATTATTTATTAAAACATTATATAATATAAAAAAAGAATTTTAAATAATATTAGTAAAGCTACATAGTCTGTAATACATTCCAACACATTTATTTTTATGTTATTTTTATTGATTATATGTGTCCGCACGGAAGGGGTTGGTGGCATGAGGTGCAAAACCTGCATAACTAATTACTGCCTCTGCCCGGACACGCCTCCAGTTGTGGCTCCTCCTCCTAAAACAGCGAAAACCAATCGGCTTTCTTGGAAGGTAACATGTAGAATCTGAGAACAGGAAGTTAAAAGGACTGCTCCCACGGGACACCATGTTATATACACATATACACACACACACACACATATATATATATGAGCCGCAGGCAGCGGATACATTGTATATCTTTATATCCAGAGTCTGTTCCACGCGAACCTTTTCGGCATCTGTTACCCCAGTTTTCCTATCCCATCGCCCTTCATCAGCTGCCCGCCGCTGGCTCCCCATACCCCCCAGAAATGTCCTCTCCTGACCCACAGAGCCCTTAACGGCCCCTGTATCTGCCCTTATCTCCTTATCTTCACTGCCCTCGGCTCGCATCTCTTCTCCAGGATGTCACCCCCGCAGCTCCTACTTGCTGGAAACCGACTTGTTCACAGGAGCTTACAATCTACCCTCCTAATACCCTCAGCCAGCATCCAGAAGAAACCCATCCATCCTCCCCACCTTCCAGATCTCCGGCCACTCACTTCTCTACACCCCCCGCGCTACAATCCCATCATCCTCAGCCAGCAGCCCCTCTCATTCCCCTTGCCCTCCCAACAGATTGTAAGCTCCTAGGAGCAGGGCTCTCTTCCCCTTCTGCCCCGGCCATTTTTAATTCACTCTCCCCTTATTGTAACAGCGCCACGGAATGTGCTGGTGATATATAAATAGCAACAATGTAATATAATCCAACAGAGATCAGATCTCTAAAGGCTGGCCAAGGATGATGGGCTTTGTAGTAACGACCCAAATCAACACGGGTCACGGTTCCCTGGAAGTAATGGCTTCTTCCCCGGGATGCATTTACGAGGCTCCATAACGCTGCCGGCGGTTTATATTTAAATCCACGCGCAGATTGGATCAGGAGGCGCTCGGCGGCCTTCCTAGAAAGCTCCGGAATTCACTTACAGATAATACATTATGGGGGCGCGCCGGATTTACAAGGACAATGGGGGGAGGGGGGCTTTTACATAGCGCTATTCGCCTATAGACACACTTTCCATCTAGAACTCGATACTAAGTATCAATCTCTCCGGAACAACCTCCATACGGCTTAAATTGCACTTTTAAATTATGATGTCATTTATTTATTTTCTATTTTTTTTTGTTCACAGCGAGACATAGAGTCCTAAAAACTAGAGTTGGGGCCGATCTGCCGGCGGGTTCTATGTTGCCGGCGTCGTAATGAAATTGTGAAGCTTACATATTACATATTCCTTTTATTAATCCCTTTCCTAGTTTAAATGCCCCAAAACAATATTTTCCCGTGACTCTGCCCCGTAAATAAGAGAATCCTCTGCAGACGGAAGCTCTCTCTCTCTCTCTCTGGTATTCCCCGGACGGCGCTGCGCGCGGATATACTGCCTCCCCGACCTTCACGTTTTATCACCTGCCTCTTAAAAGTCACAATGTTTTAGAGACCTCTAGCAGGGGCCGGGAAGGGCCGTTTCATCACCGCAAAGGGTAATTTAAAAGGAATTGCTTTGGTTCGTTGCGGAGGAAGCGAGGAGCGCCTCCGGGGGCAGCATCCCCGCCGAGCTCTACTGAGACTCCATTACTCGGCCTCGCTAACGAGCGCTCGGGAATCAGAGCGACTAAAACGGGGAACGGTTTGCAGGACGGACTAAGCGGTCTCAGTATGTCCGGCTTGGGCGAGAGGGAGCGAGAGAGAGAGAGCAGCCAGGCGGGCGAGAGAGAGCGGGGCGAGACCAGAGAGACATTGAAATATATAATGGGATTTAAAAAAAAAACCAAAAAAAAACAAGAGGGAACAGTGGAGCAGCCTCCCAGCAGAAGTGGTAGAGGGTAATACAGTGAGGGTATCAAACATGCATGGGATAGACATACGGCTCCTGAATCTAAGACGAGGCCGACGACTGATTAAGGTTTCATCATATAACTCACCCTCCATCGAAGGGATTGTCTCCGGGGATGAAGTGGGTGCTGTCCTTCCCGACCAGGAACTGGATGCGGCTGTAGAAGGAGTGCAGGTTCTGATGCGACGCCGGCCCTTGGGTCTCCTGGATGATATCGAGCGGATCCGGGGAGCCCAGGCACAGGGAGCTGGTTTGGCATGAAGGTTGCAAACAGCAGTCAGGATCCATACAATCCACCAGGCCGTCTGCAAGGAGAGAGCACATGCGTCACCCCTACGCGGTGTGGAAGTTGAAGAATTTTGCTGATTCTGGATGTCAGCACAATGATCTTTACCTCATTGCTTATTCTGCTGATAGCAGATAAGATAACACTACAATCACCTGTCTACCTCATTTCTTAGTTTACTTATGTCTTGTTTGTGTCTCGGAAGAATGTGTACGTATGGTATGTTTTCGTGTGTTTTCTTTGCTCTAAGTGCCTTGTTGCGAAAGAATCAGAGTCCGCCACGACAAAGGACAAGTTGTCCCTTTCTTGACCTTCTGTAAGTAAAGATTGCACATGTCTGGGGTGGGGGGGTATTTTTCTTGACCTCTTTAAACCGTGTGTGTCAGCAAATCAAAGTAAATATACCAACAGATGGCTAGACAATATGCTAATAACTGTTTGCGCTTCTTTGCCTATATATTGTTAGAAAATTAAGGAGGGAGAGAGAAGTCTGCGAACTGGACTCTCCCCTGTGCGCACTTGAATAAAGAAGCTCTTGCTTACTCAACTCATTGAACTGGTGTCGTCAGATTTCTTGCCGACATTCACACTGGCAACCTCACGGTTAATACCGACCGCCGCGCAAGCGGGAATTCCAGAGATAACAAAAGTTCATCGATTTTAATGAAATAATCTGCCAGCAAGAACGTTCTTGGTGAAGAGTAAAAGATGTTGAGAGTTTTGAAGCTGCCAGGGTTTCCGAAAGCCTCTCGATGCAGGAGCTGCCATCTCCCTGCCCCGTCACGGGGTATAAATCGCCCCGCACCCTGAGATATCTGTGATAATAGCGCTACGGAGGGACCTGCGCAGCTGGAAACAATCTCTAGCGCTAGAGGTTCGTGCGCCGTCCGCTAAAACAACGCGGGGAGAGAACAGGAAGCGGCTTCCAACTTCCTGCTCGGGCTGATGGGAGGGAGAGAACAGTAAGCGGTTTACAACTTCCTGCTTGGGCTGATGGGGAGGGAGAGAACAGGAAGCAGCTTCCAACTTCCTGCTCGGGCTGATGGGGAGGGAGGGAACAGGAAGTGCCTTACAACTTCCTGTTCTGGCTTATGGGAGGGATGGAACAGGAAGCGGATTACAACTTCCTGCTCTGGCTGACAGAAGATGCTGATCAGGTTGTCGGCGCTGGTTAGCGATACAACCAAAAAACACAAAGACAGAAAAAGGGGTTAAAAGCTTAGCGTGAAGGGGGAGGGTCTCGAGTTAACGCATTACAACCCCTTTACGTTTTACGCATTTGCAGGGGGCGTCCCTGCGGAGCTTTTATGGTTTAATTTTGCAGATAACGGTAAAATCTGTCACTATATGGAGCGTTTTACCCGAAAATTAATTAAAAAAAATTCTAAATGTTTTATGATGAAGGGAATCATGTGGTTTATGATCACGGCTCCAGCGCTAATCCTGCTTTGTGGGCCAAGTAATTTCGGATCATCGGAGCAGGAACTCTGTCGGAAGTGGAGTTCCAAACTCTCAACTCGGGTCCAATCTAGGCATACGTGTCAAGTGTCCCTGTTCAGTTTGGCCATTCCCTCTCAGGAACCTGTCTGTCGTCCCCCCCGGTCCACTCTTTCCTCCCCTGATGCCCCTCTTTTCTAGGAGGTGAGAATGTTTGCTGGGTATGAGGGGATCGCAGGGTTCTACAGCCCTAAAAGCCCCGATAATGTGTATAGAAACAGCAGGAAACGGCTTTATAAATTAAACGGGGTAAATAAACCCCATTATTCTTCTTCTAAATGCCCCGCCCAGTTACGTAATAGCTCCGCCCATAACCACATCCCAACACAAATTTAAATGTTAGGAACTCCTGTGTGGCTTTATCTTTGTATTTTGTGGTTTGAAAAACACCTTAAAACTTGATATTTCTCAAAGAAATGTCTACGCATCATAAATGACTCCCATGTGGATCTAAAGCAGTTACGGAACTACAACTCCCACAATCCACTGCCAACCATAGAAGGCGACAAGGACCAAACCAGAAGCATGGAAATCCATGACATGGGGTTCAACTACAACGGGGAGCATTCCGGGGCAAAGTCTCCAATCCGCTGACCGGAGGGGCCGCCGGCGGTAACGTAAAGATACAAACAGCCGCTAAAAAACATCTTTAAGGAAAAAAAATGTGTTTGACTTTTAAAGATCTGCAAACAAAAATCTATCATCTACTAAATCGTCAATATTTCTCTGCCCTTTACTTTTAATACATTTGCGTTTCATAAATCCCCAAGAAAAGCTTTTCTTAAACAAATGCACAAAAATGAAACGCAGAACAAATGTGCACGAAAAACGCGGAAAACGATTTAAAAAAAAGATTGTGATGGAAAAATGTGACGTTAACCTCCACGGGAATTAATGCGGGTTCCGAATGGAAAGCATGGCGCTTGGCGTGCGAATGCCAGCCGGGGGAATCGTTTGTCGGGTTCCGTATGTTTGGGGGATTTGGGGACGTTAAACGAGGAGCTAATCTCCAGGATAAAGAGAGCGGAGGCGGCCAGCGCCAAAAACAACGTCTGCGTCTGAATAATCCGACCCAAAACGCCTGAATCTGAATCAAGATAAACATAAGCAGAGCCGCCACAGGTGAGCCTGGCAGTGCGGAGGGACCACGGCGCCCTGTAAGTATGACAACCGGGGAGGAGGAGGCAGCGGTGGTGCGAGGATACCCCAGGGGGGAGGAGGCGGCAGCGGTGGGGGGAGGAGGAGGCAGCGGTGGCGCGTGGATACTCCGGGGGGGGGGGGGGGGATAGGCGGCGGTGGCGCGAGGATACTCCGGGGGGGGGGGGGGATAGGCGGCGGTGGCGCGAGGATACTCCGGGGGGGGGGGGGGATAGGCGGCGGTGGCGCGAGGATACTCCGGGGGGGGGATAGGCGGCGGTGGCGCGAGGATACTCCGGGGGGGATAGGCGGCGGTGGCGTGAGGATACTCCGGGGGGGGGATAGGCAGCGGTGGTGCGAGGCTACCCCAAGAAGGAATAAGGGTCAACGAAAGCTGGGAACACACCCTGCCATTAACCCGTCACACGGGGGGGCGCTTACCCGAGTCGTTGTCCTTGCTGTCGCTGCAGGCGGTCTCCATGGACGTGTCGCACCCGGACCCCCTCCATCCCAGCTGGCAGACGCAGTGCCACCCGTTCGTGTCGAGGGTACATCGGCCGTTCCCGTTACACAAGCCGGGGCAGCCCTCTGCAAAAGAAAACAAAAGCCCCAAAGCCGCGTAAGTTCCGCCGTGTCCGTAACGCTCGGCATCCACACATACAACGCAACGGGAGGAGGTGGTGTGCAGCCAGAACACTACAATGCCCATCATCCCATCGCAACTCCCAGCCACCCCTAAGGGTTAGAAGCGAGGGGGGCACAGTTTGCTGGTGGACCATGATCTCCTGGCTGAGAATGATTGTGACCCCTGGGCTGCAGACTCCCCGGGGGGTCCACCCGGAGCCTTCGTACCAGTAGAGGTGGCCAAAAACAATGAAAACGCCACTTTTTGCCCCAATAAAACTATTTGTGAGGTCATGCGAGTCGTGTTGTTTAACGTGACATCGCTTCACAGCCGACAGGAAACGGGGCGAAAAAAAAAGGAGAAAGTAGCAGCGTTGGCCCTTAGGAGGGCCACAAAAACCCAACACAAAATATGGAGAAAAAAATTATAATAAAAAGCTGCTACTTTGTTATAAAGCTGAAGAAATAAAACTAAAGGAATAATAGCCCCACGAATGCCCCCCCACTGTCCAGTTACCCCATATGGATGATGGATCCACTGCTCAGCCAGTAGGGGGCAACACTGAGGTTTTTAACGGCATTACGAATGGTTCATAATCCATCTAATAAGGTCTCTGTGTCCTGTTAGGTGGCCCCTTAAGGTTACCTACACCTAGGGGCCCCTGGGGGCCGTAACCTGACCGTCAGCAGCTGGAGCAAAAAACACAAGGATTTAACCCGATTGAGACGAGTCCCCTTCAGGCGACGGCTTTTTGTGAGCCTCGCGGGGCCATTAAACTCCTTCCAAAAATCATAAGAAAAAGGAAAATTACGCAGAATTCCTTTTCCACTGAATCTTCCGCCGCGTCCGGGGGGGCGGGGGGCGCCCGGGGAGGGAGAGTAAAAAAAAACAACATGCGCTGCCAGAAATTTCAGTTTTAATGAAGTTCAAGTTCCGTCAAGTGAAAAATTCTGGAAAACATTCAGAATATTAAAATATTGGGGGGGGGGCGAGTTCAGAAGCGACTCGATGAACTTATTGAGAGCGCGGGATGAAAAAGTCAATAATTAAGAAAGACAAATGGACTGGAAAATGCCGGTTTCCTTAAACGCGGAGAAATAACGTTTTAACCCTATCCGCTTCTGAGATCATCGGAATCGAGTTAACGAGGGGCGATTAATGATATTAAAAACGTAGGGACTGCGAGTCGTCATTTAATGGGGGTCCAGGCCGCCTTTAATTCATTCAAAATTAGGGACTATTTTACTTCATGGAAGCTGAGATCTGTGGCAGCCTGTGGCAGATCCGGCATTATCTGATCAATCTCCTTTCCCTTCCCCTCCCCCACCCTTACAAAGGCTGTCTGAACCAATCAGCAACTTAATAGGGGAGAGATAATGGGGAGGAAAAATCATGCAGATCCTGAGATCATGGTATACATATAAGGAGGGACTGACTTTCCCGGCTCAAACACCACACTGAGCTGATGCTTTATGGCGATGCTAATGAAGTCCGTTCCTCCATAGACTTTCATTAGTCAGAGAGTCCGACTGGGTGATTAAGACCGATCCATTCTATTGTTCCCCACAGGCAGTATGATAAGGAGTCGGGGGGTTTAGTAGATCGGGGGTCAGATAACAGAGCGAGAATCATACAAACGGCTGATATGCAGCTGCCTGAAAACTTTACATCATGGGGCAAAAACTACAACTGGGGTAAAAAAGAAAAAAAAAAAAAAAAAACCCACTTTTTTTTTCTTCTGATACTAAGATGATAAAAGATGGGAGATTCCCTTTAGGGGGGAATATTTTACACACACACACACCCCCCCGGGCTGCCTTTATCGTCCCTTTAAACCATTCTCTGCCAAAGATTAACGTCCAACAGTAAATGGTTGAAAAAAAAAAAAAAAAAACCCCAGCAAACGTAAAATGTAAGAGAAAACCCTGAATTCGGTGATTAGCGTGAGGAGCGCGGATGGGGGGGGTCACACAACGCACAGAACATGGAGGTGGGGAGAGTAATAAAGAGGAGAATAAAAGGAAGGAGAGACTCCATACAGTACCTTTCACTACCTTATCCAGATAGTGAGCTTGGGGAACAAAAGACAGGACATTTAAGGTGGGGTTGGTAAAGTGCTGGGTGTTAGCCGGCCGCGCAGGGGCTACGAGGCACAAAAGGAGAAAAGGAGCCAATTAATGCGATACACCTCGCCGCAGGCAGGGGACACAGAGCATGCGCGGCACACAGCACACCCGCTATTCCCCAACTCTCACCCACCCTGCAGCACAACGTTACCAATCTGCTGGATCTTAGAAGAAAAATGGGGGAAAAGACTCCACTTTGGTCTTTTTACGTATATTTTATAATAGAAAAGGATTCATTAAAATTTGAAAAATAGTTCATTTACAAAAAAAAAAAGTAAACTGGCATTCGTGAGTCCAGCTGGGTAATTAAGACCGAGCCATTCTCAAATAGAATATTTCTAAAAGTTTGTATCAGCGAAAGACAGAAGGGATTTCTAAGATTGGGAATCGCTGTACGGTGCAGACGACGCTACGGCATACGGTGGCGCTACATAGAACACCGTCAGGCCAGGTTACGGGTGAAGAGCGGCCTCGGACGTCAGCTGGTAAAAATCCACTTTTAATTACGTTTTTTTCTCCCGCGGAAGCTTTATGAATACATTAAGCTGAGCAGAGATGGGACATTAAAGGCTTTTTCCGCCCCAATTGGTGAAGCAGACAAAACAATGAAACACAAAGAACAGAAATAAGGGTCCGCCATGCAGGGAACACAAGGAGGAGGGGGGGTGCTTCCCGCCATGCATGGAACACAAGGGCAGGGGGGCTTCCCACCATGCTTAATACCCCCCCAGAGCCAATGTCCTTTCATTTATTACTTTGCTGAACTGTTTTTATACTCAATAAGTTTATCGAGCCGATTCGTTCCGTAATAACGTTTACAAGGTCGCAATGTTTGTGAGATTTAGGAACGCGCTGCACCCTGGGGTGGGGGAAGGGCGGGGGTGGGTCTAAGAGATCTTATAAGTAGGATAACCTTCAATGAAAATAATCAGGGAAGCTGTCACGTACGACAACATTCTAAGAGCGAATTATACAGAACATTGAAACCCCCCAAAAATACATTAATATATAACTAAAGCTCCCTCTGGCACTCGCAGGGTTAAGGGGCATCCTTAACAGCCCTATTCTGCCCCACGTTAGTTTATATGAATCAGCGGCAAAAGAGTTACCGAGATGCAAGGTTTCCAAAGTTGTCCTATCGCCATAGTAACCGTCTGAATGTCCCAGCGGATTGGACCAGTCCGCCGGTTGCTATAGCAATAGAATGTTTAGAACGTTGCAGCAGTCACTTTGTACAACATGTACAACAATGTATCCGAAGTAACGGAAGCGCCATGAAAATGCTCCATCCGACATAGAAAGAGAACTTCAATCGTTTCATCACAATAGTCACATGACGTCATTTTGATGACATCATTTTTAAGCACTGCGTGAATTTTTTTTTTTTTTTTTTTAACATAATTTAAACGTTAGATTTCAGAGGCTTTCCAGGGATAATTCCAGAGACGGACCCCTGAAGACAGACATCCCGGATTATTCTTTCTGTCCTTTTATGTGCCGAAGGAATTCGCTCCTCTATTCAGTTTATGCTTCTATGAGTTGCTTTTACCCGCCCCCCCCCGGGTCCTTCTGCCTATTTTGCCCCCTGGCGTTGCTCTGTTATTCAGGAAGATCTGAGAGCTGCGTTTAGTTACATATTTCTTCAGTATACAGACCCCCCATATACTGATCATGGACCCCCGTATATATAGATCAGGTTTCCGGTCCATATTATTATCATCAGGTAATGCTTTCTATTCTCTTTCTTCTGTCCCTCCAAAAAATATTCAACCAATCCCTTCAATGGATAAATAAATAACTGATAATAACTAATAACAATAAAGAGAAATTCTAGAAAAATAAACTATTTTCAGATTCTAGTCGGGGACCAAATCGGTGACTGCTGCAGAATTCTCCCTTCAGCCCCAAAATTACAAAATGACCCGGCTCTGCTCTGAATATATTGAATTTCCTAATTTATAAACCCAAAATTCATCCGGTGAAACAAAACAAAATGCACCAAAATTCATAAAACGATATAAAAAATGAATATTAACAGAGACGGAATAATAGAAGAAGGAATTATATGGGGGGGGGGTCGACAGCAAGACAGACCCCCTAAAAAATGACATGTAAGGGACATTATGATTGGTTATTAGTTTTTTGGAGTTTCGTAAAATGTACAGAAAATTGTTATTCCCCCCGAGACCCCTAATGAAAGGACATTTTTGGTCCCCGCACAGAACGTTGACATTGTGAGAGATGAGAAGCGAGGACGGGCTGCGCATGCTCAGGCGGGACAGACACTTATTTAAAACAATCGCCTCTCTCCCGGGCGTGGAAATCGAGACTTTGTTCTGGCTTTCGCTCGCCCTACCGATGGTGCAGTGCTCTCCGTTCCAGCCGGGGCTGCACTCGCACTTCCCGTCCCGGCACGTGCCGTGCTCGTTACAGCGAGGGTGACACGCCCTCTGATCGCAAGCCACGCCCATCCAGCCGTCGTCACACCGGCAGCTTCCTCCGATACACGCGCCGTGCCCGCCGCAGTCTGCCGCGCAGATCTCTGTGGGGGAGAAAACAGGGATAACCGTTAAGAGACAGACCTTAATCTCATGAGCCGTATGTCTATCCCATGCATGTTTAATACCCTCACTGTATTACCCTCCACCACTTCTGCTGGGAGGCTGTTCCACATATCTACCACCCTCTCAGTAAAGTAACACTTCCCTCCTGTTCGTTAAATCCCTTTATGTATTTAAACGTTTCTCTCCTCCGTCTCTCTCTTTCCCATCTCAGTCGCCCTTCTCTTAACCCTCGGGGCGAGATCTGCGGCGGCCGCGCATGCCGACCGTGACATCACACACACACGCCTTAATACAGCAAAAAATAGAAGGGGCCGCACGCCAACAGCTTTCACCCTCAGCCGTGGCAGCTCGCACAGAACTAACCCCTGCCACAATAAGCCTCTCCAAAGATTAGGAAAAGGTGGGGGAGCCGGCTGACTTGAGACTGTTGAGGTCTCCCTTGACTGGTTCCCCTACTTACTCTCCAGCTGTGGGGGGGGGGGGTAGAGATCTCCTCGCAAGAATGTCTCAGAAGTCAAATTTCATTAAAAACCGGCTGAGTGTGAAGACAATGAAGGAGAAAAGGACTTTGTTACCAAGCCGGATAATTCTTAATTCCCGCTGCGTTTCGCTCATTTGATTTCTTGAGCCTCAGTATAGAAAATAGTATTTATTTATTTTTTTATTAAAAATAAAAAAAAAACCTCTATGAAGGCGTTAAATTAAACCAAGCTCCGCCATGCTTTTAAAGAAAATTAAACAAAAAATTTGGCAGGAAATTTATTACAATTTAAAAAACTAAAACAAAAATAAAAAATTTCTACTAAAAGCCACAAATTAAAAAAAAAAAAAAAATTAGGGTTGGTTCTGCAATTTCACATTTTTTTGGAGGGGGCAGGGATAATTTAAATAGGAATTTTGGAAACAGAAAAGTCAGCTTTGGCTCTTTAGTTGAAGTTGATAACTTTGACTGGCTATCGGAACCTCAGTGGTCTCTTCTTTAGGTGAAGTCAAGTTTTAAAAAAAATGCTCGAACTGGGTCGGCGTTTGTCCCTCGGGAAGAATTTAATTTGTCTTATTGATGGCACAAATGCGAAACTCGTTTGTTTGGTGGAATCACGCGTCCACTACCCCTCAAGTCAATCGCCGAGGCCACTCAGTGGCTGCTCGAACTCCATTTCTCGTCATTCTGTAAAAGCAGGAAACAGATGCTGCCCAACGGCGGAGAGGAGTTTTTCCTCCCCGCTGACATCGCTGACCATCTGCTCAGTAAGTTCTACTTAAACCCGACAGACAGACCTTCCAAAGAATTTACGGCCAAAAATATAAATTTTCACTAAATTAACAAAAAAATATCAAATTAGGGTAAGTCATGCAGCAGCCAATGGAATGTCCTTCCTGATTGGACCATTTGTATCGGACTGTCATGATGTGACGTCAATATTTTTCATAACAGTTTTATACATCTCCTTATATACCCCCCGGTGCTGTATTACATCGCCATAAAGCATCAGCTCAGTGTGGGGTTTGAGGGGTTATATTACTGTATACAGCGCAGCATATGTGGCTGAGGGTGATGGGTGTTTATACATGAATACATTATACTGAGAGTTGGAAAGAACGGGCGCCTCTTACCGACAGAGCAGTCATGTCCGCTCCAGTTGGGGTCGCAGCTGCAGACGCCGGTCTCGGCCTGGAAGGTGCCGTGTCCAGAGCACTGGTCTAAGCAGGTGGCCCTCGGGTTCTCGCAGCTTGTTCCTCCCCACCCCACCGCACAGTGGCACACGCCTTGCACACAAACGCCACGGCTGGAACACGTAGGGTCCATGCAGTCCACTGAAAACAGAAAGGCCTAAACTCAGCTCCAGTGTAAGGAGGCTTCGGCACAGAAACCCAGAACCAACCGGCCCCATCCGGCCCCCGTCTAGCCTGCCACGCTTCTCCTGCTGTAAAGACTCAAACCTTAACCAGTCGTTGGTCTCGTCTTAGATTCAGGAGCTGGATGTCTATCCCACGCATG
Organism: Spea hammondii; assembly: GCA_029215755.1. NCBI lineage: Eukaryota > Metazoa > Chordata > Amphibia > Anura > Pelobatidae > Spea > Spea hammondii. The sequence continues at coordinate 3,740,546 of JARDYJ010000002.1, forward strand.
TTTAATACCCTCACTGTATTACCCTCTACCACTTCTGCTGGGAGACTGTTCCACCTATCTACCACTCTCTCAGTAAAAGTAAAATGCCATTCCATTGAAATAAACTGGTTGCCCAGGCATGGTGGATCGGGGCTATATATTAGTATATTATTCCCTGTGCGTGATTAACTCCCTCCCTATACAATCTACTACAGCCTGTGAACACATGGAGTCGCCTTCCAGCAGAAGTGGTAGAGGCAGTTATCCGTGGGGGGGTTTATTTGTGCGTTACCTTCCTCGCAGTTTTCTCCTTTGTACCCCGGGTTACAGATGCAGGTCCCCATAATGCAGGTTCCGTGGCTGCTGCACTCCGTGTCGATGCACTGGCTGGTGGGAACGTCGCACTCCACGCCTTTCCAGCCGCTGTGGCACAAGCAGCGCCCTTTCATGTACTGCCCGTTCCCGCTGCACAACACGGGGCAGGACGCTGCACGGGGAGGAAAAACAAACAAACGGTTCACTCTTACAGTGAAGTAAGAGTCCCGAGGAGTTTTGCGGACGGGAATCACCGACATTCCGCAGAGAATTTTATTGGAGGAAAAACATTTTTAGATCTTTGCCGAAACGTGGAATGTTTTTACACCCCGGGAGGGGCGGCTGGGGCAATACATTCAGGGTATATCCGGGCAATACATTCAGGGTATATCCGGGCAATACATTCAGGGTATATCCGGGCAATACATTCAGGGTATATCCGGGCAATACATTCAGGGTATATCCGGGCAATACATTCAGGGTATATCCGGGCAATACATTCAGGGTATATCCGGGCAATACATTCAGGGTGCGTCGGGGCAATACATTCAGGGTGCGTCGGGGCAATACATTCAGGGCGCGTCGGGGCAATACATTCAGGGCGCGTCGGGGCAATACATTCAGGGTATATCCGGGCGCGTCGGGGCAATACATTCAGGGTATATCCGGGCGCGTCGGGGCAATACATTCAGGGTATATCCGGGCGCGTCGGGGCAATACATTCAGGGTATATCCGGGCGCGTCGGGGCAATACATTCAGGGTATATCCAGCAAAAAAAAACCCAGAGAATATATTTAAATAAAATAATAAAACCGGCTACCATTTCAGAAAAAGATGGTGGGGGGAGGGGGGATTTTCTGGGGTGATTTATGAAAGTTTTCATTATTATTATTATTAATTCTGAATATTAGGATGTTTTAGTAAATTGATTTGCACGAAGTTTCCCGACCTCTCCCGCAGTCCGGCCCGAGGAAGCCCAGGAAGCAGTGGCAGTTCCCGGACACGCATTCGCCGTTGCCGTAGCAGTTACTGGGGCAATCGTCCACCGATTCTGGAGAAAAGAAACACAAAGACTTATTCCTGAAACCTCAATCATACGTCTGGCCCGTGCATGCTTAATACCCTCTACCACCTCTGCCGGGAGGCTGCTCCTCTTATCAAGATTCAGGAGCAGTACGTCTATCCCACAAAACGTAGCGAGGGCAGCACGGAGTTTACATTAAATACATTACACCCCAGAAGTCCCGTTAAACAAAAACTTACATTTGTTAACAGTAAAAATTGCTAAATTCCCAGGAATTTTCCTCCCCATAATAATTATGAGCAGATTCTCGGGGTCACGAAGACTTATCATACGATCGAAGTGTCCCGGAATAACCTGAAAGTCTCGGTTTTAACGGGGAAAAAAATTTCACAAAATCCGTTATCCTACGGGGTAATTTAAGGTTTTGGTTTTTTTTTTTTAAGCCCTCCAGGCTCCGGTGACGCTCACCAGACCCCCCCCCCCCCCCCCCGAGACCCCCGGATCACCGCTGGATGTGTCAACATTTCCCAGCAGCTGCGGGCTCATAGTAGAGCGGTGACACTTCTCAAGAGGTGGTTGAATAGGATGCTTCCCGTGTGCAACTCCCATCACTCTAAGCCAAAGCTCAAAAAAAATAATAAAAAAAGCTGATGGGGAAAAAAAAGTGGGAAAAAAAATGAGACCCCCGCAAAGAGCTTTATTTTTTCAATTTTCACCTGAACCAAAAATTTCAATTTCTGAGTCATTTCAGGCGGGAACGCCGCGAGCGAATAAACAAACATCGGGAGCCGCGCCGGCCGGCCGCCCACCGGGTTACCGCCAGCACCGGCGCTCAGGCCCAACAATTCCAATCCGATCTTTAATAAAATGGGACAGACGGCACCGTGAATCGCCACTCCCATCACACCGAGCCGAACAGAATTCATTCTACTCACAAAAAAATGAGTTAAAAATACACAAAAACTATTAAAAAAAAAAAACAAAAAAAATTCCAATCAGCGGCGCAGCACGTGAGAAATCGTACAATTACTGTCATTCTACTGACTAAGCACCACATTTATATAATGTATACAGCCCCAAATAACGCTGTAATCGGACCTTAGATAAAAAAAAAAATAAAAAAAAAATAAAAAAAAAAAAAAATCGGCAAGCGGCCCGATGAAATGGACACGATGCCAAAATCCGCCAGCCAGCCGAGGTGACACAGATAATAAATCTTCCCAATGAAGCGGCATGATATACAGTCTTTTAATCTTCTGGGTATAAATATCCTTTTTTTTCCTCCCCAAGGGAAACACGGCCGAAGAATGAACGACCACAGCCAAGCGGGGTCTACTTTTGAGCCACGTGCCGTTTAGGTGATCTGGGCCAAGACTTTTCACGATGAAAGACTGATTTCCGGGGGTGTTCAGCAGGGCCGGGACTGATGCTTCCAATGCTGCGGGGCAAGTGGAACTGGGTTTCATTGCTGCCACTCTCTCTCTCTGGAAAGGGTTAAAGTCTGTTTCCTTACAGTTGGGGTCCTCTAAGCCCCCCGTGGCTGGGTGCAGGAGACCCCCGCGGCCGGAGGGAGGCTGAACGTCGCTGCCGCCAGCCGCAGATATGAACGAGACAAAAAGTGACAGGTGTGACAGCGCGAGCATCCCGGCCGTGACAGGCAGCGGCGCGGGGTCTCCGTCGCATCATTCCCGGGACCCACAGATGCTCGCTGACCTCATCGCTGCCTCCATTACCCATTAACATCAACTCCCATCACACAGCGGGCTCCTCATCGCACGCCGAGGACTGGCAGACGGCCACGTATACGAGGGGTTAAAGATTAAGTGCCACCGAAAGAGAGACGTCTAATCCGCTCACAGTCAGTCGTTGGTCTCGTCTTAGATTCAGGAGCCGTATGTCTATCCCATGCATGTTTCATACCCTCACTGTATTACCCTCTACCACTTCTGCTGGGAGGCTGTTACGTTTTTTTACCACACTCTCTGTAAAGTAAAATTCCCTTCCCTTCCATTAAAATAAACTGGTTGCCCAGACACAACTCCACTTTTTTATGGCATCAGCCGATCCGTGTCTGTGATTGTGTCACATGACAATTAAGCACTTCCAGCATAAATTCTGAACAAAGGATAGGTGGAACAGCACCTTTAAATAAGTATTTTGCCATCTTCCGCTCCCTGAAAGCCAATTTTTAATTTCAGCGCGATATCATCACTTATTGGATTTATATAGCGCCACCATATTCCGCGGCGCTGTACAACGCGTCTCCTCTGTTTCATCGATCCTTCTAGAGAATCTTATTGTTATCTATAAAATGTCTCAGGACTTTGCTGCTCATCATCTTCAACAGCACCCGTTACATCATTCATTCGACTTCCGCCATTCACACACGCCGGATCAGAGCAAAGGAATTAGGACTTTACGGATTCCATTCATAGCCAATAAATTCCTTCGGTAATTCCCTCTCTCTTTATTCATTCTTAAAGGTACGCCCAGGACCAGCGCTGATACGCGGGGACAGACGAGGGGATGAGGATTATCTGATTGTTCGGGGGAAGGGGTTACCAAGACTTTAGCCCCTTTGGGCTAATAGCCGTAAATTAGTTCCTCGGTCACAGGAGCAGAAGACTTCTCCTTCCGTAGAGGAACGTATAGCGATACAATGTAACAAACGGTTGGGTCCGAATTCCCGTTAGCACTCGTAAGACTCGGAACGTCCGCTCATCAACATTCCGCTGAAGGGTCTCAAAGTTCTGAGCTTCTGCTCTCCTTCCAGACCAAACTTAGACACTTCAGCTTCCCCGAGCAGGTTCCTTACCGATGGTCGTGGTGAGGAAGGACACGGTCTCCGTCTCCTTGCCATCGTTGTAGAACGCCAGGTGCCAGATCCCAGAGTCCAAGTACTGGATGAAGCCCGTCTCGTGGGTCGTCAGGGGCACTACGCCTCGGTGGAGCCTTTGAGGACCTTCCAAGCCTCGAGCTTCCTGCGAGAGGAGACGCCTTCCATCCAACAATTCCACAAAATCAAACTGGGGGGGAAAAAGAAGTCTCTTAAAACTTCAACTCTAACAACAAGCAGCATTTTGATAATTTTCATAAGGAAAACGGTGCATTTTACCATAAATTAGGCTGTATTTTTATATAAATTTTAAAGGATCGTTATGGGTAGAAAAAAAAAAAAAGTGTTACACATAACAGGGTCCTATATTCTTTCATGTTCCTCTTTAGGACCTAAAACCATTATAATATATATATATATATATATATTATATATACATATACACACACACACACATATATATAATAAAAATATATAATGTATTTATATTTAATAAATAATACTAACAATAATATATTTTGTGAAAAACCGTAATAAATATTATATTGTGAAATAATGCTATATTATTTTGTGAAATATTATTATTATTGAGAAATCATTTTAGAGCTGTATTTCAGTATTTTTCTACAATATATTTTTTCCTCCAAAAATATATATACCGTATATATGAAATATGTCCCTTTAAGAGAAACACAATTTGGGTTTCTTCAAGACAAATAAATATTTTAAAGTGGTTGGACCTGAAATCTTACAAGGTGACTCCGATATCGCCAGTTTGCCATTTCCATAGCAACAGTTTTTGAGAAAAAAAAATACTCTTATTTGGAAAAGCTTCTGAAATAAAGAAGTTTATAGAAAAGCTTTTGAAATAAGGAAATTCGTGGAAAAGATTTATTTAAATGGAAAAAAATGTCAAGAATAAAGAAAAAGGCTAAAAACGGGCATCTGGCATTTGCGCAGTATGATGCATTTTGGGGACTTATTTTTTTTTTTTACACAAGAAGCAAACCTCAGCAGCAGAAAAACAGAACAAACGCAAAATACTTTCAGAAATGTGTTTTTATTCTATTAACAACTTCAAATATTTTTCAATAAATTACTAAAAATATTAGCAGAAAAGAGCTAATGGCATATGAAATTATAATTTTTTTTATTTTTCCCCAGACACCTGATGGATAACGGCGCCACCAGCGGGCCTACCTGTAGTATGTGGGCGTGGCTGTAAGCTGTGATGTCACCACCGGACCTCCCCCTTTTATCCTTTGCCGCATGAGCAGCTACCGGGAAGTAGGTCGCTGTCGGCGATAGAGGTCCAGTTCTCAGGGCTGTTGGCAGCTATTCATGAAAGTCTCTGACCCTCCCATCTAAACATAAGTTTTGGGCTGGAACCATGTCACTTTCAGAATTCTGAAAGTGGTCCTATCACCATAGTAACCATTGGAATGGCCCTGCTGATTGGAACATTGTATTGGTTGCTATAGCAGTAAGGGCTCTTTTAGAACTTTGCTCCAGAACCTTCATAACTATGAATCCATGGAAACCATGAAAATTAACCCTTAACAATAAGTCTGTTACCTGGGTGTATGATGGGGGGAGGCCTCTCCTGCCGTATATACCCACAAGGGCTGCTTTCCCCAAGGAGATGTTGAATTTGATGTGTACCGGATGATCTATGAAGACCTGAGACCTCCAGAATATGCCAGGGGGGATCTTCTGAGTGGCCCTTCTGCCGACGTCCAGCTCTCCGGAGTCAATAAAGCTGTCGTCGGGGAAGAGGCTGCTGGGCTTTCCTGCAGGACACAGACACGGTTCGTTAGCCGTTAGCCGGACACCCGGCACTCTATGCCATCATCAAAGCGGATTATAGAATCAGTTCAGGCAGCTGACAGTGGGAATTCCGACACCTTTTTTTTCAGAATCTAGGAAAATTCTTGCATTAAATAAAAACTGCCTATCATGAAATACAGCGAGACTATTTCGGCCATTTTCCCCCAGGAAACCTCTAATTTGTACATGTTGCTGGCCGCCGGCCCTGTATCATGATTTATACATCACGCTCAATGCAGGGAGGGCAGTAATGGGAGAGAAGGATACCACGAGCTATCAGGACTTTATCTTGCTGGAGAGTGGGGAGCGGGTTGGTTCTCTAAGGGATAGAGGCTCAGCCATTCTATCCTTTACCGCAATGTCCTGATACAGTTATTTAGCAGGCCGAAGAACACTGAGGTACGAAACAGAGGGGCTTCGGTATTTTATCAAAACTTCACATTTTTTTGCACTGTACCGTTCCTTTAAGAGAAAACCAAACATGGTTTTATCTTACTGCATTCTGTGTGCGATAGAAGGACTGGGTCGCACTAACTGGGGGGACCGTGTGACTGCTGGGATCTTGTAGGGAGGGGTAATAAAGCGCACACCGAATATTCCCTCATTCCCAGATTACTGTCCCTTTAAATGCCTACGACCTCATTTTCCTGTTATTTCTGTCCTTTTAACCCACCGCGTCTTGGCTCATTTTTCACGCCAAAAACAAAAGGTTCTGGGCAAATAAAGCCCCGCGAGAGATTTCTATTTAGATAGCGACACAATGGCGGCCCCTTAATAAGGGATAACGATCACCTTTCCAATAATAGCCCTCGTTTTAATCTTATTTTTAATCTCGTTTCATTTTGTTCAGACGGATCCTCTGCGATTCATTTATTCCCGGAGCCCGATATGTTTTTTTTTCTTTAATCTTTCTGTGTCAGGTTCCCCTCCCCCCATGTTATGTACATTATGATAAAAAAAAATTATAAAATGATATTGAACAGAAACAGTTCTTTTTAAATCAAAGATCAAAATGTTTTTGGGGGGGGGGTTTCCTGGAAAATTTGGAAATGGAACAGCTTCTGATTATTGTTTTCCGTTGGGATTTAAAGGGGCCTCAAAAATAGACATTTTTTTAAAGAAATTTTGTATAAAAATAATGGGGAGCGGGAAGTTATTGCGATTTAACAACCAATTTTTTTTTTTTTTTTTTTTTTAAGTTACAAAATAGGAACCTGGAATCTCCCTACAGGTTTAAAAACACACGGCATTAAATCATCCTAAATACATTTACTGCCGTTACACCAAAACCAATTTTAAAAGTAATTTTTTTTTTTACTGTCCCACGTTGCTTTATTTTAATAATAAATACATAAATATTAGTGAAGGTGGCCCATTTAATTTTGACAGCCAAATTATTTTCTAATTTATAAGATCAGGAAATTTGACGTCTGCTTTCTATTCCGCGCACCGCTCGCCCGTACAGGTCAGCCCTCCCGGGGTATTATGTGTCAGAAATTACCCCGCACACAGTTTATTAAAGCAGCTGCGCCAAATAAAAATTCTAAACTTTACAGCCGTCTAAATTATTAATATTATTATTTTTTAAATTCTTTTTTTTTTTTTTTAATTCTTATAAAATATATTTGATTTTTACATTTATATGTTGCTTTGGTCACATAAAATATATTACTTCTTAAAATTCCCTTAATAACCAAATAAAACACAGTGAAACGCTGTCCCCGCCTCTTTATGGTCTAGCTTCTGTACAGGGGTTTCATAGAGATCAATAGGTGGATTTACCAAATAAATACATAAAATAAAAATAAATACCCAGGGAAGTTCTTTTTGTTAAATATAACCAAATGAGATTTAATTTAATGTAAAATCTAATTTAATGTAAAATCTAATTTAATGAATGCTAAAAAGGTAAAAAAAAATAAAAATAGGTGAAAGTAATATAAAAAAAAAAAAAATGTAACTGGTGCAGGACTCGGATAATTGGACATAATTCGACAGGTCTGAGGCTAGAACATTCTTTTTTAAGGTTGTCAGGACACTACCGATGAGAGGGAGCACGACACACGCAATACACCGTTACCTTCACTGGATCCTTTGCCTTTCCTGTCCGGGATCTCTAACCCCGTCCCCCCAGAAGGATAGAACGTGACGTCGGTCGGCGGCGGCCACTTGCCGCCTCTGTCCTCCGCGATCTCGTACATGTGGCCGTCCGTGGGCTGCAGGTGCCAGTTCAGGCCGAAGAAGTGCATGGCTGCGGTGAGCAAGGAGAACAGTCAGCTTTAAGGGACATTCCCAGAATTTTCACTTTCAGCCTTTTTATACATTTTTTTTTTTATTTTGTTAAATTAAAATCAAACGCCCGGCCGTCTTTAACACAAGGAGGAGTAATCAGGAATTGGTTTGGATAAGTTTCTGTGCTCGGGCATTGTCAAACGCCGATGTTTAAATATTTATTTATTTATTTTAAATAAATATAATTTTTTTTTTTAAAAACAACACAATTTTAGGTCAGCGAGGGCTAACTTTTTCACTATGAACCAACATGAAGCGGATTTATACAACTTCAACATTTTGGAAATTAACAGACAATACCTGATGTACCTAAAATGCCCAATTTTTATTGTAAAGAGAAAAAAAAATTATTTAATAAATATATACAAAAATATAACAATTATATTTATTCACAGACTATACACTATACATTATACAGGGGGCCGGCTCACTGATTTATCTATACATTATACAGGGGGCCGGCTCACTGATTTATCTATACATTATACAGGGGGCCGGCTCGCTGATTTATCTATACATTATACAGGGGGCCGGCTCGCTGATTTATCTATACATTATACAGGGGGCAAGCTCCCTGATTTATCTATACATTATACAGGGGGCCAGCTTGCTGATTTATCTATACATTATACAGGGGGCCAGCTCGCTGATTTATCTATACATTATACAGGGGCCGGCTCCCTGATTTATCTATACATTATACAGGGCCTGACGAAGGGTGAGGACTTTTGTCTCATCAACCAGAACAAACATTCTGACTCCGAACAACTTGCTATTTTTGTAATTCAGGTCACTGGGCCGAGATGAAGAGTAATCCGTAAACAGATTTATTCCCCCCTGGAGACACAGCCGACCCCAAACACTCCTCCAGAAAGGGGCGAGACAGAGCGACGACAAAGTACCCCCCCCCCCCCCCCGCTTACAGGGAAGGTAACAAGATCATCGTTTTTACTGTACTGAGAGGGTAGTGGATACATGGCGGAGAGGGGTTATGTGACTTTGTGCCCTATTGCTGGGTATTTGTGGGGCATTTAGAAGAATAATGGGGTTTATTTACCCTGTTTATTTTTTAAAGCCGTTTCCCCTGTCAGTGGCAGCAGCCCCCGCAGCATCAGAGGGGCCGCTTTATTCCGATACGGATATCAGTGAATCGCCGGGTTATGGGAAACCCATATAAACCCAGACCCCGCCAGCAGATCGGCCCCATCCGGCCCCCGTCTAGTCGCCCGTTTCTCCTGCTGTAAAGACTCAAACCTTAATCAGTCGCTGGTCTCGCCTTAGATTCAGGAGCCGTATGTCTATCCCATGCATGTTTAATTTACCTCCCTGTATTACCCTCTACCACCTCTGCTGGGAGGCTGTTGCACTTATTTACCACCCTGTGCTTGTCCTCCTCGCTGCAGAGTATTAATGCTTCACACAGCTCGTTAGAAGATCATTAAAGGAACAGCGAAGCAGGAAAATAAAATGAAAAAGAAGTTGGGAAAATTTAAAAAAGTTCAAAACACTTCAGCCCGACGTCACTTTTTGGATGTATTTGCCAAAAAAAAAAAAAAAAAAAAAAAAAAAAGTCTGCGGGGAACTCATTAATTCTAAAGTTTCTGTACAAAGCGGAAAAGTCTTAACAGGCAAAAATCCTTAATCTTAGTTATTTTGTATTATTTCGGACGGCTGGCAGGGGGGTTCGCCGGGATTTATTTTGTGGGGGTTTCGACGTTCGCCACGGAATAGAAACGAATGCAGGACTCTATCGGGTGAAAACGGGGCAACCCCGGAAATACTGGGGAACGAGGACTCTGTGGTTTATTAATTTCATATGAAAACAACTGCTTTTGGGGGTAATTAGCAGGGAAAAAAAGTTTACAGACTAGAATAAAACTCTAAGATTTACACACAGAGACACAACAGGAGATTAGAAGCCGGCCCTGGGAGCCATAAGCCTATCCCATCCATTTTAAATCCCCCTACTGTATTACCCTCTACCATTTCTGCTGGGAGGCTGTTCCCCTGATCTACCACCCTCTCAGTAAAGTAAAACTTCCTTCCGTTCCATCTCAGCCTCTGATCCTCTAGTGTTAGATTCTGGTCTCTTGTAACTTTTCTCCTCGTCGTTTGGTAGATTTAGAGATTTTATTATTATTTCTATGTTTTAGTTCCGACTCTCGGAGGAGGAGGCCAGAAATGACCCGACAGATGGGAACACAAAGACTCCGCCATCTTTTCAGCCGATACATTGAGCGTTTCTTTATACCGCGAGATAACCGGAGAGGAGAATCTTCATAAGCAAAAACCACACAAAGGCAACAAGTCAAAAGCAAACGAGCGGCGGCCCCGGTGAGCGGCTCCAAAACAATGGCCGCCTCCCGGGAGACGGAAACAACGGAACGGAATTCAACCAAGAGACAGCTGGCGGTCCACGGTGCAGAAGACGCCCGTCCGTTCCCACCGGTCAGCAGAAATCTGGAGGATACGCAGCTTGGCCTCGGGTTACCCATCACCGGCCCCCGCTGGACAGACTGACACAGAACCAAAAAAACAAATGCATGCATGTAAAGGATGGGGGAACCCAACAGCAACAAGAATGGTTACTGAACCACGAGACCCCCAACAGCCCCCCAGCACTGTATACAGTAATATAACCCCCCCAGCGCTGTATACAGTAATATAACCCCCCCAGCGCTGTATACAGTAATATAACCCCCAGCGCTGTATACAGTAATATACCCCCCCAGCGCTGTACACAGTAATATAACCCCCAGCGCTGTATACAGTAATATAACCCCCAGCGCTGTACACAGTAATATAAACCCCCCCAGCGCTGTATACAGCAATATAACCCCCCCAGCGCTGCTTACAGCATTAACCCCCCAGCGCTGTATACAGTAATATAACCCCCAGCGCTGTATACAGTAATATAACCCCCCGCGCTGTATACAGTAATATAACCCCCCCAGCCATGTATACAGTAATATAACCCCCAGCGCTGTATACAGTAATATAACCCCCAGCGCTGTATACAGTAATATACCCCCCTAGTGCTGTATATATTATATATATATATATTAGTTCTGTGTAGAAGTTATAATGTGTCGGGGCGCCGTTATTCGCACAGATTACTCCCGATGATGATATCGGTTGGACGATGTTTTCACGCACGGCCCGCCGGAGAGGTTATGATTATCGAGCCTTCGCCTATTTGCAATGATTTGTGCGTCAGAATGAAGATTGCTAATAGACTGCGGCGTCGCTAAATGCAACGGAGCCTCATTGGCTGTGAGCGTTCATTTTACCTGTGAGAAACAGAGCTGAAAGCTTCCTGCCGGCCAGTATTGCCAAACGAGCCAAACATATATAATCAACAGCCCCCCTGTATAATGTATAGATAAATCAGTGACCGCCCCCCCCCCTGTATAACGTATAGATAAATCAGTGACCGGCCCCCTGTATAATGTATAGATAAATCAGCGAGCCCGCCCCCTGTATAATGTATAGATAAATCAGTGACCGGCCCCCTGGATAATGTATAGATAAATCATCGAGCCGGCCCCCTGTATAATGTATACTTAAATCAGTGACCGGCCCCCTGTATAGTTAAATCAGCGAGCCGGCCCCTGTATAATGTATAGTTAAATCAGTGAGCCGGCCCCCCCCCCATATAATGTATGGTTAAATCAGTGAGCCGGCCCCCCCATATAATGTATGGTTAAATCAGCGAGCTGGCCCCTGTATAACGTATAGTTAAATTAGCGAGCCGGCCCCCCCATATAATGTATGGTTAAATCAGCGAGCCGGCCCCGGAGCTGGCACTGCTGTAGTTAGGAGATCGCCTCCTTTACAAGAAGTGACAGAACCCACAAAATAATTACTCACCGAAAGGTCATTCATAATTTTTAAATGAGTTAATTAGCGCCCAGCCAGCAACCTTTATTGCTGTAATTAATAATTGATTAGGCGATAAATTAAACACTATTTTTCATCAAAACCCTAATTATATTCCCCCCCCCCATCATGTTGATCAGACCAATAAAACTGTTTTGTAAAAATAGTAAAAATATGTTTGTTGGGAACGGAACAGATTCATTTGAATTTTAATCATTTACAGAACTTTCTACACAGAAAACATATATTTCATAGAAAATCTAAAATTTTAAAAGAAAATTGTATTCCTTTAAATATAATGCATTGGGACAGTAAAAAAATTGTAACTTTGGAGAAAAAAAATAAAATATATCTTCAATCTCTAGATTGTAAGCTCTTTTGAGCCGGGCCCTCCTTACCTCTTGGTTCAAATTGTTATGTTATAGAACATGACTGTGCTATATAAAACAATATTATTAAATAAGAAAAATAAAACTAAAACATTAATACTAATGAATAACTAAACTAATATCAATACTAAAAATAAAAAATTACAGCTTAAAGTATAAAAGGGCAGGGCAAATATTCTCCCCAAAAAATAAATGCGTTTTTATCTTGGATTCCCAAAATGTAAATTTACCAGCAAAATGTATGCAAGATATTTTGTAATATAAAATATATAAATATTATATTATATTTTTGCTTTGTTTAACACACGTAAACCCTTTTTATATAATTAAAGGAAATATAAAGTGAGTGAGAGAGAGCTGAATGCTGACATTTTTTAACGCAGGTTCATGAATGTCAGACATTCATGCGGCAACATTGTAAGAAGCGCAGACATTCGCTTCCATATAGACGTTCATTCATTCACCTTCATGACACGGACATTCTGAGACTCGCACACTTGCAGATAATGATTCGCCGTCGGCGACCACAAAATAAACCATTGGATGTATCAACAAATCAGAACGCAGATTAAATAGCGGTAACCGGACATCCCAACCTTACCGATGAAGTAGGCCAGGAGGATCACCAGTGTGACGGAGATAACGATGGCGCTGAGGGCGGCGCATTTCCAGTTGCAGTATTTATACGGCTTCTTCAGGTTAAAGGCGGGTCTGGAGAAGGTGCTTCGCGGGAGCGGCCTGGGGGGCGGCGAGTACACAGTGCTGGAGGTCAGGGGGTACCCCGGCGACGTCGTGCAAAACAGAGGGGACGTTCCTCCGGGTTTAAAAAGGAAATGCCTGCAAGAAACAACAGGAAACAAAAAAAACACATAAACAGGGCAGCTAGACCCTTCCCTGCCGCTAATATAGAACAACTCCCAGTACACTCAGCAAGTGATCAGCGGGTGGTCCCTAGAGGAGGATAAAAAGCCTGGGGTGGAGGGCAACCATCTGGGGGGAGGGAGGGAGTATCCGAAGCTCCCCAAGTTCATCCCATTTAAAGCATATTGAGTTTAAAAATTAACAAAACATCCACAGAACTTTTAACATTGCTTGGAATTCTAAAAAAAACACTGCAGCATTCCGTAGGAACGCGCCGCGCGCTCCAGGCTCAGAAAGATGCAGAGACGTTTTCCCAGCAGCGATCCTTCGGATTAAATAAAAACAAAGCTGAAATATCGGGAAAAATATTTAGAAGGAACAGAACTGAATATATATATATTTATTACAAACCCAAAGAAATATAAAATAATTGTATACGAATATAAATCATTAAAAAAAAAATAAAAAAAATCAAATACAATCAGTGTTTCAATTGGTACCGTGCGGGATGTTATTAATTCTTTGAAGCAGGAGTTTAAACTTCTTTATTTTATATCGTTCTGTTACAGTAACATCCCACAAATCTGTGTGTCTTTTTCTTATTTATATATATATATATTTATTTATTTTTAAAAGTGATAAGCGAAATACATTTTAAATAAATAAATAAAAAAATAATATTCAACAGGGAGCAATCAGTGTTTCTATTTCTGCAATTCAGGATAATATTAAAGTTCAGAAAGTCTCGTTGAGGCCACAAATAAAAATAAAATTGGAAAAAAAAATTACATTTTCACAGGAACCGTTAAGTGTCTCTTAGAAAAAAAAACGTAAAAAAAAAAAAAAAAAAAATCCAAGAGGAATTTTGGCCTTACGTTTTCTAACATCCCCCCAAAAAAAGGACTTTAATATGATCCTGGAAGTTTCATGATCATGGCTGCCCCCCAACCCCCCGGCCCGCTGGCGTGACACGAAGGAAGCGGGTTACATGCAGAAAATCACAGAGCAGGTAATAGGATGCGTGACGTACCCGTCATTGAAAGCAGCGTCATGTCGGGAGGTGGTGAGAATGTCCATCTCAATGGGGTTGTCCTGCAATGTCTCTACGAATGGCTGCTTTGCTATGTTTCTACACACAGATGAGAAGACGAATGAAGGCCGTGAGTCATGCATCGATGGAGGAAGCCAAAGTCGCCGGGCATTGCGTGGTGGCGCGGGGGGTTTAGATGGCTTTGGTCGGTGGACACACACACTCCCACCTTAAGCGGTACTAGTCGTACATTAATACATAAAAACCACTAACAAAGCAGAATTCATGTTTCAAGAGAAATGACCCAAGACTATAGAAATCATCTGAGCATCGATTCTTAGCTTCTACCCCCCCCCCATCAGATATTGGGGTCTTCAAGGTAGATAAGTGGAACAGCCTCCCAGCATAAGTGGTAGAGGGCAATACAGTGGGATAGACATACGGCTCCTGAATCTAAGACGAGACCAACGACTGATTAAGGTTTGAGTCGTTACAGCAGGAGAAACGGGCGACTAGACGGGGGCCGAATGGGGCCGGTCCGCGGGCAGATCTGTGTTTCTTTGTTAGATGCAAAATTCTTACGGTGATCTCGTCATGACAGTGGAACGGTCCAATCACTAAGAACCCTCCGCCGGTAGTTACAGGACCAGAACGACCCCAGGGGTTACTTTGTCTGCGGGCTCTGAACACATTGTTACGCCGGCTGTCGGCAGAGGAAGAGGCTGCCGGGTCGGATGGTGCTGAGATTATTTTCAGGTTTGGATCAATTCTCCGTGGAACATAAACAACAAATCAACACATTCCGCAATAAAGCTAAACATTCAAACACCAATTCCAACCGGCATCAGAATTACGGCAAAAACTCGCAGAGCGTCCGCGGAGTCGCATTAAATCAGGGGGAAATAATTACGAGGTTCGCCGGCATCAGAGATCGACTCGGAGATAAAAGAATTCCGTGATAGAATCCAAACGTCCATTTAACTGAATGCTAAAACCTTCTCCAAAAATACATAGATTTAAGGAAATCTGCCTGCAGGGTGCAATAAGGAGCCTTTTGGCAAACGTTCTGACTCTAAAGCTACGAAAAACATACCTGGGAAGGACTTTGATAAGCAGGTTTTTTAAGAAAGTTTGGAAAAAATGTTTTATATATTTAATTTTTTTTTTTTTTTTATTTTTTTTTTAAAGGACGGGAAATGTCTGGCCACAAAAAAAAAAAATAAAAATCAAAAAAAAATTAATGAATAGAAATATTTTTTCATATATTATATATATATATATAAAATTGACCACAACATTTTTAGACAATTTGCCAACAAATAATTTGCTACATACTGGAGCAATTGTTACATTTTTAACACATGTGTAACAGCACCCCAGCTTGTTATAACCCAATTGTCTGACAAAGCCTAAAATCTCAAAAATAAATAAATAAAAATGAGATTTTTAATGTTTTGGAATTTATATTAATCAAATTTCACATTCAATTTGTATCCAACAAAATGAATGAAAAACTTTTTGATCTGCAGGTTTATAAACGAAAAATGTAAAAGAGAATTGATTTTTATCAATAATTTTTTTTACATTTCACAAAAAAAAAAAAAAAATTAAATGTAAAAAAATATATATTAATTTTATTTTTAAATATAATTCCTTATAATACGAGTTTTAAAGCTTTTTGTTTGTGAATTATTATTCCCAATTTCCGTAATATTTTCACTTTAAATCTGAGGAATTAGAATCAACCTCCAGCCCCCCCCCCCCATATAATTGTTTATTGATTGACACAGGGATATATCCAGATCAACCCTTTAAGATGTTTACAATCTCCATCATCCCCGACCTCCTTGGGAACAGATGCAGAAGAGCTGACAATCGTTCATCACTGCCACAGGTTGACTGATGCCCCCCACCGATCCCCCTCGGCAGACATCCCCCAAAGAATGAAAGTCAATATGCAGAACGGCCATCTGTCCAGCTCAGCGAGTTACTGATCCACCTTAGACATTGTCAGACTGCAGATATGCCCTGGAGCTGGGTGGGGGATTTGGGTAAATAATCACTATTTTTGGACACTTGGAAAGAAAAATACTTTTAACAATTGATTGTCCAAGTCAAAACTTAGGAGGCGAGCGGCCGTGCATGCCTTCAGGCAGCCCACCCCCACCATCACAAAAAGTTTCTACCAGGTCTTGCTCTTCTTTTCTTGATTTTGTGGTGGGATAGAAGTCCCTGGACCCCTCTACAAGTTTTTATTATTAATCTGCTCCCCCCCTTCCTTCCCCAAGAATTAGAAATCAGGAGGCGAAGTCGATTAATTGATCATCGATCGGTGATATATCAACTAAAAGTCTTAAAATGAGTTTTCTGGGCATAGATGTGCTACATATTTACATCCTGCATGGTAAAGATCCTCATGACTGGTGCAGGACTCGGGAGAGGAAATGCAGAAAATAATGCCAATTAAAATTATATATATATATATATATATATATATATATATATATAAAATCACATTATTTTAAAGCTGCTGTTCCCACCTACTCTCCACCTAGTCCGAACCTTTCCCAGACAATACTTTTGAATTGTGTGAATTTGGGTTGGGAACATTTATTGTCATGTGACAAAAGCAGGCACTGATAGGCTGCTGCCATAGAAACTGGCCCCCAAAAAAAAAAAAAATTAAGATGAAAGAATAAAATGAAAGATTTGGTAAGGTTTATTTGCTTACACGCAAGAGACTGCAATAAATGCTAAGTGGAACAGCACCTTAAAAGCAATGGTCCTTTGACATCATCATTCCCCATAATATTGATGCAAGCTGCGTCAAAAACAAACCTTGGCTTACCGTGCTAAAAATTACACACGGGCACCCAAAAAGGTCAAATGACAGAATTATACAACGCTATTTATTTTAAAATTATTATTATTAACCCCTCCGGTTCCAAGGACGCCTTCAAGGCTTTCGAGGTGAAGGGGTTAAAGACCAATTTGCCAGCTAACACAACATAGTCATTTCTTTTCTGAACGCCATTGGTCATTCCCGGGCTAAATAATGATGCGGAGCCCTGACCCGCGGTCATTAGTTTAGCAATATAGATGCTCCGGCATAATTGGCTAATTAGAGAAAATGGCCCAAGTAATTTTTTCTGATTAATGCGTTCTATTAAACGTCAGATTTAGTTACCGGTCACAAGGAGCGGAAAGAAATCAGGAGAGGGCGTCGGAGTCACAATCAGGAACACACGCATTCCGCGTTATATCAAATAAAAAAAGAAATGAATGAAAATTATATATAAATATATACATATAATTATATATAATATCCAATGACATTAAGGTATAGACTAGTAAACTTTTTTTGTGACTCCTAACATTTTTCATATCGATAATTTTTTTTATATTCTAATTGTTCAGCAATCAGCTTTTTATATGGAAATCTAAAAAACAAAACAAAAAAAAAAAAACAGAGTAGGACTTTGTTGATTGGGGGGAAAAAAAGGGTTAAAAAAATAAAAGATTAAAAGCAAAATTGTTTTTTTCCCCCCCAAATTATTTTGTGTGTTTTTTTTTTTTTTTTAATTTCTATATGATTTGCCTAATCTGTCACACTTTGTAACGTATCGCCGCAGGACTGAAGCGCTGCCATCTGAATAATGTTTGCATCGCGGACGGATTCCCCGCAGTCTTGTTAGCGCTACGTCTGGATACGTTGAATACCCGTCAGCGACCTCTAAATAGCGACCCCTCTGCCTCACTCGGAATTATTTCGGCTCCCAGATACGGAATCCGTACAGAGAAGCATTCTGTGAACCCAATTCCTTTTCATTTTAATAAATACAACGTAATATTTCATTTGCATCCGAGATTTTGGGGGTTCTTTCATTAATCAGCTAATCTTGGCCGGATCTGGGACTAGTCGGGTGTCATCACGCGGATCCGCTCACCCCGTAAGGGAACCCAAACTGCTTATTGAAATGTCCCACTCCCTTAACCCCCCCAAGATAATGAATATGGGGGCAGGGGAATCGCAAAACCTCGGACCCGGTCGGCGACCAACATGCTCATTTATCTTCTCCCACATGTCTGTCTAGTAAGAGTTAGGAGGCTACCTACCCCCTGCGGGGCAAGTAACTAACCCAGAGGGGCAGGAGGTCATCTCAACAGCCAACCAAAGTATGGCTAAAAGGACCAAGAAGAACCAGAGATGATTGACCTGAAGACACCATGCGGATACAATGTAGCACCTGCCCTACTCCGTTTTAGTCGAGTGTTGGGCGAGGGTCTTTCCGCCCCGGTAATTACCAGGTCACTTGCTTATTTTGATTCTCTTGTCAGCACCTAATGTCAAAACAGCCCCGTGGATTCCCGACGCAGACGGAGCGCGTTAAATACCTGGTCTCCAGGGGAATGTTACTGTTGAGAAGCCAGTTTTCCTGACCATGAGCCGGTTCCTGGTTGCCACCGGCTGGCGGCTCTCCGGACAGAGAGTGGTCGGTGGGAGCGGGGCTGGGGTTACTACGCGGGGTGAAATTCCCTCGGTTTAGCGAGTTGATGGAGGCCGCATGGTGGGGGTTCGGTACGTGAGACAGAGGCGGGGGAGGGGTCCTCAAACGCAAGTGATTCTGGAGGCCCAGGGGCTGATCTGGAAGAAAAAACACATAAGGGTTTAGTCGCCAAGGCCCCAGCGGTTAACATGTTAAACATTCAGTTATAAACTATTTAAAGGGAAACATTTCACAATAATCAGAACTTACGAAAACAAAGAATTCTAAGAATTTGGTTGGTGCCAAGCACCTTTCCTACGCCGGTAATTACCAGAATAAAAACATTCCCGCAGATTTATCACGAATGACATCGAAAGGCAAATTTAGCGATTCCTGCACCAGTTATAAAGCGAGTTACGCAAATCAAAAGATACACTTCGGAAGGAGACGTCGGGGACGCGGGGTCTAAAAACGTGACGGGTATCCCAAAAACTGATCCATTAACAAGAAATAATAAAAAAAACAGTAATAACAATAATAAATACAAATAACACTAATAAAAAATATTATGCAAAAATAATAACGCTAATAAATACTACGCAAAAATATATATAAAAAATATTATGCAAAAGTATATATAAAAACAATAATAATTTGTGAATCTCAACTAAAAAGTCATTAAAATATTTGTTCTCAGGTGTGGCTACACAGAATTCTGGCCCGTCTGTGGCCCTTGGGGACTGAAGTTGTATATCCTATGTCAGGGGTGTCCAAGTTTTTTCTGCAGTGGGCCACTTCATCAGAATTGTATCCGTGTGAGGGCCGCACTCACTTTTCACTGTGAGAAAATACGGCCTTTAATAAAATATGCAGATTAAAATAAAGTAAATGACGCAAAACCTTTACTCTTCCTCTCACTGATTTCTGGGCCTACAAAGTTCTGTGACTACAAATTAATAGGATAAGTAAAAATAAAATAGTTCTATTTATTTTAGCGATGCACTAAAATGAAAATCTGGACCAAAACCGAAAATTCAGGGTTCACTTAGCCGAAACTGAAAGTGACCCCCACCCCTCACCTTTAAAAATAATAAAAAAAATACCACACTTTTAATAAAAGTAAGTCACACACCAAAATTGTACAAAAAAATTATATATTATGATTGTTAACAGCAATCTCAGGCATACCCAGATTCCAGCATGTACTGGTTGGGTGGGCATGATAGGAGTGTGATTGCTGTCAACAATCATAGATAAATTAATAGTTATTGTATTTTTTGTCCAATTTTAGTGCGTTAACACATCACAATTGGACAAAAAAAATCAACAATATGACTTGGCATGATAGGTTTTTTATACCCAGGCAACCAGTTAATGCTGGAACCTAGGCATAATGGGACTGTGATAGCTGTTAGCAGATTGCTGTTAGCAATCACACTCCTATCATCCCAAGTCAGCCAGTACATGCTGGTACAGGGTCCCTGTAAGTGCAGACCCCATACTGCTGGCAGCATCAATACACAAGGGGGGCAGCTAGCCAGGTTTCAGCATGTACTGGCTGACTTGGCATGATAGGAGTGGGATTGCTAACAGCAAACACACTCTTTTTATACCCAGGCAACCAGTGAATGCTGGAACCTAGGCATGATGGGACTGTGATTGCTGTTAGCAATCACACTCCTATCATGCCAAGTCAGCCAGTACATGCTGAAACCTAGCTAGCTGCCCCCCTTGTGTATTGATGCTGCCAGCAGTATGGGGTCTGCACATCACTTACAGCCACCCTGTACCAGCATGTACTGGCTGACTTGGCATGATAGGAGTGTGATTGCTAACAGCAATCACAGTCCCATCATGCCTAGGTTCCAGCACTTACACATCCATGCTATCACACACACAAATTCATTCATTCACAGATTCATTCCCCTCAATCACGCACTCATTCAAACACCCTCCCCCACCCCCTTACCTGCAGTACAGCTCTCGATGCCCCTTACAGACTTCAGCAGGGGGCGCGGCCTCCCGCTTCCTCTGTGCAGTACAATAGACCCTCCCACAAGTAAGCAGCAGGGCTCTTGTGATCCTGGCTGCCGATCTCACGCGGGCCGCACCTCGAGGTCCCGCGGGCCGCATTTTGCGCGCGGGCCGCATGTTGGACGTCCCTGCTCTAGAACGAGACACTTTTTTTTGCTTTTTTCCCCCCGTTTGACGGAAAATCAACAGTTTATTTAAATTCCGAGCACAGACACCAAAATACAGCCTGATAATTACGTCAGCTTTTTTTTTGTTATTTTGTTTACTTAAGTACCTGCCAGGTGTGTTTTTTCCCCATTTAATTTTTGGATGTTTTGTGTTCGCTTGGTACCTGCCAGGTGGGGGGGGGGGTTATGGTTAATATAAAAAGCTGGATGCTGATAATGTCATAACTCAGCGTGGGGAGGGGGGCACAGATTATATTATATACACACTATGTGTATATATATATATATATATATATATATATATATATATATATATATATATATATATATATATATATATACACATACACACTATGTGTATATATATATATATACCGTGTTTCCCCGATAGTAAGACACCCCCGATAGTAAGACGTATCGGGAGTTTCAGAGGGGTCAGCTAATATAAGCCGTACCCCGAAAGTAAGACATATGTCTTACTTTCGGGGAAACACGGGGGATTTGCCTACGGCCTACGGCCGCATTAACGCAGGGCATAAGGGGCGCCTGCCCCTTAGGCCCGCCGCACCTGCGACCGGGTCCGCCACTCTAAGGGGCCGGGAAGTCCCCACCAAGGCCGGCCTTACGTGTCTGCGGCCGCACAGGATTTAAATTAAAACATCGGGGTTTTTTTTTTTAACTTTATTTAACATCCTCCATGTTAAATAAAGTTAAAAAAAACTTTATTTAACATGGAGGATGTTAAATAAAGTTTTTTTAACTTTATTTAACATGGAGGATGTTAAATAAAGTTGAAAAAAACCCCCGATGTTTTTATTTAAACCCTGTGCGGCCGCAGACCCCTAAGGCCGGCCCCTTAGAGCAGGGCCGACCTTTGGGGTGTGCGACCGCACAGGGCGCCACACTCCAGGGGGTGCCAACCTGCGGCACCCGGCACCCCTCCAGAGACGGACAGTAATGTCCGCCGCTGGAGGAGCAGGCTCGCAAGGGAGCGGTATCGGAGGTCTTTAACAGACCTCCGGCTCCCTTGAGTGATTTTAAGCCGGGTTCAACCCGGCTTAAAATCACTCAAGGGAGCCGGAGGTCTGTTAATGACCTCCGATACCGCTCCCTTGTGATCTGCGCGGCAACAGCTGTTGTGCGCCGGGGTTTCTTGTCAGATCCCGGCGCACAACACTGAAGCCGCGCCCACCGCTGTCCGTGCCCTCTGACCCGGAAGGAGACAAGAACTGGCGAAGAGGAGGAAAAGAAGCTGAAAGAAGAAAGGAAAGGTAGGAAAGCATTAAATTCGAAAATTTTTTCCCAATATAAGACATACCCCGAAAGTAAGACATAGTGGGGCTTTTAGGGATAAAAAGAAAGTAAGACGCTGTCTTACTTTCGGGGAAACACGGTATGTATATATATATATATATATATATATATATATATATATATATATATATATATATATATATATATGTATATGTATAATACCGCGTCAGAGTGGGGGAGGGAAGCCCCCGTCACACTCCACGCGCATTCTAAACGCACTCACTTTCTCCGCCGAGAGAAATAATCGACTTCACGCTCAGAGAAATCAATATATATATATATTTCACGGCCCGGCTGTTGACCGAATTCAGAGCGTTTCCTCCAATCCCGTTTAAATAAACGCAAAGATCCGTATTAACCCCTTACACGCCAGGAGGGGGGGGAATCTAAACATTCAAATGGTCATTTGGTGAGAACACTTTTGTGCTGGGGGGGGATTTTGCCTCCTTAAATGTAGGATAGGAAGGAACCGCGGGTACTTTACCCTAAACATAAAGCCAGCAAAGCTATTAAGTTATTCCTCCCCATGCAGGGCAGGAGAAGGAGCTGATGGGGCTACCCTTTACCCCAGGGTATATAAAGGAGGGGGAGACATGGAGGCATCCGGCTCCCTTATGGATTTTTCTATTTATAAAAAATATATATATTTAAAAAATCTTGCAATTTAGGAAACAAAATGTGTTAAAAAGGCAGAAAATCCCCCCAAAAACAGATAAAACCTGAAAATCCTGAAGAGCAACAAAGTTTCCATCCCACCGAAGGCGAGGAATCTCCCAGCGATCAGCGACCCCTGCAGTGTCAGCCGGTCCAGAATCCCCCCATCAAAAGGAAGAAGCTGAGACCACCGGAGCGTCCCTAATCATCCGAGACCCTCCTTACACAGCTGAGAGGACAGGTCGCCGAGCTTTCGCTCCGGGTCAGGAGATCGCCGCGGGACCCTCGTGCTAACAGCGGCAGTTGGGTTACGCGGACCCCGCGAGACGGTTCACCAACAGAAACAAGACGCCCCC
Source organism: Spea hammondii (assembly GCA_029215755.1). Taxonomy (NCBI): domain Eukaryota; kingdom Metazoa; phylum Chordata; class Amphibia; order Anura; family Pelobatidae; genus Spea; species Spea hammondii. The sequence continues at coordinate 3,763,991 of JARDYJ010000002.1, forward strand.
GGTGCTGTGCATGCGCCAGAAACACAGCACCCTCAAAACAGAACCACCTCCCAGGTTACATTTATTACACCCGGAACTCCCGGCAGATCGGCCCCATCCGGCCCCCGTCTAGTCGCCCGTTTCTCCTGCTGTAAAGACTCAAACCTTAATCAGTCGTTGGTCTCGTCTTAGATTCAGGAGCCGTATGTCTATCCCATGCATGTTTAATCCCCTCACTGTGTTACCTCTACCACTTCTGCTGGGAGGCTTTTCCACTTATCTATCAACCATACTGTAAGGGTGCGTGTACCACAAAATGTTGCCCATTTTTATTTGTTTTCAAGTCAACGACAGGCTACCTTTACCAAGCCGGGGACTGCATCTATCCGTTGTACTGCGCTGCGGAATATGATGGCGCTATATAAAATAATACATTATAATCGGGCCACGTTGCTACTTTTACTGACGCACCGTGCCTTCCATCTCCTTATTCCTTCCCAGTAACGGGCGCCGTGGATTCCGTGTGTGTTGATGGGGCACAGAAGGGCTTGGCGCCCCGGTAAGGCTGACACCGGAGAGTTACAGACGCGCAGTAAATCCCATGTATTATGAATGCCGGTGCGCGGGCGACGCTACATCAAGGGGAGGAAAAAATCCTACGCCACAAACAGATATTTAGGAATCACGTTCCGATGGAATATTCTCAAAGCTGCCAAATGTCCATTAATATAGACAAAAAACGCTGATATAAAGAGTTAACTCCCATTAGGACGCGAAATCTGATAAGGAAAAAGAGCAAAAATATACATGTCCCGGGGCTACTGGACATGCAAACTGTCACTCCAATCTCTGTATCAGTCCATGATTGGATAAGAAACGTATAAGGGGCGTGGCATGCCCATACATGGGAACAAGGGACCCGAGGTATGTATCCTATTTATTATACAGGGGGCCCCCCGCTGGATGCTGCCAGGGGCGGAGTCTGCCGCGTTTAATAATCTCAGTGAATTTTCCAATTGGCCGAATAAAAACAATTTCACCAAATAGAAGCCAAATATCCTGTTTTAACTATTCCGCTTAACCCCGACACATTTTGTTCGGATTCTGTACACCGGAAAGTATGAGGCGGAAAAACTACTTTTCTGAAGGTTCCGCCTTAAATGAGAAATTTAAACGACGCGTCCTGCTTTACGGCGGCAGGAAGCGGCATCTCTGTATCGTTCAATTAAAGAACGTAATTACCGTATATCCCTAATCCCGCCGGGGAGACTCAATTACAACCGCGCTGCCAACGGATTGGACGGCGCTCTCGGGGTCTTTTAATAAAACCGTGCGCAGGGAGGTGCGCCCCGGTATCTGCGCCTTTAATAAACGTCAACAAGGAAAAAAAATACATTGAGAGTTTTGGGGGATTTAATTAACAAGAAAAAAATAAAAAAAAAATAAAAAAAAACAATGGACGCCCCGGCAGTGATGGCTCCAGATGAGAAATTCAGCCATTTTTGGGTGATATAAGCAGGGTTTTGGGGCTCATTAGACCAACATGTATATGGCGCGAAGGATTAACGTGCTGTTCTCAGGATCTGCAGGATTATTCCTCCCCGTTAAATTCTCTCTCTCTCCCCTATTGTTATATTACTGATGGTTCAGACAGCCTTTGGAAAGGGGGCATTGATCAGATAACGCTGGCTCTGCCACGGGCTGCCACCGGTCTCAGCTTTTAACGAACAAAACAATAAACAGCGACCGGGGCAGAACAGGAGAGCGCGTGAGCATCGACTTCCACGCCTGGAATGCAAAGGGTTAAGGGCTGCGTGAATAATACGGTGTAGGAAGCGATAAACCCCGGACCCCCCCGACACAATAACGGCTAACGAGCGGCGCAGCCGTCACACGGAAATTCTTTTGTCGCCTGAACCCAAAACAGAGAAGACTGAGAAGCGGCAATCAAGAGACATCCGCCGGCCGCCGGCAGGTAATTACAGTAATCACGAGCCGCCCAGAAACTTCCCGCAGACCTCCTACAACTTTCTGCCAACATCTGCACACCTCCGGCGGGGGAGGGGAGATCAGCGGCCTTATCCGGATCCTTTAATAGATGGGAAGCGGGTTTAAGGAGAGACAAAAGGGGGCGGCCACGGAAATCCACGGACAAAAGGGCTTAATCCGGAATAAAAAAAAAAAAATAAAAAAAAAAGAGATTCAAGGTGTGCGGGGGGACGTTGTCACTTTATAACAATAACTAACTCTCATCAACCTCAGCCTGCTAGATCACAATCATACAGAGATAATCAATCCAGTATTTTTTATGTATTATCTATATATATATATATATATATATATATATATATATATATATATATATATATATATATATATATATATATATATATATATAATATATATATTTTTTTTTATTTTTTCTTTTCTTTTTTTTTTTTTTCTTCTTTTTCTTTTAGGAATTTAGGCCTTTTAGCAAATCCCAGACTAACCAATCACAATATATATATATAGATTATATATATTATATATGCAACCAGGGCTGGGTTGTAAATTGCATTAGAAAGTGGCAGCGAATAGAGGGGTAGAGATAGAATCCTTCGGCAGGATTTGAGGAAATCACTCAAAAAAAAAAAAAAAATAAAAATAAAAAAAAAAAGCTCAGTAGGCACTTTGTGTTTTCGCAGAATGGGTGTAATATAAAAAAACAGCTCTTTTTTATTTTTATTTTCAATGTTCCACAGGAATTTTCTGAAAACACTAAAGTATCCATAGCGATATAACATTAAAAATGTATAGATTTGTTTCTTCTTAAAGCTGGAAACGCGTCTTGACGGACGCTATAAACACTCAGAGCCCCGTTCTCACTTTCCTTCGATCATCTGGAGGTTAAAAAAAACAAAACAAAAAAAAAAAAAAAAATCTAGTTTTTTTTTTGGCTGCATGGATCGGCTGTCGGCGACGGGCAAACAACCAGCGGCGATCGCCTCAAGAAAGCAGGGAGTAACTTCTGTTTTAAACGCCGCTTTCTCAAATCTCCGATTGGAATGGAAGGATAAGCATGGGGGGGGGGGGCAAGGAGAGGCGCCTCAAAAATAATAAAAAAAAATAAAACCTTCAGACCCACAGTGGGGTCGAGTTGTTGGCCGTTTTGCTTGCACAACACGTAAACAAATGCATTTTTTATGACTGCCTCCCGTTCTGCTGATGTAGCCGTAAAAGTCATCAGAAGCCATTAGCGAAGCCGCTGCCGCCGCCTCGCGCAGATCATCCCCGTCAGAGCGTCCCACGAACCCAACGTCTGCCCGTACCAGGGGGTTAAATGGTTAATAAAAAGACCTTTAAGAAAAGAAATGGTTTCTTTGGAGAAGCTTGGGGTTTTCTTCCCTCATCACTCTCAGCCATTACCGACAGCATTCGTTTGTCTTCTTGCAGTCTGGCTGGGAGTGCTGAGGGACATGACCTCCGGTAATGGAGCCGGATAGCGGACGAGACGACGCATTACCCGGATGGAACCGTATTTTATTTTATTCCTCCCCAATCATTTTGAAGGTCCATAAAACTTTGTGTTACAAGAACATTGGATACAATCCATCGGCGGCGCGGCATCCTCCGCGGGAGGCCGTTTTATGGCTAGATCTTTATTTGGAATCCTAATTAAAATTAGCTTCATGAAAGCAAAAGACCGCGAAGGAAATCGGAAACGCGAACGAAAAAAAAAAAAAATTTGCTTAAATCCGCATTTATGGTTTATCTCGCGAGCCTCCGCCTCCACGCCTCCAGAATTTATTATAAAAATCATCAAGATAAAAAAAGCCCATCGCTACCCATTTCTTTGACAAAAAGTATATATATATATATATATATATATATATATAATTAATTATTTAGTTCAAGGAATGTCTCCTAAAACGGGAGTATCTGTAACAAAAAAAACATTAATTACGTTACTTGGAAAAAAAAAAAAAAAAAAAAATTATAATTTTTTTCTCCCGAAGCAAGACATTGTAACTAAACAATTAAAAACAAACAAAAAAAAGTAAAAAAAACTTTTACTCTACTAAGCTGGTCAGCTGGGAAACAAAAACTGAGTGGTAAAAAAAAAAACAAACACCCAGCCCAACCAACAATCTTCTACGCAGGGGGCATAAGCATACCTGCCAAGAGCCTCGAATTTGACAGAAGAGACCCCAAAAGGTTCTCTCTCCATTATTTCCCCAAATGATCGAACATTTCCACGAAGAGCTTTCCTCGCCCCGGGCTTACCAGCTTTTATCATCATTTTCAATACAGCTGAGGGGTTTTTTTAAAGAAAAAGAAGAAAACAAAAACAAAAAAACCCCCCAAAAAACTAACAAGCCACCGCACTGGGCTGCCTGCTCCATGCACCCACCACTGTGGGGTTTTTTCTCTCTCTTTTTTCTTATTTTACAGGAAGCCTGCAATTAAATTTAGATTTTTATTTAAAACATAAATGCGAGGCTTTAATGGGAGCGCAGTATATAGGGGGGGTGCAGTATATAGGGGGGGTGCATGAAGCCAACACTGGGGGCCAGCAGCAGCCCCGCTATAATCCCTGTGATTTTTCTTATTTTATAATAACGCTCCTTATCGACAGGAAACAAAATAATTGTCATAAAACAAAGGGATTGTAAATCAGCCGCTAGCAGCGCCTAATCTCTGCCCATAACACATCTATATTTCACAATGGAAAATGAACGGGAGACTCCTGAGACGCAAATCCTTTTGTTTATCAGCTTGAAATAATAGACCAATTTAACACCCTGCGAGGAATAACGGCTGCGGAAATCCCAGGCATTTTATACTCTGTTTGGTGAGCATTCCTTCCTCCAATAAAGCCGACTGATCGACTGCTCGGCCGCCGCGGTATCTTTCCCTAATCCGCTTCATTTTGGGGGTAAATGGGGTGCGGCGAACGCCCTCCCCAAAAACCGACCCGAGCGACGCCGGCTCCACGCAGAACGCGCAAAACACAGAGCCTCGTCCGTAGAGACGTTCAGACGGACGTTAAAGTATCGCGATCACTAAGGACGGTTTATTTCCCGGGACTCAAAAGAGCCCCCCCCAGACTGTTTTTTTTTTTGTCATTTCATAAATTTTTGCCCCCCCATAATATGAAGTTTTCAGGCAGCTGCATATCAGCCGTTTGTATGATTCTCACTCTGTTATCTGATCCCCAATCTACTAAACCCCCCCGACTCCTTATCATACTGCCTGTGGGGAACCATAGAACGGCTCGGTCTTAATCACTCAGTTGGACTCTGACTAATGCAAGTCTATGGAGGAAGGGACTTCATTAGCATCGCCATAAAGCATCAGCTCAGTGTGGTGTTTGAGCCGGGAAAATCACCCAAAATATCACATGACTGACAGCAAGGTATCAGTTCCGGTGTCACTCTGAAGGCAGATGCTGCTGGCAGGGCAGGAGTTAACGTCACTTTGACACGTCATTTAGGCGACATATCCCTGTCCGTGGTAAGCGGCGTTAATTAGCGGATATGATGTCAGCGTTCCGTATCGTGATGTAAACAGTTACAGGCGTGTAAGAGGCTGGGCAGATGCATGGCGGCGCGGCCGGTTATCTGATCGCGGGCGACGGCTTTATTATTATTTGGAGAAGAAAGGAAATCGAGGGCGAGAGCAGCGACGGCGATGAACGTTTCCGCGAATAATTAAACCCTGCAGATAATTCCGACAATTAAGAAACGATAAAGGAAGACGCCGGCCGGCGTTCTGTTTATGCCAGAATTTGGAATACCTCGGGACTGCGCTGCGGAGCGCCGAGGGTCTCCGTACGGCGGAGAAATTAATCAGCGCTAACAAACCCCCCAACCAGCAGAGCCCCCGGTACGGCTCCTGGCCCCCAGAGTCAGGCGGCCGCTATACGACTTTCCAAGACGATGTATGCCCGTGGCTGATTCATACCGCCAACCACCAAGCGTCCCTTTTCAGTTTGACCAGTCCCTCTTTGGGCCCCAAACCCCTGTAAAAGATTAAACCGATGTCCATTATCAGAGAAAAGCAAGGTGGCGGCAGCACCCGCGTGATGATGTCATAGAGAGACCGCGTTACAATGGATTAAGATGAAGGGCAGTGCAGCTGGTTAAGGGAACAAATGAGGGCATTAATTAGGGCAATTTACTAATCAGCGGGCTCTGCCCCCGCACCGGGGCTTATTAATTATATGCTAATGATGCTAAACAGCGCGGCTCCGTATGCAGATTTGGGAAAACGCCGCCCCAGCTGCAATTAAAGCGAATCCATTTTAAGAAAAGGACACGCTAACGAGATCGTTACCGTGTAACGTGCAAGCCTTTAACCCTTTGCCTGCCGCACCCAGCATTTTCTACGCAGGTGACCTGAGCCTTTAACAGAGAAAACTTCCCCCGTCACAGCTTTTAACTCAGGGAATTTGTCGCTTCAATGCAGGGGGTTCCCCCCCCCCCGGGGGGAGCCGAGAACGGTGGCAGCCTGTGGCAGGGCCAGCATGATCTGATTAATTCTCCCTTAACAAAGGCTGTCTGGACCAATAGGGGAGAGATAGCAACCCCTCCTCTGGCATTGCAAGGGTTAAACGCAAGAACCCATAGATTGTAAGCTCTGTGGGCCCCTTTAATGATAGATTTCGGGGGGGGGGGGCGCGGGAAGAGAATTCCGGATAACCCTTTTCATTCAGAAATCGAGACGAATCTCCCGATAAAATCCTTACGAGATACAACGATCGCTGCCGGCCGCCGCGCGTCCGTCTGATACGAAGCGGCTCATTGGCCACGAGGCCTGAGAATTAACCTCTTAACGGCTTCACCTATTTATCAAAGAGAAGAGCAACAAGTCTCTAACCCTCCGGCCGACGAAGGAGATGTCAGACGAGAGAACAGGAGGCCGGAATCCAACGCTAGAGGGTCGGAGGCTGAGATGGAATGGAAGGAAGTTTTACTTTACTGAGAGGGTGGTAGATAAGGGGAACAGCCTCCCAGCAGAAGTGGCAGATGCCGATACAGTGAGGGGATTTAAACATACATGACCAATGACCGATTAAGGTCATTATAGCAGGAAACATGGGCAGACCAGACGGGCCGGATGGGGCCGGTCAGCCGGCGGGTTCCGTTTGGATACTTGGGATCGGGACTGGCTGTAGGTGGCGCTGCGTCACAGGCAGACATTCGAGGAACGAGAATCAGCGCCAGCCTTACGTGACCTTGAAAGCGAGAAGAGTAGCCTTATCCGAGACAATCCCGCGTGGTGACATCATAAGCAAGGGTTAACTGCGAGGGGTGGGGTTTATCCTTGTGTAGAAGGGCATTACTGTGATGCAGAAAGGGTTAAAATCTGTAATTCCCAAGCAATGACCAAAAGGCAAAGAAAACTCTTCATCCCAAAAACGTTAGATCACAAGCTCTTCGGACCGGAAACCATCACAATAAAGAGAGTTACAAAAAGACCTCTTCGGTCTCCTCACCAGATTCCTGCGATTTCTTTCTGCATTCCTCAACCCAAAGCGAGCCATCGGAGCCTGCACATTCTGCACTATACATCACGCTACAAAACGTATGGATCAAAAGCAGTACTACGGGCAGAGCAGACGCTCCATCGGGTTTCCATGGTAACTGCTCCATGTGGAATTTCCAGAATTTCTGTCTGTCCAGATTGTTATGCGATGCTCTGCTTATGTCCTGTTTACCCATCGTACAGCGCTGCGGAGTATGACGGCGATATATATATAATAATAATAATAATAATAATAATAACACATTGTACAGCGCTACGGAATATGACGGCGATATATAAATAATAATAACACACATTGTACAGCGCTACGGAGTATGACGGCGATATATAAATAATAATAACAGACATTGTACAGCGCTGCGGAGTATGACGGCGATATATAAATAATAATAACATTGTACAGCGCTACGGAGTATGAAGGCGATATATAAAGAATAATAACACACATTGTACAGCGCTACGGAGTATGAAGGCGATATATAAATAATAATAACACACATTGTACAGCGCTGCGGAGTATGACGGCGATATATAAATAATAACATTGTACAGCGCTACGGAGTATGACGGCGATATATAAATAATAATAACACACATTGTACAGCGCTACGGAGTATGAAGGCGATATATAAATAATAATAACACACATTGTACAGCGCTGCGGAGTATGACGGCGATATATAAATAATAACACACATTGTACAGCACTATGGAGTATGACGGCGATATATAAATAATAATAACACACATTGTACAGCACTACGGAGTATGAAGGCGATATATAAATAATAACACATTGTACAGCGCTACGGAGTATGACGGCGATATATAAATAATAATAACACATTGTACAGCGCTGCGGAGTATGACGGCGATATATAAATAATAATAACACATTGTACAGCGCTGCGGAGTATTATGGCGATATATAAATAATAATAACACACATTGTACAGCGCTGCGGAGTATGACGGCGATATATAAATAATAATAACACATTGTACAGCGCTGCGGAGTATTATGGCGATATATAAATAATAATAACACACATTGTACAGCGCTGCGGAGTATGACGGCGATATATAAATAATAATAACACATTGTACAGCGCTGCGGAGTATTATGGCGATATATAAATAATAACACATTGTACAGCGCTACGGAGTATGACGGCGATATATAAATAATAATAACACATTGTACAGCGCTGCGGAGTATGACGGCGATATATAAATAATAATAACACACATTGTACAGCGCTGCGGAGTATGACGGCGATATATAAATAATAATAACACATTGTACAGCGCTGCGGAGTATTATGGCGATATATAAATAATAACACATTGTACAGCGCTGCGGAGCATGACAGCGATCTATAAATCAATATAACTCAGCTCTTCGTTTCCAGCCCACGTTAATTGCACGAAACACGTGAGGCTAAAGAGCTGACAATCGGCCCCAGGCCATCGCTTGCCTGAAGTACGATGCACTTTCAGTGTTTTTGGTCGCGTCGCCTTTGTTTTTATCTTATTCCGCCCCACTTTGTTCCATTAACATTCCATCTGAAGAGACGCACTTTGCAGAACAAACCCGGATTGTGTTGCCATTAAAATAAAAAAAAAAAAAAAAAGGTAATGATGCTCTGGAACTTTAGCTGACCCACCAGGGGCCGGGGGCCACTCCAGAAGGCTACTAACACCAGTAATCCCTGGGAGGAGCTCAGTGCCCAGGTGTTTAAGGATTATCTCTCCATCAAGCCGCCATTTACCCAATCATTCACAAAAAATGTGTATCTGCTCCTAATCTACCAAGAATATGCCCCCGAGCCCCCCCCCCGAGTCAGGGGAAATTCTTACCAGATGCCCCCCGCCTCTGCAGGGGGCAAACGCACGATGCTACGCGGGGACTCGGCTACCGGAGGGCAGAGCGGCTCAACTTTTTTTTTTTTTTTTTTTTTTTAGTTATTAAATAAAAAAAAAATCTAAAACGTACAAAAAAAATAATAAAATATATAAAAAAAACACATAAAAACTTAATTCAGTTGTTCCCAAAACAAATCCTATTCTGTAGACGGTATAACAGTTACAAACTTAAAGCCCATCGCTATGTTACAACTCGCAACATCTCATAATCAGCTAGTTGCTATGGCAACACCTCCACTTCCAGCACTTTTCACCGGGCTTGCTCTGTAATCCGGACCCCCCCCCCCCAAGCCTTCGCTACCCACATTCCTGAGTTTTGTTTCTTTAAACTGAGGGGAGTTCCTGCTCTCCTATTGGCTGCGTGGTTGCCATGACATCACTGCGGAGCAATCAGCATCTCCCAGAGCCCGGTGCGAGCGGCCAGAGCCGGTGGGTCGCAGTCTGTTAAAGGGGTACAGACCCCCCAAAAACAAAAAGTTATGAAAAAGAGAGAAAAGAAAAAAACCTCCACCCAGAAAGCCGCGTCTGGTCCTCATTTCCAAACCGGTCAGCTTAGAAGCAGATACTGGGGGGCCGGGGGGGGGCGTTTCTGCTGCCAATTTAGTTTTTAATGCTTTTAATCTGTTCCAGTGGCTCAGCAGCGACGCTGGAACCCGAAGCCACGGCGTTTAGTTACATTCTGGGGCGAAACATGGACTTTTAATAAAGAGACACCTTTTATACTTTATATGGAACCCCCCGCCCAAAAAAATAAATCACATCGAGGCGACGCACATCAGGGGGTTTAAAGCGGATTTCCCAGCAAATATTATTCCTCGGATCCGATCAAAATACGTTTGCAGAAATATCGCTTTCTTTTTTGCCCCGGTTGTAGTTTTTGCCCCATAATATAAAGTTATCAGCCGTTTGTATGATTCTCGCTCCGTTATCTGAGCCCCGATCTACTAAACCCCCCCCCCCCGACTCCTTATCATACTGCCTGTGGGGAGCAATAGAACGGCTCAGTCTTAATCACCCAGCCGGACTCTCTGGGTAATGAAAGTCTATGGAGGGACGGACTTCATTAGCATCGCCATAAAGCATCAGCTCAGTGTGGTGATTGAGCCGGGAAAGTCACCCAAAATATCACATGACTGACAGCACAAATATGTATAAAATTAGCATCGGTTCCGCTGTTCGGAGGAGTAAGTCGGCTCAGTGAGAGCCTCGCAGCCTCGCTGACACAAATCTTACTGTAAGGAAATAAATAGAAAGGCACTGGGGGGGAATAAGTCATTCAACTTTATACATCGCTTATTTTTCCTTTTTTATATATATTTATTTTTTTTACCCAGAGGAAAAAAAAAATACGTATAAAATTACAAAAAATAAAAATAAATAGCCAGGCTTGTTCTGGGGCCGCACGGATGAGATTCAGGATGTATGTCTATCCCCATGCATGTTTAATACCCTCTACCACTTCTGCTGGGAAACTGATCCCTGTATCTATAAATGTCATTATACACCCGATGAGACATGCAAATAGACAGCAGAAACCCTAATTCCACCTAAAACCTGTTATCAAAACTCAGCCCTGCGAGCACACATCCGGGGGGGGGGGGGGGGGGGGGATGGCTCAACAGATAGACAGAAGAAAATGATGATGCAATAAAGGACAATAAAACCTGAAATCAGCAGAAATAAATAAACGGTGAGCGAGATGATGTAAAATGATGATGACATAAGAGGGAAATCATTCACTGTGAGGATGTACAGAAATGCTGCAACAGACGCAGGGTCCAAAGGGATCCGCCGCCCCGCCGAGACACAGCACAGGATCCTTAAAGGAACAGGCCACTAAACAATAAATAAATGCCACTTTTTTTTTTTTTTATAATAAAAAACATATTAAAGAAAAATTAAAAACATTAAAAAGCATTTCTAGAGATGATTGTAAGATTACGGGAGCCGCTCTCAGTCTTGACTATGATGGGGAGGAAAAACGTGTCTGCTTCTATTCATACAATACGCCTTACTGGCCCTATAAACGTAACAGCGAGTGACAAATCACCTACCAAGGGGGCAAAAAAGGGGTGGATACGGCCCCCGCCCCCCTATCACAGGGCAGAAGGGGTAACAATGACGCCCCTCTTCCTTTTTCCATCCCATTGTTAAGGCAGAGATAAGGATTCCAAGCAGCAGCCATTAGTCTGATCTCAACGCAAACATTAGAGGTTAATGAACCCCAGCTTAACCCTTCGTACGCCACAAGACTCACCCCTCCCCTCCTGCAAAGAGTTAAAACAAACATGCCTTAACAGATTGCACCCCCCAACCCCCCCCCCCCACGCTCTAAATTAGATTATTTTGTTGAAAACAAACTTAACAAAAAATGGTCAGAGACACCGGGCTGCAGTCACAAACACTGGACTTCTGAGGAACGGCGGGGCAGTCACCATGGAAACCGGCATGGCATTTTGATAAATCCGCTCTGAGCGCTGGTAATGAATGATTGTGTCACACGCGGTGTAAGCTCTTTGGCCCAGGTGTCACTAACTTTTGCATAACTATTGGCCTTCTGTACTCCTTAACTGCCCCCCCCCCGACACATACTAATTTACATATAAATGTTTGGGGGAAATCCCCTCAGCTACTAATTACCCGGATTATATAACCCCCCCTCCGCCCCCACCCAGGCGCAGATACCCCATATACGACGTAATGATGGAGGATCTGCGATTCCGCATACAGCACCCAACCCCCCTGGGCTCAGGATCCACGCACCTGTTCCCAGGTGAGGTTTCCCAGACAGAGGGGGGGGGGCTCAGGGATGGCCAATGAAGGGGGAAAAAAAAGTGAGAAGCGAAACAAAAGAGGATTGGACTCCCAGCGCAGGCGGTTGCTTTCAGTTACATCACTCGAGTGAAACACACGGCGCTCTTGCATAAGCGAGCAGCTGCACGGTGACATGCGCGGGATCCGTGACAGGAAAGACTAACGGCGATGTCACCGATATTACGTCATCGGAGGACCGTTTACCCCGGGAGCCGAGATACGGGGGTAACAGACATGGTTAAAGGGCACTCTAACACATACATGTGCCCCCCCCTTACAAACACACGAGGGGGGGGTTCTGCAGGATGCCCCTTTACCCCCTCCCCGGGTATTTTCAGTACTTTACTATGCGTGCTTCTTTAATGGAGACGTTAGCCGGTCCCTTTAATTCCAGGGCGATGTTAATGTATCGGGGTCAGGAAACGTTCTGCATTCTGGATACAGTTTGGAAAAAGTTTCAGATTTTATGCTTTGGGGGGGTGGGGAGGACGGGTTAAGCTTCCATGTGATTGGCCGACGGGCAGATTGCAACCCAGGACTCAGCATTGCATAATTCAGCTGCTCCGCATGTACGCATTCCCATAGAGCCAGCCCGGCTAATGAAGAAAGAAGAGGAAAAAAGGGGCAAATCTGCTAAGATTCAGGAGCCGTATGTCTACCCCATGCATGTTAAACCCCCCCCTACTGTATTAGCTTCTACCACCTCTGCTGGGTGTCTGTTTCACATAACTGCCACACTACATCACCTGGTACCGTTACCCCGAAGCTGTATTAACAGGACCGGTAGGGATCATGAATGGTCCACTAAAGGTTCTGTTTTAGGAGGATCCCCACTAAAAACCTCCGACCCCCAGGAGGCGCTCAGGAATTTATTGCCCCGGCAGGGCGTGATAATGCAGGCGACGCGAAGACTTTACTACCCCAGAACTAACACTCTATTAACACTCGATTCACATGGAATGTCCAAAACCGGACATTCTACACGTAAAGCCACGAATAGAGCCGGGTCATTAACGGGTTAAAACGCGCCAATTAGTGTCTGTCGCCCGTTTGATTCGGAGGCTGTGAATAATCGCAAACAGTATCGAGTGGGGATTATTAACTAAACGAGGAGTTATGGGTGCCCTGAAGGGCTAATCCCGGATTTCTTCTCCACCCTGCACAATGTATGGTTCAATCATTGAGTCTTCATGTCAACTCAAGATTAAGTGAATAAATCCCCAAAATCCCTAAAAACCAGTAAACCGTGAGATTTGTTTTGAGTCAATCAACGTATGAAGAGCTCTCGACTACCAGCAGCTTCAGATGGCGGATCCCCGAAGAACTGAGCCAATTAATCCATTTAAAGAGGGTTCAAGAGGCTAGCGTTTGGGGGAAAACTGAGGGATTGTGTCATTTTACCGTTTAATCCCCCGGATTATACTAACGGCCTCCGGGGCCCTCGAAGCTGAGCGGCGGTGGCAGGCGAGAGGACGTTGCGGACATTTCCCAAGGTCAACAGGGGTTACGTGCTGCCTGCGCTCTCCTCTTATTGGACAAGTGAGGTCATCCCACCGAGACCCTCCAGACACGGCGTCTCGCTGTCGGACACATTTACTACCAAACAGAGAGTTTTTACATCAAGCAGGTTCCTGGGGGACCGCAAAGTGCGCAGGGACCACCCGACGCGCTCCGCAGAGGAGCTCTAAAGGTCGTCTTCTGTCCCAAGGAATCAATATTCCGATATCGACAACGAGACAGTCACCGGCAGCAAGAGACGCGATCTCATAACCCCCCCAAAAGAAATATGGAGGCCAAACCTCAATCAGGCGTTGGTCTCGTCTTAGATTCAGGAGCCGTATGTCTATCCCATGAATGTTTAATCCCCTCACTGTATTACCCTCTACCACTTCTGCTGGGCGGCTGCTCCCCTTATATACCACCCTAAACCACAAGATTCCATTCTGGGCCAGCATTCCAAAACAGAACAGTTAGTTGAAACATTCTCTTTGGTTTCCATGGTGATTACTCTACTTTGTGACATTTGCAACAGGCTCGCCGTTTGTAACCAAGGCCCCAAAATGAGAGCAGCCTCTTATGCGACTGTTAAGGGATTTGGAAAAAATGTTTTAAAAAAGTATTCGAAATTCTGAAATTGTATAAGTAACCTGTGAGCGGTACGACGCGCCATACTGGAAAATATATATATATATTTTTTTTTAAATGAAGTCCAAATTTTAAATCAATGCAAATTATATCCCAAATCCAACCCGTAATATCTCGCCATCGCCAGCCGCTCTATCCATTCCATGTATTTGTTCTTTATTATTATTATTATTATTATTTATATATATTTATGTTTTTTATTTTAAGTCTGCCACCAATAATAAAAATAAATATTTTTTTTACCGCTTGGCGAATTAATTCGGAGACTCCTGAGAAAAGTCAAGAATTTAAATGTGAAACTCGAGACGGACAGACAGAAGATCACAGACAGGTGACGAGAACCTGAGGGCCGAGGGGGTCCGGAGGGCCGCTTTCCATGGACTCCTTTATTATTATTTTTTTACATTTAACAAGAAATTGAATTTTATAGAAATAAAAGGAATGCCCCCCTTTTTTTTCACCATCAGGCTCAATAAAAACAAGAAGGCGCTGAGAGCGGCTCCAGGAAACCAACAAGCGGCTGCGAAATGCGCTTTAAAACCCCCCAGACGTTAAAGAAAACACATCGTGAACTTCAGTGGCGGAAAATAGCCCCGTATAACTCAAACAAGGTGCAGTTTGGGCTGAATTAGCACTGTTTACGCAGGAAAAGAAACGCTCATTTATGATACTCGAGTAAACAAAGAGTGGGGGGGGGGGGCAGGTGGTGATGACCTCGGAAAACACTTTTGTGGACTTTGAAAAAAAGGTATTTTTTTTTCCCAGCCTTGCCAGGTTTTGGGTTTCGGCAAATGCGGCCTAGAAAGGGTTAAAAGGTTGCATTCCACGGAAGCCTCCATCCCAGCACACATCAACCCTTCCCAGTATCTCCCAGTCTCTCCCAGTGTCACCAGCTCCATTAGCAAGTCTTCAGGTAACACCGGGGGCCCATCACAGGAGCCAAATCCTGATTGATTCCAACAGGGGGGGGGGGTAAAAATATTTCCTGGGCAAATCATTAGCTGCTGTTTATCCCAAAACAAATACCTCTGTTTGGGGCAATAAGAGGCTCTTTTCAAGCTAAAGAAGGGAAGTTTCTTCTAAACATCAATAAAAAGGGAAATTATGTTTCTCAAGAAACATAAAAAAAAAAAAAATTATATATAAAAATATATAAAAAATAAAATGATGTCATAGCTAAAAAAACATTTGCCTTTAAATTATATTAAAATAGTATAAATTATTAGATTGAGACCCCAAAAAAATAAAATTTATATTAATATAATAAATAATATATATTAAAATATAAAAGTGCAAATACAATTTTCATGATCACTCTACGGCGCATAATACAGCCAGGAACATATATTCACTATATATATATATATCCCCGACATGTTCTGTAGCGCTGTACAAACAATGGTATATCTCAGGAACAGATACATTCCCTCTGGTGGAGGGTCCGCTTACATATAGAACACGCAAGCTCCTTGTAGCCCCCCCCGACCTAGCGTCACGTGCCGCAGAAGCCTTCTTTGCACCCCACCGGCAGGGCAGGTGTTAAACTTTCCAATTCCAACATCACATCCCCCACACGGCACAAAAACCTTTCAATTAATCAGACTTTTGGGTAAAAGCAGGAACTTGACCCCAAACTCCGCAGAAAGTAAACATTCCATCCCTCACAAATACCATCAGGAGCCCGAAATGCTAATAATTTCATATCAAAACCTCGCTAACCTTTACTCAGCGGGGCGGAAAAAATCCGATCGGCGCCTCATCGAGCCCAACGCCAACATGAAACAATAACGGGGCGAGAAATGCAAAAAAAAAAAAAAAAAAAAAAAAAAAAAAAAAGCCGAAATTCATAATAATATACAAAAAAAAAAAAAAGATTAACCCCCTGAGTGCCAGGGTCATGCCTGGAAACAAAGTAAATAGGCATAAAAAATATATATATTTTTAATTATTTTTGTTAACAAAATAAAAAAAAAAAAAAGAAAGAAAGAAAAAAAAAAAAAGGGAGAAAGCCCCAATAAATCGAAAGAGGTCCTACACATACCGGGACTCCTAGGACCTGCACGTGGAAGCGTGTAAACATACATACAGCATTACGTGTTATACACAGCGGACTCAGAGATAAGAAGATCCGTACGGCCCCCGCTGTTATCGCACGGACAGGTCGACCACGGAAACCTCATCCAGCCATCCAAAGCAACCGAGCATCAGCACACGGATACACGCTACATGCACACGGACATTCTATATGTACATATACAGGAATATATTAGCATGTTACTTACATTCTATATGTTTGTATACAGGGACGCGGCATCACGTCAGTTACATTCTATATGCACGCATATAGGGGATATGCTGACAGCTGAAGGTACATAATGCAGAGATCCAAGCAAACTGCAGGCAGCCCCCATGGCTGAGAGTTCTGAGAGTTGCGCACTGGGGGGACCGGGTTTTACAGAAACTCACAAGTTACAGTCAGAGTAGATGCTTCAGAGAGCGGCACGCAAACCTCTGTCTGTATATCACCCCGGGGACTTATACACGCATGTACCCCCATATACCCCGCATCCCACCCCCATATACCCCGCATCCCGCCCCTATACACCCCGCATCCCACCCCCATATACCCCGCATCCAGCCCCTATACACCCCGCATCCCACCCCTGCACCCCCATACACCCCGCATCTAATGCATGCCTGCACCCCCATACACCCCGCATCCCCATACACCCCGCATCTAATGCATGCCTGCACCCCCATACACCCCGCATCCCACCCCTGCACCCCTATACACCCCGCATCTAATGCATGTCTGCCCCCCCTATACACCCCGCTTCCCACCCCTGCACCTAATGCATCCAGACCCTGCACCCCGCATCTAATGCATGCATCTGCCCCCCCCCGGTGCATTTACCCCCCCCCGGTGCATTTACCCCCCCCCGGTGCATTTACCCCCCGAGCTGCACCGAGGCCGGTAGGAAGGAGAGGACTCACCGTTGGCGGACACGGCCAGGGTTCCCGATCCGCTCTTAACTAAGAATGAATTGGGGCCAAAGTCAGCCTCCGAGTCCGAGTCCGGCGGCCTCCCTCCGCCCAGCAGCCTCCGCTGGCAGTCATTGGCTCCCGGGATGGGGGGAGGGGACGGGGTTGATGAAGCTGATGAACAATGCAAAGTGGGACCTGCGAACCACAAACACACAGATCAGAGAGGGGGGGCAACGGGGTACATAGAGGAGGAGGAGGGGGGGGCAACAAAGTATAACGAAGGGGGGACACTGGATGATCGGCACACCCTGGCAAGGAAACGGTTAACCCCATGGCACATTTAACTCTTGCAATGCTGGGGCCCCCAGCCATACACTTGACTTACAATTAACCCCTTAATGCTGGCGAGGCACTGCTACGGTTACTGTATTTTCCCCTTTTAACACCTTTAGTGCCACAGGGCTGGAAGCACAGGACATGCTTTCTAGTTAACCTGTTATATGCCCATTCCTAGCCATGGCTACTGTGTTACTTGCCCTTGGCCTTGCCGGTAGGGTAACCCTTTCTGTGCTGGGGTGAGAGCTGTTGTGCCGGTTCCACATTTAGCCCTTAAAAAGCTTAATTTGACCATAAAGCCGGTTGTTGGATTATTATTTGCCCCCTGCCCCCCCCTGGCGTGCCACCCCATCTGGGTGAATTAAGGGGGCCACATAGGACAGGTTTGCAGATACAGACATGACATTGACACGTTTAATTTACACGGTAGATGGAAATAAACCAATGACATATTTTATTACATATGTCTATCCCGCGCGTTAAATCCCCTCACTGTATTACCCTCTACCGCCTCTGCTGGGAGGCTGTTCCACTTATCTACCCCCCTCTCAGTAAGGTAAAACTTCCTTCCATCCCGTCTCAGCCTCTGACTCGCTAGTGTTAGATTCCGGTCTCTTGTTGTAACTTCCCTCCTATTTCTCTCTCTATCGGGGTTTTAACTCCGTGACTCCCGTCTCAGGGCCCGGGCGATACCCAATGAAGCTGCTGATTCCGCGGGGTCCTCATTCCATTCCCAGTGGGGATCAGAGACCCCGCCGTGGGATGAAAGCCCCCTCGCTGTCTCCTGATGCAAATCCCCCCAGATCCTCCATACTGAGCCGCCTGAATACAGCAGACTTTTCCCACAAAAAGAGATTAGCCTCGGAAGGCTCGGGATCAATGAAAGCAGAGAGCGGCCCCGCCGCCTTCACTCCCGTGTCAGGGTTTAGTGCTTTGTTACGCGCCGTATCAGCCACATCAGATTTGGGGGCCAAAGCTTGTTTTTTTGGCATTTCACGGATGCGTAGCCCTTTAATTACTGAGCCAGACTGATGTGATTGACACCTCTGCCCCACCCCCAAATGGGAGGAACCATTATTATTATGTATTGATTTGTATGGCACCATCATATTCAGTAGCGCTGTATAACGGCATGCATCATATACCAAATGAATACAAGAAAACCTGTTCTATGTTATTGTCCGCTCTCGTGTACAATGGGGTATATGCATAAGGTATATGGGGTATACTCATGAGGTATATGGGGTATATTTATAGGGTATACTCATTGAGTATATTTATGGGGTATACTCATGGGGTATATGCATGGGGTATATTCCTAGAGTATATTTATAGGGTATACTCATGGGGTATATGCATGGGGTATATGGGGTATATTTATGGGGTATACTCATGGGGTATATGGGGTATACTCATGGGGTATATTCATGGGGTATATTCATAGAGTATATTTATGGGGTATACTCATGGGGTATATGGGGTATATGCATGGGGTATATGGGGTATATTCATGGGGTATATGGGGTATATTCATGGGGTATACTCATGGGGTATATGGGGTATATGCATGGGGTATATGGGGTATATTCATGGGGTATATTCATGGGGTATATGGGGTATATTCATGGGGTATACTCATGGGGTATATGCATGGGGTATATACATGGGGTATATATGGGGTACTGTTTCAGTTGATCTGGAGGCAGCATCCCAGTCACATCCCCAATGGCAGAATCAGCTGTTTTCCCTACTAGCAATACCACAAATGGCCACAGGGGGCATCTAAACTCTGTAAATGGGCAGCATTTAAAATAATACTGGCTCCTTTCTGAGCTCCTTTAATGGGATTTCAGGTGGGTGCTAATGCACCCAGAGCACAGAAGCCCCCCCATCACCAACACGTTTCACTTATATAGCACCAGCACATGCCGTAGCGCTGCTCCATCCCAAACTGACAATAACATGAATACATATATAACACAGACCGGGGCAGACGGAGACGAGGGCCCTGCTGCAGGGAGCTTACAATCTATCAGGTGGTTGAGGGAGAATGAGGAAGGACAAGCGGCTGCTTGGCTGAGGATGATAGCCCGGCGCTCCGCAGTGATGACACACAGACGGGGCGGCTGAGGGTGCTGCCAGTGGCATCACTCAAGGTAAATACAGATTCAGGTTTGGGGGTTATTAACCCTTAAAGACAAAGGCAACTCTTGACGCATTTAACCCTATTTAACAATCAAGGGTTAATTTTTAAGGTGATCTAGAAATTAAATATAACTTAATAAAAAAAAACAAAAAACTAAAAGTGTTTATTTGCTTAAAATGTGACTTTTTTATCAATTAAAAATTGTTAAAAGCGCAGCCGCGTCCATACTACTAATTGGAGCTCGCCCCCCCCGGACGTAGCTCCAATTAGTAGTACGGACGCGGCTGCGCCTTCCTGGCCCAATTCACTGCACCCTGAAAATCATCTCCTTGGACTTTTCTCTCTTAGATAAGTTTGCGAAATGATGTAAGAAATCACTACAGAATTTACTGATTTCCTGCTAAAAACAAAACTCTCCTCAAGATATATAATAATAATAATAATAATAATAATAATAACAACAATATATAATAATAATAATAACAATATAATAATAATAACAATATATAATAATAATATATAATAATAATAATAATATATAATAATAATAATAACAATATATAATAATAATAATAATATATAATAATAATAATAACAATAATAATATATAATAATAATAATAACAATAATAATATATAATAATAATAATAACAATATATAATAACAATATATAAGAATAATAATAATAACAATATATAATAATAATAACAATATATAAGAATAATAAGAATAATAACAATATATATAATAATAATAATAACAATATATAATAATAATAATAATTAATAATAATAATAACAATATATAACAATATATAATAATAATAACAATATATAATAACAACAATAATATATAATAATAAATAATACAAATAATAAATAACGGGGAAAATATTGATTCAAAAGCATTTTCAATAAACGCCAATTTTTTTGGAAGAATAATGGGGTTTTAGTTCCCCCGTTTAATTAATAAAGCTGTTTCTTGCTGTTTCTATACACATTATCGGGGCTTTTAGGGCTGTAGAACCCTGCGATCCCCTCATACCCAGCAAACATTCTGACCTCCTAGAAAAGAGGGGCATCGGGGTATTTGGGAGAGGGACTATCAAAGCTAAACAGGGACAGGGGGGAAGTATGCTTCTGAATGCTAACTGACACCCCTGTGCGGTGGAACGCTGCTCTCTGCCGAGGCTCCGGGTACGGGATTTGCACCGGGCTGCAGACCGTTGCACCAACGAAGTGCCAGGGCTGGTGTCAGGGATTGCCCCTGGATACTCTGCATGTTACCCCCGGGGCAGGGACTGCGTGTGACGGATTGCCGGGAGTCGCAATTATATCCGGCCTCCGTACTCTCCTCTGATTTAGCTTCACGATTGGTGCTTTTCTCCCTGCCATATCACAGCTGGAATCCCTGCTTGAACACAGGTGTCTCCATTCAGAATATCTTCACCTCCTGACCAGTCATGGTTTCCATGACAACCACCATAAGAGCCAGTTGGCTGCCGCCGTTACAGAGTCGCTGTGGCCATGCTGTGGGGATTTAAAGGGCCGGTATAGACAGCTGTATGGGAATCCTGAGACAGCATCACCGCAGGGGTGGGGAGCGTGGGTAGATCAGAGCTTCCCTCCCCGCTCCACCCCGTCTACTAATTAATATTCAGCACAAAAACATAATAATCATTCACGTTCTGCTCCACGGCGGCCCCATCCGGCCCCCGCCCGGCCCCCGCCCGTTTCTCCTGCTGTAAAGACTCAAACCTTAATCAGTCGTTGGTCTCGTCTTAGATTCAGGAGCCGTCTATCTATCCCGCGCATGTTTAATCCCCTCACTGTATTACCCTCTACCATCTCTGCTGGGAGGCTGTTCCACACATCTAAAATTGACACTTTATTATGGCCTAGAAACCAAATGTACACCCCTCCTAATAATATATATATAAAAAGAAAAATATTTTTTTACATAGTAACAGAGGTTTTTTTTATTTTTTTTACATAGTAACAGAGTATTTAAAAAAAAAAAAATTTTACATAGTAAAACGTAGTAATTTAGGTTGAAAAAAGTTTATCAAGTTCTACCCCCCCCCCTTCTACCAATCCCTCCTGCTTTTGATCCAAAAGAAGGCAAAAAAACCCCCAATTAATCAATTTTTGAATTTTGCCATTTAGGGGGAAAATTCCTTTTCCAAAAGCGGATTTCTCCCCGGATGGAGAAGCAAAATATTAACGTTTATTCTGTCATTTATAGCCCCGGATGTTCTGCAAACATCAGATTTGCACTTTTATAGAAAAAAAAAATCAGATAAACTTCCAACATTTATTTAAAAATTCTATTATTTATATATATGTAAAAAAATATAGATTTAACAGAAAAGGAAATGCCCATCCCCCACTCTTTGATATTCTTATTATTACAGGCGATTAATTATTAATTCATTATTAATTCTAACAATAATTCACGTCCCCCCCCCACGGATTTCAGTCTTTTGCCAATCCTTCTCTGAATTCTTTAATTATTCTATTTGTGTGATTTATAACTTTTTGAATAAATAAAAACAGTTTCAGAAGTGTGAATTTCCCTTAAAGACGTGACGCGTCCCCAAAAATTAATTGATACCCCCCAAAAAGCACAAAATGTAAGTACCCCGCCCACTGATGGCAACGGACCCGCCCACTTATACAACAGATCCGCCCACCCACACCCCAAATGATTGGAGAGTGCGCGGCCGCTGACATTATTTTATTGGAATATATCTTTTTATTTATTTTTCTCATTATTTTAATGTTAACGTTGTTTTTTTAATCCGGCGCTGCTATGGCAATCTTCCCAGGTTTACGGGGCCGAAGCCCATTTGCGTTAATTAAACCCGCCCCGCGCATAATAAAATACGGCGACTCCGTTCCACGTCGGTAAAAAACGGGCAAAGTTTTTTTCTAACTCTATTTCTGATTAGATTTATAATTAAAATGTCGGAATTCCGCTTATCACCGTGGAAACGGGGGAATCAGGATGATTTCTGCACATCTAAAAAAAAAAAGAAAAAAAAAAAAAAAAGTAACAACAGACACTTATATAGCGTCAGATCCAGGAGCCGTATGTCTGTCCCATGCATGTTTAAATCCCCTCGCTGTATTACCCTCCACCACCTCTGCTGGGAAGCTGTTCCCCTTATCCACCACCCTCTGAGTAAAGTAAAGCATCTAATGTGATTCCCTGGCAGCGGCTGTACTTGTAACGAGGTCCTAATGACTGCGAGAGACGTCTCCTTGATGAAGGGACTCGTGTTTGCAAATAAAAAGTGTGACCGCGCTGACGGGGGGTCCCGCGTGGCCCCCGGCCGGCCTCTCACTTACCACCCGATGAGGGCTCGGGGAAATCAGATACTCAGCAGCCGCTCTCCTCCGTTCCTTCGCATCAGGTGCAGATATTTCTGGATTCTTTTCCTCATCTGCCAAGTGTCCCTCTTTAGTTCGGCCAGTCCCTCTCTAGGCCCCAAATCCCTTGTGCCCCCCCTTCCTACCCGCTGCCCCTCTTTTCCTAGGAACTCAACACTTCTAAATAAGATTAGTAACCCAAACCAAAAAAGAACTTTAAGAAGTCAGCCTACTGAGAGGCGGAGGTCTGCCAAACTACTACCCGCTCCGAGGATTGTTTCAGAGACGTCAGTGTTTATTTATATGGCGGCATCGTATGCCGAAGCGCTTGACCAACCAGAGGGCGATCTGTCCCCCCATCCGCCCTCCCCCTGACCTGCCACTGGTGATGCAGCTTAAATTCTATAAAAATGAAAAACTAAATACGAGTAAAAAAAAACAACGTAATTTTCACAAATTCCAAGGGAAATGATCCCAAAATCCTTTTCTCCTAAACTCGTCGCATTTTCGCCTTTATGGATAACCGCCTGTCAGCGCCGTGTTGTCAGCCGGGGGGGGGGGTATGAGAATGCTACAGACTCGGCCCCGTCAGAGAGCTCGGCGGTCTCTATGTGGAGTTTCTATAATGAGGCCGCCACACTTATTGTTGATCCAGATTTTCGTAATCAGAAATGATGTTTTTATTAAAGTTGGCTTCATGAATACTTTATGAATATTTGGTTCCCCGACTGAGAATGAGAAGCGACCCCGACACCTCCAGAACCATGCTGCGTTCCCACCGCGTCGTTCTACTGTCCTATTACCTGCTCGGCGGGGTCACGGATTCAGGCGTAAAGGCACGAACCGACCCGTTAGCATGTCGTATAAACGCCGAAAGCAGACGACGCAGGCTGGGGCTTCATGCTGAGCGCTTTTTATTCTTTGGATTTTTTTTGCACTGGTTTTTGCACTGGTTTTTGCACTGGTTTTGCACTGGTTTTTGCACTGGTTTTGCACTGGTTTTTGCACTGGTTTTGCACTGGTTGTGCACTGGTTTTGCACTGGTTTTTGCAC
Organism: Spea hammondii; assembly: GCA_029215755.1. NCBI lineage: Eukaryota > Metazoa > Chordata > Amphibia > Anura > Pelobatidae > Spea > Spea hammondii. Next base: position 3,788,275 of record JARDYJ010000002.1, read on the forward strand.
TGGTTGTGCACTGGTTTTGCACTGGTTTTGAACTGGTTTTTGCACTGGTTGTGCACTGGTTTTGCACTGGTTGTGCACTAGTTTTTGCACTGGTTTTGCATTGGTTTTTGCACTGGTTTTGCACTGGTTTTTGCACTGGTTTTTGCACTGGTTTTGCACTGGTTGTGCACTAGTTTTTGCACTGGTTTTGCATTGGTTTTTGCACTGGTTTTGAACTGGTTTTTGCACTGGTTGTGCACTGGTTGTGCACTGGTTTTGCACTGGTTTTGCATTGGTTTTTGCACTGGTTTTGCACTGGTTTTGCACTGGTTTTTGCACTGGTTTTTGCACTGGTTTTGCACTGGTTTTGCACTGGTTTTTGCACTGGTTTTGCACTGGTTTTGCACTGGTTTTTGCACTGGTTTTGCACTGGTTTTGCACTGGTTGTGCACTAGTTTTTGCACTGGTTTTGCACTGGTTTTTGCACTGGTTTTGCACTGGTTTTGCACTGGGATATTCTGTCGTTTCTGTCGGATATTGTTTTTATGAAGCCGCGCTGGGACGCGATCCCTTAAAGGTCCATTTTCTCTGATGCGGGGGTGCAGCGGCCCCCTCCCTTCTAACGATGGGATATCGAGTGGTTCTTCCCCTTGCAGGAAAGGACCAGAGAGGATGTGGCCCTCCCGCGGGCCTTTTGGACGGGTAGGGCAGGAACGGTTCGCATATCCCTTTGGAGAATGCAGAAAGAAGGGCATCTAATACATTTCTGGCACCTTCTGTACATCACAGCCCTGAACGTCGAGCTTCGAAAAAGACGCAGGACAGGAACCGGTAGCCTGAAAGTAGAGGCTCAGAGGCTCAGATGGAAGTTTTACTTTACGGAGAGGGTGGTAGATAAGTGGAGCAGCCTCCCAGCAGAAGTGGTGGAGGGTAATACAGTGAGGGGATTAAACATGCGCGGGATAGACATACGGCTCCTGAATCTAAGACGAGACCAACGACTGATTAAGGTTTGAGTCTTTACAGCAGGAGAAACGGGCGACTAGTCGGGGGCCGGATGGGGCCGCCATGGAGCAGAACGTGAATGATTATTATGTTTTTGTGCTGAATATTAATTAGTAGACGGGGTGGAGCGGGGAGGGAAGCTCTGATCTACCCACGCTCCCCACCCCTGCGGTGATGCTGTCTCTGCGCACAGGATTCCCATACAGCTGTCCACACCGGCCCTTCAAATCCCCACAGCATGGCCACAGCGACTTGGTAACGGCGGCAGCCAACTGGTTCTTATAACAGTTGTTAGACGGGGGTCCGGTTGGGGCCGATCTGCTGGCAGGTTCTGGGTTTCTATGACTTTGCACCCCGCTGAACACAAATTCAAAGGAACACGCAATGGATCCCTTCCCGGTGGGAATTCCTTAAAGCCGTCACTTAGTTAATGAGGAGCAGATCCGCTGCATGCGCGGCTAGCGCTTTAACGCACCGTATGGTACTTCTGAAGATATTTGTAACAGAACAGCTGCTGTCACAGTTCCAGCGTCTCCTGGAGATAACATCGCTGCGGCCCCCCGGACCCACCCCTCCGAGACTGCCACTTAATTTAACATTTCACGCTCTCTTTATTTAACAACCCCCCCCCCCGGAAATAATTCTTTAACCGCATAACATTTCTTAGCGTGTTCATATTTTCCCCGGGAACACTTAATTGTCATGTGACGCAAGAGCAGGCACTGATTGGCTGCTGTTGTTCTTATGTGATTAAAAATTTAAGTAAGATGAGGGATGAGCGTACTGTGCCTTTAATTCCTGAACCCGGGACCAAGCCCCTATTACTCATGAATGATGGCCCCCGGGGGTTTTCAGTGTTTTGGTCGCTGTCCTCGTTATCTCAGGAGGCTCTCGTTCTTGGCACCGACCAACAACAATTAGGATTATTTTCAAGGAACAAAAACAAAAAAAAAAGGCTATTGTTAGAAATACTAAAAATAATGATTTTCGCGCATAAAGGAAAGTAAAATGTTAGTTTGATGGAAAAACATTTTTTTTGGGTATCTACAGTGTTTTTGGAAACTGAAAAGATCAAACATTGGGTTATTTGTTTGGCGGACGCGGCGGGGGCAGAGAAATGAAGTGGTTGATACGTTGTTCCTTCGACCGGAAACGTAGGAGATCAGACACCGATCCTCGGCCGGGATCTTCTAGTTGTTTAGCGATTATTTGGAGCGTTTTAAGTTAAATCGGTGCTCCCTGCAGCGTAACGCGCGCCGATTCCACCCGCGCCGAGCGCCCCATCCGTGGAACGTTCCAACGATTCCCAAGGGATCCGGAGCTGCAGATATCTCTGGCGTTTAAGCCACAAGCAGTCATTTCGCGGTATTAGGGCATGGGGTTTTTTTTTGTGAAAGTCGTCGGGTCGTCGTTTAGAAGACGGGTCTCTGATCAGGGTCTGCCGGCCTCTCTTGCTTTACCAATAAGACCCCAATTCGCGCATGTTGGGTTTCTCCTGACTCTATTACTTGTTTCTATGTGACGGGCTGAAGGAGGAGGAGGCCTCGGAGATCCGCGTCGGTTCTGGTGAGGGTACGAGAGCAGAGAGAGCCGGACGCGCAGGGGGAATATACGAGCATCCCGCGGCAGGCTTCGCCATCACTTTCCATCAATGAGACAAAGCAGGACTCAGCGGGCTTCATCTTCAAAACCGTTCTGTACTCGGTATTGTCTGCTCCTCATTACGCTGCCAGGGATCAGAGAGCGCAGTGACGTCCCACCGCCCTGATCCGCCTCGTCTTCTCGCTATGCATTGTTTTATATATATATAGCGCCATCATATTCCTGAGCGCAGTACTTCTCGTGAAGTCATTATTCTGGAGTGTGAGGTCATGAAATCGTTGATTTTGCTTCTTAAAGGGACACTCCAAGCATCGTACACACTTAATGTGTGCTCCCTTTAATGTTCTGTTTTGATGGATTATCCAGCACCCCCCACCTAGGCATTTGCCCTCTTTTTCCGCCCCGAGACCCTTGGCTTGCAGGAGATGGGTCCTGTGAAATACATTGGCTTGCCAGCGCGCCGCTGCGGTCTAATCTCGTGAGAGTCCCAGGGGTCTAATGAGACCCTGCATACTTCCATCGATTTCAGTGCGACCACGGATTTGCTACCACTGAAGGGGCAGTGCACTGCAGCTTGGGAGCTGCATCTTCTCCTTAAGGTAAATCATTTATTTTACTCTCCAGAGCGTGGAAAGAATGCGACAGCAGACAGTCAGACTCACAGACGTCGGGGTGAAAACTGATAGTCAATGTCATTATTATCAGTAACAAATAAACCCGTTATTCCTCCCCGGCAGGAGTATGACAGTAATTATACCCGCTGTAGCTGTAATTACCTGGCTTGGAACGTCACAATGCCATAGAGAGGTTAATAACGAGGATTACCGCGTATCATGTGACCCGTCCGGCGACACCAACTGCTGCTCACCTGAGAATGACCTTTTCCCCCTCATTACTGCTTTCACTCCGGGGGTTACGTCACCGCGGGACAAAATGCAAAAGCAAGGAGAACCTCAACCAGTCCAGCCGGCGGCGTCAATAAAAACCCTAAAAGCCTAAATCCTGCTCCGCGTGCCGCTCCCGGTTTGTAAAGTTATTAGTAATTATTATAGGAATTGCCTCGTTTTGGTTGGGGGGAAAGGGCAGCGTCCCGGACCCCCGCGGCCCGATCCTCTGCTTGCTCTGCCCGGCGGGTAAGTCAGGGGTCCTCGCTCTCATGATCCCCCCATTCTCAGGCGTTATCTGTCGTACGTTCGTTTTTTTTTATAAATCAATCTACCTGCTGCGTGTAACAACGTCCTCTATGTATAAAGCAAGCTTCACACGACGAGACCAGGTGCATCCTGGGAATTAATAGGATTATAAAAATCTCTAATAACGTTTTTCATTGCGAAACATCACTTTAAACTGCAACTCTCTGCAACGGTGTCTGAAAACGTAAAAGAAACAGAGTCCATAATAAACGTCTCTTATGTAACAATATTGATTTGCCAGCGGATCCCCCCCCCCCCCCCCGACTCCTTGGCATACTGCCTGTGGGGAACAATAGAATGGCTCGGTCTTAATCACCCAGCCGGACTCTCTGACTAATGAAAGTCTATGGAGGGACGGACTTCGTTAGCATCGCCATAAAGCGTCAGCTCAGTGCGGTGTTTGAGCCGGGAAAGTCACCCAAAATATCACATGACTGACAGCGACGGCGGCTCCAGGTCTGCAGATAAAGGGGGTTTATGTCTTTTACGTTTGAATAAGATTGTCGCTGTCCCCCAATGTAGCAGCGCCACGGACTCTGCTGGCGCCATAGAAATGTAATGGAGCCCCGAGACAAAATGTCCAGGCGCTGGGAATTCATACGCGTGACCATAAACAGAACTCGATTTCTGGCCGAGTAACAGCGATGTAACCGGGTTATAAAAAGAAACCGTCGGCCCCAGACGTGAATAATCTGCAGGCGGGTCACGGACGGTGCCCCCCGGTGACACGCTGTATCCGCCCGATGTGCTCCGCCGTCCCGGCAGCTTCCTGAACGCTCCGAGCAGATGGAGACGCCGTATCAGGGGTGAATAACTCGCTCCTCGAGGGGGGCGTACAGGCCAAAGCGCTGTGATTTCTCTAATTAGCAGGTAATTAACCAATTAGCTGGTTTCTGTGCATCGCTAAGTACCGTATGCAGCTGTACAGACGGCGGAGGCTCTCAGGGTCCGTTGCCGGTGGTTCCGTCGCCGGTCGTTCCGTGAGATTCTTCCAGCGATTCCACAAAAGCAAAAAAAATGGACTTTCCTGGAAAAAAATAACCCAAACGATATAAACCGCGGCTGCAAACCGGCCGGGAGAAGAGTCTGCGAGGGCCTCTGCGGCAGGTGGAAGCAGCTCAACGTGAATAATACGTATCTTTATAGAAACCCAGAACCCGCCAGCAGATCGGCCCCATCCGGCCCCCGTCTAGTCTGCCTGATTCTCCTGCTGTAAAGACGCAAACCTTAATCAGTCGTTGGTCTCGTCTTAGATTCAGGAGCCGTATGTCTATCCCATGCGTGTTTAATCCCCTCACTGTATTACCCTCTACCACCTCTGCTGGGAGGGTGTTCCACTTATCTACAACCCTCTCTGTAAAGTAAAAGGTTCTTACATTCGGGAGGGAACACAAATAATGTTATAAGTGCTCCCATGTGACATTGCTGTTCTAGGTTGTCCACCGACTCTTACTGTTATGGCATTTATAGCATCTATGTAATATATACCTGGAGCTTAGGAGCTGCAAAAATGCTCTGTAGTAAGGTGCAGTACTCTTTATAAGGGTGCAGGGCTCTGTATTGGGGTATATGGTTTTGGATTGGGGTGCAGGGGTCTGTATTGGGGTACAGTGCTCTGTATTGGGGTACAAGGCTCCGTATTAGGGTACAAGGCTCTGTATTGGGGTACAGGGCTCTGTATTAGGGTGCAGTGCTCTGAATTGGGGTATAGGGCTCTGTATTGGGGTATAGGGCTCTGTATTGGGGTATATGGCTTTATATTGGGGTGCATTGTTCTGTATTGGGCTGCAGGGGTCTGTTTTGGAGTATATGGCTTTATATTGGGGTGCATTGGTCTGTGTTGGGGTGCAGGGGTCTGTTTTGGGATATATGGCTTTATATTGGGGTGCAGGGGTCTGTATTGGGGTGCATGGGTCTGTTTTGGGGTATATGGCTTTATATTGGGGTGCAGTGTTCTGTATTGGGGTGTAGGGGTCTGTTTTGGGGTATATGGCTTTATATTGGGGTGCATTGTTCTGTATTGGGGTGCAGGGGTCTGTTTTGGGGTATATGGCTTTATATTGGGGTGCATTGTTCTGTATTGGGGTGCAGGGCTCTTTATGAGCTGTGAGCCGCACATGTTTTATGAAAACAGATGTGTTTACAAAGATGTTCACTAAGACTTCCGCCTTCCACAACAATTAGACATTTATTTACTTTCCTTTAATAGGACTTAACGAGGAAAGCAAAGTATTCCAGCCATATGGCCGCGATAACGCTGTACGAAGACGGGGAGGAAAAAAGAATGCTTTCTGCTAATATTGATAATGGCAGCTCTCATCTGCCGTCACAGAAATATCTACATCAGATGCCAGAATCACAGAGAGCTCTAACACAAAATCAGATGACAGAATCAGCACTTACCCGCCATCAACTGCCAGAGTCACAGAATGTGCCAACTCAACACCAACTGTCAGAATCACAAACAGCCCATGACAGCGCTCACTCACCATCTGCCAAAATCACGATAGCTGTAACCCAACATCAACAGTCAGAATCAGCAATCATCCGCCATCAACTGCCAGAATCACAGAGTGTGCCAACTCAACACCAACTGCCAGAATCACAAACAGCCTTAACTCAGCTTACATGACAGCGCTCACTCACCATCTGCCATAATCATGATAGCGGTAACCCAACATCAACAGTCAGAATCAGCACTCACACGGCATCAACTGCCAGAATCACAGAACACCAACTGTCAGAATCAAAACTCATCCACCATCAATGGCCAGAATCATAAACGGTCAGAATCAGCTCCTGGCCCGGACTGGCGATCACACAGAGGCCCTGGCTCTTGAAGCCGGCGGCCACCTGATGGTGTAATTGTGGCTGACGGCTGGATATGGACGGCCCTGTGTGCCATTCCGGGCTTGACCAGCCTTCAACTACCATCAACTGCCAGAATTACAGAAAGAAACAAATCAACATCAACTGTCAGAATCAGTGTTCTCAACTGCCAGAGGAAGACTGGATACCAATTTTAATTCTTTTTTTTTCTTGGCCTTTCCAGCATGGAAGAGGTTAATAAAGCCTGGCTTCATTAAAACACCTGATCGAGTCAAGTGAAAAACATGAAAAAAAAAAAAGAATAAATGGAAATTTGCAGACTACCTACGGACTCCGCTCTTCACGACGCTATTACCGCGCTTCATTTCAATCAAAGGTTTGGCTCGTGTAAGCGTTATTATAAAACAAGCAGAAAGCGCCTCAATTATGATTCAATAACGGAAAAGGTTATCCGCGCCGTAAAGAGAAATAACGGGACGCGCGGCCCCCTAACTTCCAGGGCCCGGAATTTACCCCCGAACCACGGCTTACATTAAATGGCATTTTATTATGTTGTAAAGAACTGTCTTAAATTTGCGGACAAATAAACAATTATGGGGTTTTTTTTCCCCTTTTTTGTAATAAAAACTCCCACCGGAGTCTCTGTACTGCGAAGAATATGTCACATGACCTGCACAGCATCAAGGCGCTTTCTACTAAAAATCCTTAAAAAAATGAATACACCCCCCCTAAAAAAAGACATCAAAAAGCCTGAACCTGACTCAAGGGTTAACACAAGGGGGGGGGATTAAAATGTTCTAACACAAAGTGAAATAAATGTTTTTATTATTATTATTTTTTAGCATTTTATATATTTTTCCCCCAGGCATAATTATTATTAGTTATTGATTTATATAGTGCCGTCATTTTCCACAGCACTGTACAACGGGGTACATTTCTATACTATTTGCTTTCTTTTTAGAACAATGTGAGTTTCTTTTAAAAAGAAAAAATACGAGGAATTTACTGTTTTATTTTTTATTTAACTGGAAGTAAAACATTATAAAAACATATTATACTAAGAAATCTATATTATTAGGCTTAGTACTTATGTAAATATTGAATGTACGTTGAGTTGGCTGATGTTTATATTGCCTTTGCTGAGTCTAACTCGCACATTCACACGCACATTCACACGCACATTCACTCGCACATTCACACGCACATTCACACGCACATTCACACGCACATTCACACGCACATTCACGCAGGTAAATTACACAGTTATCATTCAATTAGGAAAATCTCTATTCTAAACATGGTCTCCTGTTTCAGCACTCTCATAATTGGAGACCTTGTGACTCTCCGTCAAATTATAAATCTCCCCGGGTCCTCGGATTAAGTTACTGCTGGGATTACAGGCAATAAAGCCAGTTGGATATATATATAGTCCTTAAATTCCCTCACCGTATTACCCTCTACCATTTCTGTGGGAAGGCTGTTCCCCTTATCAACCACCCTCTCAGTTAAACCACCTCCCCCGGGTTAGCCCCCCCATATTAAGAATTTTTACAAAAGATCATGGCATTTGTTAGATCTTTGTTAGATCAGGTTTGATCAACTGTTTTTTTCGTTAGATCTACTCTAAAATAGGCAATATTAAAAATCTTTTTCAGGGGGGGCTAACCCGTAGCCAGCCCCCCCTCAACAAAAATTTCCACAAAATGTTACTGATTATGATAGCTCAGTTAGATCAGGTTTGATCAGACAAAATTTTTGTTAGATCTAGTCTAATTACTGAGATATTGAATATGTAATGAGGGGATTTTTTTTTATGGATTTTGGTAGATATTCGTTAGATCCGGTTAGATCAACTGTTTTTTTCGTTAGATCTATCACGCAGGAGGCGGTATTCACAATCCTATTTTGTGTGCGGGGGATAGCAATACATATGGGTTGCCCCTCCAACTGAAATTTGGAATTTATGTCCCGCTGAGCTCTACCTCTGTTCCGTGGAATTCGGGGGTGGTCCGCACAGGGCACCTGAACACCTCAGGCCGGCCCTGGAAACGCTATACAAAGCTAAAAGATAGGAAATAAAGCATTTATGAAATAAAACCTATCCTCCCCGCACACAAAATAGGATTGTGAATACCGCCTCCTGCGTGATAGATCTAACGAAAAAAACAGTTGATCTAACCGGATCTAACGAATCTCTACCAAGATCCATTAAAAAAATCCAAATTTCAGTTGAGGGGGGGCCAGCCCCTATGTATACCCATCCCCCGCACACAAAATAGGATTGTGAATACCGCGTCCTGCGTGATAGATCTAACGAAAAAAACAGTTGATCTAACCGGATCTAACAAAGATCTAACAAATGCCATGATCTTTTGTAAAAATTCTTAATATGGGGGGGGCTAACCCGGGGAAGGTGTTAAACCTTCCTTCCATTCCATCTCAGTCTCTGACCCTCTAGTTCTAGATTCTGGTCTCTTGTTCTAACTTTTCTCTTCCTTTAAAATAAACTTCCCTCCTGTACTTTGTTGAATCCCCTTGTGTGGGGTATACAGTAATAACTCCCCAGCGCTGTATACAGTAATAACTCCCCAGCGCTGTATACAGTAATAACTCCCCAGCGCTGTATACAGTAATATAACCCCCAGCGCTGTATACAGTAATAACTCCCCAGCACTGTATACAGTAATGTCGGTTGATGAGAAAAACTTGGTTTTATTTAATTTTCTCCCAAAAATCTCTCTTTTATCTGTAGACCTGGAGCCACCGTTGTTGTCAGTCATGTGACATTTTAGGTGACTTTCCCGGCTCAAACACCACACTGAGCTGATGCTTTATGGCGATGCTAATGAATCCGTTCCTCTATAGACTTTTATTAGTCAGAGAGTCCCACTGGGTGATTAAGACTGAGCCATTCTATTGCCCCCCACAGGCAGTATGATAAAGAGTCGGGGGGTTTAGTAGATCAGGGGTCAGATAACAGAGCGAGAATCCTACAAACGGCTGATATGCGGCTGCCTGAAAACTTTATATTATGGGGGCAAAAACTACAACTGGGGTAAAAACGAGAACAATTATTTTGGAAAAAAAAATTTATTCCGATCCGAAGGATAAAAAAAATGTTGGGAGATCCCCTTTAAAGGAACGGTAATGAGATAAGCGAGTCCCGGACTATGCAGTAATGAGACGTTTTCCATTTTATCTTATCTTGCCAATTTAGAACCAAAAAAGTTTTGTCAGCACCACGTCGAAATCACTTAAACCACCCCAAATAACACAGTTTCTCTACATGCTCTTGGGGAACCTCATCTTTCCGAAGGTTCCGGATCCCACATCTCCTCGCCGCTCGGAAAATGCTCAACCCGCCGCCTGTAACCCGTAACAGAACAGCGCCTGGCAATTTAGTGTCATTTGGTATATTTTATCCGTAACAATCAGGCAGCTGCCAATTTTTGGCTTAGTTGCTGAAATCCATTCTAAAAAGCCGGCATTCTGTCCGTCAGGAGAGGGGAGTCGGGATAAAGTGCAGCGCGATCGCCCCGCGTTCCTTTGATCAGTCCGGGTAAATGTTTCTGTTTTATTTCCGTCCCGCTTTGGCAGCCGAGAATCTTAATTTACAAAGTCTGTAATCAGGGAAGGTCCTGGGATCCCGGGTTACCCCGCCGAGCCCTGTAATCAGGAAGACGCAGCGAGATAACTCGCTTTCACGGAATCACATTGGAACTGGGAGGGACTGGGACGATTTTAATGGATTTTAGTGGATTTTAAAGTCAAAGAGCCATATTCTTGTTTTATACCCCAGGAGTCGCGTTCGGCAGTAAAACTCCTAATATTCCCAGCCATGCGCGAACCGCGCCAGGGGAATGGAATTGGTTATGGATGCGGTTTCTTTAAAAATTCAACATACTGGAAATTTTCTTTTTTTTTTATAATCTCAGTTTATTTTCTTCATGGTCAGAAATGAAATTTGTTTTCCAAAATTCCACTGAACCAATGAATGTGGATCTATCTATCTATCTATCTATCTATCTATCTATATCTATCTATCTATCTATCTATCTATCTATCTATCTGTATCTATCTATCTATCTATTATATCTATCTATCTATCTATCTATCTATCTATCTATCTATCTATCTATCTATCTATCTATCTATTATATCTATCTATCTATCTATCTATCTATCTATCTATTATATCTATCTATCTATCTATCTATCTATTATATCTATCTATCTATCTATCTATCTATCTATACACATATTACTTAGGTAGAAGTTTCAGCTCCAGACCGGCAGCTTCCTGCCTCCTCTGAGTCCGAGTTCCTTTGTGGTGGTTTGGGCTGCTGATTGGTGACAGGAAAGGCTTGGAATCAATGGGAGCGATATCCATTTATTCACACGGGGGTCTCGTTAGACGTCCCGCCGCATTGGCTGGCAGGCGGAGAGCATATCATGTGGCAGAAGCATACCTGAGAACTTCCAGGCTCTGGCTCCCGGAGCGCTCCCTCTTTGGGTGGGTCAATTATGTCAGTGGGCGGGGCCAGTGATGTTGCAGACGGGGCCAGTAATGTTGCAGGCGGGACTAGCCCCAACAACTTCATATTTGCACGGGGCGTGTCCACCACTCCCACGACCTGAAGATCTCGGGCCATGACCCAGAGACTGCGAGAAGCGGTGCGTCGCCCGGGGAGTTCCCAGGTGCGGCCGGGAGATGTCCTCGGCCAAACGCATCTAATGCACGGCAGATAGCTGAGGGGGCAAATGCCGCAGACGCCTCCCATGCATTTTAAAGGGGGGGGGGGCACGGAAAAGTGCTGGGAATGGCTTGGGTGACAAAACCGGAGCGTGGCGTTCTCCTGGATGAAACAAGAAACGCGGAGGGACTCGCAGGCGTCTTCTCTCCCTAATTCTCTGCAGACGTGGCTCCTCAGAGACGCTGGTTATATCCCGAGCCGCACACAGGTGTCCGGGAGCCCAGCGCGGCTGGTACAAAAAGCACACCCTTCCCCCCCGTCCACTCACCGTGCATCAAATTACCCCAAAATATGCTTTTCCATGTATAATTACGCGGAAAAAAAAGAAAAGCTCCCATAAAGCCCCGGCGAAGGCAGTAAAACCTCGGGGGGCTGCGTATAATTACGAGAAGGGGCTCTGGACTCCTTCTGCCTGTCAGCCTCCTTTCCGCACGAAATGTCACGCCGCTAGTTAAGCGCCTAATGCTCAGGAAAGTTCAAACGGTTAAAGCAATTTAGAACTGAGAAGAGATTTGAGGAAAATCAAATTTAGGTATATAATAAACTCATTATTTTTAAAAGGTTTTTTTTTTATATCGCCAGATTGAGTGAAATTAATCAATCGTAAAGCATGTTTTTGGTTTTTTTCCCCCCCGCGCCTCTAAATCATATCCAACTTTTTACATTCTGGGTAATATTGGGTTGTTTATTGGCCTTTTTTTGTCCCCGTTGCGTAATTATTCTTTCGTCGCTCGGCAATCTCCCTGCTGATTCCTGAAATATTTTTTTGATTATTTATAGTGAAATAGGTTCCTGGCGTTAGGATGAATTGTGTGTTTTTTCGGTGTTACTAACGGTTTTCAAGTGCGTTTGAACTAAGTTACCGGATAATTCCTAGTAATATTAATAAAAAGTGCTCCCTCTCACGTGAGAAGACGTTTAAAACAAAGGTGTTTCTGCTTGATTCTAACATGATTTATTTTTATAATTTTTATAATAAATGTTATATTTTTTTCATAAAGTACATGACTGTAATATATTTAACTGTAATTTATAAAGATTGGAGATTATTTATAATGAAAGAACATGATGCTGGCATTACAAAAAAAGGAGAAAACATTTCAAATGACCTGTGCCCCCCATTACCCAGAAAAGCAGGGCAGCGGGGTACATAGGCGGAGCAGTGGGACAGTGTACACAAAAAAAAAATCGGGACTGTTGGGAGGTATGCTTTATGTTGAGCTATGCTGAGGGGGTTAGTTTGTTGCAATTCATGTTAACTTTCAAAGAGAGCACTTTCCTGCCACTGATTGGCTAACTAAGCAGCCAATCAGTGACAAGGATTGTCGGTCCACAGAGGAGGAGTGCAGCTGCAGCTCTGTATCTGCAGCTTCTACCCCAGTTAAGTGCTTCATTTTCTGCTCATTTGCGAAGGATGCATCACAGAGGGCTAGGCTTGGCAGGGTCCTCTTACTTATGACATCATAAGTAAGGACAGCGGCGCGGAGTCGGCAGGGTATTTAAAACCCTTTCCCACCCCTAGGACAAAACCACAGCAATTTCCCCAATTATTACCCCAGCTGTAACTAGTTAAAATCAGGTAAATGCTGTTGATCCCCCAACACCGGATGATAATTTCAGAAGCAAAATTGAGAATTTTTTTTTTTAGAGTTTTCTCCGACATAAGAAGATTATTTTTTTGGAATTCCTAAATGTATTTATTTTTGTAGCCGCTGGAAGGGTTAATGCGGCGGCATTATCCTGTCCCGGGATTCCTTCCTATTAACATTATCTCCGAAATGATGGTGAAATTAGATATTGTGGAAATATTTATTTATATATAACAAGAAATCTGTTCTGTTATTGGTGAGGGAAAAAAAAGAGGTCAATTTAACAAATTAGGACAAAAATTAGACCTAAATTTATCAAGAAAATTGTGGGGAACATATGGAATTCATTAACAGGAAAGGTAATTGCAACAAATAGATTCCGGAAATAAGTGAAAAGCGGGAAAAAAAGAAAAAAAAAAACGTGAGGAGACAGTAAACAGATCCACGCCGCCAGAATGATCTTAAACCCAAGGGAATTGAGATTTTGTCTGTTTTTACTTCCCGTATAATTTAGGTTTTCAGTTTATTAACAGAAACGCTGAAATATGTAAAAAAAAATAAAATTATTCTGTGCAAAAGTTTTATAAAGGGTTCAATCACCATGACAACCAATGGAATGTTCTTTTGGAACGGAATAAACAATTGCACGTTTTAGACCAGAATCCCCTCACTGTATTAGCCTCTAGCACTTCAGCCGGGAGGCTGTTCCACTTATCTACCACCCTCTGATGGCGGCTGAGTGATGCGGCGTGGATGTACGTCATTACGGAGGTCATTACACCGATCACGGGACCCAGAAATGATGCTATTGGTCCACTATATCGGATTCCGCTTCGTGGCATCTTGCGCGACACGGACTGATCGGTGACCCCGGCGCGCGGCGTTAGGATGCGGTAGGTGAGTATCCCGTCCGCACTCCGCGGAGATGAGGTGAGCCGCGCCGAGATCCATGCACTTTGTCTATTCATTTCATTGTTTTAAAGCAACTCCTGGACAGCGCGAGGTTAACGCGCGGCGGCGGCAGCGGACACTTCATTAATTGTATTGATCAGGGATAAAAATATTGAATAAAAGGCTGTTATGGAGCAAACATCGCAGGCTGGAAACGCTTTGTTTTGTCAAACTTAACGTATTGATCGTTACTCTTTTTATAGGATCGTCAGCTGAGGCGGTAACGGTATGAGCAGCGGCCCGCGGACTATGAGCGTTCTGTAAACAATGGATAAAACACCCCCTGACACAAAAAAACCCCCATAGTAATGTGATTATTCCTCGTATCGGATTAACATTTTTTTTTCTAAAATCTTGCTCTGTTTACTTTTTTACCCCAGTTGTAGTTTTTGCCCCATAATATAAAGTTTTCAGGCAGCTGCATATCAGCCGTTTGTATGATTCTCGCTCTGTTATCTGACCCCCGATCTACTAAACACCTCGACTCCTTATCATACTGCCTGTGGGGAACAATAGAATGTCTCAGTCTTAATCATCCAGTTGGACTCATGAAAATGAAAGTCTATGGAGGGACGGACTTCATTAGCATCGCCATAAAGCATCAGCTCAGTGTGGTGTTTGAGCCGGGAAAGTCACCCAAAATATCACATGACTGACAGCAACGGCGGCTCCAGGTCTGCAGATAAAGGGGGTTTATTGGGGCAAAATGATATAAAACCAGGTTATAACTGTACACAGCGCTGGGGGTTATATTACCAGGGCCGGCCGAAGACTTAACGCCGCCTGGGGCAAAGTTTAAAATGCCGCCCCCCGCCGGGGGGGGGGGGGCGGCATTATCTACCCCCCCCACCGGTACTTACCCTTAAACAGTCCTGCGGCGAGTCTCCCTGTGCTGCCACGGTGCCGGCTTGTAATGCTTGTAATGCTGAGCGCCGGAAATTCGCGTCACTTCCGGCGCTCTGCATTACAAGCCGGCACCGAGACCGAACAGGGAAACTCGCCGCAGAGGAGAGAGAGAGAGAGAGAGGGGCGCCGAGCGGGTAAGCGAAAACCACTCGGTGCCCCTCTCTCTCTCCTCCGCTTCAAAAGAAAAAACGCAGTCGGCTCCATTGTAGGGCCGGCCCTGTATATTACTGTATACAGCGCTGGGGGTTATATTACTGTATACAGCGCTGGGGGGTTATATTACTGTATACAGTGCTGGGGGGTTATATTACTGTATACAGCGCTGGGGGTTATATTACTGTACACACTGCACTGGGGGTTATATTACTGTATACAGCACTGGGGGTTATATTACTGTATACAGCGCAGGGGTTATTACTGCATAGTGCATACCATCATCTGACTGTTGGGTGACTGTAGGTTGTTGCTACGCTCTGTGCTGAAAACTGCCCTCCTTACCCAATGCCCCATCTGCACTGTAATGTTTTTTCCAAATAAATGAATAAATTATTGTAAAGTTTTATCATTTTTTTTACTGAATAATTGCTGGTTGAAAATCCACCCCCCCAACGCCAAACATATTGCCCCCACAATACTCCACATCTATACTGTTAGCTCTGGTGTGTATTTTGTGTGCCGTCCTGTTTATAAACATGTAAAGACATCGATCTGTTTTTCTCAAGAGAAATCCACATAAAGGTGTCAATAAAGTCGCGTCCCCCTCGTGCAGACAGGTTATCATTTACGAGATTTAGCGCCGCTTCGTATCCGTGGGCCGCATAAAATCAAAATGAACCATGTGCTCAAGGACACAACATAATGTATGGTGGAGAATACCTACCATTTGCCCCTGTTTAGTCTGACCAGTCCCTACCTCAAACCGATGAGTCTATCTCTCTCCTCCCCTAAGAGTAACGATCAATACGTTACGTTTGACAAACTCCTCTGATGCCCCTCTCTCCTTCCCTGATGCCCATCTTTTCCCCCTCTGATGGCCCTCTCTCCCCCTGATGCCCCTCTCTTCTCCCTCTGATGCCCCTCTCTTCTCTCTCCGATGCCCCTCTCTCCCCCAATGCTCCCCCACCTTACCCAATGAGCTACCTTGTGACGATCAGCAGAGATCTCCATCAGTTTTACCCCAACTACCCCATGAACCCCAGTCACCAGGTCAGAGGGGCAGTTCCGAAAAATCGAGACTGTTCCGTGAAAAGGTATGGAGTATGTATAAGATCTGAGGATTAGTTTTAATTCCCACTTTATTTACATTCAAGAAAAATGGTGTGTTTATCCGCGGCGATTTCATAGAACGCGCGGAGAGCTCGTTATTGATACCCGTTTATTTCCAACAACAAAAACAACAAAATCGATATGTGAAAGTATTGACACGCGGGGTGATTTATGGTGACAGCGATGCTGATATTGCCCCGGGTCCCATAGATCAGGGAATGTTAATCATTAGCCAAGACCTTTGTTATGAATTAAACATTTAACCTGAAGAACAGACTTCAAAGGCTTCCCATCGCTGGGGATCCGCCATTCCTAGCAGACGGTGAGAGAACGGCGGCACTTTCTTCACTTTTAATTAATTCCTTCCAGACTCGCGACCCCGGAAAACAGAAAGATCCAGCAAAGAAAAGGTTCCAGATGCCCCCTCTGTCCTTCTCTAATGCCTCTCCTCTGCCCCTCTCTCCTCCCCTGATGCCCCTCTCTCATTCTTTGATGCCCTTCTCTCCTCCCCTAATGCCTCTCTCCTCCCCCCGATGCCCCTCTCTCCTCCCCTGATGCCTCTCTCCTCCCCCCGATGCCCCTCTCTCCTCCTCCGATGCCCCTCTTTTCTAGGAGGTCAGAATGTTTGCTGGGTATGAGGGGATCGCAGGGTTCTACAGCCCAAAAGCCCCGATAATGCGTATAGAAACAGCAGGGAACGGCTTTATAAATTAAACGGGGTAAATAAAACATATTCTTCTTCTAAATGCCCCACCAAGTTAAACCAATACCCCCGCCCCAGCCTATCCTTTAAACACACCCCATAAAGCAACATTGACCCCTGTCTTTCAAAGTTCTCCTCACGTTTTGGCAAAGGCAAAGTTATAGTTATAATAAGTTAGTTATAATTTTACCTCATATAACGAGATTCATCATATCTTAATTCGTCTCGAACAAAAGTATATGTTGGTTTTACAAAGTACAGTAATTGCTTTGAGGGCCCCGGAGTGTTAGGGGCCCCTGAGTTTCCACCCTGTGGTAGATTTACCTGATTAGTAGTATCCGAGCCGCCATAACCCGCGCGGCCTGCGAGCTCCGGAGGGAACGTGAGGAGCCATCAGACCCCAGCAGAGAGGAGCCGCTCTACAGCAGGAGATTACCGGATTAATCCAGTCAGAGTGGCTCCTCCCTCCCAGCGGCCATCCGCACCCAGACAGGAGGAGTGGGAGGGCACAGAGTGCGTTCTGATTGGCTGCTCAGCCTGCTTCCTCTTGCCTTTCTTTCCCTCCATTTTATGTCCAGTCACAGGCCGCGCAGGCGCTGATACCCTGCTGGGGAGAGACCGGCGGCCCCCAGGCAGCAAGGAAGTGCAATGGCTGACAGGGACTCCTAACAGGGCTCTTTAGAGGAGACTAGGTGCCCCTCTCAATGTTGTGGGGTAATATTATGCTTTGCCCCACATTATAGTATTATTATCATTATCATCATTAATATGAACAGGATGTGACATCATGAAGGAACGTAAAGAAATCTGCAATTCCCTATTTTTTTTAAAAAAAGGGGGCCTTGTCTATTAAGTGCTTCGGGGCCCAAAGATCTTTATTCTGGCCATGGCTCGGGGTTTAACTGGCTATTAATGCCCCTCCAATCCCAGCCACATCCCCAGGACGGGGGTCGCTCCAGGCAGCCGAGGCTATGACGTTCCCAGGTATGGCGCTAACACAGGCAGGGGCTCCCTCCAACCCCCCACCTGAGAACGAAGTTGCGGTGCATATGTCTGCCGATTTCATTAACATATAAACCCATAGCTGCGCTTAGTCGAACAGTCCCTTCATAGTGTATCCGTGATCAGGTGCACAGAGTTGCTGGTAGCATCACCTAGTGGTGAAACAGCCGAGGTGCAGGCTTAGGACTGGAAGTGGGCGGAGCTGGGGTATATTTTTAATTACCCCAACAATTATTGCCAAACTGTTACAGATACATAGTTACTACAATCCATTCCATATTCCCAGATAAAAAAAAACCCTCAGCCGTCAAACGGGGACTCGCCATTTTGCCATGAAAAGCGAATACCCCGGCCTCGTGTTAACATAAATCATTACGCCGAAATCTCGAGTAAATAGGTCATTTCACTTTGGTAAATATAACCTTCCTTTAATTTGTAGTGATAAGTAAATTGCTCCTGAGAGTTCCGTGTGTTATAAGCCAAGAAAGTGGAGCGGAGTGGGGACGTGGCGCGCATTGCCATGGTAACGCACCTCTCTCTCTTTCAAGTTGTAAAAAGCTTTTAGAGCAAATTCGAGGTTGGCAACAAGCGGCACGTTCCGCGGGGATTCGCCGTCTAAAAACAGTCCAATTAATCCACAATTAGAGGTGCTGCTGGGCTTTGCTTCTCCTCATATTTTTAATTCCAAAAATTATATATTTTTCTCTCCTGGGGCCGATAAAACTGGATGGCAGAGGAACTGCCCCTCGACTGGGGAGGATTTAAAAACTATTCGCACCTTTTCATCAGAACTGAATTCATTTATTGAACCGAACTCCAACGTGTGCTTTCTGTATGTCAGCATACCTCCCAAATGCCTCTTTTCAAAAGCGACAGTCCCTGTCTGGGTGGAATACATGAATCAATCAACAGCAATCAGCAACTTAACAATAGGGGAGAGATAACTTAGTGGGGAGGAATAACACTGCAGATCCTGAGAACAGGAAGTAAACATGGCTGCTCCCGTGGTATATAGGTATAGGGGGGATATAGGGGGGTTATTCTAATACATATATACTGATTATTTAAATTTTTAGACATTGTTACATGAGTTTATTTAGTGTATTGAACTGGAACATATAGGATTGGGGGAAGTTATAGATTATTTTATATAGCGCCAACATAGTTCGTAGCGCTGTACAATGGATCTCCTACAATTCATAAAGTTTTGGGTATATTGTAGGATTCGGGGTGGAGATCTGTCCAAGAGGGCTTTTTAACTGTTGATTGGTTCAGGCAGCCCGATTTTAATCTGGAGCCGCCGTTGCTGTCAGTCATGTGATATTTTGGGTGACTTTCCCGGCTCAAACACCACACTGAGCTGATGCTTTATGGCGATGCTAATGAAGTCCGTCCCTCCATAGACTTGCATTAGTCAGAGAGTCCGGCTGGGCGATTAAGACTGAGCCATTTTATTGCTCCCCACAGGAAGTATGATAAGGAGTCGGGGGGTTTGTGAAGCATATTGGGGCGTCACATAACAGAGCGGGAATCATACAAACGGCTGATATGCAACTGTTACAAATACTGAAATAGTAATGTTGCAATTGAAGAATATATTCTCACTTAGAAGAGAAAGTGTTTTAAATGATATCACGTTGCGTTAAATAAATTCCCCTTTCAGAAACAAACATTACTTGTAAGAGTCACATAGTTATTGTTTTTTGGCATAACTGCGGGCCGCCCCCCCCCCCCCCGCCTCGGTGCAATATTGAAATAGCTTAAAATGACAATTCAAACAAATTGTCTTATAGTACCCTTCAGACTGCCGTCTTTACCGAAGGGTGGAGGGAAGTAGACAAAGAAAAATTAATTATACGAAAGATCTATGTATTGAGTTCTCCTTTGCTTTTGTTTTTTTTTTTGTTTGTTTTGTTAGAAAAAAAAACATTTAAATATATAAAGAGATTTAATAAAGTACAGGAGGGAAGGTGAAGAAAAGTTATAACAAGAGGCCAGAATCCAACACTAGAGGGTCAGAGGCTGAGATGAAATGCAAGGAACTTTGACTTTACTGAGAGGGTGGTAGATACAGGGAACAGCCTGCCAGCAGAGGTGGTAGAGGGTAATACAGTGAGGGTATTAAACGTGCATGGGATAGACATCCGGCTCCTGAATCTAAGACGAGACCAACGCCTGATTAAGGTTTGAGTCTTTACAGCAGGAGAAACAGGCGACTAGACGGGGGTCAGATGGGGCCGATCCGCCGGCAAATTGTATGTTCCTCCTACACAAATAATTAAAAATACTTTTTAAAGATCGATTTGACCAGTTTTAACAAATTCTTACTTCTTGAATAGTAATTTTTAATATTGCCATCGATCAAAAAAAAAT
This sequence comes from Spea hammondii, assembly GCA_029215755.1. Classification (NCBI taxonomy): domain Eukaryota; kingdom Metazoa; phylum Chordata; class Amphibia; order Anura; family Pelobatidae; genus Spea; species Spea hammondii. The sequence goes on from JARDYJ010000002.1 coordinate 3,808,427, forward strand.
AAAAATATATGTATTATTTTTTTAAGAGTAGAATCCTTTTTAAAAAAGTTTTTTTGGGTTTGTTTACAGGGAGAACGCAGGAAGATCCAATCTCCAACAAGATGGAGAGATACGACACGGTAGGTAACAGATCTCCCCAGCGCCTCATAAAACACAGATTGTATTTTTCATCACGGTTCGATAACACGGTTCTTTGTACGGAGGCTGCGATTCGGGAGTAAATCATCGATGTTTTCCTCTATACTATGAAAACTGGATTTTTGAAATGTTGTGATTAGGATAAAATATGACTAAGAGGAGCCTTGTGATGTCAGAGCCAAGTTTTATGGAGAAATATAATTCTCAATTTGAGGTTCAAGAAAAAAAAAAAAAAGCGTAGCCGAATATTCTGCCGGCTGAATTTCAATGTGAAATCTTAGAACTTCCATCATACAAAGTGCTTCACCGCACAACACAACTGGCAACGCTTAGCGCCGTCTGCCTCGTTCCATAAACAAAATCTGTTTTACGTATAGCAGGGGCCCTAAAGCAAATTTAAGGATTTACTTCTAACTATATAAAAAAAAAAAAAATCAATGTCCTCTCTTGATCCTTTTTCTTTCAAGAAAAAAAGAAAAAGAAGCATGTTTGGGAATAATTTTCAGCTTACCGAGAAACATGAATTTGCATAAAAAGTAAAAAAAAATAAGAAAAGAGCAAAAAAAAAAAAAAAGATACAAATAAAGAGAAAAAGTTGTGATTTAACAAAGTGCACATAGAAATAGTGGCCAATGGTACGCTGACTTTGGTTTCCGGGAGCCCCAGAGGGGGTTGGGAGAGGGGCAGAGTAGGTATGGGCATAAAGAAATAGGTGTGGCTAATATAATGTTATGGATAACATAATAATAATATAAATAATAATAATATCATTGTGACAAGCTGGTCATTTGAAAAAATAAATAGCTTAATGCAAATCTTTAAAATGAATATAAAAATAAGCAAAAAAAATAGTCCCCTTATTATTGAGGCTCCGCCTACAATTTAAGATCAAGCTCCACCCACTTTACATTGGCCACATTGTTCTACGCGTTCCCTCCACGTGCATACTAAGCACCCAGGAGCCCTTATACATCAGTCCAGTCATCAGAACTACCCTGTACATTTATACCCACTCTGTCATACTCTGGGATGTCAGCCAACTCAAGTAGAAACACGTGTCTGGTTGATTGTAGTCATTCACAAGTTATGAAAGAATTACTGTGTCAGCATTGAGAGGGTTAAACTTCCTTGGTGAAGGTTTACTTTTGCTTGGCTGCGCATGTGCAGCGAAATGAACGGATAATGAATATTATTCAGATGTTTCCCGTTTGTTTTGTTGGGAGTCTCTCCTCATTTTCAGATATTTGTACGAATGCACGAATTAGACAAAATTTGTTAAAACGGAAGCTCTAATATAAATATATCTATATACATACTCTTTTTCTACAGAAAATAATATTTTTAAGGAACTGGATATTCTGTATACGAAATTATTTTGGTACCAATCTCGGAAAGTGGTTTCATCACCGTGCCAACCAGTGGAATCAACATAACATGGAGCGCCAGTAGATGCTGTTACACTGTTACAATGCTGTGAAAAGTAACAATATTAAATTGAGAGGGCCCTGCTCCTTGGAGCTTACAATCTATTAAATGGAACAAGCAGGGACATTCCATTGGTTGCTTGAGTGATGTCCCTTTTTAAAATCACCCTTTTAAAGATAAGCCCCATGTGTTTAGCCGGCTTTCCAGGCCCCAGCATCTAACCACAAGGGGAGAACACATTAGAGATCACTAGCAGGAGAAACAGGCGACAAGACGGGGGCCGAATGGGGCCAATCTGGTCTCAGATTCTAAATTTCTATGGATTATCAAATAATCCTGAGTTTCCGGCATCTCCTCGTATCCCAAGAACGAACATTTATAATTTCTCCAAAAGCTCTCATTCTTTCTCATTCGTTTCTTTCGCAGCTCAGCCTACGCGCTTGGTTACTGTAGCATCGCGTCCGTTCCACGTCGTTGGTCCACAACGCCCTCCAGCTTTCCGAAGAACCCGTCCTGGTCCAAATATTTCTGGGCCGGTGATTATCTTTTTTTTTTTTTTTTTTTTTTTAACGTGTTAAGCCTTTATTTCCCTAACAAAAGGCATTGGAATAAATAGCCAAAGATCTCATTCACAGAGGCATCCGCGAGTGAGGATGAATTAGCGGCACCCCGGTGTGCTTAGAAAGACGGAAGGGTAACTTAATTGTTGCTTTTGGGAATAAAAAAGAAGCCAAGAAATCTTGGTTCTTTTAGAATTCCTTGGATTTCTCCGTAGGATGCCTGGGGTTATCCTCTCAGAATTTAATCAACAAATTGGGTGGGCTTTTTTATTTTTTTTTTGAGGTTAAACGCAAAGCTTCGCCACGTCCGATAATTATCACTGGGAGAGCCACGTACGAATCTATGAAGCAAAAGAACGCCGCGGCATCTGCCAATAGAACGCGCCAGCTGGACTTGTCTCCGGATTCTGGCTCCTTTTGGCTGAGAAGACAAAGTAATGAAAAAAAGGGGGAAAAAAAGCAGGAAGAGCCGTCAAAAAATGAAGGTTACGGTCAAGGTCCCCGAAAGACAAATTATGGGACAGTCGTGTGCGGCTCGGTGCCATTCCGCGATCCGACTCTAGAACCTGAATCCGATCCTGATTTATTAGCGCTGTATTCCCCGATCCGGTGAATTTATTCCGTTCGTTTGGCTTCTGCGCCCATGAGCCGCCAGTCGTCTGGTAATGCTTCTACCATTCACTATCATCAAAAAAATGATTTGTTTTAAAAAATTCTGTAATGTCTGATGCTGAGGAGCTCACGTGAACCTCTAGCTGGGTTATGTGGGAAGGCACCCTTGCCAGGTTGTCCCTTAAAACACCCAGACTGTCAACCCGGCAATAACTTTTTACTTCTATCTTCTTTCTATCTTCTATCTTGCAGCCACCTGTGTGTTATTATTATTATTTATTGATTTATATAGCGCCCTAGTATTCCGTAGCGCTGTACAACGGCATTCTCCTCATTCATTGCAGAACCAACCGCCCGGAACACACAAACGTCTCCACGGAGTCCACCGCATGATGTCATTTTTCTTAAATCTACCATGAAATGACTTTACTTACTTTTTATCCGACTCCCCTTCAATCAATTTCCATAATTAAATTTTTTTAAAGAAAAAATGTTTGCCCTTAAATGATTCCTTCTAACAGTTATTTCATTTTAATAAGATCGCTGCCGCCTTCCAGCATTCAGCTCGGGACTCAGACTCCAAATTAATTTCTGATCTCACCTACAGCTAGAGGATGAATTACTCGCGGACCGAAGTTTCGAGTTGATAATCAAATTTTATGTGAAGGTTGATCTGTCTAGGAAAATATATTTATTTGTCCACAAAAATCACACAGCTGCTTGTACTGAAAGAGGTCTATTTACCTTCCGCACTGTTCTAGGGCCGACCTAGGGCCACCCCCTCCGCGGCCGGCATCTTCCCTGCATTAAAAGGCGCACCTGGACCTAGTCAACAAATCCCAGGATATCTCACTGCGTCTCCTACTAATTTTTTTATTCCCAGTTTCAGATTAAAAATATTGCTCTGGTTTTTTTTACCCAAGTTGTAGTTTTTGCCCCATAATATAATGTTTTCAGGCAGCTGCATATCAGCCATTTGTTATCTGATACCCGATCTACTAAACCCACCCGACTCCTTATCATACCTCCTGTCTGGAACAACAGAATGTCTCAATCTTAATCATCCAGTGGGACTCTCTTACTAAAGTGAGTTTATTGGAACATATTACTGTATACAGCACTGGGGGCTATATTACTGTATACAGCGCTGGGGGGTTATATTACTGTATACAGCACTGGGGGCTATATTACTGTATACAGCGCTGGGGGGTTATATTACTGTATACAGCGCTGGGGTTATATTATTGTATGCAGCGCTGGGGGGTTTATATTACTGTATATAGCGCTGGGGGTTATATTACTGTATACAGCGCTGGGGGTTATATTACTGTATACAGTGCTGGGGGTTATATTACTGTATACAGCACTGGGGGCTATATTACTGTATACAGCGCTGGGGGTTATATTACTGTATACAGTGCTGGGGGGTTATATTACTGTATACAGCTCTGGGGGTTATATTACTGTATACAGCACTGGGGGCTATATTACTGTATACAGCGCTGGGGTGTTATATTACTGTATACAGCGCTGGGGGTTATATTACTGTATACAGCGCTGGGGGGTTATATTACTGTATACAGCACTGGGGGCTATATTACTGTATACAGCGCTGGGGGGGTATATTACTGTATACAGCGCTGGGGGGTATATTACTGTATACAGCGCTGGGGGTTATATTACTGTATACAGTGCTGGGGGGGTACAGGGGCGTGCTGGGCAGGGGGGCAATTGCCCCCCAGGCCACCCTGAATCCGGGCTGGCCGGGTGGCCGGCAGACGAACATTCATGGCAGCCGCAAAGTAAAAAACTAAGCAGCTGCCACCGGGACTGTCCGCCGTTCACTGAGGGGTGCCGGCACGCCTCCAAAAACGACTTGCGCGGCAACTGTGGCTGTGCGTCGGAACTTGATGTGAAATCCCGGCGCACAACACTGAAGCCACGCCCACCGCCTTCCGCGCTTCTCTGCACCGGAAGGACGGGACACAGAAGAGGAAGAAGAAGAGGAAGAATGAAGAGGAGGAGGAAAAGTGACAGTGCCAGAGGAAAGGTAGGAAAATATTAGTAAATGTGTGAGAGTGATGGGTGTTATGCTATAGTTTATGATGAATGTTTGTGAATTTGAGATTGCATGGAAGTGTGGGGGGATAGCATGGCATAGGGAGGCTGTCTAGGCATGATAGGAGTGTGATTGCTGTTATCAATTTTTTTTTGTCCAACTGTGGTGTGTTAACAACACTTTCATTAAAAGTAAATTACATACCAAAATTGGACAGAAAAATTCAATAACAGTATTAATAGATATATATGATTGCAAACAGCAATCACACGCCTATCATGCTAAGTCAGCCAGTACATGCTAGAACCTGGGAATGATAGGATTGTGATTGCTGTTAATTATATATATGTACATACTATTACATCCTAAAAAACATGGTCTAAATGACCAAGGACGTAAAAGTACACACTATGGTTTTTCGCACAAGCGGTACACAGCCTGGGGTTTCCCCAGTCAGCGGGAGCTTCCCGCAGAGTAATCCAGTGTAAGGGTCCGAGCCCAGAAACAACACTGAAAGTGAAAAGATTCCCCGCGACCTCTGACGACCCCCTTGCTCGCTGATCACAGGTACTGCGTTTAGCGATGCAGGGTATTGGAGCTCTACTTGCTGATCACTCTGTGATCAACAGCAATAGGAATTAAAAGTAAAAAGAAAAATTGTTTTAAAAAAAATAAATATTTAAAAACAGTTGAAAAAATAAAATAAATTAAAAATTCATACATAAATAAATGGACTCCAGTAGTGTAACAATGACATCATAAGGGGTACTATCGAGTTCCAAGAGAGAGAGAGAGAGAGAGAGAGAGAGAGAGAGAGAGAGATGAATTTTTTAGACCTCAAAGAAGTCTAAAAATGGAAAAAAAAATACATAAAAATAAAATAAATCAATCAAAAAAATGGAAAAAAAAAGATTACAAAAAGGAAAAAATATAATTATATGGGTCCACACGCCTCTTACGCCTCCCACTAGAAATATAGTATATATATAAATAGTGTACTATGCAGCATTTTGCTCCTTTCAAAAATGTTTAATCTATGCGTGTCATTTTATCTGTGGCACTTAATTTTCTATTTAATTCATACTAAATGACAGACTATACAAAAAAGTAGTACAAAGAGAAAGCTCCATCTGTCCTTGAAAAAAACAGTATATAATTTGTTTGGGTGCATTAAACATGGGAAAGGGGAATCGCGAGCGAACCAAAATATGCTAAAAATGGCAAAAACGGTTCCGTCACCTAGGGGAATAAAACCCATGTGTCATGAATGGGTTGCGTAAACTATTTTAGAACATTCAGTATCGTTGTTATTAATTTTTAGGGTAATATGCAGTAAAGTAACTAGGATGACGGTCATTTTATATCCATTCACTAAATACTTTTAACAGCACGTAAGGACAAAAAACCTTTTTTAAACTTTAAAGCTTAAAAAGATTTCAGGGGGCAATTCGGGGTCGATAATGCACCAGATATCAAAAAATAAAAAGATTTAAAAAAAACCCATAAACTATGAGAATATTGCCACTTTGAACCAGGAAGAAAGTAGGAATCATAAAAAATACAATAAAAAACATATTATGCTTTCTCTGGAGTCCATCGTAAAAAAAGGCAAAGCCACTCGGGATTTGGCATCTGCCACGACGCACGTGGAGGTTCCTGGGACCCCCGGGAGGTTTGGATACGCTGATCTCATACATTGTTCATTCCCACGCTGTGCGTCCTCATTCCCTGACCTGCAGGAGCGAAATCTCGACGAGCCATTAATATGCATCAGCGGGTGCTGACTGCGTAACAGAATATTCCAGAAGCTCCCGTCAATTGTCAATCAGCCCTGCTATCACGGTGACCTTTAATCTACCCACCTGCGCGATTACACACAAAGGATCTGGTTACATTTTATGGAACGTGAAGGAAATAAATGCATGTACCCCTGGGATATAGAACCCTAGAGCCCGCCGGCAGATCGGCCCCATTCGGCCTCCGTCTAGTGGCCCGTTTCTCCTGCTGTAAAGACTCAAACCTTAATTGGTCTCCTCTTAGATTCAGGAGCCATTTGCCGATCCCATGCATGTTTAATATCAGTATTACCCTCTACCACTTCTGCTGGCAGGCTGTTCCACTTATCCACCACCCCTGGGTCTCCGGGTGCCTGGATGGGGCATGATGTAAGAGGGGCTATAATGGAATGAACATTTTCTCCTTTGCCCCTCACTGTACCCATGCATGAATTAGTGAAATATGGAACATGTCAGCGTAATGCAGTGACTCCCATCCATAGACTTTCATTAGTCAGAGTGTCAATGATTAAGACCGAGCCATTCTATTGTTTCCCCAGGCAGTACGATAAGGAGCGTCGTAGATTGGGCTCAGATAACAGAGCGAGAACTCATCCTGGTAACAAATATATAAAGATGGCAAAGCACCGTCTTAGGTCAAAACGATCATTCCAAAAGAACACAAAATAACACAAAGTTTCTTAAAAAGCTGTTTTTTTATTGTAATAATAATAATAAAATAAATTTCTACAAATTAACCCAGATTTGTAACTTCTAATCTTTGTTGCCCTCGTGCGTTTTCAGGAAGGACGTTTGAAAGTCACATTCAGTTTTGCCGGAGGATTTTTATCTGTTTCTCTTCGCAGTAAAACCCCTGCGTTCTCTTTTTCTGTATCAGTTTTGTGATTTATTACACGAGCGCGCTATATGATATGAATCTATTTATTAAATATTTATCATACATATGGCGTTCTATCATATATAATGCATGCGGTCGGTATGGTTGAGGAAACATTTCGGTTGCCCGCTGGGTTACTGAGTAGCCATGGATTCGTTGACATCTCGTGGATTGTTTACAGCCGGGTGTCACGTGCCAGAATCGGGCCGGAACCTCCGTCCGCCATTTTTATTTTTACTACTAGTTGGCTTGACCATGAAGCGCCCTCGATTCTCACATTGTTTAATCCAGTGAGGGTCAGATTATTTTCCACCGATACATTGTTTCAACGCAGACTTTGTCTTTAATGTATCCTGAAGAACTTTAGAATCTGCATTTATTGATGAGCGTCAGCTTTGCCCCAACGATCATCCTAACAGACACAGCCTGAATTAATCTCGTAAGGTGCGGAAGATAAAGATTTCATACGGTCAAGTCAATTCAAGTTTAATGTAGGTGAACATCAAGGACTCCATTTGGTTAGTGCGAGGAGGGGTGAATTCTCAAATCAGTTTTCCACCTGAATTACTTTGGGTTCAAACACCCTTCAAGCATGTCTTAAACGATTGGTTTAGAGAATTCTATGATATTCCTCTCTGTGCGATTGTCCGTCGCCATCACCATCAGCCAGTTGGGAAGGTGCCTCCACCAACAAGTCTCCATGCGCTCCTCGCAGACTAACTTTTTCAACCAATGCTGTCGGCAGGACGCTACCCCTGGCCGCTCCTTCATCTTTGTCCTCTAGGGGGCATCACCTCATAGTTACATGCGTCCATGTCTCGTTCTTGATATCTGGTCCAGTGTGTGCTCACTGGGCATCTTTGGTGGCGCCATGATGGATCACTCCAGACGTTGCAGTTGGACCTGGAGATTTGGGCTCAGGGGACTATTTAAAGCCAAACCAAGATGTGTATAACCGCCCAAGTACTGAACCATTCGGAGATGTTTTGGGTGAAATACTGTTGATTTTGGTTTACAGGTATTCTCGACCTCAGCTTTCCTTGTGATGCCGCTAAATCCGCCCAGACCTTTTGGCTTGTATGCTGTGGATGAAGTTTTTAAATCCCTCTGACAAATGACAAGCCGGTGCTTTGCAACCCATGAGCCGGCACAGGGGTTAAATCAATTTTTATATTTAACGATCATCCTGTAAATCCCCAGAGAGTGTGTTTAGCAGATATGTCCCCGGCGCACCTCGCAGATGTCAGCGGAGGATTCCGGAACGTCCCCCAACACCTCAGTCAATCAGAGATCAGCTGTCGGCCGGATTAAGTGCGCGGGATCGATGGACGGGGAGTTGCTCATGTGAAGAGGTGTAAAGCAGATAAAACCGCTGGACGCAGCTGTGATAATCCCGTCACCTTCTCCGTGTTACTAGAACGATTGCACCTTAAAACGTTTTCTGGCGGCCGCGTGCTTCGCCGAGGACAGACGTGTGTGGAGCTCGACGCCAGTCGGGTTTATGATACGACTGCAGAAAGGCGTAGGGGATTCCAGATATTGGGGTGTTCGATCCGAGAATAGTGTATGCGCATGAACGCGTGTAGCTTTCTGTGACGTAGCATTTTTTTTATGGTCCTAGAAGACAGGACTTTGGGGACAGCTGTCAGTTATAACGCAAGCAACTTACATTTAAATATATGCAAATGATACAGCCATCCAGGAAGAGGTGGCCAAGTGCATGATGGGGTACATTAGAGTCTAAGAACATGAGAAGTGTAATTGTCACATTATTTATAGAGATCCCTGTAAAAACCAGAGACAAAAAAATGCATTTCTACATCAGATCAGCAAAAAGTTTGATTAAATCTCACATTAAATATGGTCACCATAACTAATAGTTCTGAACAAATTAAAAAATGGTTATTATTATTATTAATTTTTTTTTAATTTGGTCATTTTATTTAATTTCTGTCAGATAATTATCAGGATAGACGGACGTTTCAGCGGCAAATTCCCCGATTCTCTGCAGACGGCTCTTTAAATAATTAGGGAAAACAATCTGGGATTAGGTTTCAAAGAAAAGAGACCGTCACCTTTCTAGCACTTCAAGCGAATGAATAATTTATAAGCCTAATATGTGTAAAATGAAACATTTAAGCCAGAGGGGGTCCTTGCCGCTTTGACATCACCCCCCTGAGCTGTGAATGGATAGGATCTCGACACCCCTATCATACCCGTCAGTAACTGCCCATCTGAAGGCAATTTCGGGTTGGAGAAATATTAATAGATTTATTCTCCTACCAGCGATCGCAGGGCTTCAAAGTCTTCAGCGGAACATATATAATAACGGAATATTTAAAGGGGGCGCACGGAACCCTGCTCGTCAAAACGAAGTAGAATAATAGTTTATTTTTTTAAGAGAAACGTAAAAATTTTTTTGGGGGAGGGGTTAATTTGTGTATATATATATATATATATATATTCTTTTGCAATTTAAATTCTTTACGTCTAGAATTGTTTTATAAAAAAATGCATATAATCACATTTTGTGATAAAAAAAATGTTAAACATAATAGATTTTTTTTAAATAAAACATACATTTGAAGGGTGAAAAAATTGGCAAGAATTCCAAGAATGTAGAGGTAACGCGTCCAAAACTCTAATAGTTATAGGTGATTATTTTGACATTTATGCCTAAAAAAGTAACCGTAATGATGTTACAATTATCATGAATTATGGTGCAATTCAGATTTTTCGTGCCAACAACGAGTTAAAGCGGATTCACAGCCTGTTCACGGTTCACAAAACGATTCATTGTGTGAACCGTTCCAAACGTTAATAACTACCATTATTTTAATACAGCCCCTACTTAATTAAAAAAACCAATATATATTCTTTTAATTTGTAAAAAGTCAATTATTGCTATCGGACCCTCGGTTAAAACCTTTTTCCGTCCAAACGAGATAAATATTTGAAATGTGATGTTTTATCCAGCGACTTTACTTTGCTACAATGTGGCAACGTGTTTAAAGGTGCGCTCCGGCCATCGTACCCACTTTAGTGCATTTTATAGCTGCGGGGTCCCTTTAAATGTTCATGGTGACCCCCTTGCAAAAGTATGGGGGGGATTCTATGGAATAAATCCGCTTTGATCGCCCCCCCCCAACACGTGATATACTTACAAGCAGTCAAGCTCCAGTGCTGGCTCGGGGGTATAACGAGACCCTGGGTGCGCATGCGCAGAACACGGTCCCATTGATTGTTTTATATTATTAGTATTTTTTTAAATAAAACATGATGTAATACCGCAAAAAGCCGTAAGAACCCGGAGCGGGACGTTTCCTTATAACCCCGGCGTATTCTGCAGCCTGTTTTCCTTGGCTTATTTATCACGTTTACCGCCCTTGAGGGTTTTTCTCGTCTATATTTTTAATGTATTATAACAAGTGTTTCTGTTGCAAAACACGGATGTCTTCGCTGTATTAATATTTACCATCTGGAAAAAAAAACATTTATTTTACAAAAAAATCACAGATTGTTTTTTTTCCCCCCGGGGCGCTTTATTCTCTTTGAATCTTTTTAATTTTGCGCAGCAGTTACTTGAGGATTTGGCAAATCTCTCCACGCGACCCCCCCCTTCCATCTGATCCCAGAAACGTAGAACCCGCCGGCAGATCGGCTCCATCCGGCCCCCGTCAGTCGTCGGCCTCGTCTTAGATTCAGGAGCCATATGCCTATCCCATGCATGTTTAATACCCTCACTGTATTACCCGCTACCATTTCTGCTGGGAGGCTGTTCTACTTATCCACCACCCTCTCAGTAAGAGATTGTAAGAGGTTGGTGTAAGCCCTCGACAGAAGGCTGAATACATTGAATGGGTTTTCTTTCCGAGGCTGCTGAAGAGGGAGCGCATGTGAAATAAAAGGACTTTTGGTGAAGAGGATCAGATCACTTAACCTCTGGGCGCTTCGCCTCGTCTGAAAATCTTCCCACAACCTTTGATTGTGGAGTCCGGCTCTCTGCTGAAGAGCGCGGGGGTATCAGCTGCCAGCTCCATTGGAAGGGGTGAAATAAAGCGGAGATTGTCTGAACGGCGTCTCTTTCCGCTGCCAATCCGGTCCTTAAAGAGTCTCGGACTTCAAAAAGAGGGTCCGTCCGCTGTGTAGTGGGGGGCGTTCTCCGCAGCTTTAACTCTTTGCAGACAAAGAGTTTCTCACTAACAATGGCCTCTTTTTTTGGGCTATAAATTTCACGTCTCAAGATTATTTTTATTAGGAAAGGACTTAGGAGACGTTAGAGACGCCGCGTGTTCCATTTCCAGGCGGGCGATGAAATTATACATCCATCCCGCTATCTATATCTTAAAATTACCGGTTACGTCTACAAAATGATCAACAATTTAAAGCCTGCGCGATAAATATAATTAGAGTCTGAATTAAAGCAGCGCTAGAATTATAAATAAAGGATAAAAAAATCCCAAGATGTTTACCAGCGATCCTTTCCAATCCCCCCCCCCTCCGAGGAATCCAACACCTACCATAGAGGCCACGATTCGGGAGACACAGGGCCACAGGCATGTATGGAGGGGCATGGAGAGGCAGGGATGGGCGCTGGGAAGAGGAGTATGGATAGGACCCCGGGAGTACGGAAGAAAAGGGGTATAGAAGATGAAGGGGTAGGCAGAGGGGTATAGAAGATGAAGGGGTAGGCAGAGGGGTATAGAAGGCTGAAGGGGGTAGGCAGAGGGGTATAGAAGATGAAGGGTGCAGGCAGAGGGGTATAGAAGATGAAGGGGTAGGCAGAGGGGTATAGAAGGCTGGAGGGGGCAGGCAGAGGGGTATAGAAGGCTGAAGGGGCAGGCAGAGGGGTATAGAAGGCTGAAGGGACAGGCAGAGGGGTATAGAAGGCGGAAGGGGGTAGGCAGAGGGGTATAGAAGGCTGAAGGGGCAGGCAGAGGGGTATAGAAGATGAAGGGGTAGGCAGAGGGGGTATAGAAGGCTGAAGGGGGTAGGCAGAGGGGTGTAGAAGATGAAGGGGGCAGGCAGAGGGGTATAGAAGATGAAGGGGTAGGCAGAGGGGTATAGAAGGCTGGAGGGGGCAGGCAGAGGGGTATAGAAGAGGAAGGGGTAGGCAGAGGGGTATAAAAGGCTGGAGGGGGCAGGCAGAGGGGTATAGAAGGCTGAAGGGGCAGGCAGAGGGGTATAGAAGGCTGAAGGGGCAGGCAGAGGGGTATAGAAGGCGGAAGGGGGTAGGCAGAGGGGTATAGAAGGCTGAAGGGGCAGGCAGAGGGGTATAGAAGGCTGAAGGGGGTAGGCAGAGGGGTATAGAAGGCTGAAGGGGGTAGGCAGAGGGGTATAGAAGGCTGGAGGGGGCAGGCAGAGGGGTTTAGAAGGTGAAGGGGGTAGGCAGAGGGGTATAGAAGGCTGGAGGGGGCAGGCAGAGGGGTTTAGAAGGTGAAGGGGGTAGGCAGAGGGGTATAGAAGGCTGAAGGGGCAGGCAGAGGGGTATAGAAGGCTGAAGGAGCAGGCAGAGGGGTATAGAAGGCTGAAGGGGGTAGGCAGAGGGGTATAGAAGGCTGAAGGGGGTAGGCAGAGGGGTATAGGGGCTTCAAGAGTCCGCTTATTGCAGAACAAACCCGTAATCTCCGCACATCGATCACCCGCTGCCAGGAATAACGTCACCGAGGTCGCCGCTCGCTCTGATGCCGCAGCTGAAACAGAGAACTCTGCTGGGACTCCGTTCAAACTGCCTACGATTCAACAGGAACAAAGTATATAATAACATCACGGAGTCAGGGCTGGCACCGGCCGAGCGGCTAATCTCTGGAGCGACCCCCCCCCCCCGCTGCCCTGGCACCCGGATTCAGAAAACATCCCATTCACCAAAACGCTCTAATATACCCAGCATATGTGTGAACGCACTCCTACAACACTCAGCCTTCCCATTTCACCCCACGTCCAGTGTCAGTCCTGCTAGCATACAGGGCTATTTTATTATATCTATCCCCTTCGTGTTTAACTTCCCTCTCTGTATGAGCGTCCACCACGTCTGAAGGGCATGAAGGGCCAGGCAACCCTGTCAAAGGCTTTTTCGGCGTCCATGGACAAAAACACCGAAGGGAGTTTATGATACTGAGAGTGCGAAATCAAATTAAGTAGGCGAATCGTGTTATCCCTTGCCTCCCTACCAGGGACAAAGCCCACCTGGTCAGGGCGGACAAGGGAGGGAATCAGAGGTTGTATCCTAAGCGCCAGTATCTTAGCCAGCAGCTTCAAGTCTGTATTTATCAGCGATATTGGCCGATAACTGCCACAACTCTCAGAGTCCCTACCAGGTTTGGGGACAACAGTAATCACAGCGGTGTTGGAGGAAGGATGGAGTGGTGCACCAGTGGAAAGAGCACCGAAAAGGGTTAGTAACTGGGGGCCCAATACCGGAAAGAACTTCCTATAGTAAAGCGGGGTGAAACAATCTGGACCAGGGCACTTACCCCGAGGCAGGAGTTTCAGGGCTTGATCTATTTCATCCAAAGTGACAGGAGCGTCCAGCGCATCCCTGTCATCTCTGGAGATCCTAGCAGTTTGGATAAATCAGCGTCTATAGCGTGCCGCATAGAGTCGCCAGGAGAGGAAGGTAAGTTGTACAATTTTTGATAGAAAGATTGAAAGCATTGCGCAATCTTCTCAGAGTGGTAGTGCACACCGATGTCTGATTTGGGAAGGAGAGGTAGGTGGTGATGGGAGATAAAGAACATGTCAATTCTGGTGTTATGGAGTGCCGAGAAATACGTATAGTCCCGATCCATAGGGTGCTGCGCCCTCCACACATCAACTAACTGACTAAGGTGCAGTTGTCGTTTCACTTTGTTAATGTTGGAGTAAGAGACAGACGATGACGAGGCGGAGCAATCCAAGACGGGATTCAAGACCATGTTGAAATCTCCCCCTAGGACCGTGAGGCCTTCTTGAAAGACAGACAGCTTAGCCATAACACGCACTAGAAAAGCAGCCTGGTTCTTATTGGGGGCGTAGAGATTAACCATAGTGACCTTCTGTTGACCAATATAACATTTGAGAAAGAGACAACGTCCCTCAGGGTCCCGCCAGACTTCAAGCTCCTTAAAGGGGATATCTTTATGGATCAAGATAGCAACCCCCTTGGTTTTAGAATCCGGACAACTGGCATAATACACCGTGTGGAAGTATCTATCAGACAAGTTAAACTGTTTGGTGGCCAAAAAGTGCGTTTCTTGAATATAAGCTACCTTAGTTTTCAAGGAGCGTAGGACATATAATAATTTGGAGCGTTGCTGGAGTTTTTTAAGGCCCCTAACGTTGAGAGACGTAAATTGTATTAACTCAGGAGACATAAAGAGAATGGCAGGGACCCCCTAGGAGCATTATCGACACCGCTCAATAAAAGAAAAAAGAACAAAACCCAAAATAACAGAAAACAGAACCGAGACGAAGCAATCGTCAAATGCAAAAGCATTGAGAAGTGAGCCAGTAGAACGAGAATACGATCTAAGACCAAGACCACCAAGCGGAGCGCCTGGAAGCGGCGGGCTCTGGCAGGGCAGCAGAGGCCAACGGAAATCAGGACAAACATCGAACAGAGCATAAATACCCTCTATGTATGAAGGAGGAGGAAAGGAATAGAGATCACCGAACAGAACATAATGGGGGAAGAGGAGGGGAAAATAATGAGTAGAAAACATGTATGCTTATGGCACAATATAAAAAAAAGACAACAAAAAAAACATCTCCTAGTACAGCGTAAGGAACATGTGTAGTGTAATGCAGAAGGTCCCAGGGAAGGGTCCCAGAGCCCCTGTGTAGTGAGTATGGACAGGTGTATGGAAAAAAGAAAGGGGGGGGGGAACGAAAGAAACAGTAAGAAAACAAGAAAATAATAAGGAGAGAGTCCACTTAACAACGATGCTCACAACTTGTCCTCCAAGGAGCAAATAGTCGGGTCCCGGTAGGAACGTCCGAACAAAGCTGGAGACGCAGGAAGGATACAGTTGAAGATGGCCCGGCAAGGTGAGTATGTAGAGAAGACTTGGTAGGAGGGCGATCCAGGTACAAGCAGCGAGCCGGCATGAACAGGAAAACGGAGGAAGCAAACAACGTAGATGCCAGCGTAGGCAAAGACGGAACATCGACAAGGCACTGCACCTGCCTTACAGGTAATCGAAGACGAGTCCAGGTAGGGTCGGCCAGAACGAAGCCGGAGGTGTAGAAGATGTGTAGTGTAAATGTGCAGACGAGTAGATATACCCACTGGATGCGACAGGAAACCGTCTGGGCCTGAGGATCAGAGGAACGTGAGCCAGGAGATGGTGGAGGTGGATAGAGTAGGTGCCATCTTAAACGAAGAGTAGCCGAGGAACTTCGTAAATGGGATGATGGAGGAAGAGAACGCGGCGTTCAAGCAGAGGATGGGTCCTTCGAGTGGCGTTGACGTTTGCGGCGTTGTGGACCTGGGGTCCAAGCCAAGGCAGGGTCGGAGAAGCGCAGCGGAGCCGAAAAATTGTATTCCCAGTCATCTACGTGCACCTTAGGGAGGTCGAGACGGTCCAGGAAGTCCGGGATGTCGGACACTTGCCGAATGGAAAAAGTACGCCCGTCCCTTCTGACCAATAAAGCCGCTGGAAAACCCCATTGATAAGGGATCGTAGCACGGCGTAAAAGTTCCGTGACAGGACGGAGAGAGCGTCGGAACTGTAATGTTTGCGGCGAGAGATCAGGAAATAGCAGGATCTTGTGGCCTTCCCACATGACCGAATTCGTCGGGCGGTAGCGCGCCAGAATAGTCTCCTTGGTAGGGAAGTCGTGTATCCGGCAAATTATGTCACGAGGCGGTTGAGCGTCAGTCGATCGCGGCCTCAGAGCCCTATGGGCTCGGTCGAATTTAATCGGAGTGTCTAAAGGCCGCTGCAGCAGCGTGTTAAAAATCGTGCACAAGGTAGGTATGATATCGGGTAGGTCTACCGTCTCCGGGACCCCTCGGACTCGTAAATGGTTTCTGCGGCCCCTGTTATCGATATCGTCAAGGCGCCGGGTAATGCCCACAATAGTACTCGCCTGATCTTGGAGTTGGGCAGAGAGGAGATCCACTGTCGACGATATTTTAGTGTTATCTGCTTCAAGTGTGGCCACGCGGTCGCCAATGTGTTTGATGTCCGATTTAATCTCGGTGAGGACCTCGTGGATGCCACGTGTTGCACGGTCAACTACAGACAGAAGATCCGCTTTTGTAGGCAGGAGCTTAAGAGCGTCCTGCCAGGAAGAGTCCTGGGGAGTAACTCCCCGATCATCGGGTGGAAGTGTGGAGGCATTATCCTCAGACGCACCACTTTGCGGGCTGCCAGGAGTAGAGAGAGGCCTAGGGAAGGAGTCCCGTGAATCATGGTCGACGGCTCCGTGGAAGAAGGAGCGGACGGAGGTAAGTGATTGCTTCTCCCTCGAGCCTTGTGACTTCGGGGTGGCTGCAGCTCTATTAGGCTTGCCCATCATCGGCGAAAATGAGTCGTTCGGTGAGTTTAAGAAACGAGGGTAGACGGCGCTCACAGCTCATGCGTCCATCTTGGAGCTCAGTTGGCCACGCCCCCTCCCGCTTCTCCCTTTCCATCACTGTCAGGTTGTGTTGATGATGTGACCTGATTGCACACACAGACCTCGGATGTCACCTTGCGTGGGGGGGAATAACACAGAAGAAAAAGGCTCCATCTATTAGCTCTCAGATTGATGAATTGTTTTGTCATCCATCACATTCTACCAGGAAATTGCTTCTTTGCTGTATTTTCAAACTATAGGGTCAGGGTGTAAGGAAGTTTTACTTTACTGAGAGGGTGGTAGATAAGTGGAACAGCCTCCCAGCAGAAGTGGTAGAGGGTAATACAGTGAGGGTATTAAACATGCATGGGGTAGACATACAGCTCCTGAATCTAAGACGAGACCAACGACTGATTAAGGTTTGACAGCGGGAGAAACGGGCGACTAGACGGGGGCTGGATGGGGCCGAATCGCTCTATTTAAAAAAAAAAAAGTCAAATAAATTCCTAGTTTTTGCTTAGATCCTCATTAGCATTAATTATCTCATCCAATTATCACTTATTATCTCTTTTTTTGCACCGAGGCATTTTTAGAATGGACTGTGAAATAATAATTAGAGCGTCTGGAGCTGGCGGAGTCCGAATATTCCTCCTCCTCCTCTGACGCTTCTAACAGACATGCAGCCTTCAGCACAAACGGAACAATGTGCCAGTTTACTTTGGAGAACATGGAAGAGATTTAACAACTTTGTTTATCTAATTACTTCCTTAGATGTAATGGAAGGGAGTTTTACTTTACTTTTACTTTACTGAGAGGGTGGCAGAGACGTGGAACAGCCTCCCAGCAGAAGCGGTAGGGGCTAATACAGTGAGGGTATTAGACATGCATGGGATATCTAAGACGAGACCAACGACTGATTAAGGTTTGGGTCTTTACAGCAGGAGAAACGGGCAACTAGACGGGGGCCGGATGGGGCCGGCAGATTCTACGTTTCCATGAATTTCTCGCACACAGGTGACTTGGGGGTATGTTTGAGTTGGGGAGGTTTCTGGGTAGACTCCTTGCCTGCCTGCCCAGCCCCCTCTTATATCTAAGTCATCCTGTGCTTATTGGAGGGCACGGGGTGAACGGGAAACCCCATCTGGTCTGCCCTAAGCAGAGGCGGCCATGGGGGCTCTATGTGGCCAAATCCAAATCCATGGAAAAGCAGAGATGCCCGCGGACAATTAGAACTGCGTCGCTATGGACACCTTTTCTCCCACCACGTCGCTCTTTTGGGGGTACATTAAGCTTGTGGTGGGCAGCGCTGGGTGGTGGTTACGGAGACGGACCTTGTTCGGGAACCCTGGTTTTATCACCTATCTTTAGGACCGGGTTTACCAGCCGTGGCTACAGAACTCTGTGCCGGCCACCCCGCGGACTGTTCCTGGGACGCTTCCGCTACTGTCGCTCAGGGTCTTGAGGTTGGATCAAGTCGCTTTTTTGACCATAATATCTTCGGACCCTGAGCTCTCCATTGATACCCCAGGATTGACGCCACTTGGGGTGGGCTGCTATGATACTTTATTGTCCTTTTTAGGATAATAGTCACACTGTGTAGCTAAACTTTGGCTAGCCACAGTGTCAACGCAGCTCCGGTGCAGCGACGTCCCCCTTCTGTATGGCACTGAAGGGGTTAATCGCTGGTGTCCTGACAGGAGGAAGCAATGTTTGGCGGGAGTACCCAGTTGGGGTACAGGGGGTCCCTTCACAGAGAGTATATAATATATGAGGAATATACAGGATATAACGGGTTATAAGGACGGGATTAGTTATATGGCCGGAGAGTATATAATATATAATATGAGGAATATACAGGTATATAACGGGTTATAAGGATGGGATTAGTTATACGGCCGGAGAGTATATAATATATAATATGAGGAATATACAGGGATATAACGGGTTATAAGGACGGGATTAGTTATACGGGATGAAGAGTATATAATATATAATATGAGGAATATACAGACATATAACGGGTTATAAGGACGGGATTAGTTATACGGCCGGAGAGTATATAATATAAATTATGAGGAATATACAGGATATAACGGGTTATAAGGACGGGATTAGTTATACGGCCGGAGAGTATGTAATATATAATATGAGGAATATACAGGATATAACGGGTTATAAGGACGGGATTAGTTATACTGCCAGAGAGTATATAATATAAATTATGAGGAATATACAGGATATAACGGGTTATAAGGACGGGATTAGTTATACGGCCGGAGAGTATGTAATATATAATATGAGGAATATACAGGATATAACGGGTTATAAGGACGGGATTAGTTATACGGCCGGAGAGTATATAATATATAATATGAGGAATATACAGGAAATAACGGGTTATAAGGACGGGATTAGATAGAAGCCATTTGGAGTCTTTTTAACCCCACGACTAGAAATCGCTTCAATGTGGGCTTTTTGCTTCTTCTTGATCAAAAGCGATGGGGAACGCGATGGATTTGGGGTAATTACTGTGTTATTGTGTAACCTGACTTCTAAAGCGGAATTCGGAGATCTTTGCCCGGCGTCTCTTCAGTCTAATAAGCCATTCAGATGCCAGTCCACCCCCCTATTTATTTCATTTGCCGCCTGTTTAGCTCCCCTCGGTATACTTATTTCCTGTTTCGAGCCCAATTGCAAAAACCAATTTGTTTCCCTGGTTATATCACAAAATATCTGCACAAAATGATTTCGGCTTCCAGGCTGCCGGGGACAACAGCTGCGGGACGGAGAGTTTTGTCACTGTTAGAATAAAGAGATTTGTTTTTATTTTTCCAGAAAGTTCTATTATTTTCACATCTTCCTTGGGGACTCGTTTCGCCTCAAAAAGATCTTTCATTCAGACAGATAAACAGCAAACGTGAAAGGGAGGAATCGCTTCTGCATGCGCAAGACCCGTTCAGCCCGTCTCTCCTGCTGTAACGACTCAAACCTTAATCAGTCGTTGGTCTCGTCTTAGATTCAGGAGCCGTATGTCTATCCCATGCATGTTTAATCCCCTCACTGTATTACCCTCTACCACTTCTGCTGGGAGGCTGTTCCATTTATCTAATACCCTTTCAATAAAGACATACATAAAAATGGTTGGTGATAGAAGAGTCCCAAATTGTTATCTCTATTAATACTTCCTCACGGAAGCTGAGACGGGTGGCAGCCTGTGGCAGAACCAGCATTATCCGACCATCTTCCTGTCCTGAAGTTCACCTCCCTCCACCCTGACAAAGGCTGCCTGAACCAATCATCCACAATCAGCAATTTAGCAGAACAGAGATAACTTAATGGGGAGGAATAATCCTGCAGATCCTGAGAACAGGAAGTTTAAAACAAGAAAATGCAACTTTTTTTCAAAATTTAATAAAAACCATGTGAAATCCATCTGATTGGGGCAAAAATATCACAATCTGCCCCCCCCGAGTAATATTCCTCCTGCCTTTAGAGAGATTTTTGTAACCTTGTTACCAATTCCTCGTGAGAAAGTTCACCGAGCGTCTTTTTTTAATGTGACAGAGAAACAGATTTTATTGATAATTTCTGCATCTGTTGTTGCACTTAATAAACCCAAAGTTTTCGTTAAAAAAAATAATAATATTTTTACCGGGAAACCCACATCCTTCACCTTTAAGAAAAGTGTCGTTAACACTTAAGATTGTAAAATTCTTTAATTGAATGAAATTATTATCAGCCGTGAAATGAAATTTCAGTTATTTTCCGAGTGGCTCGCGGGACACGAAATCTGCGTTTTCCACGGCAATTCTACAATTTTTTTTGGGGTGATGACAAAAAAACCCCATTCTGTCTACATTTGTATCATTCCGCACCTGTTTTGTGAAGGCCAGATGGCGATCGCCTGGAAATATATGCAAGAAATATGAATCGGGCTCTTGAGAGCCCGAGACGAGGTCAGGATTTTCACCTGGAAGCGCCTTTTTCATTCAAATTTTTGGAAATGATTGTAGGTTTTATTTATTTTTTTTAGAAACGACGCGCCTTTATGCTTAATATTCTGGTGTCTCCTGTGTTTGCCTTGTATAATATATTGCGAGGATCCCAAATGAATTTTCTTTGTCGGCCGAACCCTTCAATTAATTATGCAGTTGAGATACGCAGATAATTAGCTGTCTAATTGATACAACCAGAAGTCTCTCCATCCAGCCATACGAAGCACTTCAATGCGTCTGATCGCTGAGTGCCCTTCAAATGATCATTTCTAGGCCACGTAAATGGATGGAGGGATTCAGTTAAATCCCCCTCTATACCATTTCATTATTCCCCTGACCCCCAGCTCCTTCTCTGGCTGAGAGGGTTGTAGATAAGTGGAACAGCCTCCCAGCAGAGGTGGTAGAGGGTAATACAGTGAGGGTATTAAACATGCATGGGACAGACATACGGCTCCTGAATCTAAGACGAGATCAACGACTGATTAACGGCTACCCGGCTCAGCAAGTGATCCCGTTGATTTCAATGTACACAATTCTACACACGTCATCGGATTTTCAGATAAATAATATATTTTGTTAAAATATATTTTTATGAATACACATTTTCTAGGAAATATACACAAATCTGTTTTTTTAGGAGCTTTTGACTTCCATTTCGGTCGCATACAAACCGTACAACATGCGCTTACCTGGAGAGTTTACATTTTTATAAGGGAGTGATAGAATTTGGAATGTTTTATTATTATTATTATTATTATTATTATTCCAGATTTTCTGTTCTTGGTTTAAAAAAAATATAAAAATATTGAGAATCCTCACAGCGAGCTCCGCAAATATTCATTTAAATGTGTTTCCCAAATCATCAATTTTCATTCACAGCGTGAGAAGGAACCTAGAAGCACCGCTCTGGCAGAAGAGAAAATGACAGAATATCGTTATTTGCTCAAAAAAAAAAATGTTTTTCACGCAGGGATGGACAGGCGAGCGTTTTATTCTCGCTGTGAATTCCAAAAACATTGAAACATAGAATTTGCCTGCAGATCGGCCCCATTCCTCGTCCAATCTGCCCGACTCTCCTGCTGGAAAGATGATGATGTTGTCAGCGGAGTGGAATCTCGGGGTTTTCATACAACCAACAATATCTAACCAATCAACCAACACAGCCGAAGCGGATGAAAACTTTATCCCGGATGGTAGATGCTACGTTCCGCCACACAGAAACTTCCAAAATATATATATGTTTTTAATGGCGGTTCTGTGGCCTGTGACATCATATACGTCATCACCATGATTATGTCATAACAATGTTTGTGAGAGTAGTGTCGTCACATGCATCGCGAAGTCCGCCGCGAGGCTTCCCCGCTGTTTCCTAAGGAGTCTGACGCATTCTTCCCTAGGGGCCGGCTTTAGGTACTGAACCCGGCGGTTTCCCCAAAATGAAAAGGGGGGGAGCCTAACACCCTGCAGAGTATTTCATGCAGGTAGTTCAGCGAGGGGGAGGGGCATAGTTTTTAAATTAATAAAGAATGATTTATTTTAATTACCCTAAAAGGTGGCTTCTGAGTTCATCTAAGGGACATGTCGTTGGGCATTGTAGATGGAAGCATACTTCCTGCACGCGCTCAGTAAAAAATCAGTGTTTATATAGTATTTATGTGAGTTTTACTGAGCACATGTAAGGTACTAAGGTATGCTCCCTGCTTTCAGCAACCGCAGCTGGGGGAGGAGTTACACAAGACGTCTTCTAACTCCAATAACTGAAAAATGCCCGCTAGAGTCTGCTTGCCGTAAATGTACTGCGCTCCATGTAAAATGGGCCCCAATATGCATTTCAGTGGACCCAAACCCAAGTGATCGTAAAACATTATCTGATGGTCAGGACTGGTAACATTAAGGCAACTTTTTGGAATTCAGTTACTTTCTAACCTTTTCTGTGCTATGGAGGTGGGGGGGCAAAATAATTGCTGATCCGCCAAAGATGCGAAGAGTTGAATACATGACATATACATAAATAACAATCCGAACAAGCTGCCTGGTACACATCACCCCGGCATCATACACAGAATAAAGCCTTTATTTTTACTGTAACAGCTGCATGTCCTCTGAGACTGAGAAACACAATCAGAATGGAACAAATTATTGAAACTTTGCCAAATATCACAAAAAGAAAACAGCAGAATTTCATTTTCATCAATATGTCAGCCCCTTTAAAAGCAATTATCCCCCCCCCCCTGTTTTCACACATCCTGGCAGATTTAACACGTCGGTCTAATCCAGATCTGATATCATTGTGCCAATGGCTTCGGCTATAATTGAAGTGGTACCCCGGATCGGCGGGCCGTACCGAGGGGTTCGCTACAAATACTTTTTACAGCTGCAGAGAATTTCATGCTGGGGACTTCTGAGCTGTTTGATTTTTTTTTTTCTTTCTAAAAAATTGTTATTTTGTTTGTTTGTTCTTTCTTTTGTATAAATACTGTATATAAATGAATATATTTAATATAGTGTCGTACCTACCCGGCCGGCTGGGGTCCCTCGGCGTCCTTCGCTCCCGTCCTCCTCGTGTGTTGCCGTGCGTGCGGTGCGCACACGAGGGGGCGTGTGTATCGGGCAGGCACGCCTTCCTGCCACTGTCAGTCCTGATCGGGCTGCCGCTACATGTCAGCGGCGATCGAAGAGACGATCCGCCGCTACATGCTCGCGGCGCCCGACCAGTACCTCTTCTGCCTGTGCGGCGCCGCCGCGTCGCTCGCGGCGGCAGCACAGGCAGAGAGGAGATTGTGGTTAGCCGCCGCGGACATGTCGGCGGCGATCGAGTGTTCGATCGCCGCTGCCTGTCCACGGTTGCTGTCTCTTCCTCCCCTGCCTGTGTGGCGCTTCCGCGTCTTTCGCGGAGGTACCACAGGCAGTAGGGTTTGTTTTGATTCGTTGTCAACGCGACGACGCTTCTCTTGCGCCGGTCGCGATGACGTCATCGTACCTGCTTTCCCGCCATTGGTCCTATTTAAACTTCCTGGTCCTGTGTTTCCTTGCCCGTTCAACGAGTCCAAATCATTGTTCTCGGGGTGTTTGTTTCGCTTGTGCCTTTTGATTGCTATTCTTGTGTACCAGACCTTGGCTATTGTTCCTTGACTACGATCCTGCGCTGCCCGTCCCGACCTTGGCTATTGTTCTTTGACTACGATCCTGCGCTGCCCGTCCCGACCTTGTCTATTGTTGTTTGACTTCGCTCCTGTGCTGCCTGCCTCGATCCCGGCTTGTTTATTGGATTTGCTCGCCATTCCTGCATTGTGGGTCCATCACCTGCGGTGCCTGATTCCGTAACATATAGTTCCTTTTCTTGGAGTCCACGGATCCTTTCACGGTTTTATAAGATTAAAACAATTGGCCCTTGAGCCAGTCTGTATCTCTGGGTGAACACATTAAATAAAACCAGCTGAACAAAAGACCTCTGAGATTCCTGAAGAAGAGACCCAAGGTCCAAAAACTTCCATCTTCTTCTATTTTGGGCAATAAAATGGTATTTGCTTCCACTTAATACTCTCTCATGTCTTGGACCAATAGGGCAACATCCAATTTCCTTAATACAAGTATTACAATTTTGGCACATAATGCTAAACTGGCCGCCGACCAATCATGTATAACAGTGCTCAGCGTGAGTGCAGGTACGCCGTTATATAAAGAATGCCCGATCACATGATCGGGCACTCCCTTCCGGTGTTTCTCATTGTTGACACTCACCCGAAGTTCACTATTGTAACTAATAATTAATATCTTTATGTCTTTTTACGATTTTAAAAGAGGCCATACTTCTCGGGTACAAAACAATGTACATTTTTACAGGTTTATCAACTTGAAAAATGAAAATCATAATTTAACAAACAAATTATAAAGCCGTTCCCTGCTGTTTCTATACACATTATCGGGGCTTTTAGGGCCGTAGAACACTGCGATCCCCTCATACCCAGCAAACATTCTCACCTCCTAGAAAAGAGGGGCATCAGGGGAGGGGAGAGAGGGGGCATCAAGAGAGGGACAAGGGGCATCGGGTTTGGAGAGCAAAGAGGGACTCCATGGACTAAACAGGGACACTTGGCAGGTATATTAGAACATAAATTTAGTGCCATTCAGGTTTTAGTTTATTTTTTCCTACTTCCTGCACTTTACTTAAAACTTTAATGTATTTTAAAGCCGTATTTATTGCTTTGAACTGGAAGCCACGACATGACTTCTGCGGCTTCTTCACAAAAGCAGACGATTTAATGTCCCATTCCAGACAATAGATTTTAAGACTCTCAGCGCCCGAAGGTACATAGGAGCAGACTGTTTACTAAATATGGACATAATTCTTTTGCAAGAAAGTCCATAAAAACCGGGGACAAAGGTACTCGAAAAAATAAGTATGAAAAGACAGTTTTCAACTCCCAGGACTCCAGCCGCGGAACACATTTACCCTTATTTTGTGCCAAAATAACCCGCCGTTAAGTATAATAAACTAATTGTTTAAAAAAACAAGTCTACCGATTAAAACAGAAAAAAAATCTCTCTTTTTTAAGCAAATTTGTGAATAATTAAAAAAAAATTGAAGTGAAATAATATAAAAAAAAATAATAAGCAACAATGAAATGATCTAGAAACATTTCTAGAAATAAAGTTTATGTTCTTAAGCAGTTTTTCTAGCAATTTTTCCAACATCCCGACAAATGCATTTAAAAAAAAAAAAAAGATTTAAATCTAAAATCTAAAGATTTTCAAAAAATTCCCCCCAAAAATCTTAATTAATAAAAACAAATGAAAATAAGTTCTGTAATTTAAAAGGCGTTAATGCTGGCCGCTTAGCAGAGCTTTAGAAACTGCAGATATGAAACAGGGCAGATAAAAGGGGCAGGGGTATGTCACAAAGCCTGTTTCCCCCCGTGAAGGGCAGTACTATATAGCATATGTGCTACTGTTTTGCTTTATTAAATACCCATCTGAGCTGCACCGTTTATTACATATCCAGAGACACTGTTATCATGCTCTGTACTTCTCTTTTAAGTGTTATATTATACATTCAAAACTACCATAACACATCGGCCCCATCCGGCCCCCGTCTAGTCGCCCGTTTCTCCTGCTGTAAAGACTAAAACGTTAATCAGTCGTTGGTCTCGTCTTAGATTCAGGAGCCGTATGTCTACCCCATGCATGTTTAATACCCTCACTGTATTACCCTCTACTACTTCTGCTGGGAGGCTGTTCCAGTGATCTACCACACTCTCAGTAAAGTAAACCTTCATTATATAACAAGCTGAATGTTCCAACCAATGACCCCCCTGGGATCTGGCATTAATGGAGGCAGAATGACAATGGAGCTTTTGCAAAAAAATATGTTAAACTAAAAATATGCATATTATAATGAAACCTAATGATGACCAGAGCTGTGTCAGAGGTAAATCGTCCTATGAGGCCCTTCGTGGCCCCAGGAAACACACTGAGCTGCCATCTGCCAGCGACCACCGATTACTTAGCCTGGACACCGACGACTGTCCCGAGGCGCGGAGGCGATGATTCTCCGCTGGGGGGAATCCGCTTTTATACGAGGCGCGCCCTCAGGCTCCGGAAAATCTATTCATATTCCAGCTTTATCTATAATTCTCTCCCGACACCGAGAAGTGATCATTATAACGGAACTTCAAATAAAGAGGATTTTATTTAATCCTAAAGTTAGTTGATAGCGGATTTCCCACCAAATAATTATTCCCTCTATCAGATTTAAAATAAGTTTTCTTTCTTTACCCCAGTTGTAGTTTTTGCCCCATAATATAAAGTTTTCAGGCAGCTGCATATCAGCCATTGGTATGATTCTCGCTCTGTTATCTGAGCACCGATCTACTAAACACCCCGACTCCTTATCATACTGCCTGTGGGGAACAATAGAACGGCTCAGTCTTAATCACCCTGTTGGAAACTCTGACTAATAAAAATACAGCGCTGGGGGTTATATTACTGTATACAGCGCTGGGGGTTATATTACTGTATACAGCGCTGGGGGTTATATTACTGTATACAGCACTGGGGGGTTATATTACTGTATACAGCGCTGGGGGGTTATATTACTGTATACAGTGCTGGGGGTTATATTACTGTATACAGCGCTGGGGGTTATATTACTGTATACAGTGCTGGGGGTTATATTACTGTATACAGCTCTGGGGGGTTATATTATTGTATACAGCGCTGGGGGTTATATTACTGTATACAGCGCGGGGGGTTATATTACTGTATACAGCGCTGGGGGTTATATTACTGTATACAGCGCGGGGGGTTATATTACTGTATACAGTGCTGGGGGTTATATTACTGTATACAGCGCTGGGGGTTATATTACTGTATACAGCGCTGGGGGTTATATTACTGTATACAGCGCGGGGGGTTATATTACTGTATACAGCTCTGGGGGTTATATTACTGTATACAGCGCGGGGGGTTATATTATTGTATACAGCGCTGGGGGTTATATTACTGTATACAGCGCGGGGGGTTATATTACTGTATACAGCGCTGGGGGTTATATTACTGTATACAGCGCTGGGGGTTATATTACTGTATACAGCGCTGGGGGTTATATTACTGTATACAGCACTGGGGGTTATATTACTGTATACAGCGCTGGGGGTTATATTACTGTATACAGCGCGGGGGGTTATATTACTGTATACAGCTCTGGGGGTTATATTACTGTATACAGCGCGGGGGGTTATATTACTGTATAATGCTTCCCACCTTTTATTTATCGCTACAGACCGCGAGGATGAGATTACTTTGTGAAATATTGAAATTACTTTTTTTTTTTATAGCGGCCGGGATGGAAATCCACTTGAGAAAAGGTCGCCTCGCGGGCGCTTTTTATGGATACCTACAATACCCCGTTATTACCTAATAGTATCAGTCAGACGCCGCTCGGCAAACAGGAGAGAGTCGGGGGCGCTGCCGGCGCGATAAACGTGTAATAGTCCCTAATGAATAGATTCAAAGTCGTTCGGATTCCGACTTGCCGAATAATTTCAGATGTTACGCTCAGAACACCTTTCATATCCCAAGATCTGTAATTTGCAATTAAACGTCATTATCGCTCAACGAGCCTTTCTCTCCTCTCCCTTCCGACGTCCTCCGTCCTACTTAGCGCTGTCACCGTAACCTCAAAGGCGCCCGGTGTTTGGACTCGCGAGCCGAGACAATTGCTTGACCTGATCATAACATTCTTCAAAACCGAATGGTAATTGGCTCGTTAGCCTAAAGAACCCCGGAGCGGGAATCGGAACGCTGATCGCTGCGGTACCGTGGCCCCCCCGGCACACGAGGGAGGGGGCATCTCATTTTAGTGAAGTGACTTTTGTTTTTCTGCGTTCCGTGAAAGCGAGTGAATTTGGGCTGTTTTGTTTATTTTTAGACATAAAACTCATGTAAATGTAAAAAAAAAATGTAAATATGTAAATATGATTTCTAGAAATAATCGTGACTTTGCTACTTAGCGAGGCGAGCCCCAGGCAGGACGGGCCGAGCCGGTACAATGTATCATCGCCGCCCCGATGTATCTACGCAGTTGCTATGTAAATAAGCCACGTCGCCTATTTTTTTTCACCCAAACCTGTATTTCTGCTGGCTGAGTGTGATGTGAGTTGGTTTAAGAAGGTCGGGAAGGATGATAGGAATTGGAGTGCACATTGGCCGGAGTTAAAGAAAGATGCAAAGGGTTGAAAATGTGTGCAGTCACCATAGCAACCAGATAATACTACACTTTTTCTCACCAGCTTTACGCCCTATAAAAATGAGTACAGAGGTTGACTCTGATTCTCAATATCCCCCAGGTCACTGATGCCCAGCCCTTCTCTTTATGCCTCTTTCAGGTCCTGTCAGTCCTCAGATACATTTCTTCTCATGTCATCTATAAGAGGTCTAAATGTCGGCAGAACCGTGTAAATAAATAAATAAAAGAACGTGTGTCCTCACTGGTGTTAACGTGTTGTGCAAAACAACAGGGGAGGAAAAACCCTGGGGATGTTGAGAAGCAGTGATTGCCCGAATCGCTATATAGACGAATGAAGAGCGGCCCCGCACTGGCCCGTCGGCGACCATCATTAGCCGGCGTCTGAGCATCCGGGTGCGAGTCCCGGGGGATACAAAAAAACAGAAAATGTCTCTTTCCTGCGATTCTCACACTAATAAGAATCGCCGCTCGCTCTCCCTCGGTGCGCAGAGACCGCCGTCCCGCTAAACGCTCTAACCTGTCAAACAATGATGTCGCAGCTCACCATCGGGAGGGCAGAATGTTCCCTGTACTATTTCATAGAGCAGCGTAAATTACCCCCTGCCGGGGGTCAAATGCACCGTTCTGCGGCCGCGTTAGGCCGACCCCCAGGGTTACATTTACCCCAAAGGTCCCTTAACCCTAATCCACAGCAATGTGTATCGGTTTAGCTGGTAGCTATATTAGCTGAGAAGTAGAATTAGATTACAAGCTCTTGAGACAATTTAAGCATTTTACAGAGAGGGTGGTAGGTGAGTGGAACAGCCTCCCAGCAGAAGTGGTAGAGGGTAATACAGTGAGGGGATTAAACATGTATAGGACAGGCATACGGCTCCTGAATCTAAGACGAGACCAACGACTGATTAAGGTTTGAGTCTCAACAGCAGCAGAAACGGGCGACTAGACGGGGGCCGGATGGGGCCGATCTGCCGGCGGGTTCCGGGTTTCTATGTAGTTGATCCGGGGCATGTTGTGACTTTATGTATCCTTCCTCTGCAGAGATTGTTTGGTAAGCGGAGGTTTTGGGTGTAATTTTTCATTCTTCGCGTGAAGTCGCCCCGCGCCGCTCTCTGGCTTTCAATCCAATCGTGTTTTCAATCACGCTTTTCCGCAAGTCTAGTGTTTTTTGAAGACAGGGAGATTTATCTGTGTGGCTAAAACTTATCCCGAAAATCCAGCTGCTCGCAGAGTTATAAATCAGAGCAAACCGAGGCAGACGTACCCGGAAGCAGAAGCGATGGAACCTCAAAGGGATCTTCACCATCTTTCAGACACTGCTAGGTGCCCCCTCAAACTAGAACACACGCCAACACGCAAACTCGCTCTAACACCTGCTCTCTCCAACACCACGCACATACATACGCACATTCTCTCCCTTCCTCCTCTCCTTTGCACCACTAACACTCGCCTCACCCCTCACACTCGGCTGACTAAAACACTTATGCTAACAGCTTACACTAACATACACACATGTTGACACCAGATACTAACACACACTCACGCTAACACCATTTGCTCACACACATGCTAACCCCATACAGTAACACACACACATGCTAACCCCATACAGTAACACACACACACAGACACATGCTAACACCATACAGTAACACACACACACGCTAACACCATACAGTAACACACACATGCTAACACCATACAGTAACAAACACACATGCTAACACCATACAGTAACACACACACACGCTAATACCATACAGTAACACACACACGCTAACACCATACAGTAACACACACACATGCTAACACCATACAGTAACACACACACACACACATGCTAACACCATACAGTAACACAGACACACGCTAACACCATACAGTAACAAACACACATGCTAACACCATACAGTAACACACACACACGCTAATACCATACAGTAACACACACACACACATGCTAACGCCATACAGTAACATACACACACATACATGCTAACACCATACAGTAACACAGACACACACGCTAACACCATACAGTAACAAACACACATGCTAACACCATACAGTAACACACACACACGCTAATACCATACAGTAACACACACACGCTAACACCATACAGTAACACACACACACATGCTAACACCAGACACATACAATCTCCACATATACACACATATAGACAGTGGACACGTTCAAGCGCCTTTAAGATATGTGAATGTGATGAAGCCCAACACAGATATTATTATTATTATTTATTGTTTTACATAGCGCCATCATATTCGGTAGCGCTGTACAATTGTTATGCCATCTAAGAACATGTCCAAACATTGACGATTTTTTCCCCCCGCAGAGGTCTTGTTTTCTGCTGATGTTTTTGGCACAAAAGAGATGAATATTTTTTTTAAGGGTTTTTCAGCTGCAAATTTCCGTTGTAAAGTTAAAAACCGACTCGAGTTTGATGATTTTAACGCGAGAAAAAGAAACAGCCTTTACCATTCTCTACACAGCGGGTACAGAGCTCCGTGAAGCGAGAGCAAACACTCCAACCTCACGGGCGAAGCTCGGAGGAATTCGGAACAAAATACATTCTAAACGGACCGGCATTTCTCGTGTATCCTCTTTAATATTATCAGTTATCGGTTAGTTGGTTGGCACGGCTCTCACGATTTCGAGTTATATGAATCCAAACACAATTCTACGCAGGGGTTAAAGCATATAAGCACTCTTGGTATTAAGGACCATGTGGTGGCCAACGAGAAGTTTAACTTGGAGGTTCAGGAGGACCTTTGCTGCAGTCATTCGGCGCAGCCGTTGAGGCCGTTCACCAGCTTGGGTTGGAGTCGGTCAGGACTCATCATTAATTAATGCATTCACTGGTTTTGTCCTTGAACCAAGTATGAGCACAGGTGCGAGTGGTAGTAGGGGGACCTGCAACCTCACATGTGTGGGTCCAAGACGTGGACCTCAAGAGGAGACCCCTGAGGCCTTGAAAGCCTTGGTTTGGACGCCACATATTCATATAAAGCTATCGGAAATCTTCTTTTTCGGCTTTCCTTCCTGGAACCAATATGGCGGTCACAAATGTTTTATTATCTTGGGTTGTAAAACTCAACACTTATCAAGAACACCCTTCTAAGCTCCAAAATATTCCTTAATTATTATTAAAAAAGGGTGCCTGTTAAGTAGGTAAATAATACTAATAATAACATTCGCTAAATCCGCCGCAGCCCGTCCGCCCCTTTCCCGCTCTCCTGTTTCCATAACGTTCTAAGTTACGAGCCCTCGGCCATATTAATACCCCCATTAACCAGAATGAAATCCCCTCTCGTTCTGTCGAGCACCTCACAAGCTTAATCCGCCGCCGGCTTGGCGCGCGTCTCTCGGCTATGGAATCCCTATAACGGGCATTACATTAGCTTTAGGAATTTGCATATTCATTCACCGAATTAAAACGCTGTTAACATTAACAATGTATCAGAGCTGATAACATGCAAATCATGCAAATCGTACGCGGGACTTTTAACAATTCATTCTTTCTCCGTGTGTAAATCCGGTCTAAACGATTCAATGCGAAATTCCCAACGCAAAAGCCAGAGATGTCGCTTTTTTTTTTTTTTAAAAATCATTTCTGCGAGCAAACCTCCATCGAAATTCCGTGATCTAGATTGTAAAAAAATGACATTCTTTCAAATATATGCATCATGAGAGCAAAATAAAATGTAATTCTTGGAAATTCCTGACGTTGCCTCTGTGAATGAATTGTCAGATTCTGTTGATGCGTTAGAATGAAAATTCAGCGGGCTGGGAGAGAACTTTAGCTTCTAACTCATTCATGCGCGCCGCTCTGATGTGCAGATTTGATCACTGAACAAAATCTAGAACTTGCCTCTCAAGGCGCGGGGCCAGCCGAGCATAACGGAGCGGCGGACGGGTCGTATTGTGTTACCGGATGGATAATAAGGGAGCCTTTCAGCCGCGCTGCCCGTGAATGGGCTGCTATTATCTTACACGTAGATTGGGAACAATGTGTCGTACCTCTGGGTCACTTACTCAACAGAGGCCTTTATACCTATAAGGCTAGGTTTCCACTTGGGTTTTTGTCCTGCGTTTTTTTTCTTGATGAAAAACGCCAAGAAAACTGCCACTGCATTTTCCTGCGTTTTGGCGTTTTTTTCTGGAGTTTTTTCTGGCGTTTTAGCCTTTCTGTGGAAATTGCTTTTTTTGACCTTAGGCAGTTTTTCCAGCCTTTACAAGTTAGAGGTTTCACCCAGCTAAAAGGGATTAGGATAAATGGCGAGTATCTGCCCTCTCCTGATGTCATTTACTTGGTAGAGTTCTACGCCCCGGCGGACCCTTCTGTCTCTTTTCTGTGGTTTGTAAGGCCTGCTTTATTCCGAATGTCTGCTCCTCTAGGAGGATTGGCCCCAAATGATGCTGCAAATTGTTTGCTGTTGCTTTTGGCGCGCAGGATCCAGTTGATGCGTCGCATATGTTTGTTTGTATTGGATGTTTGTTCCAAATGGTGTAGAATTCAATCTGAACTTTGTTTTGTGTGAAACTGTTTGTTTCCAGCCTATTTCTCGTAGGACACACAGATACTGGGTCCATCCTCTGCATTGTAACTGTGGAAAAAACGCCATAAAAAACGCCAAGGCAATAAACCCACATGGCTTTTTCATGGCGTTTTTTCTCTCCCATAGACTTCTATTGGAGAAAAACGCCAAGATTTCCTTGCAAAAAACGCCAGAGTGTGAACATGCTGCGATTCTGAAAAACTGCCGCAGGGTTTCTGAATCAGGGCAAAGTAATGAATACATTTGGGGTATTTTTCTGCATTGGCTTTAATTTATTTCTGTGCAAAACTGTTAAAAAAAAAATTGTTTTTTTTTCAATTTTTTTTTAAATTTGCAAGATACAGAATAATGTCTAACATTCATGAATCTGGATAAAAAAAAAATGTAAAATTTCTGCGGGTTCACTAACTGAGAAACAGGGACACGGTAAACAAACTTCTGCTCTCCTGTAGTGTAAAAAAGCCCTGGTCCTGGAAAGATCCTGGTTTTTGTCGCCGTGTGCGAGTATCACTCATGGGTGGTGCACCTTCCTCAACAACACTTTCTAAAGGGACCTTTGGGACTTCTTTTGAGTATTCTATACAAAAGAAAGCCCCTTTAGAAAGTGTTGTTGAGGTCGGTACGGTGTGTACCAACTGTGACTGATGCCTT
The DNA here is from genome assembly GCA_029215755.1 of Spea hammondii. NCBI lineage: Eukaryota > Metazoa > Chordata > Amphibia > Anura > Pelobatidae > Spea > Spea hammondii. The sequence goes on from JARDYJ010000002.1 coordinate 3,842,404, forward strand.
TTTAGCTGCCGCTGCAAAGACTACCATCTAGATACTTGCGCTTGCCATAGTGGCTGGGATTTTGGGTTTCCATAAAGCAGCTGATTAAACGTAAATCTCATAGAGAAAACACATAAAGAATCCAGACGTGTTGGAGACGCCAAGACTCAGTGGTGCTCTACACTCCCCCTGTGGCCATATGGGGAACTGCAATGAAGTGCGCCCACTGCTATCCTGTAATGTAGTCAACATCTCGTTCTATTTGCATATGTGGGACGTCGTGGGGGGAGTGGTTTCGTGTAGGGGCGGGGTTAGTTGGGAGGGACCTAGGTGATGAGCAGGAAAGTGGGCGGGGAGTCAGAGAAAGCAAAGGTTTGATCTGGAGACTCAGAGAGTTCCCCATAATGGCCATTAGGTCCTTTTTTTATAGAAATGTATCGGTTACTGGGTTTCCAGCTCCCAATAAATCACAAACGGAGAGAATTTACATTTCTTATGGGCCGAAGCTCTTATTATGATAACGAAACAAACTGGGATAGACTGGTGTACCCCCTAATCTGGGAGGCTACTGGGCGGCCGAGCATTTGGACTCCCTAAATTCCCCCAAAATGTACATTTTGCTGGGCCAACCCCAGTTATCATGAGGATATTTCTATTATCTAAAGCCTTCATTAACAAGAGCCCCACAAAGATTTACCCTTCCTAATGCACACTAATATAAGGGGCAGACTCCCTGTTAAGCGAATACACCCCAGAGACCCACAACTTATAGACAATGGTTGACCTCTGGTTCTATGATGTTTAGACGACCATATGTACGAGACGCTATGGCGGGCAAACAATTCTTGACGCAAAAAAACCATAATATTTAACTTTGCCGCTAATTATTTCCAATAATAAAGTCGCCCTATTGATCTTGGAGACTGAAGAAGACACCGGGGCAGATCGGCTAAACGGGCAGCGATTCTCTTGGACCAATTTAATTCTGAAATTCCCATTAGAAGCCGGCTTCATACTGGAAGTTAATTGGTTTCTCACCAACGAGATCCCGGAGGATCCTCGCCTAGAAACATCTGCCACGTCAACTTAGATTCCGAACTATTCTCCCTGCGGTCTCAGGATCCGAGACTTCCGTCGAGTTCATTCTACGAATCAACCCCAAAACTGGGCTAAAGACTAAACTATCGACGGAAACGAGAATGCCAGGATCTGATGTTTTGTTTTTTTCCTTTCCATATTCCGGAACATTCGAAACGTATGAAATTCTTACAAAAAGTAACCATGCCAACAGGGTAACAACTATAATTGTTAGACCTCACACGGCATCCTCTGTATTTTCCTTTAATTCTTAGAATTTCTGGATTTTCAGATGAATGATTTTTACAATATTATACTTAAAAGCATTTTGTTTTAAGGAAAAAAAAAGGTGTTTTTTTTTTAATGCAACGTTCTGTCCTGAAATCCCGCGTTAGCGTTTGCTGAATTCTCTATCATGTACCGTTCCGTTCGTATAAATTAAACGTGTCAATCAAACCGCTAATACCTCTCGGCGCGATTACTGATGTTCAAACACGGAGTCTTAAGTGCTTCCCGATTCGCTTCACGCCGGAGAAATTATTAAATTGTCAACCGACGGCATCTCTCCCGTTTAATCGCAAGCGACGGCTTCTCTGATAAGCGAGGCTAGGAAGCCGCAAGCCGACACTCAGCGCGTAGAAACGTCATCCAAGCCAACGCAGCGTCTGATGAGCCCCCAGAAACGGGAGTGGATGAGAAGGAGAGAAGCCGGGGTCACTCACCATGCTCGGTGTGCTCGTGTTCCGTATCGGTCAGGGTGAGGTTGGAGTTGGCCCGGCTGGACATGCAGGAGCTTCGGCCCGATTTAGTGCCCCGTGCCCACAGCCTGACGGGATGTTCTGGTGACATGACGGCGTCGCCCTCCGTATCCGCGTCGTTCTCGCCGGTCATGGAGTAGCCGCAGTGCGGGAGGCCGATGTCCGTCCTGTAAAGCGTCCCGTGCGGCGGCGTCATCTCACCGAATCCCAGCTCGTGCAAAGTAAAAGTGCCACCTGCGGGAAAAGTGGGGGAGTTAGTGGGTTTCAAGTTACGGGACCAAACTTTGGTATAAAAAAAATATTTTATGGAATATTTTTACCAAAAAAAAAACAATTGCCCCCCGGGATACACAGGAGAGAATAAACACGGCTACATTCATCAGCTGGCTGCACCGAGGCTTTAATGGCTACTAACGGCAGACAGGACTGGCCAACAACATATTTATTAAATCCTCTTTAGCTTCCCATCTAGGAAAGCATGGAACGGGGGTATATTGTTCTCCTCGAGGTAGAGGGCAATAACTGAGTAGGGCATTTATAAGAAGAATAATGGGGTTTATTCACCCCGTTTAATCTATAAAGCTGTTTCCTGCTATTTCTATACACATTATCGGGGCTTTTAGGGCTGTAGAACCCTGCGATCCCCTCATACCCAGCAAACACTCTGACCTCCTAGAAAAGAGGGGCACCGGGGGAGGGGAGAGGGGCATCAGGGGAGGGGAGAGGGGCACCGGGGGGAGGAGAGAGGGGCATCAGGGGGGAGAGAGGGGCATCGGGGGGGGGAGGAGAGAGGGGCATGGGGGGAGGAGAGAGGGGCATCAGGGGAGGAGAGAGGGGCATCGGGGGGAGGAGAGAGGGGCATCGGGGGGAGGAGAGAGGGGCATCGGGGGAGGAGAGAGGGGCATCGGGGGGAGGAGAGAGGGGCATCGGGGAGGAGAGAGGGGCATCGGGGGGAGGAGAGAGGGGCATCGGGGGGAGGAGAGAGGGGTATCAGGGGGAGGAGAGAGGGGCATCGGGGGGAGGAGAGAGGGGTATCAGGGGGAGGAGAGAGGGGCATCGGGGGGAGGAGAGAGGGGCATCGGGGGAGGAGAGAGGGGCATCGGGGGGAGGAGAGAGGGGCATCGGGGGGAGGAGAGAGGGGTATCAGGGGAGGAGAAATCAGGAAGCTTCAACGCCCAAGGTAATCACTTTTTTTATCAAAGTAATTATCAGAAAATTATCATTTGGGGAAAGATTACGCCTTTAAACTCACACTGATTTCTAATTTAAATTTCTCTATTTTGTACAATTTTAGATTTAAAAAATTACAATTTTTCCCGGGAAGCTTGTAAGGAGCCAGATCAGAAATCCAAGTTTCTGGGAAGGCGAAGCGGCGTGGGAAGCGGGGGGCACGGCGGCTACAGAGGGGCTTTTTGGGTTTTTTTTCCTGTTTTTCACACCTTTTCAATGAACTAAGGCAGCTTGCGCTTTGCCGGATCTGACAGCGGAGAGACGGAGCCGTTCACAGCTTTAAACTCCGAGCACAGAGCGGCCTCTGATAACTGCGCCCAGACAAAGGCCGCCGTCGCGCAAGCGCCCCGTTTCAGATGTTTTACCCAAGTTTTAAAGATTAATCAACGTGATTTACTGAGAAGCGGGGCATTTACCCCGGGCTCTCAACAACACCAGCTTTCATCCAGTTGCCTAAGAAAAAAAAACCCGGTGAAATGTTTTGAAATAACGAAATTTACGCGGCGAGGGGCAAATAATCAATTTTTATTTTTTTTTAACAACGTATTCAGTCATTTTAAAGACCAATTCTAAAGTTGTTCTCGTTGCCGGTTCTCTCCAGGAGCGGAGTGAACTGTCATGGATCTCCCTCAAAAGGAGGGGAGCGCGGGGTCTCTTCCTCCAGTGCTCCCACTCACCCTCAGCACCAGGGTATGATGTCATATAATGGCGCTGAGCGCTGAAGGTGTGCGGGAACATGGCGGCCGTTGGGGGGCAACTTGAGGGGCTGCGTTATTGTCATTTATTAATACAGTATATCATTAACACAATGTATGGGGTTGTAACAAACTGACATAGGCGAACGCTTACAATTCACAGCATCCTCAGCCAAGCCTTGAAGTGAGTTGTTATGGTTACCGCTCTAGGCGCAGATACAAAAGCTGGTCGTTAAGGAATCGTTCCCTGGTGCCTCCATTTTACTGGAAATTCCTAATATTGAGTAAATATTGACCTTCTGTATATCCAGGATTGTGTTATACAGATGAGGCTGGTAGATAAATGGAACAGCCTCCCAGCAGAGGTGGTAGAGGGTAATACAGTGAGGGGATTAAACACGCATGGGGTAGACATACGGCTCCTGAATCTAAGACGAGACCAACGACTGATTAAGGTTTGAGTCTTTACAGCAGGAGAAACGGGCAACTAGACGGGGGCCGAATGGGGCCGACCTGCCGGCAGGTTCCACGATTCTATGTTATGTTTGTGGAAATGGCTGCTCCTTTATGAATAAAGTTGGAATGCTCGGAGTGTGAGTGCATGTTCCTCGTCAGCAGCTGTCAGTTGAAGGGTTAAAACTCAGCAGCTCGGGTCCAGATAGCCGGCATCTCTCAGACGAAGCGATCTTCATCCCCGCAGCGGCTCATAAATTATGGAAAAAACACTTAGTTGCAATTAACTGAAAATCCGATGTATTTGCAATAAACAGCGGGGGACGCATTGATTTTCATATCTCCTGCGCCGTGCGCCCTTTCAGCGCGAGCCGAGTCAATAAAAAGCGAAAAGACGAGACGCGCCGAGGAAGTCATACCCCTCGTGTCTCCCTCCGCTGGATGTTCCAAACCATAACTCTCATCATGCTCAGCAAGGCATTCCTTTCATATTATTTAATGCTGACATGGAAAAAAAAATGCGGGTCCTGAGCATTTCGTGAACTGCGACTCCCATCATGCTCAGGGAATGATGGGAGTTGCGGTTGGCGGCAGCCGACATTCTAGCAGTTGTGTCTTTCTGACTCGCTAATTGTTTTAGTACCGGCCCTTCGGGAAACCGTGACTCGTCAGGAGGTAAAGATATTCTCAATGGAGCCACCTGTATTCAAGCAGGGATTCCAGCTGTGATATAGCAGGGAGAAAAGCACCAAATGTGAATGCTCAAATATCTGAGAATCTGAGGAGAATATGAAAGAGTCGGCTCAAGACGGTGTGACCGCGGAATCTGCCCCTTCACCCCAAGACTGGGGTAAAACCCTGAGAATCTGCCCCTTCACCCCGAGACTGGGGTAAAAACCCTGAGAATCTGCCCATTTACCCCGAGACTGGGGTAAAAACCCTGAGAATATGCCCATTTACCCCGAGACTGGGGTAAAAACCCTGAGAATCTGCCCCTTCACCCCGAGACTGGGGTAAAAACCCTGAGAATCAGGCCAAAGCCTAACAGATTGCTCAACAAGCATAGAAACTTGGTAAAGTAGCCAACGGCAAACGCGTTTAACGGAATCGTCATCCTTAACGCAGCATTTACTGCCACCAGTTTTACTGATAGCTGAGACTAAGCCGTGAAACAACTACTACTTATCAACCATTAATTGCTAAATAGGACAATAACAACTAAATAATGCGAGAGTCCGTGCAACCGAGATGCAGCGTGAGCCCGCCGTATGGGGCGTCAGGTTCCCGGTTATCTGTTCTCCTTCATACTTGTTTGGATAATTCCTGCTTTGTTTTTGGTTGGAATTTTATGGAATATGGGAATAAAGCCATACATTACAATGTTAAAGACATTCCAGAACGTTATTGTACGCAGCGCCCGGCGGCGGCCACTCACCCGATCGACAGAACTCATCAACCTCTTGGTGAACCTTCTCCTTCACCCGGTTGCTGTAGCACAACCTCGAGTCTTGGTCGTAGGCCTTCAGGGTCTCGCTGGAGCTGTAAGATTTCTGGGGGATCTTGCTATCATCGCTATCGGCAGAGGAGCTGGTGTATCGGCGCTCCGCGTCGCGCCGTCTCGTCAGGGATCGGTATGGTTTCCTCTCCTTCACATCCATGGCACACTCACTCTCCTCAACATTGAAGATAATTGTCCCGGGTCAAGACAAGCGATATTCCTGCAAGAGGGACAAGAGAAGAAAAGTCAAGATCTCGTGCCTTCATGGTGGACATTGAGTGGGTTCGAGGCGTATCAATGAGTGGTCGCCAGAGCACTAAACCCCTTTGTGACCATAGGATGTATTATTACGTCCTGGAAAAAAACGAAATCGCGTCCTACTGAGAACATTCTAAAATCATAACTCGATGGTCCAGGAGACGAATGGGAAGCGGGCCAGAGTAACGTGATCACCAATTAAACGGATCGCGTGCCTTCGCCTTAACATCGCTTACCATTCATTACATTGTAACAATCTTCATCTTTCCTGCGCTCATTTTGAACCTTTTGCTGTAATAGTTTTTGGTGCTGAATTTTTAAAAACTTTTTTTGATTATTTATAGATATTGATTTTTTTTCTTTCATGTATATTATTTTTGGATACATTGTGTCAACAAAAACCTGTCTTGGAAAATAAAATATAGAGTTTGCGCAGGGGCAGAAAAAATGTGAATAAAATAATTGTTAAACAAATGCAAAATGACTAAGAAGAACACCTTTGAGTCTTTTGGTTCCAAATGATTATTGCTATTATTATTAGTATTATTATTATTAGTATTTTATTATTATTTATCTTATTATGTTCCAACCTTCAAACCTTAGTTTGTTCCCCGTAAACTATAAAACCCCCACATGCGTGTGAACGGCCACATTTATAACAATTATAGCATTTACATGCGTTCTACATCAGTGCTACTGAATGAATATTATTAATTAAATATTTAGTTATACACAAAACGTCATAAAGAGGAGGAAAAATATTTTCTGTTACAAAACAGACGTTTCGTAAAATGCACAAATATGTAACTATTTTCTCTGCAGTCTTGTATACTTATAGAATGATATTACCGTATATATTATATTATAAGGGACACTCTGGTCACCACGTGTACTTTAAGGCTTATAACAGCTGAACGGTCCCTTCTGAGAATTTTGATCCTGCAGATCTATCGCGGGGTATTTGTGTAACTGAGGGGGGGCCTTTAGAAGAAGAATAATGGGGTTTATTCACCCCGTTTAATTTATAAAGCCGTTCCCTGCTGTTTCTATACACATTATCGGGGCTTTTAGGGCTGTAGAACCCTGCGATCCCCTCATACCCAGCAAACATTCTGACCTCCTAGAAAAGAGGGGCATCGGAGAAGGAAAAAGGGGCATCAGGGGGGAGAAAGGGGCATAAAAAAAATAAATATATATATATATATATGTAAAATCTAACGAATATTTCTGAATTGCATAATAGCTATAGCAAAATTTAGGGAAAAAACATGGATTTCAGTGCAGGTTTATTAAGAATAAATGCCTTTTAGTGCCAGGGCGCCTGCTTGCAGACCGTTAAGGCTTTTCCGTATATATAGTATAAAAAAAATCTACTAGGAAGCAGATATTTCTGCAAAAAAATTAGCAACATCAGGAATGTAAGAGAATGTATAGTATATGCGTCAGCGGTGCGCGGAATGAGCGGCAGCGGATGAGGCGGAGGTAATAGACGCCCCTGAGCCGTTAGAGGGGCAGAGACAGCCGTCTGATCCGCGATAAAACTCCTTCTTACTTCCCAAACATCCAAAAGTCAACTGAATTTGTGTTAAGCGGCCAATTTAAATAATAAACACCGCAATTTCAGATATTTCACACTTCATTTAACCGGCGCGGGTTACAACTGCAGCACTTAATCAGCTACAGGAAGGAATGTTACCGGATCCAAACGCACACCGGCCCGATACCCGAGAGCGGTGCAGACACGTCACAGACAGACACGTCACAGACACGTCTCAAACAGACACGTCACAGACACCTCACAGACAGACACGTCTCAAACAGACACGTCACAGACACGTCACAGACAGACACGTCACAGACAGACACGTCACAGACACGTCACAGACACGTCACAGACACCTCACAGACAGACACGTCTCAAACAGACACGTCACAGACAGACACGTCACAGACAGACACGTCACAGACACGTCACAGACACGTCACAGACAGACATGTTACAGACACGTCTCAAACAGACACGTCACAGACACGTCTCAAACAGACACGTCACAGACAGACACGTCACAGACACGTCTCAAACAGACACGTCACAGACAGACACCTCACAGACACGTCACAGACATACACGTCACAGACACGTCACAGACAGACACGTCACAGACAGACACGTCACAGACAGACACCTCACAGACACGTCACAGACATACACGTCACAGACACGTCACAGACAGACACGTCACAGACAGACACGTCACAGACACGTCTCAAACAGACACGTCACAGACAGACACGTCACAGACAGACACGTCACAGACAGACACGTCTCAAACAGACACGTCACAGACAGACACGTCACAGACACCTCACAGACACGTCACAGACACCTCACAGACAGACACGTCTCAAACAGACACGTCACAGACACGTCACAGACAGACACGTCACAGACAGACACGTCACAGACACCTCACAGACACGTCACAGACACGTCACAGACACGTCACAGACAGACATGTTACAGACACGTCACAGACAGACACGTCACAGACACGTCTCAAACAGACACGTCACAGACAGACACGTCACAGACACGTCTCAAACAGACACGTCACAGACAGACACGTCACAGACAGACACGTCACAGACAGACACGTCACAGACACGTCTCAAACAGACACGTCACAGACAGACACCTCACAGACACGTCACAGACAGACACGTCACAGACAGACACGTCACAGACACGTCTCAAACAGACACGTCACAGACAGACACCTCACAGACACGTCACAGACACGTCACAGACAGACACGTCACAGAAAACCAAACATAACCATTTATTTTCGCTTGTTTCATTTGGGAATGCACAAATTAGGCAAATCTGAATGTGTCTAATTTAACTTAAGCTTAGATGCAAGAAATTGAAAGACGGATACATTAAAAGTCAAAAGAACTACTTTAGCACAAATCTAGACTTTCAGTCTTGTCCCAAAAATTATAATTGTATTTTTTTAACGCATGTTTGGGTCTCATGTGCTCCAGTGCCTCTTACTGCATGCAAATTGGGGCATTCTTTACTCACTGGAGGTAAAAAAAAATTTAAAAAGTATATACCGTATATATAGGACTTCTGTCTCATTTGACTCCGCCTCCAGCTGCCTCTTCTGAAACCAGGAAGTGTACATAGGAAGCATACTTCCTGTACATGCCCCTTCCCACATTGGGTTCCGCCCACCAATCAGTTGCCCACTGACATCTTTCCGTAGAGGGAGGGCTCCGGGAGGCGGGAGTTGGATGTTCCCAGGTATGGAAATTAACAGCAATTTCATACAAAATGTTAAAAATCAGGATTTGGGCCCAACTCGCTTGGTCTGGTCAGTGATCCTTCAATGTTTCCCGCTGATCAAAAGCAGAACTTTTCTGTAAAAATATTATTTTCCGGCTCAGAGCTCCCAAATCTGGCTAATATGAGACATGCGCTAATATGATTAATGATTAAGTGCTTCCTGAGCACAGCCCGTTCAACCACAGAGAGAACTCAAATATAACACATTATTCCGGTGACATATAATTAATCCAGATTTATTCTCTTTCAGTACGCGCCAGAAAACGCCTCAGTCTGCGGTTTACAGGAATTCTTTCTTCACATTAGAGTGTCAGCTCTTATGACCAAGGAACTCCTTTTATGCTCATATTATGTACCCTCTATGCTCTGGTACCCATTAGCACTAATAATTGTAAATAGCACCTGTGTGTGTGGAGTACTCTAACGAAGCCATCATTTTTGGGGGAGAATCATTGAAATTGGGTATATTTGCATTATTTGTACTCTGGGGCTCCTCCTCTTTTGGTGAAGCTATTATTCCTGGCCAAAAACATATATAAGGGTTAACCGTGCTCTGCAGAATGTGTTTAAACTATTTAAGTAAATTAGGCTTTTTTACCCCAATTTCAGGGTCTCGGGATGAAGGGGTCACACAGTCCAGAGCCGACACCATTTTCTCCACGGATTTAATGAATCCCTGCTTGAATACAGGTGACTTCATTCGCAATATCTTTACCTCCTGACGGTTCCCATAATGACTGTTATTAGAACTATTAGGCTGCCGACGTCAGCGAGTCGCTGCAATAGGATCCGTGCGATGTGCCGTTTAAGGGTTAATATTACGAAGGGTCCCATGCACTGCGATAATAATAATAGCGACGGCTCCTTTATTCATCTGTAAGACCCCTGCAGGCGCGAAGCCTCTGCCAGGACTACCCCGTCCCATTTATCATTCATACAGGAGAATAACAAGGAGTTTACAGAGTGCGGCGCCCAGCGTTTGCCGCCGCAGCTTCTCGCATCGTTACGTTGTTGCCAGAACAGCCTGTTCTCTGGTGTTTTTCCGCCCCTTCCACACACTGCCTTGTCACATCCTTCGAGCTGCATGTTCCTCTCACGTTGAGGGCACTTGTTTTCCGCTGCGGATGATCTGTTCTGCCCCATCCATTGTCCTTCCAGGGCCATGAAGTACGCTGGGAATCTGTAAACAAGTTGCCGGTGCCGAAATGGCGAAATCAGATAAACACTTATAATTTAACCCTTTATTCGGAGGATTCTATCCGTTTCATTGGATCATTCTGTGGCCTTCTTTCTCCTTCTTTTCTCCTTGAGATAAACTCTCTGTATTGGTAACACACAGTGGAGTATTTAGCTTGACCTCTACACCTTACCTAGGGCAGATCCACCAGCTGCCCCCCCCCCAACCTGGGGCAATGTCCTTACTGTCTATATATGATGTCATATTGCAGCATTCTGCCGGGCAGAAATGAAGTACGGAGGCTGTGCCGACCGGCCACGGTGCTGTACAATGTTAGTGGGCCATGGGAGGTCAGTGGTGCTACAGGGAACCTGGGCACTCAAGATAGGGGCAACCAAGCTCCCTGATGCCCCCTTGGACCTGTCGTCCTAGGCCAGAATACCCCACCAGAACTGGTACAGAAGGAGAAGAGGACCCCGCTCTTTGGCGTTTACAATCCATGATAATGGATCTATTATCAAACTATAATAATTACCAGACGGCAACATTGTGTCCAATTAACCCATTTTGGGAAGATTCCGGACACATGGAAATAACGTACCAATAAGAACATCAGAAAAATCTGAGCTAATTTCCCCCGGGACCCCCGGAAGCTCCTCCGCATTGTACATCCGGCCTTCTCGGGCGGTATACGTTTACATTAATAACATAATGGCCTCCCCGATGCTATACGCACTAAATATAATCTCATTAAACATAATCCCACTTGGGTATCTCTGCAAATGGCAAATATTCATTATTATCACTCGCTTTCTCATTGTCGCATCCGTATAATTGCTGCATTTATGAAGATAACCATTTTTTTGGTTCAAATAATTAAAAAAAATCTCTGTTTATTCATAAATTATCTGAAAAAAATAAGAAAATTCATAAATAAAAAATTTGGCTGAGAATCATCAGATATTTTTTGGGGGGTCAAAATCTAAAAACTTGATCCCCCAAAGCTGCTAAACAATGCTTTTTTGGGGGGTGCAAAGGGGTTAATTTAGCATCCCCCACGTGTTATACAGACACACCCCTTACACCAGGCTCCACCCACTTTGAATGCCTATTTATTATATGGCATATACAGTCCCAAAGATAAGAGTTGAAATGGTTTCTTTAGTCTAAACGGTAAACTAAATAGTAACTAAGCACATAGTGCCCAACAGGCACTGCTTTTGGCAGAACAGTCCTGATTTTCAGGCAGTACCCTGTGTAGCTGCCCCATTGGCCTGCTTTAGCGGGCAATGGGGCTCATGGGCCGGTTGGGGACTTGGGGAGATCCCCTGCTCTGGGCACCTGATTTATGTGGCGTATGCACTTATATCATACCTCCCAATTGCCCAAGTTTCCACAGCCCAGTCCCACTTTTTGCTTTTGTGGGCCAGTTGGGTCTCCTCTGGGTGGCCCAAGGAGCTGTAAAATCACTGGCACCTTGGACACGACCACTTCACAACAAAGTCCCACCACGGGGTCCGCTCCCCCCTATCCGGCAACACCCTCCAAAATAGTGTCCCAGTTGGACTAAATTATATCACATGAAAAATATATAAAAAAGGAATAAGTGTTAGAGCCAAACGCACGACATTGTTTAGGACTCCAACATTCCGGTGCCTACGTGCGCCTCACCGAGCGCCAGGAACTTATTTATTTATTTAAATTTCTCTGCCAATTCCAAGTAATTTGTTCCTGATTCCAATTTTTTTTGTTTTAATATTCATTTTTTTAAAAAAAATGTAATATGTAGCAGAGTCAATGAAATTTTCCCAGGCATTTGACGTTAACTCAGAGCTCCAGTGCCAACAAACTGCCGATCTATCATGATGAGAGATTTTTTTATTTTTTTTTTATATTTTCGTTGCCGGCGATAAAAACGGCCGGTGACAGCTGACAGCCTCGCTCAATAGGAACGTACCCGCTAAATTATTTACGAGAACAAATTCAAAACGCAATTAGTAAAATAACACATTGGCGACATTTGATATTTTTCGACATGATTTTGAATTTTTTTCTTTTTTTTTTCTTTTCTAAACTTCTCCTATTTCCTGCACTGAACTTTATAATAAAGAACCGCGAGGCTATCGGGTAACTCGCCAACTGATTTCTCTGCCTTAGAAGAAATGTGCCGGCTCTATCTGTCAGCACTTAAAAGAGAAATACAGGTTTTTTTTTGTTATATTGCGAGCCACCTGGAGTTAAATATGTTCCCTCTGAAAGCTGTGCTTGTTAGCAAGTCTTAAGTCGCACCAAAAAAAAGCAAAAAAAAATAAAATAAAATACAAATTATTTTTTGTGTGTCTGGCCTACACTATATATATCATTCTTTATTTTTTTTTTTTGCCTCTTTCTTTCACGTGGAGCTTTTGTGAGACTAAAAGGAAGATTTATGGAAGAGGTCACATCCTTTGCGTTCACAAAAAAAAGGTTTCTTTAAATGAGAAATGTCAGGTGTCACGACCGCTTTATGACACTGCCGAAAACAGCCATGTTTTTTTGGTGGTCAGCGTCTCCGACACCTCGGGTTATTAATAACGGAATTTGCGTTTAGGCGAAAATCAAAATACAAAATTCAATCTGACGCGAGAGACGCTAAAAAAGGTTCTTTGTGTCCGGAGGGAGAGTTTACGTATATCTTTAGCAAAATAAAAGTAAAAAAAAAAAATTGCCTCGTAATTTAGAAAATTTTTTAATGTACAGATTAAATCTGAATATTCAGAAAATAATCTATTAAAATATCTTAATATTTAAGAAATGTTTTTTTAAGGTTTATAAATAACATTACTCTGCTGTTTCTTTACTTAAAAAAAAAAGCTTTTATAATGAATTGATGTGAAAAAAATACCATAATAAATATAAAATACAAACAAAAGTAAATGGGTCAAATAGTGATTGTTTGTGATGATGGGATTATAGGGGTATCACTAATGGCATTTGGATTGGATTAGGTCAACTTTATTTTTCTCTGACCAATAGTGCAGTGTGTGGGAAGGAGAGGGGCTGCCAGATGGTGGTGTGTGCGTGGTGTGTGCGTGGGAAAGAGAGGGCTCCCAGATGGTTGTGCACAGAGGTTGCTGCCAGACAGTGTTGTGTGGAGGGGGAATGAGTAAGGGACTGCTGGATAGCTTTGTTGAAGGTGGACGGTAGAATAAAAAAAATAAATAAGAAAGGAAAGAAGAGAAAAGGAGGCAAAAGGAAGAAAGGAAAGAGGAGAGAACAAAAATGGAAGGAAGGAAGGAAAAAGAAAGGAAATTGAAGTGGGAGAGAAAAATGAGACAGAAGAAAGCAATAGGCATAGAAAGAAGAAAGAAATTTAGAAGAGTAAGAGTAAAAAGACACAGTAGAAAGAAAAAAAGAGGAGATATAGTACAGAAAAGAGAAAAGAGAAAGAGAGAGAGGGAGAGAGAGAGAGAGAGGGAGAGAGAAGAGAGAGGGAGAGAGAAGTGAGAGAGAGAGAGGGAGAGAGAAGAGAGGGGGAGAGGAAAAAAACAGAGAGATGAGACAGTAAGATAGGGAGAGAGATGAGACAGTAAGATAGGGAGAGAGATGAGACAGTAAGATAGGGAGAGAGAGAAGAAAGAGGAAGAAACAGAAAAAAGTGAACATCATCTTAAATTATTATTGTAATTGTAAAAAGAGTAAATATAATATTAGAGGTTTTGGAGAGATAAACATTTTTTCCCCAGTCCAGAATATTTACAAGAAAAGAACATATTCTAAAAACAAATGAAAAATCAGTGTGAGTAGATGAGAATCGCAGGCAGCAAATGACATCCCGCTAATTATCCACACGCGTTAGTGCTCGACGTGGCACATTGTGACAATTAAATCTACCCTGACTGTTAAGCTCCGAACGCCAAAAAACTTCACCCGTTTACAAACTATTTGTTTTAATGAATTCATGTGATTATTCAGAGAAAAGGAAGGGAGCCTGTGGCAGTTTGTGGCAAAACTAGCATTATTCAATCAACAGCAATCAGCATCTTAACACTAACTTAATGGGGCGGGGGTAATAGTGCAGATCCTCAGGACAGGAGGTTAGTATGGCTGCTCCCCTGGGATAAATGGGAGGTTCAATAAGAAATACAGTATCGCGAATCCTACTGAGAGCTTTTGCACACAGGAAGCTACTGACAGTTGGAATTCTGACACACAGTTCCATCTCACATAATATTACATTTAAGGACCCCTGTGGCCAGAAAATCTTAATTATCAGGCCGCAATTTCACTCCTGGACATCATTTTGTGCTGACTTTAACCTTTAATACACGAGGATGACACCCAGAGATGAAGCCTTTTAAAAGCCCTTAAGCCTATAATCAGTTTTACAAAAATGAACAACTTTGTCCTTCACAGAACAAGAAGAACGCCAACTGAGCACTTTGTTATCTTAGTATTTTTATACAGGCGGATTCCTTTTTTTAAAAAACTTTACTGAGGGGTGGTAGATACGTTGAACAGTCTCCCAGCAGATGGAGTGGAGGCTAGTGCGATGTTTCTAAGTTGATCTGCGCACAAAGCTGGGTGGGGGAGGGGTGGCTCTTCTTCTGTCCAATGCTCAACAATATATATATATATATATATATATCCGGATTCCCTATAAGCATTTTACGTATATCGCTGGGCTATCTGTCATGCACAGGGTTAAAGATGCCCTTTTCTTGAGACATCTGTTCTGGGTGTAATTCCGGGGCACGTGGCTCCTGCACCACAGGGGGTAAATGACTGTATCCATGCCCTATAAAGAAAACTGCATAGTGCCGAGCAGATAACAGCCGCTTCTGGAATACTGCAGGGCTCGGCGTGACTGTAGGTTATTATATCTGACGCTAACGCAGCCCTGTAATCTGTAATCGCCATATATACGTCTCCTCCTGTCTACCGTACACCTATATCCTGTATGGAGCTTCCTGTGCCGCGTCCCCTATATCCTCCATCGTAAATCCATGTCCTGCACTTCTCTTCTTTCACCTCCTGATTCTGTCTTCTCTCTTTTCAGCCTCTTCTTCCCCAACACCCAGTCCAATATTTCCCCGCGTTTTAACCCTTTTTACGCCATGCTTTCTGTGGAACACCTATATACCCTCTATGTAGCTTCCTTTACTGCGTCCCCTATATCCTCCCTCAAGCATCTCTTTCCTGATTCTACCTTCTCTTCCCCAACACCCAGTCCAATATCCCCCCGTTTTAACCCTTTTTACGCCATGCTTTCTGCAGCACACCTATATCTTTATGTTGCTTCCTTTACCCCTTTTCCTCACTGCGCTCGCTATATCCCCATCAGGACCCGGACTCTACCTTCTTTTTATCCGCCGTCTCTTTAACAACATCCAGTCCAATATCCTTCCCATTTAAATCTTTTTTTTCACTCCTGACCCCTATCCTTAACCCTTGCGTTGCTCATTGGACACTAACCCGCAGAGCTCCCCCATATTATAAGAGAGAAAGCAAGGTTTTTAGGCTCAAGTTTTGTAAACTTTCCCCTCGTCTTTTCTGTTCCTCTCTGACTTTACTTTTCTGCCGTTATTTCTCCAGACTCCTGACTGTTTGAGGTCTCGAGAAAGTATTCATCATCGTCACGCAGAAAAGGGCCGGGGCACAGAGCTGGGCGTCCACGGAGCGATTCATCAAAATCCAAGAAAAAGAACCGAAGCGAGTGGCGAGCCAGCCTATTAGCATGCGGCGAGACCCCCGCGGGCGACGCCACGGTGCGAAGATCAGCGAGATCAGAGGTGAACACATGATTGAAGAGGGTCCGAGCCAGCGAGCAACAAGACTGCCATTAACACCCCTTTAAATGATAATAATTCTCCAATCTTCTTATTAAAGAAACATTGTAACAATTCGGCGGAATGTTCAAAGCTCTGTTTGCGGGGGTGTGTGTGTGGTGTCATCCAACTCTCATCACGCTCAGCATATAACTCTCCCATGAGTCAGCCGAGCATAAAAGACCATGTGTTACATTGTTGCGCAATCTTTCAAAACCGCTCAATTGTTAAAAAAATATATGATATAAAATATGAAATAAATATAATAAAATAAATAGGAATAACACAAAATTCATTTTATTGCCCTACATGTTAATGTTGTTTTATTTGGATATAACAATGTGTCCTTGAACTTCCTGTTCGAGGTGATAACAGGAAGTGAGGGGGTGGATGGGTGGAGCATGAAGCCACGCCCAAAACCATGGCATTAAAGGGGCAGTATCATTAATCCCCCCCCCCGTCATCAGCTGAGAATAAGGAGGGATAAATCAGCCGCCATAGTGGAGCCTTGGAGGCAGTCATTGGGGGAGGGGGGTAAATTTTTGTATACTGGTCCTCTGTCCTAATAATATACCTGCTGAGTCCCGTCCGGGCCCAATTACCGGGAAGAAATGAAGCCACAAGGGGCGCAGGCACTGATATGTTTGGGGGTCCCCTGCGATTACGTGCTGTGCTCAATAAAGGAATTGCGCGTCTACTACAGCCTTCCATTGGGACTGTCCCAGCAAATTCAGCACCATTGGCAGCTATACCTGCAGTCTCTGTAGTCGAGACACCGCGTTTTTAGGGTTTCCGCTGCACTAATGTTTTTGACATTTCGCCGAACGAAGCAGTCGAGACTTTGCCCTTCACTCCCGGGAGTCTGAGGATGACCGGAAATCATAAAAAAGAAAGAATAATAATAAAGTTCCTGCTTTACGGCGAAGAACATCACAAAATCAATAGCAAATCGGGCGCGCCGGCTGCCGTTAACCGCTAATGCACCGACTATAAACCCGCTCATTAAAAACAGTTATTAGCGCAGCAATAAACTCTGAATGATGTCGGATATATTTAGTCCATAATGCACGTGCAATAAATATAAAACTCCGCGCCTCCTACAGCCTAGAACATTCCGTCAGAAAAACTCGGCCGACAATGCTTCGTGTACCGCGGCGTACGGAACCGGGACGTTTAAATACCCAGATTCCACCGAAGGGCGTTCTTTACACATGTATGTGACAGTATGATGTCACTTACATCATTTTAATGTTTTTAACATAAAGAAGAACTTAATTCTGTCATTTTTCACAAATACTACATTCTGTGTTATATCTGGCCATAATCCCATATATATATATATATATATATATATATATATATATATATATATATACACATTATTTATTAATGATTATTAATCATTAATAAAATATTAATTATATATATATTTATTGTTTATGAGTAACAGTTACCATTTTAATGTTATTTAAATACTTTTTAAAATGTTGTTAAGGATTTTTCACAAATTCTACATTCTGTGTTCTAGTTTACTTAATATATATCAATTAATCCTAATAATTATTAGAATTATTAATTAAATATTAATTATATATTTTAATCATGAGTAACATTTTAACGTTATTTAAATACTTTTATTTAAAATGTTGTTAAGATGAATAACTTGATTCATAGGCTTCTTAGTAAACAAGAAATACACGGAACCAGTTAAGAATGTTAAGAACACTTAAGAATGATTACAAAATAAAAAAAGTTGCTAAAAATTACCAATTTTAATATTTTTAGCCATAAAAAATATAAAATTTCCATACAATAGAAGTTTTCCCTTTTGCTTCTATGGTTTGCATGGTTGCTAATGGACACTTCTCTGCTGGGTGCCGGAGACACATTATTAAGACTAACATAACCCTTCTCCAGTAGTTATTCCTCCCCGTGCCGGCCGCTCTGCGAGTATCATTCTCTTGATACTTTGTGTCATTCTGAATGTTCCAGCGTTGTTTTTTTTTTTTTTAATCCTATTTAGACAGAGAAATCGGCATCGTAGGACGCCGCGTTTATTTTGTATAACTAGGGATTTTCATTTGTCGGGATTTCAGGAGCGAAAATGAGAAAAAAAGAAAGAAATGATGAACGACAATTGGCAGCTAAATTTTTGTTAGTACAATAAAAAGGCGTCACGCGGGGAGACATTTTCGCTTTTCTATCCAGCTGTACTAACAAGCAACGGGAACTTAAGCCGCGGCGACTTTGCAGAGCGATTTATTTTTATTTTTTCATCATTTTCTGCTAATATTGATTTTTTACATTTTCATTGTAACCAGAGTGCAAGCCCTGTGGCTTTCTGTCTTAAAGGGACACTCCGATTTAACGCATGGCCCCCTTACATTTGTTCGCCTATCTCCCTTGTAAATGAACGGCGGGATTCTGTTTATTTTCCCCTCCCCCATATGCACGCATTGTACGGCGCTGCGGAATATGATGGCGCTATATAAAACAATAAATAATAATCATAATAATAATTCCCCCCCCCCGGCTCGGCAAACACTACGGGGGCCTGTTCAGAGCCCCATCAGCATGCATATAGGTGCTTTCTTGCCAATGATTGGCTGCTACAAATAGCCAGTCAGTGGCAAGGAAAAGGAGCAGCTGCAGCAACAGGGCTGCAGCCTCTATGTCAGGCAAGTGAGGCCCCCCTCACTTGCCTTGCAGGGCATTAAACCGTCTCTTCAAGGGCTCAGGCAGGGCTGCAGTTTGGTCGCCAAGTTCGAAAATGTTTAAAAATAATAATTTATGATGCGAGGCAATTTAATTTGTGACAATATTTAGCCTTATCGACTTAAATGGAATTCTAATTGTAATCGGAACGAAACTCCCTTTTGTATCCGGATAACTTGGATGTTAGCTCAGAAAAAAATGTCTTTTGTTGAAGTTTTTTTGTCTTTTATTGGACATAAAGGTTTTCAGGGCCACAGAGGTCTCTAATTCAAATTATAATAAACCCGGTTCCATCTGAAGAAGAGACCTCTGAGGTCCTGAAAGCGTTATATAACTTTGTTTTTCTATGTTGGCTCAATATAACGGATCAGCATCTGTATCCCTTCATCCAGACGTTGGCTTCCATCTCGTTCGTAGCAGGGACTCCGTAACACAGCAGCGGAGTTTAGAGCAAATACCAGCTGTGCGTAGAAACCCAGAACCCACCAGCAGATCGGCCCCATCCGGTCCCCGTCTAGTCTGCCCGTTTCTCCTGCTGTAAAGACTCAAACCTTAATCAGTCGTCGGTCTCGCCTTAGATTCAGGAGCCGTATGCCTATCCCATGCATGTTTAATCCCCTCACTGTATTACCCTCTACCACCTCTGCTGGGAGGCTAAATTGTCCTTAAACTACATCTCACAGAGCTGGTCAGGGCGTCCAACCGGCAACCAGCTTGATCTTTAAAAACTTTCCAGCCTTGGCCACAGTTGCTGCCGGTGCTATGATATGGAGCTGGGAGAAGGACAGTAACTGGTTAAATATTTAATTTCCTTTAAGGTTGTGTTGAAGGGTTAATTGATCGGAACTTATCGATAAGAAGCGTTTCCTCGGAATGTTTCCCAAACAAGCATTTCCCGCTGACCTATGGATCGTGATTAATGAAAGATCAATCCCTTCCTATGAGCATTAATTGGGGAGAACATTAACGTCCCCCCCCCCGGAGCGGAGGCCGCTCGGCCCGCGAGTCACATATGGATTTATGTAAAAAACATTATATACAAATATTTCAATAAATTCATGGGGCGTTTCATTAAATTACATGCAATGCGTGAAGGGCCAACACTGGCAGCTTCTCCTGCAGGAAGGGCTGAGCCGGCCCCCGGTATAATGTATAGATAAATCAGCGAGCCGGCCCCCTGTATAATGTATAGATAAATCAGTGAGCCGGCCCCTGTATAACGTATAGATAAATCAGCGAGCCGGCCCCCTGTATAATGTATAGTTAAATCAGCGAGCCGGACCCCTGTATAATGTATAGATAAATCAGCGAGCCGGCCCCTGTATAATGTATAGATAAATCAGCGAGCCGGCCCTGTATAATGTATAGTTAAATCAGTGAGCCGGCCCTGTATAATGTATAGTTAAATCAGCGAGCCGGCCCTGTTTAATGTATAGATAAATCAGTGAGCCGGCCCCCTGTATAATGTATAGTTAAATCAGTGAGCCGGCCCCCTGTATAATGTATAGATAAATCAGCGAGCCGGCCCTGTTTAATGTATAGATAAATCAGCGAGCCAGCCCCCTGTATAATGTATAGATAAATCAGCGAGCCGGCCCCCTGTATAATGTATAGATAAATCAGCGAGCCGGCCCCCTGTATAATGTATAGATAAATCAGCGAGCCGGCCCCCTGTATAATGTATAGTTAAATCAGCGAGCCGGCCCCCTGTATAATGTATAGATAAATCAGCGAGCCGGCCCCCTGTATAATGTATAGTTAAATCAGCGAGCCGGCCCCCTGTATAATGTATAGTTAAATCAGCGAGCCGGCCCCCTGTATAATGTATAGATAAATCAGCGAGCCGGCCCCCTGTATAATGTATAGTTAAATCAGCGAGCCGGCCCCCTGTATAATGTATAGATAAATCAGCGAGCCGACCCTAGAGTATCGGGGAAAGTTCCGGAGAGAGTTCAGAGGAGGCGACTAAAATGGGGAACGGTTTCCACAATAAAAATGATCAGGAAAGACTGAGGGTCTCAATATGTTCGGCTTGGAGGAGAGAAGAGAGATGGGGGAGGGGAGAGACAAATTAATTGGATTTAAGAAAGGACATGAGGAGAAAAGTTACAAGACTAGAAGTTTTATTTTATGTAGAGGGTGGTAGATGAGTGGAACAGCCTGGAACAGCTTCCCAGCAGAAGTGGTAGATACAACGATGCAAAATTTGTTTTTAGCGCTATAGCAACTAATGAACTGGTTGACTCTTCTGGAGGATTCCATTGGTTACTATGGCGAACAGACCACTTTGCACTAGATTATTATAAGCGATACATTTCTGCGTCATATTTCAGGATGGGGTTTGCGATTCCAGCCTCATCGGTCTCCACCCGACGGGACGGACGTTACCGCGAGAAAAAACACCATTTCCAAAAAAATGAATTCATCAGCAAAAAAAAACCGAGAGAGAGAGAGTGTGACGGACGTGGTCACGTGACACTGATTCGCGGATGATTGGAATCGGTTACAAAGTCACCTCCGCCAAACCTCCAGGCCCTGATAACGTTCTGAGAACAACCAATGCAGCGAGTTATATGACATTAACCCTTTCATCTGTCACCCGAGCTACACGACGGCAACAATCTCACGGTTTACATCTCTGGGTAAAATATGAGATATGAACCTCCCAAATATCCCTGGTTAGTTTTTCTAGCCCCCCTCTCTCCTCCCCTGATGCCCCTCTCTCCTCCCCCGATGCCCCTCTCTCTCCCCCCCCGATGCCCCTCTCTCCTCCCCCGATGCCCCTCTTTTCTAGGAGGTCGGAATGTTTGCTGGGTATGAGGGGATCGCAGGGTTCTAAAGCCCTAAAAGCCCCGATAATGTGTATAGAAACAGCAGGGAATGGCTTTATACATTAAACGGTGTAAATAACCCCCATTATTCTTCTTATAAATGCCCCACTCAGTTAGACAAAAACTATATGCCCAGGGCCACCTCACCTGCCAGTGCAGCTCTCCATGCAGCCACCCCTATATAACAGTCCATGCTCTATATATATCTATATGTCTCACCACCTCCATCTAAGACCCCCTCAGCATCTCCTAATAGATTGTAAGCTCATAGGAGCCGGACCCATTAACATCTGATTTGCCAAATTGTGTCATGTCTGTTTGAATACTTTTGTTCATTTTCACTCTGCCCTTATTGTAACTTCGCTACGGCATCTGCCGGCGCTATATAAAGAAATATAACAGAACGTTGCATTTTTTCGGCTTTTCATTAACCCCTCCCCCCCCTTTACATTCTCATTGCCACGACAACAATGTTTCATAACAATTGTTTTTAGAATTTCCCCCTAAAAAATTTGATACAAAGTAACAAGAAAAGGGGGGCAAAACTCCTAAACAGTTCTTATGTTATTTAAACAGAATAAAGTAAATTCCAGCGCGGAGCGCGTGGGAGACGTCGCCGGTAGTTAAGGATTATCAATGTTTAATAGAGCCTTCTGAAGACAATATTACGCCGGCGTTACCGTCGGATCTGCATGCTTAATTAAATTTGATTATTATATGGCGGAGGGAAAACACGAGCATATTGAAGAGCGTCCCGCGGGATTCTTTTCATGCTTAAAGTGGCTTTCTTAATTGCCAGCCCTCGACGCGGAGAATGGCGAGAGGCTTCCCCGCTCGAAACCGCGAAATCAATGGCTGTTTGTTTTAGTCGGCATCTTGGTTGCCAAGGCAACTCCATCACGGTGCCCGGGCAGATGGCTATTAATTTGCACTCTATCCAAGTTCCGAGGCTAATTTTCCCGTCCCCGACCCGATAAATGTTTTATACGGCCCTATTATTTCCGCGATGCCCTGCTCTTAAATGTTCTGCGGTGCTATAAAACCTCGCTACAATTGAAAGATATTTTTTTCTCCCCCTCGTTGAGAGCGCGTCCAGGTCTCGATCGCACAACAACTAAGGAGTGTGGCTGCGATGTGTAAATGAATATCATTCCCGGAATCAGTCATTTTTACTGGGCTCAGCCGGGGCAGGTGGGGTGGTGTGAGCTCTGAACGCAGACAATGAAGCAGGAATATTATCCTGATCCCTGGACTCTTCTTCTGTATCCGGGGGGAAATAGAGGGGGTTTTATACCGGGTTCAAATGGTGGTGGGCATTTGGGGCATTACCGTCATCCCCTTCCCACCTACAGCGTTGGTAGATATATCAGGGAACTGACAGGATTTGCCCCAAGTCTCAGGGTCTTTGAGGGAATGGGCAGAATCTCAGAGTCTTGAGGTGGGTGGGCAGATTATAAGGGGGTTTTGCCCCAATCTCAGGGGTTTAGGGTCAATGAGAAGATTCACACGGTTTTTGCCCGAATCTCAGGTTGAATGGGCAGATTCTGATGTTTTTTTCCCTACTCTCAGGGTCTCAGGTGGAATGGACAGGTTCTCAGATTTGTTACCCCAGTCTCAGAGTCTGGGGGTAAATGGGCAGATTCTCCGGGTCACACGGTCTGGAGCCCTCCTTTATATTCTCATCTTATTTAATGCTATCTGAGCCATCTCGCTTTGGGCTTTTCTTCCTGCTATATAACAGCTGGCAGCCCTGCTTGAATACAGGTGACTTCTTTCAGAATATCTTTACCTCCTGACAAGTCGTGGATTCCATAAGGACTGTTTTTGGAGCCACTTGGATGCTGCCTATGTTAGCGAGTGGCTGCGATATGATCCATGTGATGGGCTAATACTCTGATTGTTGACATATTGTCTTTATGCCAGACAGGCTGCCAGGTACAAGATTTTCATGTTGACTCCATATCACCGGTTGCATCATTCTACTGTATAAATTATATAGTCATTCTACCCCATCAAAGGGTTAAATCGCCTTGAGATATCTGTGATAATAGCGTTACGGAGGGAAACAATCTCTAGCACTAGAGGCTCATGCGCCGTCCGCTAAAACAACGCGGGGAGAGAACAGGAGGTGGCTTACAGCTTCCTGCTCGGGTTGACAGGAGGGAGAGAACAGGAAGCAGCTTCCAACTTCCTGCTTGGGCTGACAGGAGGGAGAGAACAGGAAGCGGCTTCCAACTTCCTGCTCAGGTTGACGGGAGGGAGAGAACAGGAAGCGGCTTCCAACTTCCTGCTCGGGCTGACGAGAGGGAGAGAACAGGAAGTGGCTTCCAACTCCCTGCTCGGGCTGACGGGAAGGAGAGAACAGGAAGCAGCTTCCAACTTCCTGCTTGAGCTGACGGGAGGGAGAGATGTGGTTGATGTCAGGGCTGGAAATTATAAACCTGAATAATTGAAAAACAGAAATCAAACAAATAATAATAAATTAAATGATGGCTTTTCTCGTGTGATAATAGAGTGTCAATGTATGACATCATTGTTTCTATAGGACCCCAACCCCCGCAATACGAGAGGTTTTCGTAAAATGAAATCTGACAGCAGATGACGTGGGGGATATTGGCGGGCAGTATTTATAAAGCCGATCCGAACTGTGTTTCTTAGAAGTATTGAGAAGGACTTTAAATCAATATCGCGTCTGATTACTTTAGTAAATAATTTGATATCGTGTCGCGCAGGAGGTTGGCCTCTAAAACGAGAGAAAGAGGCCTAGGGGAAATCATTTGTACTTGGACGGAAACCCGTTAAACGCCAGGGAGCAAAGGATCGTCATACAGGGAAAGCGCTTCATCGCTGGTGTAGTTGAAAGTAGATTGCCTGAGGGCTCAATTTTAGAACAAATTCTTTTTAATTTGTTAATTTATAACCCTTGTGATAATTGAAATTGCAGAATTATGGGAAACAAAATACAGTTATGGACTCGGAAAAAAAGGCTATTTCACTTGTTTATGTTGTGATTTGGTGAGATTAGGACATTAGGCAGCGGTTCATCATTGATAAAACCAAAGTTATACATTTGGTACAATACTTCTTATTATAAATCTAGTAATTTTTTTTATTTTTTAAACATGCTGAATTTCCAAAAGTGTCGTTTTTTGGGAAAGCTGAAAAGTGCTGCATCTTGGAGATTTTTGTAGGTAAATCATGGTTGTAATTAAATTTAGGGACACTGGTGGGCAAAGTAGTTTCTGGTTTTTTTTAAAAATGGCCAAATATCAGAATTCAGCAATAATTTTTATTTCGATATTATAGGCTCTGTAATTACACATTAAGATACAAACATTCATCAGAAAACTACTATCATGAGAATTTCCATACATAGTTACTGCCCGTAGAGTTCCCCGGAAGACTATAAACCCTGCTACGCACTTCGTTGTAGGGAGATTAGTTTGGTGTCCAAAAGAAGAAGAAAGAGCGAAGAAAGATGTCTTTGGCCTGACTTCACTTTCTGGGCAGGTTAATCGCTCTTCTCTTGGTCGTAGTTATATTGTGACCTTGATGGACTTGTGTCTTTGTCAAACCCTCATGGCTACTTGGAGAAGTTATACGACCAGGGATAGGAATGGGACCGAGGACACAGCTTGGACCCCGTCACACGTGGTATTAGGTTGTTTTATGTTCCTCTACGTTATTGCTGTGCCAGCTTCTTGCTTGTCTCTTGGGTCAAGATATATTTGGATTGTGGATACTGGGACAGACTTGACTGAAGGAGTAGACGGGCCGGCAACCTGAAGAGGCTTTTCTCATATCACCTGAGCAGAGTCTAGGAAGCTTCTCCAGCAGCTGAAGGAAGCAGCAAAGGACCGTGTTCTTCTACATCGTCAGTAAGAAGATAGGGTGGACCAGACAGAGGTAAAAGGTCTGTGACCACAGTGAACCACGCACACATTTTCATGGCCCTATTCACTAAGATTTCAAATGTTACCTTCACTTCAAACCCCTGCATTGACACAATGTCACTCAATTCAACAAAGAGAAGGGAAGCCGTTGCTGAAGTTCCAGGTGTCCATTCCTGAGGTCCTACAAAAAAAAGAAGGAATTGAAAAGGTTTTAGCTTTTGGAGATTTAAAGTCCCATCTCGGATTCTTTTTGGGGCTTTTATCCGCGACACACAATGGAAAACAAGCCTTTATTACAAAGCCCCCCACGGCTTAGCAAAGTGGTCCAAAAAAAAATAAAAAAATAAAAAGCTTTGTTGGGGCTTCAAGTTGTTTGCTGTGAAACTTTTGGCAAAACCCGTACAATTCTCGTATATATTTTCCTGTCCTAACCCAGAAATAACCCAAGCAACCTTTCAATTAGTGGATGACGAGGAGAGAGGGTAGACCTTTGAAGAACTTGCTTGTTAAGGCTGTCACGAGAAGCTGCTGTTGAGTTTTTCGACAGGAATCAAATCAACAGAAAATACAAATAAAAAAAAAGTCAGCCCCCAGTGAGCTGCCAGGTTTGAAAAGCCAAGAACCTTCCTTGGAATGCGTTAGGCTTGTTCTTCGGTTTCCACGTCTTTTTATATTCGCGCAGTTGGTTCCTTTGATGACTTTGGACGGAATTTCAATTTCGGTGGCTGCGTTCGGGGCGAGGACAAGCTCGAACATTCAAACCAGCAGCAGGTGCTGACTTCATATGCAAAGCGGGAAGGACGTATTCAGAATAGAAGAGGAAAGCACCATCGTTGCCGCTGATAGAATGCGGAGTTGGCCGTGACGTAGAGTTCGTCCAACTGCTAAATTAATAGCTATTAACTCAAATGAATGTTTCCTTGGGGGTATTAGTGATGCGGGGATTATTTATGTGACAAAAAATAAAGGGATAATTATTAAAGAAATACAAAAATATAGACTAATTCGAATATTACAACTTTCTCTTTATATAGAAGAAAGGAAAGGTGCAAAACTTGGGGTGGGGGTCGGGGGTTCCTGGCCCTAACCAAGAAGGATACCGGCCACCATGAGATAAAGACACGGTCCGATCAGTAGCAACATCGATAAAAAAAACCGATAGGGTTCAGATGACTGAATTTTATCTTTGTGCCAGAAGACCCCCCAAATCCCCCCCTGGAAAACAGGTACCATAACTTGTGCCTCCATATGAGCTTTGTTACATTGTATCCATCGATATATATATATATATTTGCAATTAAAAGCATCTTAAATGGAGTAAGGGTAAAAGTCAGCATTCCCTTGGTTGCTATGGCGATAGCATCACTTTTATCACTATGCAGCAGAACTTGCTTTTATACAAACAATAAAGAATGAACTTAAGGTTCCGAAATGTTGCTAATAAATGAACTCTGGAACAGTTCGATGGTTTATTTAGTTCCTACCAGGGAATGTACGGGGTTAAAACTTCATATCCGATTCACTCCTTTAGTGGAGAAACAGCGTTAAACAGCGCTGCACAGAAGTGTTCTCCAAAGGTGAGTAAGCCTCGGAAATCCTCCTGGCCTTTATCGGGTTGAGCGGTCATGCATCAAGCGCCCTTAACTCTTCCGTTCACCGGGTTGGCTTAAATCTCCGCGCTTTAATCCAAGTCATTTCAGTTCAATTCTCAAGTCAAGAGATTGATGAGAAGCCATTACGGAAGGAGGGGAGATTTGGCCGGGCACAATGCTAACCTATTTGCCGAGAGGGGATTTCAAGAGATTGCAAGCACACGGGGTTAACCGGAAAGTCGATTACATCAAAGCAGCTAATCTCGGAGCGGCGCGTATGGCGAAAAGTTTCCAATGGCCGAGTTCACCGCAGACCAGAGGCCGGGAGCTGCTGTGACAAAAACATGAAATGACACAATATTTGTTCTTTTACACAATTTTGTTATGGGTCGCGCTGTCAAAAGAAAAACAAAAAGAAGTTTTGGTCTGTAATCTGTATATTTATAACGCACATTGAAAGCCATTTGGACATTATACTGCCATATCTAAAACCTCTGCTTGAATACAGGTGATTCCCAAAGATCTTTAAGTACTGGCAGCATTTGGTTTCTGTGGGGATCAGTAAGCGGACCATCTGCTTACCCCATACGTGTGAATAATAACGTTGGGAGAAGTTATACCTGTGGAAGCTGTACCAGTGGAAAGGGCCCCCCTGGACGGTCAGGAAGGGGGAACATGACAGCTGTCCCCCTGCCTGGGGTCAGTAGTTCATGGTCCGGTTCAGGATATGGGTTGCAACATTGTTGCTTTAATGTACTGGGGAGGAATAAAGGGGAAACTTTCCTTATTCTGACCTTCAGTCATTTGACACTCTGGACGAGCTTCCCTCCCACCCTCCCCTGTTTTTCTGTATTTGTTGTGATCTTTGTTCCTGTGCTGGTGTCGGTTTTTCTTTTCTTTTAGTCACAGCGGGAAGTCATGGCCGGCACCTTTGCTTGGATATCCGGTGTATAAAGAAGACTTGGGGAGACGAGTTCTGCGGAGGCTGATGGTACCCAGAACGAGAGCTCTTGGTAATGTTTGGGGTATCTGCCTGTCGGTAACACGACAGCTGGCAGGATGATTATGTTTATGGTTACAATGTGCTGGTTCATGATGTTTAATAAAGCTGTGGCCAATGCCCTTACCCACAAACTGTGTCGTCTTCTCTTTGGGTGTGGATGTGGGCTTTGGTCATGCTTGGTGTGGTGTCTTGGGTCTAAGCAGTCATGGCCTAGCTGATTGTTTCACATTTTAGAACTTTGCATCAGAAATGCTTTAAAGGTTTATTTTTTTAACAGGACCAAGATCCGGTTCCTGTGTGTCAGATCATACGTTCCCGTGTATCAGATCATTGGTCATATGTGCTGTAGATACCCCTTCGAATTAGCAATTCTGGGGTGAAGCTCCGAGGTGAAGCAGTCAGTGGAATCCTAGTCATCCAGTCAACGGCTCGACGTCCAGGAATTCGGGTCACCCTAGGTGTCCGTTCATCTTCTCAACCGCTGGTCTTCTCTGGCAGGCATTCTCTGCGGCCAGCGGTCATCCTAACCAAACATGTTAATAACTCGTCCAAATGATTACAGTATTCAGGTCCATCATACCAGCCAACTGTCCTGCCATTGTTGATTCCAGCCAACACAGCTGTGTTGACATCTCGAAAATGCAGGTTTTTACTTTAAAACACGCATGCCATTGGTTAACTAGCTCCCAATGACCTCTTGGTACTAATTCGGCTTGTCCCATGCTAAAGCGTAGGGCTGAGCCAACAGGGGCCAAAGATTTTATTCCTTGGTTGTCGGCATGACTTGTTTCTCAATGAGAAGGAGCAGCAATCCTTAGCCTACTCCATGAGAGGAGGAAAGCAGAAAGCTGGGGACCTTGAGATTTCTCATGGAAGTCAAGAGAACCCCTTCGGAAATGGGAGATCTGGAGAGTTGCGAATCTGCATTTTCAAAGCCCCGGTGCCGGTGATCGATGGGGTTCAAACAAAAACAAAAAAATAGTCATGCCTGACTTTACTGGGCATACTGGTCCTCCGCTCGGTCATACCAGTCGGGATCTGATTAGTGGGAATGGGGGAGATTAAAACCAAAGCACAACAGATGCTCGATCTCCGCATTCTGGTAACCATGGCGTCTTTTGTGTCCTGTCCCTTTAAACTACAAAGTTATAAACATTCCATGTTCTATCAGAAGGAAGTCAATATAAGTTTAGAGAACAAGATATCTTTCTCTGTATCTCCTATCTCATGGCGTGAAGAGAACATCTTGTAGCTGATATATTTTCCCAAACAGAGGATAAATTCAGTAGAGAATTCACAGATTCCGCATAGTTCCTCAAAAAAGAAATCACAGCTGGAGGCCGTCCTGGTTCCCTTATCGTTGACTCTTCATCTGTCACGTTTTTTGGAAAGGAATTGAGTTTGTCGGGAAGATATTATTAGAATGTTGTATAACGTCTTTGACCCACTTTGCGACGGGACCGCAATATAGAAATATCACTAAAATTAAGTGTCAGCGCGTGAAATTTGTTTCAAAGATTTGGGTTGGCTCATGGGGGGCATTGTCGCTATGTGTGCTCCCAGCAGAGGTGGTAGAGGGTAATACAGTGAAGGGGATTAAACATGCGCGGGATAGACATACGGCTCCTGGATCTAAGACGAGACCAACGACTGATTAAGGTTTGAGTCTTTACAGCAGGAGAAACGGGTGACTAGCCGATCTGCCGGAGGTTCTATATATATCAGATGAAGCCCAGAGAGGGGTCTCTGGTAAACCCCTAAAGGACCTCTCTGGTTGGACAACCTTCTGCCCCCCTCCATTTCTCATATCTATGTTGATTTCATCCTGTTTGAGGAGAAGGAACAGAACAATGCGGACCTTCCATCGAGGGACTTGTGTGTTCCATTTTTAATCTTCTCATTGACGACCTCGAAACCTCCAGGGCCTTAACCTTAATAATCAATGACTCACATTATTTTAACGTGTCAATTACCCGAAAATTCACAAAAAAAAAAAAAAAAAAAGGATGAACGTCGGGTTCGCGTTAAAAAGAGTTTCTAGGTCAATAACGTCGTGACTTACAAGCGATAATGATAATGTTTGATAGGAGAAGACATTGAGAAAGAGTCATTATCTTCCCGCCCGAAGGCTTTATCTCATCGTGTTTTTTTGATCAACACAGAAGGTCGGCGCGTGGCACGTGGAAGCCGAGCCACGTGGTGACGGTCAGTGACTTGGCCGCCCGAGCCCCGAACGAGTCGCGGCACAACAAACGCGGTGATCTCGCCTTCGTCCAAAGAAAACAACTTCTGTCCCGTTTCCCGCAGACGCCGGAGGAGTTTGAAATCTGCTCTCGGACTCGCAGAGAGATGTTCTGTCCCGGAGCCAGCTCGGTAATGACTGAATCTTTTATCCTGCTGGGGAGATTCTTGGCAATTACCGGTTGATGGACAAACAGGGAAGCCAAATTCAAGGGCTTTCCACATTTCCCATCTCTCGGTTTTTGTTTTTTTTTGTGAGGCTGTGACAGCGATAATTAATCTCTCGCTGCCGGCCGTGACTCCAGATGAAAATCTCTCTCACCCCGTTGTCAGTTACAGAGGAGATCTTTTGATGAAATGAACCAATCGCGATTTGAGATAAGGCATTTGGCCGCGGCGACGTGTCACACTTTACAGCCGCGGAGACAATCCCACGACAAGCCGGAACATATTGTAATCACGGAAGACGTGTTCGGTACAGAGGAGTTTACAAACATTCTAATTGGTTTACAATGTATGATAATGGAGTACAGAGGCAGCAGCCATATCAATGATTAATAAACACATTATTTCAAATACATGATAGACACAGTGAGATCATCATGATGTCATCGGTACAGAGTCACCAGGAGAATTTCATTTCATATAGAACCTAGAAACCCAGAACCTGCCGGCTGATGAGACCCATCCGGCCCCCATCTAATCTCCCGTTATTCTCGCTGATTTATCTATACATTATACAGGGGCCGGCTCACTGATTTAACTATACATTATACAGGGGGCCAGCTCGCTGATTTAACTATACATTATACAGGGGGCCGGCTCACTGATTTAGCTATACATTATACAGGGGGCCAGTCACTGATTTAACCATACATTATACAGGGCTGGCTTCCTGATTTAAGTATACATTATACAGGGCCGGCTTCCTGATTTAAGTATACATTATTCAGGGCATCCCATTTATCTGGGTCTGGTAGGCAGTCCCTGTTCAAACTGGCAATGAAGAGGCAGCTTCAGTTTCTGCAGAGACAGTTGGTAACTATTAGTTCAGGAATAACTCATGAAATATAACGGAATCCGCGCTCGCCCTGCATAAAATAAAGTGTATGAAGCCGTAACAGGAAACTTTATTGGCTGCCGGGTCGGCATTCGGAAACAGACTGAATTCCTCTTTTCACATTGAAATGTGGAGCGCAGTAATGCTTCCAGAGGAGCGAAGATTCTAAAAGCAAAGTTCATAAAGATGATTTCAAGACCTTAGAGGTCCCTTCATCAGATGTAATAAGATAGACTGCTGTAGCAGGTTACACAGAGACAGAACACACATCCTCATCTGTTGGCAGATATAAGGCGGGAGCGTATTCTTAGGAATCGGCCACTTTGTTTAATAACAGATTCTCAATAAAGCTTTATTTTTTTGGCTCAGAATAAAAGTAGTCATAGCATGCATCTGACTTCCCTCTAACTAGCCTTTTTGAACCGTTTTAGAAGCCCATGGGCCGGGCGCTCTTTACTTAATGTATCAGTTCGTCTTAGTCTGTAAATTATAGTTCTGTCAGACCTTGTGAATGTAGGGACTGTAAGTAGCGTTGCAGGAATTTTGGCGCTATATGCATTTTTGTGTATTAAAGCTGCTGTTCCACCTCTGCTGAATTTAACGCTTTTGTAACTAATTGCAGAATTAGAAACATCATTCCTGGTCCTGCCGAACACCCGAACCCTTCCCCAAAATAATTCTTTAATCATGTCAAGTTCTGCCTAATGCATTTTATATTGTGGGGAATGCTTAAACGTCACGCGGCACAAAAGCAGCCACTGATTGGCTGTTGCCAACGAACCTGGAAAAGCTTCTGTTTCTTTTCTGCGATAAAACCTTCATAGGAAAGGAAATGACGGATCTGCTGAGGTTTTTCCTGCTTAACTTGCAAGATGAAGAAACTGTTCATTTGTTTATCCAAGTGAGACAGCACCTTTCAGATCACCTTTTTATCTGGAGAAGAGACCTCTGAGGTCTTTATAGCTGATGTGACTTTAGTTCTTGTTCTGTGACAATGGAGTGACTTATAAAGATCTCACGTCAAAAAAACATTTTGTGCAA
Organism: Spea hammondii; assembly: GCA_029215755.1. Taxonomy (NCBI): domain Eukaryota; kingdom Metazoa; phylum Chordata; class Amphibia; order Anura; family Pelobatidae; genus Spea; species Spea hammondii. Next base: position 3,875,061 of record JARDYJ010000002.1, read on the forward strand.
GAGAATAAAATTAATCCAAAATGACGAAATCGCTCACGCAGAGGCCACTAATTCCGCTTATATGTTTTACGCCGCAAGAGCTATTTTAATTATTACGTCTATCGTTACCTTGGGGTACCTTTATATATTACCCCCCACGAACCACTTATGCAATTAAAAAGTAGCCTAAGAGGAAAGATAATTAGTAATAGCAATAAATATTTAATTAATTAATTAGGAACAGATTACCATTTTTTATTTCATTTTATGCAATGGAGTGTATTTTTTGATTTAGAACCAGACATTTAACCATTAACAATGATTTGAAAGCTTAGATATATGGAATGTAATTACCAAGAGGGTGGTAGGTAAGTGGAAGAGCCTCCCAGCAGAAGTGGTAGAGGCTAATACAGTGAGGGAATTTAAATTTAAAACATGCATGGGGTAGGCATACGGCTCCTGAATCTAAGATGGGTTTATTATTTTAAAATAAATATTTTGTAACTAAATCTTTATTTTTTTTAATATTTTATATTTTTTTTATCTTTTATATATTTAATATTTTTAATCTTTAATATACTTTATCTTTTTTATATTTTATATTTTTTATCTTGAATATACTTTATATTTTTTATATTTTTTGCATATTATATATTTTATATATTTTATCTTTTATATTTCATATATTTTATATATTTTTTATTGCTTGTATTACCTGATGTTTTTTTATTTTTATTTTAAATTCGTATTTAACATTGATGTTCACTCCAGAACACAAAGCCGATCTTTGTGCGTGCGCGGCCCTGGGATTAGCTTTTGTTGAACCTGACATCTAAAACGTCTGAGTGATTAATTACTTTCTGATCGGATAAAACGAAGGGGGGGTACAAACAGAACGCCCCCCCCCAAAATAAGGGGCTTAAAAAATTCTTTATTCATTTTCTAAATAAAAGTCGTTATTTAGGAGGCCACTTTTTTTTTTAACCGTTGGAAAGTTAACTTTGCGGGCGTCCGCCATTAAGGGAAAAGATCACATGCAAATGTTATTGTGAACCCGGGGAACGAGCTGAAAAAGACGGTTTGAACTGAAGGTGCATTGTTCGCCGCACAATAACCCGATCCCCGATTCAGCGGCTGTTGTCACCCGCTTTGCATATCTTTTATTTCCTTTAATTGTCATTATTCAAGAAACTTATCTAGTCGGCCATGGGAACGAAAAAAGGCAGCCCTTTGAACGAGCAACAAAGTCCAATTAAAGAGCAATTATCTGTCTTTTGCTATTAGGGGTCGAGAGACGCAAAGAAAAAAAAAACGGGTCGTCTAAATTTCTTGTAAAATTACATGTAAAGGAGTTCAGTAGAGCCGAGCAAGAACGTTCCAGAATGCGAGGATTTTATCAGAGGAGCGCTGCTTCATATTCACGGTTACTTAGTGATCTGTCGCCTGTGATTGAAACATTCCGCGTTAGCCGAATTCTCAATATTTAGAACATTTTAATAATTCTCCCCTTTTTACTTTTATTTTTTAGTCAAGAAAAAAGAATGGATGCTTCAGCAGCCATCTTGCTGCCCCATCACAGGGTATAAATCGCCCGTCGCCCTGAGATATCTGTGATAATAGCGCTACGGAGGGACCTGCGCAGCTGGAAACAATCTCTAGCGCTAGAGGCTCATGCGCCGTCCGCTAAAAGAACGCGGGGAGAGAACAGGAAGCGGCTTCCAACTTCCTGCTCGGGCTGACGGGAGGGAGAGAACAGGAAGCGGCTTCCAACTTCCTGTTCGGGCTGATTGGCGGAAGAGAAACATGTCCCACACACTTATGTTTCTGTGCGTAACACCATGGTAACGTTTTTCAATATTGAGAATAGTGGGTTTCCGAGGCCCAATCATTTCAGAATTAAACGTAAATATATTTGTTTAAAAAAACAAAGCCCGATACCCGAAATAAAAACGAAAACACTGCATTAAATTAAAATATGAGACAAACAAGTATTTTATTTGCAAGAGGGAAAAAAAGATAGACGCGTTCCTTAATAATACCGTATTTGCTCGATTATAAGACGACCCTGATTATAAGACGACCCCCCAAATCTTAATATTAATTTAGGAAAAAAAGAAAAAGCCTGAATATAAGACGACCCTATAGGAAAAAAGTTTTACCAGTAAATGTTAATTCATTTAAACACTTTTTTTAATAAAAGCTATGCTTGAGAAAAATATTTTGGTTTTATTTCCTTCTATTTTCCAACCTGTCCCCCAGTTATGCACATCTGCCCCAGAAGTGCCTTATACCCCCTATATGCCACTGTGCCCCATGATATGCCTTTTAACCCTCTAAATGCCACAGTGCCCCATAATATGCCTTTTAACCCTATATGCCACTGTGCCCCATGATATGCCTTTTAACCCTATATGCCACTCTGGCACTTAGAGGGTTAAAAGGCATATTATGGGGAAGAGTGGCATATAGGGAGGTTTAAGGCATTTCAGGAGGCAGAGTGGCATTAAAGGGGTTAAAAGGCATTTCACAGAGCACTCTGCCTCCAGAAATGCCTCAAACCCACATTTAACACTCCCCCTCCCTCCTCCAAACTTACCGGTGCTTCTGAGTTGGGGGGGGCGCATAACACAGGAGGGTCCAGGTCCCCTGCATCTGAGCCCCAGGTGCTTAGTCCGGGCAGCATGTAGAGCTCCACGCGAATCGCGTAGAGCTCTAAGCACCGGGGACTCAGAAGCACCGGTACGTTGGAGGGGGCATAACACAGGAGGGGGCATAACACAGAAGGATGCCCCCCCCCCCTCCAACTTACCGGTGCTTCTGAGTCCCCGGTGCTTAGTCCGGGCAGCGTTTAGAGCTCTACGCGATTGTATCGTGTAGAGCGTAGAGCTCTACACGATACAATCGCGTAGAGCTCTACACGCAGCCCGGACTAAGCACCGGGGACTCAGATGCACCGGTAAGTTGGGTCGGGGGTTAACACAGGAGGATCCAGGTCCCCTGCATCTGGGTCCCCAGTGCTTAGTCCGGGAAGCGTGTAGAGCTCTACGCGATTGTATCGCGTAGAGCTCTACACGCAGCCCGGACTAAGCACCGGGGACTCAGAAGCACCGGTAAATTGGGGGGGGGGGGGATTAACACAGGAGGATCCAGGTCCTCTGCATCGCTGCGGGGGATCTGGATCTTAGTCTCATAATCAGACCTATTTGAGGTCTGATTATAAGACGACCCTGATTATAAGACGAGGGGTATTTTTCAGAGCATTTGCTCTGGAAAAAACCTCGTCTTATAATCGAGCAAATACGGTATGTCTTTGGGGTAATCTGCCCGCATCTTGCTTGGGGCTGTAAAAATATCCGAAAATTATTTTCACTAATAAAAAACAATTTACTGCCACTCAATTGTTGAAAGGCTTTAGAGGATTAGACCAGTGCCCTTTTCCCTAACCACGATGAGGCGGTTCCTGGCAAAGCATAAAGCGTCATTAACACAAGAGGCGAGGCGGTGCGTGCTTCTGGAAGGGCAAGGCTTCGTGTGAGCTCCCGGCAAGAGCGGAAAGAAAAGCGAACGGAAGGAGAGGGAGTTCCTTGGCGGCGAGCGTTTGAGTTTGTTGGATTGTTTTGGACGTACGTGAGTGTTTGAAGAGCAGCAGAAGAGACAGAGAGGCGCTTCCTCTCAGTCTAAGAGGCGCTGAGCACAGGCAGGGTTTGAAGCCGGAAAGCCAGCTACCCCAATGGAAACATAGATGAGGTGGACGCCTCCCTTAAGAGGTAGCAACAAGGGACGCACCTTGAGAACCACTAGGACATAGACGGCACGGTTCCCCACCGGGACAGGACCAAGAGCCTAGATACTGCTGCTGTCTCTATCATTAAACCAGGCTGATCAGGAGACATCGCAGGGGATCAGCACAGCCGGAGTCTCACCCTGGGAGATCCCCCTTCATGATCAGGGTATCTCGCCTGCTAGATAAGTATGAGTTGCCACAGAAGATAGTGGGGTGGGCTACTTCCACAGCCCTCGCTAAAGTCGTGGTGGGGGTTTCTGCTCTAACACTTGGCTCTGTGAAGAACAGCTGCTTGGACAAGGTGCCTGCACACAGGAAATTCCTCATTGTTGCCCTTCAGGGAAAAATCTTCCCGTGTTAAGCTGCGCTCGTAAAATCCAGCATTCCCAGAGTACTTTGCAGCACAAAAATTTGCATGCGGTAGCACCGCCCATCAGCGGGACCTCGCGGCGGGGAAGGAGCGTTGAACTTGCGAAGCGTTTACCCCTTGGCGACCTTAAAGCACGAGCCGGGCAACAGGACTTGGCTATTATTTGATGTTGGTACGTAGAACGTTTCCATTAAAGGCTCATGAAACATAGGCAACATTAAGCCCCTCGCGAGGTGTCTATCCTGGTAAGAGTAGGCCTGCCTTGAAAGCTATAACGAAGGTAGAATGAAGGCCCTCGGCGCGGAACAGCCACGGCCATCGAAGAAGCCAACAAACACAATTAAGGCTGTATCCGCAGAAAGCACAGCTCAACGTCACTACGAGAAGTAACCACTCAGCTTGCGCGTTCCCCCTCCTAACCTGCTCTCGCGAAGAAAGGAACAGTCATCAAAAGCAACAAGCAGGCCGTTAGCCACAGAATTAATTTATCAAAACTTCTTTTTGTTTTATTTATTAATCAGTGTTTTGGGAAATATTGGTATTACGTGTTGGGAGCTGCTTGGATGATATGTTTAGGAAAGGAGATGGAACGAGAATATTCTTGACAGGTGAATCGTCTAGTGAGAGCCCGAGAGAAAGGAATCAAAGCTTCTCCAACCAAACCCCAATAAAAGAAACTCACACATTCTTTGTTGGAAACAATGTGGTCCACGGCTTTATTATAACAATAAAATAACAAACTATAAATATTCCAGTGATAAGTCATTGTCCGAACCCCAAAACCATAACAATGTCACCCCCATCACACCAAAACTCATAGACAATGACCCACGGATAAAACGAAAATAGGGGCATAACGCGACCCCCCCCCCCGAGGTTCTGAGCCGCAGGCCAGCTCGAAACCCACCACACCAACCAATAACACCAATTATTTAACCGTAGCCAACAAACATACCAACTCTACCCCCCACCTTACCAATCCAGCCCCGCCGCTGTGACAAAGTGGAGCAGGAACAAAACCCAAATCCCCCAAAAATATATATATATAACTAAACCCCACCTCAAGGACTGCCTGAACCAATCAGCAATAATCAGCAATTTAACAATAGTAGAGTACAAAAATGCGCAACATTTTATGATTTTAAGAGTAGTTGTCTTTGGTAGTTGGGTTGATGACATCATAATATTGATAGAGACATGAAATTAATTGTTTCATGTGATCATCAGGTTTCAGGGGTTGGGTACAAACTAATACATGCGGATGCTGTGAGGAGGGCATGAGAGGGAGGCTTGAAGGTTGGAAGAGTTCAGAACTAGGGCCCAAGGCAAGGCCTGAGTATATTTATGTGCTGTGAGAGGGTAGTGGATAAATGGAACAGTCTCCCAGCAGAAGCATGGCATAGACCTAAACTAGCCCTATCAGGCGACCTTAAAATGCCAAGGCCTCCTCACTATTCTGGCCCTGAGAGTGAGCGCCGTGTCCCGCGCATGCTGACCGTTGAAGAAGAACAGGCTCCTGATGTCTGGTCAGATGGGCTGTCTGACAGAGAGGAGGACGGAGACCTGGTAGATGGCCAGGCCCGGACTGGGACAAAAAATAGGCCCGGGCATTTCAGACTGAGCAGCCCATTTTTATGAAAAAACATATATGTACATACATATACATAATACTTGGTCATTCAACATGGGAAGCCTGAAGCCACAATTTAGTGCGACTAATCCTTGAAATAAATATTATAGAGTAAATAACACAATACCTTATCTTTCCACTATTTTAGGGTGATTTCAGGGCCTTGAATGTTTTGAAGTCACCACAAATTCCGGAGGGCATTTTATCTCTGGATAAGTTAAAATGAAATAGTTCCCACTGTAAATTAAGGAAACAGATAGCCAAACACACACACCAGGACAGGCTTTTCCCACACCGACGCCCAGACACACACACCAGGACAGGCTCTGCCCCACCGACACCCAAACACACACCAGAACAGGCTCTGCCACACTGACATCCAAACACACACACCAGGACAGGCTCTGCCACACCGACATCCAAACACACACACACACCAGGACAGTTAAAGAAAGAAGAAATGTTTCAGCACTCAACTCCCAGGAAGCTGGGAGCTAGCAGGAAAAAGGGCAAAACAAAAACAGAAAGCATAACAAAAATAGCAACGTTTCGGCCAAACAGGGCCGTTTGAGCTTGACAAAGACCCTGTTTGGCCGGAATGTTGCTTTTTTGTTTTGCTTTCTTTGAGTAAAATAACCTAAGGATTGGAAGCTGATTGGTGTGCTGGGGTTCTTTTCTGTGTTCGTACACACACCAGGACAGGCTCTGCCACACCAACACCCAAACACACGCACACGCACACACACTAGGACAGGCTCTGCCACACTGATACCCGAACACACACATCAGGACAGGCTCTGACACACTGACACCCAGACACACACATCAGGACAGGCTCTGCCACACTGACACCCAGACACACACACCAGGACAGGCTCTGGACAGGCACACCGACACCCAAACACACACACACCAGGACAGGCTCTGTCACACCGACACCCAAACACACACACACACAACAGGACAGGCTCTGTCACACCAACACCCATACACCCACACCAGGACAGGCTCTGCCACACCGACACACACACATACACACACACACCAGGACAGGCTCTGCCACACCGACACCCAAACACACACACAACAGGACAGGCTCTGCCACACTGACACCCAATCACAAACACCAGGACAGGCTTTGCTACACTGACACCCGCATCCGGAGGGTTTCCACAGACGGTTTCACTCAGCCTGCCTGTGGCATCTTTGCCCCCATAACAACATGCCTGTGGCAACTTTGCCACCAAAACAGCCTGCCTGTGGCAACTTTGCCACCAAAACAGCCTGCCTGTGGCAACTTTGCCACCAAAACAGCCTGCCTGTGGCAACTTTGCCACCAAAACAGCCTGCCTGTGGCAACTTTGCCACCAAAACAGCCTGCCTGTGGCAACTTTGCCACCAAAACAGCCTGCCTGTGGCAACTTTGCCACCAAAACAGCCTGCCTGTGGCAACTTTGCCACCAAAACAGCCTGCCTGTGGCAACTTTGCCACCAAAACAGCCTGCCTGTGGCAACTTTGCCACCAAAACAGCCTGCCTGTGGCAACTTTGCCACCAAAACAGCCTGCCTGTGGCATCTTTGCCACCAAAACAGCCTGCCTGTGGCATCTTTGCCCCCCCCCTTACACATCCATGCTATCACACATACATATTAATTCACTTGTTCACAAATATTTATTCACCAATTCACAGATAATCATTCACTCATTCAGATATTCATTCATACATTAATACTCATTAATTCCCTCATTCAGATACTCATTAATTCCCTCATTCAGATACTCATTAATTCCCTCATTCAGATACTCATTAATTCCCTCATTCTGATACTGATCTACATATACTCATTCACAAACATTCTGTCACGGACTGGGTCCAAACAGATGACTAAAAGACCCAGCGCGTCCGAGGATTGTGTGCAGGAGTTACGGTGCAGTAGTGGAGTTGATATAGGGATGTGCAGCCAAACACCAGCGCCCTGATATGGCAGCAGATGTAGTCCAGAACAAAGTGAAATCCTGCAGGGCACCCTGGAACAGGCATGAGACATCACACAAGAATCACGTGCAGGATGCTGCAGGCAGGGAGTATGGAAGCTAAGCAGAGTTTATAGAAGAAACATAACAAGTAAGGGATAGGGAGACCAGGCAAGAAACATAATAGGCAAGATATATGATACAGGGCACTACATGGAACAAGACATGAACAGGACAGGACACCCCTCTACCGGGGATAAGGGACAGACTGACACACATAAATACAGAAACTAGCCTAGGACAGTTTGATAACAATTGGAGATTCCGTCACATGATATGGCCATAGTATGCTTAGCCCACCACTACGCCAAAGTACTACAATGACGGTGGGTCCTAACGCTAATCCCTACTGACAGTGGTACGAAACAAACCAAACACATAGCACTGAGACATACCTTAGACTGAAGACTGAGACAAACAGAACACACCGGTGGGGCACACCTTATAAAGGAAACAGAGTTGAAGCAAAGAGCTGAAGCAGAAGCAAGGAATGGAAGATCAGAACAGAGCAAAAGGAAATCCAGGAATGGATCGAAGCAAAACAGGGAAACTGAAACAAGACAGATATGCAGCTCCGCAGCCTGGGCAGAACGTGACACATTCATTCACTCACTCCTTCACAGATACTCATTAATTCACTCTTTCATTCAATCTCACATACACCATACAGCCTCCCTCACCCCCTTACCTGAACCGATGATGTACACGCCGCTCGCAGACTGCCGCGGATCTGCACAGGGGAAGCAGACGCACAGCAGGGTCATGTGACGTACGTCACGTACGTCACATGGCTCTGTTGGATTCCTGCGCCCCCCTGGCCGGGGAAGGGGCGCTGCTCGCGCGCGTCTGCCGGTAAGTAGCGGGCCCGGTCGTAGTTGCTGCAGGCTTAAGGGGCAGGTGCCCCTTTTGCCCTGCGTTAAGGACGACCGCATAGGCCCAGTCAGTCCGGTCCAGACTGGGCCTATTTTAAGGTAGGGGCCTGGAGCGGCAGCTCCATTAGCCCCTAAGTCAATTCGGCCCTGGCTGGCCCTTGCCCTTGTTTACCCCCTGCCTTTGCAGACGGGCACGGCACACCAGCTCCTAGAAGTACCAGCGCATTCTTAGCTCTGTCGGAAATGGGAGCTCGAGGTGTCGCCACCTGGACACCCCTCGTTTCCCCAAATATATCCTTTTACCAACAAGCGCTACCCATTTAAAGAGCCCCACCACGTGCGCCATCATTCTCCTGGACCTGCTGGGTGGAGGTTGTTTGGGAGGGGTATTAATGGCCGAGTAACTACATAGTCCATATTATACCCCCCTGCTGTGTATTCTGGGGGGGAATAGACCCCCTTTCTCCAATTTACGCAGGGGCTCAGGATCCCACCGTAACCACCAATAAGAGACTGGTATCTGTGGCGCACCCGGCCAAAATGGCGCCACATGAACTCTACCAGCAGGTTGCGAGCGCCAACATCGGGAAGCATCAGAGTTCCGTTACCTCATAGACTGCGCGGCGCTATAACCAGAACCGCTTATTTTTTAATGACATCATTTCCCGTCGGTTGAGTAAAATTGATTTTATCAAAGAAGTCATTCTTTAACGCAACCATTTAATTAGCATTTCTAAGACAAAAGTAGCGACAGGGTAACGCTTCTAAAGTAATCCGGAAATCTATATAGCGAAAAAAAAATCAATAATTAATTAAAAATAAATTAAGGGGGAAGGTTCTATCGCTTACCTTTTCTGTGGTATCTATGATTGGGCCATCAAGCAGACGTCGGCGATAAATCTCTCGCCGGTAAGAGAAGGCGTTTTATCTACCTGAAAAAAGACAATGCGGTCAGTTCATTCTTTTTAACTTCCCTTTTTAAAATAAATCACAGCATTTAAAGGAAATCCATACGTACAACCCCCCCCCCAGCCCCCCCAATGCAAAGTGGTGCTGTCAGCATAGCAACCTATGGAATGTCGAAATCAGCAAGAACATTCCATTGGTTGCTACGGCAATAAAACCAATTTCAGACAGCATCAGAATCGGATGTACTTATAACCGACCCCCCCCCCCATAAGAACCTGACTTTTCATCTCCGAGGCACTTTAGGAGGTGGGTGCCCAATGGGGGTCACAAGACGTGACGTAACAAGAAATGGAGTCGGGTGCCCGACAGGTAAGAAGAGGTGCGGCTCTACAAAAATTTCTAAACGAAATTAAAAAAAAATTTCCTTTAAAAAAATGCGTTTATGAGCGTTTATTTACTTGGTGGTTAAGCCCATGCCGGTTACCGTGCCGTTGCCGAGTGGCTGGTACCGGTGACAAGGTTGACCGTTTGTTTTTTTCCGCTATAATTGTCGCTGATCCCGGCTCTAAATTGTAAGCCCGCGAGGAGACTGTATCTACTAAACACACCGTCGCTTCTTTAAAGACTGTGAAATACCAAATATTGGGTTTTACATAAAATATATCCACAAATACAAACTTCAAAGGCCGGCAGTCGTTTGACTGACACTCGCGTGATTAGGAGGCGTCTAATCCTTTATGAGTTTCGGGAACAATTAGATCAAATAACCATTTCACATATTTTTTTGATGAATTTCATTTCCTCAGCGCTCGGAATATTACTTTTTTTTTTTACATATTCTTTTTGGGATATATTACCGTGTAATCGTCACAATAATTTCACGGCCGGATTTATATTTCATATTGATACCTAATTTATTTAATTATATATATTAATTAAATATTTAAATTAATAATACTAAAAATAGTTTCCCTGCCTAACTTAAATGGGTACAAGAATACAGTTTTTATCCTAAATTTGACAATTACTTTTCACTTGCCAAAACTCAAAAAAATCCCCATGAAAATTAAATTTTTTTAACAAATATTTTCTATTTTCTACACATATATTTCTATATTATTTACCAAGAGTGGCGTTCTAGGGGGGGCAGGGGGTGGTCCGCCCTGAGTTGCTCTGATCAGAGGCCACACAGTCTGTCTGAAATTCTCTCCTCCTCGCTGTCTCCTTACCTTATCCACCAATCTCTTCCTTGGTCCAGTCTCCTTCTCCTTGCCTCTTCTTGTTCATGATCTTCTTTCTTCCGCTTCTCCTCATGTCTTCTTTCTTCATTTGCTTCTAGGCCCTGGGAGCACATCCACAAAAGGGTGGGGCCTCTGGGCACACCCTTTCCCTGATTGGAGGAACAGGGGAAGAGGCTGTCCCTGTGGCTCCGCCCTTTTGCAGAAGCGCACAAAGAGGCCACATTAATGCAGACAGATTCTGCAAATCCGACTTCATAATTCTGGCCGCTCGGAGTACTTCCGCAAATAGGGTGGAGTCACGGGGACAGCCTCTCCCCCGTTGCTCCAATCGGAGGGAGAGGGTGTGCCGCAGGCTCCACCCTTTTGCAGAAGTGTGCCGGGTGGCCTGGTCCAAAGAGAAGCGAAGACAAAAGAAAGAAGACGAGGCAAAAGCAGAGCCGTGGGAAAGGAGACGGGACACGGAAGGGGTCAGCAGAGAAGGTAGGGAGACATTGAGAGAGAGGGGCAAATATAGGAACCGCCCTGGGGGCCAAATACTCTAGATAAACCCCTGTTTACCAACGTCTCCGTTGAGAGGGTGATTTTACTTAGCTGCGGGCAGTAGTGTGATGTCACAACATGCTATAGTATGTGGGCGTGAATCAATAACATGCCCCACCCACAAATTTCCCTGCCGCCACCGCCATTTTTTTTTACCAACGGCGTATTGCCTGATTAGGGTCCTGTGTCTGCGGTCCTCGGCGCACGGAAAACAGTCATGATGGCGGCACCGCTACAGCTCAACCATCAGGACTGTCCGAACAATTATTATTGGGAGCTATGATACGCTTTCTCATCTCATTTCTCCATTATTACTTTTTTTTTAGATTATGTCTCGTTGCGAATAACATGATGTCGATAAACCCCGACTGAAAAGAATATTAATAATAATCTAAGGTTTTTTTACATATTTCTTTTCTGCCCCCCCCCCAGTAATGCTCGTTATGCTGCTCCCTGCGCATCGCGGCTCCTGCGTGTAACGAGGCCACCGAGGAATTTCCTGAGCACCGACGAGACGGAGAAATATGGAGTGTCACCCGGAGAATGCGCTCATTATTTTGTGCTCCTGCGGAGGACAGAAAAATATCAACTTAAATTATCTTCGCTAAACTAAGAACATTTGACCAAAACAGCGGAGAACCGGAAGGAAAGGTTACCGGCCCCGCAGAGGAAAAAAAAAAAGTTCCATCCAAACAAAAGTTGTTTTTCTTTCAGTTATCTTCTGTAGTCGCAAATACTAAGAATTTCTCTGTAAATCACCGGCGTCTGGTCTGCCCGTTTCTCCTGCTGTAAAGACTCAAACCTTAATCAGTCTTTTTTCTTGTCTTAGATTCAGGAGCCGTATGTCTATCCCATGCATGTTTAATACCCTCACTGTATTACCCTCTACCACCTCTGCTGGGATGCTGCTCCACTTATCTACTACCCTATCGGTAAACTAAAACTTCCTTCCTTTCCTTCCCCGGGTCCTGCTGAGTATTTCTATGGGAAACACTCTGCAGAGCTGCTAAGCCCCACCCCTTCCAATGACCAAATGTGGGATCCAGCCCCTCCTTCTGTTTGAAAGGGGTGGGAGGAGGCGAAGTCGAGTGACGCAGAGCTAGACAAATAGCGATAGGTTTTAATGGGGTGGGGAATGGGTGGAGCCAGTTCTGATACGCCATTATGGCTGCCTGAACCAATCAGCAACTTAACAATAGGGGAGAGACAACAAAAAAATGTAGAATTTGCTGTAGTGACGGATCACATTTACAAAAGAGACAGACCTGAAGCAGCAGGGGCAGATGGGGTGGGAATCCTGTCTTTGGGGGGGCAGATGGGGTGGAAATCCTGTCGTTGGGGGCTGATGGGGTGAGAATCCTGTCGCAGGTGGGGCAGGAATCCTGTCGTTGAGGGCAGATAGGGGTGGGAATCCTGTCGTTGAGGGCAGATAGGGGTGGGAATCCTGTCTCTACGTGTATATAAGTAATTCCCCCTCGTCGGGGTTTATGGCTCCATTTTACGTCGGATCCGATTTATCTGTTTTGGGGTTTTTGTTTCCTCGTAACTTCATAAACATTTTAATAAAAAAAAAATAGTTTGTGAAATAAAAGGCGCTTTTGGAAACGGAGAATTATTTCCCATTTAGAAGGTATATAACCAGCAATTTGGTCTTAAATATCTCGCCATCTTTCTCCCCGCGCCGCTTGCAGAGAGAGAGAGACGTCGCTGCTGATCTGCAGAGCTATTAAACAGATCATGTGATATAAAATAATCGTCTTATTCTCCCTGTCTGATCGGCGGCAGCGAACGGCGCGATCCGTGGAGTCCGGACGTTACTTTTATTCTGATACGCGAATAAATTAAACGATTTATAGCCACGTCGACACAGCGAGGGTTTGTTATAATACGACCGACCAATTATAGTAGGAGGGGGCAGGTTTGTCAGAGGAGGAGCTAAGCTGTATATTAATCCTACAAGCTGTTGTCGGAGGTGGATCGGCTGCCGTCACTGGGCGGTCCTGCTGATGTCACTGGGCAGTCCCGCTGATGTCACTGGGCGGTCCTGCTGATGTCATTGGGTGGTCCCGCTGATGTCACTGGGCGGTCCTGCTGATGTCACTGGGCAGTCCCGCTGATGTCACTGGGCAGTCCTGCTGATATTGCGTGCCAGGAAAACTAGCGTGATTGGAGGGGGAGGGGTGTCACAGGGTCAGGCTAACAGGCTATTATTTTCATGTTAAGTTAGCCGGGTCATGGAGCGTTTTTGTGTTCAGTTTGTGATACCATGACCCGGTTTATTGTGTATTCGGCCCAGAGACTGATGTGGCTGCAGCTCCAGCCTTCAAAGAGACGATCCTATAATCTGGCTGGGGCTCTTAATCAGCCAACACAGCCCTGTCTGCCCCGCCGGCCCCCGTACTACAGGGGGGATAACACAGGTGGGGGGTGTGACAGGGCCAGGCTAGCTGGCTCATGTGTCATATGAAGTTTAGCCGGGTCACGGAGCACTTTTGTGTCCGGTTCTGTATACCGTGACCCGGTAATATATTATATTGTGTTTATTGTGTAACCGGCCCAGAGACTGATGTGGATTCAGCCCCAGCCTTCAAAGAGACAATCCTATAATCTGGCTGGGGCTCTTAATCAGCCAACACAGCCCTGTCTGCCCAGACGGCACCCGCACTACAGGGGGGGATAACACAGGTGGGGGAACCCATTGTATTCTGTAATCCCCTCACCTGATACATCCCCTGTATACTGATGGGATTTGTGATGGGATGTGGCTGATGGGATTGGGGGTTGGGTTCGGTACACATTGCATTGAGATTGTATAAAGTTCTGTGTGTTTGTAATAAAGAGAGTTCTTCTTGGTTTACTACGAATGGTGGTCTGGATGATCCGTGGATAGCTGAGTGCTATCCGTATGAGGGACTGACTGGTGATTCCTCAGCCCTCAAACAGGGGTACCCAGCCTTGGGTACGGTGACCCTGTAACATTGGTTGGCAGCGGTGGGAAGAATCCCACGACTTGGGTGAAATCCAAACCACCAACTGGGATTGCAGACGAGAGACACCAAGAGAGCTCCTGGAGGTTTGTAGCAAAGGAAAGGCTACTCTGATTGCGGACTGCAGAGAGATGGACCGGCACCAGGATGCCCCAGAGGAGAGCCTCGGACTGAGTGCTCTACAAAAGAACATTCTATGGCACTTATCCCTGTACCCAGGAGGGGCAACACCGGAGCAAGTGACGGCAGTGATTAAAATGTGTCACCAGGAACTGAGCCAGAGTGGGTCTGTATCTCCCAGACTAGGGGAACAGACCACCAAAATATCATACCAGGATATCCAACCCTTCCGAGAACCCGAGGAGGAGACAGACCGGGTTACAGCCGAGGTGTGTGAGATGGAACACCAGCAGAGGCAGTTAGAGTCTGCGCCAGCAGACTGGAGGGATGATTTCTCCCATCCCCACTTTGAATCGTACTGGGCACAGTACTGGACAATGTGGGATCTACGAGTTCCACTCCTGGGGGAGAACCCGTTGCCGGAGTGGGAAGAAGAATTGAGAGGTCTCATATATGCAGAGCTCGACCTCCAGAGCCGCTACCAGGGATTCTCCCAGCAGTTAGCAGGTGAAGACCACAGCGGCCCTCTGATGCTGTATTGCCCCGTCGACCCAGGACTGATATATGATGCCTTCCAATTTGACTCGTCCTTCGGAAGCCCCTGCCAGTACCGCAGGGATACAATCTGGGACAACCGTGCAGAAGTCCTGGTTTATGCTATTCCCCCCGAGCTGGAGGCTGTTATGGATTGCCTGGTCCAAGAGGAATGGCAGCTCGAGAGGGACTATAAAGAATTGCTGCGGAGAGTGGAGCTTCAGGAGTTACAAGGAGACTGGGAGCATGATACTACAACTTGCAGGAGTGGGACCGAGGTCCTCTTCACCTACTCCGCGGCCCCTGCCCTGGCGAGAAGAACCGAGGTCCTCGCCAGCAAGAAGAAGCGGAGGAGGAAGCCAAAAGCTCCGACCCAAGTCCTCACCAACAACCCTGGCTGCTCTACCCCGGCAGAAGAGATGACTGTCCCCACCTCCCGAGTAAGTGGCACAATCCCCCTCACCAAACCCCTAGCTATGCCCGTAGAAGCCAGTGCCCCAGACTGTCCCCCTGATTTCCTGAGTGTCCTGGAAGAAGCCCGGGTCACTGCCCCAGATGTTCCCTATGAAGTCCCCGGTGACCCAGTAGAGGCACCGTTCCCTAACCTAGCGAGGACGCCAGAGGGGCTGCCGAGTTCCCTGGGTCCTCTCAGTAGCCTGGCGCAGGCCCTGGTTCCTATCCCTGTGTTCTCCGAAGTGATCCCCGGTTCCCGAAGTGTCCTCCTAGAAGCCCAGGTCACTGTCCCAGAGTGTTCCTCTGACTCTCCCCGTGCCCAGGCAGAGGCACCTGTCCCAGAGAGGAAGATCGACGGTCTGCTTAACCCTCCCGGTGGTCCAGTATTGGCACCTGTCCCTGCCCCGGAGTATTCCCCTGGGTCCCCTGAGTACCCCGCAGTGCTGCTTAGCTCGCCTAATAACCCCGTAAGGGCACCCGTTCCTGTCCCAGAGTGTCCCCTAGGTCACTCCAGTGTCCCGGTAGAGGCCCCTCTTACTACCTCTACGTGTTTCCCTGGTTCCCCGAGTAACCCCGGCCCGATCAGCAGGGTTTTCCTTCCATGCAACCACCCTAGCCTGGCAGCTGCCCCAGACTCAGTTCCCAAGACTAGGGAGCAGGAGTCTCCACGTGCCCCTTTTACCCCGGTGAGGGGGATAGCCATGTGCCCCCGGCTGAGCTGGGACCGTCCTCCAATTCACAGAGGACTACTGACTATCCTTTTGGGCAACCAGGGCCCTGGCCCACCTTCAATGGATGATTCTGACAAAGGGGGCCATGAACTAAGGCCTGCACCTTTGAACTTTGTCCACTCGGACAGCCTGCAGCAGACCCGTGTGGATCTGCCTGGTCTGCCGGACCGTTGGTCAAGGGGGAGATCTGTGACAGGGCCAGGCTAGCTGGCTCATGTGTCATATGAAGTTTAGCCGGGTCACGGAGCACTTTTGTGTCCGGTTCTGTATACCGTGACCCGGTAATATATTATATTGTGTATTATTGTGTAACCGGCCCAGAGACTGATGTGGATTCAGCCCCAGCCTTCAAAGAGACGATCCTATAATCTGGCTGGGGCTCTTAATCAGCCAACACAGCCCTGTCTGCCCAGACGGCACCCGCACTACAGGGGGGATAACACAGGTGGGGGAACCCATTGTATTCTGTAATCCCCTCACCTGATACATCCCCTGTATACTGATGGGATTTGTGATGGGATGTGAGTGATGGGATTGGGGGTTGGGTTCGGTACACATTGCATTGAGATTGGATATAAGTTCTGTGTTTGTAATTAAGAGAGTTCTTCTTGGTTTGCTACGAATGGTGGTCTGGATGATCCGTGGATAGCTGAGTGCGATCCGTATGAGGGACTGACTGGTGATTCCTCAGCCCTCAAACAGGGGGACCCAGCCTTGGGTACGGTGACCCTGTAACAAGGGGGGCATGTGGCAACGCCGATCCCACAGTCCTTGGTGAACGGGTAAAGATCAAGGATCCCTATTGGAGGAAACCGCGGTGGCGGCATTTGGCAGATGGCTACCCAGGCAAATGCCCATTGGGTGGCTGACCGACAATGGCCCATCCTCACCAGTGCGTGGCCCCCATCTGGATATGCCCCGGCCGCACCCTATGGGAGCATAAAAAGGTAACGTATGGCCTGTCATATCCAGCCGTCAGCTGCGCTTACGCCATCAGCCGGCCGTTGTCCTTAAAGTGACATAGCCGCCTTGTGATCCCCAGTCCGGCCCCTGATTTTACGCTTAGAAATACAGAGATATTTGGGTCATTTCCAGGGATCAGTGAGCAAAATATATTTAAAACCTAAAAATAATAACACATTAGCAGGCGATGCGACGTAATTCTGGGTACTTTAGCCTTTCAGGGCGTTGCGGCCGCGCTGGCCGCGGAAGTCTCCGGATATTTATCCGTCCCGGATACTCTGATTGTTCCTAAATGGAAGAGTCGATCGGGTTTCAGAGATATTCTCCGTACGGATCAGATTCCCACAGCGGTCTTTTAAACCGGCCATTGATCGCTTGCCAATATTTTTTTTGTAACTGATGGACGGGGTTATTAAATTTGTGGCAGCAAACTGCTGAGCAGGAGGAAATTTTAACGCTCCGCTTTATTCTGTTGTTCGGCAGAAATTTAAAAGGGCGATTGTTATTTTAACAAATCGTGTGCGGAACTCGCCGGGGGCCGGGAAATGGCCGACGATGGTGACCCTGTATACAGGAGGGACGTTTCTCCCGCTGTAACGACTCAAACCTTAATCAGTCGTTGGTCTCATCTTAGATTCCGGAGCCGTATGTCTATCCCATGCATGTTTAATACCCTCGCTGTATTACCCTCTACCACTTCTGCTGGGAGGCTGTTCCATTTATATACCACCCTCTCAGTAAAGTAAATAAATGTTTCTTTTTTTTTGCTCATTCACTAATGATTAAACCGTCAATGCCGTCTGTACATATGCCGGGGGTTAACTGTTTTCTCAACAGATCTTTTCATTCTCTCCAATTAACCTCGTTAACGCAGAACCCCCGGTCCCGGGCCGAGCGATCAAACGGAAAATCCGTTAATTGCAAGTTAAGGTTCCTTGTAACCCAAGGTGTGCGGAGTACATCCGGGGTCTCGCTCTGCGCGGAGATAATAGGCGGGCGAGTCTTTGTGATGATTTATCAGGGATCCGGCACGTTCCCCGAATTACACGCGAGATCAGAGCCGCGCAGAGCTGTGCATCGGGAATAAATTAGAAAATGATTATTACTTCCACATAGCGAATCCCGACAATGAATTCTTAAAGCACAACGGCCAAGCGGCGACGTCGTTTGTAAGCGAATTGTCACATTCTAGAATATCCTCTATCCCTATTCTCACTGTTTATATAATAGAATAATATATACAGTAATATAACCCCCCAGCGCTGTATACAGTAATATAACCCCCCAGCGCTGTATACAGTAATATAACCCCCAGCGCTGTATACAGTAATATAACCCCCCAGCGCTGTATACAGTAATATAACCCCCCAGCGCTGTATACAGTAATATAACCCCAGCGCTGTATACAGTAATATAACCCCCCAGCGCTGTATACAGTAATATAACCCCCCAGCGCTGTATACAGTAATATAACCCCCCAGCGCTGTATACAGTAATATAACCCCCAGCGCTGTATACAGTAATATAACCCCCCAGCGCTGTATACAGTAATATAACCCCCCAGCGCTGTATACAGTAATATAACCCCCCAGCGCTGTATACAGTAATATAACCCCCCAGCGCTGTATACAGTAATATAACCCCCCAGCGCTGTATACAGTAATATAACCCACCCAGCGCTGTATACAGTAATATAACCCCCAGTGCTGTATACAGTAATATAACCCCCCAGCGCTGTATACAGTAATATAACCCCCCAGCGCTGTATACAGTAATATAACCCACCCAGCGCTGTATACAGTAATATAACCCCCCAGCACTGTATACAGTAATATAACCACCCCCAGCGCTGTATACAGTAATATAACCCCCAGCGCTGTATACAGTAATATACCCCCCAGCGCTGTATACAGTAATATAACCCCCCAGCACTGTATACAGTAATATAACCCCCAGCGCTGTATACAGTAATATAACCCCCAGCGCTGTATGCAGTAATATAACCCCCCAGCGCTGTATACAGTAATATAACCCCCAGCACTGTATACAGTAATATAACCCCCCAGCGCTGTATACAGTAATATAACCCCCCAGCACTGTATACAGTAATATAACCCCCAGCGCTGTATATAGTAATATAACCCCCCAGCGCTGTATACAGTAATATCACCCCCCAGCGCTGTATACAGTAATATAACCCCCAGCACTGTATACAGTAATATAACCCCCCAGCGCTGTATACAGTAATATAACCCCCAGCGCTGTATGCAGTAATATAACCCCCCCAGCGCTGTATACAGTAATATAACCCCCCAGCACTATATACAGTAATATAACCCCCCCAGCGCTGTATACAGTAATATAACCCCCCAGTGCTGTATACAGTAATATAACCCCCAGCGCTGTATACAGTAATATAACCCGCCGCCCTGTATACAGTAATATAACCCCTAGCACTGTATACAGTAATATAACCCCCAGCACTGTATACAGTAATATAACCCCCAGCGCTGTATACAGTAATATAACCCCCCAGCACTGTATACAGTAATATAACCCCCCAGCACTGTATACAGTAATATAACCCCCCAGCGCTGTATACAGTAATATAACCCCCCAGCGCTGTATACAGTAAAATAACCCCCAGCGCTGTATACAGTAATATAACCCCCAGCGCTGTATACAGTAATATAACCCCCAGCGCTGTATACAGTAATATAACCCCCAGCACTGTATGCAGTAATATAACCCCCAGCGCTGTATACAGTAATATAACCCCCAGCGCTGTATACAGTAATATAACCCCTCCCAGCGCTGTATACAGTAATATAACCCCCAGCGCTGTATACAGTAATATAACCCCCAGCGCTGTGAGAAATGAATGTAGTTCTGCGAGGGGCTGTGACTTTCCCCTTTAAGGAAGTTATTAATCAGGTGGCGCAGAACAAGCGGCTTCAATCGCGCCCCAAACCCCGTCCCGGCGGCAGCGTCACTTTAATTTGTCGCTTTCCCCCGTAGGTAGCGGCTGGATTCTTTCTGTTGAGATAAAGCTCTGTCACATTTTTGGTTTGCATAAGCCATCCATCCAGTGGAACAATTAGCCCCCTGCTGCTCGTTGAGAGGGGCTCGTGCCTGCGCAGCTGCTCCCATAGACTTGCATTAAATATTTCAAAGCAGATAAACCTGAACAAAACTCTTTCATCTTTTTCATCTCCATGAAGGGATTTCATGCCTTGAAACTGTAGCTGCGGCTTTGATTCGGACGTCCTCGCTTCTTTCTGAACGGGCCGCTCGTTGTTCCAGAACGCCGGCGTTTAATCTGCTCCAGAACCTCGTCTTTGGAACACGTCTGTGCCGTCTGCACCCACCCCGAGCTGTGCAGCCAGCTCGAGACTTCAAATAACATATCGGATGTGATATATCTCACAAAAATAACCTCTGCTTCTCCTAGAATTCCTAGAATTGTTGCATTGTCAACAATCTGTAAACATCGGAAGATCCTTTCCACTGAAACATGTTAAATTATCGTAAACAATGTGAAATAATTTTTTATTTTTTTTGTCTTTTCGTTATTTTTGTCTTTTTGTATCGTCAGCGATCAAAAAAAGATTTTTTTCTTCCAAAAATTCTTGTTACCAAACTTCATCCGAGTTCCGTTACTCAGAATACTTTTACAAACACATGAAATACTTGGAAACTAAATATATGTTTTTCACATTCAAATTGTAAAAATTTAATTATTAAAAAGGCAAGATTAGGGAATTATGTAGTATGTACAGAACGAAGAGGCATATAATAATAATAATAATAATCATATATATATATATATATAATATATGATATATAATAATATATATCTAATAATAATATATCTAATACATATAATAATATATAATAAGGAAATATTATAATAATATACAATAATATATATAATATATAATGTATAATAATATATACAATAATAATATATAATAATGATATATATAATAATATATATACAAGTCTGAGTGACAGCAAACAATTTTCAAAAATAAGTCATAAGAATTGTAATGTGGACCTCCCCCGATAATTAAAAAAAGCTAGTTATATGCTTGCAAATCATATTCCGTAATAAACGTGTAACAACATTCTGTATTCAATAAAAAATATATTTTATTTCACTTTATTTAATGTTATTTTCTATTATTATCATTGTTATTAATATTATTCTTATTTATTATTTTGTAATCATGTATTTAATTTTTATTCTATTAAATTCTATTATTTTATGTAACATTGTACGAATTGGGCTTATATTATAAAATAAGCAACATATATTTGTTTCTTTTCTACACCAAAACCTGCTGATTTTCTGTGTGTAAGTAAAGCTCAGAATGGTCGTCGGGAGGCACCTGTCCGGATAAATGTCAAATTCCTCTCCCGTTTATCCATATGGCGGTGACAAGGTGCGCCAGCTGGGGAGAGGCTCGCATTCTGCTCCCTTCTCCCATCGACGACACGCGGAATTATCCCCTCCATTAGCATGACAGAAATCCGTCGCTGGAAACCGACAGACTGAATTACCGTCTGAAGCTCCAGCGACGTTCTCGGAATCCACGGCCACCGCGCTGCCCCCCGAATCCAGGCCTTGAGACGGGGTTTGGGGCAGTTTAGGGGTATTTGGGAGGTCTCCCTGGGGACATTATGGAAATACTGCCGGCTGATACTTAGTGTTGATGACCGATATAAGAGAAGCCTCTGAGAACTTTACTACAAAGATATCACAATATTCCTATAGAGAAAAGATAGCGGAAGAGGATGGAATCTAACACTAAAGGCTGAGGTGGAACGGAAGGGAGTTTTACTTTACTGAGAGGGTGGTTGATAAGTGGAACAGCCTCCCAGCAGAAGTGGTAGAGGGTAATACAGTGAGGGGATTAAACATGCATGGGATAGACATCCGGCTCCTGAATCTAAGACGAGACCAACGACTGATTAAGGTTTGAGTCTTTAGAGCAGGCGACTAGATGGGCGACTAGACGGGGGCCGGATGGGTCTTTTATCCCATGCCTGTTTAAACACCCTCACTGTATTAATCACTTCTGCTGGGAGGCTGTTCCACTTATCTACCACCCTCTCAGTAAAGTAAAATTCTCACACATCCTCGCTAATCAAACGGTTAATAATATCTGACATAGATATTTGCTGCAGAGGACACTCTATAACAATCTGTACGTGTTACCGGCGGGTTATTTTTCCTCCTCGTCCCTGCAGTTGTATCTTTATTTAACTGGATAGGCAGTTAGGAACCGGAGCTCCCCCGGGGACTGTTAATCCTGGCGTTTTTCCGCCCCGCCGTTCGGTTCCCGCCGGCTGGTGTCCGCACTGGATTAGGTAACAAAGCAGGGAGGCGGAAAAAAAAAGAAATCCAGCAGAAAGAGGCCGACAAAACCACACGTAACCCAACAACCCCGGTTACAGAGCGGGGGGCAGGCGGGGAAGCAGCAGATGTACTTCCTGCGGTTTACTCGTGTCATATGAAGGACGCATTATCGGAACATCTGTATTGTTCATATGGAGAGGTGTCTCGGCCGCGGGGACATCTGATTCGCCTGCGCTTAGAATAGAACGTGGCCGACCCCGCAAAATAAATAAATAAACAAATAAATAAATAAACGACTTAAAAAACCCCGAAATCCTTTCTGCCCCTGCTTATGGCATCTAGAGCTTTACATCATTCCGGTCGGGCAATTAAATGGAACGTCTTAGCACACTGTCCGGCATAATGTTGCACTATATTCGTAAATAGATTATTCAGAATGGATTCGATATTTAAAGTGACTAGATTAAGGTCAGAAGTCGGTCTCGATTTTATGGCCAATGCCCCGGGTAGATGCCCCACTGTCTGATCTCCCTTAACTGGCCCGGGGAGGTAGGTCTGGCCTGTTGGGTGCCTCGAATTATCTGACATATTGTAGGGGGTCAGTATTCAGCTAACTGACAGAACCTCTGAGACAATCCTTCCAACCTCTAGGTTTTACTCCACCTGACTCCCTCTACTCCCTATCTATCCCTTTTACCAACTCCTGCTCTCCTCTGCCCCCTAATGACTCCCATAGGCTTAACAGGGAACCTCCGACAGTTTGCCTGCCAGAGCTCCCCTCTATAGGAGGCAGGGGGGGGTGGCTAATATAATGGGTGTGGGTAAATATGCATATGGGAAGGAATAGCCTCACACAGACTCTTGGAAGTTGGAATGCAGTACACGAGAAGGAAGAATGCTGGGCGAGGTAGAGGTGTGATCTGCGAGAGATTGAGGCGTGCGAGAGAGTGAGGTGTGTGAGAGAGTGAGGAATGATGTGTGAGAGAGTGAGGCGTGCAAGAGAGAGAGTGAGGCATATTGTGTGAGAGAGTGAGCCATGATTAATACATGAGTAGTGTAAGTGTGTTTTAGAGTGAATGTGTTAGTATGTGTATGTGTGCGAGTGTGTGTAAATGTGTGCGCTAGTATGTAAGTTAGTTACTTGCCGGGGAGGGGTAGGAGGAACTCAGATGTACCTTCTTCCATTGCCAAAAGGTGCCAGCCCTTCCCTGCTTGAAAGTGTCAGTGAGCAGGCAGAACCTCGGTGTGGAGTGGGCTCAATGTTGGTGAGGAATGAGTATGACCTCCGTATCAGTTGGGCATACTGACATAGAGTCCTAGGGGGTCAGCTGTGATTTCTGGTGAATCTGGACGGAGGAGGAAGGTGGCTCCTTCGGAGTAACCCGGACCA
Organism: Spea hammondii; assembly: GCA_029215755.1. Classification (NCBI taxonomy): domain Eukaryota; kingdom Metazoa; phylum Chordata; class Amphibia; order Anura; family Pelobatidae; genus Spea; species Spea hammondii. The sequence continues at coordinate 3,898,961 of JARDYJ010000002.1, forward strand.
GAAGCCGACTACGGGTGACATACGGTACCTGGCCAATTTAAGACCAGGTGACACAAAACGACGCATGAACGTCCGCCGTCTGGGGCCACCCGGCCACACGTTACGTTCTCATGCATTGTGCACCTGGACCCCAAGTATAGGGCGCTGTCGGCATCAGCCCACCGTTCAGCTGGCAGATGGCTAGTCCGGGCTCACCACGACATGTTCACCCGGATCCCACTCGGAGTGACGCAAGCTGGGCTCCCGATGAACATTAAGCCCAAACCTTGCTTGTTTGTAACAATGTAGCCGCCGTATCAGCGTAACATCTGATTACTCAGTCCTTTTAAAACATTAAACACCAGAATTCTGGAATCGGCCGATTTGATCTCTTTCAGCAATCGCCGCGGCGGCTGGGATTCATTTTCTGCCTCCTTTTATCTGCCGCCGTTAATAATTATTGCTCTGTCCTTGCCAGGATTGTTTGGAGATGACCTTTCAGTGGTAGGGAAATAAATTAAGATAAATTTAGAACAATCCAGCAATGTTTCTCCGCTGAACGACCTAATGAATGTTTCAGTAGCTGCGAAACCCACTAGGGGAGCAAAAATATAATCTTTTCATATTTATTATCAATCAGAATTCACCTTATTTGCATCACGATCACCATAACTCATAATTTGCATCCCCCCAAAAAAAAGAAGCTTAAATTTCACGTGTATCTCGCAGTTTTCTACACGTGAGTTAAAGCAGAGTGCGCACGATCCGGCACAATCGCAGCTAAGTGCGAATTTATTGCTTTTTATATCGTCGATTTTTATTAATTTTGCTGATTTTTTTTTTTTTAAATTGATGAAAAAAACGAATTATAATTTTCTGCTCGGTTGCCGCTTGATTGCTGCTTTTCACGGCAAGAAAAAAAAAAAATCCTTGATTTTTCTCCACTTGTAATATTTGTATCGAGTAAAAAAAAACGTATGGAATGTCGGAAGTTGGATACAGAAACGTGTTTTTTTTTTTAGCGGCTGGGAATTATATATGCACATTTTTAATTTATTTAACAATAAAAGTGTTTTGCTGCTTGCGATTTTCTTTCTGTTCCCGAGGCGCGAGAACAATTCGTTAACGTGAAGCCATTAGCGTGCCGGCTTGACAGTTCGGATAAATATATAACCTGTTTGCTGAATAGAGCTCGCTGCACTTTTTGGTGACCTTTTTGATGTAAAAATTCTCTTTTTTTGGAGCCCTTTAACTCCAACGACTGGAGAACGGCGTCCTACTGAAGGAGCCACGTTGGTGAGATTGCTGCAGAACGGCTGCTATAAAGTTGTCTCTTCTACCGGGGGGAAGGGGCCAGGGATTAAAATGGGCTCTGCCACTTTAAGGCCATGTGCTGCCCATGCTCTTGTGATTTTTTTCATGCATGAAGCTAGGGGCAACAAACTGAAGGGCATGCTCTGCCTTACGAGCAGCTGTAAGTGCGTCTAAAGTGCCCGAAGTGCCCAATGGCCAGTCTGCATCTGTCACGCACTGCTTTTTGTAGAAATATAAAATAACTGATGCGTTAGAGGTATACTATGTATCGCTAAAACAATTTGCATTAAGAGTCCTCCCCATTAAGTTGTTCCGCCTGTTTTGGTGGATGCTGATTGGCTCCCGTAGCTTGTGGGTGGAGAATGAAACAAACCATGGCCTCTATAGCGACCTTATAAAAAAAAAATCGCCTATTTTATGATCGGTGTGACAGGGCCAGGCTAGCTGGCTCATGTGTCATATGAAGTTTAGCCGGGTCACGGAGCGCTTTTGTGTCCGGTTCCGTATACCGTGACCCGGTAATATATTATATTGTGTTTATTGTGTATTCGGCCCAGAGACTGATGTGGATTCAGCCCCAGCCTTCAAAGAGACGATCCTATAATCTGGCTGGGGCTCTTAATCAGCCAGCACAGCCCTGTCTGCCCAGACGGCCCCCGCACTACAGGGGGGATAACACAGGTGGGGGAACCCATTGTATTCTGTAATCCCCTCACCTGATACATCCCCTGTATACTGATGGGATTTGTGATGGGATGGGAGTGATGGGATTGGGGGTTGGGTTCGGTACACATTGCATTGAGGTTGTATAAAGTTCTGTGTGTTTGTAATAAAGAGAGTTCTTCTTGGTTTACTACGAATGGTGGTCTGGATGATCCGTGGATAGCTGAGTGCGATCCGTATGAGGGACTGACTGGTGATTCCTCAGCCCTCAAACAGGGGGACCCAGCCTTGGGTACGGTGACCCTGTAACAATCGGCACAGATGATATTTTATCGCTGGGAACCCCATTCAGTGAACTTTTCTACTTGAAAAATTATCCCAATAATGCGAGTGACTCTGGAGAAGGCTCTCCGTGCTCCAGAATGAAGATTTGGCAGGTGCTCCAAACACCACCGACATCTGGAACACAAAGCAATTAGATGGATCGAGCGCGCTCACCTCCGTCGCTGATACATTATTTATCCACGTGGCGCGGTATCCACGTTTCTGGTCCTTAGCGGGACCTTCGCCAGGATTAATGAATGCGTGTAAAGGTTACGTGGGGGATTAAGCTGAGGATAGAACGCCGCGTTATTAACCGCTCTTAGACGTGCCTGGATTTACTTTTTTTTGTGGAATATTAATATAGTGAGGAATGGTTTGATTGCAACAGCTTTTCATGGCTTTAAAACGCATGAACACAATTTAAAATTATTTTTCTGTTGATTATTTGGGGGATTTTTCTTCCCCAATTTATGAGAATTATAAGTATAATTAGATTTTTGAGGGCAAAAGGTTTCTTTACATACAGGCGTCACACGAGTCAATGTTAACAATATGTTTCTGGTTATGTTTATGTTTTTTGCAATATCTGTGAACTTCCCAGGGCCAGCCCCCGCAGAGCCTTCATCTCCTGCTCCTTGTAGGAGGGGTTGAAGAGGGGGTGTGGTCACATCTAGAGTAAGGGCTAGCCATTAAATAAGATGGTGGCAGTCATGCATAGGGGCACCGGAATAACACACTTATATTATATATATATATACAATGTAAGTGTTTTTGTTAAAGGTGCATAAAAATGGCTCCCAATTTTGCTTAATATTGAAAACATGGTTTTCCGCTGGAAGTCTAATCCAGGTATCTCCTACCCTTGCTGTAAAGTAGAATATTCTCGCTCTACCCGTTAGTTCTCCTCTTTGTATTAAAATTGCTTCTCTCTCAGGCTTTATTTAATCCCTTGATGTATGTAAAGGTTTTCATCATATCTCCCCACTTCCGTCTCTCTTCCAGGGTGTACATATTACGCTTCCTTTGAAGTGCGCCATGTCTTTCGTTGGCTAGTTGCTTTCCTCCTCTTCAGAAGGAATCCATTACACCTGAAGAAATATCATCTGAAGAAGAGACCTTTGAGGTCTTGAAAACTGATGAGACTCTAGATCTATGAATGTTGGTCCCCTCACTTCTTTTTAGATTCTTGAGAATAAACCAAGAGCTGTGATAACCCCCCCAGCGCTGTATACAGTAATATAACCCCCAGCGCTGTATACAGTAATATAACCCCCAGCGCTATATACAGTAATATAACCCCCCAGCGCTGTATACAGTAATATAACCCCCCAGCGCTGTATACAGTAATATAACCCCCCAGCGCTGTATACAGTAATATAACCCCCAGCGCTGTATACAGTAATATAACCCCCAGCGCTGTATACACTAATATAACCCCCAGCGCTGTATACAGTAATATAACCCCAGCACTGTATACAGTAATATAACCCCCAGCACTGTATACAGTAATATAACCCCCCAGAGCTGTATACAGTAATATAACCCCCAGCGCTGTATACAGTAATATACCCCCAGCGCTGTATACAGTAATATAACCCCCCAGCGCTGTATACAGTAATATAACCCCCAGCGCTGTATACAGTAATATACCCCCAGCGCTGTATACAGTAAAATAATCCCCCAGCGCTGTATACAGTAATATAACCCCCAGCACTGTATACAGTAATATAACCCCCAGCACTGTATACAGTAATATAACCCCCAGCACTGTATACAGTAATATAACCCCCCAGAGCTGTATACAGTAATATAACCCCCAGTGCTGTATACAGTAATATAACCCCCCAGCGCTGTATACAGTAATATAACCCCCAGCACTGTATACAGTAATATAACCCTCCAGCGCTGTATGCAGTAATATAACCCCCCAACGCTGTATACAGTAATATAACCCCCCAGCGCTGTATACAGTAATATAACCCCACAGCGCTGTATACAGTAATATAACCCCCCAGCGCTGTATACAGTAATATAACCCCCAGCGCTGTATACAGTAATATAACCCCCCACCACTGTATACAGTAATATAACCCCCAGCGCTGTATACAGTAATATAACCCCCCACCGCTGTATACAGTAATATAACCCCCAGCGCTGTATACAGTAATATAACCCCCCAGGGCTGTATACAGTAATATAACCCCCAGCGCTGTATACAGTAATATAACCCCCCAGCGCTGTATACAGTAATATAACCCCCAGCGCTGTATACAGTAATACCCCCCACCGCTGTATACAGTAATATAACCCCCCAGCGCTGTATACAGTAATATAACCCCCCAGCGCTGTATACAGTAATATAACCCCCCAGCGCTGTATACAGTAATATAACTCCCCAGCTCTGTATACAGTAATATAACCCCCAGCACTGTATACAGTAATAACCCCTCCAGCAAAAACCTGATTTTATCTGATTTTGTTCCTTTTATCTGCAGACCTGGTCAGTTATGTGATGTATTGGATGATTTTCCATCCTCAAACATGTATATACCGTTGTGTGTTTATCTATATATGTATATTTGTATGCATGTAAGTGTGGATGTGTGCTTGTGTGCGCGTGTGTGTGAGCATGGATGTGTAAGTGGGGTGAGATGGAGTGTGTGTTAGTGAGTATGAGTAAGTGTGTGTAATTTGTGTGTTTACATATGTTTTATGTTGGAAGGAGGGGGCAAAGAAGAAAATGTGAAGCTGTTACTCCCCTGATTACGGGGCAAAAACTACAACTGGGGTAAAAAAAAGAAATCAGAGCAATATTTCCAAAAACAGCTGGGAGATCTCATTTACAGAAACGGAACAGAAAAACATTTTGGCTTTTTTATATTTGTAAACCTGTCTTACTATATTATCAGATACGATGAAATCAAATCATACGTAAATATAAAAAACAAACACATTACAGATTGATTTGGGCTTCAGTCCCATGAGTGCCGAAGTAAGCAAAGCCTAACACTGTCCTACATCCAAAGGGTTAAAATATTACAATCCACACCGACGCAAATTCCCATTAAATAATTTATTTTACAAGATTTTTGATAGAAACAAAAAATGTCACTCCTTGTAATTAGAAGCAGAATCCTGAGTTTGGCCTAAAGAGATATTTAATTCAACTGTGAAATGAATCCCGAACACAAAAATAAAGATATAATGTAAATTTCCATTCCGAGTGACGTTTGCGCATGTTGCTAACATCACCTTGATTACGAAGCCGAATACAGCAGACCGGTCACCTGTCTCACCCTAGGGCTCGGTTTTCATTAATTAGACGACGTTTCTGCCGGAACGGATTTGATGCTAATTATTCCATCAAATCCTGTTTTTCTTTTTGCTTTTTTAAATTTTTTTATTTGTATCTATTATTAATGCAGCGTGTTTCATATAGACAAACGGGGAGGAATTACAGAAACAGCAAAAATGTTTGCATCCAATCATTTAGAGGAACGGTCCAGTTCCCAGTTATATATCCATAGCTGGGAACTTTATGGCTTCGCCCTCCCCCCACACACATGCGGGATGCGGGCAGGAAGTCCCGCTGATGTCAGTGGGCGGTCTCACTGATGTCATGGGTGGCCCCTGTGACCTCAGTGGTGGGTGGTCCGGGAGGTCAAGGGACACTGTGCTGTTTAAGGAAGCACTCATAAGCAACTTCCTGTCCTGAAGTTCTCTTCCTCCCCCTTGCTTAAGACTGCCTGAACCAATCAGCATCAATCAGCAACTTAACAATAGGGGGGAGATAACTTAATGGAGGGAGGAATAATCTTGCGGATCCTAAGAATAGGAAGTTAAGAAGGCCGCAGCATACATATAAGGGAGGGGGGTTCTTCCAGATCCCGGCGACCGGAGAAAGCCAAGCCTGTCCACCCTTGGACATCATCGGCCTGGCAATTGACGTCATCGACCCTGCCCACAGACGCTATCAGTGGCCCCCGAAGAGTGAGGTCTCGGGGTACTTGGACAGCTATGCACAGGGCCCCGGCGAAGACTAAAACTCTTACACCCCAAAGGAGCATCGCCCGCTTCCGTCTGTCCTGTGATTTTAGAGGCAAGTAAAATAAACCAGTGAAAAGACTTAAAAAACCTGATTTATATCCCAAAACCGAGTCTCAAAAATACCTTTATTGTAGTCTTATATCGATTGAAAGAACTAGCACAAAATGCTGTTTTTTTTTCCAGCTTCCATTGTTATTCTGCTGCTAATGATATACAGAATGACCGCGACGGCAGCACATTCGGCATAAGAGATTTACGACCAAAGATCCCCACGCCGGGTTTAATGCCTCTGCCACATTGTAAGACGCCGTTACCATTAAGGCATCCGGATATTTATGACGAGATTCCAACACCCGAGGGGTGAAATATGTCACAGATCAAAAACGCTCAGGTTATGCATAAAGGTTATTCTGGTAGGAAGTTTGAAAAGTGGCCTTATCACCATAGCAACCAATTCACAGGTCCAGTGAGCAGGAAGATTCTGTTGGTTGCTCATAACTTTTGCATCACTTTTTACACATAAGATATCCCTAGGATTGTCACCTTCTGCCGGGACGTTTCCTGGACACTCTTTGTGAGGTTCCATGGGGCTGGTGGTGACAACTAAAGTGTTTGGTTTAGCAGAGAGAAAGGAGAGGGGAGAAATGATAAGAAAGAAGAGAAGATTTAAAAGAGACAAAGAAGACGAGAAAGAAGACAGAAGGAAAAGAGTGAAAAGGGAGAGAGAAGAGAGGAAGGAAAGAGAAAGGACTGGAGTGAAAAGATAAGAGACAGAGAGGAGAACAAAAGAAGAGAACGTAAAGGAAAGAGATGAAAAAGAAGAGGAGACAGAAAGGAGAAGAAAAACAGAGGGGGGGGAGAGAGAGAGAGAGAGAGAGAAGAATATTGTACTGAGATTGGACAGATCACGAGATAGAAAAAAGACAAGGAGGAGCAAACAGAAAAGCAGTGAGGAGAAAATAGTGAAAAGATAATGAGAGAAAGAATAGAGAAAGAAAGGAGAGAGCAGAGAAAAAAGAGTAAATAAAGAGATAAGAAAAGAGATTAAGAAGTGGGAAAGAGATAGAGAAAGGAGAGAGAAGAGAGACAGAATGTGCCAATCCATCGGAAGGAGCATACACTCAACATCGTTGACTTCAATTACGCTGTTTCCATGAAATTAATTTACCAAGACTGCTCATAGCTCGCGCTTTTCATTTTAAAATTCAGTTTATTTGTTGCCTGAACCAATCAGCAGCAATCAGCAACTTAACATTAGCGGAGAGATAACTGAATGGGGAGGAATAATCATACAAAACCTGAGAACACAAATGGGGGGTTTCTAAAACATGCATATTGCTATTTTTAACCTATAAACACTATTACATGGGAGTTAATTCAATTGTAACACCAGATGTATCAATCGGAGGAACTGTTAACTTGTTTCAATTTCATTGATACATCTGGTGTTACAGTCTTTGTACAGAAATATGAGTCTTTTCATTAAAATAAAAATAATACTTATTATTTTCCGCCGAGTTCTGGAAAATCAGGGTTCTGCCATACCGTCCCTTAAAATCCTCCCCCACCTTCCTTCCAGAGACTTACGGGTTCCGGGGCCGTCACAGATATATCATTATTCCAAATAAGTTTCAGCGAGGTCATAAAACCAGCGCTTTGATTTATTCTGCTCTTTAACCATAGAATTCCGCAGCGCTCAGCGATACGCGTCAATCAGCGTTTTATATATCATCCGTCAGTCGATAAAAAGAGCGAAATATTGGTCAATAACCATAAAACCGTTTTTTTTTTTACTGACTTTGCCTGAAAGCTAAAGATTTAAAGGGCTAATTATTTGCATTGGAACTCCCCGGCACGTTCCGTTATTAGAGCTCCTTCCTGCTGGATGAGCGACAGATTCTCGTTCCCTCGGCTGATATATTTCTCACAACCCTCAGAAAAAAATGGGAAAAGCCGTTAAGCTAAAAATTAAAAACCACGCCGGCGAGGATCTGAAACAAACGGCGAGGGGAAAAAATAGCCATTTACCAAAATTGGCCGGTTTATCGATGGAAGTTCCCCGCTTTCTCTTTTCTGTGTATGCCGAGAGGAGCCACGAGATGTCCTGGCCGTCTGTCTATCCGTCCGCCGAACGGTCCCCTTTTATTCTAAAAGCACGTTATATTTCAAAGCAACCCTTTTTTTGCTTTAAATTCCATTAAAAGGTATTTTTGTTAATCACTGGCATTATGGACCTGGATTTCATTTCAAAAGTCAGGTCAGATTATTGTTGTTCATGATTTACATCCCCTGATGTCGCTCTTTGGTACCCAAAACCCTTGTGCCCCCCTTTCCTCCCCCGATGCCCCTCTTTCCTCACCTGATGCCCCCCCTTTCCTCCCCCGATGCCCCTCTTTCCTCCCCTGAGGCCCCTATCTCCTTCTCCGATGCCCCTTTTTCCCTAATCTGATGCCCCCTCTCCTCCCCTCCCCTGATGCCCCCTCTCCTCCCCTCCCCTGATGCCCCCTCTCCTTCCCCAATACCCCTCTTTGCTAATCTGATGCCCCCTCTCCTCCCCTGATGCCCCCTCTCCTTCCCCAATACCCCTCTTTCCTAATCTGATGCCCCCTCTCCTCCCCTGATGCCCCCTCTCCTTCCTCAATACCCCTCTTTCCTAATCTGATGCCCCCTCTCCTCCCCTGATGCCTCCTCTCCTTCCCCCGATACCCCTCTTTGCAAGAGCTCAGAATGTTTTCTGGCTATGAAGGTATCACAAAGTTCTGAAAAGTGAGTCCAATGAGAGCTTTTTCATTTCCAAATATATATATGTGTAAAAGTCCGGGGTTCCAGCAGCCGCTGTGATGTCATCAAACTCCAGATGATGAAACTTCCTCTTTAAAGCTCATGGGATAACGACGTATCCAATGGAATTCCTCTTTCATTTTTTTAAGGTTTGGGGATTTCCCCCCTTCATTTAAATCCATTAAATGCTTTCCGTGGCCCTAATGAGAGCCTGAGGACCTGGAAACCTCATTGCAAGCATTGGACGGGGCAGTGGGAGGAGCATGGGGGAGGCGGGGCAGAGAGGGGGGGCCGTCTTGGTACTGGGCCCTAAGATTTGCCATGAGGACTCCTGACTACACATTTCAAAAAACCACAGCCACGAGATTCTTCTACGAATCAAATACAATCATTTCCGCGTCACGAAAAGCAAGCATTTTGTGCCGTAATTGGTACATTTATTTCAGGAATAGCTTTTAATTGTCAATCGATGGATTTTTTTAATATTTAATGGCAAGACGGAGAGTATCTGAATAAATCCACCGTCAACAGCGGCCGGAATGAGGTCCGACGCATTCGCACGGAATGTTTTTTCTGACTCGTAAAAAAACAGCTGTTTTCCTTGAAATTATTATTAAAAAAAAAACTACTTAATTCTCTCTCATATTTTGGTGGGATCGATACGGACATTAAAACGACTCGGCACCAGATTCCTCCACATCGGGTTAAAAAAAAAATATCTATTATTTGCTGTTCCAGTTTCTGAGTCTGAAATCCTGGACGTGAAATATTTTTGAGTATTAAGTTTGGAATAAAAAAAAAAAATATTCAAAAAGTGAGAATTTTAATTTATTTTGTATGTAAGTGTAGATTATATAACAAATTCATTTAACCACTTCTTAGCCGCTCAGATCCTTTCTTTATTCAGCCAAAAGCCATATTCTTATCTGGGGTTCGGGGTTAACCAGAATTTTTACCCAAAACACTTCTAAAATATCCACCATAAAATAGCACTTTTTCCAAATAACCCTTTATTGTCACATTCGCACCGAAATAACAGATAACAAAGAACCTAAAGTTATAGCTATTTAGTACATAATATCTGTATAACAGAAAGTCATGGAAAATAGTAATTTCATTTTTAAAAAAATTCTTGCAATGGAAAGAAAATTATATTTTTTATGTAGATAATTCTTGCCATTTTGAGGTTCTTGTAGATTTTGTTCATCTAGTACTTTGGATGAACACTCAAGCACATATGATGTCATGGCCAGGTGTCGCCGTGATGTCAAATTACGGTCCGCCCACACTACGCGTGCAATTCTGTGATGTCATAACTCCCCTTCTCCACACCGGTTTTTGGAGGTTTGAGGGGGGGGGGATTTAGTGTTTCTCTATGAAAATAAGAAATATTTCTAAGCCTTGATTATGAAATAATATTTGGGGGGAGGTCCCATCGAGCGAGATAAAATGCGAGCCGTCGCTCTCACGTGGGGTAGTTGTGATTTATGGTCCTTTTTGTAGTTATTTTTTTATTTCACGGAGCCGTCTGTCTAACTTCACGTTATCACGAGATCTCGTAGCGCGTTTACAACAATAACTCGATGCCGAGCGTCGCAACAAAAGGAGACGGCCCTTTGGCTGCAACGTGATCGCTTCGTACAGAAAGCATGAAATGTCAGATTTACATTGTGTAAAACGCGCTGAACCGACACAAATATGATGTAAAAATGTATAGAATACAGAGAGGGGATTTAACCATGCGTGGGATAGACATACGGCTCCTGAATCTAAGAATCTACTTTACAGAGGGGGTTGTAGATAAGTGGAACAGCCTCCCAGCAGAAGTGGTAGAGGGTAATACAGTGAGGGTATTAAACATGCATGGGATAGACATACGGCTCCTGAATCCAAGACGAGAATAATTGGAAAGTAAATAATGCATGATTCAGCTTTTTGGTGATTTTAGACTTGCGCGAATGGACCGAAAACGATTTGGAGACATTTTTGGTTCCATTTATGGACACAGAATCCCGTTTCCAGGACTTTCTTCGTCCGCGAATCCGCCTTCATTATCCTGGCCTCTCGGAGCTCTTCCGCAAAAGGGCGGGGCCACACAGACAGCCTCTCTCCCATTGCTCCAATCGGGGGGGGCGAGGGTGTGCCACGAGGCTCCGCCCTTTTACGGAAGCGGAGATGAGGGAAAGGAGACGGGACAAGGAAGCGGTTGATGGAGAAGGTAGAGAGACAATGACAGAGAGTGTGTGAGCGTCAATGGGTGTGAGCGCATAAGAGGGTAAGCCTGTGAGAGTGTGAGTGTGTAAGAGAGTGTGAGCGTGTGAGAGTGTGAGCGTGAGAGAGATTGTGTGAGAACGTGCGTAAGTATGAGTGAGAGTGAAAAAAAACTAACGAAGTGCAAATGAAAATTCGGAGCTCTCTGCTTCTTTTTCCTTTGGGTCTCTCCTCGTTTTCAGGCGTTTTCAGGCATTTTTGTTAATATGGGAAGGCCTGACTCTATTGCTTATACCTCTTTACTTGGAATTCTTCTGTTCGTGCCGCAGATCACACGCACCGTCGTCGGTGACGTCTCGCACACCTGAGCAGATGGCAGCGGAGCGTTTCACATTAGAGCGTCTCCGCTGCATAAATCATCCACCAGCGGGAAGAAATGCTTAAAAATACACCTGCGAGCGTTACCGGCCGATCAAATCAAATAAAAACCTGCAATTCAGTGTCACATAAGATCCACGCCATCTGTGCCCTTTTTCCTGCTGCTGGATGGCCTCCTAAATCAGTCGTCGGTCTCGTCTTAGATTCAGGAGCCGTATGCCTGTCCCATGCATGTTTAATACCCTCACTGTATTACCCTCTACCACTTCTGCTAGGAGGCTGTTCAACTTATCCACCACCCTCTCAGGGAAATGTCCGACTCTTCTGCCACTTCCTGGTTGACACACAATGTAACGTATTGGACCGTAGATTCTGGACTCAGGGTCTGAGAGGTTAATAGACGAAGATGTTACAGACAGACAGGAGCAACAGTAAAATTGATTGGATTTTAGATCCCTGACACAATGTTACAAACGCTCGCTGTTAAATAATCTTATTGGGACAGAGAGAGGAAGATGAAGGATATGAGCCTCATAGGATCTGCCCGGAGATCGGGGGGGGGGGGATACAGGAACCCACCGGGGGTGTTGTAAATTTGATAATTTGATGCTTCTGTTGCTATGTTCCCGGACATGCACGCCTTTTCTGTTTTCTCAATTAGTCATCAACTGGGGCAGTAAATACGGGTCCGGGGGGCAGAGGTATTCTGCAAGCTGCCGGAGCCCCTCTCTGTGCACATCTCAGAAAACGTCATGCAGGAAATCAGTGGTTTTATATGTGTTTTATATATATATATATATATATATATGTGTGTAATATATGTGTTATATATATATATATATATGTTATATTTGTGTGTTATTTATACATATATGTGTTATATATGCTGTGACAGGCCTCCCTTTTCCTTGGGATTTTTGTGAAGGATCTTGGCTGTAACCACAGTCTTCTAGGGTAAATGAAGTCCAGGACACATCCAGCTCAGCTTCAATGTTTATTTAAAAGGAATAAACAGCAGCAGTTGTAAGCAGAATAACAGTCTTTGCTTAGGACAAAACGGGTCACAAGTTACCATCAATATGGCTTTGCAGAGAGAAAACCACCCCTCAGTTCATCAGCTCTCCTAGCTGGCATAACAGTGGCCTCCCCCTCTGAATCAGGCTCAAACCCTTTAACCTTCTGCCTGCTAATTAATCAGCCACAGGTGAGCTGTTACTTAGTCCACACCTGTGGAGCTCCTATCCAGAATGCAGGCTCTGGACTGGATCAAAACAGCAATTAGTGCTGTTGGAGCACTGGCCCACCCTGCTCTTCCAGGTGCTCCGCCCCAGGGACCCTTACCAGGTTTTGCAAACTGACAGTAGTGCAGTTTGTAAACAAACAACATATTTCCCTGGGACATATTTTAAAGCAGGCTACTATTGACCAAGGCTGGTCTAATATACCTGCCATCTATCACTTTACCACACCTTTTGTCACAATGCGTTATATATGCGTTATGTGTTATATATATGCGTTGTGTTATATATATGTGTGTTTTATATATATATATATATATGTGTTATAACACATATATATAACACATATATAACACACATATAGAACACATATATAACATATATATTATGTGTTATATGTGGATATATAATGGAGCAAAAAAAAACAAGGCATCAGTCGTGCACAAAAATCAGACTAAAATGGGCCGGTAATTGCAAGGCAGCTTTAAATGGCTGACCAGCGCACCAAGAAGCCCCGGGGCCCCCTACGGTCTGGGAAATGGGGAGAAAGGAAGGTGGAAAATAGCGCTTTCCGCAAAAAAAGTCTTGTAGCCGTTCTGCCGACGGCGTGAATGAATAACATGCGATAAACGACGCCTGATCCCCGGCTGGGAGGAGTGATGGGGATGCAGGGAGATCCCGGGGCTTTCATTTAACATATTATTGTATCCAGTTCCCAGCCAATGGCCCAGAGCTGCCGGCCGGCGGCGAGAATTCTCCTATCGCGCTACAACAAAACCTCCTTCCGTCTCCGGGGGGGATGAGGGGTCTCTAAAACCAAGCCTGCCGTTACAAGCCTTTTTTAATGGGGGTCCGGCAAACCCTGTAAACCCTTTTATTCACGAATCATTTGTATCATTTTTCTGGTACAGTAGCTTCTTAAAACCTCGTCTTCTGTTGCGTTTCCAACAGCGATGGCCCGACGGGTCCGCGTGATCCTGGCCCCTATCGGACAGGTCTGTATGGCGAAGCCTCTAACGGCCACTAAAATAAGTTTTTTATGTCATCTTATCCCACTTGGTTCCCTTTTCCAAACTAGTGTTCTATCGTCTCGCACTCAGGATAGAATTTTTTTTTGTGAATTTTGTTTTTCTGGAAACGTACATTTTTGGCGTTGCTAGAAAAATCTTTCCGGGTCCTGGTGGTTTATCTCGGCTCCGAAAACGATTAGAAAAAAACAAACAAACTGCGATTCCTCGTGGCGAGACCTCAGAATCCCCCCCCCCCGCGCGACGCACGGACCCGCTGGAAGTGTCATAGAGACACCACGAGTTTTGGAAATCGTTGATCCGCGAGCGCAGCCTAGAATATCAATTCTGCCTCCCGCTCCACGTTCTGGGAGACGGAACAGATGCCATCTTCTTCCAGCTCCCTCTCGGGGATAAAATAAAATATTGAAACAGAAAAAGAAGAGGAAAACGACGTTTCCGTCAGGTTTAACCACAATCCGGGAAGGGTTTGCGAGGGCGGCAGGGAATTGGCAGAACGCGTCGGGTTTATCGCTCGCTGGGAAGTATTGATAAGAGGCAGGATTGAAGTTGGCACAAGAGTCACTCGACGGTACGAGAGGCAGCAGCTGCCGGTACAATGGACTTCAGCTCGGCCAACGCGACTCGTACAACAGATTGAACTCTAAAGAGCGCTAAAGAGGAGAGCTGGCGAAAGGTCGAGAGGGAGAGAGAGAGAGAAACCCTACTAGACAAACACCCCGACTCCTTATCATACTGCCTACGGGGAATAGAATGGCTCAGTCTTAATCACCCAGTCAGACTCTCTGACTAATGAACGTTTATATCTAATATTCTCCAAGTTCCCCCTATAGAATGGGATATGAAATGGAAACTCCGAAGCTCCGTGTTTCAGAATTCTCTTGGCAGTTTCTCCAAAATTCCAGTTTTTACGGTTCGCTCGCGCCTGTTACACGGGATCAGAACGAATTAAAACGTCGATTTCCTTAAACCCCCCTTTTACTGCCTGTGTAAACGCAGAGATTTGGGCTCGTATTAGGTAATTACAGACATCGTGCGCCGCGGCAACGAGGGATAAACATTCAGTTTTTATTCGAGGACAAACGAGGAGGAAATGACTTCTGTGTTGACTTAGTAGATGATGCGTTGTGTGAAAGAGAAAACGTGCGCGATAAATCCCTCCAAATACCCCCCTGCAGCTGAACAAACCTTGGACCATTTGGTGCGCTAAACCCCCGAACGGGGAAAATATTACTCATCCAGAGCCCGCGGTGTAACACTCGCTTAACCCTTTCAGCCACACACGCATATACAGTCTTGGGAACTGTCAGGGTTTTTACCCCAGTCTCGGGGTGAATGGGCAGATTCTCAGGGTTTTTACCCCAGTCTCGGGGGCCGAAAATTTTAAAAAGTTCCTAAATACCCAGATCTGGGGGCAAAAAAAACCTAAATCCCCAAATCTTTAATTAAAATGTGAACTATTAAGCAAACGCAGCCTTTCGCTCTGTTACTGAAATGGTTAATGGGAAAGTAAAATTAATCCTGAAGATTTAAGAAAAAATTGGGAAAATTCATTGCTCGCCATCTGTTGTTGTTGATCAAATAAATTTACTAAAATAGCCGGTTTAGTCACGTCGGTGAATTACGTGGCGGAGGGTTTGTTTAGCTACGGATACGAGAATTTTAGGTAAGAGAAGGCGGCAGAGGGGGAGGGGAGCTTCTATTTTTTTGAAATATTTTTATTTTTAAAAACGTTTTAAAATCTTTATTTTTTTCTCCGCTGTTTATGATAATTCTATATTACAGCTCACCCCAAATGTCTGATGGATGCTGGGGATCATTTCGCTGCTATAGGGTTTCCCAAATGCTGCACGCCAGGTAACCACCCACAGGTGTTGGGAACAGCAATTTGTTTACAACTCTCAGTACTATAAGCCAACAAAATGAGTTGTTTTCAGGATTTCGGGGGATTCGCTTGTTAAATGGTCCAAAGTTCGTTCAGCTGTATGTGATATCTGCAGGCATCATTTTTCACGCAATGCTTTGCGTACTCGGCTCGGCCCTTTACCGAGGAGTGGAGGGGTTAATTCTCGGCCCTATTTTAAGGCGGGGCGACCTAAGGCAGGTCCCGCGGGTGCAGTAATAGCACAGAAAGTGTGAGCTGCAGTGAAATTAGTGCGTGGTGTTAGTGTGTGTGCTAGGGTATGGTGTTTGAGAGTGTTTGTGTACGTGTTCGGTGTTGAAATGTGCGTGTGTAAGTATATAGTGCTAGAGTGAGTGTGAGCCACTGTATGGCCTTAGAACTTGCATGGGTTAATGTAATAGCGTGTACGTGTGTGTGTTAGTGTATGGTGTTAACATATGGGAAGTATATGGGAAGTATGGTATTAGCATGTGTAAGTGGGTGTTAATGGCGTGTATGTGTATGTTACTGTACTGTGTTAGTGTATGGTGTCAGCATTTGGGGACTGTATGGTGTTAGTATGTGTGACAGGATATTATTAGCGTGTATGTGTGTGTGTTACTGGTGTATGGTGTCAGCATGAGTGTGTGTGTCAGTATACGGTGTTAGTATGTCAGGGTGAGTCTAGGGTTAGTGGTGCAACAAAGAAGGAAATAGTGTGTATGTGTGTGTTAAAGTGAGAAGCAAAATCACCCCCCCAATGCCCGTCCGCCCATCCGCTCCAACTTCATCCAATTTTCTGTAACGCTGATAATAATACTGTTTAGCTCGTGATTGGATGTTTAACTCCTGGATGCCGCGAGTTCCAGGACATTATAACGCGGAGCGATTTCACGCGAGAAGCCATTTACCTCGTGAGGAAGAATCCCATATCGGTCCCAGGTTGGCCGCGGCTGGAGATCTTACTAATTTACCGGCAGCGGCTGAGCTGGAATTCTGCAAAATACAATAAAAAAGAGAGAATTTTTACAAATCACAATAATAAATCATGGCGGCAGATTTCATTTTTTCTTCTAATAAATACATTTATACCGTTTTAATAAACACCGTTCCCTATGAATGCGGGGTCCACTTTAAAGATGCTGTTCCACTGAGACAAAAAAAAACATTCCGTAGGTTAATCAAATAAAGATTTGTCAACTTTTTAAGATGTTTTTTTTAGTTTCTATGGCAACAATTCATCAGCATACCTTGGAACTTTTAGGTTCGGCTTATCCGGAGCCGCCTCCTCCCCGCTGATGTCAGTGGGCGTTCCCGTTGATGCCGCTGAGCACACCCCTATTTAAGGGGGAAATGGGTAGGGAGCGGGGTGTGTCAGGACCCGCATGACCCGGATGTAATAAATCTCTGGATTCCAAAGATTATAAGATATTCAATTTTAAATAATTTGTTTTCATTATTAAAATTTATTTTAAATTTTAATAACTGATTTTACATTTGAATCTGTTAATATTTTTTTTGTGATTTTTATTATATTTTTTGCTCCCGCCCGCACACCGTTTATAAGGAATTCAGTTGCATGCTGGGAGTAACACGTTACATTTTGATTGGCTGCATTTCTGGGCCAATCGGTGACCCCAACCAGTGACGTACGAAATGGGCTTCGCACATGTAAGACCTGAGAGTAACAGGGGCGGGGTTTAAAAGGACTTCTTAATTGTTAATGTAAAGTGGGTGGGGCGTGAGACATCACAGCCCCGCCCACCTATTCTATCGATGCCACATTATTTCTGAACGCTGCAGAATACGGTTGCCAGGCATTTTTTTTTTCCCGACTGGAAATTCAAATTTTTTGGCATTGTGTCCAAAAAGAAATTTAAAAAAATGGCATGATTTTATATTTTAAAAAAATCCTGCTTATTGCGCCCAATTCTCCAACGTCGCACGGTGCTTAAATTCGAGACAAAGTACTCAAAGCGCACGATAAAAATTTATGTTGCGTATCGTAGTGAATATGCATTTATTACAACGCGGCTCGCGGGCTGAGAGATCGCTAATAATTATAAGATAAATGCCTCGTAAAAAACACCCTCCTCGCTGATGTTTCTCATAATAGAAGGATGTACGGAAGAGGAAAAAAAAGGGTTAATTACAACTTTCCGGGAAAAAAATAAAAAAAGGTTAATTGCAAAATGCGGCAGAGTCTCGGGGGAAGCGGAACGGGCCCAAAATACACGCTCCGGATTTAGCAATAATAATAATAATAATAATGGGAGCGACAGTCCGGCCCCGGCCCTTATTGTCGAGGAATTCTCTCTCTCTCGTCGCCATGATCCGTCTTAACGATAATAATCCAATTTAAGATTTGGTGAATCCGCGATTGCCATTGCATTATGTCAGCCCCCGGAGCAGGGATAATGAGTATCCTACACGAGAGACACATAACGCTCTAATAGCGGGAAGCCAGACTCCGACTCCGACGCTAATAAGCGGTATTTTAACCCAAACGCAGCAGAGGGATACTGTGTAACCATTTCATTCCATCTGCGAGCGTTAGGTGCGATGCGCTGCTGGTAGGCGGCTCGACAGCCCAATTATTTGACGCCGTTTCATGCGCCGCCTGCCCTGACCTCTGACTTGTTAGGAGTCTCTCTTCTGGTTACAGGAAAAGGTTTGGCCCCCAAGGGTAGATCAGGGAGAAAAAAGCGAGCCGAGGTAGTTATTAGGCGGAAAGGGAGGACGGGGTGGGAAAGGGGTGATTAAGAAGATACAGGGATGCTTTGAAAGGTAATTGGAGGTGGCAGAAGGGGCGGGTTGAAGGGGTAATTATTTAGGTGGAGATGCAGAAGACGCAGAAGAGGTGGAAAGAGCAGAAATAATCAGGATTTATTAATTAGTTGGCAGAGACTAATAGAATAGAATAATAGAATTAATTGGAATTCAAAGATGAAGCAGCGTCCGTATTATTATTATATAGGAAATAAATGGCTGTTACTTTATATCATGAAGGCATAGAACCTGCCGGCAGATCGGCCCCCGTCGGCCCATCTAGTCTGCTTAATTTTTCTATAGTAAAGACTCAAACCCTAAACAGGTTGGTCTCGTCTTAGATTCCGGAGCTGTATGTCTATCTCATGCATGTTTAATTACCCTCTACCACTTCTGCTGGGAGGCTGTTCCCCTTATCTATCACCCTGTCAGTAAAGTAAAACTTCCTTCCATTCCATCTCAGTCTCGGACGCTCTAGTGTTAGATTCTGGTCTCTTGTTGTAAACTTCCCTCCTGCCCTTTGTTAAATCCCTTTGTGTATTTAAATCTTTCTCTCCGATCCTCTCTTCTCTCCGATCCTCTCTTCTCTCCGATCCCCTCTTCTCTCCGATCCCCCTCTTCTCTCCGATCCCCTCTTCTCTCCGATCCTCTCTTCTCTATGATCCCCCTCTTCTCTCCGATCCCCTCTTCTCTCCGATCCTCTCTCCTCTCCGATCCTCTCTCCTCTCCGACTCTCTCTTCTCTCTGATCCTCTCTTCCCTCCGATCCTCTCTTCCCTCCGATCCTCTCTCCTCTCCGATCCCCTCTTCTCTCCGATCCCCTCTTCTCTCCGATCCCCCTCTTCTCTCCGATCCTCTCTTCTCTCCGATCCCCTCTTCTCTCCGATCCCCTCTTCTCTCCGATCCTCTCTTCTCTATGATCCCCCTCTTCCCTCCGATCCTCTCTCCTCTCCGATCCTCTCTCCTCTCTGACTCTCTCTTCTCTCCGATCCCCTCTTCTCTCCGATCCCCCTCTTCTCTCCGATCCTCTCTCCTCTCCGATCCCCTCTTCTCTCCGATCCCCTCTTCTCTCTGATCCCCTCTTCTCTCCGATCCCCTCTTCTCTCTGATCCCCTCTTCTCTTCGATCCCCTCTTCTCTCCGATCCTCTCTTCTCTATGATCCCCCTCTTCCCTCCGATCCTCTCTCCTCTCCGATCCCCTCTTCTCTCTGATCCCCTCTTCTCTTCGATCCCCTTGTCTCTCCTCCACTGAATGTAATAGACTGCACGTCACCGAATGGTCCCCGATTTCTCTTCCGGCGTTACTTTTTCCTGCATGCCCTGAATTGCTTGCGGACGATTATTATTTTTCTCTTCGCCACGAGGGGTTTCCGAAAACAGAAACAAAATGTCAGGAAACAAACACGGCGCGGGGGGGGGTTATTAACTTAAAGGAATAACGCGCTTGGAGCCATAATGTACGATACGCCTGCGCAGCCGGGTGGGGGGGGGGGGTAAGCTGCTGTCGGGCCAATAAAGCCACAATTTGATATTGTGCTGGAAATTGTCACACAAGGAGCTTCATCAAACCCGCGTGGCGGCCCAGCAGAGGTGGTAGAGGGTAATACAGTGAGGGGATTAAACACGCATGGGACAGGCATACGGCTCCTGAATCTAAGACGAGACCAACGACTGATTAAGGTTTGAGTCTTTACAGCAGGAGAAACGGGGCAGTCCAGGCGGGCCGATGGGGGGCCGATCTGCCGGCGGGTTCTGGGTTTCTGTAATTCTCTGGTCTTTGTCAAGCTGGACTGGCGGTAAGATGAGCGCGCTTCATTTCATTACCTTCCGCTGAGTTTATACCTGATCTTACATTCACTTATTCCTCCCCGTTAAGATATCTCTCCCGTATTGTTGTCGCTGATTGTTGTTGATTGGCCCTCCGAGCTTTTGTACAAAAAGGGTGGAGTTTTCTGATCCCCTTCCTGTCGTCCTGAGAATCGGGACACTACCACTACATGAGATGCAGTCGTTAGGACTCCGATGGCCATTTTCGGGACTCTTGGCAGCTACGCAGTTTACATTTTCCACCCAGATTTTACCAAAAACAATAAACTATAAAATATAGAATTTTGGCAAAAGGTGAGGCTTCTATTAAGGCCAAAACACCGTATTTACAGCAAAAAAAAAATTGACCTAGTTTTGTAGCCGGAAGATGTCGGTGAAGAAAAAACAATTTTTTGGGGGTAATTAAGACCAAATATAACGGTTAATTCTCTTTTAATATAAAACCTGCGAAGCGTCTGCGCTGAGCGTTTCATCCGGCGGCCCCGGCGCCCGCATAAATTCCTATTATTTTCTTAAGTGCCGGACAGGAGACCCGACTAATTATTAATAACGTTCAATTATTATAACAAATTCAACCCTTTTGACATTTTTTTTTCTTTTTTTCTTTTTATAGCTAACTCTGATTTGCAAAATAAATAAATAAATAATAGACTTTCGGAGCTCGGCGTCATTCGGATAATGGAAACGCGCACAATTCCATTTTATAATGAAAAAAAAAATGTTTCAAAGAAATTTAGTAAATCCGCCCATGCCGGATCCGATTACAACGGCAGGATTATTATTTTCTCATTAAAAATGCAGCTTTAATTCCAGAGAGGAGCCGGCGCTGCTTGCATTACAGAAATAACGGAAATAAGGGCAACTTTCAGGTCTGTTAAGGGTTCAAACCCCTCTGTGATACCCCTTTTTTCCTCCCCTGATACCTCTCTCCCCACCCAATGCCTGTCTATCCCCCCTGATGCCCCTCTTCCCTCCCCTTTAAAGGTAAGGGGCGGTCCTTTAAAGGTAAAGGGCGATCCTTTAAAGGTAAGGGGCGGTCCTTTAAAGGTAAGGGGTGGTCCTTTAAAGGTAAGAGGCGATCCTTTAAAGGTAAGGGGCGATCCTTTAAAGGTAAGAGGCGGTCCTTTAAAGGTAAGGGGTGGTCCTTTAAAGGTAAGGGGCGATCCTTTAAAGGTAAGGGGCGGTCCTTTAAAGGTAAGGGGTGGTCCTTTAAAGGTAAGGGGCGGTCCTTTAAAGGTAAGGAGCGATCCTTTAAAGGTAAGGGGCGGTCCTTTAAAGGTAAAGGGCGATCCTTTAAAGGTAAGGAGCGGTCCTTTAAAGGTAAGGAGCGATCCTTTAAAGGTAAGGGGCGGTCCTTTAAAGGTAAGGAGCGATCCTTTAAAGGTAAGGGGCAGTCCTTTAAAGGTAAGGGGCGGTCCTTTAAAGGTAAGGGGCGGTCCTTTAAAGCAGGGGGGAACCAACCCCAGCCGGTGGGATGTAATGGGAAGCGTATTTTACACAAACAGTAACGCTAATATCTGTTTTTTTTATTGCAAACATTTGTATTTTGGTCGATATCTGAATCCGTTGGACTCCGTTCCCCAGCGGCCGCTTTTTATGACATCATGGATACCGGTGAACCCCAAACGCCTCATAAATCACTTAACTTCCTGCTGCTTCCTCTGCCTCCTCAGTTTCAAGGTTTCTAAAACGCTCGTGATTTTGTCACTGACCATTTCAAACAAATAATAATCATTCCCGCCGTTATTCCGCCCCGTGCTCTGTTACAAATATAACTGATACAAATAAATACATTACAAATATTATAAATTATAAATAAAAATATAATGTCAAAAGCGTTAACTGGGGAGGGAAAGAAAAAACTAACCTTCCCCAGATGTGTGGGCGCACCCCCACTCCTATCACTCCCATCATCTATCCTTTCTTAACCAAATACCCTCATACCAAGCAAACATTCTGAGCTCCTAGAAAAGAGGGCCATCAGGGGAGGAAAAATGGGTCCTTGTGGGAAACGGAAGTGAAGATATTCTGAATGGAGTCACCTGTGTTCAAGCAGGGATTCCAGCTGTGATATAGCAGGGAGAAAAGAGCCAATGGGGATGGATGCTCGGATATCATTACATCAGAAGTTGCCACCAAAGTGTTTTGTTGCCGGTTTCTGACACCCGGATTTCACGCATCATTAGCGAGATGTTCAGAAGCCGTTTGATTCTCTCCCGTTGTCCGCCTGGCTGCTTCTCCAGGCCTCTCGGACTGTGCATGCGCATACTGATCAGCGTTCCAAAGCCCAGCACTGGGACGCGTTAGAGCGAAAACTTCATGTTTATTGAAAAAGTCCAAAAAGGTTATTTTTTTGTTTAAAAAAAAAAGAGGTGCTAATGGGAGAAAAGTCTATTTTACAGAAAAAGTAGCAGATACCCGGAATAGACTCCCAGCGAGGAGGGATTCAAGGAAGGCAGATTTATTTAACAAGCTATGTGTTTATGAGATTAGCCCAGATGGCAGGACTTTCTCAGAAAACATGGGGTTGTTAGCAGCTATAAAATCAGGACCCCCCCCCAAAGGACACATATTTTACAGTAAAGAACAGCAGGACTACAATTCCCATCACTCCCAGACAGCACGGGCCTGTCCGCTTTTTTAATATTTCCTTTTAGTGCCTTGTATTTCATCATAACAATGACATCATCGCTGGGATCTCCGTGTGAATAAAGGGGGATTTGAGTTTTTGGTAAAGCTGCTGATTTTGCAAAGCCCTGAACGTCCTCTATTTCTGTAAACCTAGCAGCTTATTCCGCCCCTGGCCTTCTAGGCAGGGTGGCTGAGCGTTATTTATCGTCTGCCGGGGCCTTCCCGGGGAGGGTGACCTAGTTTGGCGTAAAGTACAATCTGACTTTCTCTAGGAGGCCACGTAAGGCTCAGCGACGTTGGCACATGCGCGGCCACGGGGACAACATTTCCACTCTACCAAGGGCATTCCCTGCGAGAAAAATGCTGATTATTTTTATGATTTCAGCCTGGCAGAGAGGACAGAAACATGGGGCAGCGGAACAGCTGCCCAGCAGAGGTGGTAGAGTGTGATACAGTGAGGGTATTAGACATGCATGGGATAGGCATACGGCTCCTGAATCTAAGACGAG
The DNA here is from genome assembly GCA_029215755.1 of Spea hammondii. Lineage (NCBI taxonomy): Eukaryota > Metazoa > Chordata > Amphibia > Anura > Pelobatidae > Spea > Spea hammondii. The sequence goes on from JARDYJ010000002.1 coordinate 3,922,541, forward strand.
ATCAACGACTGATTAAGGTTTGAGTCTTTACGAGCAGACCAGATGGGGCCGGACGGGGGCCGATCCGCCACCGGGTTGTCATGGTAAAATAAACCCCAGTAAAGGCAAAAAAACTATCTGCGCAGAGATTGTCCGGGATATTTCCCACACGCGCCTCTGCGAACGGAAAACACATATATAATAATAATATACATAAAGCGGGCGCCGTCTGCATGCGCGGCCGCGATCAGCAACGCATTTACCGAGAAGGAAAAAAAATCCACAGCAGAACCCACAGCGCTCGATCCCCCGACCCCTCGCTTCCCACCGCACTCCGTCATTATCCACGGGGAACGTGACCTACATCACAGAACCCCCCCCTCCGTTATCATACGAGGGGCTTCTCGCCTCCCTACTTATGGTGAAAAGGTAGGTCCTATTAACCCCTTAAGGACAGAAGGCTTTTTTTTGCAGTTTCCATGACACCCACCAATAATTTGATTATATTATTATTATCATCATTATTATTATTGTTGTTATTATAATTATCAACATCTAGACTGTAAGCTCCTGTGCCCAGGGCCCTCCTCGCCTGTTGTCTCTGTTAGTCAATTTGTTATGTTACATGCTACTTGTTATGTCCCGTCTACCCATTGTACAGCGCTACGGAATTTGATGGCGCTATATAAAACAAAAAAAATAATAATAAATAATAAATATTATTATTACCAATAATAATACTATTATTACTGTTATAATTATTACTGTTATTATTATTATTTTTAATATAGCTATTATTAATATTATTGTTGCTATTATTATTATTATTTTAAATATTGTTATTGTTATCATTATTAATATTTTTATTATTATTATTACTTTTCTCTTAGGGAATAAAGTGTATTTATTATATTTTTAAGAAAATTGTAGCTTTATTTGGACGCCGTACCCATTATAATAAAAACACCTTAAAATAGATACATTTATTGGTCTGAAGTGGGAGAAGATTTTACGCGTCCCGTAATATATTCTGCCCCCCCCACTACTAGAGCCCCCTACTGTCTACTGAGCCGGAAGAAATAGCTCCACCCCCAACCACACTTCTAACCACACCCACTAGAACCAAACTGCCCCTCTCTGGCCATTTAAAATCTCATTAGGAATTTCCAGGTCTAAATACTATTCAGGAATCATATTTATTTTTAACGCAATCATTTGTTAACAATAAATATAATGATTCCAGAAAATAATTTATTAAAAATAAAGAAATTTAATTATTCCAGAAAACCTCACAAGGCACGGATTACACGTCTTCATTAATTAAGCCCCACTTATGTTTTTTCATTTTATTTCCAGGTCTAAATAGTATTCCAGGAATCATATTTATAATTATATTGTATTTATTTTTAATTAATTATTCCAGGAATCATATTTATAATTATATTTATTTTTAATTAATTAATCCAGGAATCATATTTATAATTATATTTATTTTTAATTAATTATTCCGGGAATCATATTTATAATTTTATTTATTTTTAATTAATTATTCCGGGAATCATATTTATAATTTTATTTATTTTTAATTAATTATCCCGGGAATCATATTTATATTATATTTATTTTTAATTATTCAGGAATCATATTTATATTTATTTATTTTTAACACCTATAATTTGTTAAAAATAAATATTCACAAAATAATTTGTTAAAAAAAATATATATATAATAAATAATATTGCAGGAATCATTATAATTATTTTTAACGCACTAATTTGATAAAAACAAATATATATAATAAATAATTTTGCAAGAATCATATTTACTTATTTTTAAAGAATTATTGCGTGAATCTTTATTTTTTATTATTTTTGATCTCGATGAATTATCGGGGGAAGGGCTGTAGGCTACTTTGTAGCAGAACGTACGAAGACCTGAAAACGCCAGTCACTTTGGCACACCAGCAAATTATCATTAATAACGGGAATGACAGGTGAACCTCGGGGAAAAATTCTGCTGAAAAAATATCTTTTATCTTGTTTTCTATTCTCCCCTTAAGGTATAAAAACAGCAACAACGAAAAACAAGCAATTTAGAGAAACAAAACATTTTTCTATTTTCTATATTTTCTATTTTTTTATGCGGTCATTCAGCGATGACATCATAACGTCTCCTTGAGAATTAAAAATGGTAGGAGCAGGTTAACCCCGTCAACCTGTAGCATTATAGATCAAAGATGCTCCAAAATTCATATACATGCAGAATCCTGTCCATAATTATACATCAGGGTCTAAATGTCTTTGCTGAGAGTAATACAGCCACCGGAATTCTGATGCACTTATTCATATTTTGAGCTTTTTTCTCTTCCTTTGTATGTTTTTTTTTTTATATTTTTTGTTCAAAGACTGCATAAAAGGACCCGGGAAAAGTCCATCAAAGATAACACATTTAGAATTCTGTCCATAACGGCACTTTGTGATCTAAATTTATTTTCTGAGAGTGATGCAGGCAACGGAATTCTGATGCACTTATAAATTTATGAGTTGTTTTCTGTCTTTATTTTTAATGCATACTTTTGTTATTTATTATTTTTTATAATACTTTTATATTATTTCATTTATTCTTTATTTATTATGTTTAGCTATTTTTAATAAATTTAAAAAAAACCACTTTTTCTGGAGTCAGTCCTTTTTTAGTATTTTCTTACATTTTACAGAGAAATCCTGTCCAAAAAAATATATATATATTTTAGATATCGGCAATCTCTCCCTCCATCCCTGACTTTTTCTGCCGTGTTTGCGGACCGGGTCCCAAAGTATAGAAGTAAAACTCCGCTGTTTGTGAAAATTCCATCACATTTAAGCGAAAGCCGCGATGACAGATCCTACCGGCTGAACACATTTACCGGACTGCTGATTAAACCCGAAACCGCGCATGAGCTCATGATGCAGAAAGCCTAAGATTAAACGGAGCCTGAAACAAAAAGCGATGGCATCCAAGGTGTAAGAAAATGCCACAAGGTGCATCATTATTGACTTCTCGGTTTATTTAGATTTGTGTCTGGCAGCAATGACCTCTGACATGTCATCTGAACAAGAGCCCTCCGAGGTACTGAAAGCTGAGGAAAAGCTTAAATAGGTGACGTGTTTAGATTGAAGGTTGGGCAGGCGTAGACAGATTGGGTACCTTGGGCAAAACCTAGTGTCCTTGTTAGCAAAATAACCAGTCAGGGCTAGTTCCGAGGGCGCCAAACCAGTGGATGGAGCAGAGGGGCACTGGGGTGTGTTTCTGCACCAATGGCACGAAGCATGGCCCTGGCAATAGGAGGCTGCCACCTAATTACATCACAGATATAACGCCATAGGGAAGTGTCTGGTTCTTGGTGTATGCATCAATTTACTCATTGTAACATTTCCAAATTTTTGGGACAAAATGTATTGTTTTTACGTTATTAGACTAAAAACACCCAACATTTATATTGTTAGTGTAATGACAAAATACTAAAACCCATTCAAATGACAACCTGTTCTGCAGTACCAGTCGCTTCCACCAGGGGCTGGACCATAGCCCCCTGCTGGACGCTAACAGTACTGCACAACATTTTGCGTCGAGAGAAATTTCTTTGGATTTTTTTCCGGCTGCCTAACTACAGATTTAAAGCGAAGCCCCGCTGGCGGTAAACGCCATTACTTAAACAACCGCGAGCAATTAATCTTGGGAGTAAAAATAGACTTGGAATGAAATTAATGGATGAACCATCTTTACTCAATGTCAATGATTATGTAGGTATCTGACTGCTACATGCATCATGCACACTTTCTAGCAAAGGTTCACTAATAATGGCTTTAGATTTATTTAAGAAAATTATGATGAATTATTACCCCGATACATTGTTTCCATCTGCTGGTTTTATCCGGCAAAATAGGAATGGTGATCCGTGCAACCCGGAGACCTAGAACCTGCCGGCAGATCGGCCCCATTCGGCACACAGCTTTTATCTCATTTTGTCCGAATAAACTCCTTTTATCCGCAGACCTGGTGTCCGACTGGGTGATTAAGACTGGGCCATTCTATTGTCTCCCACAAGCTAACAGGAAACATCTTTTCTCTCACCGACATTTTTGTGAAAATAGCAAATATTTTTTTAATATTGAATTTGTTAATTTATTAATTACCTTAAAAAAACACACAATTCCCTCGAAAAATAAGAGTTCAGTTAAGATTTTTCTTGAAATATTTCTTCTTTCCATTTCTGGCCCATAAGATTTAAATTATGTTCGATTTTATGATTTTTAAAACCAAATAAAATAATGTAAACTGGGGAGAATGACTAAAAAAACACAACTCTCGATCGATTGCAGTGTAATTATTAAATTTTACAAGAAAAAATTAAAAAAAAAACCCCAGAAGAGTGGAATAAACACCAAAATAAATCTTTCCACATTGAAACCATTTTAATAATAAGCATAATTTTAGATACTTTAGTAAAATATTACCGGAAATTCTCCATTTCTGTAGCAAGCCAGGTTACATTTTTTTGGTCGGTTTGGGAAATCTGGCACTGTAAATTCCTTCTTTTTATGGCTTCTTCAAGGATAATAACATTTGGGTTTTATGTTTATTTCACAAAAGGGAAAACCCAAGACCTTAAATTTAACAAAGAATTACAACCGCCAGGCCATCCATAACCGTTACGGGGTTCAAACGTCATCTGCACGGAGCCTTTATTACGAGACCGTCGATAAACTCGAGGCGGAACTGAAGTCGTTTTATTTTCTCGAGAAAATTCTAAGACGAGAAAACTTCAAAGAGTTTTAACTTACTGAGAGGTTGGTGGATAAGTGGAACTGCCTCCCAGCAGAGGTGGTAGAGGGTAATACAGTGAGGGTATTAAACATCCGTGGGATAAGTATACGGCTCCCGAATCTAAGACGAGACCAACGACTGATTAAGGTTTGAGTCTTTACAGCAGGAGAAATGGGCGACTAGACGGGGGGCCGAATGGGGGCTGATCTGCAGCTGAGTGTCCCTTTAATAATAATAATTATTAATAATATTAATAATAATAATTACCCCTTCATAGCCAGCGTCAGCCAAGTGCGATATTTCAGAAGTTTGCCATAGAAACCGGCGGCGTGTTTCTAAGTCAAACTGAAAGAATTCAGAGCTAATCAACAAAAAATATATATTCTCCAAAAGAAACATTGCTTAGTAAATACGGCCCTAACAGTCGCATGAACGGCGCGTTAACGAGAGACTCGCACGACGCTCATGAATCTTATACATTAGTGTTTATTATTGCGAATCACCTTTCATTTTCTAATAAAGTCATTCTTTTCCTTTAGATTGTAAGCTCCATGTGTCAATTTTTTTACTTTTAGAAAATATATTTACACGCTTCTTACGGCACTTTTCTTTTTTTTTTTTTTTTTTTTTAAAGTAACGTTTCCGACGATTACTTTAATTACTTTTATTAACTGACGTCTTCTGTAACGAAAACCCAAACGATTGGCCGGCTGAGCGCCGTGCATGCGCCAAGTGAAACCCAACCCAGCAACACAAAAAAAAAAAGGGTAAACGCTCTGCAGAGACAGGATCGGATCCGATGGAAGGTCCTGCGCGGGATCATGTGTCTGCAGAGCGTTTACCCCTTTTTTCTTTGTGACTCCTCGGAGACGACTTGACACCAAAAATAATGACTCTTTGTCAGACTGTCTGGCACTCGGCGGCCCGCCGGACCCCGGCTAGCGGTGTCAGAGACCTGACCTCCGAGGGTCTAAGGAGCGGCTCGGCCGGCTAAACGGTCTGCGGGGCTTCCTCGGGGCTGATCGATGCCGGGAGTGAGAAGTGCTTAGCGGCTGGAAGGTGTTTGATTATCACGTCTCGGCTCCTGATTGATCGGACGTCTAAATAATTCATCGGCTCAATTTGGAAAACTTTTAGAGAGGCTCCAGAGAGCTGCGCTCGTTCTCCGCGCGTCAGCCGCCGCTCACCTTCCTCTTTGATACAATTATCCGCGAGAGCGACACCTTTATATATCTTCTCTTATCCTCGCAACTTTGTATCAGCGTTTGGGTTTATAACCCCTCCCCCCACCACCGGCGGGTAACGGGAGGCGCCAGGTTTGCCAAGGTTAAAAAAACAAAACTATCTTAATGGGGATTGGACGGGTTGTTCAGCAAGCGTAGGGTTAAATAAATGCAGGTCGGCCCCCGTCGGCCCACCTAGTCGCCCAGACTCAAACTTTAATCAGTCCCTGGTGCTGTCCTGCTGGTGCGCATCATGCGCAGTAGCGCTGCCTTCCGAGCTCCGTCCCACCTGCGGCCCGATTCCCCCCCCCCAGCTGACGGGGGCATGTTATATTACACAATATATCTGCAGGTTTCAAAAAAATATTTCGATATGGAACGGCACCGAACGGGTTAATCGGCTCCATCAGCTCCCCGGGGTTAGTCCATACGCATCATTGGGCCAATAAAGAAAAAGATTTAAAGATATGTACGTTTTTGAGACCTCGGAGGTCTCTTTTTTATATAATAAAAGTACCTGTAGGTTGTGTTTTTTTTTTATATACAATTTTTACAGAAATCTGATGGGAAAAATACGGACAAAAAAAGAGATTATCGCCATTTTTTGCACATATTTAACAGATATTTCCAGCCGAGGCCCTCTGGCCCTTGCCCATCGCCGCCGTCACTCCCGCTTCCTGCGACTATGTTTATATGTAACGAAAGGTGGTAGATACGTGGAACAGCCTCCCGACAGACGTGGTAGAGGATGATCAAAACAACAACAAATGCTTTGGTCTGTTTGCTTTGTCCTTAAGGGGTTAAAGTATGACATTTAGACAGTGGGGGTGTGAAGAGACAGATTATATAATCACCACGGGGGGGGGGGCGGTTGGTGTATTCATAGCCTTTTATAGAATAATTATTTATTCAGTAATATAACTGAGTTCAGGTCCCTTATTGGCTGACGGGCAGTGACATCATCAGGTACTTTAGTGTGCATGAATGCCGCTGCGAAATGTTTCATTCCGACGTCTTTCTCCCAATACGAAGGTCAAAACCGTTACGCTTTTCTCCTCGTTTGGATGTCAGGAGGAAGCGACGGATTAAATAAACGCTTCGCTCCCGTCAGCCGCTGATTAACACGCATTTTACTGCATAATTTCCCGGAAAAAAAAAGTTCAATATTTTAAAGCAAATCGCTGAGAACGAAAAATGAAACATTTCATTAATAGGCATTTTGGGGAATTTTTTCTTTTTTTCTTTTTTTCATCAATGATATTTCTTTTGGAAAAGGTTATCTCGTCCCCTTCATGTCACAAAAGGAAAGCGGATTTCATTTCTCTACAGAAAATGCTGGCTTTTACTTTTACTCAATGCCTGTTTAACTCCCCTCACTGTATTACCCTCTACCACTTCTGTTGGGAGGCGGTTCCACTTATCCACCACCCTCTCAGTAAAGTAAAACTTCCTTCCATCCCATCTCAGCCTCTGACCCTCCAGTGTTAGATTCTGGTCCCCTCTCTCTCTTTTCTCTCCTCTCCTCTCTCCCCTCTCTCTCTTTTCTCTCCTCTCTCCCCTCTGTCTCTTTTCTCCCCTCTCTCTCTTTCCTCTCCTCTCCTCTCTTTCCTCTCCTCTCCTCTCTCCCCTCTCTCTCTTTCCTCTCCTCTCCTCTCTTTCCTCTCTCTCTTTCCTCTCCTCTCCTCTCTCCCCTCTCTCTCTTTTCTCTCCTCTCCTCTCTCTTTTCTCTCCTCTCTCCCCTCTCTCTCTTTTCTCTCCTCTTCTCTCTCCCTTCTCTCTCTTTTCTCTCCTCTCCTCTCTTCCCTCTCTCTTTCCTCTCTCTCTTTTCTCTCCTCTCCTCTCCTCTCTCCCCTCTCTCTCTTCTCTCTCTCGCCCCTGCAGATGGGGGTCTCCAGAACTGCCCTCAATACTCTAGATGAGGTCTGACCAGAGACCTGTAAAGTGACAGAACCTCCTCCCTCTTCCTGCCCCTAATACCCCTCTCTATGCACCCCGCACCCCGCTTCCTTTTTCTCCCCCTTTTGCATTGTCATCAATTAAAGTTTTAACTAAGACATGACACGGCACAGACACAGAGTCATGGCTCGGTATGATGGGAGTTGAAGTGCAGAAGCCGGTGGGGAGCCTGAAAGATAGATGGGCAACGTGCCCGGCTCCACCACAATCTTTCACATGGCAGCTTAGCGTGATGGGAGTTGTTTCAAGCCAAGGTCTCAAACCTTTGCAGACGTGTGAAGCGAAGCCGTCTCGGGTGGCGCATGATTTATAGATAACCCTGGCCAGGAATATACACGGATTTTCACACCTGAGTTCAATCAGAATCTAATTTAACCCATTCAGCCCAGATAAGGAAGGAGGGAGGAGTAGTTCTTGGCACATTAATCACTGGCGACCAAGGAGTTAATGATAATACAACCCCTGCCAGCTATCCTGTGTCCAGTTACACCATTATTGTATTATTATTATTATACTTTATTTATAAAGCGCCGACAGATTCCGCAGCGCTGTACAAGGTAAAAATTTTACAGATGACGACAAGGACAAAATGACAGATACAAGAGGAATGGACAAGACAGAAAGAGCAGCTTTCACTCTCATCATCCTCAGCCAGTCAAGGGCATTATGATGTGAAAAGATTTGCCGCTGTAGTGCCAAAGGGTCACCTGCCTGGTTCTCATGGGGTTAATGCCAATGAATATAAAGCATTGTTCTGTTCTGCACGAAGCCCCCACTTCTCCAAAATACCCCTCTAGCCCCCCCCATGCCCGGGGCACCCCCGTCAGATAAAAAAAACCAGCACTTTAAAAACTCAGGGTAAAAACAAAAATGTAAAAATTCCTTTTTTGGGGGAATCTGACCCGATTTATTATTTTCATTAAAAAAAATCCTATTTCTTAAAATATCCTCATTCCCCCCCCCCACTCGGCACTCACCCTGTTCCTGTACTCCCCGGGCTGCCACCTTCTCCGATCCACCCATCCCTGCGTTTCACTTCAGATTTGCACAGCAGGCGCTCGCCGCTTCACCGGCCATGAATTATTCACAGAAAACTTTCAACAAAAGAGCTCATTTTCACATATAATCCGGACTGTAACGCAATAAGGCACCACGGACGGGGGGTAACCGCAGCACTGGGGGCTCCCGGCTGGATCCGCCACCGTCGGCCCATACAACCCAGTCGCCCATACAACGCTACGGAACGTGTTAGCGCTTAATAAATAAAGGATAATAATATTATCGAGACGGGGGATGGGAGAGAGACGTTTAAATACATAGAGCGATTTAACAAAGTACAGGAGGGAAGATTATTCCAAAGGAGAAGAAAAGTTACAGCAAGAGACCGGAATCTAACACTAGAGAGTCAGAGACTGAGATGGAATGGAAGGAAGTTTTACTTTACTGAGAGGGGGGTAGATAAGTGGAACAGCCTCCCAGCAGAGGTGGTAGAGGGTAATACAGTGAGGGGATTAAACACGCATGGGGTAGACATACGGCTCCTGAATCTAAGACGAGACCAACGACTGATTAAGGTTCGAGTCTTTACAGCAGGAGAAACGGGCGACTAGACGGGGGCCGGATGGGGCCGAACTGCCTGCGGGTTCTGGGTTTCTACAGTAAGGGGGAATACGGCTTTAAGGTAACAGAAGATGAGAACGTCCGGAGATGAAAGAGGAAGGTTATTTGTTAGTTAAGATGGTGATGATGTGAAGGTATCAGGAGGGCAGGTGTCGGGGAGGGAGGAGAGCTTCCTGAGCTACATGAGCTGAGATTAGATGGACAGGGGGGGACAGGGGGGGACAGGGGGGGGGGGTGAGCTTTCCTTTCTTAATGTTTCAGTCGTGTCTTTGCAGGAGATGATCTCACGAGCTGCACGGTGAAGTCGGACTTAAAATTTAAAAAAAAACTGAATTAAAATGTTTAATTTTTTTTTTTTTTATTGTGCGAATTACAATCATTTTATAATAAATCGGGCCCTCGATTCTTACGTTATCGGGAATACAATAACTATATAAATCCAGGAAGAAATAAGCAGAAAAAACTGCGAAACTAAAGTATATCCCCTTATACGAATCCTATAGATTCCAGTCATCAGGATGTATGGATCAAAGATTTTTAGGATTATATTATAATAAATGACACCAAACGCAGAAAGTCATTTATTAATAATATAATCCTAAAAATCATTATCTTTTTATTTATTTTTTATATTCATTGATATTATGTTACTTTTTTGGCTTCCCTGCTAACTAATCTGCCTCCCAAAAAACGTACATTTTTTTTTTTAAATGCGCCCCACTGTCAGCAGCCGGGGATTTTCACCCCCCCCCCCGGCTAAAGCTATTGTTACGATGATTGCAAATACTGCAGAGAATAAACTCATTTCCCAGGAATCGTCGAGTCGCAGCTTTTTTTTTCTATAAATGCTGCAAATTCTAATCTCCCCCCCCAAAAAAAAAATTCCAATTCCAGCGGAGGCCGCGATATACGGACGCCGAAGCCTCCAGCGAAAATCCTTCATATCCTGTGAACCTCCCCCCAAAAAAAGCCCTAACCCCTTCTCACCGAGGGATTAACATTCCTTTCATCTATTGTTTATTCCGTAGGGATTCTTTAACCCTTTAGTGGGCGGTATCACAATTGGAGGGTCTTCTACAGAAATTTTATTTAACTATATATTGAAATTTTCCCGTCACGCGGATCAGATATTTGAGGTTCGCAGGCACCTGTTGGTGGAGCCGCATCGATCGAGTCGTTACAGCATCGCGATCTAGTTATATTTAAACATGGTGAGCACTCCTTTGTACGGCAATAGACAAAGATATGCCACGACAGTTAAGCATCATAGGAGTTATGATGCTTAGCCAGATCGGCTGGATTAAAAGAAAGCAATCATGCACATGTAGTAATAATCTTTTTTTTTTTTTGCTTTACAGGGTTGTAGATATGTGGAACAGCCTCCCAGCAGAAGTGGTAGAGGATAATAAACATGCACAGTATAGGCATTTGGCTCCTGAATCTAAGATGACACCAACAACCTGATCTTGGCAAATAGGCCAGGAGGCTTCCCCCAATAACGAGCCGGAGTTCATATTGAAGTAAAACAAGAACAATCCAGGGGTCCGCCGTCTATAATAGCAAATACAGCCTCCAGGTGCCCCCCAAGCCACGGAGGCTCCTGTGACAATAATAACAACACACGTTGTACTGCGCTGTGGAATATGGTGGCGTTATATAAAACAATATATAGATCCCGATAAAACGCGGACACGCGAAAAAAAATATTCAATATACTGTTTTGGGTTAATTTAAGAAGGATTTTGGGGATTAGATGGAACAGACGTGCCGACATTTCTCTGTACAACAAGCCGTAACCGTGACGACAGTATATAAACAATCAAATCCTGCCCCTTACAGATAAAATCAGCGAGGCCAAAGCCTCAAACGCATCGCCTCGGTAAACAATACAGTGCTGGGGGGTTATATTACTGTATACAGCGCTGGGGGTTATATTACTGTATACAGCGCTGGGGGGTTATATTACTGTATACAGCGCTGGGGGTTATATTACTGTATACAGCACTGGGGGGTTATATTACTGTATACAGCGCTGGGGGTTATATTACTGTATACAGCGCTGGGGGGTTATATTACTGTATACAGCGCTGGGGGGTTATATTACTGTATACAGCGCTGGGGGGTTATATTACTGTATACAGCGCTGGGGGTTATATTACTGGATACAGCGCTGGGGGTTATATTACTGTATACAGCGCTGGGGGTTATATTACTGTATACAGCGCTGGGGGTTATATTACTGTATACAGCGCTGGGGGGTTATATTACTGTATACAGCGCTGGGGGTTATATTACTGTATACAGCGCTGGGGGGTTATATTACTGTATACAGCGCTGGGGGGGTTATATTACTGTATACAGCGCTGGGGGTTATATTACTGTATACAGCACTGGGGGGTTATATTACTGCATACAGCGCTGGGGGGTTATATTACTGTATACAGCGCTGGGGGTTATATTACTGTATACAGCGCTGGGGGTTATATTACTGTATACAGCGCTGGGGCGTTATATTACTGTATACAGCGCTGGGGGTTATATTACTGTATACAGCGCTGGGGGTTATATTACTGTATACAGCGCTGGGGGGGTTATATTACTGTATACAGCGCTGGGGGGGTTATATTACTGTATACAGCGCTGGGGGTTATATTACTGTATACAGCGCTGGGGGGGTATATTACTGTATACAGCGCTGGGGGGTATATTACTGTATACAGCGCTGGGGGGTTATATTACTGTATACAGCGCTGGGGGGTATATTACTGTATACAGCGCTGGGGGGTTATATTACTGTATACGTGTTACAGGGTCACCGTACCCAAGGCTGGGTCCCCCTGTTTGAGGGCTGAGGAATCACCAGTCAGTCCCTCATACGGATCGCACTCAGCTATCCACGGATCATCCAGACCACCATTCGTAGCAAACCAAGAAGAACTCTCTTTATTACAAACACACAGAACTTTATACAATCTCAATGCAATGTGTACCGAACCCAACCCCCAATCCCATCAGCCACATCCCATCACAAATCCCATCAGTATACAGGGGATGTATCAGGTGAGGGGATTACAGAATACAATGGGTTCCCCCACCTGTGTTATCCCCCCTGTAGTGCGGGGGCCGTCTGGGCAGACAGGGCTGTGTTGGCTGATTCAGAGCCCCAGCCAGATTATAGGATCGTCTCTTTGAAGGCTGGGGCTGAATCCACATCAGTCTCTGGGCCGGTTACACAATAAACACAATATAATATATTACCGGGTCACGGTATACAGAACCGGACACAAAAGTGCTCCGTGACCCGGCTAAACTTCATATGACACATGAGCCAGCTAGCCTGGCCCTGTCACAGATCTCCCCCTTGACCAACGGTCCGGCAGACCAGGCAGATCCTCACGGGTCTGCTGCAGGCTGTCCGAGTGGACAAAGTTCAAAGGTGCAGGCCTTAGTTCATGGCGCCCTTTGTCAGAATCATCCATTGAAGGTGGGCCAGGGCCCTGGTTGCCCAAAAGGATAGTCAGTAGTCCTCTGTGAATTGGAGGACGGTCCCAGCTCAGCCGGGGGCACATGGCTATCCCCCTCACCGGGGTAACAGGGGCACGTGGAGACTCTTGCTCCCTAGTCTTGGGAACTGAGTCTGGGGCAGCTGCCAGGCCAGGGTGGTTGCATGGAAGGAAAACCCTGCTGATCGGGCCGGGGGCACTCGGGGAACCAGGGAAACACGTAGAGGTAGTAAGCGAGGCCTCTACCGGGACACTGGAGTGACCTAGGGGACACTCTGGGACAGGAACAGGTGCCCTTACAGGGTTATTGGGCGAGCTAAGCAGCTCTGCGGGGTACTCAGGGGACCCAGGGGAATACTCCGGGGCAGGGACAGGTGCCAATACTGGACCACCGGGAGGGTTAAGCAGACCCTCGATCTTCCTCTCTGGGACAGGTGCCTCTGCCTGGGCATGGGGAGAGTCAGAGGAACACTCTGGGACAGTGACCTGGGCTTCTAGGAGGACACTTCGGGAACCAGGGATCACTTCGGAGAACACAGGGATAGGAACCAGGGCCTGCGCCAGGCTACTGAAAGGACCCAGGGAACTCGGCAGCCCCTCTGGCATCCTCGCTAGGTCGGGGAACGGTGCCTCTACCGGGTCACCGGGGACTTCATAGGGAACCTCTGGGGCAGTGACCCGGGCTTCTTCCAGGACACTCGGGCAATCAGGGGGACAGTCTGGGGCACTGGCTTCTACGGGCATAGATAGGGGTTTGGTGAGGGGGATTGTGCCACTTACTCGGGCGGTGGGGACAGTCATCTCTTCTGCCGTGGTAGAGCAGCCAGGGTTGTTGGTGGGGACATGGGTCGGAGCTTTTGGCTTCCTCCTCCGCTTCTTCTTGCTGGTGAGGACCTCGGTTCTTCTCGCCAGGACAGGGGCAATGGAGTAGGTGAAGAGGACCTCGGTCCCACTCCCGCAAGTTGTAGTACCATGCTCCCAGTCTCCTTGTAACTCCTGGAGCTCCACTCTCCGCAACAATTCTTTATAGTCCCTCTCGAGCTGCCATTCCTCTTGGACCAGGCAATCCATAACAGCCTCCAGCTCGGGGGGAATAGCATAAACCAGGACTTCTGCACGGTTGTCCCAGATTGTATCCCTGCGGTACTGGCACGGGCTTCCGAAGGACGAGTCAAATTGGAAGGCATCATATATCAGTCCTGGGTCGACGGGGCTATACAGCATCAGAGGGTCGCTGTGGTCTTCACCTGCTAACTGCTGGGAGAATCCCTGGTAGCGGCTCTGGAGGTCGAGCTCTGCATATATGAGATCCCTCAATTCGTCTTCCCACTCCGGCAACGGGTTCTCCCCCAGGAGTGGAACTCGTAGATCCCACATTGTCCAGTACTGTGCCCAGTACGTTTCAAAGTGGGGATGGGAGAAATCATCCCTCCAGTCTGCAGGCGCAGACTCTAACTGCCACTGCTGGTGTTCCAGCTCACACACCTCGGCTGTAACCCGGTCTGTCTCACCCTCTGGTTCTCGGAAGGGTTGGATATCCTGGTATGATATTTTGGTGGTCTGTTCCCCTAGTCTGGGAGATACAGACCCACTCTGGCTCAGTTCCTGGTGACACATTTTAATCACCGCCGTCACTTGCTCCGATGTAGCCCCTCCTGGGTACAGGGATAGGTGCCATAGAATGTTCTTTTGTAGAGCACTCAGTCCGAGGCTCTCCTCTGGGGCATCCTGGTGCCGGTCCATCTCTCTGCAGTCCGCAATCAGAGTAGCCTTTTCTTTGCTACAAACCTCCAGGAGCTCTCTCGGTGTCTCTCGTCTGCAATCCCAGTTGGTGGTTTGGATTTCACCCAAGTCGTGGGATTCATCCCACCGCTGCCAACCAATGTTACAGGGTCACCGTACCCAAGGCTGGGTACCCCTGTTTGAGGGCTGAGGAATCACCAGTCAGTCCCTCATACGGATAGCGCTCAGCTATCCACGGATCATCCAGACCACCATTCGTAGTAAACCAAGAAGAACTCTCTTTATTACAAACACACAGAATTTATATACAATCTCAATGCAATGTGCACCGAACCCAACCCCCAATCCCATCAGCCACATCCCATCACAAATCCCATCAGCCACATCCCATCACAAATCCCATCAGTATACAGGAGATGTATCAGGTGAGGGGATTACAGAATACAATGGGTTCCCCCACCTGTGTTATCCCCCCTGTAGTGCGGGTGCCGTCTGGGCAGACAGGGCTGTGTTGGCTGATTAAGAGCCCCAGCCAGATTATAGGATCGTCTCTTTGAAGGCTGGGGCTGAATCCACATCAGTCTCTGGGCCGGTTACACAATAAACACAATATAATATATTACCGGGTCACGGTATACAGAACCGGACACAAAAGTGCTCCGTGACCCGGCTAAACTTCATATTACACATGAGCCAGCTAGCCTGGCCCTGTCACAATACGGCGCTGGGGGGTTATATTACTGTATACAGCGCTGGGGGGTTATATTACTGTATACAGCGCTGGGGGGTTATATTACTGTATACAGCGCTGGGGGTTATATTACTGTATACAGCGCTGGAGGTTATATTACTGTATACAGCGCTGGAGGTTATATTACTGTATACAGTGCTGGGGGTTATATTACTGTATACAGTGCTGTTGGGTTATTACTGTATACAGCGCTGGGGTTATATTACTGTATACAGCGCTGGGGGTTATATTACTGTATACAGCGCTGGGGGGGTTATATTACTGTATACAGCGCTGGGGGTTATATTACTGTATACAGCACTGTGGGGTTATATTACTGTATACAGCGCTGGGGGTTATATTACTGTATACAGCGCTGGGGGTTATATTACTGTATACAGTGCTGGGTGGTTATATTACTGTATACAGCGCTGGGGGTTATATTACTGTATACAGCACTGGGGGTTATATTACTGTATACAGCGCTGGGGGTTATATTACTGTATACAGCGCTGGGGGTTATATTACTGTATACAGTGCTGGGGGTTATATTACTGTATATAGCGCTGGGGGGTTATATTACTGTATACAGCGCTGGGGGGTTATATTACTGTATACAGCGCTGGGGGGTTATATTACTGTATACAGCGCTGGGGGGGTTATATTACTGTATACAGCGCTGGGGGTTATATTACTGTATATAGCGCTGGGGTTATATTACTGTATACAGCGCTGGGGGTTATATTACTGTATACAGCGCTGGGGGTTATATTACTGTATACAGCGCTGGGGGTTATATTACTGTATACAGCACTGGGGGTTATATTACTGTATACAGCGCTGGGGGTTATATTACTGTATACAGCGCTGGGGGTTATATTACTGTATACAGCGCTGGGGGTTATATTACTGTATACAGCACTGGGGGTTATATTACTGTATACAGCGCTGGGGGTTATATTACTGTATACAGCGCTGGGGGTTATATTACTGTATACAGCGCTGGGGGTTATATTACTGTATACAGCGCTGGGGGTAAATGCTGTCCCATTTTGGATAAACCCAGTGGCTTCATTACCATAATATAATTTTTTATGTGAAAGGAGGAGAAATGTTACATCATTAGAGGATCAGAGGTTGAGATGGAATGTAAGAAGTTTTTATTTTATTGAGAAGGTGGGAGATAAGTGGAACAGCCTCCCAGCAGAAGTGGTAGAAGAGGGACTTAAAACATACATGTGATATATGGGGAGGGAACGTACAGGTGCTTCCTGGGACAACACTCAGAAAAACGAGTTTGTAAAAGGGGCACAAAACCCTCTAATAAAGCGAACGCTTTAGACTTGGAAGTTTGAGGCTCCGTCGCGTTCCATTCCTTCCTCGTCGAATCCCTTCTCCATCTATCATTTACCAAAACTCCAGCGTGAAGCGAGTAGAGCCGTTAATCAAAACCGCCTGAAATCTACGAGCAATTTCTTTGAGAAGCCGTTCCCATTATAATGATAAAAAGTATTATTTTCTCCCCACGACTTTAACGATAAATCACGGGCTCCTCCGGAATGAGAGATTAGAATGCCGCGGGTGATTATCACCCGGTCTGATTCCGCTCCGTATCAGCTCGTTTCCTTATCAGATAGAAAGTAACTCGTTATCACGCAGGGGGTCCAGCACCTGTCCACCCGACCACCGCGACGATGACATCATACGGGGGGGGGCTTTTTTAAAATATTGTTTTCTGATATTATATACTATATATATATATATGGACTCTTTTTCTTATTTGTAACATTGTTTCTGTGCTAACAGTAACAGAACAGACATCACCATAAATGGATTTTGTTTCTCAAAAGTTGCGAAATTTACTCCAATATGCTTTTTAAAATCATTCAAAAAATAAACAAAAAGGTTCTTTTTCCATCATTTTTATGAAAAGGGGCAGAAGCACTGGTAATTCTTCCATTTGTATAGGTTCTTAGTGTTTGAAAGGTTAATTGGGGAATTCCTAGATACATGTAACAGCCTCCCAGCAGAAGTGGTAGAGGGTAATACAGTGAGGGGATTAAACATGTATAGGACAGGCATACGGCTCCTGAATCTAAGACGAGACCAACGACTGATTAAGGTTTGAGTATTTACAGCAGGAGAAACGGGCGACTAGACGGGGGCCGAAGTGGGCCAATTCTAGTGCCAACAGATTCTGTAGCGTGGTTACAGGGAGAGCAAAAATTTACAATAACATGTTTAATCATAAAAAAAATATATTATATTCATTTAGATGAGGACATGTGGTGTAGCTGCTTTTTATGATAGACAGCCAATCACCTTTCAGCTTTAGAAGTTTGACCCCACCCACTAGGGGCACTTGACAGATCATCCCTATATCTTGCCAGCGCAGGGTTAGTGAGTTCATCTTCTTGTCTCAACAGTTTTAACAGAATTTCCTGTTTATAGAAACATATTTATAAAAAATGTAGACTTTCATAAAATTATTATTATTTTTTTTTGCGTCTGTAAACGAGTTAGTCGGCTGTCAGAACCAATCGAGGGGAGATCGGAATGATGGATCCCGGTTACCAGACGGCGCGGTTCTGCTTCCTAATCACATAAAGCTTGGCAAATGTTAATATTCTCTGCGGTAAAGAAACGGGGCAGCTGCCCACTCAGAGTCCTCTCAATACCTGCGAGACCCAACTGGGGGTTATATTACTGTATACAGCGCTGGGGGTGATATTACTGTATACAGCGCTGGGGGGTTATATTACTGTATACAGCGCTGGGGGGGGTTATATTACTGTATACAGTGCTGGGGGGGTTATATTACTGTATACAGTGCTGGGGGTTATATTACTGTATACAGCGCTGGGGGTTATATTACTGTATACAGTGCTGGGGGTTATATTACTGTATACAGCGCTGGGGGTTATATTACTGTATGCAGCGCTGGGGGGTTATATTACTGTATACAGCGCTGGGGGGTTATATTACTGTATACAGCGCTGGGGGGGTTATATTACTGTATACAGCGCGGGGGGTTATATTACTGTATACAGCGCTGGGGGGTTATATTACTGTATACAGCGCTGGGGGGTTATACTGTATACAGCGCTGGGGTTATATTACTGTATACAGCGCTGGGGGTTATATTACTGTATACAGCGCTGGGGGGTTATATTACTGTATACAGCGCTGGGGGGTTATATTACTGTATACAGCGCTGGGGGGGTTATATTACTGTATACAGCGCGGGGGGTTATATTACTGTATACAGCGCTGGGGGGTTATATTACTGTATACAGCACTGGGGGGTTATATTACTGTATACAGCGCGGAGGGTTATATTACTGTATACAGCGCTGGGGGTTATATTACTGTATACAGCGCTGGGGGGGTTATATTACTGTATACAGCGCTGGGGGTTACATTACTGTATACAGCGCTGGGGGTTATATTACTGTATACAGCGCTGGGGGTTATATTACTGTATACAGCGCTGGGGGGTTATATTACTGTATACAGCGCAGGGGGGGTTATATTACTGTATACAGTGCCAGGGGGTTATATTACTGTATACAGCGCTGGGGGATTATATTACTGTATACAGCGCTGGGGGGTTATATTACTGTATACAGCGCTGGGGGGGTATATTACTGTATACAGTGCCAGGGGGTTATATTACTGTATATGAAAGACGTGAATAAACCTAAAATCACGTGAGGTGTATATATAATAATAAATAGGTAATATGATACTTCCCTGATAAGACTGCAGCAACCCAAAAAATGAACACTCCTCCTCAGGGTGTAAGAATTCAAACGAACCAAACAATAATGGGGCGCAGATACATATAGGGAAAAAAACAAAAAACCAATGGTGTAAAGTGTAAAACTAATAAAGTATATGAAGTAAATATTGCACTCACAAAAGAAATGGATAATTCAGACCCATCTATGTAGAGTGTAAACTTCTTTAATATTCTTTATAAATTCTAAAAAGTAAACTTTAAAATAGTGTAGTATCCGAGAGGATATAGAAATAGCCGGCAGGAAATACACTCACATTTAATTCGGGCACATAAAGTGCTTGAAGAGTGTCAGTGAAGAGTCCACCGGTTAATGAATGTAGAGTAGTCCACAAGATGTACTTCTAAACGCGTTTCGCCGACTTGGCTTCTTCAGTAGAAGTATAATCTATGAAATAAATGATCTTATCCCGTTGGTGTGTTTTTATATACAGTTACTTCCGCATATACGTCATCTCACGTTGTCCGTTTTCGTCATCACGTCGTCTATTTACTTTTGTTGTTTTTCGATCTTTTGTGCGTCAATACGCATTGTCGCGGGTGTTCTGCATCTTCCGTTTTCCCTTTTGTTGCTATATATCTCTCATCCTTCGTGTATATTCATTTATTGTTGTTTTTCGTGCGTCATCTGGATTCTAATATTAATTTATTCATAGATTATACTTCTACTGAAGAAGCCAAGTCGGCGAAACGCGTTTAGAAGTACATCTTGTGGACTACTCTACATTCATTAACCGGTGGACTCTTCACTGACACTCTTCAAGCACTTTATGTGCCCGAATTAAATGTGAGTGTATTTCCTGCCGGCTATTTCTATATCCTCTCGGATACTACACTATTTTAAAGTTTACTTTTTAGAATTTATAAAGAATATTAAAGAAGTTTACACTCTACATAGATGGGTCTGAATTATCCATTTCTTTTGTGAGTGCAATATTTACTTCATATACTTTATTAGTTTTACACTTTACACCATTGGTTTTTTGTTTTTTTCCCTATATGTATCTGCGCCCCATTATTGTTTGGTTCGGTTATATTACTGTATACAGCGCTGGGGGTTATATTACTGTATACAGTGCTGGGGGTTATATTACTGTATACAGCGCTGGGGGGTTATATTACTGTATACAGCGCAGGGGGGGTTATTACTGTATACAGCACTGGGGGTTATATTACTGTATACAGCGCAGGGGGGGTTATATTACTGTATACAGCGCTGGGGGGGTATATTACTGTATACAGCGCAGGGGGGGTTATTACTGTATACAGCACTGGGGGTTATATTACTGTATACAGCGCAGGGGGGGTTATTACTGTATACAGATATTTTGCTCAGTAGCTGACTTTCTATTTAACACTAAAAGGCGCCCCCAGATACTTCACTTTTATTGTAATTCAGATCGGCACAGACTGATAGGAGTTAATTAAGCCTGAGGATCCCAGCAGCCATGATTGGCGTTCCCGACGCAGTGAGATGACCTTTATGTTATGAGACGCGTTTCTCTCTCTCTCTCCCCTCTGATTGCAGCAATTAATCCGAGATCATTAATTGGGGTCTCTCCGGTATGAATGAATGTAATGAATGACTGAATGTGTATTGATTAGTTATATGGAGGGGGCAGTACGGGCAGTTATTATACATCCATTCAATTTACAGCAATTCACACCTCCATTCTGGACAGGGTCTCAAGTTACATCATGCTAGAGTCAGACTTACATCACGTCAATATTCTTTTTGCCAGAAAAAGTAATGCTGCCACCCGTTCCTATATTGTTTTTTGGGGGGTATTTATTGGGGTGTGTGACCAGACCGCGACATTCTATCCATAGAACACAGCAGCAAACCCACAGATACAATGTTACCGGTACTTTCCTTTTGTATCAACATTATCTTTTGGAGATGTGATCTCTCCCCCCCCACCACCCTTACAAAGGCTGCCTGAACCAATAAGCAACAATCAGCAACTTAACAAGAGGGGAGAGATAACCCATTGGGGAGGAATAATCCCACAGATATGAGATGTTGAAATGGTTAAAGTTGGAAAGCAGGGGATGTGGCTGTAAGGAGACGAAGGACTCGATGGACTGATACACAGATGTCTCCCGTTTAATCCGCAGACGTGTATCCAAAGGCATTTTCTAACTGTGTCGGTATCTGTCAATATTCATTTACTGTACAAAAAATGCATTTACAGCTTTACAGGCATCAAAAACAGACAGACAATCTCTTATATCATTTATAAAACCTGGAGCCCGACGGCACATCGGCCCCATTCGGCCCATCGGGACCGCCCGTTTCTCCCGCTGTAAAGACTCAAACCTTAACCAGTCGTAGGTCTCGTCTTAGATTCAGGAGCCGTATGTCTATCCCATGCATGTTTAATACCCTCACTGTATTAACCTCTACCACCTCTGCTGGGAGGCTGTTCCATTTATTTAATGATGTTGAGAAGCTCCAGGGCCACCTAAAGACTCTTATCAAGAAAAAAACTTCCTTCCCAATCACACGGTTCCCGTAAACCAGGTTTTTCTACAAGCGCTTCTCACGTCGTGTTTTTTTATCTCTCGTCTCTCGCCTGCTGATGAAAAAGCGAGTGGGAAGTCCATCTGTTTCTCTGGATTTTGTGATATAGAGGGACTGGAAACAGGCCTGTTGGTAACACGTTGGATGAGACGCAGCAGAACGTGTCATGCCAATTATAAAAAAAAAAAATAGGAAGAAAAGGATTTGGGGGGAAACGTCCCAGAAATGAGCTGCCGATTGTTTGTTTTTCCGTTTTATAAAGCGCTGTCACGTTGGACGTCGGCCAATTTCACGCATTCTTTGTTTCTTTTGGATGTATTTGTTTAGAACACGGAGCGGGGTTATGGTTACACTGCGCTGATATTTAATGATCCACCAGATTCACTTGGATGAAGAGGTAAGCTGATTGGTGGACGGTTACCTCAGATCTACCAGATCCATCTGGATGCATTGGCAAGCTGAATGGTGGATGTTACCCATGATCAACCGGGTGCAGCTAGACCCGGAGTCAAAATGATTGGTGGATGGTTGCATAGGACCCACCAGATCAAGCTGGCCAAGAATGAAAAGCTGATTGGTGGATGGTTATCTGAGATCAACCAGGTCCAGCTAGACGCAGAGTCAGTTGAGGAGCAGCATGCAGACACGACCACGCAAAAAGCCTTCTTCATGACCCAAAGGCTTTATACGGCGTGGACTATAAATGTCATGTTAATCACCCATTAAAATATTGTGCTATTCCTTGGATGATTATACTGCATCAGTGAAGGGCGATGAGCTATTTTATTATAACTCGTACCCTCCTCTCGGCTGAGACCGAACACCGACACACGATTCCGGTGGAGCATAGAAATCAATAACATCTGAACGGATCTGCCCCGGGCTGATTCCCCGAAACCTAGGAGATAAAGCCACATGGCTTGGAGGGCGGTTGACTCGAGGCTTAAATAAGTGAAAAAAAAACCCCCAAAAAAACAGATTAATCAGAAAACAATTGCTAACTCAACCTCATACCGCACTTGATGATGTCAGGCTATTCACGTAGAAACAAATAATTCTGGATACATATGATTCCGATTCCCACAAGGTCCATTCCATTTCTCGATTCGACGATGAAGGTTTCCATAAGTGGTTGTTGAGTTTAGAAGAACCCCCCCAACCACCACATAATTAAGATTACGCTTAAGAGGTGACCTCTCATTGAACTTGATAGGGAATTGATTCCGTAGAGTTTAATCAAGATAAGGGGGTCATGTTTATGATCATTGGGGTTTTGGGGGGTTTTTTTCCATCAATTTTAATAAACAGATCGATTTTATTAAATAATGTATGAAGTGGAAAAATATTAAGCGGTCCTACAGGATGGCCTCTCGACTCACCGTCTTCTTTTTTTGGCCAAGAATGGAAAAAAAAACAAAAAAAAACCCAGCGCCGTGGACGTTGTTGTTAAAACGCTGGATATATGTTCCATGATAAAATCAAAATGATTTTTCCATCAATCTCATACGAAGAGAAAACCACCGAGGCTCTGGGAGGATTTTCACATTAAAGGCTGCAGATATGACAGGCATGAAATACGTATTCTCCGAGGGATCGCGTTAACAGGAAACACAGGCAAATGAAACACAATCTAACGCTCTCGGAGGAGCCGCAGAGTATCGTAAAGGTTAAAAAGATCCCTGCTACGTAATACAAGCTGACATAGAGAATGGAGGATGGGGGGGGGGGGTAGGATATTATATTAGGGCAGGCAGAACCACTCTAGAAGCAAAAGGGAAGCCAGGCTATTGATACACGGACCTTTCTACAATGGGCTTCAGGAAATCATTAATGACATTATTGTGTAATTATTATTATCTTTTATTTCTATAGCGTCGGCAATGTCCGCAGGGCTTCTTACATCCGAGGGGAACGGAAACTGAGAACATTTGGTAAAGAGGGTCCGACGCGCAAGCTTTGGCTTGTTTTGAAGGGTTGATACCGAGAATGTCATGATTGTGACTTGAAAGGAATCCGACACAATGTTGGGTCTGATAAAATATTCTGCCCATGGCCCACGGAGCCACCAGATTTTCTATAATACAGACTGGCGCTTGCATCGAGAACGGCTGATATGGCTGGGCCAATGGGTTCAGTGCTGAAGCCCACCAGTAGTTACAATCCTCTTAATGTTCCAATGTTCTAACAAGTCTTCT
This sequence comes from Spea hammondii, assembly GCA_029215755.1. NCBI lineage: Eukaryota > Metazoa > Chordata > Amphibia > Anura > Pelobatidae > Spea > Spea hammondii. Next base: position 3,946,619 of record JARDYJ010000002.1, read on the forward strand.
TAATGGTTGTTCCAGTGTTCTAATGTGTGTCCTCGATGGTTGATGCAATGTTCTAACACATGTTCCTAATGACTGTTCCAATGTTTTAAGATGCATCTCCAATGGTTGTGCAAACGTTCTAACGTGTGTCTCCAGTGATCGTTCCAACATTCTGATGTGTTCCTAATAGTTATTCCAACATTCTGATGTGTTTCCAAATAGTCACTCCAACATTCTGATGTGTTCCTAATAGTTACTCCAACATTCTGATGTGTTCCAAATAGTTACTCCAACATTCTGATGTGTTCCAAATAGTTACTCCAACATTCTGATGTGTTCCTAATAGTTACTCCAACATTCTGATGTGTTCCTAATAGTTATTCCAACATTCTGATGTGTTTCCAAATAGTCACTCCAACATTCTGATGTGTTCCTAATAGTTACTCCAACATTCTGATGTGTTCCAAATAGTTACTCCAACATTCTGATGTGTTCCTAATAGTTACTCCAACATTCTGATGTGTTCCTAATAGTTATTCCAACATTCTGATGTGTTTCCAAATAGTCACTCCAACATTCTGATGTGTTCCTAATAGTTACTCCAACATTCTGATGTGTTCCAAATAGTTACTCCAACATTCTGATGTGTTCCTAATAGTTACTCCAACATTCTGATGTGTTCCAAATAGTTACTCCAACATTCTGATGTGTTCCAAATAGTTACTCCAACATTCTGATGTGTTCCAAATAGTTACTCCAACATTCTGATGTGTTCCTAATAGTTACTCCAACATTCTGATGTGTTCCTAATAGTTATTCCAACATTCTGATGTGTTTCCAAATAGTCACTCCAACATTCTGATGTGTTCCTAATAGTTACTCCAACATTCTGATGTGTTCCAAATAGTTACTCCAACATTATGATGTGTTCCTAATAGTTACTCCAACATTCTGATGTGTTCCAAATAGTTACTCCAACATTCTGATGTGTTCCAAATAGTTACTCCAACATTCTAATGTGTTCCTAATAGTCACTCCAACATTCTGATGTGTTCCAAATAGTTACTCCAACATTCTGATATGTTCCAAATAGTTACTCCAACATTCTGATGTGTTCCTAATAGTTACTCCAACATTCTGATGTGTTCCTAATAGTTACTCCAACATTCTGATGTGTTTTCAAATAGTTACTCCTACATTCTGATGTGTTCCTAATAGTTACTCCAACATTCTGATGTGTTCTTAATAGTTATTCCAACATTCTGATGTGTTCCTAATAGTTACTCCAACATTCTGATGTGTTCCAAATAGTTGTTCCAACATTCTGATGTGTTCCAAATAGTTACTCCAACATTCTGATGTGTTCCAAATAGTTGTCCCAACATTCTGATGTGTTCCAAATAGTTACTCCAACATTCTGATGTGTTCCAAATAGTTGTCCCAACATTCTGATGTGTTCTTAGTAGTTACTCCAACATTCTGATGTGTTCCCAATAGTTACTCCAACATTCTGATGTGTTCCAAATAGTTGTTCCAACATTCTAATGTGTTCCAAATAGTTGTTCCAACATTCTGATGTGTTCCAAATAGTTGTTCCAACATTCTGATGTGTTCCAAATAGTTGTTCCAACATTCTGATGTGTTCCAAATAGTTACTCCAACATTCTGATGTGTTCCAAATAGTTGTTTCAACATTCTGATATGTTCCAAATAGTTGTTTCAACATTCTGATATGTTCCAAATAGTTGTTCCAACATTCTGAGGTGTTCTTAGTAGTTACTCCAACATTCTGATGTGTTCCCAATAGTTACTCCAACATTCTGATGTGTTCCAAATAGTTGTTTCAACATTCTGATATGTTCCAAATAGTTGTTCCAACATTCTGAGGTGTTCTTAGTAGTTACTCCAACAATCTGATGTGTCCCCAGTGGTTGTTTCTATGTTGTAATCTGTGTTCTAATGAGTGCAGTTGAGGAGAAGAAAAGGTGCAATTTGTCCTTGTCGAAATAATCTACAATGCTCCTTATTTGAAATTTACATAAATTCAATAATTAACCCTATAACTGCAGGCGGAAACTCATTCACAGTAATGGACTGGCGCTCGGTCTCAATTTAAGGCCCTCACAGGTTATTGTGTTGTGTAATTAGAATTGTTGTTCGAGTGATAAAGACCACATGACATATAGTGTGAGTGGAAACTGTTTCCGCACATACAGATGGAAAAAAAATACAAAAAAAATAATTTTTATAAAAATATATATTTAAATTCATAAACATTTAATCCAATACTTACTGAAAAAAAAAAATATTTTGCTGTCATTTGTGATGCTGCTGGATTACGATCTTTATCCAGTTCAGAAATACCCCAAACCATAACTCAATGGCCATTTGGGTTTAAAAGGCTTTACTTTTAGCCAATTTCCATAATCTCAGATTCAGCATTTCAAGTCATTTTTTGTGATTTTAGCAAAGCCAAGCATTTTCCCACCCAAATATTTTAAGAGAAGGCTGATAAAAAGCGCTTTGCCGTCAAATGACCGCAGATAGGAGCCCCGAACATGCGTTTTTATCTCGGCTTTGCAGGTCCCACACGTGTCGACAAACTGTAAGCCGAGATCAATACTTCTATTGCGAAATAATTCTCCAAAACGTGGATAAAATGCTAAAGGTATTCGGGGAAAGGTGAAATCTATCAGCTCTGACAGCGGCGAAGATCGCAGCCGCGCAGGGGCGACGCCGGGGGACACGGATGTATCGAGCCGCGCACCAACATCTTCCACGCAGATTATTGTTAAGGAGATGGAGCCCTCGTGGAAACGGTTTTGGACCCCATGGAAAGTTAATTTATAACTCAATGTTTAGTGAATAAACCCCCTGGTCATCCAAGTTTTCCTAAATTGGACCCCAAAAAATACTAATGATGATGATTGTTATTTTATTTCTATAGCGCCAGCAATTCCCGCAGCACTTCTTACAGTCCCAACATTCGAAGGGTCTGACAAAACTAGAACTGATGGACAGCGACAAATCGATACATTAGAGGGTCCTGCTCAAGAACTTACACTCTAGAGTGTTTCTGGTGCAAAGTTTGAAAACTGGTTCTATCACCATAGCAACCATTGTGCTTAATTGAAAATTCCATAAGTTGATATGGGGATAACCTTGCACCAGAATCATAGTAACCCAAAACCTGCCGGCGGATCGGCCCCATCCGGCCCCCCGTCTAGTCGCCCGTTTCTCCTGCTGTAAAGACTCAAACCTTAATCAGTCGTTGGTCTCGTCTTAGATTCAGGAGCCGTATGTCTATCCCATGCATGTTTAATACCCTCACTGTATTACCCTCTACCGCTTCTGCTGGGTGGCTGTTCCACTTATCTACCAACCTCTCAATAAAGTAAAACTTCCTTCCATGCCATCTAGTGTGAGATTCTGGTCTCTTGTTGTCACTTTTCTCCTCCTTTGGAATAAACTTCCCTCCTGTCCTTTGTTAAGTCCCTTTATATATTTATATATCCCGCGTCTCCTTCCTCCAAGCTATAATAATGTTTAATACATAACCCCAATAGTTAATGACCTTCTGGAGCATGCGCGCTGATGTTCATAATATAAGTAGATTATGATATGCGCTCGAAACATTATATTTACCCGTATAAGTAAATGGCGAGCAGACCGCGTTCCTGGGTACGGCGCGGCGTTTTGGCAGAGCGCTTGATATTTTGTCTTCGGGCTGCTCTGCCTGTTGTTGGCTATTACTTCTAATCCTCTAAATCTCTTCTTCTCGTGCACCTAAATATACTAATGTAAGATCAAAAGCCTCAATCACTGCTACAAAGCAGTGACTCCTCGGCGCGCGCTGAGCCGGTTCTGCAGTTTAACCGTTTCCAATATCGCAGATACTGTCCGCACGGCCATTGCCATGGATACCGGGATTTCAGTGTTTATTTGTAAAAAATAAAAAAAACTATATAAAATTAGAAATTTTAAAATACCTACCTACCGTAAGGAACCCGTCTCTACCATTCCTGCTGGGAGGCTGTCCCACTTATCTACCACCCTCTCAGTAAAGTAAAACCTCCTTCCATTCCGTCTCAGCCTCCGACCCTCTAGTTTTAGATTCTGGCCTCTTGTGGGAATATTACTATTCTAGTGCAAAGGTGAAACATTTTCTTATTACCATGGTAACCAATGAAATGGTTCCGTTTTCAAAAACATTCCATTTGTTGCTACTTAAAAGACACACGGTATTTTTTTATTACACATAACCCTTAAAACATACACTCCAGATCTGTCAAGGTGCGTGATGTAATGATACGTGATTTAACATTACAAAAAGGCCCAGAGTCCAGGAGAAGAGAAAGCTGCAGATTTTTGCCACAGCAGAAGCTCATTACCAATGAAGTACAGATAGTGGCACAAGTATTTTTATGTTTCTTTGCCTGTTTTGTAAATAAATCTATTTTATTTCATTATGCAGCTAATAATTATATGTATCAACTGATTATAAAAATAAGTTAATTAAATATTAATTATTGAGATGAACCTGAAAACCTATCCTTGGATAAACTGGCCCTGGGCAAGTGAAATTAGCGCTAATAAATAAATCTATGTAACTCCCAGTTCCGGGGCAAATAATTCACGGTTGGACAGCACAGTGAGATCTTTTTTTATTATACGTTCCATGTGTTGAAAGAGTTACATTGTCACTAGATGTCCCGCTAAATGTATCATTTCAGTGCAGTCCCTACGGAGCATGGTTGGGGCTGGGCAGTCAATAAACCTTTAGAACAGTTACACATTCTCTTTATGCTTCTGTAGATCATTACTTGTTACTTTACTGAGAGGGTGGTGGATAAGTGGAACAGCCTCCCAGCAGAAGTGGTAGAGGGTAATACAGTGAGGGGATTAAACATGCATGGGATAGACATACGGCTCCCGAATCTAAGACGAGACCAACGACTAATTAAGGTTTGAGTCTTTACAGCGGGAGAAACGGGCAGACTAGACGGGGGCCGGATGGGGGCCGATCTGCCGGCGGGTTCTGGGTTTGCTCATTCACCATAACTATTTATAAAGGAACGGCATGCGCTGCCTTTTCAGGTGTCGGTAAATGTGATTATTTTATGACTACTTTTAAAAATGTGCGACATTCAGCGTCGGGAAGAAAATGAATCTCGGTATTTAAGGTGAAGAATTAAGGGAGATAAACGGGCGGAATCTCCGAGCGACGCTCACTTTATTTATTTGTGTGAAGGAGTAAAGGCAGAAGAATCGTTCCGGTTAATTTCTGATCCTAGATATATATATTTAGCAAGTAATAACGACATTTTCCTTTTTAATAACATTTCCTCTGTTACCCCCTCCGTCTGTTACCCCCCACACTGTACGCAGGAGCCGCCATCTTGCTGCCCCGTCGCAGGGTATAAATCTCCCCGTCGCCCTGAGGTATCTGTGATAATAGCGTTACGGAGGGACCTGCGCGGCTGGAAACGATCTCTAGCGCGGCCTCGTTCCGGTTGTCCCGTAGAGACATCCTTGGGACGTTGATGAATCCGACGGCCGCGTTTCACCCACCAGCTCCTCATCCTTACGGCTTTGTTATTAGGAAACTAATGAAAGATACATGGTCCGGGTTCTGCACAGCCTGGAAGCGGGGGACTTCCTTACCTTCTCATTTGATCAAGAAAAATTATATAGAAATATAAAAATAGAACAATCTATAAATAATCATCATTCTGAAGTCGCGTTAAAAATGCTTAAAAAAAAAAAAGCCAGTCCCGCTTGGACGGAGCCGCTCCCGGGGCAGGAACCCAGCAGGGTCACCTAACGCGGTGTGATGTATGCGTGTGAGTGTGAGTGTGTGTGTAAATATGTGCGCCAGGGGGGGCAGGGGACGATGGGGTTAATTGGCTTTATCTGTCCCCCCAGGCCAGAAGGTGCCAGCCCTCCCCGGCACGTGCCACACACAGAAATAAATAAGAAATAGTAAAAGTTACTATTTGTGAGATTTTAGATAAAAAAATATAGATATTTAATCCTTAGAAAAAAACAGAAGGATATAAATGTACGGTGAGAGATGGAATCCAATTATTCACATTATCATTAAAATCACTTTATAAGGATTTTTGAGGGGGTTTCGGTGATAAATATGAGTGAAAAATAAATAAAATAATAAAACGGCTAGCAGGCGGCGATCGGGGCGTCATTTCACATCGTCGCCGGATGTTTGAGCTTTACCCGCGATTCGTTACAGTAACAATTCACGCGCTCGTTTATGCGCGGAAGCCGACATTTCCAAACACCAATCATTGTCAGGGTCCAGCGATCCCAAATATAGATTTAAGGCGGTAAATAAAGCCGAGGAAAGAGGTTTCCGAGAAGGAAAAGCGAAACTAAACGGCGGCCGCCGATCGGTGCTGCCGCGGTCAGAAAAAAGAATATATATATAAAAATATCAGGGTTTTTATAATATATATAATAATCAAAACAGTGAAAATGGAGGGAAAATAAAGACTATTTTACATTAAAGCCAATATATTAACCCCTTAAGGACAATTGAAAACAATGCATTTTGAGCCCGTACAAGTTTAGAATATTTAAGAATAATAAGCGACCGGCAGCCATTTCTCCGCCCCCCCCCCCCGGCGAAAAAACCCATCCCTTACCAACTTCGTGGGGGTCTAACGAGACCACTGTGCGCATGTACGCAAAGTGCCCCCATTCATTTCAATGGAAGTTCATTCCTGACACTGATTGGCTGCTTAATTGGTGTAAAAAAAGAAATCACCGATCGTAGAGGATGCAGGCAGCTGCAGCTTCTACTAAAGTCAATAATTATTATGTCTTTTTAACTTTTTGGAAACGGCATATTACGCATTATTCTGTGGAAGAGCCCCCCCCCCCCCGGGACATTAAACTGTCCTGTGGATTTGCGGCTCGCTTTCTCCCTTAACACCAACCACTGTACAGCGCTGCAGAATATGACGGCGCCATATAAATCAATAAATAACAACAACCGACGTTTTACTGCAAACACTGCTTCTCCATTCACCTTGCAGCCAGTGGAGGGCCGGTAACATTCACCCCTGTGGGGGGCATTTTCTGCTAAACAGGGAGCAATAAAGGAGGCCAAAAGTAAGTTTGGCAGGGAAAACCTTCAATGCATGCACTACCCTCGCCGACCAAAACACACTAATGTATAAAAAACCTATTAAAAGTGGATTCGATCTCTATAGAAACGTCAGCTAAAGTCCTTTTTACACACAGAAACCTTGAACCCGCCGGCAGATCGGCCCCATCCGGCCCCCGTCTGGTCGCCCGTTTCTCCTGCTGTAAAGACTCAAACCTTAATCAGTCGTTGGTCTCGTCTTAGATTCAGGAGCCGTATGTCTATCCCGCGCATGTTTAATACCCTCACTGTATTACCCTCTACCACCTCTGCTGGGAGGCTGTTCCACTTATACACCATTTGACTGCCACCATTAGTGATGGGATCTGTGTGACAGGCCATTAATGGGTTAATATTAAGGTCAGAATATCTAGAACGTTCCCCGATAAGGTAACAATGTAACAACTGATGAAATCCATGTTTCCAGCTCCCCCTTTTATGGGGTCAGATTGAGGAACGTCGTCCCGACCCCCGCGATCCTCCACGTGAAACGATCCGCCGCCGGTTCCTGCTTTCCCGGGAAGCCACAAGGGGTTAATTATGTCACAATGATGAAAATCGTTTGCAATTTCATTTTCTTGCATAAGATTAAGCGACATCTGATGAAACAGCAATCGGCGAGAGGAGCCCTGGGGGGAGGGGCAAATAAAAGGGGGGAAAAAAGCCGGTTTTGGGTGATATCGGTATAGGAAATGTAATTGATAAGCGTGAGTTACGGTATGTTTAACTCTTTGAGGGCCGGGGGCCTGAGCTTCGCACGGCTGGGCTGACGCTTCTGGTTCTTTCAGGGCAAGGAAGACCCTGGGCGCTGAACGTCTCTCTGCTTCGAGAGGATGTTAACCCCTTAATGACAAAGCCTGTACATGTACGGGCTCAAAATGCATTTTTTCAATGGGTTTAGGGACTGCCCATTGTCCTTAAGGGGTTAAAAGAAGAGCCATGACCTCGTTTCTTAGCCGTCTCTTTTTGCCCCCCCCCCCCCCCCTCCTTTCGGCTGAATTTACCTGATTCCTCCCCGGCCGCGTCTCTCAGATACCTGCTTAGTGGGGAGGTCTGCGGGGGATCAGGTGACGATAGTCTGCGGCCGCACACAACAGTCATCCAGCTCCTTCCCGGGGAACGCAGGCAGAGGGGCATTTTAGAAAAGCAGCCTTGGGGGTAATAAGCAAGGAACCCCCCCTCTTCCTACGGCGAGCGAGAGACTGTAGATAAGTATGCTTTATATCTCTATTAGAGTGCAAGCTCTGCGGCGGGGTAATAAGCAAAGAAAAACCCCTCTTCCTATGGTGAGGGGGTGATTGTGGATGTGTATGCATTATATCTCTATTAGAGTGCAAGCTCTTGGGTGGGGTAATAAGCAAGTAAAAGAAACCCTCTTTGTATTTGTTATCTATAGATTAGATTGTGAGCTCCAATGGCGAAACGGTTAATGTGCTGGGGAATCTTTTGGGGAGGATTTTGCTGATTCTATAGAATGAATAATTATTACATATGAAGTCATTTCCCGTTTGGTCTCGCGGATGAACAAACGAAACGTTGCTCGGGGTAATTACGTTCCGGGGTGCGATGTAACTGAGGAGACCGGCAGCTGCGGGGTTAATAGCTCGGAGACTACGGAAAGATTTTTCCCCTCTGACTCCTGATGAGGCTGCTCTGATTAAATTATCCAGGCGTTATCTCGGGGGCTCAAAACCGGACCCCAACCTGGTGAGCGAACGCGGCCTGATCTCCGAGGAACGCGCCGGCTGCGCATGCACGCGATAAATATCTCCTATTGTGAGGAGCAGCTACTTTCTGAGAACGCCTGGGAAAATAAACCTATTCTTTCCATATCCTTGAAGAAGCTTTTAGCATTTATTTATTTTTTTCGCTTAAAAGCAGGAAAATCACCCCAAAGACGCCTGGGTGAAATTCCACCCCCCCCCCCTCCTCCTACGCGCCACTCCACATAGATACGAGAAACGTTACTGACCTCAGCTCTCCGCGGCCCGGCTTTTAGCGGCTGAGCCTCTGCTTCCTCGCTTCACGCGCACGGCGGGGTCCGCGAAGCCTCCATTTAAAGACCCCCGACCCGTCGAGGCGGAATCCTTAGAGACAATCCCCAGAATCCTCTGTCCAAAAAACGGCAATTATTACATCTCCAAGAAAAAAAACCCGCCAAGAAACATCCATTCCGGACCCAAAAGTAAATCTCTAGAGCCGCGTCTCGGAGCGTCCGGGGGGGCCGGGGTAGCGGGCGGTCCGGGCAGCGTTACACGGGCGGACGCCGCGTGTTCCCTGGAACATGTTTCCTCTGCCTGTGAAACGCGTCGATACTTTGATGAGACGTTTGAGTAACGCTCGCTGCGACTCGCCACGCAATCGCCTGCAAGCGGAAGCCTCGAGAGGTCTCGGAGGTGGAGATGAGACGGAGCGGCTTCCAGCTTTTCAGTTCAAAGCCCGTCTCTGGAGGAAGGCGAAGCAGAAGGCGGAATATTTCACCAAAACTTCCAGAATTTACATGATTATTTTTTCTATCCTTAAAACCGTTACCGGCGGCGACTCCATCAGGCCACCCGAGTTCCGGATCCGGAACGTCGGGCGAGGGAGCGTTAAAAAAATAAACATTTTTGGGAAAAGTTTTTGGGGAAAAAATGTATTTAGGTTTATGATCATCGGAATATACAAAGAAAGATCCCCGTTACCTAAGAGACGGAGAATCTGGTGGCTGATGAGACTCGTTCGGCCCAACGGGGGTTCTAACAAGACAAAGGGGGCAAATCCAGCCAGGTGGGGAGTAATAAAGACGCCCAAAATATACCCGGCAGGGAAAGCTGTCGTCATGCGGTGATCACAGAAACGCCACGTAAAGTCCTTCCAACTGTAGAGATGCTGCTGGGCAACTGGCCTGCACGCTGCAGCTGCCTCCTCCAGTCACCCCAGAAGCCCGGTGATGAATATGGAGAGGGGGGACGAGTCTGGAGGTCTCAGCGCGTTTCTTCTATAAATAAAGTATAGAAGCTTAAAAGCATCATATTTACCACTGTTTACCACGACCAGGTCCCGGCTGGCCATCCGCTGTACTGGGGGGGTGTCCGGGGGGGGCGCTGGCCGGCAGCCCCCCAGACTCATCGGATCTGTAGCCAGGGGCTGGATATGTGAGCATATAAATGTAGCCTGCGGCCGCGCATACGCAGCTGTTACCGGCCGTTGGCATTAAAGTGCCAGGACCACCACGTCATGGCCATACATACAGAGAAGTTATGGGGTAAATCAATCACCATGGAAACCATTGGAATCTATCTGAAATCCTATCTCTGCTATGGCGATAAGACCACTTTGCACCAGAACCCCCCGTCCTGCCCAAACAGACAACGCTCTTGAAACCAAGACTTTGCCGGCAGATCGGCCCCCGGCGGCCCCCGTCTACTCGCCCATTTCTCCTGCTGTAAAGACTCAAACCTTAATCAGGCGTTGGTCTCGTCTTAGATTCAGGAGCCGTATGTCTATCCCATGCGTGTTTAATACCCTCACTGTATTACCCTCTACCACCTCTGCTGGGAGGCTGTTCCATTTATCTACCACTCTACCAGAATTGATGAAATCCAAGCATTTGTTAGATTCCTCTCTCTATAAATACCCGGGGCTCTGGCTGCTTATCCCAACCACAGCATGAAGGAAAGAGATTTTGTTGCCTCGATAGGGGATGAAAGAGGCGGACGGGTACTTGTTACAATCGGAGAGCTCAGTGAAGCTTATTAAAAGTCCGTTATTAGCTACGGCAGCAGAATTATGTCTTTAAGGCTTATTTTCTCCGTGTGAGCGGCCTCCTGAGGCTTCTCGGCTTCTATAAGGTCACCGATCCCATTTAAGGGACTGCATTGTTCCGCTGGAACGTGTTACAATGTAAACGGCGTAACATGTATCACGCAAGCAGATTTAAAGGGACACTAAGCGTGTTACGTTGTTTCAATCAAACATTCATTGTATTCTTTTCTTTTCAGGTTTAAAACACCAAAACTTTTCAGATGGTTTTTTTTTCCCAGTTTCTATGGCAACAGCCAATCGGTGCCTGCTGATGTGTAGCTTGACGACGATTATGAAGGAGACAACATTTTACATGATAAAATGTTTTTTTGGGACATTCATCAGGACTAGGAATGATGTTTCTGATGCTGTATCGACTGCTGAAGTGTTGAATTCAGCAGAGTGGGTGGAACAGCAGCTTTAATAACAACATGAATACATTTTAAGACAAACCGGGAAGGAAAGGGGTTCCTGGACATGTGAGCTGACAGTCTATTAGAGGGTTGAGGATGATTTGATTGTATAGAGGGGGTCGGCGATCTCGGAGGTGGTGAGGAAAGTTATCTCGGTAGGTATTCTGTATCTATTGTTCTATTCTGGGCCAAAGTAAAAACTTGAAAGTCTGACTTAGTGATGTAACCACAGAGGCGACCCTTTGTTCCGGGTCGAAAAGGCCCTTTGTAAATAATTTTAACCCGGCACAGGGGCGACCTTGCGGTGAAACCCACTAGGTGAGGGGTAAGCGTATATATGCATGGGTGTGTAATTGTGTATAGGTAAGCGGGGTGGGTGTGTGTATGTACATGTGTTTGTATATATGCATGGGTGTGTAATTGTGTATAGGTAAGCGGGGTGTGTGTGTGTATGTACATGTGTTTGTATATATGCATGGGTGTGTAATTGTGTATAGGTAAGCGGGGTGGGTGTGTGTATGTACATGTGTTTGTATATATGCATGGGTGTGTAACTGTGTTTAGGTAAGCGGGGTGGGTGTGGGTATGTACATGTGTTTGTATATATGCATGGGTGTCTAATTGTGTATAGGTAAGCGGGGTGGGTGTGTGTATGTACATGTGTTTGTATATATGCATGGGTGTGTAATTGTGTATAGGTAAGCGGGGTGGGTGTGTGTATGTACATGTGTTTGTATATATGCATGGGTGTGTAACTGTGTATAGGTAAGCGGGGTGGGTGTGTGTATGTACATGTGTTTGTATACATGCATGGGTGTCTAATTGTGTATAGGTAAGCGGGGTGGGTGTGTGTATGTACATGTGTTTGTATATATGCATGGGTGTGTAACTGTGTATAGGTAAGCGGGGTGGGTGTGTGTATGTACATGTGTTTGTATATATGCATGGGTGTGTAATTGTGTATAGGTAAGCGGGGTGGGTGTGTGTATGTACATGTGTTTGTATATATGCATGGGTGTGTAACTGTGTATAGGTAAGCGGGGTGGGTGTGTGTATGTACATGTGTTTGTATATATGCATGGGTGTCTAATTGTGTATAGGTAAGCGGGGTGGGTGTGTGTATGTACATGTGTTTGTATATATGCATGGGTGTGTAATTGTGTATAGGTAAGCGGGGTGGGTGTGTGTATGTACATGTGTTTGTATATATGCATGGGTGTGTAATTGTGTATAGGTAAGCGGGGTGGGTGTGTGTATGTATATGTGTTTGTATATATGCATGGGTGTGTAATTGTGTATAGGTAAGCGGGGTGGGTGTGTGTATGTACATGTGTTTGTATATATGCATGGGTGTGTAACTGTGTATAGGTAAGCGGGGTGGGTGTGGGTATGTACATGTGTTTGTATATATGCATGGGTGTCTAATTGTGTATAGGTAAGCGGGGTGGGTGTGTGTATGTACATGTGTTTGTATATATGCATGGGTGTGTAATTGTGTATAGGTAAGCGGGGTGGGTGTGTGTATGTACATGTGTTTGTATATATGCATGGGTGTGTAACTGTGTATAGGTAAGCGGGGTGGGTGTGTGTATGTACATGTGTTTGTATATATGCATGGGTGTGTAATTGTGTATAGGTAAGCGGGGTGGGTGTGTGTATGTACATGTGTTTGTATATATGCATGGGTGTGTAATTGTGTATAGGTAAGCGGGGTGGGTGTGTGTATGTATATGTGTTTGTATATATGCATGGGTGTGTAATTGTGTATAGGTAAGCGGGGTGGGTGTGTGTATGTACATGTGTTTGTATATATGCATGGGTGTGTAACTGTGTATAGGTAAGCGGGGTGGGTGTGGGTATGTACATGTGTTTGTATATATGCATGGGTGTCTAATTGTGTATAGGTAAGCGGGGTGGGTGTGTGTATGTACATGTGTTTGTATATATGCATGGGTGTGTAATTGTGTATAGGTAAGCGGGGTGGGTGTGTGTATGTACATGTGTTTGTATATATGCATGGGTGTGTAACTGTGTATAGGTAAGCGGGGTGGGTGTGTGTATGTACATGTGTTTGTATATATGCATGGGTGTGTAATTGTGTATAGGTAAGCGGGGTGGGTGTGTGTATGTACATGTGTTTGTATATATGCATGGGTGTGTAACTGTGTATAGGTAAGCGGGGTGGGTGTGTGTATGTACATGTGTTTGTATATATGCATGGGTGTCTAATTGTGTATAGGTAAGCGGGGTGGGTGTGTGTATGTACATGTGTTTGTATATATGCATGGGTGTGTAATTGTGTATAGGTAAGCGGGGTGGGTGTGTGTATGTACATGTGTTTGTATATATGCATGGGTGTGTAACTGTGTATAGGTAAGCGGGGTGGGTGTGTGTATGTACATGTGTTTGTATATATGCATGGGTGTCTAATTGTGTATAGGTAAGCGGGGTGGGTGTGTGTATGTACATGTGTTTGTATATATGCATGGGTGTGTAACTGTGTATAGGTAAGCGGGGTGGGTGTGTGTATGTACATGTGTTTGTATATATGCATGGGTGTGTAATTGTGTATAGGTAAGCGGGGTGGGTGTGTGTATGTACATGTGTTTGTATATATGCATGGGTGTGTAACTGTGTATAGGTAAGCGGGGTGGGTGTGTGTATGTACATGTGTTTGTATATATGCATGGGTGTCTAATTGTGTATAGGTAAGCGGGGTGGGTGTGTGTATGTACATGTGTTTGTATATATGCATGGGTGTGTAATTGTGTATAGGTAAGCGGGGTGGGTGTGTGTATGTACATGTGTTTGTATATATGCATGGGTGTGTAATTGTGTATAGGTAAGCGGGGTGGGTGTGTGTATGTACATGTGTTTGTATATATGCATGGGTGTGTAATTGTGTATAGGTAAGCGGGGTGGGTGTGTGTATGTACATGTGTTTGTATATATGCATGGGTGTGTAATTGTGTATAGGTAAGCGGGGTGGGTGTGTGTATGTACATGTGTTTGTATATATGCATGGGTGTGTTAATGTGTATGTGTAAGTAACCACATCGGCCGTGTTTTCCAGGACACATGTAATTTTTACATATTGCTGACCAGCCCAGATAATGTATAAATTATATACGTCCTGGAAACCATGGCCGATGTGGTCACCATAGATGGAGTGTGTGATAGAATGAATGTGCCCGGTCTGACTCAATGTATTAAAGGTTTTTAGAACTCCAGCTTTAATCTCTATTGGCTGAGATGAAGTGATTCTAAAATAGTCACGGAAAAAAAACTCTCGACAAGTCTCGAGAAAAAGAACATCATCTCAGAAGAACATCTCCCGGAAACGAAAGTTCCAAAGATTCTCTACAGAATAATAAAAAAATGGCCAATTATCAAAAAATGTAACTTCTCGTAACGAACGTCCGGGGGGATAACAACAAGGTAAAAAGACACGGCAAACAGACGTTGACACCTACGCACTCGCACGAAGCACCGGTAACCCCCCCCAAACGTGTCCATCACCAAAAAGAGGGCGGAATAGGAATGGGGAAGAAGCACAGCCGCCTTCTGCGGAACAATCTGTTCCCCTTGTTGGTCTTTTATTGAAAACGCCAAAAATTTCAGGTCTGCCAAAAAAAAATGAAATAAAATTGAAGGTAATTTGGCTGGAAATCCTGCTAACGGGGAACGCAGGCGCGTTTTACGAGGAGTTTAATAGTTCGGAACATGGCAAACTATTTAAAAGAGAATTTATCGCACAAAGACGGGGTTTTTTATTTTTATTAAATCATCCGCATTGTCAGGAAAATGTATTATATTATTTTTGTATTTTTTTTGGGACTGTTATGCACCGTGGGGGCATTTTTGTACTTTTAATATATATATATATATATATATATATATATATATATATATATATAAGCCCGTTATGCGCTTGTAGTTGATAATAATTTACTGCGGGGCACAGCGTATAATGTCACCGAGCATCCGGCGTGGAACGCGTTTCTCTGGCTTGCAGAGGATTCTGTTGCTGGAATTTTACAACCGGCGTCACAGATGAAATTGGTTGGGAAAAGGGTTTTCCACGGATTTGCGGTGTTCGGGGGGTAGTAACATCGTAACCGTTAATCCGTTCTGCGTTTCCAGACGTCTGGACTTCTCTCTTTATATGTAAATAACCAAGACATTCATTTTCCGGGAATTCTCCCGCCCCCTCCCCTTATATCATATACATGCGCGGGGTATGAATGTTATTTCTCAGTGTTGGAGCCGTCTGGTTATGTTTAAGGGGAAAAAAATCTATTTTTCATGATTTTATCTCGTGTTGCTGATGGGGGCAGCTCTGATTTAAACATTCTGGGAAATTACTTGCAATTCCACTTACTGCCACTAGGGTGAGTCAGAACTTCAAGCAGCATTTATATCTAGACTGGATCCTTTCTGTGCTCCTTGTCTGGGTTTTCTATGCATTCCCTTTGTAACTTACGTGGCCGATGTGTCCTGAGTTACCAGCTTCCTTCGCATGCCCAGACACAAGGACCGGGCTTGTATTGGCCATCTGGCAAACTAATGCCCAGTGGGGCAGGAGCTTGCCTTTTGCTGCCACTCATCCAGCAAATCCGGGGCTTTTATGTGTGGCCACATGCTGCGCATGTCCTGCTAGCAGCCACATGTATATCATTTAGCGGCTGCTGGCCTTAAAGTGCCGGGGTGGCTTTTCGTCCCCAGTCGGAACCCTGACAATCACCAACAAGGCTTACTTGGCTGGGATTGTCTGGGGCCAGTCATGAGCGCCCGGGGAGCCGCGAGGGCCACTAACGAGCACTAGGCGATGGATGCTCAGATGTCCTGCCCTGTGTCTCACCTCGCAGAGCATTGCGCATGGTGCAAGTAAAAAGTCCAAGGCGAGTCAGGTTAAAGCTCCCTCGGCCAGTTAACCCCCGAGGCTAAAACAGCGCGATATTTACTTTCACTGCCCATTTATCATCAATCGTGAAACGGCCGCCACGTGCAAAGCTCCAGGGGGGCGACGCAGTGTTGCAGCCGGCCGCCCGCAGTAATTATAGAAGTAACGCCGTTTCCAATTACAAATCCTGAAAGCTCAGTGACAAGGAAACCATTTAAATGACCTTTAATTAGCAAACTTTAACCCTTCCCTTACGGAAAAATTACTGCAGTTTTTCTGAAGTAATACTGTAGTTTTTTGGACATGAAAAAACTGCAATACTGCACATTTACTGCATTTGTACTTCACTGTACTGGAGTTTTACTGCAGTTATTTTTGTACGGAAGTACAAATGCAATAAAGCTGCAGTACTTTGAAGTACAACTGTAGGTTTGCAGTATAAAAAAAAAAGTGCAGTAAAAGTGCAGTATTCCAGTTTTTTCATGTCCAAAAAACTGCAGTAATTTTTTTGTAAGATTTTGGTTATCTGAATTTTCTGGGGGCCACACCCCGTAATACAAAAGGCCCCCTTTTTTGTACCAGCGAACGTGCGTTAAGCGTGCTGTAATTAGGATTAACGCACATTAATTAGGTGTCATACATGTGTTTATAGAAACGGAGCAATAAGAATTAACCCTTTGGGCAAAGAATACTCTGTTAGAATGCATATGAGGGCATGCAAGAGGTTAACGTCAACCCCACCGCTTATAACACTTCAAGGGTTCCTAGATAGGGGAGCTTTTTTGTCCCCCCCAGGCTATTTTATCATAACTTTAATAAAAAGCATCTGCCATGCAGTAACACACTCACTCATGCTAACACTATACAGTAACACACTCACTCATGCTAACACCATACAGTAACACACTCATGCTAACACTATACAGTAACACACTCACTCATGCTAACCCTATACAGTAACACACTCACTCATGCTAACACCATACAGTAACACACTCACTCATGCTAACACCATACAGTAACACACTCACTCATGCTAACACTATACAGTAACACACTCACTCATGCTAAAACTATACAGTAACACACTCACTCATGCTAACACCATACAGTAACACACTCACTCATGCTAACACCATACAGTAACACACTCATGCTGACACTATACAGTAACACACTCATGCTAACACTATACAGTAACACACACTTCAACACTGCATGCTTCCACACAGTAATACGATACACTCATACACATGAACATACACTCCCTCTAACACAATACACACACACTTTCCAACATCACACACCCGCAGTCTAACACTATACACTTACACACAAAACCACACACACACATATAACCACACACACACATATAACCACACACACACATATAACCACACACACACATATAACCACACACACACATATAACCACACACACACTCTCTCTGCCCTCTTCGTCTCTCATCTGCACAGTTCGAACTTCTCTATCTCCCTCCCTCGTTCCTCGCACAGAGCTCTGGTGTCACGCAGCTCACACTTGATTATCGAGCGTCATGCACCTGCTGCACTTGCGCCTCCTCCGCCGCTGGCCTTAAAGTGCCGGCGCTGCTAAAAGTCATCCCCAGTCCAGCCCTGATTGGCGAAGGTGACCTCAGGGCTTTTCAGAGTCAAACAGACTGGTTTTTGACACGAGAAACGGACAGTAATATAAACGTTGTTGATCTGAGGCTTACTCTGACTGTCCAATAATTTTCCCTCCTTCCAGGAACCCAGAATGTTTATTTTTTCCTTCGTCAGGATCGGGTCGGAGTAACTTGGAACGGGTGATGTTGATGAATGATGTTAGTTTTTATTATTACGTTAGAATATTATGTTATTCATATTCTATACATTTCGATATCAGAGGTTTGTAAATTGGCAAAAATGAAGCCGTTAAAATACTTTATATTCCCAAAAAGGGCATTTCATTCACTCGCTGACGCCTCCTCATGCATTGTTTTCATATTCACTTGAAAAAAAAGCGATTTTCCGCGCCATTCATGAGTAATAAAGTTATCAGCGGAAAGAGTCGGTTGGCGCGCCGTCCTGCTGCTTCGGCCATTTCTGCCGGCTCTTTAATGCGTCCGAACCGATTCATCTCCGAGAAACGGACGATATGTATCCTCCCCGCACAGATACATTATTACCGCCATTATTCCGCAGGAAGACGGCTCCGTTCCACTCATGTTTTTTGCCTTTTGTTATTTTAGTACCAAACCCGCCGAGGCGTGCGTCGAACAATCACCACATCGCAATAAGGGAGGAAAAACAGATCCAGACAATAAAATCAGGGATTTTTACTGCAGTTATTATAATATCTCTTTCCTACGTTTTATATGAGCAAAAAGATGTAAAAACCCCGCCGGATTTAATGAACGTTGTTGTCAAATTGACTTTCCATGTGTTTCCTGGGTATGAGGGCATTACAGGGTTCTAAGTCTAAAAGCCACCATAACACCCAAGTATCACTGTTTAGCTTGGCCAGTCCCCCTCCCTGATTCCCCTCTCTCCTCCACTCATGCTCCTCTTTCCTCCTGAAACCCCTCCCTCCTCCCCTGATGCCCCTCCCCCCCTGATGGCGCCTCTTTCCCCCCTGATGGTCCCTCTCTCCTCCCCTGATGGACCTCTTTTCTAGGAGGTCGGAATGTTTGCTGGGTATGAGGGGATCGCAGGGTTCTACAGCCCTAAAAGCCCTGATAATGTGTATAGAAACAGCAGGAAACGGCTTTATAAATTAAACGGGGTAAATAAATCCCATTATTCTTTTAAATGCCCCACCCAGTTACACAAATACCCCGCCCCAGTCATGCCTCTAACCACCCCCCCTAACCCCCCCAAAATGTTGGGGTTTATGCAAATCTCCGCAACATGTTATTTTGGCGGCACATCTTCCCCCCCCCTAAAAGGGGAATAGGTACAGATTCTGTTGAATTATTTCTCCCCTGTTGCTGATTGTTGCTGATTGGTTCAGACAGCCTTTGTACCTCAGGACAGGAAATTGATCAGATAATGCTGCCTCTGCCACAGGCTGCCACCGATTCTCCACTTCCATGAGTTAAAATAAAAGATTAATTAAGCATGGGATAGACATACGGCTCCTGCATCTAAGACGAGACCAACGGCTGATTAAGGTTTGAGTCTTTACAGCAGGAGGAAAGGGCGACTAGACGGGGGCCGGATGGGGCCGATCTGCCAGCGGTGATATATTGCAGGCGGCCGATGTAGCAGGATGAGTACAGAGCGCATTTCTTTTACAGACTGGCAGTTTTTATGAAGTTAAACAATATCTCCAGTAATACAGATTTTTCTTTTCGGATCCTGGGGCGGTTTGTAAAATACATTTCAGTCCCCGGAACGATGTCGTTTATTTGCGAAGCCATCAAACTAACCGGAGGAAGTCTGTCGGCCTGGCCTTGGGTCCGGAGCACTAAACAGCGCGTCGCCGCACCAAGTGCACCCTGGGTAAACACGGGGCAGTCGGCGTCTCCGTCTTAAAACACCACGAGACGTAGGGGAGTAACGATGCCTGCGAGGGGGCGGCTCACGTTTATTATTAGAATCAGATTAAAAATATATGTTTCCAAAAATAGCATTCATTTTTATTTTTAAACCAGGTTTTGGCCGTAATATAACGTTTTCAGGCAGCTGCATATCAGCCGCTTGTATGATTCTCACTCTGTTATCTGATCCCCGATACATTATACAGGGGGCGGTCACTGATTTATCTATACATTATACAGGAGACCGGCTCGCTGATTTATCTATACATTATACAGGGGGCGGTCACTGATTTATCTATACATTATACAGGGGGCCGGCTCGCTGATTTATCTATACATTATACAGGGTCGGCTCGCTGATTTATCTATACATTATACAGGGGGCCGGCTCGCTGATTTATCTATACATTATACAGGGGGCCGGCTTGCTGATTTAACTATACATTATACAGGGGCCAGTTCAGCCCTTCCTGCAGGAGAAGCTGTGAAGCCAGTGGCTAAAGGTGCAGCACCCATTTGAAATTCTGTTGCAACTAGCAACCTCTCTTATGATTATTTCTCATATTCCCCGGGGCGAACGGCACATATGGAATCCATACAGTGTCACTCTGCGCCGACCCCTACCTCCACGCCTGCATGCTATAAATGCTATGTTTCTGTGTTAAAAGGATCTTGAAATATCACATATCATTTATTGATAATTTTTATTATTACTATCATTATTATCATTATAAATATTGTCGTCATCATCATCATTATGTGTTATTTCCCTGCAGCGTTTCTTTTGGTCCCAACATTCCGAGGGTCTGACAGAACTAGAACCGGCACATTAGGTAAAGCGGTGATCAATAAACAATAAATGAATAAACACAATCAGATGCTATTCGGTTTCATAATCTAAAACTAGAGAGCAAGAAGCTTGGATGTAATGGCAGGACATTTTAATTTACTGAGAGGGAGGTAGATAAGTGGAACGGCCTCCCGGCAGAAGTGGTAGTGGGTAATACAGCGACGGTATTAAACATGCATGGGATAGACATACGGCTCCTGAATCTAAGACGAGACCAACGACTGATTAAGGTTTGAGGCTTTACAGCGGGAGAAGCGGCCGACTAGACGGGGGCCGAATGGGGCCGATCTGCGGGTACGTTCTAGGTTTGTATGTTCTCGATCGGATTAATAAACGGAACGCTGCATCTTCTTGGCTTCCTCGTCTGTTTCTATGTGATGAATCCTGTGTGAAGCCCCCCGTCGGTTGCGCATGCTCGGTGCAGATATTGCAGTAATCGGGTGTTTATTGCGCGGCCGCCGGGACACGGCAGGATTTTTTTAATGTTAAAACGCTCCGTCTCTTCATGCAAACTCTGTCCCGCGCATGTCGCTATTTGCTTTCGGATCACGCTGTGCTCGATGAAACACAGAAAGCCAGGCGAGTTCCAGCCCTAAAGTAAAACTTTGCCGCAGTGCTTCCTTCCTCATGCTGAGGGAATTGGAATTTGCTAGATACATCTTCACGACTGCCGAGACAGCCGCCGGTCAGACAAGCTCTGGGACCCTGTTTAGATGTAACGGCAAGAAGTTTAACTTTACTGAGAGGGTGGTGGATTAGTGGAACAGCCTCCCAGCAGAAGTGGTAGAGGGTAATACATGGGATAGGCATACGGCTCCTGAATCTAAGACGAGACCAACCTGCCTGGTGGTGTAACGGGTAGCTGTGATACCTACAAGTGCTGCGGAGCACAGGTTCAATTCCCGGTAGAAACTCATTACCTGTTACCTAAAACTAAGACGAGATTAATGGCTGATTAAGGTCGGCTGGCGGGTTCTGGGCTGAAGCCAACGCTCGGTTGGCCCTGAAGGTGTTCCAAATGAGTGCATTAATCCAGTTCTCGGATATGCGATGCTCTGAAGATGGTCTGACAGACTCAGCAACAACCCGATAATATAATGTTTTCAGCCATTTATATGATTCTCGCTCTGTTATCTGGTTCCCGATCTACTAAACACCCCGACTCCTTATCATACTGCCTGTGGGGAACAATAGAATGACTCAGTCTTAATCACCCAGCCGGACTCTCTGAGTAATTATTGTTATATTACTGTATACAGTGCTGGGGGTGTTATATTACTGTATACAGTGCTGGGGGTTATTACTGTATACAGCGCTGGGCAGTTATTACTGTATACAGCGCTGGGGGTTATATTACTGTATACAGTGCTGGGGGTTATTACTGTATACAGCGCTGGGCAGTTATTACTGTATACAGCGCTGGGGGTTATATTACTGTATACAGCGCTGGGGGGTTATATTACTGTATACAGCGCTGGGGGTTATATTACTGTATACAGCGCTGGGGGGTTATATTATTGTATACAGCGCTGGGGGGGTTATATTACTGTATACAGTGCTGGGGGTGTTATATTACTGTATACAGCGCTGGGGGGTTATATTACTGTATACAGCGCTGGGGGTTATATTACTGTATACAGCGCTGGGGGTTATATTACTGTATATTGTATTAATATAACCCACATCACGTCTGATGTGGGTTTATTGCCCCTCTGGCCGGTGGAAGGAGGTTTGTGCGACGATTCCCAGTTAAACCAGTTCTATTAATGGAATATATTTACAGATTATCGCCTTCTCGCTAAATCTCTTCACTTTCGGCTCATTTTACAGTTTTCTTGCGGACGATTCACTGATTTTGTTGGACTTTTGTTTTATGAGCGCTCAGACTCAGGAACGGGAATTCCTTAGTTTAATAGTCTAATAAAAGGATAAGACTCCATATTTTTCAAATTAACCAAATCCGTCGGCTACCAGAACTAAACCTCGGGGAAAAAAGAGCGATCAAACTAACGGTACACGGAACGAGGTCGCTGAAAGCCGAGTTTAAAGTATAAAACTATATTTAAAAAATTCATGGTGTTATAAGAAGACAAGCAAATGTATAGATCAAGACGATTAAATGTTGTTAAATATTCTAAATCGCCATACAGCTTCGTATGTAAAAAAAAATGTACAAAATTCTCTACTCCATATTTGCATATGGACCTTTTTTTCTTTTTTGATCGATACATTCACACGTAGTTGTTCTTTTGATCCATACATTCACATTGTTAGTTTAAAGCTCGACAAATGTTTGCGTTGCAGTTATTGCGCACAACCTATAGATAGAGCTGAACGTTGAGATGGTTACAGTCCCTTCCTTATGGCTGCTTTTTGGTGCTTATATGGTAGAGAAGGCAGGGAGGAGAGATAAAGAGAAAAAAAGAGAGAAGGGAGACAAAAAGAAGAAAAAAAGGGGAGAAATTATCTTTTTTTCCCTTCTTTTTGTTTTCTCTTTCTCCCCATCTCCAGAAGAGGGATGTTAGCAGAAGAGAGCGGGAGAAAGGAGAGACAGTGGGGAGAGAAAAAGGCAGAGAGAGGGAAGATAGAGAGAGATAGAGTGAAAGAATAAAGAGATAGACAAGAGAAAAAAGAGGGGGGGAAAGAGAAAGGAGAGAGAGACAATAAGGAGAGTGAGGAGATCGAGAGAAGAAAGAGAGGTGACATGCACTATCTAGTTAGCCATGTTTTTTTTAACCACACGTGAGCCAGGACATGCTACATTATACATGATGATCCCGTGCAATTAAATTCCCGGTGCTCTTCACACAGGGCTAACGACACAAGCGAATGCCCCCGGATATCCAGAACACCTCGGCCGCTCCGAGCAGATTTCAGAATCTATAAAACAAACTGTGATAGCGAATGCGTGTTATTTAGTGACGGCTGGAGGACGGCGGCAGCGAGAGCGCCGTCTGATCTGTGCTGAATATTAAACGTATGGAGCTCAGATATGTCAGGTTACATGGAGCAGAAAAAAAATGTCAGATTACTTCTAAAAAAATGCTGTTTTTGCTCCGTCCTAACCGGTTCTGCTTGGATTCCCACTAATTCAAGGACAGATGTCACTTTATGCAACACGAAAACACAGCTCGTTCCTGCTGCTAAAAACTCTACAGCCGAGCCTGGAAATATGACTTACAACATACCCCCCCACACCATATTCCTGGTGTCAAAATCAGGGAGGTGGCTGGGGGGGTAGCAGCATAGCCACCTCCTTCCCTATCTTGAACTACTAACCATAGGCTCACCCCTGACACTCTAACACCATACACTAACACACACAGTCATGCTAACACCATAGACAACACACAGACTCTCTACCCCCATACAGTAACATATACTCACTCTAACACCATACACAAACACACATAGTCATGCTAACACCATAGACAACACACAGACTCTCTACCCCCATACAGTAACATATACTCACTCTAACACCATACACAAACACACATAGTCATGCTAACACCATAGACAACACACAGACTCTCTACCCCCATACAGTAACATATACTCACTCTAACACCATACACAAACACACACAGTCATGCTAACACTATACACTTACACACACACTACCCCCATACAGTAACATATACTCACTCTAACACCATACACAAACACACACAGTCATGCTAACACTATACACTAACACACACACTACCCCCATACAGTAACATATACTCACTCTAACACCATACACAAACACAGTCATGCTAACACTATACACTAACACACACTACCCCCATACAGTAACATATACTCACTCTAACACCATAGACATATGCCGAGAAAAAAAAAGGGACTGTTGGAAGGCATGCTCAAAGTAAAATGCTAATAAATGGCCTCGCAGACTGAAACATACCACGGCAATGAAAGGGTTAAGGAGGACCTTTCGGGGAAGTATCTGTTTTCCTAATAATGCATTTCATCTCATGGTGAGTTTTGCTTATTTTGTCTTCTGAAGAGTAAAAAAGGTAAATTAGTCCACAAAATCCTTGTTTTAACTTTTATGTGACGCACTCCTTATGTCCGGATTGCCTGTTGTACAGCCCTGCGGAATATGATGGCGCTATATAAATCAACAATTAACAATTAACTACTATTATTATTATCGTTATTTCCCAGAATCAAAAGTGTTCTAAAAAGATAAAGCAGCCAATTTACTTTATTGAACAGGACCCTTAAAAATATCAGCTCTTGATTGTGATAAAAAAACGATGGTTCTTCAGAGAAAACAAAGTTTATTCCTGGTGCCATTTTCTTTATTACGGATAAATTTTTCCTTCATCCCCCAGGTCCAGCGTATCCTTCCTGCCCCTCCGCCTGGAACCGTATCAATAAAGTATTAAAAACGTCTCCTTTATCTGTAACGGTTCCCAGAAGCCACTCGAGAAGGTGTTTCTGGTTATATGTCGAAGGCGTCTTTCCGAGGAAGGACCGGCGTTACTAACGCAGACAACGTGCAGCGCTGCCCAGGATGACGGGGGTCGTTGGATACTTTGGCGTTTGTACGTTGGTCTCCGGGGGGGCAAAAACCAGTATTAAAGAAAAAAAAGTGATCGCAGGGTAATATGATTCTCTAATAGTGAATAGGACTCATTGTGCGAGGAGGAATCTCACGCAGAGTCTGAGAACATAAAACGAGGATGAACTTGTGGAATTAAAGGGAAATTTGGAAAACAGAGACAAGGCAGCAATTTGTGGTAAAAAAAAACAAAAAAAACAACAAAGGCGTGATAGAGGGGGTGATATAAGTAAAATAATCTGAATTATGGATGAATTTGCGGCGAACTTGGCTCTTTATAGCAATAAATATAAAAAATATGCACCATATGGGGCGTCTTCAGAAAAGAGAAAAAACGAGAAGAGGAGAGGAGGGAAAGAGACAGTGACGGCTCCGGTGGCGGTAGGAATGTAATATTACGTGACCTCGCTGTAATAGTGAGGCGGCTTCCATAGTGTGTGAGCAGCCAGAAAGAAAGCTGTGGGTGAGGTGAGGGAGTGAGAGAGGAAGAGAGGGAGTTTATATGTATGCTACAGTGAGAGGGTATGTGTAAAGGTGTGCGAGCATGAATGTGTATGTGTAAGGGTGTGCGAGCATGAATGTGTAAGGGTGTGCGAGCATGAATGTGTATGTGTAAGTGTGTGAGAAGAAGAATGTCTTAGCATGAGTGTGTAAGTGTGGGTGTTGACATGCATGTGTATGTGTTAGTGTACATATGTGTGTATGTGTAAGTGTGTGTTAGCATGAATGTGTTTGCATAAGTGTGTTGTGAGCATGAATGTGTATGTGTGTGTTTTGAGAGAATGTGTTAGCATGAGTGTGTATGTGTGTGTGTTGGCTTGAGTGTTAACTATTAGTGTAAGTATGTGTGTGCATGTGTGTTAGCATGAGTGTGTACATTTGTATAAATGTGAGAGTGTGCGTAAAGAAATGTGAGCCAGTGCGTATGTGAAATATCAGAGGTGGGGGAAAGGGGCCAATAGGGCCACTTGGCTTTACCTGTCCCCTAGGCAAGAAGGTGCCAGCCCTCCCCTGTCACTGGGCCAACACTTCCAGGACATAAAGAAGTAAATCCAGGATCTGTAGGCAAATGTCCAGGTCAAACCCGGACAGTCAGCAACCCTAGCCCTGATAGATTGTAAACTCTTGTCCAGTCTGTCTTGGTGTCTGTTAATCATATTTGTATGTTGTTAATCTTCTCCCCATATTGTAACAGCACTACGGAATCTGCTGGCGCTCTATTAAAATGAGGTCACTTCCTGCTATAACACATAGCCACCCCAGGGTAATATACCGTTCCTATACGCTGTATCTACTAGTCATAGACCGTTGGCTGCAGTCAAATCTGTTAATTTCCTTTATACAAACTAATCACTCTAGGTGATTATTCAAACACACGAAGTATGTTTAAGTGTCACAATTGTCAAATGACACTAAAGCAGGCTCTGATAGGCTGTTGCCATAGAATCAGAAAAAATGTTTTGTGATTAAACATTTAGATGAAAGAATAAAATAACAGACGCGCTAAAAATAATTCTTTAATCTCGTAATATTTGGTCTCATTCATCATTATGGCCGGGAACGCTTAATAGTCATGTGACACAAAAGCAGATGCTGATAGGCTGTTGCCAGAGAAACTAAAAACTGCTTTTTAAAAGATTCTGTTTTGTTTTTATGCAATGAAATATTCAAAGGAAAGAATAAAATGGCAGATCTGTTAAAGTCTTTTCTTGACATGATAGAGTGGGGGTGATATAATAATAATATAATAATACAAAATAAACAACAACAAAAATAATAATCTGATGTCATAAGAGAGTCATACAAAGCGATATGATGTCATTATAGGGAAAGAGATTCTAGAATAATCTGATGTA
The DNA here is from genome assembly GCA_029215755.1 of Spea hammondii. Classification (NCBI taxonomy): domain Eukaryota; kingdom Metazoa; phylum Chordata; class Amphibia; order Anura; family Pelobatidae; genus Spea; species Spea hammondii. The sequence goes on from JARDYJ010000002.1 coordinate 3,973,685, forward strand.
ATTCAGCTGACACACAATGATAACGATAGAGGTAAATGGCGTTCCCTTATATACCCAGCACGGTTCTTTTTAAGGACAACCTGGCAAGGGTCGAATCTGAAGGACATCAGGGTCAATAACCCATAGTTATTACCCAGACGCCAATCTCAAAATTAAAAAACAATCTGATATTATCTGGTCAAAGACTCGGGAACGCGTTATTCTTCGTAATCATAGGGAGCCGAACGCTGACTTTGGTTTTTACTTTGCTGGTTTTCGCTTTGCTGAGAGGGTGGTTGATAAATGGAACAGCCTCCCAGCAGACACAGCAGAGGCTAATACAGGGAGAGGATGTAAACAGGAGTGGGGTAGGCAGGTTCCGGGTTTCTGGTTAATGCAGGTTCCGGGTTTCCGGTTAATGCAGAGGCGGAGATGATGAAATAATTTTATGGGGCGCGGAATAAGATGAGTTTAACAGATTCTACAATCCAAGGTAACGCCGAGACATCCCCAATGACTGCGCCGTGAAGCTGATGTAAAGGACCAGCAAGAACAGCAAATAAGTTAACTGCGTAGGCGTCGCGGGAAGAGAAAATAGTGGTAATTGATGATTTGCAAAAAAAAGTTCGAAAGAGTAATTTATTGTAACAAAAAATCAGATATTTCAGAACTATTATTTATGGGGTTTTAGATTGTTCTGCCTTTACGAGTTTAAATTAAGCATAAATTATATTTTTCATTCCAAATTTGTATTGGACGGTAACCCTTTTCATGGAATCAAGAAGTGGGCGGATCTAGCTCCAGGAGGCGTGGCTAGCTGTGCACAAGATGAGGCTATCCTCCAATGGGTGGGGAAGAATATTAGGTTTCTACTGTCTAAACCATAAATAAATAAAAAAGTGAATGTTTTTTTTCTTTAAAAATAAAAACACCTTTTTTTTTGTGCACGTGTCTGGTTACTATAAGGATATTGTACGTTTTCGGCACTTGTGCTAATATTTTGTGTATTGTTGCACACGATAAACGTGAAATAAAAAAATAAAAAAATACAAGAAGAATCTTGGTTTTATCTATTTGTGCAGTTATACAAAGTGAACATCAGTTAAATATTTTACATGTAGCAAAAAACAAAATTTAAAGTTAATATTTTCCATTTAATTTTTTTTTTTTATACTGCAATTTATATTATTTGTTTTTTATTAATTTTTCTGAGATGGTGGTGGATATGTGGAAAAGCCTCCCAGCAGAAGTGGTAGAGGCTAATGCAGTGAAGGAATTTAAACATGGATGGGATAGACATATGGCTCTCTGTATGGTTCCTGGACTGTGATTAATGTCCCCATTCCAAGTCTCAGGGTCCTTGCTTGCATTGAGTAACATGGTTAGCCGTGACCTTTGGCTGACCTTGACATCTCTCCATTTAGTAAAATTGATCTAAGGCTTTTAAATTGTCCACTGGATGCTGAGTTAACCCTTCAGTACACCGACTACGATTCATGTATTATAACTGTCAGTACACTCATCTGTCATATACACAAATTGTATAAAAATTTAAAAAATCACTAAAAATTATATCAGAAAAAAATAGATTTTCATTTGTAATTTTTATTTATATTTTAATGATTATTATATAAGAAGAGAGTGTGTGTGTAATCACAGTGCATTGTTTCAGCTCACTTTGTCTTCAACAGGAGTGCAACTGAGCATGTGCAGGAAGTGTACCGGTGAACGCTTCCTGTTTCCCGCGGAGGGAGCCGGGGGGAGGCGCTAACCGAGACTCCAACGAACTCCAATAACTAAAGAACGCCTGCACCGATTTCCATGCAGTAAAATGCGATGGAATCCGTGCAAAATGGGCTCCAATCTGCACTAAAAATGAAAAATGCAATTTTGGGACTAGACTGTTTCTTTATTTGTAGAAATAGCCTAGAACTTGCACATGATAACCAGGATTCTATAGATCTTATACTATATATATATATATATATATATATACTACTATATATATACACACTGTATAACTATATATATTATATATATATATATATATATATATATATATATAGGTGCTACATGTTTGATAATTTACTCGGCATGGAAATATGGAGGCAAACGACAGAATATATACGTCTCAAAGGCTGTCAGCCAACGCCACGGGAACAATATTATTATATTTTATATCATAACAGCGACGGCTCCGCAGAAACGATTCCCAAAGCCGTTTCTTGCCGTACAAAATATCCCGGTTTTATGTCATGCTCTGTATTTCCCGGAGAAGTAAAATACGGAGTTTTATATTACAGTCAAAAAAATAATAAAAACAAAGTCTGGAAATTCATAACAAAAATGCGCTAAGAGATCCAAACGCCGTAACAAACCCTTGATTTTCAGGGTTTTTTTTGCAACCTGATGAAGTTGCATAGAATCCCAGATCTGCTGGCAGATCGGCCCCATTTGGCCCCCATCTAGTCGCCCGTTTCTCATGCTCTAAAGACTCCTCTGCCCCTCTCTCCCCCCCGATGCCCCTCTTTTCTAGGAGGTCGGAATGTTTGCGGGGTATGAGGGGATCGCAGGGTTCCACAGCCCTAAAAGCCCCGATAATGTGTATAGAAACAGCAGGGAACGGCTTTAGAAAGTGTTTTAAGTATTTTTTTTTTTTTGGCCATTTAGAACAATAAACACAATAGAACTATAGGAATAAATGCTCCCTTCAGCATCTTTGTTTTTTTTGCCAACGATAATTCAAAACACCATCGTTATTAGTGGCCGTTTCCCATCATTAACGCTCCTTATTCACCGAGCCCGAGATACAGACGGCGGCCGATGATTCCGTGACTTGTGAGGAAGCTGCAGCGGTTTATTTCCCGGCTCTCCCGAGAAGAGCCCAAGAGAACAAAAGTCAGTCTGCGGCTCTTTGTCTTCCTGCAGCCGCGGGGTTAAACCGGCCATTCACTGTTAATTCCGCCGTTCCCCGTCTTTAATTTTCTCTCTTTTGTTTCGGTTTTAGTGCTTTTGTTGGCGCATCGACGGCTTTTGCCTGGTAGACCGTTCAGCGATATCGCTCTCGCTCTTTTGTTTTACTGTTAAATAGCGAAATAACGTTAATTTCCACCAGCGCTTCGTTCGCTGGTTTTCAGTTTTTACAAAGCCAAAAATTGAAGGCGCGAGGAGCTTCGTGCCGAGACCCCCAATTGTGGTTAAAATGGGGTAACTGGTCGAGACCTCAAATTTGATCCAATTGTGAACATTTTCAGCTTTTTTTTTTATTTTTTTTTTTTATAAATGAGGGGCCCGGTCCTCACATTACCCCGGAGCTCGCAGGCTGCGCATGTTATGGCGGCAGAGGGGCAGCCATGGCCGGTAATTTTAACGAATGAATCGTGTTTTGTTGTGTTTGCTTCACTGTCTGTTTCCCTGCAGCTTCTCCTTTAGTGAGCTGAAAGGAATGACTGATGTGCCCTCGATGAAACCAAAACTGGGTGCGTTACCAGGGCAACAACTACCAAACTGAAGCACATAGGGGCTGGGCTATCCCCAGATAGCCCTTAGTAGGAGGAAAGAGGGCAGAGAGAAAGAGGAAAGGGGACAGAGAGAAAGAGGAAAGCAGGTAGAGAGAAAGAGGAAAGCAGGTAGAGAGAAAGAGGAAAGCGGGCAGAGAGAAAGAGGGTAGAGAGAAAGAGGAAAGAGAGCGGAGAATAGGTGGGAAGAGGGCATAGAGTAGGGGAATATGGACGGGAATAGATAAAAAAAAAAGGGTGGCGAAAAGATGTAACCACTACCCTAACCTGTACCCTAACCTGTACCTACATATGTCTGGAAGATACTGCTGTGACTCCCCCCCCCCCCCCCAAAAAAAAGGGAAGCAAGAGGGATGGTTGCATACATGGAAATTTACCACTAAAATCCGCAGCACAGCGGTATCGTTACGATCTGTCAGGACCGATTTCCTTCCACGCTGGTATCTGACAGGAGATATGTGCATGCGTGGCAGACTCTATTAAGCAGTTCTCCTGTGCTCTCTTTGCGTTAAGCGTCATTAATACAAGCGCGTCCGAGTCGCCCCGGCACAGCCGTCCTCGTGTCTCCGAGGGGCTCCCCGTAAGATTTGCAGATGTACGAACACTCGTATTATTTGCATACAAATTTCTTTGTCGACAAAATTGACGAGGTGGCCGTTGGCGGCGGGGACACGATTCTCATCAGGGTTTTCCGGATGAAGCTGCTGAGTTTGTCTGAACTTATTTATCTCAAACTCTGCGGCGCAGGAAAAAAAAACAAAAACCCACTGTTCGCTCTCAATGCCCGGATTTTCAGTGAAACGCGAAGGGTGTCCGTGCCGGACGTAAACCCGCAATAATTATAAGGGAGATACATTGTTACCCTGTATTCATTGTTATAGTGTTATTGTCAAGTGTCCCGGTTTGTCCAGTCCCCCTTTATGAGCCAAACCCCTGATGCCCCCCTTATATCCCTCTCCCCCCCCCGATATATCTCCCCCCCCCCACGATATCCCTCTTCTCCCAGACGGACAATAAAATGTGTAAATTTAAAACAGTGACATATACCGTATTTGCTCGACTATAAGACAAGGTTTTATAAGGTTTTATATTCAAGGTCATCTTCTAATCAGACGTCAAATAGAGGTCTGACTACAAGACTAAGATCCAGATCCCCCGCAGCGCTGCAGGGACCCGGATCCTCCTCTCTGGCAGCCGGTGGACGTCTGTGCGACGCAGGGGGTATAAGGCATATCTGGGGGCCAAATGTGCATAACTGGGGGCAGGTTGCCAAATAAAAGGAAATAAAAACAAAAAATGCATATACGGTCATCTTATATTCAGGCTTTTTCTTTTTTTCTAAATTAATATAAAAATTTTGGGGGGTCGTCTTATAATCGAGAGAATATGGTATATTATATTTAAAATGGAAATATTTACACACATATAATAAAAATATATTGTAAAGAATATTATTTCTAATATATACCGTATTGGCTCGAATATTCGGGGTCTAGCGCGGGTTAGGATACAGATCCCCCGCAGCGGTGCAGGGGACCTGCATCCTACTCCCCGATACGCTTAGACAGCCTCCCCTGCCAGCACTTTCCACGGGGGGGGGGTGCCGGTACGGGAGGTTGTCTAAGCGCATCGTGCGGATGGTCACCGGCTGCGGAGGTTGTTTACCCGCATCGCCGCAGCTGGTGACCGTCCGCACGATGCGTTTTACCTCTGCCCCCAAGACTTACCACAGGAGACTCCCGAGTGTCTTGCGGGGCCGGCGGGGGACATCTACGCAATACACGTATACAACTTCCGGTGCCGGCACAGCCGCTGAGTGCCGGCACCGGAAGTTGTGTACGCGTATTGCGTAGATGTCCCCCGCAAGACACCCGGGAGTCTCCTCTGGTAAGTCGGGGGGGGCAGAGTGGCAGCATATGTCGGGGGGGAGGAGGACAGTGGCAGCATATCTCGGGGGGGGACAGGGGCAGCATATCTCGAGGGGGGAGGAGGACAGTGGCAGCATATCTCGGGGGGGAGACAGTGGCAGCATATCTCGGGGGGGGAGGACAGTGGCAGCATATCTCGGGGGGGGGACAGTGGCAGCATATCTCGGGGGGGGACAGGGCCAGCATATCTCGAGGGGGGAGGAGGACAGTGGCAGCATATCTCGGGGGGGAGACAGTGGCAGCATATCTCGGGGGGGGACAGGGCCAGCATATCTCGGGGGGGAGACAGTGGCAGCATATCTCGGGGGGGGAGGACAGTGGCAGCATATCTCGGGGGGGGGGAGAGACAGAGTGGCAGCATATCTCGGGGGGGGCACAGAGTGGCAGCATGTTTTTTTGGTGCTTTTTTAAAGAAAAAAACTTTTTCTTTAAAAAAGCACCAAACTATTAGGGTGCGGCCTATATACGGGGGCGGCCTATATCCGAGCCAATACGGTATATATTTTTTTCTTTATTCTTAATTTCTTATTATATTTTCAGTAGATCCGACTCAGTTTAATATGCACTTGTTATACGATTTGAATGAACCAAAAGTAAAAATCTATCTTCCCAATAATACAAACGTTTTTGAGCAAAAGGAAGTCACGATAACCTTTGTGAGGAGTCTGTGTCCTCTGAAGATTATTTTTGTTACATTTCAGCAGCAAATCGCATTACATGCGGAAACTCTGTCCGCTATTAAGAGAAAAAGAACATTGAAGTCCCCGAGCAAAGCTTCGCGGAACGCTGGAAAATGTCAAGGAGCTCAACTTCTTTCAACAGACTGCAAGGGAAAAAACCCACGCGCGCACACACACACACGCGCTACTCTCACCCAAAACATCTGTATTATAGATCTTCATATGTCATAAATATATGCAATAGGATTGTAGATATAAAAGAATGAAATAAAAACATTAAAACATATTTTGCTATGAAGGACTGTACGACTGTCAGCCGCCGATCTTGTCTGTTTGATATCTTCATAGTGATAGGAGCTGTGACATCCCGTCTGGATTATTGCAACCCCCTATTATCCGGCCTCCTGCCCTAATCCATCCGGAGCGCTGCCGCCAGGCTAATTTTATTCTCCCCCACGCTCTTCATCTACTGCCCTCTGTGCTGCTCTCCCCACACCCTCCAGAACAGCCATGTGCCCTCCCATGTCCCTGCTCTTATCTCTAAATACCCTCCTAACTGCCTTCTCTCTCTCCCCATATCTTCATTCTCTCCAGCTGCTTTCACTCCTTCCCACTCCTGTCCGCGCTGCTCCCACCCTCTGGGATTCCGGGCTCCATGTTGCCCGACTCTCCCCTTACTTTAAACCCTCCCTATAAACCCACCTGTGCAGAGAAGCTTACAATCTATCCTCCTCATACCCTCAGTGAGCACCCCGCCTTCGAGGTCTCCGGTTAAGGGTGAAGGGCTGGTTCTTCTTCTGCCCCAATCTGTATTAACCTGTTTTAATTTTTTTGTAAAAAGATTGTCACTGTATTTTATTTCCTCCCCTATCGTAACAGCGCCATGGTGTCTGTTGGTGCTCTATGAATAAAATGTAATGCAACAGGGAAATCTGTAGCCTAGAAATTAAAGTTGAGCTAAAAAAAAAATTACCCCTCTCCAAAAATGAGTTGAACCTTTTTTTCTGCAATTGAGTTTATACCTCACCAGCATCAAGACATATATCACCTCTTATGACATCACAAGGCATACGCTATTTCATACTGTTACGCCATGTGATGTCACTGGCGGTCTCCGCCCACTTTCACGCTCATCATTGTTCCCAATGGAGTCACTGCAAAATCAGGTTTTTTGTATTTCTGCCAACCTTATTAGAAATATCATATTCTACAGCATTTTTACCATGGTGGGGGGCCCAATAAAAAAAATATTACATTTTTTAAAAAAAACAAAAAACATTGCAAGGAACTCAACATTTATTTATTTTTTAATTCCACTAAATATATTTTTTTTAGCCAATACAGCCTTGTGAGTATCTGTTCTGACAACCAACGAATTAATGGAACCGAAGATCAGAACCAGTAAGGCTCAGAATATCCGTCTCTGTCACCGAGCGCCGGGACGCGGAATTTATTTGACAGTTTTTTTTTAATGCGATTAGTTTTCATTTACAGGAAATTTAAACTGGCAGTAACACATGATAGCGGCCAGCATCACATGTCTCGCTGATTTTATGAATAAATATGTAGCAAAATCACTTTTTTAATTTAATTTGAAAATATCAGATGAAGATTATATAAACCTTTCATTAAATCATTTTTTTTTTTTAAAAATTCTTATAGCTTGTGCATTTTTGATTGATGACTGCCTCTTTTCTACAAAGCCTCCAAATTTTACAAAATTCCTGTATTACTTTTAAAATAATAATATAATAATAATATAATAAAAATAAAAATCAAATAATAATAAAATAATAATAATACAATAATAATAATATATTATTTCATAATAAATTCAGACATTGTGTTTTCCTGAGACAAGTATCCTCATTTAGTTCGGCCAGTTCTCCTATTGAGTTCTTGATGCCCCTCTCTCCTCCCCTGATGCCCCTCTCTCCTCCCCTGTTGCCCCTCTCTCCTCCCCTGATGCCCCTCTTTTCTAGGAGGTCAGAATGATTGCTGGGTATGAGAGTATCACGGGGTCCTACAACCCTAGATGCCCCCAAAATGTTTAGAGGATCTTTGAAACGCTTTATTTTTAATGGAAAAAAGTTTTGTCCCAGAAAACTGCAGAATTAACTTTTTTGAGACATAAATCAAAAATCTTTAAAAAAAAAGGGAAAATTCGGGGGTTAAGTCAAGTGTGAGTAAGTTAAATCATCATTTGTAGACACAATGGTAGAACATTCACTCCTGACTGATAACGTGGGCTGAGCGGCTCCCACGCGGTGCCAATCTGATAAAAACCTCCATCATCAGATTCAATACGCTTCCATTTACCATTTATCTCACTGTCACCTTTATATCATTTTATGTCAAAAAAACCCAAAACAAAAAAAAAACTACCTATGTTTCAGATTTCAGAAAAGCTTCGGGCAAGCGATTTACTTACAAGAACATTCCTAATCTGATTTATTTCCTTAACATTCTATTTATTGGTTAATATAGATGTCATCATTTTGGTAACAGGTTGATTTAAGGTAAAAATATAAGTTTACAGAATTCCGAAAACAATCATAATCATAAAAAAATGTTCAAATATATCAAATAATATTTGAAAAATAGTTTCATTGGTCAAGATTAGTAATTAGAAAAACATTGAAATGTAGCTTCCAGGATTTTTAATAATAATAATAATAATAATAATAATACATTACTAAAAAAAAGGAAAATTCTGATACATAAATATTTTGAGGGAATTTTCCCTTAAAAAGGGAGAATATTTGTAGTATTCAGTAAGTAATAAAAGCAGTATTTCAAGTTATCCTTTGTAGGGACAAATCTCACCATTTATTTTATGCTTCTAATAGTAAGAAAATAAATACTTTTTGAAATTGTTCAGTAAAAAAATATATTAGCAAATATAATTAATTTTAAAATATATATATTTGTAATATTTATATTCAAAAATATATTAAATAAAATAACATATGCAACTTTGGCGCACAATCAATGAAGATTTTCAAATTAAGCACAAGATTTACTAAAGTAGCGTTAATTATTTGGGAGGAGGATGTCTTTCTTGATCATCCCAATAAACAGAAGAATTTAAAGAATAAAAAGTTAGATGCAAACTCTAGAACCCACAACGATCATTAATGTCATTCATGGTCATTGGTGCATCTGGGAACTTTCCGGGTTTGACCTGGAGTCTCCGGGTGACCCCCCCCCTCTTACTTGTGTCTCCAGAGAGATTTCTTGGTTGTCAGGTCAGGAGAGCAGTGTATGGTCACTCCCACTCCCCACCCACTCCCCTCCCAGTCTCCACCCACTAAAGGCTCTTTGATTCTAGCCCCACCTGCCATGAAGCTACTCTCCTGGGGAAAAAAAGAACTGCTCTGGATGGCCTACCTTGGGTATTCTCTAGGTAATATTTCAAATATTTTGGTAATATTTCAAAATGTAAAAAAAAGTGATGAAAAATGTTGACAGTCTCCCAAGAACAATAGAAGTACGTTTCTGGGAGGTTGTTTTTGGGGTCAATGGGGCCACAAGGTTTCCCAACAGGAAGAACTTTGAACTCTTGGTCTTGAAGAAGACAGAATGTCCAATATAAGTAATGCCATAATTTTGGGTATAAAACACAAAAAAAATAGAAATACTGAGAATGTGGTAGGTAAGTAGAATGGCTTCCCAGCAGAAGTGGTAGAGGGTAATACAGTGAGGGTATTAAACATGCATGGGATAGACATACGGCTCCTGAATCTAAGACGAGACGTAAATCTGCCCATAACTGTCCCTTTAACGAACGACAGAAACTGTTTTTTATGTAAGATCTCCAGCCTAGTGAGAGATGTGAAAAGAATGCATGGCGTTCCGGAATCTTCTGATCGTGAATATAATGCGCCTCGCCTGTCGAAGATCCCAACGCAGCGCGTTCCCCGGCGAGATCAAAGGCGAGCGCCGACGCATCAAAACAATGTTTCTTTTTGATGAAATATTAAACGTGACACTCGGCGCTTCCTGATGGAACGCTCTCCGTATATCACGCAAATTACTACGGAAAACCTAATATACAGCAAATCCGCGGATGATATTTATATCATTTTATAATTCAGTAAATTATACCGCATGCTCCAAATGGTGCATTTTAGTTCATTCTTCAATTTATTAAAGCAAAGGAACCAGAATTTGTTGACTATTTTGGAGAAAGTCAAATGATCTGATCCACGTGATGACATCATAGAGGGAATGATGATATATTTGGATTCTCAAGTGGACCACGACCACCATCTCCGTGCGACCCTTGGAGGACCGTCTTCTGTGCACCGAGGATAAGAGCCCCGGTCAGCGTTACCGGCAATGACAGGTCCCGTCTATCTGCAGGAATGCATCTTGTTAATCCCGGTGTCTCCAGAGGCAGCTGTCGGAGCCGGCACTTGGCTGACGAGGAGCAGCTCACGTCCAGATAGGCAGATAGGATTGTATCTGACGAGACGTAACGTTATTAGCAGTGGGCTGGTCCGCACAACCAACCATGTAATTATCTCGATACGAGAATTTAAATATAAATTACCGCAAACCGGATGTGACAGGGCCAGGCTAGCTGGCTCATATGTCATATGAAGTTTAGCCGGGTCACGGAGCACTTTTCTGTCCGGTTCCGTATACCGTGACCCGGTAATATATTATATTGTGTTTATTGTGTAACCGGCCCAGAGACTGATGTGGATTCAGCCCCAGCCTTCAAAGAGACGATCCTATAATCTGGCTGGGGCTTTTAATCAGCCAGCACAGCCCTGTCTGCCCAGACGGCCCCCGCACTACAGGGGGGATAACACAGGTGGGGGAACCCATTGTATTCTGTAATCCCCTCACCTGATACATCCCCTGTATACTGATGGGATTTGTGATGGGATGTGAGTGATGGGATTGGGGGTTGGGTTCGGTACACATTGCATTGAGATTGTATATAAGTTCTGTGTGTTTGTAATAAAGAGAGTTCTTCTTGGTTTGCTACGAATGGTGGTCTGGATGATCCGTGGATAGCTGAGTGCGATCCGTATGAGGGACTGACTGGTGATTCCTCAGCCCTCAAACAGGGGGACCCAGCCTTGGGTACGGTGACCCTGTAACACCAGCGCTGTATACAGTAATATAACCCCCCAGCCCTGTATACAGTAATGTCAGTCGGTGACAGAAATCTGTTTTTATCTCATTTTGCCCCAATAAACCCCCTTTATCTGCAGCGCCGTTGCTTTCAGTCATGTGATATTTTGGGTGACTTTCCTGGCTCAAACACCGCACTGAGCTGATGCTTTATGGCAATGCTAATGAAGTCCCTTCCTCCATAGACTTTCATTAGTCCGAGAGTCCACCTTGGTGATTAAGACCGAGCCATTCTATTGTTCCCCACAGGCAGTATGATAAGGAGTCGGGGGTTTAGTAGATCGGGGATCAGATAACAGAGCGAGAATCATACAAACGGCTGATATGCAGCTGCCTGAAAACATCATATTATGGGGCAAAAATTAGAACCGGGTTAAAAACACAGCAAGAGTTTTAAAAATGTATTTTTTATCTGATTCTAGGAATACAAATTGTGTTGGGAGATCTGCTTTAAAGGGGGAATCCCACCATAGCTTTTAGTTACCAGTATAGTTTTGGAAATATATTTTCCAAACTATTAAAGTGGTCGCAAAGTAAACATAAAACCTGGTATTTCCTTGCAGATCGGCCCCCATTCGGCCCACGTCGTTGGTCTCGTCTTAGATTCAGGAGCCCTATGTCTATCCCATGCATGTTTAATACCCTCACTGTATTACTCTCTACCACCTCTGCTGGGAGGCTGATCCAATCATCTACCAACCCCTTAGTAAAGTAAAAAGTACAGTCTACAATATATCTTCCGCTTTAAGACAAAATAAATAAAATATATGTTCACAAAATAAGTCAATATTTGGATTTTTCTTTAAATCTGGTTCCTGGATTTTTCTTAATAAGCTTCCTTTTTTAAACGCGCTCGGTCTCTTGGCTTTTCATGCCGCGCGGTGATACAATTACACAGGATAATCGCGTGGCGGGGTCTAGCACTCCGGAGGTAATATGAACGCGCTCTCATTCCCCGTTCTCCGTTTCTAACCCGCCTTTAAGCTGTCTGAAGTCGGCTCTTCTGTTGTTACCGCATCGGCAGAGCATCCCGCGCCGCAGGCCACGTAAATAAACGTATAAATATTTTTGGCCGGTGATTTCTGTTAAACGGGCCGGGAAAAGGTTCTGTAAAGCGGAGCATTATCCCCCCCCCCCGGCCATCGTTGCGCCAACGCATTCAGCGTAAACGCGTTTCTCTAAATTGTTCCCAATGTTGCAAGCTGTAGGCGGCCGGGCGGAAACTTTTGCCGCATCGATTAGAGAGTCCGTGTCTGCAGAGAGCGCCGGAAATAAAGAGACCCGGCAATGTACTCCTGGATGTACTGATACGGGAGAGAAAGAGATCCGTCTTATAAATAAACAGATGAACAACTGGGCAGACAGCGTAATAATCATGCTGCATCCAATTAGGATCCAGATTGGCTTTGGCGGGTCTATGGTCACCCAATGGCGGAGATCACGCGGGGTCGCGCATGCTCAGGTTCCCAGTTTGTCCACTGATGCCCACGCAGGATAACGTAACTCTGGCCTGGGGAGACAGGGAAACAACCCGTCCCAAAAAATTGTGTGGTCGGCATTTCTGGGAACTTCCGAAGGTAGGCTGGCTAGAAGTCTCCATCTTCTGGTTGAGTGGCCTTGTGTGGAGGTGTGGTTGGCCATTCATGAAGGTGGGGTTAGCCATTTGTCGGGTGGAGCTAACCACAGGCTTTAGCAATAGGAGAGGAGTGGGCATGGCCAAACGCTGGAGCCTTGTCCGGAGATGGTGGATCGTTACCCGGAGACCCCTGGGAAGCAGGACTTCACCCGGAGACCCCAGGGAAGCAGGACTTCACTTGGAGACCCCAGGAAGGCAGAACTTCACCCGGAGACCTCAGGGAAGCAGGACTTCACCTGGAGACTCCAGGGAAGCAGGACTTCACCCAGAGACTCTAGGGAAGCAGGACTTCACCCGGAGACCTCAGGGAAGCAGGACTTCACGCGGAGACCTCAGGGAACCAGGACTTCACCCGGAGACTCCAGGGAAGCAGGACTTCACCCAGAGACTCCAGGGAAGCAGGACTTCACCCGGAGACCTCAGGGAAGCAGGACTTCACGCGGAGACCTCAGGGAAGCAGGACTTCACCCGGAGACCTCAAGGAAGCAGGACTTCACCCGGAGACTGCAGGTCAAACCTGGAACGTTCACAAGTACGGCTGCCTACCAGAAGTGACCCTGCAGAATATCACCCCTCGGCTTTACGTGCAGTTCTATAACACGTGTTCATTTCCTGCTTTGAGACCCAACCCTACGCAGATCTGATTACCCGACGCGTTCACAGCAGCTCCGTCATAACCAAGTTCTGTGACAATGTAACAAGAGCTCAGCCAACGTTACAAAAAATGAAAAACGCTAAAACGCAAAAAAATTATAATAGTAAAAAAAAAAAAACATATGTAAAAAAAAATAAAAAAAATATATATATAAAATCATAAAGTTTTTACCATTTAAAGCATTCTGTGTGTCCATGTTCTGCGTTCCACGTGTCCGTGCATTTCAGTATCCACAGGGCCGGCCTTCACAAGCAACTTGGGCTGCAGCCTGCAAAAGAAATTATTTTATTATCAATAATTCCAAGTGGTTTATTAATAAATACCAAATCATATTTTTTTATGGCTTATAAACAATGTATCGAAAAAAATATCAAATTATTCAGCGATATGCAATTTGCGCAGATTTTTTTTTTTTTTTATCAGATATGTAATTTGGATACTTCTTTGCAGGATCTGGCTTTTCCATTTTTGCTTCAAATAATAAATATATATATTTTTTTAAAATACTCAAATTTACGAGCATCACGAGTAATTTATGACATGCAAAACTATGGCCGATTCAGCAAAGAAAATTGGCAAAAAAATAAATAAAAATCACTTCCTACCTCTTGAAAACTTTTCAGTTTTTTTATATATATATATAAAAATATATTTACCGTATTTGCTCGATTATAAGCCGAGGTTTTTTCCAGAACAAATGCTCTGAAAAATACCCCTCGTCTTATTATCGAGGTCGTCTTCTAATCAGACCTCATTCTGCTGGGGCCAGGCTGCTTACCGGGCTTTGGTCGCGAGCAGCGTCTCTGCTTCTAGCAGCAGGAGAACAGGAAGCTAGCACAGTCCTCACATAACTCTGCCTCCCCCTCCTTCCTCTGGGGGCGGGGCCAGAGAAGTTGCTCGCACAGCCGGCCCCTGCAGAAGTCTTCGAGTGAGAGATCTGCAGTTCAGGTAAGGGGGTGGGGGAGGGTTTTTGTGATTAATGTGTGAAGTATGTGTGATTAATGGAATGAATGTGTATTTAAATGTGTATTTGTGAATGAGTGTGTGTGTGTGATAGCATGGATGTGTAAGGGGGGTGGTGGTGGTAGCATGGCATAGGGAGGCTGTACACTCCTATCCTTGGCTGGATAGGAGTGTGATTGCTGTTAGCAGTTTATATATATATATATATATATATATATATATATATATATATATATATATATATATATATATATGGGGTTAAAAGGCATATCATGGGGCACAGTGGCATATAGGAGGGTAGAAGACATTTCTGGAGGCAGAGTGGCAAATAGAGGGTTAAAAGGCACATCAAGGGGCAGAGTGGCAAATAGGGGGGTATAAGGCATTTCTGGGGGCAGAATGGCAAGCCTGGGGGCAGATGTGCATAACTGGGGGGGGTTGGCAAAAAAATAAATATATTTTTCTCAATCATAGCTTTTATTAAATATGAAAAAATAGTTTACATTAATTAATATTTACTAGTAAAACGTTTTTCCTATAGGGTAGTCCTTTATTCAGGCTTTTTGGTTTTTTCCTAAATTAATATTTTGATTTTCGGGGGTCGTCTTATAATCAGGGTCGTCTTATAATCGAGCAAATACGGTGTGTGTGTATATATATATAATTAGACAGATAGTTGAGTAAGCATGTAAGACCTCAGAGGTCCCTTCTTCAGATGTGAGGCTGAGTTGACTGAGATCACTAACAGTTTTAAGTTAACAAAAAAATATTTTTTTACTATTTTAAAACAGAACCCGCCGGCAGATCGGCCCCATCCGGCCCCCGTCTAGTCGCCCGTTTCTCCTGCTGTAACGACTCAAACCTTAATGAATCGTTGGTCTCGTCTTCAGAATTCAGGAGCCGTATGTCTATCCCATGCATGTTTAATACCCTCACTGTATTACCCTCTACCACTTCTGCTGGGAGGCTGTTCCACTTATCCACCACCCTGTATGGTATACATTATCAAAATTTTCCAGACACGCAGAGATATTACTCCCTGTCTCCATCAAAATCTTCAAATAGAAAATTTCTTAGGAAAGTCATATTTCAGTAAAACTTAGAACGCATGTGTAATCGCCACAATGCAACATTTGGATTAAATTAAGTTAACGTTCTAATAAAAAATTTCGTCGTTATCAGATAAAATCTACAAACCGGGTACAAGTTTCAAATTATCGCCGTATCTGTCAAGCAGGTTGTTTTTCCGGTTTCTGTAGAAATTTTAAATTTGCAGGAAAACCTTCCAGCAAATTGTCTGCATTTAATTTGCAAAAATCTGAATTTACAAATCGCTGACATTTATCCCGAAGGAAATGATTTAAATTTTTTTAAAAAAAAAGTCTCAGAAAAAAAACGAATCCCCTCCGCACCACGTGGTCCGGAACGCAAAGGAGAATGCTGGAGTTATCGCTTGCATTGATCAGGGGGGGTTTGTTTTTTCCCCAGGTAATAAATCCAACGTATCTCAGGAAAGGTCCGGGGATTTTTTAAATTACATTTTTTTTTATATATTTTTTAAATTATATATTTTTTTACTTTTTAAATAAAAAAAAATTTTAACATTTTTTTTATTTTTCTTAAATTATATATACCGTATATATAAAAAAAACAAAAAAACCAATCACATTTGCTGCACTTTTCATGTTCACAGAAATAAAATAAAAAAATACTTGCGGAACTTTTTTTCTTCTTGCATTCATTTTCGGTCCCAACACCATGAGATAAAGTAGATACATTTCTCTTTGAAATAGACTATTGCTGCTGCCTTTTTTTTAGGTGAGGTTTTTTTATAATAAAAGTTAAGTTTTAATATTTTCTTTTGCTTTAGTTTCAGTGAACTATTAAAGTTCCCGGGGAGGAATAATCCTGCAGATCCTGAGAACAGGAAGTTAAGATGGTGGCTCCCATGGTTTACACATAAGGTGGAAATTCATCTTAGTTAGAATATACGGGATAAAGCATGTCGAACGACCAGAGAAGGGGCGTGTTTTGGGTGTGTGGTTACAGGTGTGGCTGGGGCGGGGCTAGTTGCGCTGTTTCTATACACTGATCTACTGATCCCTGGGATCAGAATTTTTTTTTAGACGCGGAACAGTCGGCAGCGTTTTCTCAGACGAAGCATGCACTTTTGAATGTTAGCGTGTACACGCGTGTGCGTTTAGACACGCAATGCTTTGAGCCGAGCCAAGAGAGAAGGCTGCCGATTGGCTCATTCCCACCGCATTCCTGAAAGCCTTCAGCTAGTATGTATCAAACACGTGGTTGTGACATAAAGAAGTAAATACGAAGGTTCGATAGGCCCAATTTCAGTCAAGTTTTAACTAAAAATGGCGGAATTTGGATGGATACGCCATAGGGCCTCTTTAAATAGTTTTTACGTCTTTATTCTAGGCATTATTCCAAAAAAATTTAAATTCTACTAGATATAAATCGGTCATTTTTGGAATTTTCACGTCAACGGAGGTTTTTTACTCCGTGGCTTTTCTGGCAAATTCCGATCTCTTTCCGGATCTACGCCGGGAAGCAGCTTGGTCGCGGCATTGAAGGCTTAATTTGATTTCCCATCAGGGAACGGCCTCCTCTCTCTTTATCGCACTCTCTTCAAACAACAACGCTGTCTCTGACATTATTTGCAGAGCTCCTTCTCACGACGCCGCTGTCACGTCTACTGTCTACTTTTAATTTCATTTATCTGAATGATATCTTGCCGCCCAGCAGAGGAGACGATCGCACTGCCTAATCCATAGGAATCTGATTAAACGCATTTCTTTTTACTTTACTGAGAGGGTGGTGCATAAGCGGAGCAGCCTCCCAGCAGAAGTGGTAGAGGGTAATACAGTGAGGGTATTTAACACGCATGGGGTAGACATACGGCTCCTGAACCTAAGACGAGACCAACGACTGATTAAGGTTTGAGTCTTTACAGCAGGAGAAACGGGCAGATGAGACGGGGGCCGGATGGGGCCGATCTGCCGGCAGGCTCTGGGTTTCTATATGTTAAAAGGGCTGAAGGAGGAGGGCTATTAATATAAGTTGCCGAGCAGTAAACGTAAACCAGTTTAATAATTTGATCTTCACTCGGATGACGGCACCAATCGCTCCGGAATCTCCCGCGACCCGGCCGCGCCATTTTATTTCTCACGGGAAATCTATACTTTGTTCATTAACGGCCCTTTGACTTTTCTTTCATCAATAGAGTGAGTTCTGCAGGTTCTTTCTAATAACTTTAGAACCTTCCCATCGCTCCCAATAACCGCCCTATCGCAAGAGCAGATTCAATGCCGGATGGGGGAGGGGATGCCTTATGGGCAGTTATCCCCGGGGCTGGAGGGAATTCCCTGCTGTTTCTATACACATTATCGGGGCTTTTAGGGCTGTGGAACCCTGCGATCCCCTCATACCCAGCAAACATCCTGACCTCCTAGAAAAGAGGGGCATCAGGGGAGGAGAAGGAAGGCACAAGGGTTTGTGCTCAAGGGTAGAGATAACCTAACAGGGACAGTTGGCAGGTATGACACATTTGTTAATGTATATAATACACTCATTTACTGGCTAATTATCATCATCCTCGGTTTCTTTAATCCATCCCGGATTTTAAAGATAAATCTTCCTGAATGATCGACATTTTGACCTTGAAGGCGGCCATAAACTCCAAGGTGCCATTCAAACGGCGATCCCGGGAGGGGGGGTCTATAGATAGCATCGAGACGAAATCATATTGAGATATAGTTAGAGCGCCTGGCGTCGGAGTCATTAAACCGCGGTGAATCGATCTCTTTTATCCGCTGTTCTTGTTTTCATTGGAAGGTGAATTATGGGAATAAACACCGATATAGGGTTAAACTGTATAGGAAATAAACATCCAAGTCCTCTCCGTATTATCATTTATAAAAATGGAAGCCATAGAGCTCATTATTCTCCGGGCAGGGTGGGAGTCCCCGAATCCTGCCAACGATCTCCCATACGTGACATCATGACGTTGGTGACACGGTTGCCACGTAGGTCATGTGGGTTTCTTATGATGTCAAATTGATTTGACTTTTTCCCCAAGTTTTTAGCTGCCGGTGGGATCAGGGCACTGCTCGAGCAGTCAGGAAATGTCTATGCCTAATCATGGCTGTTGGCAGCTATGGTCTTGCTCGGGTCACACCTCTGCATTTATCCCTGAGTCTTGGTGCCCCTGGTGGTGCTTGGTGGCCCCTTGGAGGAGCAGTTACATGTGACCCGATGTGCAGGGGAATGGTGGAGATCTCACTTTTGGTTGCTCTTCATAGTAACAGGAAGTGTTTAGTTATGACATCATCACCACAGCTGACCAAATAGTTAAAATACCTAAGAAAGTTATCTTCTGACTGTGAGTCAGCACTGTGAGTCTCCGCCACAGCCAGAGACATCAGGAGAATAAATATCGGGAGATGAGAAGCCCCCCAAGGTGCAGGCACCCGCGTCCAAAGACGTTTCACAGACCACAGGCAAGGAGTCACTATTTGGTCAAACTGGATTCCGAGTGCCCCCCAAACCTCTACAACTAATATAAAAAGATGACCCTTAAAAATTAGAGATAACCTCCCGTTTCCCCAAATCTGCCCCTGTTACTCCTAAAAAGCCCCATTCGTTTATCCGTCTCGTTTCATCCTTTCTTCTCCGTTCTCGGTAATCACAATTCGATAACGGAGGCTCGTTCCTCCATGTGATCAGAGCGATTAGATTTCAGACCCGACGCGTTTGATGTCGGTTTATTGTTTAAACTTTTTTTTTTTTTTTTGCGAAGGTTCTCTCAATCCTTAAAAACCAAACAATCCCGCGCTCATTATCTTTCACCGTTTATCACATCAATATCAATTATTTTACATTCTCGCTGCCGACGGAATTTTTCTTTTAATTACGACAATCTGATTTCAGTTTATTTAAATGCTGATTTATGTTTATATGATCCCCTGGTATCAATTTTATTCCAACTAGATCTCAATGTAACTTAATTACTTCTACTTTTGCCTTTGCAAAGCTAATGCTAATTAAAATGGTTTTATTACTGTAAGGTATGAAAAGATTAACCTGTTTCGGGTTTTTTTCTTTCTTCTTGGAATTAAACATTTGCCCCTCCCCCACACCCCCCCAAAAATGCCAAGAAAAACAAATACACTGATACATTACAATTCACCAAACTAATGAATAAAAATAGAATAAGTTAGAATAAGTGCTTATAGTATAGCATACTTAAGTATGCTCTAAGGATTCTGGGCGCAAGGCATTAAGGGATACATAATGCCAAAAAATATTTTTCTAGAAAATATAATATAAAATATATTTAATTATATTTAATAATAATATAAATATAAATATTATTTCTATAAAATTAAATATAATATAAAATATATAAACATAATATAAATATAAAAATATTATTTCTACAATATATATTTTTTTTACAATTTTCGAGCTGTACTTTATATATATATATATATAATGTAAAATATATAAACATAATATAAAAAATATAAAAATATTTCTATAAAATACATATTTTTTTTTACAATTTCCGACCCGTACTTATATATATATATATATATAATATATAAATATAATATAAATCTAAAAATATTTCTATAAAATATATATATTTTTTAAAATGTTCCAGCTGTACTTTATATATATATATAATATAAAATATATAAATATAATATAAATAATATACATATAAAAATATTATTTCTATAAAATATATATATATTTTTTTTACACTTTTCTAGCCGTACTTTATATATCGTCATCCGTTCCTCCAGCAGTAATGTTACTGTTAATTTTCACGTAATGTAAGAGCGCTACAGTCTACTGGAGCTCTATTAATACAATATCATGTCATCTATGCATAAGTGATGTATACATTGTGTCAATATATACATATATATAAATAAATATATGTTCCAAAATAGAACCGGAGCGAGCTGAATCCGGAATCATTTTGAAGCGTATGAAATGCGCGTCGGAGAGGTGTTAATAGATTCACTGATACCGACGCCGTCTCGGGTAATTCCCTACGCGTCTCTGCTCCCCGCAGCACGCCTCCTGTCTGTTACCAGGCAACCAAACCTTTTTTTTTTGTTCCACGTGCCGAAGCTATCATGCTTTACTACTTAATATTATTCATTTTAGGTCTAAAATTAGACAGCAGATAAGACCTTAAGTGATATTTTTTTTTCTTTCTTTGAGCGCTGGAATCTGTCGTCCGGCGGATGGATGGAGATCGATTCGCAGAGGACTGGATACTAAGTAACAAAAAGTATTTATTTACTCGCGCTGACCAATAAAAAAAAAAAAAAAAAAAATAGTTTTAAAAGAAATTTAAAGTTCAGCACGTTGCCATAGAAAGGAAGCAGGCGCAGCAGGGGTTAAAAGAGGAATGTATGGTCGGAGTGTTATAGAAAATCGTAGCTGCCGGATATTAACCCTTTAATAGCCCGTCACACAGATCCTATCGGCAGCCAAATCGTTCTATTAACGGTCCTTATGGAAAACATGACTTGTCAGGAGGTAAAGATATTCGGAATGGAGTCACCTGTATTCAAGCAGGGATTCCAGCTGTGATATAGCGGGGAGAAAAGCACCAACTGGGACGCTTGGATATCATTAAATCAGGAGGAGAATGTGAAGGAGTTGGCTCCAGACTGTGTGACCCGGAGAATCTGCCCCTTCACCCAGAGATTGGGGTAAAACCCCGAGAATCTGCCATTCGTGTCGAGACCCAGAAAATGGGGTAAAAACCCTGATAGTCTGCCCGTCCATCTTCAGACAGAGGTAAATACCTGAGAATCTGCCATTCACCCCAAAACTGGGCATAAACACCAAGAATCTGCCCCATTCACCCCGAGACCCAGACACCGGGGTAAAAACCCTGATAGTCTGCACATTCACCCTGAGATTGGGGGGAACACATTGAAAATTTGCCCATTAACCCCGAGAATGAGGTCACATTCACCGCAAGACCCCGAAATTGAAATAAAATCCCTAAGGATCTACCCTTTCACTCCAAGACCCTAAAAGTGGGGTAATTAGAAACCCTGAGAATCTCCCCATTCCAATATCTCCCACCACTCGGTGTTTCCGGCGGGTA
The DNA here is from genome assembly GCA_029215755.1 of Spea hammondii. Taxonomy (NCBI): domain Eukaryota; kingdom Metazoa; phylum Chordata; class Amphibia; order Anura; family Pelobatidae; genus Spea; species Spea hammondii. The sequence continues at coordinate 3,995,345 of JARDYJ010000002.1, forward strand.
AGTCTGTAACAATTTTGCCTGGGTCCCCAAATAATGCCAACGCGCCCCCTACCTTAATACCCCCTCACTGCGTGGCGAGTGTGATGGGTAACGATACCTGCTTCCAGTAGAACGCTCTTATAAATATTAACACAACCTGCGCTGTCACCGAGAAGATATACGCTGCCTCTTTAGCCTATAAACTAACTCAGAAAAGAGAGATTTGGAACATGGCGAGTGAACCATTTATCAAGCGATGGCTGCCTGTCAGCACCAGGTGAGGAGGGTTTGCCGCGCATGCTGTGCCTTTCAGGTGATCTCCGAGGCCTCGTTTTAATATGATCATTGTGTGTATTCAGATGGGGGTAACATATTGCTGCGCGCGGCACAATATGGGAGACATTTGGGTAAGTGACAAACTCGAACAGCCAGGGTCTTACCAAAGTGGAACAAATGACAGGGACGGCGGGGAACATTTATCTTAAAAGCCGAGGTAAAAACACACAGACAGCTAATCATAACCCCGTGTGCCGAGAGATCGCGGCACAGGATCTTTGATGGAGAAATAAGGAGAAAGGAACAAAGAAATTATGCAGAGTTACATGAGCTTTGGGAGACCTCAGAGGTCTCTTCTTTAGATAGAATGGTACAGAAATAGAAGGACGTAACAGCCTATTGATTTGTATATTGTGTACGTTTGTATGCCAATTTAGGCTCCAGGTCTGCAGACAAAGGGGGTTTATTGGGGGGGGGAAATTAGATACAACCAGGTTTTTTATCACCAACCGTCATTACTGTATACAGCCCGGGGGGGGTTATATTACTGTATACAGCGCTGGGGGGTATTACTGTATACAGCGCTGGGGGTTATATTACTGTATACAGCGCTGGGGGTTATATTACTGTATACAGCGCTGGGGTTATATTACTGTATACAGCGCTGGGGGGTTATATTACTGTATACAGCGCTGGGGGTTATATTACTGTATACAGAGCTGGGGGGTTATATTACTGTATACAGAGCTGGGGGGTTATATTACTGTATACAGCGCTGGGGGGTTATATTACTGTATACAGCGCTGGGGGTTTTATTACTGTATACAGCGCTGGGGGTTACATTACTGTATACAGCGCTGGGGGTTATATTACTGTATACAGCGCTGGGGGTTATATTACTGTATACAGCGCTGGGGGTTATATTACTGTATACAGCGCTGGGTGTTATATTACTGTATACAGCGCTGGGGGGGTTATATTACTGTATACAGCGCTGGGGGGTTATATTACTGTATACAGCGCTGGGGGGTTATATTACTGTATACAGCGCTGGGGGGGGGTTATTACTGTATACAGCGCTGTTTTCTGAAATGCACGAGGCAGGGTGTCCGGGGTGGAAAGCTTACTTATAAATTAAACCATAATCAGAATTTAAATATCCCTCTACATGTTTAAAATATCGCATTCTTCTGTGACAACCACTTTCTCTTTTCTTAAGTACGAAAAAAAAAATCCCGTATTTGCTCGATTATAAGACGAGGTTTTTTTCAGAGCAAATGCTCTGAAAAATACCCCTTGTCTTCTAATCGGGGTCGTCTTCTAATCAGACCTCAAATAGAGGTCTGATTAGGAGACTAAGATCCAGATCCCCCGCACCGCTGCAGGGGACCTGGATCCTCCTGTCTCACCCGACTCCCCCCCCCCCCATCACACACACACTTACCGGTGCTTCCTGCTGTGTTGCCGTGGCAGCGGGTTGACGTCTACGCGATCCGCGTAGACAACGTCCGCTGCAGCCGGAAGGAGGTGTGGCTAGCAGCGGGGGTTGTCTGCGTCCGTCGCATAGACCTTCCCCGACTGTCAGAGATCAGAGTTCCCCGCACCGGTGCGGGGAACTCTGATCTCTGACAGCCGGGGAAAGTATACGCGACGGACGCATACAAACCCCCGCTGCTAGCCACACCTCCTTCTGGCTGCAGCAGAAGGCGACGTCAACCCGCTGCCCCGGCTGGAAGCACCGGTAAGAGAGGGGGGAGAGAGGGGGGAGAGCGGGGGAAGGGGGGGGGGAGAGTGTGTGTGTGTGTGTTAGTTAGTTAGTTAAATGGGGGTATAGGGTGTGTGTGTTAAATGGGGGCATAGGGCATTTCTGGAGTGGCGTTAAGGGGGCATTTAATAGAGCACTCTGCCTCCTGAAATGCCTTATACCTCCCTATATGCCACTCTGCCCCATAATATGCCTTTTAACCCCCTAAATGGCAGAGTGGCATATAGTGGTATAAGGCATTTCTGGAGGCAGAGTGCTCTATACAATGCCTTTTAACTCCCTTAATGCCACTCTGCCTCCTGAAATGCCTTATACCTCCCTATATGCCACTCTGCCCCATAATATGCATTTTAACCCCCTAAATGCCAGAATGGGATATAGGGGTATAAGGCATTTCTGGAGGCAGAGTGGCACATAGGGGGTCAAAAGGCATACCATGGGGCACAGTGGCATATAGAGGGTTAAAAGGCATATCATGGGCCACAGTGCCATATTGGAGTGGCAAGCCTGGGGGCAGATGTGCGTAACTGGGGGACAGGTTGGAAAATACAAGAAATAAAAACAAAAAAAATCTTTTTCTCAATCATAGCTTTTATTAAAAAAAATAGTTTACATGAATTAACATTTACTGGTAAAACTTTTTTCCTTTGGGGTCGTCTTATATTCAGGCTTTTTCTTTTTTTCCTAAGTTAATATTCAGATTTTGGGGGGTCGTCTTATAATCAGGGTCGTCTTATAATCGAGCAAATACGGTATTTTACATCAGGGACTTAAATGCAAATTATAATATTTTACGCATTCCTCTCGGAATTTCCAACTTAACTAATAAGAGAACCCTCTATTAATAAACGTATACGGTGATTAAAACGCTTAAATATGTAATTTAGAGTTCTTCAAAAACTCTTCTGCGCGGCGTAAAAGATTATAAAGGATTAAGTAAAAAAAAAATGCAACCTACTAAAATATCTAGTTAATGCCCCGATCTTTGCGTTTGAAATTATAGCAAATTAAAAAAAATAGAAAAATAACATTAAAATAATTGACATTTTTACAAAATATTTTATATCAATTTTAAATATGAATTTTAAATAGCCATATGCTAATGTATACATGATTAATTTGTGTTAATTATTAATATCACTAACATTTTAATAGATTAAATGATTTTTGTATTATTTTTGGTATATTTTCTTTATAATAATATACATTATTACTTTTCCTAATATTTGAGTACCAAAATTGAAAAAAAAAAAATATATATTTTTAAAAAACATTTCTCTAAATTTTTATTAATGTCAATACTTTATCCTTCTGTAAAAGGAGATTTTTTTTTTTATACTCCGCTTTATACAATCTGATGGAAAACTTCCTTGGGAGAATATTTAAATCCCCTTCTTACCAGACTAAGACGGCTACTTAATGCAAGGCTAACTAAACCAATATTATCTTTTAATAAAAATTCCGAAAGTATTCAAACTTTACAATAATACGAGCCAACAGAAAGCGGTATTTTATGGAGGAAAAAAAAAAAAAAAAAAGCTCAGATCAAGGACCACAGCTGAACAGATTAGCGCGTTCAAATATTTGAGCTCATAAAAATGTAAATGATAAGAATAATTTCAGTGAGAAAATTGAAAAATGAGGGGGAAAAAAAAAGAGCTTTAATTCACTAACTATATAACAGCAAAGTATCGAGACGTCTGGTGAGATGCACCAGACGGAGTTTATTTAGTTTAAAACTAAATGACTATTTTAGGCCAGGGAAGCTGAGATCGGTGGCAGCCTGTGGCAGAGCCAGCATTATCTATATGATTTGTTTCTTGTCCTGAAGTTCTCTCCCTTCCCAAGGCTGCTTGAGCCAATCAGCAACAATCAGCAACTTAACAATAGGGGAGAGGAATACTTGTGGCAGATCGTGGGAACAGGAAGTTAAGACAGCTGATCGCATGGGATCGTTCCTGGGGACTCTCCGGGGTTCAACACCCGAGTCCTGCGGGCACTTCCCGTTCCCCGTCCATTTCCTTCTTAAATGGGGGTGTGCCCCGTGACATCAGCGGGAACGCCCACCAATGCCAGCGGGTAGTCCTGGCCACATCCCGCAAGGGGGGCTCCAGGAAGGCAGAGCGTAAAAGTTCCCCCGTTTGCATGGGATACACATCCCAAGGGACCCTAGGCACAAAGCGCAGACAAGCCTTATAAACAAATTGGCCCGGCAGATAAAGGCGTTCCTCATACCTACATCGGGGAAGGTTCTATTGAAGGCGATATAAAATTAAATTTAGATTAAAAACTGGCTGAGACGTTCCACGACCGAATGCCTAAAAAAAAAAAAACACCCGGTGTCAGGAAAAAACGTGAGGATCCCTACCTGTCCGAGAATACGATTCACAATCTTAATAAATTAGTAATATCAGTCTCTATGAGTCAGATGTATAAAAGAAATGATAGCTCATACCCTAATTCTATTACGCCCTGAGGGTCGTGTGCGAGAGGGCCTGTTCAATAATATTAAATAATCAGACCCTAGTGATGTCACCGTGACATCATAAGGAATATCATCTTGTTACAACAGAGATCCTTGAGGTCTATTTAGACCCCTAATGACATCCAGCCAAAACAATAATAAGTAATAATAGTACAAAAGTGACATTTATTAGAAATTTCAATAAAAAAATCCCCCCCCCTGCCCCCTCTAAAAAGGTTTTTTAAAAAAAGTTTTTTATGCCCCGACAAAAATGTAAACCTTAGGCAAGCGGGGTATTATTCTACTCGGCGGGGACGTTGCTGAACACGCGTCAGAGTTTTTTCATCATGGCATCTGACTTGTGGAGAAAGGTTTTAAATTTTCCGCCATTTCCGCCAAGGTTATGTAGTGAAAACGTGCGTCTCCGGGGAAACGTTCAAAGAAAAATGTAATTTTACCGTGGAAACCATTATTCTCTCGTTATATATGGTTTTATGGACATTATTTAACGTTCCCTTTTTTTCCCACCCGCTATATTTTTGTCTCAGCGACATATTTGCGCCATTCTAACCTCCTATTGTTAAGTCTGCGTTTCGATTGGCTGCCAAAATAAACCGCTGACAGTCACGCTTTATGGTTGCTGCTGTGAAAAGAAAAAAAAGTAGCGCTGACAGCTTTCAGTGACACTCTACTTCCCAAAAAAATGATCCCATATGAAGAAGAGCCTTCCGAGGTCTTTTTTAGCTCTCTATGAAAGGTTCATCTGGAACAGCAAGTCCGTATTTTTGTCAGATATTGTGTTATTTATCCTCCATAGATGAAGAACAGATTGACGGCTTTTTTTTTTTTTTTTTTTTTTTTTTTTTTACACCTACAATTAGATCCCGGCGAGAAAAAAAAAAAGAAGTTCATGTTATTTCAGTTTAATTTCTAGTCGCGAAAATCTTGGCAAGTGTTTTAAAAAAAAAATCTCATCAATGAGTCAAAAAGCTTAAAAAATAGAATTTTTTTGAATTAAAAAAACAGGTTCTGTTTGTGGAGTAAAATACCGTTTTTTATACATACGGTAACTGCATAGGACGGATATTGTATAAAAAAACAAAAAAAACCCCATAAAAATGTATTAAAAGTGCACTTAGCGGCGGTTCAAGAGGTTTTAATCTGAATATTACCGTACAAGCGGAAAAGCGGGGGAGGGGGGAGCAGAGGGAATGTATGGGAGAATAAAATGTATTACTCCGAGCCAAGAAACAGATTTATTAAGGTTTTCGAATAATCCGTCGATCGCTTTTTGTTAACTTATTACATTTCTAAAATGTTTCTTTTATAAGCAGAAGTCAGATTTTTGAGAAGGCTCAGAGTCATAGGATTAGGAGTAGATTTCTGTGTACGATTGATGGAGTTGCTATAGTGTTTAGTTCTAGTGTTTTGGGACTAAAAATTTTTTTTTGCACGAAAAAGATTTTTTCAATATTTAGTTTTATTAATTCCTTTCCATTTTTGATAGGTCCGTTTTGACTCAGCTGGTATAAAAGGGGTTAAGTCCAAAAAGTGACCTGTTTAAAAAAATGTTTGACAAGTGTGCTAATCACCATAGCAACCAATGGAATGTAACACTTAATTTTGTCGCTATGGTGATAAGACCCACTTACAAATTTTGCATTAGAAATTCTCAGCTCCATTCCAACGATCTGTCTGAAATCTAGATTTTTCCACTTACTGACGGGTAAAAAAAACAAACAAAAAAAACCAAACAGATTATAAATCTAAACGCTCAGATGCACGTAGATGTCATAATACCCGCCCATTATTTGTGAATTCCACAATTAAGCCACTACGAGTCTAATAAGGTAAATGGAAAACACCTAATAGCCTATAGTGCAGGTTGCTGCCACAGAAGAAGCTCAATACAGCCAATATAATGCAGCCACAGCAGAAGCTCATTACAGCCAATATTATGCAGCCACAGCAGAAGCTCATTTCGGCCAATATTATGCAGCCACAGCAGAAGCTCATTACAGCCAATATTATGCAGCCACAGCAGAAGCTCATTTCGGCCAATATTATGCAGCCACAGCAGAAGCTCATTACAGCCAATATTATGCAGCCACAGCAGAAGCTCATTTCGGCCAATATTATGCAGCCACAGCAGAAGCTCATTTCGGACAAGGTAGTACATTTATGTTTGCTGTTTGTTTTGATGTCTCTTTTCTTTACCAATTCCTAAATGTATTTGAGTTTTTTTATACAGCTGATGATTGTATCAACTGATATTAACACCTACTTAATGTTTTTAAAAAAATCCAAATAAATACATTTATTTGTCAAGTATTAGGATGAAAGTCTATAGGATGTATGATTGGATCGACAGCCAACCATTCTTGTGATATTGGCTCTTGCACACTTAAAAAGAGGATTGCAAACATACAAAAAAATATATGTTAAAAAAAAAAAAAAACTATTAGTAAATCCTATACCATATAGAGCTAAGGAGAAAAAAAAATGTAATTATTTTTTTTTTAATTATTATTTTGAATTCTTTCTTTAACTTTCAGGTGAGTTTGGGCATAATGCTCCACGGAGCTGGCACTCCTTTAGCCTAGCTGATACCCAGTTAATAGCAATGGTTCAGCTGTTTTCAAGCAGGTATTAAAGATGCCGTTCCACTTAATTACACAGTCTAGTATGTTAAGCAAATAATCTCTACTAGATCGGTCATTTTATTCTTTTATATCATATTAAAAAAAACAGAATGCTTTTTTGTGGCAATAGCCTATCTGTGTTTTTTTGTGTCCCATGATAATTAAGTGTTCCTGGGAAAAATTATTAATAAGACTAAATTTTACATGATTGAAGAATTATTTCTGGCAAGGGTTTGGACGTTCAGCACTAGTAGGAAATAGGAATGATGTTTCTAATGTTGTGTTGCTAATATTGACCAGTCCTGAAATCATAATTACTAAGCAAATAATACAATTAAGCAAAAAAATTATAATAATAATAATAAATAAAATTATATATATAAACATATTAAAAATTCATTACGCTTAAGTGTTTCCAACGTCCTCCACTTTTTTTTTAATTAGCTAATTGTTCATGTTGCTAAAATCTGGCATCACTTAAAAAAAAAAAAAGTTAATTTTGCAAAATTGCCTTTTTTACAACTGATTTTAAAAATGCAGTTTTTTGTTAGCAAATTGCTGTTTTAATGTAAAAAAAAAACCCCAAAACACTTGCAGAAGCTAAAAAACGCCCCAATCATTTTTTTAATGTTTTTTTTTTTTCAAGCCCAACTCATTTTTCTTTAAGGATCAGAAAGTCGGGCAAGAAGCTCAAGTGCCTTGGAGCCGAACAAAGGAACTCTCAATTTTTTTTCCAGCAAAAGCCATTATTCCAAATTGTAGCAGAACTAAGGGCCCTGGGGCAAATGCCCTGGTCACCCCCCCCCCAAACCCTGGGCTTGCAGGGTCACATTTTAGGAAGCTGTGGCAAGGTTTGTAATAATAAAAAAAATATGAAGATAACGGAATCCTTTTTATCCAACTCCTTGCAAATAACTGCGATACGCTTACAATGCCATTCCAACACAGTAAACTAAACACGTTACCGCTAATTAATTACAAATTGCTTATTGTTCGGCAACAGTGGAAAAAAAAAAAAAGTAATTTCAATGAATGTGCGACACCAAAAAAAATAAATTAAAACATTTCGCTCCGTTTTGTGCAAAAAAAAAAAAAAAGTATAAAATCAAACAGATCATTGTTTAAAATTATACAAGCAAACGGATAATTAAGCGAAAAATCGAGTTTGTTTGGATGCTTTAGTTTGGAACTATGTGTTGCATGTTATGGTGGATCGGAGTGGTACTGCTGTAACGGGTCATGTTACACAAACACACTAACACTAACATACCCACATTCACATTAACACGCACACATACATTCACACTAACACGCAAAGACACAGTCACGGACATACTCACATTCACACTAACACACAAGCACACTGACACTAACACACACTGACATTCCCACTTTCACACTAACACACCCACATTCACACAAGCACACTGACACTAACAGACCTACATTCATACAAACACACAGACACACTGACATACCAACATTCACACTAATACAGAAACACACACGCACTAACACACACATTTACACTAATACACACGCACACAGACATTGGCACTAACACACACACATTAACATATGCAGACACACAGACACCTTTATTAACAAACCCACACCAACACAATCAGCCACTGAACACTAACATTCACACACAAACTAAACATATTTAGACATACACAGTCACACACAAACCAGCCCAAATACGCAGGAACACACTAACATACCCAAGCATACTAACATACTCAGACACTCATGCTAACACATACCCACCCAGACGCATTAACACACGACACACACTGACAACAACACAACTGGACACTTACACTCTGACACTAACACAACCCGACACACACATACATTTTATGAGATTCCACCTACTTTTCCAATAAATAAATAATATTCTTGGCTGTTGTTCCTTCCACCAATAATAATAATAATAACTGAATAATAGCGAATATCCCCAAATTCTATGGATGGAAACATATAATATATAACATATAGAATAACAGGCACTTTCCGTACAGAATACGGCGTAAGAGACTCATCTCGACCTTTTCACGAAAATCTTTCCACTGATCATCGGCTACAAAATTTCAATATCGGGAGGAAAAATATTGATGGGAAAACATACATATAGAATATTATGGTATAGATTATATATTCAATTTCATGGAAAATTAATTCTGAATATAAAAGTAAAGTAGATTATTATGGAAAGGATTCAGAGAAAAATATTAGTATGCAAATCGGTAAATAATATTTACATGTTTCAGGAGGAGGAGGCGGCAAAAAGCAATCCCGTGACTCCCTGCCTAACTGAAATCTGGCTGGGAGCTATACAGAGATCATCAATTTACTTTACTGAGAGGGTGGTAGGTAAGTGGAGCAGCCTCCCAGCAGAAGTGGTAGAGGGTAATACAGTGAGGGTATTAAGCATGCATGGGATAGAAATACGGCTCCTGAATCTAAGACGAGACCAACGACTGATTAAGGTTTGAGTCTTTACAGCAGGAGAAATGGGCGACTACACGGGGGCCGAATTGGGCCAATCCAGCACAGTACAAGACACTGAATTTCCGTCGGAGGAAGGAGTTTGAGCAGCAACAGCATTTTAAATATTTAAAGAGTTGGCTACTAAATAAATTTTTAAATTGAAAAAGATCAATTTTTATATAACAAACGACCTTCTGCTGCAGTCCAGTAAATCAATAAAAACAATAAGTTTCTGCGCTGTTGGCACTTGCTTTGTGGAAGATGAGCCTCAGCGCTGTCACTGACCGTCTCTCACTCCAACTCCCATCAGTCTGTGGCTACTGATAAGGGAAAACAGCGTGAGCGTCTACCTATCGGTGATTGATATGCACCGTCCCACACACAGCCCCTCCCACTATACTTCATCAACGAGCTTCAATAGGGCGAGTAACGGCGGCAACGGGGGCCCCTCCTCGGTATCGGAGATTGGTACGACCCCACAAAACCGGCAAATTTCAATAAAAATTTGGTTCTTACGAATCGGAACGTCTAATAAACATCATGAAGCATCCCGCGAAGCCGCGCGTCACTTCCAATTAATTCCCAATTAAACTGCGGCAATCATATTTAAAATAATTATAATTATATATAATTATATATTATATAATTATGGTCACCTCTGCTGGAAGGCAGTTCCATGTTAGTATCTACCAACCCTTAAAGATTAATCTTCTTACCACATTGCTTTCTCACCTACAGATGCCCTTAATGCCCCATATCTTTGCTCGCACCTCCAGTTACTCCCCTAATTGCCCTCTTCTGCTGTTACCACCCCCTTCCCCTTGCACCCCTATTCTCTTGAATCTCCTGCCCCGCTCTGTCAGACTCTGCCCTACTCATTCTAACGCTAAACACTCATTATACCACCCTACTGTTCAAAGGAGCTTACAATCTACCCTCCTAGTACTCCCAGCCAGCATTCTGAGATCCTACATCTCCCTCAACATCCTCACCCTCCTTCTGTCTCATTCCCCCTCATATTTATTATAACCGTCTATCTATAAAGCGCCAACATATTCCAAAGCGCTGTACAATTTAAATTGGGCACAGCAGGAGATGAGAACCCGGTCTTACGGTAAAATGATAATGGCGGCTCACATGTCCCTTTGCCATTTCTTGGAGATTCCAGGGAGCAGAAGTAGTTCTTATTTGCTATTTACTTTAGTGAGAAGGTGGTAGATGAGTGGAACAGCCTCCAAGCAGAAGTGGTAGAGGGTAATACAGTGAGGGTATTAAACATGCATGGGGTAGACATACGGCTCCTGAATCTAAGACGAGACCGACGACTGATTAAGGTTTAAGTCTTTACAGCAGGAGACGGGGGCCGGATGGGGCCGATCTGCCGGCAGAGTCTGGCTTTCGATGCATGTAACGTGACTTTCTTTTAGGAAGAACAAAAAACTATCCGTGTATCTGCTGCTAACGAGGTGTCTGGTTTGAAAAGCTCACGTACAAATCAAACAAACAACATGTATTATTCATGCGCTGTGCGAGATTCGCGGCTGATCCGCCATTCATCGCCGTCAGGGGGCTTTTTTTAAATGATTCTATTAACACCAAAAACACAAATTTTATTAGGATTTTTTTTAAAGCGTTCCAATCATTCGGTGACTCTTCTGAGTAAATATCGACCGGGGTCCGAATAAAACACGTTCGAAATATCACGTGTAGTTCGTCGGAGGCTTTCTTGCTGATTGCATCACTAGCCGGCTGATGTGAGTTAAGAGCGGCGTAATACATTTCAATACCTGTTATTTAAAGACGGAATTGTCATTGTGGTCTGTTGAATCTGGATTGCAGACGCTCGAGAGGATTCCGGAGTAGTGCCTTGTGCCGAAAAACTCAAAAAAAACCCCATTTTATTAAAGCGGGCTGCGCTCCTTGGGGACAAAGTGCCCAGAGGACATCATCATGTAAAAGAATCAAAAATAAATAAACACTGGGCACTGGGATTTTTTTTTTTTTTTTTATATTATATATATTTATATATTTAAATTATTATTATACATTTTATTATTACTATTATATATTTTATTATATATTTATAATTACTATTATATATTTTATTATTATTATATATTGTATATTTTATTATTATATATTTTATTATTATATATTATACATTTTGATATTACTATTATATATTTTATATTTTATTATTATATATTATACATTTTAATATAACTATTATTATATATATTTATTATATATATTTATTATTATTATTATTATATATTTTATTATTATTATTATGAAATTGAATCACCAGAGGCCCAACAGCAGCTAAATTAAACAAAACATCTAATTTATCTAATATTATCTAACATTCCGGATAACTCTATGTCTGTCCCACACGATTCAATCTCCTCACTGTATTACCCTTTACCACTTCTGCCAGGAGGGGCAGAAAATGAGACACCAGACGTCTTCCTGACCACAAAACATCGTCTGACCCGTCCGCAGCGAGCTGGTTGGTTTCTTCCTGGGTTCATTTGCCACCCCACCCTCCCAACCCGAAAGCTCTGGTCAACACATAGTTAAAGGCTTGCGGTTCTATATTATTGACTCGTTAAGCGTGGCTGGGGCGGGGTATTTGTGTAACTGGGCGGGGCATTTAGAATAATGGGGTTTATTTACCCCGTTTAATGTATAAAGCCGTTTCTATACACATTATCGGGGCTTTTAGGGCTGTAGAACCCTGCGATCCCCTCATACCCAGCAAACATTCTCACCTCCTAGAAAAGAGGGGCATTGGGGGGGGTCATCAGGGGAGGAATAAAGGGCATCAGGGTTTTAGGTACTGGCCAAATTTAACAGGGACAGTTGTCAGGAACACGCATAAATGAAAGTTATCGGACCAGGCAGGCGTCCCGTGACGGCACCCGGTTGTGTGAACACGCGGCGGCTTCCGCGACAGGGACGTGTTATGATTTAGCCTGACAGCGATCCTGTGAATACGGAGAATTGTGTTAAGAAAGTGAGATTTAAAAAGATTAAAATACTGTCTGTGAAATTATCCTGAATACATCGGAAAGGTGAGAACCTGCAGCTGTCAAAAAAAAATGCCCCTGAAGTATTAATCCTGAAGTGCCGGCTGAGGGTTATGGGAGTATTACTACAACCTCTCAAACCAACAGGGAAAAAAGCCAAAAAAGCATACAAAGTAACGGGGCATAAATATATAGACGGACAGATCGAAAAGTGAAATTCCGCCTGAAAATGAAAACAGGTAATTTTTTCACGCGGTAAATTGCGTTCACATCCGGGAAAAATAAAAACAAAGACAGAGAAGTAACATCTGGTTTCCGGAGAGTCGGCGGATCCTGCGCGGTCAGCGCTGCGTCTCTGATTTATCCCGAAGGAATATTCCGTAATCCGGCAGCGAGCTGACGGGCGGCACTCTGAGCAAAAGCAATCCGCAGACCCGTAAGAAATGAAAGAGACGCGATACGGATCCCGCGAACCCCTTAATCTATGACGTCACTCCCTAACACAGAGGCCGCGGGTTACTCTATCCATACAGAGACTGCGGAATATGAGTAGGGCAGGGGAGCGCGATCTCATTGTTTGGAGAATTAAAATAATCAGGGGAGACTAAAGCATCTTAATATCTAGAAGAAAGAGAGGGGAGGGAAGAAAAAGAGAAGGAATGGGAGAGAAGATAAAGAGAAGGGATGGGAGGGAAGAGAAAGAGAAGGAACGGAAGAGAAGAGAGAGAAGGGGATGGGAGAGAAGAGAGAGCGAGAAGGGATAGGAGAGAGGGTATGGGAGAAAAGACAGGGTATGGGAGAGAAAAGGGGATAGGAGAGAAGAGAGAGAAAGAAAAAAGGATGGGAGAGAAGGGACAGAGAAAGGGGATGGGAGAGAAGAGAGAGAAAAAAGGGATGGGAGAAAAGAGAAAGAGGGGAATACAGAGAAACATTGGAGGGAAGTTTATTCCAAATGAGGAGAAAACAAGAGACCAGAATCTTACACTAGAGGATCAGAGACTGAGACAGAACGGAAGGATAGATAAGTGAAACAGCCTTCCAGCAGAAGCGGTAAAGGCTGATACAGTGAGTGGATTTACACATATAAGGCACGGTACTCAGACAACATAGAATCAATAAACAATATAACTCTAGCCAACCGAATAATGAAAATCTTTGAACAGAACCCAGAAAGCGCGATGCGATGTTTCCATAGAAGAGATCTGGAACTCAGAACGATTACATTATACAGGTTACATGGTGAAGGGTTCACTCCGGGGGCCGCGCCTGGATTTATTATTATCCGCAGCGATGTACAATGGGTAGACAGCCCATAACAATAAGTATCTAATATAGCAAGATGACATACAGAAACAACAGGTGAGGAGGGCCCTGCACACAGGAGCTTACATGTAAAAAGATCCTAACACATTTAACATCTCTTTTAACCCTAGTAATATGAAATGGACCATATATAATTATTGGTATAGGCAATAGTCAAAGATATGTAATCATTGTTCATAAATAAATGATTATTAAGATATATTAATAGGTTTCAATGATAGGCTTCAAGGTTTCCTTGACCTTAAATATGGAATGAAGGATTTGCTGAACAGGCATTCTATAGATAGGATAGAAGCTTGCTAATGCATGGTATAGTTGTAACTGTAAAAGGGCATTACAGTATGCGTACAGCCACCACCTAAAATAGGGTTTCGACGTGTAAAGATCTTAGTGAGCATGCTTACCCAATTAGGTGAAGACCAATAGACTGACATCATTATCCAAACCGTATATATAAGTCATGCCTTGGAGAATAGTGATGGGAAGTTCGGATCATTAAAGTGAATCGGATCATTTCGGTTCGTTCACTGAAATGATCCGATTCATGATCCGGATCTTCGGATCACTCAGTGTGCCTGCACGGAGTTACTGTTTTCCAGTAACTCCGTGCAGGCACACTAACGATTGGCCCCGCCCCTTTCATTATGAATCCTCCCCCCTGCCTCCAGTGATGTCAATGAAGGCAGAGAGTCGTTCAAAGATTCGGATCTTACAGGGATCCGAATCTTACAGTGATCCGGATCACTGTAAGATCCGGATCATTGTAAGATCCTGATCATTGTAAGATCCGGATCATTGTAAGAGCCGGATCTTTGAACGACTCTCTGCCTTCATTGGGATTCGAATCAGTCCGATAATATCACCATACTGTTATAAATAATACATTAATAATCACTGCCCCCAGGATTTACATTCCCCTTTACCTGCAACTGCACCTTAAGCTAACTTTATTAAATTAATTAAATTAACCCTCACCATTAAATTAACCCTAAACACCCCATCAACCATGACTGCCCCTAAAATTAACCCTTAACACCCCATCAACCATGACTGCCCCTAAAATTAACCCTTAACACCCCATTAAGCATAACTGCCCCCAAATTAACCCTAAACACCCCATTAAGCATAACTGCCCCCAAATTAACCCTAAACACCTCATTAAGCATAACTGCCCCTAAATTAACCCTAAACACCTCATTAAGCATAACTGCCCCTAAATTAACACTAAAGACCCCATTAAGCATAGCTGCCCCTAAATTATCCCTAAACACCCCATTAAGCATAACTGCCCCCAAATTAACACTAAAGACCCCATCAACCATACCAATTTATTTTTATCTGGAGTACATGCAATTATTTTAGGGGCCGTTATGGTTAATGGAGTATTTAGGGTTAATTTCAGGGGCCGTTATGGTTAATGGGGTCTTTAGGGTTAATTTCAGGGGCAGTTATGGTTGATGGGGTATAAGGGTTAATTTTATGCTGATGACTGAGGGTTAATTTAATAAAGTTAACTGTAGGTGCAGTTATAGGTAAAGGGGGGCAAACTCAGGGGAATCTAAATCCTGGGGGCAGTGTGAACATTATTAATGTATTGATTTATAAAAGTATGGTATCAGTGATTTTCTCTGAATGATTCGAATCTCTGTAAGATTCGGATCCTTGTAAGATCCGGATCCCTGTAAGATTCGGATCATTCGACTCTTCGGTTCATTCGACTCTTCGGATCATTCGACTCTTCGGATCATTCGACTCTTTGAACGACTCTCTGAGTCATCGTTCCTGTGTGAATTAATGAGCTGTAACCTGACCCCAGAGTGCTCTGCAGATGACTCACAGCTCTAGGATCAGGTTACAGCTGCATGATTCACAGACTGAACCGCTACAAATGAATCGTTCAGTCTAGTGAACCGATTCATCCGGATCACTAAAAAGAACCGGATCAAATGAACGATTCGTTCATGATCCGGACATCACTATTGGAGAAGCATGGGAGGAGAGATGTACTTGCCATCCATGGACTCTTCTCGTCCCAACACTCCCTCCCTCCATCCTCAGGAATGCATAGGACAGATGTCATGAACTAAGTTCCTCTCCAAGGTTTCGTAAGACTTGTTTCGTATTATTTTTGTTATCTACTTTTTATATTCTTCTTCTATTTTTGTTCGTATTAACTGTTTTTCCTTTGTTTGCGTCTAAGTGACTCTGCCTATTTTTGACGCACATACATTTATGTGTTCCAATTATACGAAGTTTGTGTTGGCCCTATATTTTTATTACATTACAATCTAGAGGATTTATTTTAGAGCAATCTAGATATATCAGGGTTATCAATCTTAATGAATGACATGCTGCCTGGACGTCTAAGAGTGATGTGAGTAACTTGTAGCCCACAAAAGAACAGATGTCCCTGCGGCCACACTCATCATAAGACTATATTGGGGCTGTCCAACTTATTCCACAAGGGCCAGCATCCTGGAGGTATATGACAGGCGGACTATGGAACGATATACTACTACAGGTCACCTATAACTCCCGCTAAGCTCAGCCAGACAAAATCAAGAGTGCATGTGGATTTCCAGGGTCAGGGTTTCTTTAGAGTGATATTTTAGGACCACAACCCCCAATCAGCGGTAAGTCTCTGTTCTGTATCGGTCCGTGGGCATAGGATGACATCACAGATTTATGCCTGGCATTTTGCCTAGTGCAGCAACCCCACTGCCAAATAATTGGGGGCAAAGCACCAGACCAAGGATCCCCCAAAATTATCCCCCACCCCCCCAAAAAATGCCCCTTTAATAATCAATCACTAAATTAAGCCGAACAGACAGTTCCTCTGCCGCGTCTCTGATAACCGCTCATTAGCATTATTTCCAATATCCAGCGCCGAACACTCACCGAGCAGCGAGACACCCGAATAATTCCCGAATAATTCCCGATTCTCACAGAATCCGCCTGCTTTTCATTAACGTTTTATTAACGGATGCCACCGACACATGGAAATCCTACGGAGATAACCCCGCAAAACACGGAAACCCAGAGCCTGCCGGCAGATCGGCCCCCGTCTAGTCTCCCCTTTTCTCCGGCTGTAAAGACTCAAACCTTAATCAGTCGTTGGTCTCGTCTTAGATTCAGGAGCCGTATGTCTATCTTATGCATGTTTAATACCCTCACTGTATTACCCTCTACCACCTCTGCTGGGAGGCTGTTCCACTTATCTACCACCCTCTCAGCAAAGTAAAACTTCCTTCCATCCCATCTCAGCCTCTGATCCTCTAGTGTTGGATCCCGGTCTCTTGTTGTAAATTTCCTGCTTCTTTGAAATAAATTTTCCTCCTGTCCTTTGTTAAATCCCTTAATGTATTTAAAAGTCTCTCTCCCATCCCCCTTTCCCTTCTCTCCCCATCTCTCTCCTCTCCCCCTCTCCCAAATCTACTTTAATTTTTAAAACCCATTTTCTATGTTGCAAATAATTCACTTTAAAGGGAAACCGCTACCCGTATCTACTACTTTTCCATTTGTAACTGGCTGAAATATATATTACTTCCAGGAAGCTTATGATCTCATTGATTTCCTGTCCTGAGGTTCTCTCCCTTCCCCTCCCCCCGCCCCTACAAAAGCTGCCTGAACCAATCAGCCACAATCAGCAACTTAACAAAACTTAAGAGATAACTTATTGGGGAGGAATAATCCTGCAGATCCCGAGAACAGGAAGTTAGGATGGCTGCTCCCATGTGATACACATAGGGGGGAGGTTAATACAGATATATTGTATATTTTAACCTGTAAACATAGAAATAAAGTTTGCCAGATCAATTCTGCCCTATTTTTCTCCTCCCGTAAAATTATGTAGTTTTGGGTTACAAAACTATAAATTGTGGATTTACTCTTAAATTTAAAGTCTGATTTATATGTGTTATAAAGTCATAGCAGAGGACTTTATATTGGGGGTAAATGTATAAATTGAGGAAATATGTATAAATTCTACAGCCTATTACTTTTGTGGCTTAAACCACCTGACCCCGTATGCAAATGAAGCCCATTTTCCTCTTAATCCACCAATCTGCTGACCTCTTTTTCCTCAACTAGTTGCCACTTTATGAGAGGAATTATATTTTAAAATGGGAGGGAAAAGCAAAAAAGTACTAAAAATAATGTTTATGCCACAAAAACGCACACAATAGTTTTCCTTCACTTTCAGCAAAAATATTTCAGGTTTGATGAAGAAAATTACATTTTGCTTCTGGGGACAAAAATGTAGGATTAAGTAGGATAAATTATGTGTAAAAAACAGCTCTTTTTTCATATACGCCGGTAATTTCATATTTTTGCCCTCGCAAAGCTGTTACTAATTTCCTTTTTTATTGGCATCAATTGTGTAAAATTGTTAATTGTGAAAAAAAAAAAATGTTTCTTTTTGCCCACTTTTTATACTTATATATATATATATACACAATAAATATTGTTTTATACGTACGAATATGGTTATATATCATAAAAGGCACCACCTGAAAAAATAAAGTAAAAAGTAAAAAAAAAAAAAACATACAGGAAAAAGAGAAAAAACAAAGAAACCTATAAAATATGTTATAGTTACCCTCTAGATTGTAAGCTCCTGTGGCCAGGGCCTACTTCCCATGTTGTTTCTGTAAGTCAAACTGTTATGTTATATATAACTTGTTTTTGTCCTGTTTGCCCATTGTACAGCGCTACGGAATAGGATGGCGCTATATAAGATAATACATAATATTAAGTTACTCAAAGAGTACCTGGAGTCAGCGATCAAAGATTCACTTTAATAATGCATATATTGGAGAGACTGTGGGTGGACCATAAACCGGGAGGTGTGGTCTGAGTGGGAGTGGCTAACCCTCATCCACACCCACATGTTTTCTTGTAGCCCCCCCAAATTCACTAAAGCTAAAAAAAAAAAGGGGGAATAAATTACTTAAGGAGAAGCTGCAGCTCCAGAGCTGCAGTAGAATGCGCCCTTCGCGCTCCGACGTTTTGTGTCTCTGATTGGCTGCTTCAAGCAGCCAATCAAGGCCAGGAAAATACTCCCGTTGGGAGTGCTTTCTGTGCATGCGCACTGGGGGGGTCTCATTAGTCTTCGATGGCTGGACTGTCCCTTTAAGCTTGGTTATCTAGCAGGGAGTGTGGCTGTTTGGCCGAGGGACTGCATGGACCACCCAAGTAGCAAAGCAGATTTTTGGGTATTAATCTGAATTTTAGAAACGTCTCGCGTGGCGCTTCAAATCCGAGGAAAGCGTCCAGCTGTTTGCGCGTCTTTAAAGTCCTCTTCCAATAAACTCCGTCTGCTAATCACCATCTGTAATCGAGAGGATAAGAGCATGATAACAGGCTACAAACGAGACGGGGAGAGACTCCTTTACTTCTCGAAGAAGACGCTAATTCGATTTTCCATAGAAAATGGGAGTCTGTCCAAAAATTATGGTTTTTCAGCAGGCTCTTGACGCTAAATTGTTGGGAGCTATTCTGGGAGTTAAAATGTTTATTTTAAAGCTTTTCGTTCCCGGCAGGCAATTTTTATTTTTTAAACAAAATAGAAAAGCACTCTGAATAAATTGGGAGAAAATCCTGCCAAAAAGATGGAAAAATTTGGGTGATTATTTACGCTTTTTACTCTTACTTATTTACTCAAAAATACTGTGACCAAAAGTATAGCGTTTGTTTCTTTACTGTGCATTGTGGGTGGTGGATTCCCCATCTTTACTGCTCTTACTGTAAAGTACTTTATTTTTAATTATTTGGGTTCTAAAAAATAATTAAAATATTTGGTCTAAAAAACATACTCTCCCTGAAACCTAGCTTTTATTTAATTTATAATATTTTATTTTTATTATAATGCCGATAAGAACTAAATGCCATCACCATCACACCTAGACCTTCTCTGTTGGTAACCCTTAATTGTCATGTGACACAAAAGCAGGCGCTGATAGGTTGTTGCCATAGAGACTGAAAAACCTTCTTCTGTTCTGTAACGTAAATAATAAAATCACACCAGAGAGTGCAATTAATGCAAGTGAAATATTACAGTTTGTAGTTATTTGTTTAATTTGTGTAATTACATTTATTTACACTTTCCTCATATTTAGCTCATTTTCTAAGAAATATATCATGATTAATGCAAGTAAAAAAAAATAAAAAATACTATAATTAGTTGCATTTTGGCATTTAAGTGCTGGGTAAAGACTAAAATTAAGCAACTGTAGAAAAAAAAAATATTTGGCAGTTCAGCAAATACACAAAAAAAAAAATTTGGAATCGAACCGCTCCAAGTGCCTGTTTCTGTGTCTTGAGATAACGTATAAATCTGAAATATCCAAATACCAAAGGAATCCCGAATTCCAGAATATCATTGTACAGCGCTACAGACTATGATGGCGCCATTTAAAATAATAATTAATAATATATATAATAATTAAATACCATTGGTAACAATCTTCCACTGAATATTTTTTGGTCAGAATTGACAAACTCGTTAAAAAAAAAATGTTACAAGCTGGCGTTTTATGTCACGTTATTACCAGTTTCTTACAACTCGATAATACGTCGAGGTCTGTCCGCCTCTCCAATCCAAGCCGACAGACTTGTGGGGCTGGCACGTGGAAGCGCATGGACTGGTGCCACGCGTGAGCCGCGCTCTTCTAAACCCACTTTGGGTCATGAGAAGATGAGCCGGTCCTTCTGGCCACACGAATCGCAAAGAAGCAGATCGTATCGATGTAAAGTAACAAGAACAGTTTAGGACTCGAGCTTCCTACCCCTCTGTAATTTAACCGCCATTTGTCCTCCGATGTGTTTAGGTGACACTTTTTGTTGGTCCTTAAGCATTTTGTTCATCTCAAGGACAGCGTCAAAGAGCACAAGACACACCATAAGGCTTAACGTAGGGGGGTTGGAATTTATAAAGGCAATGGACCCTTTCTTGGACACAGTTCTTTACCAGGAGATCTGAGGAATTCCCGAACTAGTCTAGGAAGCTTCCGACGACTGCAAATACCAAAGAGAGGTCTAAGCAGCAATGTCGGACCAGGACCTTCCCGTCTCCCTTCCACCAGGACGCAAGTGACCACCCGCATCTCCAAGAGCTCCAATGATGGCTCGCTTGGACACCGCAAGTTCCTCCACCAATACCTGAGCGCAATGTTTCATCTTAACATTCTTGGTTCAGTCTTTGTAATTAAGAAAACTGGCAGGAGCTGGAGCGGCCAAAAGTCGCTGTCATTGAAGACATCAACGTTCTAGAACATTTGCAAAATGTGTTTAATAAATCGGGCCGGATTTCACCAAAACGTAAAAAAAAAAAATGTTTAAATGTAGCTTCACCCACCCCATTTAGAAACTTGAATTTGATGACCGATACGAGCCTTTGGGTCCATCTAGTCTGTCCAATAATGTTTTTGGAGCATGGCGAGTTAGGAATAAAGTCCTTGCATTAACATTTGCTTGGAATATGTCCTTTTTATGAAAAAAAATTATTATCAAAGAATACTTTTTTTCCCTTTCCTTCTCTTTTTAGTCATATATCTTTTGCAGTCTCGGTTCCTTTTCTGGATTGTTCTAGGCTTCTACTTCCAGGTTCCGTCCCCTCGTTTCCTTCCGACGTTCTCCGGTTGCGTTCTTCCCACAAAGTGGCATTACTTAACAGTTACATTACGCCGATTGCTGGAAAGTCGCGTGAATAATTTAAATTACATTTCACATGATTACTCTCACATGCAGGCTTTAAGAGCCTGAAACTGGAGAACCTCGAGACATTGTCTAGACAGACAAACCAACCGATGTCCTGCTCCTTCCCACCGCTCTAAACCACTACGTGCGTCTCTGTTACAATAAATATATGGACTTTTTATAGTTAAAATATGCGGGGCTCTACTAAAATTATTTTATAGAGTTCAACTATTTACAAAATATATTCGATTTTAAATAATTTTACCGGAATCGATGATCTAGAAAAAAATATATATATTTTTTTTCTCTAGAATTTCTAGACGTTAGACTCCAGAACAGCAGTTACAGAGTTACTCCGAGTTTCTCCATGGTGAAAGGCTGGAAACTTTCATGTAACTTATATACTTTCTAGAAACATTAAAACAATGTATAGGTCACTATTAACCCCTTCATCACATGTCATCTTTACGACGCCTGGTGCATTTTAAAATTGGCCCCTCATTCCTTATTGTTATTTTTGCACATTATTTGTGGCTATTCCGCGTTTAACCGTCTTTATTTGTCCATCGGCTAAATATTAAATCCCAGTTTTATCTGTGAAATTCTTGGCATCTATTAATCCTCCCGATAACATCAGTCTGGCACACGCTGCGCGCATGGACAGAGCTACGTACAGGCTGCATCTGGCGGCTCTGTTTCTGAATATAAAAACTCTTCCCAGATGTCGTGGGGTTGGTTCATCTCCCTTTGACCTAGTTATTCTACAGTTCTTGACTATAATATCTAAAAATCAAAATTTTACAGTTTTAATCAAATTTTATCACCTCTCCATAAACCTTTTTTAAGCAAAATCATCTTAAAAAGTTTAGATCCAAATTTGCACAAAGACAGATCTTATGTCCTTCTATAAAAGGAAGGTGTGCCGGGTGCTAATCACCTTATTACAGGACAGCGATTATAGAACAAAGAACAAGAGCTTGTCTTTTCAGACTCGGAGAAAGAGATTTTCACCAAAAGCAGTGAAAAATGATTTACGGTAAGAGCCGTAAAGATGTGTAATCCGCTTCCCACAGAGACTGCGCTATCAGATCCAATAGATGCCTTTAAATATGTATATAATATATAACATGAGGAATATACACGGACATAACGGGTTATAAGGATGGGATTAGTTATACGGGCCGGAGAGTATATAATATATAATATGAGGAATATACAGGGATATAACGGGTTATAATGACGGGATTAGTTATACGGCCGGAGAGTATATAATATATAATATGAGGAATATACAGGGATATAACGGGTTATAAGGACGGGATTAGTTATACGGGCCGGAGAGTATA
Source organism: Spea hammondii (assembly GCA_029215755.1). Lineage (NCBI taxonomy): Eukaryota > Metazoa > Chordata > Amphibia > Anura > Pelobatidae > Spea > Spea hammondii. Next base: position 4,018,357 of record JARDYJ010000002.1, read on the forward strand.
TAATATATAATATGAGGAATATACAGGGATATAACAGGTTATAAGGACGGGATTAGTTATACGGCCGGAGAGTATATAATATATAATATGAGGAATATACAGGATATAACGGGTTATAAGGACGGGATTAGTTATACGGCCGGAGAGTATATAATATATAATATGAGGAATATACAGGGGTATAACGGGTTATAAGGACGGGATTAGTTATACGGGCCGGAGAGTATATAATATGAGGAATATACAGGGATATAACGGGTTATAAGGACGGGATTAGTTATACGGCCGGAGAGTATATAATATATAATATGAGGAATATACAGGGGTATAACGGGTTATAAGGACGGGATTAGTTATACGGGCCGGAGAGTATATAATATGAGGAATATACAGGGATATAACGGGTTATAAGGACGGGATTAGTTATACGGCCGGAGAGTATATAATATATATTATGAGGAATATACAGGGAGATAACGGGTTATAAGGACGGGATTAGTTATACGGCCGGAGAGTATATAATATATAATATGAGGAATATACAGGATATAACGGGTTATAAGGACGGGATTAGTTATACGGCTGGAGAGTATGTAATATATAATATGAGGAATATACAGGATATAACGGGTTATAAGGACGGGTTTAGTTATACGGCCGGAGAGTATATAATATATAATATGAGGAATATACAGGGATATAACGGGTTATAAGGACGGGATTAGTTATACGGAGAGTATATAATATATAATATGAGGAATATACAGGGATATAACGGGTTATAAGGACGGGATTAGTTATACGGCCGGAGAGTATATAATATATTATATGAGGAAGATACAGGGCTATACAGTATATGTATAAAATGTATCTTGTTAAAATGCACTTTATTCTTCTAGAAGTCTACAGCACTCTATCCCTGGAGTCAGTCACGATGTTCGCACACATTTGTACTTTGACAATAAAACCTCACAATTGTGTGCATTTCTCACGCTTAGAAGCCGAACGCCCCATAATGTAACACATGCTTTTCCTGCGCGGCTGGCGTTTGCTGGATGCCACCTCATCTTCCCATCTAATCAATCAAAGAGATGTCCTGAAGTTTGCTGCATGGAGCCCACCCGCGAACATCGACAAAATCAAACCCGTCTGAGTGGATCATGTGACAGCGGGAGCTCTCGCCTTTATACAAGAATATTGTTAAAACTGGAACGTTACAGAAGAGCAGGAGCCGCGTCCCGTATTTACTATCAATAACCTGAATGCCATTCGTTTCAGATCAAAGACGCTTTTCAGAGGCTCGAGATTTAGAACAATTTCTTTTAACCAAACAATTACAAAGAAGTCTTTATTATCAGCTGGACCCTTTTTACACATGTCAATGAAACCGAGGAACACATGTGTTAAACAGAAATAGTGCTTAAAATCTTTATAAATAATTATAAGCAATCAAACACACTTTAATGCACATGATAGTTACGTGTCCTCTTTAACCCTTCCATAACTATTGACATAACAGGTCCTAGAGGACCTGTGACGTACCTGGTACATCATCGGGATACCCGGGAGCTCTAGAGAAGAGGCGCTCCTTCTTATGAGGGAGTGGCTTTGTGAGGAGGTAGGGCTGGTCATGTACAAGGGCGGGGCTAGCTGTTCAAGGGAGCGTGGTTATCTCTCAGATAGGCAAGGCCTGATGCAGACAAGCACAGGGATATCAGCTTGGTTGAGAAGTGGGTGTGGTTAGAGGCCGCTCCCTTGCCCTGGAGAACCAGCACAGGGACTCAGAGACCCAGGGAAGCAGCACTTCACCCAGAGACTGCTAGTGAAACCAGGAGAGAGTTCCCTGGTATAGCCATTGGTTTTAATCCCTTCCGCGCCGCTGTGGAACGAGGAAAGGGGGCGTGTCTTCATGGAGAGAGCTGCTATTCGTTATATAAATTATAACTCCACCTCCTATGAACTCAAACCACGAGCCATTGGTGGTTTTATCAAAGCCAAAATCTGTGTAGGTAAATTCCACATTTACCTTTTTTTTAATAATATTTTTAATTATTTTTCTCCCCTCTCTCCCGATTCACGTCAAAGATTTGCCGCAGAAATATGAAACTGGATATTTATTAAGCGGAACCTTTGAAAATTTAGGAGACCTCATGGTCTGAAATGATCTAGAAGGAAGAAGTTTATCACAAATTCCGTTACTTGATGAGACGTTTGACGAACCGGCGCCCCGCGTTTCGGAACCTTCGCGTATAGGTAAGGCTCATTGTTCCGACGACTTCAATCCGAAATAGATTGTTTTATTTATGGGGTTCCGCAGGTAATTGACACGGTTTCCGGAACAAACCGCCCTAATCAGAAGAGGAATCCGGCTAATTGACAGATAATGAGAATCTCGAACCTCCGGCCGCCCATTAATATTTCAATTTCCAAAACTAATAAATCGTGTTACAGTGAAATCAAAGTAAATGAAAATTCTCCAAATTACTCCAATAACGGCAGAGAGAGACAGCAGCCGCGATTTACCAGAACCGGTAAACAGAAATTCGTAGTCGAGCAACTTCTTTTCCGTTATTTTATTATAATCTTTTAATTTGTTTTTAATTTTTTTTTATGAAAATGCACACCTGTTCGGTGAATTATTCCTCCTCGTTTCCCTCTGTCACAAACCATTACTTAGATATTTCTGGGACAGGTAAGATTTATATCCCGTGTCTTATCTGATCTGCCTTTGGCATTTCAGCTCTAATTTGTGGGTTCACTGGTGCATGGTTTACGTAAAAAAATGTTCTAGGACAAAAAAAAATAAAAAATTGTCATAGAAACGAGAAGTAGAAAATAAAAATGAAATATATGTCTCGATGCAGCCAAAAAAAAAAAAAAGGTCACATTAAAAGTAGAACCGTCACTTTCTGAGGTCCTAAAATCTCAATATACTTTGTAAACCAATAAAGATATGATTACTGGGTGCAATAAATGTAAGGACCCCCCTGCTTAAAAGTATCACATGGGAGCTTCCATCTTAACTTCCTGTTCTCGGGATCATGCATGATTATTATCTTCCCGGAAGAAAAGATTATTTCAGAGGAGAAATGGTACGACAAAAGGCTTATGATCTAAAACTAGAGGGTCAGAGGCTGAGATGGAATGGAAAGAAGTTTTACTTTACTGCGAGGGTAGTAGATAAGTGGAGCAGCCTCCCAGCAGAAGTGGTAGAGGGTAATACAGTGAAAGGATGTAAACATGCATGGGATAGGCATACGGCTCCTGAATCTGAGACGAGACCAACGACTGATTAAGGTTTGAGTCTTTACGGCAGGCAGACTAGACGGGCCGAATGTGGCCGATCTGCCGGCAGGTTCGCACTGTATTTGTTTGTGTCAAATCCTTTTAAATTAATGGGACAATCATGGACTTTTATTAGAAGATAAAAAATGTCCAAGTCTGCAAACACTTCCATTTCAGTTGCTAAATATTTTATTAATTTCCCCATCAATGTTTAAACGTGTCTGTCTCAGCAACACTTAAGGAAGAAAATATTAACAACAACCATCCATTTGCTGAATTATAACACTTATATATACTGTAGAGATATATATATATATATATTATACACATACGTTCAAAAGTTTGGGGTCAAATTTCGTCCATTAAAATAACATGAAATGGATCAGGAATCCAGTGCAGAAGGGGTTAATGCTGTAAATGACTATTGTAGCTGGAAACGGATGATTTTTAATGGAATCTCTTCATAGGCGTACAGACGCCCTTTTAACACTCCCATCACTCCTGTGTTCCAGTGGCCCTTTATCACTCCCATCACTCCTGTGTTCCAACGGCCCTTTATCACTCCCATCACTCCTGTGTTCCAGTGGCCCTTTATCACTCCCATCACTCCTGTGTTCCAACGGCCCTTTATCACTCCCATCAATCCTGTGTTCCAATGGCCCTTTATCACTCCCATCAATCCTGTGTTCCAATGGCCCTTTATCACTCCCATCACTCCTGTGTTCCAATGGCCCTTTATCACTCCCATCATTCCTGTGTTCCAATGGCCCTTTATCACTCCCATCATTCCTGTGTTCCAATGGCCCTTTATCACTCCCATCATTCCTGTGTTCCAATGGCCCTTTATCACTCCCATCATTCCTGTGTTCCAGTGGCCCTTTATCACTCCCATCATTCCTGTGTTCCAACGGCCCTTTATCACTCCCATCACTCCTGTGTTCCAATGGCCCTTTATCACTCCCATCACTCCTGTGTTCCAATGGCCCTTTATCACTCCCATCATTCCTGTGTTCCAATGGCCCTTTATCACTCCCATCATTCCTGTGTTCCAATGGCCCTTTATCACTCCCATCATTCCTGTGTTCCAATGGCACGTTGTGTTTAAGTTTAAAAGGCCGATAGATGGTTAGAAACCCTTTTGTAATTTTGTTACAAAAATGCCAGAAATGTCTTGTTTTCCATGGAAACAGCTGAGTGACCCCAAACTTTTGAGCAGTAGCGTGTGTATATGTCTGCAATCAGTTAAAGTGACTGTTCCACTTAGGCAGACATTAATTGCGTTTTGAGCATGTTAAGCACATAAACCTGGGCAGATCTGTCATTTCATTCCGTCATCTGAACGTTTAACTCGCACGAAACAGAAACATTTATACGGCGCTTTTGGTCCATGTGATAATTAAGCGTTCCTGGCAAATATTATAAATAAAACAACAATTTTGATGATTAAATAACTAATTCTGGGAAGGGTTTGGGGCGTCCAGCAGGACTGGCAATGATGTTTCTAACGCTGCATTTAGTTACAAAATAGCTAAATAAAGCCGAGTAGGTGGAACTGCATCTTTAACGGGATGTATGGGTCTCTAGAGCTCCATAGCGGGCCGGTCCACGGACATATATAATGCTCTGCGAGTTAGGAACGTGAGCCACCTATCGCCCTGTCCCAGGTTCTCAAAGGGTTAAGAATATGTATAATATAAACAATAATATAAAACACAGCAATTTATAATTAAAAATATATATTTGCAACCCAGAAACAAGCTTTTATAATATAATATATATAGTCGCCAAGAAAGGGTTAAAGTGAGAGAACAGGAAAGCAGCCCGATACCCCGTACATGCGCGTCTCCGTTGCTCTCCGCAAGTCGCAGGAGAGCGGCGCTGACACAGTAAAATGCTAAATAATTCAAACCCACTTACATCAGGTCTGATGTATGGATAAAAATAGTTAGCAGCCGTACAGCCACGCATGGTTACGTTACAATAGCTTCTCAGAGGAGGAAATAAATATATTTCGGCGTCTTGTTTTGCTGCCGATTATTTATCCTGACAAATAAAATATCTTATAGAATACGACGTGTACGGAAAATAGTAATTGGGGGGGAAGAACTGCCGTATCATTTAAAGGGGAACTGTCACATTCCACAGTATTCCCAATCCTAACACTTTAACATGTAAGTATTAATATAAAACCCCCTCTATTATTCCCCGCCATCTCCCTGCCCCGTCACGGGGTATAAATCCCCCGTCGCCCTGAGATATCTGTGATAATAGCGTTACGGGGGGACCTGCGCGGCTGGAAACAATCTCTAGCGCTAGAGGCTCATGCGCCGTCCGCTAAAACAACGCGGGGAGAGAACAGGAAGCGGCTTACAATTTCCTGCTCGGGCTGATGGGAGGGAGAGAACAGGAAGCGACTTCCAACTTCCTGCTCAGGCTGAAGGGAGGGAGAGAACAGGAAGCGACTTACAACTTCCTGCTAAGGCTGACGGGAGGATTCCAATGTGGCTCCATCAGCCACCTGCCCGTTGGCAAATGCCCACTGTGCCAGAAGGCCAGTCCAGGCCTGAACACTATTCCCCTTCAGTGCCTCATCGAGAAGTGGGGGGTATTAATGAGTTTGAGGAGGACATTTCTATGGTTTATGGTTCCTCTCTCTATGGCTTATGGTGCCTCTCTATGGTGTTTTCTGTCCAGCAACAGGAACAGAAAGGCCTCCAGCTCTCCCTGACACAGGAAGTAGAAGCTCAGCAGAGGATTTATCTCTATACTTATGAACTTTATGCTGTCCAGGACACTCTAACTCATCTTACATCACAAAATGTCCCACCATTGGAATCCCCATCTCTTCCACTTTCCCAGCATGCACAGTGATGGATTTGGTCAAGATAGGATTATATAAGCAAATCTGGTACTGTTGGCATAGAAGAAACATCAGAATTGGAAAAAAAAAAAATGTAATTTGTATGTTTTTAATGTATTTTTTTTTCCATTTATGGTCAATTCATATTTGAAAGAACATTTTTATGATATTATTACATTAATTTCTAAAAAAAATATAAACTTAAAAATGAATGATAAAATTAAGCACTTTTTCGGTGCAAAACAAATGTCTTCCTTTTTTTTAACTTTTCCGAGAGGGCAGTAGATAAGTGGAACAGCCTCCTTGCAGAAGTGGTAGAGGCTAATACAGTGAGGGGATTTAAACATGGGTCTGATCTGCTGATAGATTCTGGGTTTCTATGATTGAGGATTTCAAGGCTCGTGAGACTGATTTCTGCAGAGACAAAGCGAGTGATTTGGAGCTGAAAACTTCATTTCTTAGCCACAAATAAAAATAATGAAAGAAAAAAAAAACGGCATAAAAAAAAAACCATGAATACATTAATTATCTGGGGTTATGGATTTATTTTTTTAGTAAATTGAGTCGAGCGGCTTGGTTACTTACATTAAAATTGTCATGTTTGCAAAATTAATCGATGCGACAATAACGATCGAGAGAGATGGTAATTAGTATCTGTTTGGGGATCAATAAAACGGTCATTTTAACAAAGATACTCCAAAAGGACACCGTCCAGCGCTTTCTTCTGAATTACAAACTGTTTTTCTTTCTTCCACCACTAAAACATTTAAAAAAAAACCCCGCAGGTTCCCTTTTTTTCACGTTAGGGGTAATTGGGGCAATTTAATCCAAACTGCCCAACCCCACAGAGGAATGAAGCCAGAGGATCGTTTTTCGGTACTGAGTGTAGTCAATAAATGGAGCAGTGCCCAGCAGAAGTTGTAAGGAATTTAACCACTTCATGGCCAGTTATGAGAACGTGTCCCTATAGGACCTGTGACGTACCTGTTACGTCATGGGTAAAAGATACCTGCCAATCGTGGCAATTTTTTAATGAATAATTATCACACCTGTCAATATTCCAACTTTAAAAACTGTATTGCTCATGTTCCGATTTTAACCCAGCAACGTCCTTAAAGCCTGCCCTAACCACGCGTGTGGGGTATTTCTGTACCCAGGGGGTGTTTCTGAATACAAATCAGGAGTTGTCTGACTACGCGCACCTCCTCCGGGAGAGAAATCTACTGAAATATGGCTGCAGTGTTGCAACTGGGGAAAAAATACTGCAATGTTTGGCAATGTTTCCAAAATCAGGACAAATACCTAAATACATTTTGTTTTTTGTGTGCTGGACATGTATACTTTTTAAAGATGAAACTGTGAAAAATGTTTAGAGAATTTTTCCCAGTTTTTTTTTTTTTTTTTTCAACTAAACGGATAATATGCATAATAATGATTTCAAAAGAAAGCCCTACTTGTCCTGAAAAATCCCCAAAATACAGAGGACGAGACCAACGACTGCTTAAGGTTCGAGTCTCTACAGCAGGAGAAATGGCAGACTAGACGGGGGCCGACGGGGGGCTGACCTGCCGGCAGGTCCTAGGTTCAAATGACGGGGTGGGATATTTATTAAGGGGGCTAAACATAAAACCATCTATCTGGCTAGGACACATATAATAACGACACTTTGGGGCTGGGGTTCCATTTTTTTTTCCATGGCTTAAAAAAAAACTTTTTTAATGGATTAAAGCTAAAGGACTATTTAACTTTGGCGAAGTAGTAATCTGTGGCAAAGCGTGGCATAGCTAGCGTTACGTGATCAGTCCTGTCTGACCTATCCGTCTAGGGCTGTCTGAGGATGATGGGAATTTTAGTGACGTGCCAGAGTCAGGGCTAAGGAAGCATAGCTAAATATCATACTGGCACTTAAGCGGGAGGGGGGGGCAAAGGTCAGCCGTAGGACCCTATAAATACTATAATCATAATAATTACATATTCCTTAAATCTATTGATATGAAAAAAAAAAAACACCTATAAACCGTCTGCGGTTTCGTCTCATGTAACATTGAGAAAAAAATCTATAAATATAAAAATTATATACAGAAAGCAAAATGTAGCAAAATGCCCCTCCCCCGCCCCAGGCATCGTACGTATATGAGTGCATTAGACGGCGTCTTTATGTAAGGCCGACGACGCGCCCGGCGACTGCATGATGACATTTCAATGAAATTAGAACAAGATATGGCCGTCTTGTCAACAAGCCATTAGGGACACGAAGATGTGACGGGACGGAGCGGCCCTCACGCAATCGCGAGCTCGCACTCTCAACACGACGATTTACAAAAAGAAATCCATTATGTATTAAACTCTTGGGCGCCCAATGAACCCCAAGGAACAACCTCACTCCTGGGGTGGGCTCAACACGGTACTCTTTTGAGCTTCCAAAGGGTTAAAATATACGCTGATTGAAACGAAATAACTACATGCAGCATTAGAAACACCATTCGTAGCTCTGTAGGTTTCCTTAACCCTTCGCAGAAACGATTCTTCAATCATGCAAAACTTTGCCACATTCACGCTTTTTGACGGGAACTCTTAAGTGTCATGTGACTAATTTATCATCATAGCCTCTTGTTATAACGTTTCTCCTCCTTTAAAATAAACTTCCCTCCTGTCTTTTATTTAATCCCTTTATGTATTTAAATGTTTCTCTTTCCCATGTCTCTCTCTCTTATCTCCTCTCTCTTCCCTCCCATCCCTTTCTCTCTTCCCTCCCATCCTCTCTCTTTTCTCTCCCTCTGTCTGTCTCCCCTTCGCTCTTCTCTTTCTTTTCTTCCCTATCGCTTTCTCTCCCCTCTCTCTCCACCCCCCTCTCTTTTCTCTCCCCCAGGCCAGACATACTGATATCCCTCACTCTTTCCTGATCATCTTTATCCTGCCAACCATTCCCCATTAATAAACCCCCCCAAACAGACTCGTCTTGTAATAGGTACGCGGCACCGCTATACATGTTATAATCTGTCCTAAGCGCTGCCTAAATTGTTGGCGCTATATAAATAAAAGATAATAATAAATAATAATAATAATAATAATAAATATTGATAAAAACGGTAAAGCCAGCAGCCTCCTGTTTCTTACCCCCCAAAATAGCTCATCATGTATCTGTGGCGTAAAACGCGTGGGGCGGAATTCTGTGTTTCTACACAAAAGGGAAAAAAAAAAAGGAGAGGTGACCTACATAAAATTCAAATGACTGCAAAGCCCTACGGTTTAACCCTTTAGGTGCACCAGACACATTTCTTTAATAAAATAAAATCTCTATTTAGAGACGGGGTACGGTCAGGCCTCCTGGTCGAGTTCCTCCCCACAGTTAGGGGCAGGCTATTTTATTTTTTTATCTGCTATTGTTATTTTATTATTATATATTTTTTTGAATTAATTTTGCAGTAAAAGCAGTAAAGCGCTCCGTGGGAGTCTGTGTGCCCTCTGGTGCCCGTCTCAGTCCAACGAAGCGAATATAATGTCGCACGTAGTCACTTTCCACCGATAACTAATATCTGAAAATGTCGGGTTCTGACCTTTGGGTAAAGTTACCATTTTTCAGCAGGTAATGAGCCCCCCCGCTCCGCACGTCTGACCCGCAGCGTCCGTTCTCCACAGGGGTCTCGCTTTAAAGGGTAAATACTGAGCAATAACATCTCCCTGGAGAACTGAGCCCGGATTATAACATCTAACCTCAGCACTAGGAGCATCATGGCGGTCGGGAAGACCCCCAATTTCTGGATTTCATACAGCCCACCAGCATCATCACACAAATACTGGGACCGCCTCGCCGTGTAGGTATCACGCTTTATATGGAACATGTCATTGCGCATGTGTGAAACGAGAATTCCCTTAAAAAAACGTTAAAAAAAAATATACATAGATATGTAATTTCTGTCCGTGTATCAATTGAGCTAACTACGCCAAATTCCTTCAAAACACATTATAAAACATTAACAAATGTAACAGGCCCAGTTATGCTGTCAAAATGTCAAAATTAAAGAAAAAAAAAATAGAAAAAAATGATTTTACAAAATCTGTCTCCCTACGGAGGAGAAAGCGCTTTAATTAATTAAAAATACTAAGAAATAGAAAGAAAATCTTCAAAATTAACCATCTGAGCGCCTGGAGGGTGAGAGTTTACTCTGAGTGTTATTGGGTTAATTAAAAAGTTGAAGGATGTTCTAGAGTTAAGAAGACTTGGTTTGTGATTGGCTGTAACTGTTGCTATGTTTGACGGATGCACAAAAAACGCAGAAAATGAATGAAATTGCATTAAAATTCCAGTGTTATCTGATGTTATGACTCCTACACTCCCGTCTCCTACAGTTCTGTACACTGAATAATCCCACATTTTACAGATTAAAATATTTCTGTATTAGAAACCCCCCCCCATGGGAGCGGCCATATATAATTCCTGTTCTCGGAATCTGCAGGATTATTCCTCCCCATTAAATTATCTCGCTCCTATTGTAAAGTTGCTGATTACTGTTGATTGGTTAAGGCAGCCTTTCTAAGGGTGGGGGATGGGAGGGAGGGAACTTCATGAAATTAGTTTTATATAGTCACAGATTTCTCGATCTGAACATTAAAAACAAATGTAGTCTAACGCTAAGAGCAGCGGCAGTAAACCGCACCAATCAAGTCAATGGGAGCACTTTCTGCCCGAGCACACGAGGGTCTGATGAGACCCCCGGAACCCTTGCCGTTGGTCTCGTCTTAGATTCAGGAGCCGTATGCCTATCCCATGCATGTTTAAATCCCCCAACTGTCTTACCCTCTACCACTTATGCTGGAAGGCTGCTCCACGTATCTACCAACTTCTCTGTGAATTAAAAGTTATCTCTTTAACACATCTTTGGGTTCTGCGTGACATCTTTACATGTATTTTGGTTTTAGTGGGCAGCCTTTTCACAAAGCAAGTCACCTAAACTTTGAAGTCCTTACTGGATGCCCTAACCCTTCCCAGAAATACGGTAGTTATTTCATTTTGTCAAATTTTGCCTCTAAATATTCTGGGAACACTTAATTGTCACACGACACAAACGTAGAGTTTTTTGGTTGCCTTTTTTAATGTTGATTAGATCTGCTGAGGTTTATTTGCTTAATCTACTAGAGGGTGCGGAAACTGTTTTGTCTAAGTGGAACAGCACCTTTAACCCATTGCCTTATCCATGCGCGATGTGCGTCCCCAGCTGGGACTCCCCTCTATTCAATATCCAGAATACAACTCTACAAGTAAAAATGTATCCAGAGACAGAAGGAGAGGAGAGTGAGCGAACACTAGACTGCCTCCTCTCCCAATAGCACTCACATTCTATTATTTACTGGCAGGTTGCATTCATGGTTAGATCTAGAACATCTAGAACCCTAAACCAACCCCTAAAATAAATGTTAGAATATTAGAAAAAAGATCTAGAGCGTACGCCGATCGGGGTCCTTCTATGAAGGTCGTTACTTTTGTTTAATTTTTTTAATTTTTTCCTCCAGCCATTCAAAAAGCACAATAAAAAAAAAAAGACAAAAAAATAAAATAAACAAAAAACATAGAAACCGAGTAAAAGATTTTGGGAAAGTCTGTCAAATCTATTTTTTAACAGATGGCCTGTATGTTACAATAGAAAAAAGGAAGAATAATTCAACCATTTAGTTATTTTCTACTGTTATTATCTATGTGTGTATATATATATATATATATATATATGATGCACAATAAATTTTACCAAGATGCCTACTGATTTATTTATTTTTTTCAAAAATCATATTTGCCTTTTTTTAATTTGCTTGCCAAACTTGTTTCAGCTTATTTATGCAATCTGTACTGGAACAATCCCATTTCCATTTAGGTAGGACGGGGTCCAAACCGCAAGGATCAGCTGCCTGATTCCTATGAAAAAAAATCTCTGTGCAAAAAAATCCCAACAAAAACAAAAATATATATATATATATATTCATCAATAAAAAAACATGCATTTTAAATCATAATAAAATTTATAATTTACCGTTTACTGTAATTTTAAGGTTTCGTTTTAAGTAAGTGTAGTGCAAGTAATTATTGAAGATAACCTAATATCCAGGTCTGTCCAAAATTCCCAAAACAACTAACAAATAAACTATGCAGTAATATGACATTAAAAAAAGCCAATTATATATACACCGGTATAATATATATCTATTATATATGTGAGCCTTTGAACGTGTGTATGAACCAAGATCCAAGGCTTTTAACAGAAATACCAAACACAGATCCCTTCCTCGTCCCAGATTGTAATGTTTGGGTCAGTATCCTTTACCAGATTAGATACATCATTAGGATTCTAAACCCGCGAGTGTTTCCGTGCTAGAATGTAACGGAACACGTGTAGTTCTAAGACTCTAACCTGCCCCAATATTGACTCTCTCTCTCTTTCTTTGTGTTTCAGATCAATTTTTGTTAAATCTGTTTGTTTCCCAGCAGGGTCACTGCCGATATTGCAGGATTCTGGGATGTTCTTACATGGCAGGTATAAGGAATATCTTTGAACTGGATTTCCTGTTCACCCGAACTCTCGCCGATACCTGGCGCTCGGATTATCGCCTCTGGACACAACTGCTGTGTTTTCCAACGTTGACTACGTGCGTGGACGTCTAATCAGCTTCCAGCTAACTGGTTCTTTTAAACCACTTTATTATATGAGTAGCGAATCATGCCCCCGCAACATTTTGTGGCACGTTTACACACGCTACACAGTTTAATGTATACATTTCTTTCTGTTTCTATACACATACTAAAAAAAATGCACCCTTTTTTTTAAAAAAATCTGAAAATCAAGGCAGTAGATTGTAGATCGGTTGCTTGGTATTATGTATAAATATACTTCAGTTCACCAGCGGCCCCATGTGGTTGGAGGATGCATTGCATGCTCCTATTTACTTGAATGAGCCCATTCTAGTCAATAGAGGATGTAATACATCCTCCAACCACATGGGGCCGCTGGTAAACTGAAGTATACGCATCCAGCAAATATTCTGAGCTTCTAGAAAAGAGGGGCTTCGGGTGAGGAGAGAGGGGCATCCTGAGGAGAGACAGATGCCAGGGGAGGAAAGATGGCCATCAGAGGAGGAGAGAGGGGCACAGAGAGGAACTGCAAACTAAATGTAAAAACAAGCCACATGTGACTGTTAATAATAAAACTTTTGCGGGCTGTAAAAATGTATATAAGGACACAGGGCCACTCGGGGGACAAACTAAATGTCTCTTGAGTTTAACGTGAATGGGCTACAAAAATGGCCTAGGTGACAGCCAAAGGAGGGTGGCAGCAGTGATCCTGAGGGTACGAACAACAGAATAACCCACAAAATATTTAGCGTTAAAAGTAAATGATTCCACAATATAATTACATATGTATATGGATCACCAAAAGGATCCAGTCAGGATGTAAATAAAGTTGTTACTGTAACCATAGTCTTTTATTTGAAAAAAAGGGGGGGAAAAAAAAGAGTATTCGCACTGACCAAAATTTCAGATTCTGCTTTGCAATGAAACATCACGTGATCATCTGGGCAAGTTTACGAATACATTTCTTACAACGCAAATAATTTCCCCATCAGCCGCGGGAGAACAGCGAGACGAAAATTCAAATGAAGCACTTTCCCCCCGTCCCCACCGTGAAAATGAAAGCAATAAAACGGTTTGCAGCGCCACTTCTCCTTGGCTAAAAAAGCCTGTGAATGGATAAAAAACTCAGTTTTGCATCTTTTTCTATTTATTTTTTTTTGCTTTGACAAAATGAAAATTTATTTTTCTTTAAAAACATTTTATTCGGAGAAGCCTGTGCTGATGAAAATATATTGGTTTGGGATTCATGAATACCCAATTCTCTGGCAAGCGGTGGCGTTCTCGCTGTCACCGTGCCCAGATATTGCCAGTCTGTCAGTTCGCGGCAGAAACAGAATACTTACGCTTTCAGTTAGAATTTACAGAACTGAACGGCCGGGCAGCTGACAATCAAACGTAAATGTAAAAAAGACAATGATTTATGAATCTCATCCCATCTACGATACGAGCCACGGGAGCCGCCGGGTATCATGGATCGGCCAATTCTAATATACGTTAAAATATGTTTAAAAAATTATAATATTTAGTGTTAGCCATTTGTGCTTATTTGGAAAGTCCTGTAGCAATGGTATCCAGCCACACCCACTTCACTGTGGCTCCACCCACCTCCCATTAATTTAGCGCATTCATTTGCTGCTAACCCAGCCTCCTATGAGAAATATGGAGGATTCCCCATATATGGTCATAACAAGCGATTAGGGCTCATCTAGATACCAGTTGGGACTTTCCTGTGAAAATTGGGACAGTTGGCAACAATAGTAACGCTGATAAGTGGATCTTCATCCTGTTAAGCCCATCAAGAAGTAACATTCTTAGGTGTTGGCGTTCAACAGACGTGTTTTAAAACACCATTAGTTTGCTTTATTAAATTAAGTATGTAGTCTAACCTTAAAGGGACCTCCAAGCACTTCTATACAATATTATCATGCCCCCCCAACTGCACATGCACAGGGGGATTCTGCAGACTCCCTCCATGCACTTGGCTTTAAAGCAACCCTAAATGTTACATAAATAAGCACACGTAATATACTGTATTTACCCCAACATATACTATATATATATATATATATATGTGTGTTTGTGTGTATGTGTATATGAAGCCCAGCAGCAGTCTGCCCACACCTAACCCCCATTCACATTAAAAGAGCGCTCAGAAATCCCTAAAACATTGCATCCGGTCCTTACATTCTGCCTAACAGCTTTCTAACACCCCTAGTGGCTGTATGGGGAATTGCAAGAAAACAGATAAAAACACATTGTGTGGGGAGCACCCCTACGTTCATTTCTGTGCCCCTGGAGCTCATGTAATGCTCCCTCATTGCATGCACAGGATTCCCAGGCCAGAGGGGGGGGGGATTTGGCAGCATTCAGCCCAAGGGGGAAGTCTAATCAAGTGCCCAATAATAAAGGATCTGGCAAATCTGGTCTCAATGCACGCTACTCAGTTCTGTCCAACGCACGCTTACAGAAGGGAGCCCAGCTATGATTTGGTACAGATCAAGGTGGCCTGGAGGTTAGATATAGAAATGCAAGTAAAACCTGAAAAAAAAGCTACTGGTAGTGTCCCAAAATCCTAAAATGCTCCCATTGCTTCCCTTGCCAGCCCATCCCTGGTAACCGGTGAGAGCTTTACACTACGGCACTGTTCAATTCTTTTTCAGAGTGAAGCAAAAAAATAAAAATGGTGCGACTACCCCCTTTAACCGAGAGGGGGCAGACTGGCCTTGGGGCAGGGGGGCCATTGCTTCCTGGGCCGATCCATTTTAAACTGGTCTAACTTGGACTGACCCACTGTCGGGGGGGGGGGCACATAACGCTGTAATGAAGTTCTCGGGTGATGTAACAGTGTCAGGTGGGAGGGAGTGATGAGTGATAGGTGTGATGGGAGTGATGTGTGGTGTTTTAGTGAGTATCTGTTATGGTGAGTATGGGTTCTAGTTTGTATATATTAGTTACACAACACTTCTATGTTAACGGGGAAACGCAGCAGTATAGAATCCAGCCCCCTAGAGCTAAACAACTGGTTTACTGGTTTAGGGCCCATTCACGTTTTATAACAATAATTATAGTAAATGATGTTCTAAGGCACAGGATGACTAAATGCACTCTAAGCTACATGTATTGCTAACGGAAGGGGGGAGGCAGGGAGATCCCCACGGCCCCCAACCCTTCTAAAACACAGGAGGCCAGGGAACCATTGACCCCCAAAGGGTCCAGAACCTCCACCCCATTAAAAGCTCCATCTACCTTCTTGGACCATTTGCTGTAAAAGTCTTGATCCGCCCTTTATTCACCCTGTAAATCAGACCGATTTGGTATTTATTTTATGGCACCTTATCGCACCTTAACGCACCATCATACTGACTGTACCTACAGTTAATAAAGTATAAAGGCCATATAGGGGGCAAAATTGCAGAAATTAAGCCTTAGTTAAAAAAAAGAGGGTCAGAAGCTTAGATGTGATTCAATAAACGAGCGGTAGAAAGGTGGAACAGTCTCCCAGCAGAAGTAGGCAGTTGAGGTGAGACCAGGTCCCAACCACCCTGTTGTCAGAGATGGTCCTGATCAGCAGCTATAGACTGGATTCACAAAAATATGTACCCTCTTCCCATATGGAAGTCTCGTCTTAGATTCAGGAGCCGTATGTCTATCCCATGCATGCTTAATCCCCTCACTGTATGACCCTCTACCACTTCTGCTGGGAGGCTGTTCCATTTATCTACCACCCCCTCAGTAAAGTAAATATTCCTTACATCTAAGCCTCTGACCCTCTGGACCCGTCAGGTGCGACGATTATTCACCCTCACTAATTAGATAATAATGATAATAATAATAATATGACGTTCCGCTCCAAAAAGGAACCACGATCATCTTAAATAGATTTTCTCAAAGAGATGCTTCCTGTGTTTATTTACAGTTATGGAAATTATGTATCAATAACCAATATTAGAATTTAACCCCTGGGTAACTGTCCTCACCCGCTACAAACGAGTCTTTTATTGTCCTACTAGGATCACGAATCAGCGCTGCGTGTCACTACCTCTGCCACCTGGACCGGACGGAGGCTGTTATATAACGGTACCGTTTTCTTAGCCGTTTCGGGAGAAAAAACAGCAACAAAAAGGTTAAAATTAAAAAAATAAAATAAATCCAAATGCAATAAAAAGTAGCAACCGTAGCCGTGCATAACGAAGCGCCCCGCGTCAAAACGTATCAATCACAGAAAACCACATTAAGGACTTTAATTAATCATATAATTAAATGTGGCCCCAAAAAGTCGAGGGGGGGGGGTCGGAGATTTAATTAACATTCTGATCTGTCATCCCGACACCGTCCCCGCACTCGATACACTTTATAATGTCATGATAACCGTGACGAGGCAAATTATAGCGTGAAACACGTCCAACTACCCCCCCCTCTGGCTTTACTGGTCACCGAGGCATTTTGCCCTTGTGCTGTAATCCGTAACATTGGGGGTAACTGCGCCGCACAAGTTCAATGACCCCGAGATCACGCTAAGAATTCTAATGGGGTGACACGCCTGGCTTTCACACCAACCAAACCGCACATCCGTTTGCTGTCTCGTATATATCTCTCAGTTAATTACCCCTGATGACCACGTCTGATGAGTAGGCCTGCTGCCTGCTGGTAGCCAAGGGGTTAAAGTATTTGCCTATACGTGACCACTCCCATAACCCCCCCCCAGGGCATATAAATATCTCATACCTTTACACACTTGAAAAGTCACACTGGGGCACTACCAGTTTATTAACCCCCCCAACTAATATACCCCCCCCTCGGCTGCTTATTTACCCTCCTAAATCTGCCCCATCCTCAGCTGCCATTAAACCAGTCCAGAAATCTTTTTTTTTTCCCTCCAGCTGAGACCCCCGGTGTCTCCGACAGGTGCTTGTTTGATACCCCAAAAAACCCCCCTCGTCCCCACCTTCCTGTGCACTTCCCCTCCGGTGTTGAAAGGGTTACAACCAGTTTCTGGCATGGCTAACAAGACTTCAATCGGCTACAAACATGCTCGGGGTAAAAAGCTGCAGAGGAGCAGTGGCTGTAAATTGTGTCAGGGTAGCGAACGCGCGCGGCCCCCGGGACGTTGAAAAATTACCCTACTTGTCTTTCAACCCAAGGCTTTTCGTGTACCCTTACTATGGTCTTAGGACATACGGGGAGGAAAAAAAAATACAAAGCAGCCCTTCTGACACCCAAACCCTCCAACCCCCCCCCCCCAACTACCACCCCTTCGACAGATACCGTATTGAATAAAAATCCCACCAGGCGTTTTCCTTCCACCAACGCCGTTTCCAAAATGCCCAGCTCAGCCCCGAGCAAATCCAGAATCATCAGAACGATCAAACGGAACAGAGGAGGACGTCGGGACATCTCCGGCGGAACGCAGAGCACCGGCCGACTACCCCGACGGGGACGGCACCGGCGCACACAACGCTACCAGGCGATCCTTCCAGCCTTCGCAGCTCACTCAATGGGGAAAACGAAGGCGGACGAGGTCGCCGGTTACACGGCAAGCAGACGCCGGAGCGATCCCCCTGCTAGCAGGCGGCAAGAAAAGATCGGGAGAAATCTTACCATTCCGCAGCCTCCAAGATAACGATTTCCTCCTTTTTTTTTTTTCCCCCCACCAAAGATCCAAAATAAGACAACTAGGATTTTTTTCCAGTCCCACCGAAAACCCCGATCCGATGTCCTCGTCTGCCTTTGTGTTCGTTTTTTCCTTGGGAGACGGATCGGGTTATCGCGGAGGCTGAGGCTCCTTCCCTGCGTGGGTTATTCCTCGCTCTCCGCTCGATACATTTTATCCATTTCCAGCGAAGCCCCGCACACACACGCGAGTGACATGAATGGGAAGAACCCACCGATCCTGCAATGCCTAGGAGCACAGCTCACACATGCATTCAAAGCCGGGCTGTACCACTGACGCCGGAAAAGAGGGGAGGCTGGATTTTGGGGAATTTTCATCCTTTTCGGAGACGTTGCTCTCTCTCTTTGGTTCTCGGTGGTATTTACCTACAAGATGTTCGCTTCCAGATCTATCTTGTGGCTTTACTATGCCCTGGATCCTTCATACATGCTGTGATCGCGTGTGGGTGCTATCTACCTGCCCGAACAGGCGTCTTGCATCAGTCTGCTGCACCTGTTTGCAAGGAAAACTATTATTCTGAATCCTTTTAAGGATTTTAAAAAATAATTAGTTGAATCCTTTTAGGGATTTTAATTCAGATTTTTTTTTAAATTTGGATTTTTTTGAAGGGATTTTAATTTGGATTTTTTTAATTCAGAATTCTTTTAAGAGATTTTAATACGGATTTTTTAATTCGGAATTTTTTGAAGGGATTTTAATTTCAGAATTCTTTTAAGAGATTTTAATTCGGATTTTTTTAATTCGGATTTTTTTAAAGAGATTTCAATGGAATACATGTTTTTCTAAGGATATATAAACCGATGTATAACCAGTTATGTGCAAGATCACGGGATTTTTATTTTACACTTACACATTAAAATTGTGCAAAAACCCTAGATTTTTCAGTGAAAAAATGAAATACATTTAAAGTGCATCATTTACATGCCAAAATGGAAGTTTTCTTAAAAAAAAAAATCCTCAAAATAAAAACAATAGCTGAACTGATGTGATTTTTCAAAGATTTTGCATAATATCGATCCCGGCCACCGATATCTTGGTCATTTTTTCAGCAGTCGGGGAGACTGTGGTGGGTTTTCTTTTAACCCTTTAAGTGCTGGGAATGTGTGTGGGGGCTGGAAGTTTCAGGTTATTGGGGTAAATTCACAGCGCCCCAGGAATGTGGCTGTACTGGATTTAACCCGTTTTCAGCTGGTCCGTTTCTGCCAATACCCCCTTCTACAATGTGTTATTTTTTGTATGGGAGGTGGCTGGCGGTATTATGTCTCTTCTATGATTCGGGCCCTGTCTCGACGGGCCACATCTGCTGTCCTATACAATGCCTGCTTGGCTAACATAAATTACCCCCAAACATGTCAAATGACTGGAGAGGGGCATTAGGGGGTGTGGTTAGAGGCGTGGGGGGTATTTGTGTAACTGAGGGGGGCATTTAGAAGAAGAATAATATGCTTTATTTAACCCGTTCCCTGCTGTTTCTATACACATTATCGGGGCTTTTAGGGCTGTAGAACCCTGCGATCCCCTCATACCCAGCAAACATTCTGACCTCCTAGAAAAGAGGGGCATCGGGGGAGGAGAGAGAAGGGCATTAGAGGAGGGAAGGGAGGCACAGGGTTTGGGACACTGAATGCAGAATATAACCTGCGTTAGGATATGTAGATTTCTATGTTCTGTATGAAGGTATATTCTGGTACAACGTGGTAAAAGTGATGCAGTTACCATAGCAACCATTGGAATGTTTCTGATGGTCGTTCTGCTTTCGCTTTGCACGAATCTTCCTCTTTATACTAAAGCCTTCATTTTTAGTAACATTTGAATAGAGGACATCTAAGGTCTCAACAGCTGAACTGACTCAACATGCGACTTAAAACGTATCCCTCACGTCCTCGGGACCCCCGGAGCTCTGATAGAACACGTGCTCTATGCGCCACTCCCATATTACTATATAATGGGGGGCGCAGCAAATTGAGCCTTCTTCATCCAACCAACCACACCCTCTTATTAATGTATAGCTACCAACAGTACTGAATTTTCTAGGACAGTCCTGACGACGGGCTGGGTTACTGAATAGTTTTATATTGGAACCATTTTTTTTATAATGGTTTGTAGACCCCTTATTACAGTAATAAGCCTAACATAGTTTAAAGATGTGGCCAAAGGCTAAAAGCAAAATCTGGGACCTAAAGAGGGACTGACCCGAATCAACCGAGGACAGTTGGCAGTTAAGGATAAATGCCCCTTCACAAACTATTACATATTTTGTTTTATTGCGCTGGGGAGGATTACTTCTAATTATCTCATCGGGATTTGGATCTTTACCCAGAATTGTAACCCGAGCGTCTCTGCGTTCGATTTCCCAAATTCCCTGTTATTTGAGATGTTTTTATTGAAAAAAAATCCCTTTATAACGCTCTGCCTGCTTTCTATTCAACCTTACAGGACACATTTAACCCTTTACATGCCAGAATTGGCATCCTATGTTGTGCTGCTGGCACATCGGGGGTTAACACAGCATTTCTAAAATACTTTTTTTTTCTTTAAAGATCTCCCAGTTTGTGATTTTTTTTTTTGTCTACAAAGCATTATTTTTATATATTTTTCCCCCCAAATGTCCAGTAAATTCATTCATTTAATGTGTCATTTGAAACCCCCTGCACTTTTTACCATTGACAATATTGATCCGGGGGCTCCGATGATGCGTTTTTTTCTTTTATTAAGAAATAGTTGGTTGTTCGAGAAGCCATTTTGGCATTTAATAGAAATCCAGAACCAGCTGGCAGATCGGCCCCATCCGGCCCCCGTCTAGTCGCCCGTTTCTCCTGCTGTAAAGACTCAAACCTTAATCAGTCGTTGGTCTCGTCTTAGATTCAGGAGCCGTATGTCTATCCCATGCATGTTTAATACCCTCACTGTATTACCCTCTACCACTTCTGCTGGGAGGCTGTTCCACTTATCTACCATGTTCTCTGCATAGTAAAACACTCCTTACATTACTAGTAATCAGGATCCGGATGCGTTTTCCCTGAGAAGCCCTCTGCTGGCGGATGGAGAGCACAAAAAAAAAATGTACCAGGCCCAGAACGTATGCATATTTTATAAATCCCTTTAAATAGAATTCTGACATTAATGTGAAAATTCTTTATGATTTAGCTCTGGAGCCAATTAAGTCGTTCCCGTAAACTGACAAGATTAAGGGAGGAGAAAGAGATGACACAGGCCTTAACCCTTTGAGTACCAGGGATCGGGAACATCCCCCCCCCCACACACAATTTTTGTAATTTTGCTATACTTAGTAACTCTTATAAGAAAAAAACGATACATTTACTGAGCATCTGATCACATGACATAATGGTGAATTTTTATTTTTTTTTTAAATAAAAAGCTTATTTTTCTCCCCGTTATTTACAAATAAATGCCATATCAAATAATATTTTTTTAAAGCCAACCCCCACCGCCCCGCCATTGGGAAATTTGTAACATGTACATAGTTGTACATACATGTACAATGTACACGCAACTGGGGAGGGCTCCATGAACATGCCAGTGGCATAAAAAAACATGAGTGGAGGACACTGATTGACTTTTGTACAAGAAAAGAGTAGTTGTACATTGTACAGCGCTGCGGAATATGATGGAGTTATATAAAACAACATAGTAATAGATTAACAATGTAGAGGTAAAACCAAGGCCTGTATGAAGCCCCTTCAGGGAAAACCTTCACTCCATGGACATCGCAGATGATGCGAGAATACACACTATGGTAAATTCTTAGCAGTCAGGGCAGTAAAGCTCTGGAATGCGCCACCTCTATACTGCCAAGAGTTATAAGGGCAGGATAAATTGTACAGGCCGGAGAGTATATAATATGTAATATGAGGAATATACAGGGATATAACGGGTTATAAGGACGGGATTAGTTATACGGCCGGAGAGTATATGATATATAATATGAGGAATATACAGGAATATATCGGGTTATAAGGACGGGATTAGTTATATGGCCGGAGAGTATATAATATATAATATGAGGAATATACAGCATATAACGGGTTATAAGGAGGGGATTAGTTATACGGCCGGAGAGTATATAATATATAATATGAGGAATATACAGGGATATAACGGGTTATAAGGACGGGATTAGTTATACGGCCGGAGAGTATATAATATATAATATGAGGAATATACAGGGATATAACGGGTTATAAGGACGGGATTAGTTATACGGCCGGAGAGTATATAATATATAATATGAGGAATATACAGGATATAACGGGTTATAAGGACGGGATTAGTTATACGGCCGGAGAGTATATAATATATAATATGAGGAATATACAGCATATAACGGGTTATAAGGAGGGGATTAGTTATACGGCCGGAGAGTATATAATATATAATATGAGGAATATACAGGGATATAACGGGTTATAAGGACGGGATTAGTTATACGGCCGGAGAGTATATAATATATAATATGAGGAATATACAGGGATATAACGGGTTATAAGGACGGGATTAGTTATACGGCCGGAGAGTATATAATATATAATATGAGGAATATACAGGATATAACGGGTTATAAGGATGGGATTAGTTATACGGCCGGAGAGCATATAATATATAATATGAGGAATATACAGGATATAACGGGTTATAAGGATGGGATTAGTTATACGGCCGGAGAGCATATAATATCTAATATGAGGAATATACAGGGATGTAAGGACGGGGTTAGTTATATGCAGGGCTTGTAGTGGAGGCACAGACAGGGGCTTGAAGTGGGGGGGGCAGGGGGCTTGTAGTGGAGGGCCCACTAGACCTGTCCCCCCCCACTACTAGCCCCTGTCTGTGCCTCCACTACAAGCCCTGCATATAACTAACCCCGTCCTTACATCCCTGTATATTCCTCATATTAGATATTATATATATATGGGGGACAGTTGCTGTAGCGGGGGATAGGTGGTGTAGTGGAGTGGATAGGTGCTGTATGGGGGGGATAAAGGATATAATGGCTGAGGGAAAATTAGTTGATTATAAAATTCAAAATGCACACCGTCACATACACATAAAATACATTATATATATCACATACACCCTGATTCACATATACTATTATATATTAACTATTAAGAAGCCTTGGAAACCATGTTGATTTCACATTTAATAATATACATACACTCATTACAGAAATGAGTAGATATAGAATGTTAACCCCTCTATTACCAGGCATGAGCAGATTCAGAGGATTAACTCCTCTATAACCAGACACAGTCACACAAACAGACACAGTGACAGTCAAACATACCTGGTGCTGGCTGCCGCTTACTCTGAGTTGGTGTGAAGGAGGAACTCAGCCTATCCGGAGAGGCCTTCTGAACTCTCAGGCAATCAGGAGCGTTGAGAAGTCTCTCCTGATTGGCTGAGACCTCCTTCACTCAGACTCCTCATTCCGGGACAAGGCATTGAGAGTGTATATATATATATATATATATATATATATATATATATATATATATATATATATATATATATATATATATATATATAAGTCAGAGGTCATTTTGGAAATAAATTTCCCCATTTTTAAGGCACAATTGGAAATCACTTTAATGTGGGTTTTTTCTGAATCTAGGAAAGGTTGAACTTAATTGTCATGGGTGTTTTGTTCAACCTAAATTCTAAATAGCTTTGTTTTCTTGTGGACAGAAACGATATTAGCCAACACTTATCTAGATCATTACAAACAGCAATGTCTTCAAAGGTTAAATAAGAAGTCCCGTGGAAAATGTTCTCCTTCAGCTACAGTAATGTCGTTCGGTGACAAAAACCTGGTTTTATCTAATTTCTCCCAATAAGCTCCCTTTATCTGCAGACCTGGAGGCAGCCATTGCTGTCATATTTGGGGTGACTTCCCCAGCTTAATCACCACACTGAGCTGATGCTTTATGGCAATCAGGGCCAGCCCAAGACATAATGGCGCCTGGGGCAAAGTTTAAAATGATGACGCCAGGGGTCATTATCTACCCTTCCTCTCCCTCCCTCCCTATTATCTACCCCCCCCCTTTGTACTTCACTTACCATCCAGCAGTCCTGCGGCGAGTCTCCCTGCTCTGCCGCGGTGCACGCTGCTTAACTGCTGAGCGCCGGTAATTACGTCATATTCCGGCGCTCAGCATTACAAGCCGGCACCGAGCCCGAGCTAGAGGGCTCGCAGAGGAGAGAGAGGGGCGCCGATCGGGTACTGACAACTTGGTAAGCGAAAACCACTCGGCGCCCCTCTCTCTCCTCCGCTTAAAAAAAAGGCGCTTGGGGCAGCAAAGTGCCGCCTCTTCAAAAGTGCCGCCTGGGGCAATTGCCCCACTCTTCTCCATGGTAGGGCCGGCCCTGATGGCAATGCTAATGAAGTCCGTTTCTCCATAGACTTTCATTTGTCAGAGAGTCCAACTGGATGATTAAGACTGAGCCATTCTATTGTCCCACACAGGCGGTATGATAAGGAGTCGAGGTGTTTAGTAGATCGGGGCTCAGATAACAGAGCGAGAATCATACAAACGGCTGATATGCAGCTGCCTGAAAACATTATATTATGGGGCAAAAACTACAACTGGTTTTAAACAAAGAACATAGCAAGATTCTTGAAAACCTATTAATACTCTGATACTAGGAAAGAAAACATTGGTGGGAGATCCCCTTTAAAGTCAACGGACATCAATACCTTTCTTGTCTAAACTTGTGATATAAAGTGGTCCCGTAATAAATTAAGTGTTGCCCGAGTCAAAATAACCATAGAGTATATTTGCTGACGGTTGAAATTCTGTAGCCAATATTTTATTGGGCTCGGTGATATATTTCTCCTTAGCCCCCCTAACATGAAAGAATTCCGTTTTATTTTTTTTGGAACTGTTAAATGCGGAATATGCGGTGAGACCGGAGGATTTATTGCATGGTTAGTTACTATACATAATGGTTGTTTGTTTTTTCTCTTTTTTTTCTTTTTTTCAGTTGAAAAGTGATATTGTTCTACACGGTGATTCAGCGCCCCAGAAATTCTCCCTGCAGGACATCATGGATGAGGTTGTTACACAGTAACACTGAGCCGTCCCTTGGGGGTCTTCAGCACTGAAGATACAGACGGGCAAAAAATGATGCTGTCACGCTCTTCCCGTTACCAAGGTGTTTTTCTGTAAAATGGGTAAATCAAGATAAATACAGAGACTGGAAAAACCGGCACAATATTTAATGTTACAGATGGAGAGGTTTGGAGAAGAAGCCTTCAAGATCGTTTGTCCAAATGAAGACGGTATAACAGCACAGACATAGGGCTAACAAAATAAGTTAGTAAACCCTTATTTTTCTACATTCTACTTAATTTACTGAGATTATGCCTTTGGAACACTACAACTTCTGCTGGGAGGCCGCCTGTGAAAGCAAACCCCATACGGCCCCCGTCTAGTCGCCCTTTCCCTCAAACCTTCGTTGGTCTCAATTCAGGAGCCATCTGTCTATCCCATGCATGTTTAATACCCTCACTGTATTATGATCTACCACTTCTGCTGGGAGGCAGTTCCACTTCTCTTCCACCCTCTCTGTAAAGAAAAAAGATGGCTGTTCCCATGACATACGCAGGATTTACAATACATATATCACTTATTTAAACCTGTTTCTCCAGCCTGTGTCTGGAACCATAAAATGTGGGATGGATCTGCTTGAAATTAGACATTTTTTTTTTTTACTGTTAACTACAATTGTCTCTCACAGCTTTACATATCATTAATAAAATTGTTATGGATGCACTATATATCAGCAAGAAACGCTTATTGCTTTAATGAATATAAGCTGGCCTCGACCAATAAAGGGTTACACTGTTACAGGGTCACCGTACCCAAGGCTGGGTCCCCCTGTTTGAGGGCTGAGGAATCACCAGTCAGTCCCTCGTACGGATAGCACTCAGCTATCCACGGATCATCCAGACCACCATTCGTAGTAAACCAAGAAGAACTCTCTTTATTACAAACACACAGAACTTTATACAATCTCAATGCAATGTGTACCGAACCCAACCCCCAATCCCATCACTCCCATCCCATCACAAATCCCATCAGTATACAGGGGATGTATCAGGTGAGGGGATTAAGGGATACAATGGGTTCCCCCATCTGTGTTATCCCCCCTGTAGTGCGGGTGCCGTCTGGGCAGACAGGGCTGTGTTGGCTGATTAAGAGCCCCAGCCAGATTATAGGATCGTCTCTTTGAAGGCTGGAGCTGAAGCCACATCAGTCTCTGGGCCGGTTACACAATAATACACAATATAAAATATTACCGGGTCACGGGATACGGAACCGGACAGAAAAGTGCTCCGTGACCCGGCTAAACTTCATATGACACATGAGCCAGCTAGCCTGGCCCTGTCACATACACCTCACGCAGATACGTGAGTGATGCAAGTAGCAGTGTATTCAGTTATCTATATTTTACTAACCGCAAGCGCCATCCTGACTATATCTAGTTGCAGGAAAGTATCTAACTGTTTTCTGCCTTTCTGCCTATTTCCACATAGTTTCAGGATTAACCAATTAATAAACTTTACGTAACCTAACGTCCCTCTTTCCGGACACTATATAATCTATAATATAAACAAAATAAAGCAGAGTGGTTTTGGACCTGACCCAGAGTGTGTGGTGTGTCTTATTTCTCTCTCCGTGCACGTACATTCATATTCACATAATTTGGAGCAGTTCAACAATTGAAGAAAGGCTTTATTGGAAAGCATCCAAAACAGTTGGCGCCCAACGTGGGGCTCGAGAAAGTCGTACCTATCGGAGTTCCCTCCCGAGAAGAATTCACGCCATGAGCTGACGATTGGACCCTGGGACTGCAGCCCAGTTACAAGGTAAGATCGTTTCTTATCTACCTTGTGTGTCACTCGTTACTCACGTATATATTCAGAGAAGGGAACTCAAGTAGTTGACGCACCCTCGAGAAGCAATAAAAGAACCCCATGTAAATATACTATCGTAGTCACTTGTTGAACTGTGGTGCCTCCCTTTTTCTGGCAAGCACACTGTAGTGGGAAGGAATCAGTAAAATATTAAATCATTATTATCATTAAAACCAGAAGAATAATATATGTATATATTTATTTATATATATATATATATATATATATATATATATATATATATATATATATATATTTATATATATATTTGTTTCTGTGTTTTAGGTTTGCAAATTTACTCGTCAGGAAAAGTAAATGATCACACTGTTTAAACTAAAAGAACACTTTCAATAATTCTAATTATTTTTCTCTACATAAAAATGCTACTTTTCCTCTTCAGATTTCATTGGTTCCCAGCTATTAATTAATAGAATTCTATAAGAATATTAATTGTGACCTGTGTTGCCAACGTCCCCCCCTAGTGGTGACTTTGCATAAGTGCACCCAACATGGCGGCAGTCAGAAAACCTTGTGTTGCAGTCAAATGCCCTTTGGAGACAGAGCCAGGTGATCAGAGACCGCATTGCTTTTCAGGGGTAACAAACTCAGCCTGTTACAAGATGGGGTTCAGCCAAATGCAATCAAGCAGCCCAAACAGGGCCAAACCTATCATATAGTCAAGCTGAGCTGGTAGGGTGTGTCCTGGAAATAATTGGCTGATGCGGATTCCCAGAAACACTCCAGGTTTGAGACCCTGCTTGCCCAGAGCTGCCTTTTTATCAGTTTCCAGGAATGGAAACATTCAGTCCGCTCTCTCCATCCACTATCATCCACTCCCCACAAACTCTCTCTGCATGAGGAATGTGTTTTAGTGTGAATGTGTATGTATAATTGTGTCTGTTAGCATGAGTGTACAAACATGTGTGCTGGAGTGTGTATTAGCATGCGTAAATATGTGTTAAGTGTGTGTTAGTGTGTGTAGCATGAGTATATGTGTAAGTATGTGTGAGTGCAAATATGTGCAGAATATATGGACAATAAGAGGGGATGGAAATGGTGGGGGTATGAGTATGGTGAATGGGGATAATGATTGTGGTGAGGAATAGGAATGAATTATAATCTGAATGAGTATGATGATGGTAAGGAACAGCTCTACACTTACACATACATACACGCACCCACTATACTTTGACATACATACAAACATACACACAGCTGCTCAAATACTATACACTTAGACATACACACACCCACTATAAGACCCGTCACATACATAAATATATACACACATATATACACACATACCGACCCATTCTAAAACCATACACTTACACATAGATACACGCACCCACTATAAGACCCTATACATACATAAATATATACATACATACACACACGAACTCTCTAACACCATACACGTATACATACACACACTCTCTCTTTTAGCTCAAATTTTGCAGGTTTTTTCGTGCTGCTTATTATCTACTTTTGAAGGGGATTTCTGTGCTTAAAAAATGTGTTCTCAGCAATTTATTTAATTTTCTTTTTTTTTTTTAAACCAAAATGGTTCAATTAGTTTTTCACATTATTCACCCTACACCACTGCTCTCCTAGTTGGTCCCAACCCATTACATGATGTCAGGGGTCACAGTGATATTAGGCACTATATGTATCTTATTTATTATTTATGCAGGGTTTCGGCCCCCGTCTACTCTGCCAGTTTCTCTTGCTGTAAAAACTCAAACCTTAATCAGTCGTCGGTCTCGCCTTAGATTCATGAATGAATAACGGAACGTTGTGGGTTAATCGTCGGTTTTGGGCCAAAACACAGGTTTGCTAATTATTCCAAAACACTTGAAATAATACAACTTGCCGGGGTCCCGACACGAATGGCTGATGCGGCGGGAAACATAGTAATGCCTTAATCACCTGAATGAAACACTTTCTCACGATGGCGTCGGGATTAAACGCTCGGTCTTTATTCATGGAATGTATCTGTTATTATTGAAACATTTAAGTACACTTTGTTCCGCTCCACGATAAAAATAACCTGGAAACCAGATTCTCAGCGCAGCGGAATATTTCATACCAGATAATGGAAATAAATGGCATTCAATGTATAATATATTATTCCATTATTCTATTTGCTTTAAATAAAAAAACACTTTAACTTGTTAATTGGAAAAAAAAATATTTCAGATAAAAAAAACCCAACAAATTTTGTATAAATACGATATTACAGATTGTTTGCCCTAAATTCAATGGAAATAGGATCCTTTTGTACGATGCATTTGAATGGAATGTGAATATTTAAAATGTCATGATATTTCTTTCTTCATTGTTATCGCATACGGGGACAAAGACCTTGAACTAGGCGAAGGACGCTAACGGTTACCATGGCTAATGTCATTTTGCCAAATACCATCCGTTAAATAAAAAATAACTAAACGAAAAAACAGGAGGGATTGGACACATAATTAATAATGTAAGGGTGTTTTGTCTGCAAACGATTCCAGCAATGATTGCTGTCAAATTCTGGACGTGCACAGCAATGTTTTAGTGTCTGTACCTTTAAATCCATTTTTATTCTTATATCTATCCGCAATACATTAATCATGGTATAAAGGCTTTATAAGTCTAATGTTCTGGATGCGGGAGCCGCCATCTTGCTGCCCCGTCACAGGGTATAAATCGCCCCGCACCCTGAGATATCTGTGATAATAGCGTTACGGGGGGACCTGCGTGGCTGGAAACGATCTCTAGCGCTAGAGGCTCATGCGCCGTCCACTAAAACAACGCAGGGCGAGAACAGGAAGCGGCTTCCAACTTCCTGCTCGGGCTGACGGGAGGGAGAGAACAGGAAGCGGCTTCCAACTTCCTGTTCGGGCTGACGGGAGGGAGAGAACAGGAAGCGGCTTCCAACTTCCGGGAGGATTCCGATACAGTCTGCACTGAGGGATCATGGGAAATGGGGGATATTTGCATGAGATGGCTTTTTAGAGGCAAAAATACTGCAGCCGCCCGTGCTGTCATGTTGTTTTTGGTCATTATTAGAATATGGACGAGTGTTGTCAACCTCCATTGGCTGGCAGTAATAGACGTGTCCCAGACGCCATGATACGGAGTCCAACTTCGATATAATATGTCCCCTGGTGGACGTCTGTTTAGTTCAGTTACCGCCATAGTGCCATCCCATTGGCTGGCGCAGGAAGCGGTTGTACCCAACGAGAAAAAAGTCAACAATGAAGTCAGAAATCATTGGTTACTTTCCCTATGGGGAAACTGACCTACAGAAAGACATGAAAGGGTTAAAAGTCACCAAAAACTGGTTTCTAGGGTCTTAACGCACAAAAAAATAAATATAATTTTCCTGCTGTGTTAACATTTACCGCAGATGGCTTTCCAGGGATTGGCTCCCGGGGCTGAGAGGATTTTATGTAGTAGGAGAGTATTTAATAAGATGCTTGAAGATTTGCCAACTAATTACTGCCCTATAAATAAGACGGTATTTTTACGGAATCTATTTATAACGATAATTACTACCTAAGAAAATGATACCTCAATTGATCACCCCTAGTGATTAAATGTCATACTAACATATCGGTGGCCAATTACTGCTCATTGAGGAACAATTACTTCCAATTCCTTTCTGATCACTTTATTAATCATCAGAGTGAATTTTAAACCTTATTAAGTGTCCGAACAGATCTTCATTCTCCTCAAATTCCGAAGGGTTTTAGTGTTTTATCCCCCCCAGATGGATGTGTGACGGAGCAGGTATCTGCAACTTTAAAGCCTGGAAAAACCTATTCTCCCAGTGCTGTGTACAGTAACAACCCCCAGCACTGTATACAGTAATATAACCCCCCAGCGCTGTATACAGTAATATAACCCTCCCAGCACTGTATACAGTAATATAACCTCCAGCACTGTATACAGTAATATAACCCCCCAGCGCTGTATACAGTAATATAACCCCCCAGCGCTGTATACAGTAATATAACCCCCAGCGCTGTATACAGTAATATAACCCCCAGCGCTGTATACAGTAATATAACCCCCAGCGCTGTATACAGTAATATAACCCCCCAGCGCTGTATACAGTAATATAAACCCCCCAGCGCTGCATACAATAATATAACCCTCCCAGCGCTGTATACAGTAATATAATCCCCCAGCGCTGTATACAATAATATAACCCCCAGTGCTATATACAGTAATATAACCCCCAGCGCTGTATACAGTAATATAACCCCCAGCGCTGTATACAGTATTAAGCCTCCAAGATAAAAATACTTTTTAATAATAATAATAATAATGTCACACAGGATCCTCCTAGAATCCTATATTATTATTTTTTTCATAAAGATTCCATAAACAATGTATGAAATGCTGACATGGTTGTAACATCAGTTTTTTTCATATATAAACAAGTGATGATCCCACCCTTATGGATCCACATTTTAATTGCTGTAAGGCGATATATCTAACTATAATTCATTTGTTTCACTGTCTGATATAACCACACGTTTTATACATAACCTTTAACACTTCTAACTGGTATATGATACTTCGCCGAGCCCCACTTTACAAACTGGTTTCATTAGGAAGCTACAGAAAGCACACGAATCAGATCTAATCACATTTTTTTTTTATAGATGACCGAAGTGTTTTCCTCCGACTATCATGGATTTCACTTGACTCCCCCCATCTGCCCTTTTGTCACTTTGTTTTAGCAATAATTATTATTACTCACTAATAATGTGTGTGGTTATTTAGGCTGTATTAAAATTCATAGAAAAGGGACGTTTCTGAGACTTCTCAACATCTACGTACAACAATCTGAATGTGAGTGCTTGATATTAACAGGCCAAAAACGCACCCTTTTTATTTTGAGGACATTTGTCCTTATAATGTGAGTTTGTAGCCAGTTATTGTGTTTTAGAGCTGCTCTACATTACGTTTAGTGATAATTCCTTGTTTAATTGTCTCCATGCAGTAAAAAATCTGCTTTACCCTGAGGGCATACAACTTTAAAGTTAGCAAGTTACAGGCGAGGTAATGCGAGTTCAGTATGAACTTGCATGTCCTCGTCTGAAACAAGCATTTAAAATAAAAAAAATAATTAAAAAAATAATAATTCAGAGGCTCAAAGGAGGTTTTAACTTTTAAAACATAGTACCAATTAAATGTACCAAATAAAAATTGGACAGCATGTTCATGGCTTGAAATTATCCTTCCATGTAGACAGTTCTCATAAAAGAAGTAGACGTAAAGACTACAAGAGAATGGATAACCCTGTGACAGCGCATGTACAGCGGATTATAAAGAAAGTACTATTCTGATTGTTAACATCATGTCGATGCGAAGTACAATTTTCATCTGCAGAGTTATTGATTATACAGTGAGCTGCTGCCACATCAATCAGCTGTAAATTCATGCTCTCTGCCTCTGTAAAAGTAGCTGAAACATTATTAAAAAAACACAAAGTGTAAAAAAAAAAAAAAGGACTGTGAACTTAGATATTTGTTGTAGAAAAAAAGGTTGGTTTTGGATATCTATTGAACAGAACAGAGATATTTTAAGACAAGCAGGTTAAGGTTTCTGGAAAATCTCAGCAAAAAAATCAGATCCTTCCTTCAAGTAAGCAGTCAGTCAGTCTGAGGAAGCAACTCGCAACTTCTCCAGTGCAGACTGCTTTCTAAAAGTTTTTGGTTCAGCATAGATATACTCGTGTCTTATCTATCAAACTTTATTTGTCTTTTCTAAACTTCTTATCAACTATATAAACAGCCCACTTTTTTACCCCGCCAGTTTTACCCCGTGTAGGGTAGGCGGAACATATCCATTTAAACCATCATACTCAATCACCTGTGTTATTTTTTATATTCCATAATTTCAATTAACTGTGCTCTCCTTCCTATTTGCCTTTCCCTGCCCTTTCCATAATACATCTACAAAGTCTTTTTTTTTTGTAAATAAATACATATTTGCTCGAAAATAAGACAAGGTTCTTTTCGCAGCGCTGCAGGAGACCTGGATCCTCCTCTCTGGCAGCCCGTGATCGTCTGCGCGGCGCACGTAGACAACCTCTGCTGCTGCCGGCACTTTCGCTGTGGCATCTATGACGGAGTGCTGGCGTGACATGACCTTGTGGTGCTCAGTCATAGAAGCCCCGGGGTAGAAGTGCCGGGCAGAAGCAGAGGCTGTCTACGTGCATCACTGGCTGGCCCCAAGAGACATCAGGGGGTTGTTGGGGGAAGTCTGGGGATGCATTGGTATGTCTGGGGGGGCAGAGTGGCATATAGGGGGGGTATAAGGCATATCTGGGGGGCAGAGTGGCATATAGGGGGGTATAAGGCATTTCTGGAGGGCAGAGGGGCATATAGGGGGTATAAGGCTTACCTGGGGGACAGAGTGGCATATAGGGGGTGTAAGGCATATCTGGGGGGCAAAGTGGCAAACCTGGGGGCAGATGTGCATAACTGTGGCAGATATGGATAACTGGGGGGCAGGTTGGCAAAGAAAAGTAAATAAAAACAAAAAATGCATTTTGCTCAATCATAGTTTTCATTAAGTATGAAAAAATAGTATACATGTGATTTAATATTTTCTAGTAAAACTTTTTTTCTATAGGGTCATCTTATATTCAGGCTTTTTCTTCCCCCCCCCCCTAAATTAATATTCAGGTTTTGAGGGGTCGTCTTATAATCGAGCAAATGTGGTAAATAAATAAAATTGGGAAATACATTTCATTTTTTTCTATCTCTTGTTCTTTAACTTGTTCGCGTATATGTCCATGGATTTGTTTCCCCCCACAACTGTCATAGCGCAAGCATGAGTGGGAGTGGCTTTTGTTAAGCCCCTCCTCTTTGTCATTATGCACAAAAATAGACCTTCAGAATTGGAAATATGGCCCTTTAAAGAATTCAGCAAGTTAAATAAACCATGTGATGAAGTTAAAAGATGCTGGAAGCTGAAAACAATCATTAGTTCTTTACGGAAGGATTTTAACAACATTCTATCTCCCATCAGCGCCGAATAACATATCAGAAAATAAGCGAAAATGTCAATAACGTGAAATCACCGCGGTAAATGCGTACAAGCTAATTACAGCTATTTAGATCACGCTCACAATGATATAGAGGATTAAACTTCCACGCAGCAGCTTTGAAAAAGAGACCTAAGTTTTATCCGTCCATTTAATATGCAAGGCGACGTGGATACGGAGGAGACGGGCCGCCTGGTTCTCGAAGATAAGGCTACAAAACACTAATAATCCGTACTTGCGCAGGTAGATTTTCCTGTATTATTCACCGCTGGGTGAAACTGAACACAGAACCCAGAGCTCGTATAATGAGAAAGCATTTATCCAAAGCAGGGCATGGAATAAGGTGTGAGGCACGCTTATTTTTCTCTTTTTTTTTATAGCATACACCGGGACTCGCTGCAGCCGGAATCTTCAGGATCTTTAGAATTCTAAAGGAAGACATATATAACGGTATCAGCTTCTCAAACCATGGCTCTGAACATTGTTTTGGGTTAACAGGCAGGAATTCAGATTTTTGTTAATTACCTTAATTACCGTATTATTCAGAAGGATACTTTTTGAGTGTTAGCACTAACCTGGGTTCCATATCCCTGGCCTCCCCTTCTGCTAGGGGAGATCCCTGGGCTACCCCCTCCACTTCGCTGTGTATTATTATCAGTATTGTCTGTTATGTATATGGCGCCAACCATTTCCGTAGAGCTTCTTACAGTCCATACATTCAAAGGGGCTGCCACAACAAGAACCGACGGACTAAGATGAATATATACATTAGGGAAAGCAGCGTTGGCTCCTCTTTTGAAGACAGGACCTCCATGTATGATGCCCCCATGATTTACTCTTGCTCTCTGCTTCAGTAGTAAGTTTGACTTTTTGTGTTTGACTTGACTTATAGAATCCTGATCCAGATTGTCCTGACTCCACTATTTTTGGTATCCTGACTCGGATAGTCTTATCTCCGTTGACTTCTGGTATTCTGACCCAACTATTCCGATTGCGCTGTCTTCGGGTATCCTGATCCAGATTGTCCTGACTCCGCTGTATTCTGGTGTCCTGACCCAACTATTTCTACTCCACTGTTTTTTGGTATCCTGACTCGGATAGTCTTATCTCCACTGATTCCGCTGTATTCTGGTATCCCGACCCAGAGTGTCTTCTGGTATCTTGACTCTGTTTGTCTCAGGTCTGCTGACTTCTTGTAAACTGGTCTGGTTTAATCTTAACTCCGCTAATTTGGTGATTCCTAGCCGACGCCTACTGTTCTTCTTCGTCCTGGTCCTCTCTTTTTGTTAGAAAACATGCATTGTTTTCAATGGGTTTAGGGACCGCCCATTGTCCTTAAGGGGTTAAAACTACCCATAACTTGTGCTTTTTGTGTGTTATTTAGTGTATTAGTTTCCCTAACGGGAGTAGAGATGGGTGGCAGTCTGTGGCAGAACCAGCTTTATTGATAACCTCTCTCAAAATACCTCTTCTCCCTTCCCCACCCTCAAAAAGGCTGCTTGAGCCAATCAACAACAATCAGCAACTTAACAATAGGAAAGGGATAACTTAATGGGGAGAAATAATCATGACATGGAAGTTAAGATGGCTGCTCCCTTGCTAAACACTAGACTTTTGCAATCGGATTCGTTGAATTACAAATTTACTGGTAAATTGGGCGATTCGTACAAAACGAATCGCCAAATTTTTATCCGAAATTCCTGGGTCCACCTTCACTCACACTCAAATGGAAAATTTGGTTTATTTGCACGTCTACTAAACGCATAAGGATTTTCTCCTACGATTATAATAGTCATCCTAGCCTGGTAAGGCAAAACCTCTACGGTAGATGAAGACTCCAGAATCCAAACCTTCCCCCACTCACACTTCATTTCCCCCAAAAAGTGATTTTTATCACAAAAAGTCTCAGTTTTGTCAATGGCAAATTTCTTTCACTTTGGGATGAGAAATCTCTCTTTTGCATTTCCCAGGTCTAAAATAAATAAATAAATAAATAAAAATAATAACACGAGTAAAAATTGAATAGCACATTGATTTTTCTATACAATGTTACAAGCACAACAATTCCGTTCGTTTCCTGACAAAAAGAGAAAAATATTCTTTAAAGCTTGTTACAAAAACGTGGTCAGCAATTTGCAAGTTTTACGGCGATTTCCACCAAGCTTTTGAAGAGCCTTGATTTTTTTTTCTGTTTGGTGCTTAACAAAAAAAGAAAATTGTATAATTTACTTTTCTGCTGTTAAATGAATTTTGTATCTGATATGATGCCCCCGCTCACAATGCTACCCAATGAAGCAGAGCATTAAATCAATGGGACCAGTGAGCCATCGCTTCTCAATAGCCCAGAGAGATGTATGGTGGATATTTCTATTAATTCATTTGTACCGTCTCCTTTTTTTTATATTTCAATTGGTTTTCTTTCGACATCTAGCCACATAAAGCACAAAGTGATTAGCACTTCTGCAAACTGATGGAGAATCCATTGTTCTGCTGTTTAAAAGGATTGTATCTGCTTTTAAAGGATTTTGTAATGAGATGAAAGTTACATTGTTGCCGCTTGAAGAAACATAGCTATCCCATGTGGAAAAGAGATGGGGGACTTCCATGGCAGGCGCTCTGCGGGATGTCCCAACAGCACCCATCACACCCCTGTCTCTAGTCACATTATGGACACTTGTGTCCAGATTTTGGAACCATGAACGCAGGAGAGGACAGGCACTAATGGTCCCTCGCCTTCCCAGCAACTCACGTATGCACTGGTACACATATTTACACTCATGCACTCATGCTAACACACTCACATATGCCCTCATGCTAACACATACACATTTGCCGTAACATGCACATACTTATGCTAACACACACTTACACATTGGTGGTGATACACACTACCTCAAACACTCACTTACACATACACATTCATGCTAACATACCCTCCCTCTAACACACACATACACACTCACTCTAGCATACATGCATATATTTTTCACTGTATTGAGGGGGGTTTATATGCAGGTCTGATTCATGTGCAATTACTACCTTTCTACTGGTGGGAAAGGAAAAAGCAGCACATAGGAACAAGAAGTGGGGTCTGCATCCTATAGTGGTCCCTATCACAATTACATTGCACTTTTGGCTCCATTTTCCCATTTGTCATATGTCTTGTGTGTCCCATCCCTCTATGGACCCCAAATCTATGTGTTCCTCCCCTGATCCCCCTCTCTGCTCCCCTGATGCCCCTCTTTCCTCCCCTGATGCCCCTCTTTTCTAGGAGGTCAGAATGTTTGCTGGGTATGAGGGGATCGCAGGGTTCTACAGCCCTAAAAGCACCGATAATGTGTATAGAAACAGCAGGAAACCCATTATTCTTCTACTAAATGCCCCACTAAGTTACACAAAAACCTCTGCACACAGTCACACCTCTAACACCCCCTAAATTGTACAGTTGAAACCATTGAAGCTACAAGTGCCACATTTCATTTGCATATTATATACAATTTGGCTACTAACCATAACATAACTGGGATGTGGAGCAGGAGAAAGAATGTGTGTGTGAATGTAAGTGTACGATGTGGGAGTGAGTGGGTGTTGGAGCGAGTTGGTTATAATGGACCCCGAAGAAATATTGCACCCAAGTGCCATTAATGCGAGGGTCATAAGGCAGGGCAATAGGTGGAACATGGGTGATATAGTGGAATTAACATGGGGCGGGTTGGTGAGAGGGACATGGGGTCCCAGGATTTAAGTCTGATGGAAACCCTGGCTACAACCAATCTTGCCCATGTAAGCAAACCGTACATCCAAAAGTACCCAACACAAATTTCTATTTTGATGCTTCAAATACCGAACATCAATCAGGGACATTATTACCTTTATCATTACTTTATGCTTTTACTCATCCAATATATATTTTACTTATTTTCTAGAGAACTGCTGTGTGTCATAATGGATAGAGATACAAACTTAATCAAACACAAAGTAAAAAAAAAACCCACAAACCCCAAATCTGTAACACATATTCTTTAAAATATAATCTAGAACTTTGGACCAAAAATAACGAATCAGGCAGAAAGAACAGACGTCGACAAAGACGTTCCAATAACTACAGACACAAGGATTTAAACAGGAATTAAACTGGAATAAAACAGAGGAACTCACTGGTACGAGAAAATACTGTATGAAAAGGACAGAAAAATGAACGATAAAATGTATCCTATAGCGCAGCACAATTTGGACTTAAAGAAACAAAAGAGCTTCCAATCTAGACTTTGATGGAAACACATTGGATTTGGAGAGTGTATTTTCACTGGAATAGAGAGTTGGTTGAAAGACACAGAGGGTTACTGTTAATGGAATAGTTTTTTTCTGGTTGGACAAATGTTTTGAGCGGCCCAAGGATCTGTCCTTCGTCCCATTCCTTATAATTTATTTATTAATGATCTGGAACCAAGGACCAAAAGCAATATCTCAAAGTTTGTGGGCAATATTTTTCCCTGCGGAAGAAATTAGACAACATAGGAGGCTGAGCAGTAAGGTGCCAGATAAATTTTAACATTGAAAAATGTAAAGTTATGCATTTGAGGTAGAAAACCAAGCATGCTAGAGCTAATAATGAATGGAATTGCTACTTATTGGGGAAATCCTCTATGAAGAAGGATCTGGGAGCCAATAACAGACTCTCCAGCAGTACACAGCATCTCGGGCAGTTGCTACGGGAATTATCCGGTATTAGAATGAGTGTATGCGTGAGAATGTTATATCCACCCTTCAAAGATTATTGGTGAAGACTACACCTGCAGTCATCATGGAACTGGAAAGGTTTCAGAGACTGGCAACAAAACAAATCATAGGAATGAAAAATATTATATTACTAATATTATATATTATTATTATTATTATTACTACCTTTTATTTATTAAGCACCAACATAATCTGCAGCGCTGTACAATTTAATTGGGATAGTAAACACATAAGAAACATACATTACTACATAGAGACACATCAGGCGTTGAAGACAAACAATAAAAAAAGCAGATTGCTGCCTAAAGACAAGAGCAAGAAGCAGCTGTAGTCTGCTACTCCTACAACCCTCAGCCAGATTGAGGATGAGGGTCATGGGACATGGATTCTGCAAAAGCAGGTCCACCAGAGGTGTAAAAGTATTTGGGAACCCCCCTCAAACTGTGTTTCTTAAATATATTTATATGTGCCTACCCTGCCGTATGTTCTATACTGTCACCGAGAAGGGCTGCGCATACAATCTACATGTATGTACAAGCGCATACACTCTACATGTATGTACAAACGCATACATATAATACATTTACTGAGGTGGATATGAGCTTTTAGTGAAATATTTTTAAGTTTTGTCTTGCTTTATAGGGTAATTAGTAGAAAAAAGTAATTTTTTATTAATAAAAAGATATTTATAATTTATTTTTTAACTTTTTATTCACATTATTATTATTATTACTGTAATTATTATTATTATTACCATTATATCATGTGCTAAATGCTTAATTGGTCTAAATATATACAAATAAGGCCCCATCTGCCACCAAAAAAAACCTATTCATATTTTTGAACCCAAAAAAATAAAAAAAGTGAACTATGATTAAAATAATGAGAAAATAAAAATGTCCAGGATTTTGGGACCAATACCCTTAGCTTAGCAAAGAAGGAGTTAAAAAAAGAAAATGTATCTATGAAGCCGGTGAAATGTCCGTAGAGAACAAACGTGAAAAATGAGGACAATTGTGGGGGGAAAAAGGTAAATAATAAATGTTTCACAAAATTCCGAAGTGAAAATCTCTGGATTCAGCTGGAAGTCCCACTAACGACGGCAGATTAATGCGGAAACCCCGCGGGAAAAAATGTCTCTGCAGACGGCAAATCTCAGATATTTCGTCCGCCGCGCACCGCGGGAAGGATTCGCGGGAACATTTAGTCAGAGACCTTTACAAAGTTTGCTATTAAATATGTCGTTCATAGCAAAGTTCTGCGTTTCAAACCGTTTTATAGAATGAAACATAATGAAAGCGAGAACGGTAAAAATAGAAATAATCTAGCGTTTGACAGACGGATGATCTAAAAATACATTTCAGCAGTTTTTTCCGCCTCTGTTCGCGGTGACGCCGCCGAGGTTTTGCGTATTGGGGGTTTTGTGCATCTTGAGGAAGTTTTGTATTACTAAGTATGTGTTTTAGAACCGTGTCCACACAAGCTGGCCCCATGCAAGAAACCACCTCCCAACAGTCCTGATTTTTGGTCACTATCCCGCTCTCCGTAGCTGCCCCACCCACTTTTGCTGGAAGGAGGGTCCATGGGCTAGTTGATGACACCCTCTGATCGCCCGTGACCGGCCTAGGGAGCTGTTCCAATACAAACCTCCATTGCAGCTCCCACGTGGCCTCCTTGTGATCAGCGTGGCCCTTCCTCTAGGTGTTTGCGTGGCCCCCCCAACAACCTACCCAATTCCAGTGCTGGACCTGCACCCCCCCCAAACACAGGTGTCCCAATTTGCACACCTGAAATGTTGGGGGGTACGGGATCAGGGAGTCAGCGGGCCCGGTTAGCGCTGCTTTTGTTAATGTTAATACAGAAGGTGGCAATCTTGTGAAGTTTCCGTGGTTACTCTCGCAACGACTCCTATTATAGACTCCAAATGCCCCAAAATATAGAGATATAACATTATTGTAAAAAAAGTATGACAGAAAGAGTGGTATAAATGGGGTATGCAGCACAAGGGCATATGCAGGTTAGAGGGGCATATTAAACCACACCCACCCTAACTACCCCTAACAAAGGCCACAGATATGAGCCTAATGGGGTTTATTAATCTTGCCTATTATGTGGTCACATTACTGTATACAGTGCTGGGGGGTTATATTACTGTATACAGTGCTGGGGGGGTTATATTACTGTATACAGTGCTGGGGGTTATATTACTGTATACAGCGCTGGGGGGTTATATTACTGTATACAGCACTGGGGGGGTGATATTACTGTATACAGCGCTGGGGGTTATATTACTGTATACAGCTCTGGGGGTTATATTACTGTATACAGCACTGGGGGGTTATTTTACTGTATACAGCGCTGGGGGGTTATTTTACTGTATACAGCGCTGGGGGGTTATATTACTGTATACAGCGCTGGGGGGTTATATTACTGTATACAGCGCTGGGGGGTTATTTTACTGTATACAGCGCTGGGGGGTTATTTTACTGTATAAAGTGCTGGGGGTTATATTACTGTATACAGCGCTGGGGGTTATATTACTGTATACAGTGCTGGGGGGTTATATTACTGTATACAGTGCTGGGGGGTTATATTATTGTATACAGCGCGGGGGGTTATATTACTGTATACAGCGCTGGGGGTTATATTACTGTATATAGCGCTGGGGGGGTTATATTACTGTATACAGCACTGGGGGGTTATTAAATATACAGCATTGGGGTAATATATATATAAGAAGACTCGGACGAGCTCTCGCTACACAAAACCTTGCATGCCACTCTACCTTAAAATAGATTTACTTTCCGTATTAATATGACGGCTGCCGGCTTTTATTCTGTTAATTAAACCAAAGAGTCTCCTCAAAGCAACCTTGTTTCATCGATTCGGAACATTTCAAATGTGCACATCAAAAAAAAAAAAACTGAAAAAAATCTGGCATCGGGACACGCTATAGATTTTTGAAAAGATAATTATTCTGCGCATAGATTTCTGCTATAATTTCCATTTAATATCCCTTATTAATGATCCACATTCAAGAGTTTCGATGTTGGCGCAGAAATATCAGTCCAACTTCTCAACAATTCAGTAAAAAAAACAACAACAAAAAATGAATTATTTATAACACTTATTAAAAACACTTTGCAAAACAATTTCCCTCGTTTCTGTGCGTTCATGAACTTGATAGGGAAATAATTGAATTTACATTGAATCCTAGGACTGGATACACAGAAAATATCCTTCATTTAGCAATCTATTCAGTTCCCTTTTTTTAACTAAATAATAGCTTTGTTGACAATTTGTGCCATTTATTGCCGTTCGTGCGCGACGTACTACAGAGAGGAACAAAGAACTGTAATTATATTTCTTTTCTTTTTATCGAAATGCTTTATGAAAATCCACTGTTGAGGAGATAAAATGACAAAGCGGCACTTCAGCTGAGCTGTAAACAAGACAGGTAACATCTGATAACGTAGGGTTAGAGAATGAGCCTCTCGCGCAGGTAACCTCTGATAACATGTGATTAGAGAATGAGCCTCTTGCTCAGGTAACCTCTGATAACATGTGATTAGAGAATGAGCCGCTTGCTCAGGTAACGTCTGATAACGTGATTAGAGAATGAGCCTCTCGCGCAGGTAACGTCTGATAACGTGATTAGAGAATGAGCCTCTCGCGCAGGTAACGTCTGATAACGTGATTAGAGAATGAGCCTCTCGCGCAGGTAACAGCTGATAAAATGTGATTAGAGAATGAGCCTCTTGCGCAGGTAACGTCTGATAACCTACGATAAGAGAATAAGTATCTTGTGCAGGTAACGTCTGATAACGTATGATTAGAGAATGAGCCTCTCGTGCAGGTATTGTCTGATAACGTATGATTAGAGAATGAGTCTCTCGCGCAGGTATTGTCTGATAACGTATGATTAGAGAATGAGTCTCTCATGCAAGTATTGTCTGATAACGTATGATTAGAGAATGAGCCTCTCGCGCAGGTATTGTCTGATAACGTATGATTAGAGAATGAGCCTCTCGTGCAGGTAGTGTCTAATAATGTATGGTTAGAGAATGAGCCTCTCGTGCAGGTAGTGTCTAATAATGTATGGTTAGAGAATGAGCCTCAGGCATGGGGAATGTCTGATAACGCATCATTAGAGAATGAGCCTCTTGCGCAGATAGTGTCTAATAACGTATGGTTAGAGAATGAGCCTCTCGCGCAGGTAACGTCTGATAATGCACGGTTAGAAAGCGCCGTGAGCCGGACCCTGTATAATATATAGTGGAGAGATTTCTTGAAAGTCATCTCGCTGATTTTACTATACATACTGCTAAATGCACCTTAAACATAAATTATATTTCAAAAAGAAACTTTTTGATGGTTGCTCCAGTGATACAAAGAAAGGAAATTATTTTATTTTACTCAGTTCTGTTTGTATTTCACACAAAGCAATTTTATTTGTGATATTTGTGATGATGCATCCTTTATTACATATCTTTTTATATTCCACTAAATACAGCCTGAAACGCGATGGAATAATATACATAAAGCATTAAATATGTCCGCAGACAATTCCTGCCTTAATTGGAATAGCGCCACCTGGCTGCAAACAGGAACACCGTAAAACCCCGCCCATTTACATCCAGCCAATCCCATTGCTAACACCAAGTCAAGCTCTTTGTTTGCTGCCTCTCAAACAATTTATAGTGAGATCAGCGCAGGTACAACTAATTCCATATAACGGATGACTGCCCCTAGTGGCAGAAAGCAACAACTGCAATCATTACCCTCAAAACTAAAATTTCCCCTCTAGTACCATTTAAAACTTTCATAGATTTAAAAAAAAAAGGCACATGCAGAAGCCTACATCGTTTATTTAACAGTATTTTCTTAATGTTCAAATATTTGTAGAATAAAATAGACTTTGTATTTGAATTAATCTACACAGAAAGAGAAATATGTCAAATCCAAATGGGAACTCTCACTTCTGGTGCAAAAGGGACACCCGTGTGTCTGCACATTCGTTATGAACAAGAGGCCATAATATAAAAATAGAGGGTCAGAGGCTTGGATGGGATGTAAGGTCATTTTAGTTTACAGAG
Source organism: Spea hammondii (assembly GCA_029215755.1). NCBI lineage: Eukaryota > Metazoa > Chordata > Amphibia > Anura > Pelobatidae > Spea > Spea hammondii. Next base: position 4,062,617 of record JARDYJ010000002.1, read on the forward strand.
TGGACGGTAGATACGTGGGACAGCCTCCCAGCAGAGGTGGTAGAGGCAATTTTTTTTATGGAAAAAAACCCTAATCTAAACATTAATGAAGTGGTTAATTGAAATAAACCTTTCAGCTCGATATCAAGTTAGGAAGTCAGAATGTTGCTTTCAACATAATTGGCGGTGTCCAGAATAAGGTAAAATAATTAGTCTTAGCTGACCTTTCTTATAAAGTGTGATTTATTGTAGCCCTCCGAGTCGCAAATGGACAGCGGCTACAATTTTATAATTTACCCAGATTTAAAAAAAAATTAATTTAATTTACTTAATTTAATTGCTTCAAATTATACTGGGATGTTTCTAATACAGGCAAATGACTTTCATTTATACATGGATACTATTTCCATATTTACAGGGCAATGTCAGCCATAGCATCAGAGGAGGTTCCCAGATTACGGGTCAGGTATATAATAAAGTTCTCATGAAATATTATCTGAGATTTTTGGAAGGTTATAAATCTATGGTAGAATGTTGGATTCTTTTGTATTCTGGAATTGTTTAAAGGAATTGATGGACAGGATAGAAGGAAAAAAAATTAAGTGGGTGGAGATTTGCAGAGGGTAGGCAGGGCATATAGAGGAGTGGGTGGAGATATTATTTAACCCATTCGTAACAGTGGCTCGGTACAGGAAGAGAACTAGAAGCTTGGTCTGACGGCAGCACAGGTTCATAGTCAAGTAAACAGGCAAGAAGATCCGCTACAACTTTCCACAGCAGAAGCTCAACAGGTAAAGTATCAGCGAGCAAGGAATTCAGGCTGGAAGAAGGTGTAAAGGATCTAGGATCTAAACAGGTAACAGGCGCCGTGATCAGTACTCATCGTCTGCAGGTAGTAATACCCTGAGAGCAGACAACAAAACAAGAGGGCAGGTAGTAAAACGTGTCAGGAGCACGGCTTGGCAAGCGGCGGGTAGAACTGAGAAGCTGCTTTTAGATAGATTCCAGTCCTGTGCCGGGGATGTGCTGTCCGCAGGCCTAGAGTCCAGGCTGGGGCATAACCGTAACGAGTCGGCACGCTCCTCCATACTTTACTTCTGCCCGGTGGTCAGTCATACGTAAGGGGGCATGCCTACCTTACATACATCACTGCCATGTGTTCCGGATTAGCTTGGCCAGTCCCTCTTTTGTGAGCCAATCCCCTGATGCCCATCTCTCATCCCCTGATGCCCCTCTTTTCTAGGAGGTCAGAGTGTTTGCTGGGTATGAGGGGATCGCAGGGTTCTACAGCCCTAAAAGCCCCGATAATGTGTATAGAAACAGCAGGAAACATTGTTGCCTCATCTAAGATTCCGTTAAAATAAATGCAAAGAGCATCACTATATATACCTGCCATATACAAGGCCTCATAACCACTTTTGAGTCACTGGATGTCACTGGCCAACTTTCATGCTCCTCAATGGTTTTTAATTCCATTGTGAAGCATTTTTTTAACGTTTCATCCAATTTAGCTAATCGCACCCCAAATCTCAGCTGTATCTGTTTCAACCGGCGATACTCAGTTTCAAGCAGAATATGCTGGTTCATTTATAAAAAATAAAAAAAAAAGGATAATAAAACCGGCTTTAATTTACGGGCAATAATGATCTCACTGGCGCGTATAAAATTTTCCCAACCTTTTCCCAATTTTATGTGTAGGATCCGTTTTGAATTATTTCTCTATTTTTTACACGATTGACAAAATAATTTCTCTTCACTAACTAGACAGAAAATTCCGATCATGACCCTGACATTTATAATAAAAAGAAGGAAAAAAAAAATCACTGATATAAAAGTCATAACTAACGCGTGCCATTTGGTGCAGGAACGGAGCTACAGTTTACGGAGAACTTTTCAAACAGAGAAACTTCTTGAAAGGAAAGTGTGAATGATTGATGGCGGTAGATACCGGGGAGGGTGGAGAAGAGATTCCTAGAGGTGTAGCTGCAGTCAGGTCCCAGTAGCCGGTGGTTGCACGACTTGGTGGCCTATTGGGAGTGAACAGAGACGTTGCAGATATGTAGGTGATACTCATCTGCCTTATGACATCATATCGGGGGTCCTTCTACTACAGCAGAAAACTGTGATGAAATAAATTAAGTTCCATCAGGGTCAGAATATTACTTTCTCCTTCTAGACCTAGTGGGAAAGGACAGCCTCCTGAAGCCGTGTCATGTGGTTTACTTGCACTTCCATTTATAGCCAGCAGAGGGACTCTAGACCAACAAGAACCAGGATGTTCCACTAGACTGTGTCCTTTTTGTGCTCTATGCATTCCCTTTTTGTGACCCATGACCCATATTATTTTTAATAATATAAAAATGGGGCCATGAAAATGCCTCAGAGGTCTCTTTATTGGGTTATAGATTAATGAAGTATGTTAGAATATTCTTTGTCTTGAATATCTAAGCTTCTCCAGTGATCAAACAGCAATCAAGACCACAGCTTCTATGTCTTATTAATCAGGTTTATTCGATAACAAATTATCAATTCATACAATACCAATGCTGGAACAAATGTTGATAAAAGGTATTGTAGGCTAAATATCTTGGTGAGATGAAGGTGAGAGCGTGGAAAGAGCGTGGAAAGAGACCTTGTCCTTGTAGTCATGCCAATTTATACCCCTTTACATTTGGTTAGGGTATACGTAAAGGAATCCTATTGGAACAGTCATATGATACACCGGCATTCCACAGAAGACCCTCTAAGCTACGTCCCTTAATTGATACCATATGTTCCTAGCACTCAAGTTGCATTCAGGCCTAAAATGTGCAGAACAAAATAAAAGTATAAAAAATGATTTCTTACACTTCCCCCTGTTTATGGTTATGTACCATAAATAAGTGTTTGCTGTCCATTCATACAACATTCGTATCACATTCAGTGAGTGCAGGAAGATATGTAAACGATAATATTATAAAAAAGAATCTGTGGAAGACTGATGCATCCTACGTCTTAAAGTTTCCCTTAATATCATTGCTCCTTGCTTTTCTCGAATAGTTAAATATGATTTTCTTATTCTACATAATAAGCATATTTGAAAAATAATACATATAAAAGACACAAATAAAACGATAATAAATGGATGTAACAAAACATTGGTGATAGCGGAGGCAACAGATGATTTTGCCATAATTTCTGTTGACTTAGCAAAGTTTTTCCACCAAGATGTACCTGAGACTATTGACCATTCATGTTCTATGTTTTTGAGTTTACCTTGCTCATTTTGAAATACAATCTGTGCTTCTTTTAATTGTTTTTGCAAGACATTTAAAAATCCTACATCTTTCCTTATCTCATTTGCCCACTTTTGCCATGGAAATTCACTTACTTGTGATAAATTAAACTGTAGTGGCAAAACATTTAATTTTTGAGAATTAATTTGAGAAACATTAATCTGAGTTCCATATATATAGATTGCTATTGGATCGCCATCAATACAATACAGACCTTTCGATAATATTTCTGTATGCGTACATTTAGGAAACATTGCTTTAATCAATTCCCCATTAGACATTACCTGTACACATACTCTACCTTTCTCTATAGGCGTTACAAGATCATTAGATGTTTTCACACTTTGAATTGTATCTGAACATGAGCTCTGGTTATGAAAACATGAATGATATATAGTTTCAGCTTGATGAGGCAAACAAATAATTTTTGACATAAAATGTAAACATGCAGACAAGTCTAACTGTTCCGGTTCTGACATATCTGTGGAAAAAACAAAATCAGGATACTCTAATTTATAAAATAATAATTGTGTACTACTGACAGGTACTCCCAATACTCTCATAGGAAACAATGTTTCTTCTTTATCTGCCATAGGTATTAAACATGTACCTTCACATACATTATTACTGCATCCTATTACTATACTCAATAAAACTACTTTGTTTACGATCTGTTCCCAAAACCCAGATTTATCATCTTGTGCGTAGGTCCCTTTAGTCTAACTAAATAAATATTTAGGCCCTATCATAACATTTAACCTCACATTACTTTGTCTGGTAAAGTTAATTCTAATGTTACAAACTAATAAGTACCCTTTCATTACACAAAAACACACATGACCATTGAAATCATCAATTTCTCTTTTCTTCTTAATTATGTCTGGGAACCCTTGAGTATTGTTAAATTGGCTATAAATTGGTTGTCAAATCTGTAGATCTTCTTGACTCTGTAGATCTTCCTTAGAACCGTCAATCATCAGTATGGTATCTTTGCCATGATGGACTTTTTAATGATTTGCATTGTCCATTCGACTCTTATATACAACCTAAAAAACACAACAGATATGCAGCATCAAAATCTTAGCTGATACAACACCTTTATTACTGTAGCACCACACCATAAAACATAATGTAATGTTCTAATATGATTCTTAAGAAATTGTTTAAAATGATTATTTAACATTAAAAACTGCATCATTTTATCAAATAACCAAATAGCAAATTATAACACATGAATTTGGATCATGAGATGAATTTAAGAATATAGACAATAGTAAATAATTAATACTTCAATACGGAAAAACATATTTGATCAATACAATACAATACATAGTAATCCTATTTAGTCATGACGCAAAACCCTGTTCTCATGAACTAAATTAAGGTTTTGAATCAACCTGAGAAGCAAGAAAGGAAATATCCCTAACTTGTACTTCTGCAAATGATGGACACTATGTAGTTGCAGTTTAACATATACAACTGTCAGGTGGGGGGGTGCGGAGCGTGGCGCAGGCACCACTACACAAAGTCCAGTACGCAGTACAAAGAGGGGCAAATCCAATAGAAGAGTCGGGGTCACGGTCCAAAGGTCAAGGCAGGCAGCAGACAGCATAAACGTGGGACGAAAGCCAAATAGTCAAGATACCAGGGATTCAAAGAATACAGGGAGGTCATACGCTATGAGGAAGCTTAACAAAGAAGCATTGGTGCAGAGGCTTGTGGGGATTATATAGGGGCAGGTAATGTGTATCCACCCCTGTCACCTGATCCCCTCCCACCCTGAGTGCTACACCTGAGGGGAGGTAGACAGAGCCGTGTCTATCTCCTCCCCCTCCCTCTGGTGGCTGTGGAGAGGGAGGTTGCATCACGGGGCTAAGCCCCGCCCCCTCCTCTCCGAGAGCGCGGCGCGTGTGCGGCACTCCGTGCACGCAGACCGCGAGGCCGGGAGCGCGGCCTGCCACGAGGCAGGGCCGCGCCGTGATCGGGAGGTCCGCGGGCAGGAGTAGACCTCCTGCCTGACGGTTCCCGCGACGCGGGACCCGAGACTCGGCGTGGCGCACGGTCCTGGGACCGTGCGGCCATGTCGCGAGGAGGCCGGCCGACGGGGATCGTGGTCCGGGCGGAAGGACCCCGCAGCGAGGTAGGTGGTCCCCGCCGGGTCTGACATACCCCCCCCCGTACGAGCGACCCCCGGGCGCGACGGGGAACGGGACGACCCGGATGGGTGCGATGGAAGGATCGGATCTTAGCAGGGGCGTGAACGTTGGCCAGGGGTTCCCAGGACCGTTCCTCCGGGCCGAATCCCTTCCAAAGTACGAGGTACTCGAAACGACCCCTGCGAATGCGTGAGTCCAGGATGCTTTCCACCTCATATTCATTGTCGTCGTCCACCAGGACTGGAGGAGGAGGAGGGGTGCTTCCACAGGCGTCCCTGGGAGGGACCCATTTCTTCACCAAGGATACGTGGAACGTGGGATGAAGACCCCAGGAGGCAGGGAGCTGGAGCCGGACTGCCGCTTGACCGATCAAAGCGGTGACGAGGAAGGGTCCTAGATAGGTGGGACCCAAGTTCTTGGAGGGTGTACGCGTGGGTATGTATTTGGAGGAGAGCCACACCTTGTCGCCCACTTGAAGAGGGGCATGTGGCCGGTGGTGCTTGTCGAACTGTTTCTTGTGTTGTGCTTGGGCTTTTTGCAGCGCGGCTCTGAGGACTGGGACGGTTTGTTGTAGGCGCTGGATACGGTCCCGGGCTGGAGGGACCCCCTCGGTGGATGGGAGGTCAAAGAGAAAGGACGGGTTGTACCCATAAACCGCTTTGAAGGGGGACATCCCTATGGACCGTTGTAGGTGGTTGTTGTACGAGAACTCCGCCAGTGGCAACAAGGAGAACCAATCGTCTTGGAGATGCGAGACGTAGCAGCGTAAGTATTGCTCCAGGATTTGGTTCACCCGTTCAGTCTGGCCGTTGGTACGGGGGTGATAGGCTGAGGACAAACAGCGACGGATCCCCAGTCCCTTACAGAACGCCTTCCAGAATCGGGACGTGAACTGGGTACCGCGGTCCGACAACACGGTGTGGGGAGTCCCATGCAGTCTGTAGATGGATTGCAAAAACAGGTCGGCCGTCTTGGCCGCGGTGGGTAACGCAGTGGTGGGGACGAAATGTGCCATCTTTGTGAGACGATCCACCACCACCATGACCGTGTTGTGGCCTTGTGAGGGTGGTAGGTCCACGATGAAATCAACTGTGAGGTCTTGCCATGGTTGCTCGGGGATGGCGAGGGGTTGCAGGAGGCCGGCTGTTTTGGTGGTGGGTTTCTTGGATCGGGCGCACACAGCGCATGAGTGGACGTACTGCTCGATGTCTTTCGACATAGTCGGCCACCAGAAGTATCTTTGGGCGAGGTCCTGGGTCTGTCGGTGTCCTCCATGACCGGAGGAAGGAAGGTCATGGACCGCGTGGAGTACTGTATGTCTCGCCGGGAGGGGTACATACACCAACCCATCTTTCAGGAATAGGCCCTGAGAGGCCCTGCAAGTCGCTGTCTCTGGTTCTGAGCGTAGGGTTCGGCTGTGTCTGCGGAGGTCCTCCATGAGGGACGTCTGTACGCCCAGGAAGTGTGCGGACTGCAGGATACCGTCTTGTGACGAGACGGGTTCCTCCACGGGGTCGTATAACCTGGATAAGGCGTCGGCCTTGGCGTTCTTGGTCCCGGGTCTGTAGGTGATATGGAGTTGAAAGCGCGTAAAAAACAACGCCCATCTGGCTTGCCGAGGGCAGAGTCTCTTGGCTGTACGAAGGTATTCCAAGTTGCGATGATCGGTGAATACTGTGATGGGGTACTGTGCTCCCTCCAGCAGGTGCCGCCACTCCTCCAAGGCCATCTTAATGGCCAGGAGTTCCCGGTCCCCTACGGTGTAGTGACTCTCGGCTGGGGAAAGGCGTTTGGAGAAGTAGGAGACCGGATGAAGTAGGTCTTGTGCTCCTTGGCGCTGTGAGAGAACGGCCCCCACAGCGGATTCCGATGCATCTACCTCCAACCAGTAGGCCTTCAGCGGGTCAGGGAGTACGAGGATGGGGGCTGTGGTGAACTGCTGTTTCAGCATGTCGAATGCCTTTTGTGCGGGTGGTGTCCACCGAAACGTGGTGTGTTTCTTGGTCAGACTGGTGATGGGGAGGACCAGGCGAGAGAACCTCTTGATGAACTGCCTGTAGAAGTTGGCGAAGCCGATGAACCTTTGGACTGCCTTGACAGAGTTCGGGATAGGCCATTGCTGGATCGCCAACACCTTCCTTGGGTCCATCTCTATCTTCCCAGGGGTGATTATGAACCCCAGGAACTCCACCCTGGTGGTTTCGAAGGTGCACTTGGACAGCTTGGCATATAGATGGTTCTGGTGGAGCCGAGTCAGTACTAGTGCCATGTGCTTTCGGTGTTCTGTGAGTGAGGATGAGTAGACGAGGATGTCGTCCAAGTAGACCACAACACATGAGTCCAGCACGTCCCGGAAAATGTCGTTCAGGAACCGTTGAAACGTGGCTGGTGAATTACAGAGACCAAACGGCATGACCCTGTACTCGTAATGTCCGTATCGGGTACGAAAAGCCGTCTTCCATTCGTCCCCTTTTCGGATGCGAACCAGGTTGTAGGCACCAAGGAGATCAATCTTGGAGTACACTTGCGCCCCCCGAAGGCGGTCCATGAGTTCGGGAATTAACGGCAGGGGGTACTTGTTTTTTATGGTTATGTGGTTCAATTCCCTGTAATCGACGCAAGGTCGAAGCCCTCCGTCTTTTTTCCCGATGAAGAAGATCCCGGCGCCGGCTGGGGAAGTGGAAGGTCGGATGAAGCCTTTCCGCAGGTTGTCCTCGATGTACTCCTTGAGGGTCCTGAGTTCGGGTTCCGAGAGGGGAAAGATACGACCGAACGGTATGGGGGCCCCCGGGAGGAGGTCTATCGGACAGTCATAAGGTCTGTGTGGTGGAAGACGTTCGGCTTCCTTAGGGTCGAAAACGGAGGCAAAACACCGGTATTGGGCTGGTAGCGTAGGAGCCCCAGCAGAAGGAGGCGACGAAGACGCGAGAAGAGAGAGCGTAGCACCCGCGATACAGTGTTGCACACAAAAGGCCGAACCAAACGTGACTCTTCCTGACGACCACTTTATTGCTGGATCGTGTTTACAGAGCCAGGGAAGACCCAGGATGAGAGGGTACGTGGGGGTGTGTACAAGGTTGAGGACCATTGTCTCGTGATGTGCCGTTCCGACGGTAAGGCGAAGAGGGACGGTCTCGGTGGTAACCGGTCCGGATGATATCGGTCTCCCGTCCACCAGTCGTACTTCGAGGGGTTGGTCCCGGAGACGTGTGGGGGTGTGTAGGCGGTGCGCTAGGTCAGTGTCCAGAAAGCTTTCGCTGGCCCCGGAATCCAGGATGGCGCGTAGGGGTACGGACTTATTGCCCCACTGCAACAACACCGGAAGGGAGAGGTGAGAGGCCGCACCGTTGAGACATAGAGAGGTACGCAAAGACGTGGCCTTACCTCGAGGTGGTGCTAGGGGGCATACACGAACCAGGTGCTCTGGCTTCCCGCAATACAGACACAGGTTCTCGTTCCTCCGTTTGGTTCTTTCCGTTGTCGACAGGGGTCCTCTTGCCACACCGATCTGCATGGGTTCAACGGCATCAGAAGAGGAAGGACCCGGAGTCGCCGTCAGAGGACGGTTGGTGAAGCCAGGACGAGAGAGAGGTTGAGGACCCCGCTCGACTCGACGTTCCCGGAGACGGCGATCCAATTGAGTGACGGCGTGGATCATGGCCTCCAGAGTGGCCGGGGGGTGTACCCGGGCTAATTCGTCCTTGAGGGACTCCGCCAACCCGAGCCGGAACTGATGAAGCAGTGCGGGTTCATTCCACTGTGTCTCTGTGGCCAGACTCCGGAACTCGGAAATGTAGTCCTCCACCGGCTTGCGTCCTTGCCTGAGGTTATGGAGGAGGTTCTCAGCAGTCCCCCTTCTGTGGGGGTCTGCATATAAGCCGTCCATGGCCTGGCGGAACAGTACCCAAGTCTCTACGGCTGGGTGTTGCGTGAGCAACAGGTGATGGGCCCAGATCATGGGTCCATTGGACAGGAGGGAGATCGCCGAACGCACCTTGACAAAGTCCGTAGCGTACGTGCGGGGCTTCAACGCAAACAACAGTTCACACGAGGTCACGAACGCCTGGTACTTGGTGCGGTCTCCGTCAAAGACAGCAGGCAAACGAACAGGGGGTTCAGGGTGGGCCCCAGCCCCTTCCGCCACTGGTTCCCCGATGGGTCCAGGAAGAACACCTACTGGAGGTGGTTGGGGTATGGCCCCTTGGACGACTTGGAACTGTTGGCGTAGCAGGAGTTGGTTCTCCTGTAGGTCCATCATGTTTTGGGCCATAGCCGCAATCTGCTGGGTCAGGGTGTGGAGCGCATCAGCAGCGCCTGCAGGCTCCATATTGGCTTCTTTGTTTTGTCAGGTGGGGGGGTGCGGAGCGTGGCGCAGGCACCACTACACAAAGTCCAGTACGCAGTACAAAGAGGGGCAAATCCAATAGAAGAGTCGGGGTCACGGTCCAAAGGTCAAGGCAGGCAGCAGACAGCATAAACGTGGGACGAAAGCCAAATAGTCAAGATACCAGGGATTCAAAGAATACAGGGAGGTCATACGCTATGAGGAAGCTTAACAAAGAAGCATTGGTGCAGAGGCTTGTGGGGATTATATAGGGGCAGGTAATGTGTATCCACCCCTGTCACCTGATCCCCTCCCACCCTGAGTGCTACACCTGAGGGGAGGTAGACAGAGCCGTGTCTATCTCCTCCCCCTCCCTCTGGTGGCTGTGGAGAGGGAGGTTGCATCACGGGGCTAAGCCCCGCCCCCTCCTCTCCGAGAGCGCGGCGCGTGTGCGGCACTCCGTGCACGCAGACCGCGAGGCCGGGAGCGCGGCCTGCCACGAGGCAGGGCCGCGCCGTGATCGGGAGGTCCGCGGGCAGGAGTAGACCTCCTGCCTGACGGTTCCCGCGACGCGGGACCCGAGACTCGGCGTGGCGCACGATCCTGGGACCGTGCGGCCATGTCGCGAGGAGGCCGGCCGACGGGGATCGTGGTCCGGGCGGAAGGACCCCGCAGCGAGGTAGGTGGTCCCCGCCGGGTCTGACATCAACATATAACATTACAGGATCTTAACTTAGAGAATAAAACAAAACACAAAACTTTAACATATAACACATCTGATGTTGTTCATATAGTTTTTTCTTATAAATAAATTAACTTATTCCAAACATCTTCATAGAAGACAGAGTGCAGGGATACAGTACGAATTAGAGTTAATTGCTATACTAGCTCCCTATATACTGAATCAACATAGATCTACGTATTATAGCTCTCGCGACACTTACAACAAACATACTCCTGTGTAGTTCCTGTATTAGGTAAATCTTCTTTATTAACTTCAATCTCCCTGATTTGCCTAATCATTGGAGTGTAAAGTAAATCTCTTTGAGGTGTTACAGCCCTGTTAGTATATACATTTGGATCTGAACTGTAAACAAATCCATTTGATTTTCTTTGCTCTTTTAATTTTTTATTATAGAGAAATTTGCGACATTGTCTTTTAAAATGTCCCAGTTTCTTGCAATAGAAACAGTGAAAAGACTCTTTATTCCAAAACTTGTGTCCCCTGGGATTCTGCATCTGGGTATGTTTAAATTCCTGAGGGGGAGAAGGGGGGTGAATTAAATGTGATCTCTCCTTTCTACCTATATCCTTGCTATTAACCATGTTAACTACAGACACATTCATTTTAACCCCTTCATGTCTGCATTCTCTCCTGATTTTATCAATAAATGCAGCAGCATCCTCAAGTGTTTGCATATCGGAAGCAATTGCTATGCTAGTAGGATACAGGTAGTTAAACTTTTTAACAAAAACTTGAATCATAGAGACAGGACATTCATCATCAGAAATGTTAAAAACTAATCTGTAAGCCTGCTCAAATCTTAACAAGAAAGAAAATGGATCCTCTGAAATTGTAGGTTTCAGATTTTCTAGTATATCAATTGTTGGATTGGTATTTCCAGTTGTAAACTTAATCAACTGCTGGAGTCTATCCTTATCTGTTCCATGAATTATTTCATCATTCTCCACTATAGGAGAACTTATTGGAGCTACTAATCTTCTACTCATGTATGTAGGTAACCAAATCTTAAACAAAATATTTTTTTCTTTATTAGACAAGTTATGTTTGTTTGTATTGGATTCAAATACATCTGCATTACCAAATGAATCCAAATTAGAATTATACGGCGGTATTTCTTTAAGTAATTTCATTAACTCACTTTGTATTTGTAATTTTAATTTTGCTGCTTTATTTCTAAGCTTCTTCCTTTGCAGTTCCTGTTCTGAACTGACCTCTGGTTCATCCTCTACATTTTCTGGAATTAAGCTGTGTCTTTGTCTATCTCCCCTTGTAATTACACAAACTTGTTTCAAATCTTTCTGCAATTTTGTAATTAACAAATTCTTAATTTCTAAGCAATCCGACAAATCCGAAATCTCTTCAGTTAATAAATCACATTTAGGACATTCCTTTTCTATTGCACACACATTGTGCATCTCATTTTTAACCATGTCACTACTCTGTGACTAACATCATTATTAGTCATATTATCCCCACCATCAAGTAATGTATTAAAAATCTTAATCATTTTCATTAAATTTCTCAACTTTTGTTTCTCCTTATTCCCAGAAAATATCTTTTTGTCTATCTTATTATTTGCATCTTCACACTGACGCCATAAATCATGCCACAAAGTTGAATCACTAGCCGTATAAGGAACAAACGTATATTCGAGTTTACTTGCGGAAGACAAAGTATTAATAAAATCCATACTTACCGTAGATCAGTTGCTTGCTCAATCTGCTCTCACTACGATACACGGTTCTGGAATGCTCTTGCTTCTCACCACGTGGTCTGGTAATGGTCTGGTAGTGTCGAATTACACTTTCTTCTGATCACACTGCTAGTTTTTTTGTTTTTAGTCAGAGGATCTCTTTGATCTCTTCAGACAACTGCACACTATCCCCCCTTTGTCGGAAGAGGAAAAGTAAAAAACAAACGTGCAGTAAAGGCTCGCCGTAGAAAACTGACTAAAGACTGGCTGGCTCGCCAATTTGTTAGAATATTCTTTGTCTTGAATATCTAAGCTTCTCCAGTGATCAAACAGCAATCAAGACCACAGCTTCTATGTCTTATTAATCAGGTTTATTCGATAACAAATTATCAATTCATACAATACCAATGCTGGAACAAATGTTGATAAAAGGTATTGTAGGCTAAATATCTTGGTGAGATGAAGGTGAGAGCGTGGAAAGAGACCTTGTCCTTGTAGTCATGCCAATTTATACCCCTTTACATTTGGTTAGGGTATACGTAAAGGAATCCTATTGGAACAGTCATATGATACACCGGCATTCCACAGAAGACCCTCTAAGCTACGTCACTTAATTGATACCATATGTTCCTAGCACTCAAGTTGCATTCAGGCCTAAAATGTGCAGAACAAAATAAAAGTATAAAAAATGATTTCTTACAAAGTATCAGCTTCAGCTGTTCTGTGCATAAACATGTGGACCCTTTGTAGCTGGGCGATCCAGCCAAGTCCTGTCTCCGGAAGAGTTGAGGGCTTAGAGCCAGAACTGAATCATCTCAAACTCCTCCTGGTCTATGGCATTGTGTGCTTTTGTGTGTACACACAAGCACATACAATGACCCTCATTCAAGGCAGGCTCAGCACTAAGACATGTTCTTTACAGGTAGACTTTTGAAAAAAGAATTGTTTCTGAGCCTCGAAGAAAGAAGACACGAGTGAGAAGTGGACGAAGAAAGAAGACTGAAGAAAGAAGACAAAAGAACAAATAGAGGCAAGAGAAGAAAGTGAGCTGTGGAAAGGAGACAGGGACACAGAAGTAGTCAATGGAGAAGGCTGGAGAATATTTGAGACAGCGTAAAAGAGTATGAATAAGAGTGTGAGAGCATGAATGAGAGTGCGAGAGAGCATTAGAGAATTACTCATGATATAACATAATAGACGTGGGTGTAGTTGTGGTGGCGGGGGGTAACAATGCCTTGGGCTGGCCCTCCAGGCCACTGGTCAGCTCAAACACTTATAGGTGTGTTTCTCTCACTTGACATTTTACTGGGTCAATTTAATGAAATTTTTTTTTTATTAAATTCTGAATTTTATTAAAAATATATATTGTATTCCGTTTTTTTCAATGCAATACATTCGAATTGCTGAAATTGATGGCTTTTAAAAAAAAAATGTAATTAAAGAACCTTCTAGACACGTATTGCCGGTACCTTGCCATTATATCTTGCCTCTATCCTTATGGCAGCGGGACAGAAAATGCTCGCGTTTTCAAAATACATTAAAAATAATAATTTGGGAAATACGCAATCTGTTGGCTGCTCGCGTTCGAAATATTTTTGTTATGACAGCTTTTATGGTAATAAGAATGAGCAAAATAAAGATGTCAAACGCGCCAGCACATGTTTGCATTGTAATGAGATGTGATTTATAATTATGTTTTAAGGGCTTCCCCTTATAAACCAAATGTCAAACGGTTATGTAAATGTCACCACGTTCACATCTACTTACCCCAGGGAGACAGGTGTACAAAGTCTTGTTCTTCATCGACAGCTAATGGGTCAAAAAAGTGAGAAAAAGCTTATGTTTAAATCTGCTTCTGTCAAGGGGCGAGTAAATAGGCATTGATGTGGCTGGAATCGGAGCTGGAAATGAACGTGACAATGGCATACGTCATTCCATCCAAATGAGCTCGCACCCCCCACCTGGAATAAAGACACAACGCGTGACAATTTGGAAAGAAGTGGCCACGGCATTTCTTCACAAACATAAGTACATCATGTAACGAGCATAAACCAGGGTTCCCTCCCCAGGACAACACAAGCAACCTGGGCCTTGCAACCCCACCAGCCAAGCCTTGGCACTCCATGTTAACTTTGCCGCCTCTTAGCGGCAACCACACCAGCTAAGTGGTGCTTTCTTCATTACCAAATCGGGAACCAGTGTCTTAAATCACCTCAACACCCTGCAGGCCCCCCGTCTCTCCCACACCACCAGGGACCCCCGGATTCCAGTACAGCAGATATAGCCAATGTCGTTCAAATGAAAGGACCACCGCCATCTTCCTCCAACTACTACTACGCGAGCGTAACCCCAAAGTCACCACCCATGTATCACTAAAATATCAGCCAGATTGGCGTGAATGGTTCTCCTCATCATCTCAAGCAAGATGTTCTGCCACACTAGGCCACTCAATCAGATCCATTCCATGAAGACCGTTGATGGAGGTAAGCCAAGCCGCCTACCCTACGGGCCACCCAGTATACATAAGAAATGCCAGGCGAAAAAGACAAATCACAAAGGCTGACAGACACAACAATGGTAAGCGTACCCCAAGTTGCTATCTTTCTATCCTTGACCCTATAACCCTGCCTGTATCCTTTGAGAGCTTGATGCACACAGAAAGACTTTTGTGACAAAACCAATAAGCTGAAACCCCTCAGCGGGTCTGCCCAGGAAGAGACAAATTGGAAGAGAAGTAAGCCCCATTCTCCCCAGATCCCACTATACGCTTCCCATGTGCTTGCCGTCATTGACCTCTTGATTAACCCGCGCAGCCCAATGTCTATAGCCATGCCGGAAACGGATCCTTCACCTGTTGTGCCAGCTGAGCCAGCCTCGAAAAAGCGATTCCACTGTTGGCGAGACCGGCCATTGCAATCCCTCAAAAACTCATCCCACACCCTCAAGTCTTCTCTATGTACTTTGGTGATCCGGATGAAATGATGGGGAGATCTAACCCCGATAGTGACAACCGTCGACTAAAAAATTCTTCCCATTTTGAGGATCCTAAACATGGACTGTATCCATCGAAGGAGCTTACATGCGCCTCCCACAAAAGCCACATCTGCCCTCAGATCCTCTGACTTGTCCTGCGGCAACATGGCGGCCACTGTATCAATTTCCAAGGGGTACGCCTTGGAACCCCCTGCAGTGCCGCCAACATCAAAGCACAGGAATCGGACCCCGCCGGACCCATCAACAGGAAATCGTGAACCCGCCCCTGACTTCTCCTGAACAGGAATCCCTCCTTATGTGTATACATTGGAGCAGCCATCTTCACTTCCTGTACTCTGGATCTGCATGGTTATTCCTCCCCATTATGTTACCCTTTTTGTAAAGTTGTTGATTGTTGCTGATTGGTTCACACAGCCTTTGTAAAGGTGTGTAGGTGTGATAATGCTGGCTCTGCCACAGGCTGCCACCAATCTCAGGTTACATCAATCCCTCCTTTTAGAATCAAATATTTCCAAAACAACTAAAACCCACAAAAAAGTGTAAGTTTTACTAATTTTAGTTATCCTAAAAGCTCCGAAACCGACAGTTCCCTTTAAAAATTGTTCATAAGTATTATTGTTTTTATGTATTAAAGTACGCACTCTTTCAAACTGTTTGGTAGATGCCTGTTTTTATTATGTAATAGAATATTTCCAAATAATGATAA
The DNA here is from genome assembly GCA_029215755.1 of Spea hammondii. Classification (NCBI taxonomy): domain Eukaryota; kingdom Metazoa; phylum Chordata; class Amphibia; order Anura; family Pelobatidae; genus Spea; species Spea hammondii. The sequence goes on from JARDYJ010000002.1 coordinate 4,078,489, forward strand.
TTTATTTTTTTCTATAAAATGCTATAACTTTTTAATAGTGTATTTGGAGAATTACGCTTTGTCTTTCACTTTTACCTTTGTTGGTAAATCACCTTTATAGCGTAAAATCATTATTTAGTTATATTTATGCCTCGGTTTATATAGTAGCGCTAGCGGATAATTGTTTTTTTCAAAGTTTGCAGTTATAAAGTACTGTAAATAAGGTTTTCTGGATAATGGGGGTTTTCTAAATATAAGCTTCGGTTAATTCTGGTAAATCGGGCAAATTAAACAAATATCTTTTGTGATGTGTCAAAAAAAAAAGTATAACATTATTACTAGTATATAAAATGTAATACAATTAATAAAAGTGATCAAGTCTGTGACAGTCTCGACAAACTAGGATCCGGCGCGGCTTGTTAAATGTCGCCTGCTGGATCGACCAAATATAAAATAACTTTAAAAACTTTAACCCCTTAATGACAAAGCCCGTACATGTACGGGCTCAAAATGCATTGTTTTCAATGGGTTTAGGGACCGCCTATTGTCCCTAAGGGGTTAAAACCTGACAATAAAACACCAAAGAACCCTGAAACGTGGCACGTAGCATAGTTAAGTTTGGGAAAGTGCGCAAATTTTGCAACAAATTAAATTTCGCCATTTGTGACCTTTTAACAAATTCATCAGTACTTACAAGCTTGTGACAGTTTTCCTGTGAATTGCAATTTTTTTTCGTCCTCCACGATGTTGATGAAATTTCCAAACTGTAATAATAATCTTTAGCGTTTGGAACTTTTATATGATATTCTTGAAAGGCCAGCTTTGAAAAATTGAGCTCGTCGTATCTCAAATAATTACGCATTTCTAAAGTCTGTTTAAAAAAAGTCTGTAAAGAGAAAATGCCCTTTTATACCGGAAGAAAAATCATCATCATCAAAAAAAAAAATTCTTTGTGTGCCGAGACGATAGGTAGATTTCATTATACGGAAAACCTTGTTCACCTCGGGATTCTAATTGGCAAAATAACGTTTCAAACTTAATGTATTTTCTTGGAAAGCAGCCCACAGGTGAGTAAGGTGAGTAAGGTGAGTAAGGTGAGTAAGGTGAGTAAAGGTTGCTGGACATATTATTGTTAAGTTGGCAGAGAGAAGCTCTCCAGCTGGTAGTGAGGGACATCCCTTGTATAGTAAGTGCCGGACAGGCAAGGTATTTCTTTTGTTGCTGTGTTCTATTTCTTTTGTGTTTGCAACCTTTCTAATAAACCTGACCCTGTGTCAGATTGCATGAACTTACTGCTGTTTGCCTGGTTTGAATGAAGACGGGCACTTGTCCCTTGACCTCAGCGAGGGGCGATCCCAGACCTATCTCACTATATATATATATATATATATATATAATGTAAAAGGGTGAAGCCGTATTAGTCCAGTAGACACGATGTCAAAAAATAGAGTATTGCAGAGTATGCGGTGATACCTTTTTTATTGGACTAACATAATATTAAAAAGACAAGCTTTCGAGAGTTATCCTCCCTTCATCAGGTCTGAAGCAATACTAATCATCATGATAGAGGTTACAACTTAAAACAAGTGATGGTATAAGGGGGGGGGTTGAGTGGGGTGTCGTAAATAATAGGTCTGGAGGTGAGAAATGCAGAGAGGTAGAGAGATAACCCAGGGACAGAACAAATAAACTTAGGGAACCAATAACCACAGTAAAACATCAAAGATAACAGCAATTAGATATTGGATGACTAGATGAAGTTCATATTAAGTTCTGGTAGTGTGTAAGGAAGCCAGAATCCACATTAAGTCCCTCTTTTATGGTGTTAAAATGTGTAATCATTTTCATCTCAAATGTTTTTCTTTCCTGAGAGTCTCTGAAATTTCCTTTGAGTACTTTAATTTTTAGGTTTTGGATGGAGTGATTGTTCTGTGTGAAATGATGTCCTACCGGGGTGCGATATTTTTCTTCCTCATGGTTTTTGATGGAGCTTCGGTGCAGGTTCATTCTAAGGTGCAGCTTAAGCCCCGTTTCTCCAATGTAGCCCCCTTTGTCACATGCAGAGCATTGTATGATGTACACCACGTTTGCCGATGTACATGAGTAAGAGTCTTTGATGCTGTATGTTTTGTTGTTGTGACTGGCTGTGTTGCTGTCACATATATGTTGGCGGAGTTTGCAGCGGGATTTGTTGCATGGTACGGTGCCATTCTGTGTATGCTCCTGTTCTGGGGCCAGTTTGCTGCGCACTAATCTTTTCCTCAGGTTTGGTGGTTGTTTGAATGCCAGTATTGGGGGCTGAGGGAATATTTTTTTCAGTATGGGGTCTTCTGAGAATATCGGCTGTAGGTCTTTAATAATTTTGCGGATTTCCTCAAGAGTTGGGTTGTAGGTAACTACCAGAGGGATCCTGCTTGTGTTATCCTTTTTTTTGTATTCTAGAAGCCTTTCCCGTGGTGTTCTTACAGCAGATTTAATTTTTTTGGATATAGTTTTTTCCTTGTAGCCCTTCTTCTTAAATGACTCTGCCAGCGCGCCCAGGTGTTTGTCTCTGTCCTGAGTGTCAGAGCAGATACGCTGGTATCTTATGGCTTGGCTGTAAATGACGCCTTGTTTAGTGTGTTTGGGATGAAAGCTTGAATTGTGAAGGTAGCTGTACCTGTCTGTGGGTTTTCTATACACGGAAGAGTAAAGAAAGCCAGAGGTGACGGTTATGGTGCAGTCCAGGAAGCTCACACTGTGTTTTGAGAAATTCATTTTGAGTTTTATAGATGGGTGGAATGAATTAAAAGATTCGTGGAATTTTAAAAGGTTTTCTTCTCCTTCTGTCCATATTATGAAGATGTCGTCGATGTAACGGTAATAATTATGCGGTTTGTGTGGGTGAGTGGCTAGGAATCTCTGTTCCAAGTCAGCCATGAAAAGGTTGGCATATTGCGGTGACATTTTGGTGCCCATGGCTGTCCCGGTCATTTGTAGGTAGTTAGTGTCATAGAACTTGAAATAGTTGTGTGTCAGTATAAATTCTATGAGCTTGGCGATGGTTTCACTATCATATTTTTGTGTGGCATTGCTGGAGGAGAGGAATTTGATGCAGGCCTCAATACCATCTTTATGGGGGATGTTGCTATATAAAGACTCCACATCCATGGTTGCAAGTATTGTATTGGCAGGAAGGTTACTAACTTGGCTCAGTTTATTGAGAAAATCAGTGGTGTCCTGTATAAAGCTCTCAGTGCTGATAACTAGGGGCTTAAGAATGTTTTCTATAAGGCCAGATATAGATTCGGTAAGAGTTCCCATACCTGTAATAATGGGCCGTCCTGGGTTGCCTGGCTTGTGGATTTTGGGCAGCATGTAGAAAGTGCCTATTTGAGGATTTGAAGGCACAAGGTTTTCCAATTCTTGTTGCATGTGTTTTGAGAAGGATCTGATAAGTTTGATAAGATCTTCTGTATATTCCCTGGTGGGGTCCTGGTTCAATTTTTTGTAGTAGAATTCATCTGCCAATTGTCTATTTCCTTCTGCCATGTAGTCCTGGGTGTTCATGATGACTACTGATCCACCTTTGTCAGCTGGCTTGATGATTATGTTTTTATTATTCATTAAATTATTCAAGGCATTTCTTTCTGAAGGTAGGAGGTTGTGTAGCATTTTTTTCTGTTGTGTGGTAGCGAGGGATGCTGCTCTTGTGCGGAAGCTTTCAATGTAGTTGTCCAATTTCATATTACGTCCTGTTGCAGGTGTAAAGTCTTTGTTCTTTTTTCTCTCATTTTTAACAGGACTGGATGTGGTGTTTTCTTTCTCAAAGAAAAATTCCTTAAGCCTCAGTCTTCTAAAAAATTCCTCCAAGTCTGAGTATAATTGAATGTGGTCCAGTTTGGTGCTTGGACAAAATGTAAGCCCCTTGGATAGGACTGTTTTCTCAGGTATTGATAGATTATGATTGGAGAGGTTGACAATTTCATTATTGTCTGTGTTGCTTTCATGGTGGTTAACCTTCTTAGCTTGCATAGGGACATTGACACTTTCAGTGGATAAGGTTGATCTTTTTTTTGGAATGTCTTTGTTCTGAGCAAGGTTTGCCAATTTCTTCTTTTTTTTCCTGATGAGAACTTGTTGATTTTTTCTGTAGAAATATTCCAATTGTGTTTCCAAGTTTTTAGCTTCAGGTGCAAGTTGTAGAAGATTCTGGAGTGAGGATTGTCTCTGGTCGTATATTCTTTGTTTAATTCCATATAGCTGATGAATTAGGATGTTACGTAGTTTTTCACTGCTTCGTCTGCAGTGAAAAAAAAGATCAACCTTATCCACTGAAAGTGTCAATGTCCCTATGCAAGCTAAGAAGGTTAACCACCATGAAAGCAACACAGACAATAATGAAATTGTCAACCTCTCCAATCATAATCTATCAATACCTGAGAAAATAGTGCTATCCAAGGGGCTTACATTTTGTCCAAGCACCAAACTGGACCACATTCAATTATACTCAGACTTGGAGGAATTTTTTAGAAGACTGAGGCTTAAGGAATTTTTCTTTGAGAAAGAAAACACCACATCCAGTCCTGTTAAAAATGAGAGAAAAAAGAACAAAGACTTTACACCTGCAACAGGACGTAATATGAAATTGGACAACTACATTGAAAGCTTCCGCACAAGAGCAGCATCCCTCGCTACCACACAACAGAAAAAAATGCTACACAACCTCCTACCTTCAGAAAGAAATGCCTTGAATAATTTAATGAATAATAAAAACATAATCATCAAGCCAGCTGACAAAGGTGGATCAGTAGTCATCATGAACACCCAGGACTACATGGCAGAAGGAAATAGACAATTGGCAGATGAATTCTACTACAAAAAATTGAACCAGGACCCCACCAGGGAATATACAGAAGATCTTATCAAACTTATCAGATCCTTCTCAAAACACATGCAACAAGAATTGGAAAACCTTGTGCCTTCAAATCCTCAAATAGGCACTTTCTACATGCTGCCCAAAATCCACAAGCCAGGCAACCCAGGACGGCCCATTATTACAGGTATGGGAACTCTTACCGAATCTATATCTGGCCTTATAGAAAACATTCTTAAGCCCCTAGTTATCAGCACTGAGAGCTTTATACAGGACACCACTGATTTTCTCAATAAACTGAGCCAAGTTAGTAACCTTCCTGCCAATACAATACTTGCAACCATGGATGTGGAGTCTTTATATAGCAACATCCCCCATAAAGATGGTATTGAGGCCTGCATCAAATTCCTCTCCTCCAGCAATGCCACACAAAAATATGATAGTGAAACCATCGCCAAGCTCATAGAATTTATACTGACACACAACTATTTCAAGTTCTATGACACTAACTACCTACAAATGACCGGGACAGCCATGGGCACCAAAATGTCACCGCAATATGCCAACCTTTTCATGGCTGACTTGGAACAGAGATTCCTAGCCACTCACCCACACAAACCGCATAATTATTACCGTTACATCGACGACATCTTCATAATATGGACAGAAGGAGAAGAAAACCTTTTAAAATTCCACGAATCTTTTAATTCATTCCACCCATCTATAAAACTCAAAATGAATTTCTCAAAACACAGTGTGAGCTTCCTGGACTGCACCATAACCGTCACCTCTGGCTTTCTTTACTCTTCCGTGTATAGAAAACCCACAGACAGGTACAGCTACCTTCACAATTCAAGCTTTCATCCCAAACACACTAAACAAGGTGTCATTTACAGCCAAGCCATCAGATACCAGCGTATCTGCTCTGACACTCAGGACAGAGACAAACACCTGGGCGCGCTGGCAGAGTCATTTCAGAAGAAGGGCTACAAGGAAAAAACTATATCCAAAAAAATTAAATCTGCTGTAAGGACACCACGGGAAAGAATACAAAAAAAAGGATAACACAAGCAGGATCCCTCTGGTAGTTACCTACAACCCAACTCTTGAGGAAATCCGCAAAATTATTAAAGACCTACAGCCGATATTCTCAGAAGACCCCATACTGAAAAAAATATTCCCTCAGCCCCCAATACTGGCATTCAAACAACCACCAAACCTGAGGAAAAGATTAGTGCGCAGCAAACTGGCCCCAGAACAGGAGCATACACAGAATGGCACCGTACCACGCAACAAATCCCGCTGCAAACTTTGCCAACATATATGTGACAGCAACACAGCCAGTCACAACAACAAAACATACAGCATCAAAGACTCTTACTCATGTACATCGGCAAACGTGGTGTACATCATACAATGCTCTGCATGTGACAAAGGGGGCTACATTGGAGAAACTGGGCTTAAGCTGCACCTTAGAATGAACCTGCACCGAAGCTCCATCAAAAACCATGAGGAAGAAAAATATCGCACCCCGGTAGGACATCATTTCACACAGAACAATCACTCCATCCAAAACCTAAAAATTAAAGTACTCAAAGGAAATTTCAGAGACTCTCAGGAAAGAAAAACATTTGAGATGAAAATGATTACACATTTTAACACCATAAAAGAGGGACTTAATGTGGATTCTGGCTTCCTTACACACTACCAGAACTTCATATGAACTTCATCTAGTCATCCAATGTCTAATTGCTGTTATCTTTGATGTTTTACTGTGGTTATTGGTTCCCTAAGTTTATTTGTTCTGTCCCTGGGTTATCTCTCTACCTCTCTGCATTTCTCACCTCCAGACCTATTATTTACGACACCCCACTCAACCCCCCCCCCTTATACCATCACTTGTTTTAAGTTGTAACCTCTATCATGATGATTAGTATTGCTTCAGACCTGATGAAGGGAGGATAACTCTCGAAAGCTTGTCTTTTTAATATTATGTTAGTCCAATAAAAAAGGTATCACCGCATACTCTGCAATACTCTATTTTTTGACATCGTATATATATATATATATATATATATATATAACCATGTCATTGAATATTGTCATTTAACATTTTGTTTGTCAATCAATGGGAAGCTAGGGTTGGTGGCAGTGCCAGTGATGTATGTAGGGCTGCAACAACTAATCGATAACGAAAATCGTTGCCAACGAATTTCATTATCGATTAGTTGAATCGATTTTTATCGATTATAAAATGAGGGTTTTTTCAGAGCAAACGCTCTGAAAAATACCCCTCATTATATAATCCGTTTAGTCTGACTCACAGCAGCAGCTCCTACTTACCAGCCCCTCCCTGTAATCACTGTGACAACTGGCCCCGCCCCCTTCCTTCTCCCAGAAGGCCAGAACCACATGGCTGTGACACTCATCTAACTGTAAGTATAAAATTAATATTTGGGCTTCTGAAAGTTAGGGGAGGTGGGGGTTAATTTAGGGGCAGTTATGGTTAATGGGGTGTTTAGGGTTAATTTAGGGGCAGTTATGGTTAATGGGGTGTTTAGGGTTAATTTAGGGGAAGTTATGGTTAATGGGGTGTTTAGGGGCAGCTATGGTTAATGGGGTGTTTAGGGGCAGCTATGGTTAATGGGGTGTTTAGGGGCAGCTATGGTTAATGGGGTGTTTAGGGGCAGCTATGGTTAATGGGGTGTTTAGGGTTAATATAGGGGCAGCTATGGTTAATGGGGTGTTTGGGGTTAATTTGAGGCAGTTGTGGTTAATGGGGTGTTTAGGGTTAATTTAGGGGCTGTTGTGGTTGATGGGGGTCTTTAGGGTTAATTTAGGGGATGCTGTGGTTAATGGGGTGTTTAGGGTTAATTTAGGGTAGTTGTGTTTGATGGGGTATTTAGAGTTAATTTAGGGGTAGTTATGGTTAATGGGGTGTTTAGTGTTAATTTAATGATGAGGACTGAGGGTTAATTTAATAAAGTTAACTTAAGGTGTAGTTAGAGGTAAAGGGGGGGCAGACTAAGGGGAATCTAAATCCTGGGGGCAGTGAAGATTAACCCAGTACTTATTTATAAAAGTATGGTGTCAGTGTGATGCGAACAGGTCTGAGGGGACTATGAGATATCTGGGGGTATACGGCATATCTGGGGAGGATGGAGTGACATATCTGGGGGTATAAGGCATATACGGTATATAAGGCATATGTGGGGAGGGCAGTGTGGCATGTCTGGGGAGGATGGAGTGGTGTATCAGGGTGTATAAGGTGTATCAGGCACAGTGGCATATGTGGGGGTAGAGTGGAGTGGAATATGTGAGAGGCAGCGTGGAGTGGAATATGTGGGAGGCAGCGTGGCATATGTGGGAGGCAGCGTGGCATGTCTGGGAGGCAGCGTGGCAAGCCTGGGCTCAAATGTGCATGTGGGAGGCAGCGTGGCATATGTGGGAGGCAGGGTGGAGTGGTATATGTGGGAGGCAGCGTGGAGTGGCATATGTGGGAGGCAGCGTGGAGTGGCATGTCTGGGAGGCAGCGTGGCATGTCTGGGAGGCAGCGTGGCATGTCTGGGAGGCAGCGTGGCAAGCCTGTGCTCAAATGTGCATAAATTGGGGGGGCTGGTTGGGAAATAAAGACAAGAAATGCATTTTATCAGTTTTTTTTTATTCTGCGTTTGTATTTAACATCATTTGTTTATTAAATTATTTTAAATAAATGAAAAACGTACATTCATTTTTTTATCCGATTAATCGAAAAAATAATCGGCCAACTAATCGATTATGAAAATAATCGTTAGTTGCAGCCCTAGATGTATGATACATTTCCTGTACTGTTCTCTGTCTTCCCTTCTCTTATAAACGTTGCCTGAACCAATCAGCAGCAACCAGCAACTTAACAGTAGGAGAGTCCTTCAGAACAGGAGGTTAAGATGGCTGCTCCCATGGGACACACATAAGGTAGCTTTCTATAATAGAAACAGGCCAGGACTTGCCATCTGGCAGGCTGGGCAAATATCTGGTAGGCCACCGACGGATAGTGCCACGCACTCTGGACCCGATTTCCAGCCGTCGGCTGCACTTTTTTGTCTTCAGGCAGCCACTGGCCTTGAAGTGTCAGTCACCTTGTCATCGCCAGTCCTGCCCTTCACATAAATACTTAAAGGGATTTAACAAAGCTCAAGAGGGAGTTTCAGGGGCATGACTAGGAGCGTAAGGCAGGGAAGTAGGGCCTCGGGGGGCCTGACAGACCTCATTAAGGTCAAACAAGCCGAGGTCGTGGGGCAGGAGATAACCGGGGTATTCTAGAGGTGAGCACAGAAGACACTCCCCCGCCGGCAGAGGACAAGTCACAGGACGCGGCACGCAAGGCCTGGAATGCGGCCTACCCCGCGAGCAATCACCGCCATCTCGGCCAGGAGCAGGTAGAAGATCCCAGCTCTGAGCGGGAGGAGGCATCGAGGCCGGAGGGGAAGTTTATTCCAATGAAGGAGAAACATCTGCTCTAACCTCAAAATACTCTCCTAGCTGCCCTCGTCAACCTGTCCATGTCTTGCACCTCTTCCCGCTCCCATCTCCAAGATGTTGTCCGCGCCGCTCCTATTATCTGGAATGCTCCTGTCAGCCTCACACTCACCAAAAACCCATCTGTTCAGGGAAGCTTACAATCTACCCTCTTAATGATCCTCTTAATAACCAACAAACCGACTCGAGTTGTAAGGCCGTGGAGCTGAACAAAACAATTCACTCATCTTGGAGAGAATGTGGAACTTTGTGGCAAAAGGGACTTTAGCGCTTGCTGTTGTTTCTATGAACGGCTTTTCGTTGTAAAGTGATTTTCAATATTTTACCAAAAAGGAAAAAAAAAATCGCCATGTAGCTTGGCCGTCCCGGTCAGGACTCGTATCATCCAGTAAATGTATTGGCCGGGTCTACGCTGAAACCGGAAAAAGTGCAGACATTTATTACGGGCTCGGTTGTATAAAACTGGAGAAAAACCGACAAGGAACTGAGTCTTATTCTTCTTTATAAGTCCGTTGAATCCATATCGAGAGACAAAGTACGTTCCTAAAGACATTCCCACCGGTTTACGACCCAGTTTGTTTTAGTAATGTCGTCATATTTAAGATGCTACGGATTGACATTCATCAAGGCTTACAGAATATTAGCGTTATATGTGTGTTCTCGGATGCAGTCTTTGTTAGTTATGTCCCCTCAAAAATATATTTTTTTTAAATATAAAACAACCGTAAACCCTATAAATATCCTTGTATGTTGACCCATCAGACCAGCGTGAAGTCATGGACAGTTCATCCAGCTAGGGATCATAAGTCATGGGGGAAAGACTTGTTTGAATTTATTGTACTTAAATTATATATCATATATTATAAATATTACAATATTTGTATTTATATAATTTATATCATATTGTAATATTATATTTATATATAAGTTAAATATATTATACATTTAAAATTATAAATTATATTATCTAATTTATAATTATAATTTATTATTGTTATTATTAGAGTTGGGCGCTGGCCAACTCTTCGTGTTCGTCTTCGTGGAGAAAAAAATCTTTGTATTCCGCGAATATTCGCCCATTCCGGTTCGGGAAAATATTCGTGTACATTCTTTGTGTTCGTTTTTTCCCATCTTTTTTGTAGAAGGGGTTAATACAGGGTTAACGTGGTATGCACTACACAGCAGCTTTGGCGCCAGGATTTTAAAGGTCTGTACGAGCAACTCTATAGGTCGCCGGCAGGGGCCTTCTCTCCAACAAGCCCCCTGCTGGCAGCCATCAGGAGTTAAAGGGCCATAAGAACAACTTTATTGTTCGCCAACAGGGGCCTCCTCCAGCATCACCCAATCGCTTGCACGGCCCTTTAACTCCTGACAGCAACGTAACAATAATAATTAATTATCACGCCTATCCAGGAAACAGGAAGTACAAATAACTGCTCCCATTATTATATATACTTTAATGATATGCACCGATCAGCCATAACATTCTGCGCACTGGCAGGTGAAGGGAATAATGCTAATAATCTTGTTATCATGGCGCCTGGGATACATTAAGCAGCGAGTGAACATTTATCTTCAAAGTTAGATGCAGGAAACATGGGCAGTGTAAGGATCTGACTGGGGCAGAGCATCTCCAAAACTGCAGCTCTTGTAGGTGGTTTCCGGTCTGCAGTGGTCAGTATCTATCAAAGGGGGTCCAAGGAAGGAAAAGGGGTGAACCGACGACAGGGCGGCCAAGGCTCATTGAGGCACTTGGGGGGCGAAGGCTGACCCGTAGGGTCAAATCCAACAGAAGAGCGACTGGAGCTCAAACTGATGAAGAAGTGAGTGAGCAGAAGAACTGGACCACGTAGCAATGGAAGAAGGTGGCTGGTCTGATGGATCACGTTTTCTTTCACATCACGTGGATGGCCGGGTACGTTGCTTACTTGGAGAACACGTGGCACCGGGATGCACTATGGGAAGAAGGCAAGCCTGCGGAGGCAGTGTGATATTATGGGCAATGTTCTGTTGGGAAACCTTGGGTGTTGCCATTCGTGTGGATGTCACTTTGACACGTACCACCTACCTAAGCATTGTTGCAGACCATGTCCAGCCTTTCATGTATTCCCTGAGTTCAAGGTGTTGACTTGGCCTCCAAAGTCCCCAGATCTCAATCTAACTGAGCATCTGTGGGAGGTGCTGGACAAACAAGTCCGATCCATGGTGCCGGATTCCACAGCACACCTTCAGAGGACTAGTGGAGTCCATGGCTCGACGGGTCAGGGCTGTTTTGGAGGAAAACATTTTATGGTTGATCGGTGTATAAGAACCTTTATGTGGATTTATTAACTTTAGAGAACTAAAAAAAAAAATAATATTTGGGGAAAAGTTACAGATCCACTATAAACCTGCGATTGTTTAGCATGTATCCTTAGAACATGGTCACAAATCTTTTTTAAATACACCTATGATGGTGAGACGCTGATTTTGGCAGTGTGCACTGATACACTAACTAAACGGATGAAGGATGGACCTCTTACAAGCTGTCGGCATTATTGTTACTGTATCACACTAGATCTAAGTCGTGAGATTCTGTACCCGGAGCTTTACAGATCCAGACGCGTTCTGTCGCTGCTCCATCTCGTCAGCCGCTTTGTTATTGATTGTGTTTATTTTAACAATCTTCTCTCTACCTCCGTCTTCTGATTCCCCCCATATATCATTCCGAAATCCAAAACCATGTCAGCGCTTGGCAGGGGCTGAATAACAACATTTGCTCTCCATCGCGGCTACGAAACCTTAAAATAAATGCATTAGCGGGAAAGTGATTTTGGTTTCCTTGGTGACTGTTACATATTTAAAACCCATTTAGTGAATATGGCCCATTGCATCTTTGTTTGTATCTGTAAAGGTTAGTTTGTTAATATAAATGTCACGGAGATGTGCAAAGCTTGGAAGGTCTTATTACCGTGGCAACCAATAGAATTCTGTAGAAGTTTTTGTTAATAAGGGCCACTATTTGAAACCTAACACAACTATTATTTATGTACACAATCTGTATTTATTTTGTAAATTGGTCATTTTTTTTCATATTAAATTCATGCAAATCTGTATTGCTAAATTCCTACAGTACAGTATTTTCAAAATGGGCATCTAGAGAGGGGGCCAAGAGGGGGCACTTGCCCTCCCCCTGGAAATTCAAAGAGGCCCACTTGTGCAGCAGCAGGAGAGGGAGAAACACTTGGCTGTTTAGCATATTTAACTAGACATAGAGGTAAAAACACCTGTTAGTCAGCAAAGAAAATGTTTATTTAACTCTGTTTTACCCCCCTGTTGTCAGAGTGGTTTCCCCTGTAGCTGCTCTCCTCCCCCTCACTTTGGCAGCTGCTCCTTCACAGGCACGGAGTCCCCGCCGGGGCAGAGACACAGTTTGCAGGCTGCAGGCACAAAGTAGTTTATATCAAACATGTATTGCAGTGTTTGGTATGTATTGTAGGGTTTGTTAGTTCCCATTACTAGATACTACTATCACTCATACCACTTTTCCCATTAATGGGTAACTAACATTTGCCTCTCACCAGAAAACCATCTTCTGAGCTAATAGGCAATGGGTATGTGGCAAGGAGGTATTGAGGTGGGGAGGATAATTTGTGTATGTTTTTCCACGTATGTTGAGGCAACAATGAAGTCAGAACTTAGGGAGGGCAGGGGTGCCTTTAGGTCTGTACAAAATCTGGAGATTATGATATCATATACCAATGTTCTGCTTCACTCAGACCTGGAGAAACCTGTGGCAGCTACGGTAGGCTTGCCTGCACACTTTTTGGGCATTGGAGGCATAGCTGAGCTCTCCTGCTCTTTATAGGAGAAAGGAAGGGATGTGATAGAGATAAGCAGGTGGAGCATGAGTGATTCAGAAACTCATCAATGAACTAGATTCAGTGTCTGATTATGGGTCACATACTTGGAATAAAATTAATTCTGCTAAAACAAACAGAATCAATCAGAATGAGGTTGGAAAGTTCGAATTCTTCTACAGAATTAAAGGTATAAGACTAAGAGATCAGGTAACACTTGACACCTTAAGATGCTATAATCAAAGAACTTTGGGTAATTAAAAGTAGATTTTTTTTCCCCTTATGACCAAGAGCTTTGGAAGACATGAGTTTCATCCTAGCTGGATCTTTTCTGTGATCTCTGCTTCCTAAACAAACAATGAGACTCTGGTGTCCTCTTTGATGATTCTAAGTGTCTGTTGGACTGGAATGGCCGGTGTGATTCGACGAAGGGGCTATTTGAGAGATTTCCTGGTTCAAAAACATATTATGCACACTAAACCCATCACAAGTCGGCCTCGTATCACTTGGTATTAACCCCTTCAGTACCGGGACGTACCTGGTACTTCCTGGTTAACAGTCACCGGTAGACCGGGACGTACCAGGTACGTCTCCTCCAAAAAACGCCCCCACATCACCACAATCGCGGTGATCGTGGGGGCGCTGCTGCTGCTGCTGTCTGCCCAGGAGTCCTGGGCAGACAGCACAGCCTGTCTAAGCCCGCCCCCAAGCCCACGATCACTCCCACGGAGTGATTCTCTAGGCAGAAACTGCGATTGCAGAAAAATCTGCAATCGCGGTTTCAGCTGCCACAGCAGCTTCAGGGAAGGGTGGGGGGGGGTAATGAATGGGTCCCCACACAAGTGTGGGGACCTGATCCAACACCCCCCTGCTGCCTGATCGCTCCATGAGAGCGTCAGTGCAGCGTTAACCCCTTCAATGCCGCGATCGCGGCATTGAAGGGGTTAATTCCCGTTTTTTAGGGGGTTCTGCTGCTGGTGGTCTGCCTGGAAGCCCAGGCAGGCCAGCAACAGCAAAAACGAGCCCCCAGAAGTCCTCTGATCAGTCCTGTAGGACTGATCAGAGAGACTCCTCCCCTACAATCTCCAGTCTATTGGAGATTGTGTCCCAGCTGCCAGAGGCAGCTTCAGGGACAGGGAGACAGGGTTCTTTGGTCTCCACATGAGTGTGGAGACCAGACCTCCCCCACCCCCACCCTTCCTCAGTTAACCCCTACCCCCCTCTTCCTCAATTAACCCCTTCAATGCTGCGATTGTGTATGACCCCCATCGCAGCATTGCAGGGGTTAATATTAGTCCCCACAAGCTTGTGGGGACTAAATATCAATCAATGCTGTGCTTCAATGGAGCATCAGCATTGAAAGAGTTAAAAAAAAATAATGTAAAAAATAATAATAATAATTGAAAAATTTTTTTAAAAAAAATAAAAATAAAAAAAAAATAATAAAATAATAATAATAATAAAAAAAAAATAACAGCACTGACCTGAAAGTCCAGGGTGCTTCCAGGTCAAATGCTGGGCTGATCAGATCGCTCCTGGCCAATAGGAGTGATCGGATCATTATGGCAGCCCATGGATGACCCTGCTCTACAAAGAGAGAGGGGTCATCTAGGGTAATTATGAAAAAACACAAATTATTAATAAATGAAAAAATCATAATTATTACCTGATCACTTGTCGGTGACATTTTAAGTCGCTGATTATTGATCGGTCTCCCTGATTGATGTCAGCGGCCTAAACCTGTCACTTACAAGTAATCTGATGAAAAAAAATATTTAAAAAAATGTAAATGCACATGTTCCAGTTTTGCCCTCATAGCTTCCTCAAAAAATACATGAACCATGCATGTGAGGCCTTGTTGGAACCGGGGGGTGTTGGTGAACAAAATGTGGTGTTTTTTTTCCAGTGTTACACATATGCTGTGCAAGAAATAAATTGCAACATTGAAATGTATGCGTTAAAAACGCAATAAAATAATTTCCCTGTGAAGTTTGGCAGACATCAGTGAAGAAATGGCTGGCTGAAAACTGTCAAAACTACCCTAGTTGAACACCTTGACTCGTCTACTGTTCATAAATATATACTTTTATGGGGTAATTTACAGTGGGGGGGCTTCCAAAATGTCCCAAATGGGATATGGGCCCAGGAAACCAATTTCTTAAAACTTGCGCATGTTCCAGTTATGGCCTCATGGCTTCCTCAAAAAATGCATGAACCATGCATGTGAGGCCGTGTTGGAACCGGGGGGTGTTGGTGAACAAAATGTGGTGTTTTTTTTCCAGTGTTACACATATGCTGTGCAAGAAATAAATTGCAACATTGAAATGTATGCGTTAAAAGCGTCAACACCTTGACTTGTCTACTGTTCATAAATATATACTTTTATGGGGTAATTTACAGCAGGGGGCTTCCAAAATGTCCCAAATGGGATATGGGCCCAGGAAACCAATTTCTGAAAATTCCAAATGTGAAAACGAAAATGCGCATGTTCCAGTTTTGCCCTCATAGCTTCCTCAAAAAATGCATGAACCATGCATGTGAGGCCTTGTTGGAACCGGGGGATGTTGGTGAACACAATTTGGTGTTTTGTTCTGCAGTTGCACATATTCTATACAAAATATAATATAAAATCTAAAGCAACATTGCAACATATGCAAAAAAAAAACCAAAAAATATAAAAATACCTCAAAATTTGGCAGCAATTGGCGATAAAATCCCTGTTTGAAAAGTGTCAAAATGACCCTAGTTGTACACCTTGACTTATCTACTTTTCATAAACATATAATTTTGGGGGGGTAATCAGTATCTGTGACAACTATTGCAGTTATTAGACTACCATGCCAAATTTGAAAAAAATTACATTTCAAAAACGTGATGCATGCCTTGCAATATTTGCCCTATACTGGTCAAAATAGATAAAAATCCTGGCCATGTTGGGTGGTTTCCAAATCAGGACAAGTTAATGAATATATTTGGGATAATTTTTTCCCATTGGTTTAATGTGTGTACAATTTGTATGTATACAAAACTGTAAAAAAATGCGGTTTTTTTCATTTTTTCCCCACTTTTTCCAGTTTTTTTCAAACAAAACAATGTACTACCCAGCTTACTATGGTTTCAAATGAAAGCCCTACTTGTGCTGAAAAAAACAATATATGATTTGTGTGGGTGCACCAATTGATAAGAGAGAAATTACAGTTGAAGAAAGACATGGCAAAAACACAAAAACGGCTCCGGTCCTTTAGCGACACCCTAGCTTAAAAATCCCGGTCCTGAAGGGGTTAAATCAAATGAATCATTCATTCTATACATTTATTGTATTTATTGGCACCGGTTCTATCAGAGTTTGGGTACTAAGATGGGACTCACAATGAGGAGGTTCAGTGAAAAGTCCTTCACACGAAAAGTCTCCAAAGATGGCAAGCAAACCATTGAGTAGTGGGACTGAAGGGTGGTCCAAGGTCCCAAATGAAGTCAAGGTCAGGGCAGACCCGGAGCAGATGCCGTCAAAGAGAATAAGTGAAGTGAGGAACCGAGGAACCAAGAAGACATCATACCAAAGCAGAAGCGAAAATGGCTCAAAAAAGGGACAAGAACACCAATTTCATGATGACGCCATATTCTTCCACGTAACCCAAAGGAGTACCCTCTTGACAATGGAGACTTGACTAGTGACATGACCAACCATCTACTATGGGGTACAGTTTTGATGTTCAGCATGCATGGAGAGGTAGGTGATTATGTAACAACCTGCATTTTTGTTTTCTTTCTTATTAATCCTTTTTTTATAAACTTAATTTTCCATCTTTTAATTACTTTTGTATTTCACAGAATTTTTTGATTACCATTATGTCCAGCAGTTAAGTAGCTGTCTAAATTTAGAAAAACAATTTGAATAAATCATTACATTCGTGATTCATTTGCATTTTTATTTTCCGTCTTACAAGAAAGAAGTTCTTAACTTCTCTAAACTTAACAGCATGAAGCTGGATACTGAGAGAAATTCCCTAATAACTGGTGCCGTATAAACTGGTTAAACAGGGCTGAAAAGGGGCATCAGGGTAATCTATGATGTGTCTTTTACTGCTGACTACATCATCATTTCGTGTTGGTATTTGTAAAAAAAAACATGAATATTCGTCCATTACCGTGTTCTTTTCAGGTGAATATTCTTGTATGATCTTCAAATTCGTTTTTTCCCCTTTTTTTAATGTTGGTTTTTTTTTAATTTTTTTTAGCAGGGGTTAATACAGGGTTAACGCAATAATACGCAGTAGATTTGGCTCCAGGATTTTAAAGGTCCATAAGAGTGACTATTTTGGTTGCCGGCAGGGGCCTCCTCTGACACCAACCAATGAAGGGCAGCTGCTCTTCATTGGTTGATGCCAGACAAGCCCCCTGGCAACGACCAATATAGTCGCTCTTACAGACTTTTAATGCCTAACGCCAAAGCCATTAGTCTCCCCAGGCCAAGATGCTCTGAGGTGTACCTTGCCTTGCACTTTGTGGGGGGGCTCAAATCGGCGTTCCTCTGAGGCCAAGTTGCTCAGAGCGGTTGTCTGAGTCTTAGACAACCGCTCTGAGCAACTTGGCCTCAGAGGAACAGGGATTTTAGTTTCCCTGGCAAAGGTACCGGCAGCTGCCCTTCATTGGTTGATGCCAGAGGAGTTCCCTGTTGGCAACCAATAGAGTCTCTTGTACAGAATTTTAACTCCTGACGCCGAGACTTGGCCTGGGAAGGCTTTAGGAATTCGTACAAGGTCCGTACGAGCGACTCTATTGGTCGCCAGCATGGGCCTCCTCTGGCGTCAACCAATGAAGGGCAGTTGGTGAAAGAGATCCTTTGATATCAATATAGACCTGATATGGTTTATATGGAGAGTTCAGAGTTCAGGAAAGGCTAAGAGATCTCAATACGTCTGCCTTAAGGGAGAGAAGAGAGAGAGGATGGGAGAGACATTTAAATACATAAAGAGATTTAACAAAGGACAGGAGAGAAGTTTATTTCAAAGGAGGAGAAAAGAGAAAAACAAGCATCTAATGCTAGAGGGTCACAGCCTGAGATGGAATGGAAGGAAGTTTTACTTTAATGAGAGAGTGGTACATAAATGTAACAGCCTCCCAGCAGAAGTGGTAGAGGGTAATACAGTGAGGGGCTCCTGAATCTAAGATGAGACCAACGACTGATTAAGGTTTGAGTCTTTACAGCAGGAGAACTGGACGACTAGCCTGGGACCGGTCTGCCGACAAACTCGAAATTTCTATAAAAAAGGTATACAGAAAGTACAAAGATAAATTTTCAGGCAATCAGAAATCATTTTTAATACAAACAAAGCACTGCAAATGTCCATGAATGGATGCATCACGTCGAGCTTTCCTTTGTTTACCGCTCAGGATAAGAGAGCAGGGCAAATGAGCGTAAATGTTTTATGTGGCCCAATAAGCTTTATCGCAGCCTGCGTTTAGAATAACATCCCGTTTCGCGCGTTTAATGACACATCCAGATAAGCCGTTCCAATTTCTTTCGCTTGGTTTTGCTCAGAGAACACGTGGAGCAGCGAGGTCGTAAAAAAACTTCCTCTGAGTTATTTCTGCCCTCCACGTACGTTTAATAGAATCGATTACGATATTGTCGACAGACGGGGGGATAAAAAAACCCTCCAAACTATGAAGAATGTGTATCATTTAATAAAAAGAAACATATCAGATGAAGATATTTCAGAAATCCCTGTTTTTTTCTTCCTTAGGCATATTCCTTAGGTTATCCCGGGAGACTCTTAGATAAGCGAATTACCTTTTTCCATTCCGTTTGCTGTTTTGTTGATAAGATTCCGATCTCAATTGTTCCTTATTGTTTTCATCTTATTTGACTGGCTCGTTCCGCACAATATATATATTTCATTGATTCATTATTTTTCAATTCAACATTTCATCTTAAAATATTTCTTATAGATCGATAATTATAAAAACTGACATTTGTCCTTCTGTATGGTTATCGATTTTATTTTAACCCTTTCATGCCAGCTAACTATAAGGGACAGACCAACAGCAGCCAATCCCCTGTACTTCCACGCATGTGATCTTTCAATAAGCCAATCGCATGCAGGGTAATTAACCATTGGCTCTTTCCTCTGTTAGTTACAGACGGGCAGGGAAAGTGTGTGCGGTTGATGGCGTCTGTGATCACTGTGTGATCAGCAGGCATTGGGGATTAGAATAAGAAGTCTGTCTCTTTAAGAAGTTTTTTGTTTGTTTTTTTTAATTAAAAAATTAAGAGTAAAAAATATAACAAAAAATATTTATTGGGCCCACTTTATGCCATCACAATGTCATCAGGGGTTACCAAGACCTCCAAGTGGATCACTAATAATGAACAGTAGAGAAAAAAAAAAGATAACGAAAGGTAAAATAAATTCAAAATTTTTAATTTTTTAAAACTTTTTATTTTCAACACTATGTTCTCCTTCTAGGAGACATTTAAAAAATAAATGGCCCGTTGCTATCCAACAAACCAAAAGTTTAAAAAAAATATTTAAAATTGTATAGTAGTTAAGGAAACATTTCGACCTTCTCACACATAAAAATTCACTTTTTTCAAACTTTTGCGCCAGAATCCCTTTTTATTACCTTACCCCACCACCACATAGGGACATATTTATAAAGAGTTATTATAGGGCAGCATGTTACAATTCCCATGGCAACCAAAATAATAATTCTGCTAATGTTTCTACTTTTAGCAAAAATTGCATATTGTAATGGGGTTTTTCTTGTTTTTAATGTTAGAACGCAGATACTGTAATTAAAATGATTATTCGCTCTGTCCCTGCATTATGTGTTTGGCTTTAGCCTTTACTTCTCAGATTTCCAGGCCAAACATTAACTCCAATTATATAAAAATGCTAATGAACCTTTGTAGCAAATGTGTTATAAAAGACTAAATATGTATATAAATGATATTATATATATATATATATTCCCAAAATTAATAGTGCAATCTGCCACAGGGGCGTACCTAGAGTATTTGGCACCTGGGGCGGATCCTGTATGTGGTACCCCCCCCACACACTTTAAAACTGCATAGCTTCTACCGTTATATACCGGCGCAGACACTGAAGGTGGTACAGCATAACACTTACTGTTATCATTATATACTGAGGCAGACATTGACGGTGGTACAGCATAACACTTATCACTATATACTGAGGCAGAAATTGACGGTGGTACAGCATAACACCTACCACTATATACTGAGGCAGACAATGAGGGTGGTACAACATAACACCTATCACTATATACTGAGGCACACATTGACGGTGGTACAGCGTAATCCCTATCACTATACATTGAGCCAGACATTGACAATAGTGCAGCATAACTCCTATCACTATATACTAAGCCAAACATTGATGTGGTGTAGGCCTACCACTTCATTAGTAGTAGGAATGCACCGAAACTAATTCTGGACTGAAACCGAAAATGCAGCATTTACCTGGCAGAAACTGAATATGGGCCCCCCCACACCATAAAAAAAAATCTAACACTTTTATTTCAAGTAAGTAACACACCAAAATAGGACAAAACAATTAAATAACAATATTAATATATATATATATATATATATATATATATATATATATATGATTGTTAACAGCAATCACATTTCTATCATGCCCAGGCATACCCAGATTCCAGGATGTACTCGCAGACTTGGCATGATAGGAGTATGATTGCCCTATCTACCCCTTCTCACTCCCTTTTGTCCTACCTACCCCTTCTCACTCCCTTCTCCCTCTCTACCCCCTATCCCCCCGTCTCACTCCCTTCTCCCTATCTACCCCCTCCTAACTATCTACCCTCTCCCACTTTGAAGTTCACTTACCTTTCAGGAGTCCTGCGGTGGGGGTGCAAGGCCTCTGTCTCCCAGCTCTGCCACTGTATGGAACAGTATAGAGTGATGGGAGTTATGATGTACTAGAGCATAATTATATAATGAAAAATACATTGGAAATGGTACAGCATAACACCCATCACTCTCACACACTTACCAATCCGCATATATACCAATCCACACACATACCAATCCACACACATACCAATCCACACACATACCAATCCACACACATACCAATCCACACACATACCAATCCACACACACACCAATCCACACACACACCAATCCACACACACACCAATCCACACACATACCAATCCACACATACCAATCCACACACATACCAATCCACACACATACCAATCCACACATATACTAATCCACACACATATACCAATCCACACATATACCAATCCACACATATACCAATCCACACACATACCAATCCACACACACACCAATCCACACATATATACCAATCCACACATATACCAATCCACACACATACCAATCCACACATATACTAATCCACACACATATACCAATCCACACATATACCAATCCACACATATACCAATCCACACACATACCAATCCACACACACACCAATCCACACATGCCAATCCACACATATACCAATCAACTCTCACTCACTGAATGCTTTCCTACCTTTCCTCTTTTCTCCTTACAGCTTCTTTTCCCCCTCTTCGCTCCTCTTCTTCAGTTCTTCTGTCTTCTGTCTTCTTCTGGGTCAGAGGGCACGGACGGCAGTGGGCGCGGCTTCAGTGTTGTGCGCCGGGATCTGACAACAAATCCCGGCGCACAGCAGCTGTTGCCGCGCGGATCGCAAGGGAGCGATATCGGAGGTCTTTAACAGACCTCCGGCTCCCTTGAGTGGTTTTAAGCCGGGTTCAAGGGTTGAACCCGGCTTAAAATCACTCAAGGGAGCCGGAGGTCTGCTAAAGACCTCCGATACCGCTCCCTTGCGAGCCTGCTCCTCCAGCGGCGGACATTGCTGTCCGTCTCTGGAGGGGTGCCGGCAAGTTGGCACCCCCCTGATGAGCGGCACCCGGTGCGGACCGCCCCCCCCCCCCCGCCCCCCGCTAGGTACGCTACTGCCCACCCCCTTACCTGAACTGCAGATCTCTCACTCGCAGACTTCTGCAGGGGCCCGGCTGTGCGAGCAACTTCTCTGGCCCCGCCCCCAGAGGAAGGAGGGGGGGTAGAGTTATGTGACACTCTGCTAGCTTCCTGTTCTTCTGCTGCTAGTAGAAGAGACACTGCTCGTGACCAAAGCTGAAAAAAACCTCGTCTTATAATCGAGCAAATACGGTATATATATATATATTAGCCGTGTGCCATCGTAGCTAATGCTTGTAGATAAACACATTCACTCCTCTCCATACTGCCTTGTGCTAAAAAAAAAAAGAATGTTTTAGTCTTATTTACCCAGAGGGCCCATCTGACTCAGGAGAGTTTACAGAGGAAAGGCATTGATTAGATTAACAGTACTTCATTAGTCCGGCCTCGGTGTGTCATCTGAGCAGAAAAAGTCACCCAGAATGTTTATTAGAACATAATCGGGTCTATTTACTAAGCGCTGCGCTAAGTTAAGAGTTTACTTGACTGATCAGACTCAAGTGAGATTGCATGCTCATTATTGTTAAGCAAGTTGTATATGTAGGACCAACATATGCCCTAACCCCTAACCTAACCCTAATTCCAACCTCAACCCCTAACCTAACCCTAATCCCAGCCTCAACCTCTAACTCAACCCTAACCCCTAACCCTAATCCCAGCCTCAACCCCTAACCCATAACCTAACCCTAACCCTAATCCCAACCGTAGCTTGACCCCCAACTCCCTGGTCCCTTCCCCCCATACAAGTCACTGCCTCCAGCCTACCTTAAGTCTTCGTAGCATAGCAGGGGTTAACGCTAACAGGAATCCGTAGGATCGCTCCAGGAGCAGCTGGTTTTATCTCGTTTTGTTCTAGTAAACACAGAGCTGATGCTTTATGGCAATTCTAACGAAGTCTGTACCTCCATAGACTTTCATTAGTCAGAGTGTTCTGTTGTGTGATTAAGACTGAGCCATTCTATTGTTCCCCACAGGCAGTATGATAAGGAGTCGGGGTGTTTAGTAGATCGGGGCTCAGTAGATAACAGAGCGAGAATCATACAAATGGCTGATATGCAGCTGCCTGAAAACTTTATATTATGGGGCAAAAACTCTACAACTGGGGTAAAAAACAAGAAAACAGAGTGATATTTATGAAAACTTATTTTGAATCTGACACTGGTAATTGGGAGTTACTTCCCTACACTATTCTTAAATTGCACCAAAATTTGAAAAATAATTAAATAAATAGCACAATAACATGTTTACTCTTAAGCCATTTTCCGAAGCACGTGTACGTAAGATATCCTGAAGCTGCGATACGACTTTCTGCCGGTGACAGATCAAATAACCTCCATTATCGCCTCTTTTTTTTCAAATTAACGGTTTTCAAAGCTATATTACTGTTCTGGCTATTCTTTTGCCCCTCCCCCACCCGCTCTCCGCAAATACCGAAAGCCATTGTTTGTAGAGAAAGGGCAACTGAATGAATCGAGGAGCCGCTTCCCTTGCAGATAAAATTCGCCCTTTTGAACGATGTATCAGTGAGATTTGGTAAGTCACAGAATGTCATTCAGATAACGCCAACCAAGATCGCTCCGACAGAATAACAGAAAAAGGGGGGAGGGGGTGAAGATCTGTGGTAACCGTATTAAAATTTACAAAAAATTTATGATATGTAACAGTTTGAGGGTAAAATTGAGTTGATGCTAGGGGTCCCGCTGACGTTGGGGGGGACGCGGTCACGCTGATGTCAATGGGCTACCCACTGACTGCGGGAAACACTCCTATTTAAACGGGAAACAAGGGGGGGAATGGGGTGTGTCAAGACCCCACTCCCATGACCCGGAGAACTCAGGTCAAACCGTGACGAGGTCTTGTTACTTTTGCAGCAGACGGAGCTTTTTCTTCACTGCTTCTGCTTAGATATAACAACAGTTTGGAAAAGGTGGAACAAGAGAGTATGAGATTTTCCAAACATGTCTAATAATTCTACTTTAGTATTGCTCGTGTCCTCTGTTCGTCATCATCATCATCGTCAACATTATCATCATCTTCATCAACATTGTCATCATCATCATTGCATCATGAACACGTTCCCAGCGCTCAAACCCAAACCTCCAAATCTTACATTGAATAACCGGGTGAACCATTTCTTTCTTCTTCTCCTTTTGTTTGATTATATGTTGTGTATATTTAACAAGTTAATGGTATGAAAAAAATGGAAATAGGGAAAAAAAAATCCAAACAATGCTTCTGTATCCATGGAGAGAACGTTCCAATCATTTAAAGCAAAGCTACTGTCCTCACTCATAATGCGTCGAGCACTCAGACTCTATGAGAATACACAAAACATTCTATTTCCTAGGCTTACTTATTGTAAATGTTAAGAATAAATACATTATGCTATTGAAAAGGAACATAATAGAAATATGTATCCGTTTTGGGTGTAGTTTTATATATTTTCAGCTTTGTACTTGTAAAACCTCGCAAAATGAAATCAACAATGTGAAAGAATGAACCAAACACAATACGGCAATCCGGTCCCGCCCGATAAAGACATGGAAGACCGATGTTTGTTTCTAATGCAATCGGCGGCCCGCTACAGCATAAGCCAAAAACACAGAACGTACAAAAAAAATAATATATTTTAACACAAGATGTTGCTGGGTGTATTAATATCCAACAAAGCAGCCAAAACCACCGCACAATTATACGGGATAAAAAGTATAATAACGGCCCAAATTAGTTAGTTGTGTAATGAATAATATATATAAGCTGAATATAATAATTGAAATGAATTTTTAAAGCAGACCAGTCATTCCAGATGTTTGGAACATTTCACACGAGGCAGTAAAATGTAATCAATGCATTTGGGTGGCCGTGATACAGTATTGGCAAATGTCATTTGCTACATTTTCCCTTCTTAGGTGAGCTTGCGCGGTGCATTCTGGGATAATGAAGGGGGGCTTTTTTAATTCGGGAAGAAAATTTATTGCCCACATTTACTCTCATTCTAACTCTCACACTCTCATTCTTGTTCACAAACTCTCAAATATTTTCCTCCCTTCTCGGCCAACCACTTCCGCTCCTGCCAACAATGTCCGCTTCTGCATCTTCTTGTTCTTTATCTTCTCTCTTCTAGCGTCTCTGTTTCAACTTTTCTCTCAGCGGACATAACCTGGCACAAAACTTCCACCTAAATAAGGGCGCTTCCAGTGACGTCCTCTCCTCCTCTCCCTCCATCTTCCAATCAGGAGAGAGAACATCACAGATAGCACACGATAGCTCCTGCCAGAATCAAACAGAGAAGAGGCTGAAGCGGAAGTGGTCACCAGAGAAGGTAGGGAAACGTTTAGACACTGTGTGTGAGAGGGAGTTTGTATGAATTCAGATGCACGAGTCTACTGTGTAATATCCAGTAGATGGATAGTTCTGCCTCATGCTGGTGTCTTACCAAATAAGAAAGGTGTCTCGTCTTGGATACTTTAAATGTTGTTCTTAACCTAAGTGGGACATTTAGCAGAAGCATAAACATGCCAATTTTCTCAACTTCTGTGTCAATAATGCCCCAGAGGGCAGAAACATTTAAAGCCAAGTGGCCCCATTTCTCCTTGTGACCCCCCTGGTAACTCAAATACACACTGAAACACATATATTTCCACACACTCTCACCCACACATGCTAACACACATACATACTCACACATACTTACGCACTGACGCGCACATACACATACTCCCTAACACACTTACACGCTCATGCTAACACACCCCTCTTCTCACACACATACACATTCATGTTAACACATGGTCCCTCTCTCAGACACATACACTAATATACATGCTTACATACTCACTCTATCCCTGTGATTCACTCCCTTACCTCACCTGCATGCGCAGCTCTCTTGGCTGTCCGCACAGTGTGCAAGCAGCCTGACTTTTACCCCAGGGTCACATAACATCGCTATGGATTGGCCATTTGGGAGGACTTAAGGGGCTTCTGTGAAAGCAGTAATTTGTGGGGACTTTTAGACCATCCCGGGGGGATTGCCTCACAGCCTCACAGGCCAGCCCACCTCTGGACTAATGTTTAAGTTGCGGTGTTTTTGGCAAGATTTTTGTTAATATTATTATAAATATTATTATTTTTTATTTTTATAGCGCCAACAATTTATGCAGCGCTTTATACAATACATAAAATCAGAGGGTCTGACAAAACTAGAATTGCCAAGACAAACCCAATACATTGTGTACAGAGGGCTTGGCTCGCAAGCTTACAATCTAGAGGACTGTTTATAACTACAGCAAATATTTTATGTCATTAGAAGTAAACTTCAAGGTAACTTTTGAAATATCAATTAGTAGCATCACAAACGCCCCATATTTAAGTCCTTTTGGGTCAGATTAGGCTAATTTGTCGTTGGTCTTGTTTTAGATTCAGGAGCCGTATGTCTATCCCATGCATGTTTAATACCCTCGCTGTATTACCCTCTACCACCTCTGCTGAGAGGCTGTTCTCCTTACTTACCATCCTCTCAGTAAAGGAATTCAATGGTATTAGTCAATACTAATGATGATCATTCTTTGACTAACTCAGAAATAGGTCAACGGAATTTGAGGCAACTCAACCCTTCTTGAATAGACTTTATAAGTGTACTGTTGCAAGGTCTGAACGGTGAATTAAACAGTAACGCACAAAGTGTGACATCACAAAAATCATTTTCTTTAACAAAAAGAAGCAATCCTATGGTTTTATTTGTCTCTGGAACAGCATTCACATTTACTTCTGTGAGTCCCAAAGGGAATTCTTAAAGGCCTCTCGCAGGAGCCGTATAAAACAGTAGGGAGAAGAGACGGAGTAGATCGCTTTCAGGAGACATTTCTAAATAGAGCAAGAAATTAACTTCTTCCCCGGCGACTGAGAATCGATGTCGTCGTCCCGACGAGCCGGTGAAACCACGGGACATTACACTTCTCTCTGTAAACGATGATGGTCTCGTTGGGATAAAGGTTCCGCCAATGGCAAGTATTTTATAAGCCGCGTGCTTCTCACGTCTGCTAACTTTTAGCTTCAGTACTAAGGAAGAGAAAAGAAAAAGCGTAAAAAACAGGTTTCCGAGAGAGGATTTTAGGAAATAGGCATCTCTGGGAACTTTATGGCTCCGGAGCCCCCCCTTGTGGGAAGCGGACAGGAAGTCTCGCTGATGTCAGTGGGCAGTCTCGCTGATGTCAGTGGGCGGTCTTGCTGATGGGCGTTCCTGGCAACTGTTTAAGGTGGAAATGGGCAGAGAGTGGGGCGTGTCAGAACACTGCTCCCGGGACCCTGAGTTTTCTGGTGGTGACTCGAAGACCCGGTGAAGTGACGCTTCTCTGGGAGTCTCCGGCCGAAATCCAAAGAGTTCCCTGGTATGGAGATTGGCCACAGAATATGACCTAACTACTAAATATGCAGCCCTATCTGCCAGTGACGCACCAGCCATTTGCCCGATGTGCCGTCTGGGCTCGCACCCAACTGGGCTATAGCCCTCCCTGGCCCAATGTGTATAAGGGAATTTATGTATAGTCATACCTGGGAACTCTCCGGGTCATCATGCTATGCCTCCGGGTCGCAGGAGCGGAGTTTAGGCACGCTCACTCCCAGCCCCATTCACCTGTATTTAGGTCATGTGACTTTTACATCATATGACATCATGATGTCACAACATCCACAATGTTTTAGAGAACGCTTGCACGCATTACCTTTAACTCCAGGAGCCTTTTGCGTCACAATTATTGAATTTCAATCTAATGCCACGGAATGAAGATGGCGCCTTCATTACGAGCGTTTCACCGAGAGCTTTATTTCAGATGGATTGGGAAAATGTATAATTAAACTACCATTACCAACAAATGTCTGTAACGGTGAGGGCTATTTGCCGGTACTTCTTCTATTTTATTCTTTTTTTGTCTTCTACTAATGCGTTTATTGAATTTTTGCAATAAATTCAATATAATAAAAAAGTTAGGAACGTCTTCACCCAGAACAGCACATTTGTTTTGAATGTCTAAAAATCTTTAAAAGAAAAATTTCATATTATATTATATGTTCTGCTAGGCGATTCATTGGGCTGACCCTGTATAATGTATATTTCAATCAGTATAGTGAAATGTTACTAATTTAACTATACATTATACAGGGCATCTCACTGATTTATCTATACATTATACAGGGGCCAGCTCGCTGATTTATCTATACATTATACAGGGGCCGGCTGGCTGATTTACCTATACATTATACAGGGGCCGGCTCGCTGATTTATCTATACATTATACAGGGAGCCGGCTTACTGATTTATCTATACATTATACAGGGGCCGGCGCGCTGATTTATCTATACATTAAACAGGGGCCGGCTCACTGATTTAACTATACATTATACAGAGGGTCTCGGCTCACTGATATAACTATACATTATACAGGGGCCGGCTCGCTGATATAACTATACATTATACAGGCCCTTTCAAGCACCTCCTGCCACAGAAGCTCTTTATAATGTACAGTAAAGTCTAAGTATTTGAAAAGCATCAACTATAGACCAAGAAAATAATATTTTAAGTGCATTTTATGTGACTCTTCTTTGAAAGGATTCTTCCTTAAAACAAGGAAAGCAAACCGTCTGCAGCAATTAACATTCAGGAAAAGTAAAATAAAAGTGAAATAGTCTGCAACGGGTGCCGGACCCACATTTGATGAAAATTACTACTGTTTTCAATGAATGATCGCACACCAGATCAAGGCACCTAATACTTCATCAAATTACCGCTACATTAGATTTTTTTTAGTTCAATTTAGTTTAATTTAATTTAATCTAGAGTCGCTCATTAGCCCCAGGACCGAGCATGCCACATTTTAGCCAATTTACCTCATTTTTCTAAATGTTTCTAAGAATCTATAATTTTAATTTGATAAAATACCCCCCCTTACTCCAGATATTACCCTAAACATGGATGCCCAAAGTTTGCTCGGCAACATTGCTTTCTTATCAGTTTGTATGTTGTAGGGAAAAAACACTACAGTTTCATCATTAAAGGGTCACTGCGTCGATCTGCTATTTTTCTTTTTGTGTTTTCAAGTAAATTGTATAATTTAATCAATGGAAAGAACCATCTGGAATCAGAGATTAAAGTTATACAAAAAGTACACATTTCCGAATTATGTTTCTAGATAAAAAATCTTCCTTTTCTATTTTTGTATTATCGTGAACTTCTGGAAGGGTCTGGTACAGCACCCACTCCGCGCATGCACTAACAGGGCTGCCCGTATGCGTCTAGACGCAGATGCATTTTACGAATATGTTAAACATGTTATTGTTTTGGGACATCTTCTTACATGGAACCCATCATTTTCATTAAAGCCTAAAGCAAAGGAATAAAATAATTATTGTAAGCATTTTTTTTTTTATTATAAATGTAAATAAAAAATCTAAATAAAAATAAATAAATAAATACAAAATGAATTTAAAAAAGAACACCTTTTCGAAATTCTACATCCAAAATCCTATTAAAACATAATTGTAATTATTGAATTTGCATAATCTGGATTAACAAATGTAGTTATTTTTTATTTTTTTTGGTCCCTTTTATTTGATGATTTACTTACTGAATAATTCATGGTAAAATACGTTTTATCCAGAGATATTTTTCATTCTTTATTTATTTCGATTCCGACACGTTCCAGGCAAAGAAGCCGGAACGATACAATGTATCTGGCCCAATGAAAAAGAAATGCATCTGTAACGAAGAACGCGGCGTCAGAAATAAATTTGCCTTCTCTGAGACATAAAGAGAATTTAATCAGATAGAATTTATCACGTTCCATGATATTATTTTTTAGGGTTGTAAAAAAAAATATATGCAATTTAATACATTTAATGGTGTTTAAGTCATCATACGTAATTTATTGTGTGGCAAGAATGAACCTCCAAGGTTCATTCTTGCATTTCCTGCGCATGTGCATAGGAGGTCCCAATAGACCTCCTGGAAAGCTCGCTGAGCCAAGTGGGCAAAGGGGCAAATGTGTATGGAGGGGGAATTCTGCAGGACCCCCCCCCTTATGCACACCCCGATAATATAAAGGGACTTCCCAGCTGTCATGTGCATTAAAGTGTATATGGTAGGCGTCCCTTTGTTCTGCTAGAAGCTTTTTTAATGACTAATTCTGCCGTGGACTACAGTGCAGTTTTCCAATTAGCATAAGTAAAGAATTATAGTTTGAAACACTTCAAATTTTTCACTCTACCAATTACAGAGGCACAAATTACACGATAAATGAACCCGTGGGATAGCTATATGTTACATGTCCTCGCCCGTTAATAACACTTTCTGTCTCCACATTTGTGATGACTCACGCAGGTCAGAGGATTGAACTTCACGCTCGTGGCGTGCGCGGCTCTTTCTCTCGAGCAGTAATAATGATATGAATATAGTCATACCGCTTCCCAGTCTGAGGGAATTTCAAATTCCTACAAATTCCTACACGGGAATCTAATGAGACAGCTCATTAACATGCCGGTAAGAAAAAAAAGGGTAAGCTCGTCAAATTGCACCATGGAGGGGCACTAGGGATCCCCCTACCAGTTACATAACTTCCTTCAGGACATGCTTAGTTTAAATATTACCCCCTGACACACATGGTTGAGGGAAATAAAACATTTTGTAACCATAAGCAGGTGATTTGGTTCATAATCTAACATTTACTGAATATTTGAGTTTCTGGTTGAATTGATACATTGTGTGTAAACTCTTTATCCGAGTGGGCCGTTTGGACCGGGCCCGGATTGGCCATTTGCTCACTGGGCAAAAGCCTATCGGTCCACTGCGGGCTTCAGAGGCAGATCGAGTGCCGTCCATCACACCTATATTATCAATTGGCCGCCAGCCTTAAAGTGCCAGAGCCGCCTCGTTAATCCCAAGTCTCGCCTTGATTTAGCCCTCGAGAAATGGACCCCTAAGTGTCAGACAATATACTTTAAAAGTCTAATTGTGCCAGTCGGTTATAGGGAGAATATAAAATGTCATTCTGATAAGGCTACAATGTATCAGAGGAACAAGGCTTCTTGGAAGGTATGGTTTAGACCTCGTAAGTCTTCCTGTTCTTATTCTCCTTATTCTGCAGAATCCCCCCAGATACGTTTACCCCTTTGCCCACCCCCAGCTCTGTATCTTGCCCACATGGTGTACTCACCACCAGTTTCCAGGGGTCTCATTATGCGTGTGCTGAAGGCCCTTCCAGTGATTTCAAGTTTCAAGCAGCCAACAGTGGCTCAAAAATGGAGCGATGGGGGACGGGCTGGGATAGTTGGAGCTGCAGCTTCTCCTTTCAGTAGTTAATTTTTATGAAAATTTAAAATAAGTTAAACTACTTACAAATGCTTTAATACGCATAGTGTGAAAGCATGGGGTCAGTAAGATGTCCCTTTAAAATATACTATTGAATTTTGGCACCAGAATGCCCCTTTGATCCTCACTTAATTAAAATATCAGTAAGAATCAGTAACAATAGAAAAATATTAATTTCTCAAGCCTCTAAAACATACTCCCCTCTATTATTATTATTTAGATCTGGTACCTTTTTATCCCTTGCCGTTCCTAGTAGTTATTGAGAGAGATCCCGTAACAATGTATAGATCAAATCTTTTTTTTTTTTTACTTTTTAAATAGTACAACTGTAGTGTTTGCACAAAGAAACCTTATAAAAAAATATTTCTTCTGTTTCTTTTCTTGCAACTTTAAATTAGACAATTTAATCACAGAAACGCTTAACTTCAAAAGCTAAATTGCTTTAAATTGGAATGTATTCAACATTTAAATTATTAAGCGCCCTCGAAGTGCAATTTAAATGTCATTTGATGAGTCTGTGTAAACACTATCAGTTTCAAATTGTTACCAAGGACTTTGCTTTTGTATGAGTGATGCTCAGTTTCAAAGAAAACAAACTTTTTCATGCAATATTTTTCTAAAAAATAATAATTTCAGTTCATCGGTCAAAACATAATGAGGGAAAAAAATCATATTCGATTGTTAATCTTCAAGCAAAATGTTCAGGTCATAGTGACATGTACGAAATGCATTGTATAAAATTATTAAAAAAATAGAGGGTCATAAGTTTAGACGGAAAGTAAGTTTCACTTTACTGAGAGGGTGGTAGATAAGTGAGGTGGTAGAGGGTAATACAACGAGGGTATTAGACATGCATGGGATAGACACACGGCTCCGGAATCTAAGACGAGACCAACGACTGATTGGGGCACTGCAGATCAGCGAGACTGAAAGAGTCAGGGCTAGACTGGTGATGACATGGCAGCCCTGGAACGTTAAAGCCAGTGGTCACCTGATGACATAATTATGGCCAAAGGCTGGACATGGGCAATTGCCTGGTATGCAAAACCACCAATCCGGGCCTAGAAACAATGGTCTCTGTACACCAAGTCTGAGTAGGCAATAACAGAGACCCCGGCAGAGGATGACGGCAGCAACAAGGAATCAACAATGTAGCAAAGTCGAAAACCATAATCAAGGACGGCAACATGAATTCAAATTAGGTCAGGGGACTGGATGGCCCTTGGACTCGCAGGCAGACTCCTAGGGAGCAAGCGAAGCCCAAACAGCTAAGCCCTAGGGTCAGGAGTCAGAATTTTAAGTAGTTGTTAATATAGGGGGGGGTTAAATGAAGATCCTTTAGCCCAATAACCCTAAGAACCTAGTGGCCCCTGCAAGAAGGAATTGTCTGTTAATGTATGGTGTTAGAGTGAGTGTTAGTGTAAAGTGTCAGGGGTGTGCCACGGCCTTAGTGGCTCTGGGAGAGAGGGAGAGTGTGTGAGTGCATGCGTATGTGTATGATATTAGAGTGTATGCTTGTATTTGGTGTTAGAGTGTGTTTCCATGTTATTATGTGTGGGGGGGAGGGTGCCAAAGAAATAGCACAACCAGGCACCGCTAACCCTTTGGCTTACCCCATAAGGGTAGGGGCTCCGCACTTCTGCTACGTTACATAGGGATACTCTGCAGGAGACGCAGGGAGCTTTTCTTTTAATTGGAATTAAAAATGTAAAGAAAATATCTGTTGACACAGTTGACCGTCCAGAATAGCAGAGATTTAACATGCAGAAGATATTTCTGTAAAGTGCGCGTTTTATTCAGCTGTGCAACAAAAGGTTTTAAAAAGCCTCCCAAGAGGCTTCAAATGGAGATTAATTGCACCTTGATTTAAAATAATTATAGAGCTCCTATCACAGTTTCGGTTTCAAAACTGCATTAGTGTCAGTCCTTACATTCAAACTATTAATTGCGAAGCTGATTTCATTTTAAGTACTTTTTGCCATTTAGACCATAAATGCAGATGTTGCGAGCTCTAAATGAAAGCTTTTTCTTTCTTACCCCAGACGAGGGGACCCAGCAGATAATTTCAGGTCAGCATTAGACGGCAAGTATGGAAGAATTCTGGATCACTAAGCTCCATCTCGCTTCAGGAATGTATCAAGCATATAAAGGGCTTTTTCACACCATACTGCTCGTCTCATCTATATGGTGATACTCTTAAGTGGCATGTTAAAGGGGACTTTCCTCCAAATTTTATTCATGCTGGTTTTTGATAAGGAAATGTTTTCGAAATCTTCCGCTGGGTTTTTTTTTTATCCCAGTTGTAGTTTTTTGCCCCATTAAGTTTTCAGGCAGCTGCATTTTAGCCATTTGTATGAGTTCTCGCTCTGTTATCTGAGCCTCAATCTACTAGACAAACCCCCCGACTCCTTATCATACTGCCTGGGGAAAAATAGTATGGCTCAGTTTCAATCACCAAGTTAGACTCTCTGACTAATGAAAGTCTATGGAGGAACGGACTTCATTAGCATTGCCATAAAGCATCAGCCCAGTGTGGTGTTTGAGCATCTGTTCCGTCTGCTCAAGGAATAGCTTGGGTGGCCCTGAGTAATGTATATTTAAATCAGTAACAAAATGTTAACCTCCTAGTTTAGTGAATATACCCCAATATCCTTATAGACAACAGACGTTTATCAAACTATAAATCCCATTATTTTAAAGCAGCTATTATCCTTCACAGCTTCATAGGATTTAGATTGTAACAACAGCTGAAGATCCTAATGCACTCATCAGACGAACCTCGGAGTTTAACCGGCAACTTTTTTTTTTTGCTGTAAAAAAAAAAAATGAATTGGGACGAATTTGTTTCATATTTTCAGAATTTAATTCCATCCAAAATATACTCAACGTGCCTTAAGAAAGAAAAACATAATCATATCAGTTAAATAAACTGCTTTGTTATAAATAGGCAATTATGTTTTTTCTGGAAGCATTTCATATTGTTTGCATTTTTTCGAATGCAATGTAAAAAAAAATAAATAATAAAAATAAAGACTCCGTCTTCCGTTCCAAGCTTTCCGAGCTGTTACCGCCAAGAAAATGTGAGTATAACCTCTGGCCTTATTCGATTTAATGAGAATCTGTTTTCTCCCCATTCAGACTTACATAATTCAGGGCATTTTATTGTAATTCTGAATACTTGGTCGACTTGGGGGTTTTATGGAAATGCAAATGTGTACCGCGTGCGCTAAAAATAAAGTTGGCAGGAAATAGGATTTCCTATCCGCGCGGATACAGTGTATCAAAATGAAAATGAGAAGAAAGAAAAATATACGATTATGAGCTTTAGCAGGACAAAGCGTGGTCAGCCCCCCCTACACAATTACAAGTTATGTTACAATCCATTACAAGTTATGGATATTAGATTAATAGGGACAGAACGTTGATCCAGGGATTTATTCTGATTGCCATATTTGGAGTCGGGAAGGAATTTTCCCCCTGGTATGGGGCAATTGGCATCTGCTTCATAAGGGTTTTTTGCCTTCCTCTGGATCAACACAGTAGGGACACAATATGTATATAGGTTGAACTTGATGGACTTTGGTCTTTTTTCAACCTTATGAACTATGTTACTATGTTACTATGTTACTATGTTACTATGTTACAAACAATATAAAATGGGTAATATATTGAAAAAATAAATATTTGCATAATAATAGCTGTTGAGAGATAAAAAGGATGAATTATAGTTGGTAAGATAATGTGTTTCTAATATATATTTAGCACCTTGATGGGGATATGTAATGAGTTAAAAGAGGTCCCTTTACATTTCCGTGGTACCCCCTTGAAAATTACGCAAAAATTGCATATGGCGGCTGGAGTGTCCCCATTAATTTTTTAATTGTCATGGTTATTATTCTATAGAATCTTAGATATGTGTTTGTCCCTTTCCCCACCCTCAGCTATTTGCCCTAAACATGAAAGTCAACTCTAGAGCTGGTTCAACAAGGATTGTAGAGACACCCCGTGGGCATCCTCAAAAAGAGTGGCCGGCGCAGAGCCCTGACCTCAACCCCATCGAACACCTTTGGGATGAACTGGAACAGAGATTGAGGGCCTTCTCACCCGACATCAGTGCCTGACCCTACAAACACTCTACTAGAAGAACAGGAAAAATTTCCCAGAGAAACTACCCAAAATCTTGTGGAAATCCTCCCTAGAAGAGCAGAAGGCGTTATAGCTACAAAGAACCAACTCCATATCAATGCCCATGGTTTTGGAATGGGACGTCCAACAAGGGTGTTGATGGTCAGGTGTCCACACACTTTTGGTCTTGTTAATATGTATTCTTTGATTGCTTTTTATTGTTGCTTTATGTTGTTTTGTGAATATATGCTGTTTAGTTATATTCATGGTTTTATGTGAATTTTATTCTAAAGTAAGATTTGGTGATTCTGATATTTAGTAAATAATGTATATAGGACGGATGATAATTGTCCGATCCTCTGATTAAATACAAATCAATGTATTATCAGAAATGCCTTTACATGCCCTCGCCTGAAACATGCAATATACATGTATTATCTCCTTATGTGTACTGTATAGGAGCAGTCATCTTAACTTCTTCCCCTATGGTTAAGTTGCTGATTGTTGCTGATTGGTTCAGGCAGCCTTTTTAATGGTGGGAGAGGAGACGGGAGAGAACTTCAGAACTATACATTTAATAACTTTTCCGAAAAATTGAATAAAAGTATTTTACTACATTCCATTAAAATATTAAAATAAGCTATCCTGTGGATAATATATAAGAAAATAGTTAAAGTTTCTTTTTAGTAACATCTTCTGAACCCGAAAGGAAGGCGAGGAAATAATCCTGAATCCCCAGTCTAAGTAGATGCTTTAAGTTACGTTCCTCTCGGATTTATGTCTCCATAAAATGATTTTGTGTTTATTTTAGCTCAAGGTGAAAACTTCTCATCAATTATTTAAGAAATGTGGCTTACTGTTTATTCTGTTTTGACTGCTTTATTTAACATCGACCTTATTTATTTATACACCAATTACATTTTAGAAACGGTAGATCATTTTTCTGTGCCTTCTAGATATTAAACATATTAATACCTTAAGCCGTGGCTGCCTGCAGATCGTCAAAACAATTATATCGAGAAAATGCATGAATAAAAGGATAACTGCCCTGTTCAAGTAGAACGTTCTATAATAAAGACATGTAACAAACTTTTTTGTAGGAGAGACGGTCTGTATAATGTATAGTTAAATCAGTGACCGGCCCCTGTATAATGTATAGTTAAATCAGTGAGCCGGTCTCCTGTATAATGTATAGATAAATCAGTGAGCCGACCCTGTATAACGTATAGATAAATCAGCGAGCCGGCCCCCTGTATAATGTATAGATAAATCAGTGAGCCGGCCCCTGTATAATGTATAGATAAATCAGTGAGCCCCCCCCCGTATAATATATAGATAAATCAGCGAGCCGGCCCTGTATAGTGTATAGATAAATCAGCGAGCCGGCCCCCTGTATAATGTATAGATAAATCAGTGACCGGCCCCCTGTATAATGTATAGATAAATCAGTGAGCCAGCCCCCTGTATAATGTATAGATAAATCAGCGAGCCGGCCCCCTGTATAATGTATAGATAAATCAGTGAGCCGGCCCCTGTATAATATATAGATAAATCAGTGAGCCGGCCCTGTATAATGTATAGATAAATCAGCGAGCCGGCCCCCTGTATAATGTATAGATAAATCAGTGAGCCGGCCCCTGTATAATGTATAGATAAATCAGCGAGCCGGCCCCTGTATAATAATATTTTTTGGGTGCTATCGCAGGATGTTGGTAGCAATAACTGTTACTTTTATAATCAATTTATACAGTTATTGCTTTTATTACAAGCGGATTCCGGCTTCAGTATTGATTGTCCTCAATTTTTTCCTTCGAAGGAAATTAAACTACAAAAATGTATTCAATAAAAAAGATACACAAAGCTAAGGGGGCCGTTACAAGTGTGCAAGAGCACCCCTCCGGGCAATTCTTTAAGCTGAATGCATCCCTGCTGAATTAATAAGTGTGCGCACACATTACAGGAGTCCATTGGTGGCTGAAATTGCGCAGCGTCCCAACATCCACATCTCCATTAACCCATCCTCCATGACCTTCCTTGTTGTTACCTGAGACGCGGCTTCCAGCATCTTTTCTCCAGGTCTTCCCAGTCAAGTCTGGACCTCCTTAAGCCAGTTCTGTCTTGGATCTGTCTTGTGTTCCTCCACTCCGAGACTAGACAGACATTGGACCTGAGTCTTCATCAGCTCACCTAGTGGATTATGCCATGATTGCTGCCTGGTTTGACCCATCACTTGGTCCCCCAAGCATCTTTTGGTTGCCGCCTGCCCTGACCCTCTCCCGGTCTTGGTTTGATACCATGAGGAGAAGTGACGGGCTGTCTAAGGGGGCGAGTTCTGCCAAATACAATTTGTTGGGCCAGTGATAAAGAGTGGGTCCTCTGTAGGAGCCCACTCAATACTCAATACTAACAGGCACCGGCACAACGGCGGGAAATGAGACTCCAGCGAAGGAAGATGGGAGCAAATTTCTAAAGGCCTTTGATTACTAGATGAGTCTTTGGTGTGGCGGGAACTAGTAAAGATATCGGATCCATATGGAGGCAGAGATTCCAGAAGACCCCCAATGTTGCTTTGTGGCAACAAGGGTAGGCGCATTACCAGTGGTGTCGCTACAGGGGGGCAATTGCCCCCCCCCGCCGAATTTGGAACCATCCAGCGGATTGCCTAGGACTTTAAGTCCTAGGCCCCTGGCAACCGCTCGGCCCCCTCACTCTCCTCCACGAGGCCTCTACCTCCGCCGCAGTGCCGGTGTTTCATACTGAGCGCCGGTATATGACATCATATCCGGCGCTCAGGAGTGAAGACAGAAGCCTCGTTCTCCCGCCGCAGGACTTTAAAGGTGAGTGAAATACAAAGGGGGTGAGTAGGGAAAGAGGAGGGAGAGGTGGTAGAAAGTGATAAGGGAGGGAGAAGGGGTAGAAAGTGATAAGGGAGGGAGAAGGGGTAGAATGTGATAAGGGAGGCAGAAGGGGTAGAATGTGATAAGGGAGGCAGAAGGGGTAGAATGTGATAAGGGAGGCAGAAGGGGTAGAATGTGATGAGGGAGGCAGAAGGGGTACATGTTAATGTGAGTGAGTATGAATTAATGTGTGGATGCATTGTGTGAATGCGTGAGAGTGTGCATTAATGTGTGAATGAATTGTCTGAATGAGGGAGAGCATGCGTTAATATGTGGATGAATTGTCTGAATGAGGGAGAGCATGAGTTAATGAGTATGTGTGTATCATAGATGTGTAATTGTGGAAGGGCAAAGGGGGAATTCTCTCTGACAGCCGGGGAAGGTCTGCGCGATGGACGCAGACAACCCCCGCTGCTAGCCACGCCTCCTTCCGGCTGCAGCGGAAGTCTACACGCTGCCCGGACAACACACCGGAAGTCAGAAGCACCGGTAAGTTGGTTTTTTTTGGGGGGGGGTGTTAAATGGGGGGCATAAGGCATTTCTGTAGGCAGAGTGCTCTATGAAATGCCTTTTAACCCCCTTAATGCCACTCTGCCTCCAGAAATGCCTTTTAACCCTCTATACGCCACTCTGCCTCCTGAAATGCCTAATACCTCCCTATATGCCACTCTGCCCCATAATATGCCTTTTAACCCCCTAAATGCCAGAGTGGCATATAGGGGTATAAGGCATGTCTGGAGGCAGAGTGGCACATAGGGGTCAAAAGGCATATAATGGGGCACAGTGGCATGTAGAGGGTTAAAAGGCATATCATGGGGCCCAGTGGCATTTAGAGGGTTAAAAGGCATATCATGGGGCCCAGTGGCATTTAGAGGGTTAAAAGGCATATCATGGGGCCCAGTGGCATAAAGGGGTTTAAGGCATTTATGGGGCAGAGTGACAAGCCTGGGGGCAGATGTGCATAACTGGGGGCAGGTTGGAAAATAAAAGGAATTAAAAACAAAATATTTTTCTCAATCATAGCTTTTATTAAAAAAAATAGTTTACATGAATTAACATTTACTGGTAAAACTTTTTTCCTATAGGGTCGTCTTATATTCAGGCTTTTTCTTTTTTTCCTAAATTAATATTCAGATTAAAAGGTGAAAAATAACACGTACTATTTTTAAACAATTTAAAGGGACTGCCATTTATTTTTAAGATCATTGACTCCTGGGCTCTCTTCACAGATTGCTTTAGCTATTTTGGTGAAAGATACAATGAGAATTAGTATTATTATTAGGGCTGCAACTAACGATTTTTTTTATAATTGATTAGTTGGCCGATTATTTTTTGATTAATCGGATGAAAAAAAAAAATTTTTCATTTATTTTAAATAACTGGATGTTAAAAACAAACAGCAGATTTAAAAAAATATTCAGGCTTTTTGTTTTTTTCCTAAATTAATATTCAGATTTTGGGGGGTCGTCTTATAATCAGGGTTGTCTTATAATCGAGCAAATATGGTAATACCTGCAAAGCTGTTTCCATGTATTTATTTGATCTATACCTGCAATGCTACGTTTTATATATTGTTATTGTATACCTACAAATCCTGTATTTGCATGTCTGATTCTGTTGATTTGATATATACCTTCAGTGTTGAGATCACAAGTGAATTTCAATTGAT
This sequence comes from Spea hammondii, assembly GCA_029215755.1. Classification (NCBI taxonomy): domain Eukaryota; kingdom Metazoa; phylum Chordata; class Amphibia; order Anura; family Pelobatidae; genus Spea; species Spea hammondii. The sequence continues at coordinate 4,118,760 of JARDYJ010000002.1, forward strand.
CTATGCATGCAAAGCTGGGTTTGTGTGTTAATGTTTGATCTATACCTGCTATCGGCAGCAGGGTCTAATATATATATATATATATATATATATATATATATATATATATAGGCAGCAGGGACTAATATTAATATATATCGGCAACTGGGGCTAATATTTATATATATATATCAGCAGCAGGATCCAATATTAATGAAGCTGCCAGTTCAGCTGTAATTTTGAAATTATGTTTCAATCATAGTCTTTACTTCAAAGAGATAAGTACTCATTATGTAGATTAACGCGTATATGCGATGGGGCCGTCACATAAATCAATAATAAAGGGAGGGGCTTGCTGGGGGCATTAATACAAATAGTGGTGGCTGGAGGCGATTATACAAGGGTGTGGGGGCACCACATTAATCTATACAAAAAGCGTGCTGGCTGGGGCATCTATACACAAGGGGCAAAAACACTAAGGGGGGTATAAACAACAATGCAGTGTGAAAAATCCATCCTGATGTAGATGTCAGTGACGTAGAGTGTGTCCTGTGTTTGTGTGTTTTTGGTTATCAGTGTACCAGAGCCTGTCCTGGGGTGTGTGTGCGGATAGGTGTTGGTCAGGCTTCCGATGTTGAATGACCGAGTATTATGTTAGTCCAATAAAAAAAGTATCATTCCATAGCACATTACTTTTGGCAATATATATATATATATATTTTCTCAGTGGTATGATTTAATGGTGGAAATTATGAATGCCCCCCCCAGTTTGACTGTGGTATCTTGTGTGCCCCCCCTATATATTGTTTCTAGAGTCGCCACTGCGCATTACCCCCGATAAGCGGGGTTGCTCGTTCAAATCCTGTGGTACCTGAAAGCTGCCCCATCTGGTGACACTAATGGCACAACCACAAACTTCATGGGCACAATTTTTTGTTGTATTTCTAAGCATGTGTGAATTTAGATTTTTGTATTACACCCCACAGTGCAGCTGGGTCCCCCGAAAGCTCAACTTTTTGGTGAGGGGAGGTGGGCTGTGACTTTTGGCTTCCATCCCCCTACCTTGGGACCATTAGAATATCCTTAGGCTTTGGCTCCTGTGGGGATTGCAGTCCCATAAGAGGACTGAGTGCCTGGTTTCCACCGTGGCCCTTGTCGCCTTTTGGAGAACCAACCACAATTTTCGAGCTTCACGGGTAAGAGAAAAAACAGAGATATGACATCATATACATGCATGAAGGAGACTGTTACAGGGTCACCGTACCCAAGGCTGGGTACCCCTGTTTGAGGGCTGAGGAATCACCAGTCAGTCCCTCATACGGATCGCACTCAGCTATCCACGGATCATCCAGACCACCATTCGTAGCAAACCAAGAAGAACTCTCTTTATTACAAACACACAGAACTTATATACAATCTCAATGCAATGTGTACCGAACCCAACCCCCAATCCCATCACTCACATCCCATCACAAATCCCATCAGTATACAGGGGATGTATCAGGTGAGGGGATTACAGAATACAATGGGTTCCCCCACCTGTGTTATCCCCCCTGTAGTGCGGGTGCCGTCTGGGCAGACAGGGCTGTGTTGGCTGATTAAGAGCCCCAGCCAGATTATAGGATCGTCTCTTTGAAGGCTGGGGCTGAATCCACATCAGTCTCTGGGCCGGTTACACAATAATACACAATATAATATATTACCGGGTCACAGTATACAGAACCGGACACAAAAGTGCTCCGTGACCCGGCTAAACTTCATATGACATATGAGCCAGCTAGCCTGGCCCTGTCACAGATCTCCCCCTTGACCAACGGTCCGGCAGACCAGGCAGATCCACACGGGTCTGCTGCAGGCTGTCCGAGTGGACAAAGTTCAAAGGTGCAGGCCTTAGTTCATGGCGCCCTTTGTCAGAAGCATCCAGAGAAGGTGGGCCAGGGCCCTGGTTGCCCAAAAAGATAGTCAGTAGTTCTCTGTGAATTGGAGGACGGTCCCAGCTCAGCCGGGGGCACATGGCTATCCCCCTCACCAGGGTAACAGGGGCACCTGGAGACTCTTGCTCCCTAGTCTTGGGAACTGAGTCTGGGGCAGCTGCCAGGCCAGGGCGGTTGCATGGAAGGAAAGCCCTGCTGATCGGGCCGGGGGCACTCGGGGAACCAGGGAAACACGTAGAGGTAGTAAGAGGGGCCTCTACCGGGACACTGGAGTGACCTAGGGGACACACTGGGACAGGAACGGGTGTCCTTACGGGGTTATTGGGCGAGCTAAGCAGCTCTGCAGGGTACTCAGGGGACCCAGGGGAATACTCCGGGGCAGGGACAGGTGCCAATACTGGACCACAGGGAGGGTTAAGCAGACCCTCGATCTTTCTCTCTGGGACAGGTGCCTCTGCCTGGGCACGGGGAGAGTCAGAGGAACACTCTGGGACAGTGACCTGGGCTTCTAGGAGGACACTTGGGGAACCAGGGATCACTTCGGAGAACACAGGGATAGGAACCAGGGCCTGCGCCAGGCTACTGAGAGGACCCAGGGAACTCGGCAGCCCCTCTGGCGTCCTCGCTAGGTTAGGGAATGGTGCCTCTACCGGGTCACCGGGGACTTCAGTGGGAACCTCTGGGGCAGTGACCCGGACTTCTCCCAGGACACTCGGGAAATCAGGGGGACAATCTGGGGCCCTGGCTTCTACGGGAATAGATAAGGGTTTGGTGAGGGGGATTGTGCCACTTACTCGGGCGGTGGGGACAGTCATCTCTTCTGCCGGGGTAGAGCAGCCAGGGTTGTTGGTGAGGACTTGGGTCGGAGCTTTTGGCTTCCTCCTCCGCTTCTTTTTGCTGGCGAGGACCTTGGTTCTTCTCGCCAGGGCAGGGGCCGAGGAGTAGGTGACGAGGACCTCGATCCCACTCCTGCAAGTTGAAATATCATGCTCCCAGTCTCCTTGGAACTCCTGGAGCTCCACTCTCCGCAGCAATTCTTTATAGTCCCTCTCGAGCTGCCATTCCTCTTGGACCAGGCAATCCATAACAGCCTCCAGCTCGGGGGGAATAGCATAAACCAGGACTTCTGCACGGTTGTCCCAGATTGTATCCCTGCGGTACTGGCAGGGGCTTCCGAAGGACGAGTCAAATTGGAAGGCATCATATATCAGTCCTGGGTCGACGGGGCTATACAGCATCAGAGGGTCGCTGTGGTCTTCACCTGCTAACTGCTGGGAGAATCCCTGGTAGCGGCTCTGGAGGTCGAGCTCTGCATATATGAGACCCCTCAATTCGTCTTCCCACTCCGGCAACGGGTTCTCCCCCAGGAGTGGAACTCGTAGATCCCACATTGTCCAGTACTGTGCCCAGTACGTTTCAAAGTGGGGATGGGAGAAATCATCCCTCCAGTCTGCGGGCGCAGACTCTAACTGCCTCTGCTGGTGTTCCAGCTCACACACCTCGGCTGTAACCCGGTCTGTCTCACCCTCTGGTTCTCGGAAGGGTTGGATATCCTGGTATGATATTTTGGGGGTCTGTTCCCCTAGTCTGGGAGATACAGACCCACTCTGGCTCAGTTCCTGGTGACACATTTTAATCACCGTCATCACTTGCTCCGATGTAGCCCCTCCTGGGTACAGGGATAGGTGCCATAGAATGTTCTTTTGTAGAGCACTCAGTCCGAGGCTCTCCTCTGGGGCATCCTGGTGCCGGTCCATCTCTCTGCAGTCCGCAATCAGAGTAGCCTTTCCTTTGCTACAAACCTCCAGGAGCTCTCTCGGTGTCTCTCGTCTGCAATCCCAGTTGGTGACTGGGATTGCAGGTTACACAATACACAATAATACACAATATAATATATTACCGGGTCACAGTATACAGAACCGGACACAAAAGTGCTCCGTGACCCGGCTAAACTTCATATGACATATGAGCCAGCTAGCCTGGCCCTGTCACAGAGACCAATCAAGTGGGCCTGGTATGGTGACTCATGGGCTACCACCCTACATCTTGTTGGCCTAGGCCACAATAAACCTATGGTTACTATGTCATCATCATATTTATTGCATTGCCGCGTGTACAATATAAAATGAACGTATGAATCGATATCTAACAGTATTTGAAAACATTCTGACCTAGAATTATTCCGTTCCTGCGGAGTTTCAGATGCATTTTCAGATCCGAGCGGGATTCATGAATCACTGAATGCTTTTAAAAGTCTGTTTTATGAGTGCGGTCCCGGTAGGATTTATCAAAATAGCCTTTTTTTATTAGAGGTTAGATTTTTCCTTGTTATTCACGCTGGCTTTTTTTTTTTATATGAAAAGCTTAATACAAAGAAGCAATGAGTCAGGAAAATTAGAGACTGTAAACGCATATTAACTAAAGCAACTCGGAGTAACGCGACAGCACGCTTTATTAAAGAACAAACCTAATGAAAGAAATGTTTATGCATTTTACATATAGACCTAGTGGGGGACTTAAAAGAGTTGGTTTTAAGCCAAAATAAGGGCAAATATGACATAACCAGAGCATGCTGGCAATGTTTGGGTTAGGTGGCCAGTGATATGGGGACCAAAACATGGAATCAGCCCCAAGTCGCTTAATATAAAAACATAGAAATCTCAAACTTGCCGTCAAATCAGCCCCATCCGCCCCCCGTCTAGTCGCCCGTTTCTCCTGCTGTAGAGACTCAAACCTTAATCAGTCGTTGGTCTCGTCTTAGATTCAGGAGCCGTATGTCTATCCCAGGCATGTTTAATACCCTCACTGTATTACCCTCTACCACTTCTGCTGGGAGGCTGTTACATGATTCTACCACACTTTCAGTAAATAAGAAACAGATCGGGTTCTGTCCACACATAGAACTGCACACAAAGGATCCAGCTAAGGTAGAGAGCAGGATGCGTCTTGGGATAGGTTCTTGTCCCATCATGGTTCTTCACATACAAGCTGTCATGCGACGTACATACCTCTCAATGCTCATGAAGAGGACAGAGGAACATGGCGGGTGGAAAACTAAGACACCAAACTTCACACTCACTTGGCCTTTGGAATCTTCATCTCTTTTTTATAGCTCGTTACTTTGTACGTGGTTCATCTTGGCTGTTGAGTTCTGAAGGCCAAATAATTTTAAGGCGATACTGAACCCGAATCATTAATGTCCATCGGTAGACCGACGGGGATTTCAGGGCAGTTGGTTCTAGGAAGAGCGTTTTACATTCCAAAGAGCAGTGGAATGAAGCCTTATCTCCTGAGGAAAGACCTTTGCCGAAACTGAAGACCAGATCATGGTCAATTTCTACTTTTTTTGTCTCCAGCGACATCAACGCGTCGAGGTGATGGTGGGGAGCGACCTGCTTATCTCGCAAAATTATAGAATCTGTCAATGAAAGTAGAACGTTACAGCTAGGCTCGTCCGGATTCCAGGAGAAGAATGTTCTTTGTGAGGTTCTGAGTTTTTTTTTATATGATATATAATGTTCTAGAATAAATAACATATAATAATGTAAAATATTAAGCCAAGGAAATTTAGTAAAAATATATAATTTTATTGCTTCCAGTTTGTCTGTGCCGTAACGATGCCAACTAAGCTTCCTGTTACATAAAAAAAGGTGAATTTCAGTAAATCCCATGAATTGATGTCAGATAACTCTTAAGAGTGTTTTAATTGTCTGTTGGAATTTTATATGTCAGAATTTCTGTGTTTAATTAATTATAGCCAAGTGAAAAATGTAACTGTCCAGAAATGACATTAGCCGCCTCGGGCTAAAAGGCAAAAATGTCACCAATTAATATCTAAAAATCGACTGTAAAAACGTTATCGCGTCTGCTGGATACCGAGTTGCGCAGTCTTACTCATTCTCACGCTTTTATTATTTATTTATTTTTTAAGTCATTTTAAATCAAATCTTATTATTTACTGGGAGTAATAGAGCGGCATACGATGATAAAATCCAGCAATGCAGGAACACAACATGGAAACATAGAATTAGGGCGGATTAGCCCTGTTTGGCCAACCTTGTGTGCCTGTTTTTCCTGCTGTAAAGACTCGCTGTATGAATCTCTTCCACTTCTGCTTGGAGGCTGCTCCATTTATCTACCACCCTCTCAAAAAAAAGAAATACTGGATGGAAGATGTTTCTATTATTATCGGAAGCTTCTATTGTCCTTATGTATATATGTATACAGTATATGTATTTATTTACATTTGTACATTTCTGTAGCTTCTGCTCCCATTTTCTCTGTTTCCGTACACATAATTCTTTTACGGGTCTGTATTTTCTCAGTTGTTACGCTGAATAAATAATGATTTTGTGAATAAAGGAACACTCATTTGCTGTGAATTTCTCCAACACAAATAAACACAGATGTAAACAAAAACAAATAAACAAAACACAACTCTGACTGCATTATTACAAGCAAAATAAGGGGAAATAAAGAACAAGAGCCCAACGCTGTACAAAGAGGACTTAACAAGTAGCGCATCACAATTTGGACAGACGCAAACGATCCTCAAAACATGAACTTTCTTTTGTGAATGCACGTCATCACCTCAAACAGTCACTATTTCCTGCTCAAACACCACACTGAGCTGATGCTTTATGGCAATGCTAGTGAAGTCTGTTCCTCCATAGACTTTCATTAGTCAGAGAGTCCAACTGGGTGATTAAGATTGAGCCATTCTATTGTTCCCCACGGGCAGTGTGATAAGAAGTCGGGGGGTTTGTCTAGTAGATTGGCCTGAAAACATATTAAAAGGAAAGAGCACAGTATTTTTGCAAGCTGTTTTTTAATCTGATTCTAGGAATAAGAACATTTTCTGGCAGCAGGATATGATGTCATACTGAGCAAAAAAGACACAAGGAGGCTGAATTTGAACACCCCAGAATGCCATTTTTACCGGGTAGGGTGCTGGCATTGAATTTGCAGTGACCCACGTGGTCAGTAGGTGGCACTAAAGCACATTGCAGTTCGCAACAGTCTTACTATATAATAAGACAGACATAACATAATACAGAGCCATAATAAATAGTGTGTATTTAACAGTGGAATAACTATTTCTTTATACTGTAAGCAACATTTTGGTCTGTCAGAGCTTTGCAGAAGAACCTGCTCACACAATAGGTAAGATCTACGCAATTTATGTTCATCTATCATTTTTCTATTTGTAGGGCGCTGATAGATTCCGTCGCACGTTACAATGACTGGAGTATACAACGACTGGAGTATACAACGAGAATGGATTGAAGAAATACTGGTACATAAAGAGAAGAGGATCCTAATCCTAGGATTTTACAATTCATTAGGAGGTTGAGGGAGATAACTGGTGAAGGGGCAGCTTGAGTCAAGGATGATTTATGTATACATGTATATATTATATAGCAGCTTCCAATGTAGTCTCCCTCGTTCTCATGGTTTCTGTTTTTTTATTATTAAATAAAAAAGAATAAAATGTTATCTTAGGATCAAGGAATATAGTTTCCCTACTTTTTTATTTAGTTTTCAGCTCTTTTTCTTTATTTCCCCTTTTTGTGTAAAAAAGCCTTCGCAAAAACTTGTAGACATATTTCTGAAAATAAAGAAGAAAAAAAGCGTAACAAATGAAAGATCTTTGTCACAGCAGTACTGTGTATCCCTGTCTCCTACGCAATACCCCAAGGGGCATTACCTAAGCAAAGCATCGTCCTAAAAAATAATATCTCAACCTATTAGTATTGGTTTTTATAGTGCTATCGTATACCATAACGCTGTAAAATGGGGTTAAGCACCTCCAAAAACCCATAAACTAATCCCTAGCATTGGGCTTAACTCAGGGTTTCTCTATGGTTGTCTAGTAAGGCATGACCTGTAATCTCTGTCTGTTGCGGCCTCTAGTGGCCATGATCCGAATAGCACTTGGATATCACATCCTATCCTAGCTCTCTCTTAAGCGGTACCATAAAGCAAACCTCTATCCCACCTATGGTGGGCTGCACCCAAAGCATGCTGCCCCTCTCAGGTGGTGAAAAAAGACCATCATACACCCACGATGAGCAGCTGGGGATAGTATTTTTTTGTAAACTTCTAAGGGTGAGGTTAATAGCAAATCATTTTACAATCTTACTCACGCTGCTGACATGTTGACAATTTCCCGCACCAGCATAATTTGCGCTTGCATAATAAGCCTCTTAGTTTAAAACCCGGCACACTGCTAAATTCCTGACTGTGTTATGACTCTATCTAACATGCAAAAGGTTTCTAGAACTAAACAATTACTTTAATTTTACATGATGGTGTTTTTAGATTAATCAGGAATCATTATATACATTGAAGGAAAATGATTACTTAGACAGGGTAATTACCCCGCTAAAATACTGCAATAATCGGAGAATGCTCACGAGCTGCTTCCTATAGTTTATTTCATTAAAAGAAAGAAAAATAACAAGTTAAACATTTGAAATCATATATTTTGTTTAATGCTCACGTATAAAACTATGATGTCAAAGAATGCAAATTTAACCTAAGAAATTGCAGCAATTATAACAATTTGCTGGAAAATAGGTCTTTCTTGAGTTATCATTGATCGGAAGCCGGTGGTATAAAAATTGTTATAGTGTAAATTGAATTTTCTGCTTTAAAAGAGTTTATATGAAGAAACAATATCATATGGAACCAGCTTGTACAGTAGTGACCTCCAGTCAGCTGACTGAATCAGCTCGTTGAGGGATTTTGCTGGGATGGATCTCAATGTCTAGCTCAGCTCAGCTAGTGAGGTAAGAGCGATCTAGACGCTTCTGACATCATATGCCCCACCACTGCACTAGGTGGCGCTAAAGAGCTGCTATGGAGCTATAATTTCAACTGTTCAGTAAAAAACTCACCTATTCAGAGAAGCGTACAAACTTCCCTCTTAAAGACCTATACCAGCATGCCAACGAAATCATCCGCCATGTCCATCTGCAAGATCAACACAGTTCCCCATATTGTCCTCGCTACAATCAACTCATCCTCACCAAAGCAGTCCTCTCCAAAAGTCTTCATTCCCCCTCAACCACCAAATAGATTGTGAGCTCATAAGAGCAGGGCCCTCTTCTCCTTCTGTATGAATATGTTTAATGTCTATTAATGATGTTCCAATTGTTTTACTTTCTTTCAAAGTACCCTATTGTAACAGTGCTACGGAATATGCTGGCTCTATATAAATAAATGTAATGACTGGACGATCTCCGAGGATAACTTAACTGACTTTTTGGATCTTTGATCTCTGAAACAGGCCCATTGAAAGCTGAGGCAGGCTAGGGTGGCCAAAGTCCAATGGGGTGATCGGCTCTTGGTGGAGTGGTCCAGAGGCCACCAGTGCTTCTACCATCTAGTAGTCTTCTACCTGGGCATGTCTGTATGGACACATATGATGACCTCTGGTAAGTCCTCACCAAGCCTAGCAAGGCTGATCCATGTATCTTGGCTATCAGCGCTACCTGAATCCCTGGATGAAGAACCCAGAATCTTTATCGTATGTATAAGGAGCTGGAGATGGGGTGTTTTTTTCTGCAGAATATCTACCATCATCACAATACCGTCCAGGCGTCCACATGATGGTGAAAAGCACCCACATTTTGTGCTCAGACTTCATGTGGGGACCCTTCACCTCACTGCACTTCACGGAAAACAAATTGAGGGTTTTCTGCAAATTTTAATATTTTATCTGTCTCATATGATTTTATTTTGTAGACTGGATCTTGGCAGTGATGACTTTCTGAGGGGGGTCACACCAAGCTGCTGACCTTGATCATTTTGTCTTTCTATCTTTTCATAAATAATGAACATAAAAAAGGAATGGAATTAAATGTTTTCATCACATTGGACCCAAGATCTCCTTACTGTGACCGTCAAATCAAATCAAGACCCTCAGCAAATATGGATAAAAAGAGGTAAATGTAATGTTCTTGTTAACTTATGTTTTCCACGCTACTAGGGGAGAAGGATTCCAAATATTTATTTATGAAAACCCATATCATTAGATAAAATTCTTAAGATAAATAAGTAAGAATTGAACTAAAAGCAGAACTTTAAAAGATTGTCGATAAGTTTGTCAACAGCAAACATCGGTGATAATTTGTTGTGTGGGGAGGAAAAAGACGAGCATCTGAGACATTGTTGCAAAATGTTTTTTGTCCAGAAATGAGTCCTAATCAAATAGAGTCTGTTTGCTAGAACTCTATCCACTGCTGTTGTCCATCCTTGAAGTTTATGACGCCTTTTTGAATGCCTCGGGGCTTTGTGTCCTGTTAACTTTGTCTGTTTCAGCGTGGTAAGCAAATAGACTCCTTGTTTTAAGTGAACAAAGCAATATTCCCTATTATCGTTGATATGTGGCTCATTGCCTCCTTCAAATAGCTGTCTCTCTCATGAAGGTTTCCAACTATTGATCTAATAAGGACGTTCGCAACTAAAGATTTTAGAAACTCTTTGTCTGGAGTGGTAAGATACTGATTTTTTAAAGGGTACTAAGTTTCAAGGATTTTAAGTGCCGCTTTGTGGCTGCTTTGTGAATTTCAGTTGGGACACCCAAAACTTTTCCCTTTTTGACCGCTAAGATTTAAACAAAATTTAAGGTCATAAACACTATTTGAAAATGCAAACATTGACCTTGGAACCTCTGAAGCTTTTCTTTTCTAGAGCCTCTTCTTTCTGCAGCTATACCTTGGTAGCTTTTGTCTTTGGACCATCAACTTCAGGATTGTCTCTGCTGGACACCACAGATGATGATCTTATCTGGAGAACTGCCCCATCACCTTGGATTATGTGCTCTATGAAGCTTCTCCGTTGGAGATGTGTTCTTTGGAGCCTCACTTCAGGAGCTGTTTTGTGTGGAACCCCATCTCAGGAGCTGTCTTGTTCGGAACCCCATCTCAGGAGCTGTCTTGTTCGGAACCCCATCTCAGGAGCTGTCTTGTTTGGAGCCCCATCTCAGGAGCTGTGTTCTCTGGAGAGAACAATCTCAAGGAGTTGTTTCTTCTGGATCATTACCTTAAGGGTTGTCTTTTTGGAGCTTCACCTCAAGAATTATGCTCTCCATCCTCTCTAACATCTTTTTAAACAATGGAGTGGGGCCCTTTAATAGTAGACCTTGTCAAATGTCCACACTACCCAATGATTAATGTTGTCCTAACAAGTTATCTTCTAAACTATATATTTTGATTGATCACCTGTTCCCTGGTCATAATTGAGCCCACTGTTTGCAGACGTGAGCCGGGGCAAAGCCTGACCCCAGCCTTGGCTTGACAAGTCCCATACAAGCTATGTCTGATGGTTACATGAATGTATGATCCGTCCCATGGTCCCCATGGTCTCACGTGCACCACAAAAGCGACTTTTCACTTCAATTCATTGTATATATCCCTTCAATGATTTTTAATGTTTTTCATTTTTTTTTCATTTTCAAATGTTACATTTTCTGTGAGTTTAGTATATTTGGAATTTAAATTTATTTTTTTGGGAAAATGTTTGCATTTTATCACCAACCCCCAGTATGTCTTTTTAAGTCGACCACAGAATATTTCCTCATAATGAAAGTAAATTAATATCAAATTTAACCTGAAGCTAAATGGACACATGGGTCAGAAATTGAATATCTGAAGAGAGTGGCCATAAATAACACCGAAATGGAAAAAATGTTCAATATAATTCATGAATATTAAAATTATCCAGTCATATCTATTAAAAGTGAGAATAAAAGAATTGGCTAAATTTTAATATTTAAGAGACAATTCATCAAAAGTGAAATAAATAAAATATTTTCTGAACTTTTCCTTAATAGATGTAAATTGTATCAAAGTTTTAATGGAAATCAGAAGATGATGTCTGATAATGTATAGTTAAAGGAGAATAGACCCCCAATTTCTTTTATTACCAGTATGAGATTAAAAATACATTTTACAAAACCTTGAAATGTTTCCTTTTTTTTTTTACCTGGTTGTAGTTTTTGCCGCATAATTATCTGAGGGAAATGTATTTTAACCTGTACATTACGTCGTAAATGTACATTTCATTTTCAAAATGTATATATTGTGAACCCCCATTGGAATTACCCACCAGCCGCCACTGGCATCATATTTATCCAAAATTAGCCGTTTAGCAGAGGGATTTAGTTGAGAACGATGAAGATGCCACCCATGTCTTTATGGAGCTTGCTGGGGCGCAGTCACGCTGGAATAGAAAAGGGTCTCCCACAAACAGTTCCCACACAGTTGGAAGCTGAGCATTGTCCAAAATATCTTGGTGCTGAAGCATTCAGATTTCCTTCACTGGAAGTAAGGGGCCAAACCTCTGATTTTGATAGTTAAGAGGTGCGTCCCAATACTTTTGTCCATATAGTGGTACACACAGCAAGATCCTTAAAGACACGGTTGGGTGCGAAAGAACTTGAACGGCTGTACAGAGCTCTGACCCAAACCGCCTTGAGCCGTACCTTCTCACTCAACATCAATGCCTGACCTCACGAACGCTCTACTGCATGAATGGGCGAAAATTCCCACAGAAACTCCCCAAAATCCTGTGGAAAACCTTCCCAGAAGAGTGAAAGCCGTTATAGCCCCAAAGGGGGGGGGGCAACTTCATATTAATGTGTATGTATTTAGAATGTGATGTTGTCAAAGTCCTTATTGCTGTAACGGCCAGGTGTCCCAATACCTTCGTCCATATAGTGTACATTTTTAAGAGTGCATAAGTGAATCGGCTCTTTGGTGCCCACATTCTTGATTCTTCTTTCCATCCCTATGTCCATCTTTTCTCCCCTGATTCTGTATCACAAATTTAACAAATTATTCATCTTCATTGTTCTTTTCTCTCTTCCCTCTTCTTTCTTCATCAGCATCTTAGGACATAACCTCTCAGGGAACCGCCAAAAAAAAAATGGTGGAGACATCCTCTTCCTTGATTAGGGTCAAGGTGGAGGACGTCACCGGATGCTCTGCCACTTCGGTGAAAAAAAAAAGAAAATCCTGTGTAATCTTCCACGAAAATGGCCGAACTTCCCATGATGTCCTCTCCCCTTAATTGGAGAAACGGGGAGAGGACGTCACCAGAAGGGCCGCCATTTTGCCTTAAGATAACCCTATGTAAGCTTCTATCAAAATGACAGAGCTTTTGGTGACATCCTCTCCCCAGATTGGAGAATTGGGGAGGGGTCACCGAAAGCTCAGTCATTTTGGCGAAAGTTCACCAGGAGGTTATGTCCAAAGAGATACGGATGAAGAAAGAAGAGAAAAAGAAAGAGGAGATAGAAGAGAGGAGAAAGTACAACAAGGAGATGCAGAGCAATAAGACGGAAGACATGGAAGCAGAGCTGCAAGACACAAAAGAGGAAGGCAGAGACGGTAGGGAGACATTCAGAGAACACAAGAAAGTGAATGAAAATGAGTGAGAGAGTAAATTTTGTTCCCGAAATTAAAATAGCCACGATTTTCATCCAAAACAAAGCAATGAAATGGAATTTGTTGACCAAAAATCAATAGGTCAAAACGAACCAAAAATTTGACTCATTTGAGTCAATTACCGACTGCTTTAAAAAACGGTGTTTCACAAACTCACAAGCCAATAACCGATCATTTCCTGACTTTTTACTATATTTTGCACATTTTCAAAATGTATTTCCAAAATAAAACCGCACTTGCTACCTTTGGAATCTAAATGATGTGTTGGGCATTTTAATTGCATCCTCATATACTCACTTAATCAATTTTATTGCACCGCAGTTATCCGTTTTAAAAATTCTGCCGGGATAGTTTTGTTAAAAAAAAAAACTTGCCAATTTCAGGGTTGTCTGAGTCATTTTTATTGTTCTGAAACTTTTGATTATAAAACCTAAAACGTAATCTCTGAGGGGCAAGAATTTTCTTTAATTAGACCAGAGATCTGTGATACAACAAGTCTGAGTATAATTATTTCCGTTCTACGTAAAAAATCCTAGTTTTCTTGACTCGGGCACTATATATTAACATACAGTTGAAACACATAAATAAAAACACAAAAGCCAGGAGGTCGTTGGAAAATGTAAGGCCACAGCGCTTTATTACTGTGACAAAAAATGTAGAAAATTAGTAAAACATAAACATTGTTAAATAACATTTGTAGGGATGTCCCGCCAAATACCATACGGGAACCGTTGGGTCGGAACACCCTACCCTTCCAAAATTCCCCCAGGGACTGAACCCGTGGAGAAATTAACAAGAAACATAACGTCGGCATAACAGCCAACTGTAAACATACCACCTTAAAGCTCAGAATTCAGCCATAGACTCCGTTCAGATAAATAAAAGTGAAAATTTGGGGAGGGAGGGCGGGGATTCACTGCTTTAACAGATTCTCTGCTTAATAAGCTGGAAATATTGTCTGACCAAAGGCGGGAAAGGGGGGTCCCATAAATAGACAGCCAGAAACCCCACCCAAGCAGGACAAGGAACCCTATAGGATGTCCTACGGATGACCCCTTTCTACATCCTGACAGCAGCTTACTGTTAATATAGGCCCAGTCATGCAGCCCTTACTCTTATTATCCAGGGCTTGTCTTTCATCTCTGATGAAAATTTGATTTCTATCTATTATTGTTAATCAATGACAGAAAGTTGACCCGGTCTATAAACTAAAGTTTGTTCCTGCAGACCACCAATATCGCACACGTAGCTCCAGGGCAACTTTAAAATCTCTCAAAAGGGGGACCAGAACCCACTTTCTTTTGTCTCCCAGCGTGGTTTATGGGCAGCCACATTCTACGCAGTTACTTGCACCCGACGACTCCTCTTTTTCAAACAGAAAACATGTTATTTGAAAATGTCTCTATTAAGTGATCCTTCATGTATGCAGTAGGCAGGCTTTTATTCAGTGGAGAATGAGTGAAACAGTATTTCATTTTACTGAGAGGGTGGCAGATACGTGGAACAGCCTCCCAGCAGAAGTGGTAGAGGGTAATACAGTGAGGGGATTAAACATGCATGGGATAGACATACGGCTCCTGAATCTAAGAAGAGACCAATGACTGATTAAGGTGAGTCTTTACAGCAGGAGAAATAGGCAGAAATGGGCAGGTTCTAGGTTTGTAGTACTGTATGTGGTAATAGTCGGTTATAGTAGCTCCATAAGCAAACGAACTGTATTATAGAACTATAATGACAGGCGCTTAAACCGAGCTAATGGAGATAAGTGGTTTTGCTTAACATTTTAAATCCTATCCAGGTAGCTAAGAGGGAAAAGCTGGGTTTGAAGCCCTTGCTGTGTTGTTTTCAGTTTGGTTTGTTTTGCCAGTGAGTGGCCCCCCGGTATTATTCAGGGGCCACGGTCATTCAATGAGAGCGTTGTTTTTGCTTATGGTCCTTTGTTTTCTTTTTACTTTGTAAATGAGAACTTTTAAGAAAACTATTGGAAAAGATTTGAGGACTTTGCTGTTTGTTACCCTGGTAGACTGTGCTAAACTCCCCGTATCTGTGAGCATCATATATATATATATATATATATATATATATATATATATATATATACAGTCCCCCAACTAACAGGGCAAAGGATCAAGAGGAAAGTCCTGACTGCCACATCATAAATTATTACCTCCCTTAGAAAGAGTCAGGGTTCAGTGTGTAAGAGTGAGTGTCTGGGTGTATGTGGTTGTGTTAGTGTTGTTCTTTTTTTATTCTGTTTTGTGTATAGCATTGGGCATAGGTTCTATGAACTCCCCTATGTATTATTATAGGTCCTTGACCCCACATTGCCTTGGTATATAATTCTCAACAGAATAAATTATTTCATTTATTAACCACACCTGCCTATACATTAATTTAACCCAGAAGTTGACCCGTGCTAAATTAAACCAAAGGTCCTGTATGTAACATACAGGGCCTTGCACATACATTAGCCTACAAGTTCCAACTTGATAAATAATTTCATTTTAAATATAAAAAATATTTTATATAAATCTGATTTAACTTTTTTTTTTTACTTTTTTTTTACACATTTCAGTAGAAGAAATTTTTTTTTTTGAAATTTCTGTATTTTAAAAAAGATACAATATATTTTTTTTGAACTGGATAGTAAAATTTGTCAACTTTTTCTTACTGTCGTCGATATCACACGCTGCTGACTTGCATTGTGGTTTAAAAAAAATAAAAATCTGATAATTTCCCGTCCTCTCTGCAAGAAGTTTAAAAGCCTTTGAAAAAAAAAAGAAAAAAAAAAGAAGTTGTCAACAAAGAGAAAGAATAATAGAAATATTCAGAAGATGCTGAAAAGAAGAAAAACGGTTGTCTTTGGTACGTCAGTTTCCATTCAAACAATAGGCTGATGACATTACCCTTTCCAAAGATTTAACGTTCTATTCTCCGAGAATCAAAGAGATGCTTTGCTTTTGTAGTGACATTTTATCCATGGGGATTGCATTCCAGTTCCTTTTACACTTACGACTTTTTATTTATTTTTATTGCAGTTCCAGCGTAGATGCGTATTCCACCAGGATAGGAAGATAAAAGGATCGTATTTTCTTTAAAGTTGCCTACGAGTAAATGTTTTATTTATCTTCCCGCAACATGAAAGAATATCAAAGAGTAAGGAAACTGTAGCAAATAAATAAAAATTCTAAAATGTGGATTTCCACTAATATCTGGGCTAATCGTGAAGGTTATGTTTACACAATTATCCATTGGCCGTTAAATGTCTATTCAAAGTATCGGACTTGACGGAGTCTTCATTCATTCGGCTTACGAATGACATCCCATGAGCTTCCACCTAAGGGAGAGATAACTCAATGGGGAGGAATAATCCTGCGGATCCTGAGAACAGGAAATTAAGATGCCCGCTCTTATGGTATAGGCATAATTGGGGTTCTAATACTCATGTCTTAGAAAATGAATGAATTATAAGCAGACCGAGTGGTAACTCCAACACATTCCAACACTTTTCTTTCATTTTTCTTTTTGGCAACGTAACCGTTATTTTTTTTTATATACATAGCGGGGAAATTATTACAACATTAAAATCCTGATTTAATTGCCCCTTAGGATGGAGGCAGGTAATATACATTTAATGATACAGTTATTTCCACTCCCATGGATATCATTTGATCCACCGACTGTGACAGAGCAATATCTTTCTATAAACACTCAAGAAAAGAATCTTCCGGGAGGAGAGCGCTACCAGCGTCAAGCAGCTTCAAAGCCTACGTCGCTCCAGAGCCCTAAAAAAAAAGGACAGGTACAGAACTCGAAAGACTAGGCGTCTGCCTAGCCATTTATAAAGATACGGAATAAAGAACTCCATATAGGTAGGGAGACAATCTGAGAGAGCGTGAGAGAGGGCGAATGAGAATGTGAGAGCATGAATGAGATTGAGAGAGTGTGAGAGCATGAATGAGATTGCGAGAGAGCGGGAGAGAGTGAATGAGGGTGAGTGACAAAGAATTTTGGTTCTGAATGTAAAAAGCCCCCCGATTTTCATCTGAAACAAATGGACCAAAAACATCTATATATATCATACATGCTACAGCACCCAGTTAGTGATATTTTTTTCTGAATCAGCATTGGTATTGTTATCAATTATTTTGTGTATAGGGCAAATCATGTTTTTTTTATATAAATCTATTATAATGCGATTGTGTGCAAACCTGACACATGAAAATATTAAGCTGCCTTGAATATTAAATCGAAGGAGACAGAATTTACACCCCACAAGTTTATTTAAAAAAAAGGGAATTATGTAAATAAACATTTCTGACTAATTTATAAATCGCCCTATTTGTTGGGAAAGTCAGAAATCTCTCTTGTTACCAGCAAAACCTCCATAGTACGCAGTATCTGCCTTTAAGAGGCGAAGTGCTGGCATATGGCGGCAGCACAGAAGTGAGCTCTGGCAGAAGGCGGCAGCACCAAGGTAAGCATTGGCATATGACGGCCACAAAGAGCTGAGCACTTGTATATGACGGCAGCACAGAGGTGAGCACTGGCATATGAGGGCAGCACAGAGCTGAGCGTTGGCATATGACGGCAGCACCAAGGTATGCGCTGGAGGGGTGCTGGGGTGCAGCCCTGGGTCAAGCATAAGGTGGTCTATTTTCTTAATATGCCAAAATATTTTACAAATACAATAGTAACACCTATGCATGCACATTAGACTGCGCCAGACACAAATCACCCACGGATAGTTTTTACTAGGGTTGAGGGGGGGGAAAAAACTTTTGTTCATAGTAGGAAAAATCCAAAAATAAAAAATAAAAGCTTCTCCAGAAATGTTTGCATCACATGACTGCTCATGATGTCATCATGTGTAGAGCATCTCAAAAATAATTTCCATTCATCTTTGCCCCTCCGGGAATTTAAAATAAAATTGCAGCAGACAAACGTAGACCAGAGAAGCCACTCTCTTGTGTTGAAGATACATGGGAATCCGCTGACAAAAAATCATAAAATATTCATAAATATTATAGCGGAAAGGTTTGGAGAAACCAGGAAGAACGACTAACAAATACTAGAAGAGACAGCACCGAGTTCCAAGAAGCTTACGGAGCGACGTGACCGCCAGAATCAGGGACAAAACAGATTATAGAATATTGTTAAAATAAATAAGATAAACCGTCGAAAATAAAAAATGCACAATTTTTTGTTAAAACCCAGCTCAGGAACTTACAGTCCAAATATACAAAAAAACCTAAAATATAATAAATTATTTATAATAAATTTTTAAAATTTCCATTTTTTTTGCAGTGCGCCCTGCATGATGTGAAAATCCAACTTATAGTATGCCACCGTTCAAAAGTTTGGGGTCACTCAGCTGTTTTCTTGGAAAACAAGGACATTTCTGACCGCAAAAAGGGTTTCCAACTGTCAGTTACCTTTTAAACGTAATCTTGGATCAGCGAAGACAACGTGCCATTGGAACACCGGAGTGATGGGAGTGATAAAAGGGCATCTGTACACCTATGAAGAGATTCCATTAAAAATCAACCGTTTCAACTACAATAGTCATTTACAACATTAACCCCGTCGGTGCTGATCCATCTCATGTTATTTTAATGAACAAAATTTGCTTTCCTTTCACATACAAGGACAACAGCAACAAATAAACACATATGGGAAAGGCTGAACTTGACGGATGTATGTCTTTTTTCAGTCTAACTATGTAACTAATATATAGATATATATATATATATATATATACTCACTGGCCACTTTGCTAGTACCGGGTTGGACCCTCTTTTGCCTTCAGAGCTGCCTTTATTCTTTGTGGAATACTTTCTACAGGGTGCAGGATACATTCAATTCGTACTAAGGGGTCCAAAGTGTGCCAAGAAAATGCCCCCCACACCATTACACCACCAGCCTGAACCGTTGATACAAGTCTGACCCGTAAAAGGGGCATAAGGCGTATGTGGGGGGGCGAGTGGCATATCTGGGTTAAAAAGCATATCAGAGGGCAATATGGCATATGGGGGTATAAGGCATTTCTGGGGCATGAGGCATATCTGCAGGGTATAAGGCCTATCTGGGGGTATAAGGCATATCTGGGAGGCAGTGTGGCTAGCCTGGGCTCAAATCTTAGTCTTATAGTCAGACTTCTATTTGAGGCAGTATTATCAGAAGACTCCGAATATAAGATGGGGGATATTTCTCAGAGCATTTGCGTGGAAAAAAAAACTTGTTTTATATACGAGAGAATACGGTATTTCTTCCAAATGTATTCCTAAGAGGCGAAGAGAAGTATATAATGTCTTACCCCAACGGGGTTGACAGATTTGGTGTGGATCTGGCAGTCCTCTTGTTTTTCCGTCCCCAATAATGTTTTTATTTTCATATATTACCCCCTGGACTGCAGTTAAACAATATTTAATGGGGCAAAAAAACAAATCTTCATCCAGTGCTGCACCACTTTGTACAGTTTTTGTAGTTTCCTATTAGACCATATTCATGCTAATAAATATTATTTATTAGCACCAAAATATAAAGAGTAACACACTAAAATGGGTCTCTGGATCGTCAGCCTTGGCCACAATACGTCACGGGCCGGATATACAATAAGGCTGCTTAGCATGGAAGAAAAGTAGGTTTAATCTCGTGTTGTTCTATGGGCCGATTATTTGTGGCAGTGGAACTAAAGCCTTAATATCTAAAAGTCCAATTCCTCACTCACTGAAAGTCCCTGTAAGACATCGTCTGGTTCCCCGCAGGCCGTATGATACGGAGTCCGGGGGCTTCTAAAGTACATTGGTCTGAAATAACAGAGACAGAACTCATACAAACGGCGAATATGCAGCTGCCCCGGCATATAAAGAAACCCCAAAAACAAACATTTACTGTAATAATAGTGAAGGATTTTTAACGCCACGACGAACAGGAGATTAAAGATCTTTGGTCTAAAAATTGGGACTGCCCTGCAAAATCCAGGATTGTGCAGTATTTCAATTCATTTTATATGACAAATACAAAAGTGCCACATCAATATATTCAAAGAAATCCACTAAAGTGTTTACGTCGATAAAACAGTAAAGCAGAAGCACGGAACCCTCGTGCATTGTGACATCATAGAGTCTGTGACATCACAACACTGTAAAGCCGGAGCGCGCTCCTCTGCTTGCTCAGTGTAGTTGGGCGCTCGCACTTGTAAGCAGCTATTCATAGCGGACTTGAAGTGTTGTAACCAACGGCATCAGAGATTGAGGAGATTTAAAAGAAGAACCTTTTAAAAAGGAGAGCTATGGGGGACTGCTGTCTACTCCATGGACTGAGGTGGGTTGGAAGGAGATGCTGCCCCAGAAAAGTGCAGAAGTTTTTCAAAAGAGTGAAAACAGCTTTCACCAAAAAGAGTGAGGACCAGAACAAGAAGCACTTGGCCGGTGGAGACCGGGTCCCGAAAAGGAAGAGAGAGAGTAGCAGTACAGAGGAAGAAATAGGGAGAGCGAGGAAGAGGATCAAGCGTACTGCTAATGAGAGGGAGGAGAGCAGCCTGTGTCTGAGGGCAAAGGAAACAAAAAGACGCCGAAGCAGCAGCACAGACAGCTCCGAACATGAGAAAAAGCGCTGCAAATACAGCGAGAAAAACAGCCAGATTCTGGGGCATCAGGAGAAAGAAGGAGCGGAGGAACATCTGGAGGAGCGCAGAAGGGGAAAGGTTCCCATGAAGAGACGCAGGAGTGAGGTAGAAAGTGGTGTTGCTGCGAAAAAATTTCGGAGCCTTCTCCCCATGACGCCCTCCGGCTTCATCTTCCATTCAGTGCTGGGTGAAGGGTCATTCGGAAAAGTCATGTTGGCTTCTGTACCTAGAAGAGACTCTATGGTAGCGGTCAAAATCATCCGCAAGAAAGCCGCTAAGCCCCTGTACCTACTGAAGGAGAGGAGAATCCTGGAGATGGCTCGGGACAGCCCGTTCCTGTGCCACGGATATGCAGGCTTCCAAACGCAGACCTGCGTGTTATTCGTGATGGAGTATATGGCAGGTGGAAGCCTCCTGTCGTATTTGAGGAGGGTGGGCTGCCTCCCCGAGAGCGCAGCTGCATTTTATTCGGCTGAATTAATCTGCGGCATCCAGTTCCTCCACGCTCGCGGAGTTATACATCGAGACCTGAAGCTGGAAAACATCTTGCTTGACGGAGAGGGCCACGCCAAGATCTGCGATTTTGGTCTTGTTGCAGAAGGCATTTTTGGAGCAGCAGAGACAAAAGGACGCTGCGGAACAGTCAATTACACGGCCCCGGAAATGCATCTAAACCAAGCATACGGTGTTGCCGTGGACTGGTGGTCCTTTGGGGTGATTTTATTCTGCATGCTTAACGGAAGGTTACCGTTCTATCACGGTAACTGCAAGGAGGCGACAATCCATGCCATTGTAAATGAAAGCCACCGGAATGTCAAAGACATCTCAAAAGAAGCTGCGGACATCCTGAGGCATCTTCTGATGAAGGATCCTGACTTTCGCCTCTGGATCACGGGGTGTATCAGGCGGCATCCATTCTTTCAGGACATTAATTGGGAGGATATAGAGAGCCGCCGTTCAACTCCCCCGTACCGGCCGACACCAGCATCAGATCTCCGCTTGAAGACACTTCAGGGGAGTCCATCAGAGTTGTTGAGCAGAGAGGACACGTTCTCTTCATCATCCTCTTCCTCGTCATCGAGCAGCCAGAGGCTTTCTGGCTTCTCCTTTGTGACTCCAGACTGGATGGCCTGAAGGATGGACTAAGCCCTGGCCAAGTACCAGAAAACATAATATTCAAGCAGGGATTTTTTTCCCCAGTTTGTGGCAAAATTGGAAAAAGACACAAACTGGGGTTTTTTTCCCTTCTTCCCAAATAACATCATAACATCATAATAAATTCGAGAAACACCTACATTTTTTGTTATTGTTTTCCTGTGTTGTATATACAGCTGTCATTGTCCACAGATAGCTCTACATACATATGACATCACAAGAGAGCTTCTGTTTCTATGACATCATAAGCAGACAGTATATTGTGATTTATGGAGACAGGAATGTCCCAAACAAAAGTACATTTTCAGTAATCCACTTTATGTAACCCCAAATGTAACTCAATTCATGTAACATCAGACCCTATAATTCTCCATTTCTAAAGGTTTTTTTATTTTTCCATAATTGAGAAATTATGGATTTTGAAATGACTTCCGCTACTCAATGCTGTTCAGTCTTTGATTCCTTAGCATGTCTTTAATAGCTTTCAATATAATCCATCACATCCTTCCTCGTCAGCATCTCCTAGTCCCAGGGCTGAAGCCGGTATCATTGACCTCGAGTGACACATTTTGGGGGCCACATCCCTGCTATATGTATTCATTTAACTAGACTATAATATTCACAAATCCATCACAGGTGTCAATTCTATCCCCCCCGACGGCCGTGCAAACCGGTAACAATTTACTACAATGTATCACCTTATGACATCACAACCTCTCTCCGCTGCACATCATCCCAACAGCTCGCAATCACCAAACAGAGCTCACAGGACTCATCGTTAGCATTCAGCCTTAATCTCTACCCCGATGTTGGGTATAAAACAGGAATATTAAGGGCTGGGGCTTTAGCAAGCATTTGGATTTACTGGCCTAGAGATCTATGTACACGGAAAACATTTAAAAGAAGGATTATGTTTTTCGTTTACATTTCATTTAAATTGAGATTGAAAGAGGGACTGTCCCTTTACTAGCGTTCAAAAGCTTTTGGAGTCACTCGGCTGTTTTCATGGAAAACGGGAAAATTATTGGCTGTAACATAATTGCATAACATAATTAGCCTTTAAAACCTAAATTTGGATCAGTTGGGAGTGATAAAGGCCATTGGAACACAGGAGTGATGGGAGTGATAAAGGGCCTCTGTACTCCTATGAAGAGATTCCATTAAAAATTCCAATCGTTATTTACAACATTAACCCTGTCTGCGCTGGATTTCTGATCCATTTCATGTTATTTTAATGGACAAAATGTCCTTTTCTTTCAAAAACTATTACAAGTGACCCGTGCATTTAATCAGAAGTATATATATAATCAATAGAATTTTATTTTAGGAAACTCACGTTATTTTGTCTTACCTCCATTTCTTCATGTAAGGCCGATGGCCGATGATGGCTTCCAGAATTACCCGCTTCTGTAAAGTCAAGAAGTTCTCTTTGAAGTATTCTAAAGATGGGCAGTGGAGCTTTGGGATCGCAGGGTCTAAATCCACGGCAGGAATGAGTGAACGAAGCATTTTCTGTCAGGAGAGAGTACATGAGTTATGTCAAATTACAGATATACTGAAAAAGATGAAGACAAAAGGCTCCGTGCATTCTGCTTCTCGCCTCTCTAATCCATGAGCAGCTGCCCGAGACTTCTGCACCACACCGGGTCCCGGTCATACAGACAGACCCCGGCGTCCCACACACACCATACCACCCTGGCTTTCACCTCTGGGCCCAGATCACCCGGGAACTGCCTCAGAAAAAGCAGCAGTGAGCAGGGCCATCTTAACAGCATTGTATACCCTCCTCAAAAAAAATGCACTGAGGCCCGTACAGGGCCGGCCTTAAGGGTGTGCGACACAGGGCACCATGGCAGCAGAGGTGTCTGCCCGGGACTTAAATTAAAACATCGGGGGTTTTTGTGTGTTTTTTTTTTACTTTATTTAACATCCTCCATGTTAACCCCTTAAGGACCAGGCTGTGTTTTACCTTTTGTACCATTGGGACCGAGGCTGTTTTAACACTTTTGAGGTGTTCGTGTTTAGATGTAATTTTCTCTTCACTCGTTTAGTGAACCCACACAAATTATATGTTGTTTTTTTCAGGACAAGAAGGGCTTTCTTCAGATACCATTGTTTTAATCATATTATCTAATTTCCCATAAAAAAAATAATAAAATATGATGAAAAATGTAAAAAAACCCCACATTTTCGGACTTTTACCCCAAAAATCTTTTACTCATCCAAAAAAGCTAATGAAAAAACCTACTAAATATATTCTACTATTTGTCCTGAGTTTAGAAATACCCAATGGTTTTATGTTTTTTTGCTTTTTTCTGCACGTTATGGAGCATTAAGTACAAGTAGCGTTTTGCTATTTCAAAACCATTTTTTCCAAATCTGGTAATTCTTCCCCCCATGTGCCATTTCGGGTATCTTTGAAGCCGGCCAATGCAATTTACCCCGTCAAATCATATATTTTTGAAAACTAGACACCCCAAGGTATTTCAAATGCTAGAATTTTAACTCTTTCCATGCACTAATTCTACCACCAGTCTTTGTCAAACTTTGTGGTAGTAATTTATTTTGTGTTTTTTATCGCTAAAATTGCTCTTCAGGTATGGATTTACAGCTCCTGGTATACATCACTTTCAAACAACACCCCAATATGTGTTCAGCAACATCTCCCGAGTACAGTCATACCCCCCATGCATGGGTTTGTCGGGTTGTTTGGGAGGTAAAACGCCACATTTAGGAAGTGCACATTTTTTAACTTGGAACTTTTACATCTGGTCATTCTGCCCCCATGTCCTAATAGGACCATCTTTGAAGCCGGCTAATTCAATTTACCCCATCAAGCCATATATTTTTGAAAACTAGACACCCCAAGGTATTTCAAATGCTAGTATTTTAACCCTTTCCATGCATGAGATTCTACCACCAGCCTTTGCCACACTTTGTGTTAGTATTTTTTTGGTATTTTTTTTTACACAAATTGTACTTTGGGTATACATTTATAGCTCCAGGTATACGTCACTATCAAACAACACCCTAATATGTGTTCAACAACATCTCTCGAGTACAGTGATACCACTCATGCATGGGTTTGACCGCTGT
This sequence comes from Spea hammondii, assembly GCA_029215755.1. Lineage (NCBI taxonomy): Eukaryota > Metazoa > Chordata > Amphibia > Anura > Pelobatidae > Spea > Spea hammondii. The sequence goes on from JARDYJ010000002.1 coordinate 4,144,007, forward strand.
TTTGGGTTAAAAGGCCACATTTGGGAAGTGCGCTTTTTTTTCCCTATTTTGGTCAGTCTGTGCCTATGCTCTATCTTTGAGCATGGCCACTACAATTTACCTCATAAAACCATATATTTTTGAAAACTAGACACCCCAAGGTACTTAAAATGGTAGTATTTAACCCTTTCCATGCATCAGATTCTACCAGCAGCCTTTGCCACACTTTGTGGTAGTATTTTTTTTTTTATTTTTTTCACACAAATTGTACTTTGGGTATAAATTTATAGCTCCAGGTATACGTCACTATCAAACAACACCCTAATATGTGTTCAGGAACATCTCCCGAGTTCAGTCATACCCCACATGTATGGGTTTGTCTGGTGTTTGGGGTTAAAATGCCACATTTTGGAAGTGCGCTTCCCCCCCCCCCCATTTCGGTCAGTCTGTGCCTATGCCCTATCTTTGAGCCCAGCCACTCCAATTTACCCCATCAAACCATTCATTTTTTTAAATTAGACACCCCTTGGGTATTTGAAATGCTTTTATTTTAATTTTTCCACATCAGGATTTTTGGGAAGATACAGCGCTAATTTTAGCACTTGCTCATAATAATAAATTTTATTTATTTATTTTATTTATTTTACTCTTTTTGGACTTTTTTTTTTTACATTTTGCTGGAACTGGATAGTTCCTCTAAAGCATAATAATTTTTAAATGTTACCATGTTTTTTTTAACCTTTTTCTTTTTTTCCTTTTTTTATTTTTTTAATTTTTTTATTTTTTTAAAAATATTTCACATAGTGATTAGAAAGCTGGGCTCCATTGACTTGTATGGTTGAATGCAGTACCTGTATTCAACCTGCAAGTGGAGCCAGAGTTCTCTAGAGGGTCTGTAGACCGTCTAGCGAACTCTTTCTTCTTTATTGTTTTTTTTCCCGGGCCGCCGCCATCTTGCTGATGGCGAAGATCACCGGCAGCTGCGGCTGTGACCGCTCCCCGGCTTTTAAAACGGGCGTCCGCCGCCATACGATGTATGGCGGATGTTGACGCCCCGGGGAGGGGCCAGACATGGCCCATCATGCCGATCTCGGTGTTGCTGAATGCCTCGACATCGAGGCATTACAGCAACATCGTTTAAGCTTAGAAAGTGGTCATTGATCACTTTCTAAGCTTGTTTAGGTCTGATGACGTGTCAGGCATGTCATGGGTCGTTAAGTGACCGTTTTGCATGACGTGCCTGACCCGGCAATGGACGTTAAGGGGTTAAATAAAGTTTTTTTAACTTTATTTAACATCCTCCTGTGACAGGGCCAGGCTAGCTGGCTCATGTGTCATATGAAGTTTAGCCGGGTCACGGAGCACTTTTGTGTCCGGTTCTGTATACTGTGACCCGGTAATATATTATATTGTGTTTATTGTGTAACCGGCCCAGAGACTGATGTGGATTCAGCCCCAGCCTTGAAAGAGACGATCCTATAATCTGGCTGGGGCTCTTAATCAGCCAGCACAGCCCTGTCTGCCCAGACGGCACCCGCACTACAGGGGGGATAACACAGGTGGGGGAACCCATTGTATTCTGTAATCCCCTCACCTGATACATCTCCTGTATACTAATGGGATTTGTGATGGGATGTGGCTGATGGGATTGGGGGTTGGGTTCGGTGCACATTGCATTGAGATTGTATAAAGTTCTGTGTGTTTGTAATAAAGAGAGTTCTTCTTGGTTTACTACGAATGGTGGTCTGGATGATCCGTGGATAGCTGAGCGCTATCCGTATGAGGGACTGACTGGTGATTCCTCAGCCCTCAAACAGGGGGACCCAGCCTTGGGTACGGTGACCCTGTAACATTGGTTGGCAGCGGTGGGAAGAATCCCACGACTTGGGTGAAATCCAAACCACCAACTGGGATTGCAGACGAGAGACACCAAGAGAGCTCCTGGAGGTTTGTAGCAAAGGAAAGGCTACTCTGATTGCGGACTGCAGAGAGATGGACCGGCACCAGGATGCCCCAGAGGAGAGCCTCGGACTGAGTGCTCTACAAAAGAACATTCTATGGCACCTATCCCTGTACCCAGGAGGGGCTACATCGGAGCAAGTGACGGCGGTGATTAAAATGTGTCACCAGGAACTGAGCCAGAGTGGGTCTGTATCTCCCAGACTAGGGGAACAGAACACCAAAATATCATACCAGGATATCCAACCCTTCCGAGAACCAGAGGATGAGACAGACCGGGTTACAGCCGAGGTGTGTGAGCTGGAACACCAGCAGAGGCAGTTAGAGTCTGCGCCTGCAGACTGGAGGGATGATTTCTCCCATCCCCACTTCGAATCATACTGGGCACAGTACTGGACAATGTGGGATCTACGAGTTCCACTCCTGGGGGAGAACCCGTTGCCGGAGTGGGAAGACGAATTGAGGGGTCTCATATATGCAGAGCTCGACCTCCAGAGCCGCTACCAGGGATTCTCCCAGCAGTTAGCAGGTGAAGACCACAGCGACCCTCTGATGCTGTATAGCCCCGTCGACCCAGGACTGATATATGATGCCTTCCAATTTGACTCGTCCTTCGGAAGCCCCTGCCAGTACCGCAGGGATACAATCTGGGACAACCGTGCAGAAGTCCTGGTTTATGCTATTCCCCCCGAGCTGGAGGCTGTTAATGATTGCCTGGCAGCTCGAGAGGGACTATAAAGAATTGCTGCGGAGAGTGGAGCTCCAGGAGTTACAAGGAGACTGGGAGCATGGTACTACTACTACTTGCAGGAGTGGGACCGAGGTCCTCTTCACCTACTCCGCGGCCCCTGCCCTGGCGAGAAGAACCGAGGTCCTCGCCAGCAAGAAGAAGCGGAGGAGGAAGCCAAAAGCTCCGACCCATGTCCTCACCAGAAGGGGGTACATAGTGAGAAGGGGCAGATAATAAGAAGGGGTAGATGGGGAGAGGGGTAGCGAATGAATGAATTAATGTGTGGATTTTTGCCGACAAAGATGTCTTACACTGGGCTGTTAGGGGACAAAATTGGCTCAGGCTGGACTGTAATATGTGTATGGGCCCACATTTGACATTAATGTCTGTGTGTTGAGTTATATCTGAGGGGACAGTAAAGTTACTCTGTTATACAGGCTGTACACTCACTACTTTACATTGTAGCAGAGATCATTTCTTCAGTGTTATCACATGAACAGATATAATAAAATATTTACAAAAATGTGAGGGGTGTACTTGCTTTCGGGAGATCCTGTATGTGGCACCCCCCCACACACACACACACACAAACACTTTAAAACTGCATAGCTTCTATCGTTATATACTGGCGCAGACATTGAAGGTGGTACAGCATTACTGTTATCATTATATACTGAGGCAGACATTGACGGTGGTACAGCATAACACCTACCACTATATACTGAGGCAGACATTGACGGTGGTACAGCATTACACCTATCACTATATAGTGAGGCAGACATTGATGGGGGTACAGCAAAACACCTATCACTATATACTGAGGCCGACATTGACGGGGGTACAGCATAACACCTAACACTATATACTGAGGCAGACATTGACGGTGGTACAGCGTAATCCCTATTACTATACATTGAGCCAAACACTGATAATAGTGCAGCATAACTCCTATCACTATATACTAACCCAAACATTGATGTGGTGTAGGCCTACCACTTCATTGTCTGGCTTAGGGATGCACCGAAACGAAAATTCTGGACTGAAACCGAAAATCCAGCATTTACCTGTCTGAAACCAAATATGATCCCCCACCATAAAAAAATCTCCCACTTTTATTGAAAGTAAGCAACACAGCAAAATAGGTCAAAAAAATTCAATAACAATATTAATAAATATATATATATATATATATATATATATGATTGTTAACAGCAATCACACTCCTATCATGCCCCGGCATACCCAAATTCCAGCATGTACTAGCTGACTTGACATGATAGGAGTGTGATTGCTGTTAGCAATTATATATATATATATATATATATATATATAAATACTGTTATTATTATTAATACTGTTTTTATTATTGTTCACATGTACTCATGAACTCAGCACTGGAGGCACTGGAGGCATAGAATCAGACATACAAATCCCGTATATAGCAAGAGCTAAAACTACAGTCATAGATGATAGGTTGCACAACCCAAAGCCAGCTCTGGCGTCCACACTGCCCACATAGAACCTGACCAGCACCCACATAGGATTTACCATCTTTGCCCCCAAACAGCCCAGCATGAGTCAACTTTGTCCCCAAACAGCCCGGCCTGTGCCATCTTTGTCCCATAAACACCCTTCTCACTATCTACACCCCTCCCTCCTCACTATCTACCCCCTCCCTCCCTCCTCACTATCTACCCCGATGTTGGGTATAAAACAGGAATATTAAGGGCTGGGGCTTTAGCAAGCATTTGGATTTACTGGCCTAGAGATCTATGTACACGGAAAACATTTAAAAGAAGGATTATGTTTTTCGTTTACATTTCATTTAAATTGAGATTGAAAGAGGGACTGTCCCTTTACTAGCGTTCAAAAGCTTTTGGGGTCTCTCGGCTGTTTTCATGGAAAACGAGAAAATTATTGGCCGTGACATAATTGCAAAAGGGTTTTCTAACCATCAATTAGCCTTTAAAACCTAAACTTGGATCAGCGAACACAACGTGCCATCGGGACACAGGAGTGATGGGAGGGATAAAGGGCCATTGGGACACACGAGTGATGGGAGGGATAAAGGGACATTGGAGCACAGGAGTGATGGGCAGATATTACCCCAACAAGCCAAGAGTCCCCAAGCCCATTATGGGCAAACATACCATGGTTCTTTGTAACCCACGCTGGCCAGGGTACCCAGACCGCCAACGCCACCCGGGGCCAGAGTCTACTCTGGCCCGGAGCACGCCCCTCCCCCCGCCGCCCGCGCTTCCTCAATGCCAGACTGAAGGCCGATATTAAATATGTCCAACCCTCTGGGATTAAGATGAACCCCGTCACCACGCATGAGATCTGAAGTATCGCCTTCCAAATCCTTGTGTCTAACCGTAAATCCACCTATCCTGCGAACAAACTTAGAAATGACATAATTGACCTTCCTACGACACCTTTCCAAAGCCTTACCATTGGACTGGAGACTCCAAACAGGCCCAGGGAGCAACCTCAGACCAGACCAAAGAAACTCCAGAAAACATGGCAAAACACCTGGCCAGATCATTCTTAATGCGATGAATTAAATCAATAGATCGAACCTGACCAAGGTCATTCCCGCCGGCATGAATAACCAAAACTATATTAGACGGAATCAACCTGCGCAACAAATGCAACTCACGAGACAGCTGATCCCAGCGAACACCCCGAAACCCCCGCCAATGGATGCGGACTCTGTCATAAGGGAAACTTATATTACGGCCATAAGGAAAGGGGAAAGAGGTAAGATTCACCTCTTACACCCAATCTAACCCTTATAGCTGCAACAATGTTGCAGCTACCCACCAATGAAAAGAGACCCTGACTGCAGCACTGTGCATGGGCCAGCAGTCATGACCCCCTTCCCTATTGGTCCAGGGGGCCCCTTTCCTTTCACATAATAGGGCAACAGCAAGATATAAACAGATATGGGAAAGGCTGAACTTGATGGACGCATGTCTTTTTTCAGTCTAACTATGTAACTAATATATAGATATATATATATATACTCACTGGCCACCTTGCTAGTACCGGGTTGGACCCTCTTTTGCCTTCAGAGCTGCCTTTATTCTTTGTGGCATACTTTCTACAGGGTGCAGGATACATTCAACTCGTACTAAGGGGTCCAAAGTGTGCCAAGAAAATGCCCCCCACACCATTACACCACCAGCCTGAACCGTTGATACAAGTCTGACCCGTATAAGGGGTATAAGGCGTATGTGGGGGGCGAGTGGCATATCTGGGTTAAAAAGCATATCAGAGGGCAATATGGCATATGGGGGTATAAGGCATTTCTGGGGCATGAGGCATATCTGCAGGGTATAAGGCCTATCTGGGGGTATAAGGCATATCTGGGAGGCAGTGTGGCTAGCCTGGGCTCAAATCTCAGTCTTATAGTCAGACTTCTATTTGAGGCAGTATTATCAGAAGACCCCAAATATAAGATGGGGGATATTTCTCAGAGCATTTGCGTGGAAAAAAAAACTTGTTTTATATACGAGAGAATACGGTATTTCTTCCAAATGTATTCCTAAGAGGCGAAGAGAAGTATATAATGTCTTACCCCAACGGGGTTGACAGATTTGGTGTGGATCTGGCAGTCCTCTTGTTTTTCCGTCCCCAATAATGTTTTTATTTTCATATATTACCCCCTGGACTGCAGTAAAACAATATTTAATGGGGCAATACAACAAAAAAAGAAATCTTCATCCAGTGCTGCACCACTTTGTACAGTTTTTGTAGTTTCCTATTAGACCATATTCATGCTAATAAATATTATTTATTAGCACCAAAATATAAAGAGTAACACACTAAAATGGGTCTCTGGACCGTCAGCCTCGGCCACAATACGTCACGGGCCGGATATACAATAAGGCTGCTTAGCATGGAAGAAAAGTAGGTTTAATCTCATGTTGTTCTATGGGCCGATTATTTGTGGCAGTGGAACTAAAGCCTTAATATCTAAAAGTCCAATTCCTCACTCACTGAAAGTCCCTGTAAGACATCGTCTGGTTCCCCGCAGGCCGTATGATACGGAGTCCGGGGGCTTCTAAAGTACATTGGTCTGAAATAACAGAGACAGAACTCATACAAACGGCGAATATGCAGCTGCCCCGGGCATATAAAGAAACCCCAAAAACAAACATTTACTGTAATACCAGTGAAGGATTTTTAAAGCCATGACGAACAGGAGATTAACCCCTTCGTGACAAAGGCTGATTTTACTTTTTGTACCCTTCGTGACAATGGCTGTTTTATCGTTTCTGCGGTGTTTGTGTTTAGCTGTAATTTTCTCTTAACCCATTTACTAAACCCACACAAGTTATATATTGTTTTTTTCAGGACAAGAAGGGCTTTCTTCAGACTGAGCCAGAGTGGGTCTGTATCTCCCAGACTAGGGGAACAGAACACCAAAATATCATACCAGGATATCCAACCCTTCCGAGAACCAGAGGATGAGACAGACCGGGTTACAGCCGAGGTGTGTGAGCTGGAACACCAGCAGAGGCAGTTAGAGTCTGCGCCTGCAGACTGGAGGGATGATTTCTCCCATCCCCACTTCGAATCATACTGGGCACAGTACTGGACAATGTGGGATCTACGAGTTCCACTCCTGGGGGAGAACCCGTTGCCGGAGTGGGAAGACGAATTGAGGGGTCTCATATATGCAGAGCTCGACCTCCAGAGCCGCTACCAGGGATTCTCCCAGCAGTTAGCAGGTGAAGACCACAGCGACCCTCTGATGCTGTATAGCCCCGTCGACCCAGGACTGATATATGATGCCTTCCAATTTGACTCGTCCTTCGGAAGCCCCTGCCAGTACCGCAGGGATACAATCTGGGACAACCGTGCAGAAGTCCTGGTTTATGCTATTCCCCCCGAGCTGGAGGCTGTTAATGATTGCCTGGCAGCTCGAGAGGGACTATAAAGAATTGCTGCGGAGAGTGGAGCTCCAGGAGTTACAAGGAGACTGGGAGCATGGTACTACTACTACTTGCAGGAGTGGGACCGAGGTCCTCTTCACCTACTCCGCGGCCCCTGCCCTGGCGAGAAGAACCGAGGTCCTCGCCAGCAAGAAGAAGCGGAGGAGGAAGCCAAAAGCTCCGACCCATGTCCTCACCAGAAGGGGGTACATAGTGAGAAGGGGCAGATAATAAGAAGGGGTAGATGGGGAGAGGGGTAGCGAATGAATGAATTAATGTGTGGATTTTTGCCGACAAAGATGTCTTACACTGGGCTGTTAGGGGACAAAGTTGGCTCAGGCTGGACTGTAATATGTGTATGGGCCCACATTTGACATTAATGTCTGTGTGTTGAGTTATATCTGAGGGGACAGTAAAGTTACTCTGTTATACAGGCTGTACACTCACTACTTTACATTGTAGCAGAGATCATTTCTTCAGTGTTATCACATGAACAGATATAATAAAATATTTACAAAAATGTGAGGGGTGTACTTGCTTTCGGGAGATCCTGTATGTGGCACCCCCCCCCACACACACACACACAAACACTTTAAAACTGCATAGCTTCTATTGTTATATACTGGCGCAGACATTGAAGGTGGTACAGCATTACTGTTATCATTATATACTGAGGCAGACATTGACGGTGGTACAGCATAACACCTACCACTATATACTGAGGCAGACATTGACGGTGGTACAGCATTACACCTATCACTATATAGTGAGGCAGACATTGATGGGGGTACAGCAAAACACCTATCACTATATACTGAGGCCGACATTGACGGGGGTACAGCATAACACCTAACACTATATACTGAGGCAGACATTGACGGTGGTACAGCGTAATCCCTATTACTATACATTGAGCCAAACACTGATAATAGTGCAGCATAACTCCTATCACTATATACTAACCCAAACATTGATGTGGTGTAGGCCTACCACTTCATTGTCTGGCTTAGGGATGCACCGAAACGAAAATTCTGGACTGAAACCGAAAATCCAGCATTTACCTGTCTGAAACCAAATATGATCCCCCACCATAAAAAAATCTCCCACTTTTATTGAAAGTAAGCAACACAGCAAAATAGGTCAAAAAAATTCTATAACAATATTAATAAATATATATATATATATATATATATATATGATTGTTAACAGCAATCACACTCCTATCATGCCCCGGCATACCCAAATTCCAGCATGTACTAGCTGACTTGACATGATAGGAGTGTGATTGCTGTTAGCAATTATATATATATATATATATATATATATATAAATACTGTTATTATTATTAATACTGTTTTTATTATTGTTCACATGTACTCATGAACTCAGCACTGGAGGCACTGGAGGCATAGAATCAGACATACAAATCCCGTATATAGCAAGAGCTAAAACTACAGTCATAGATGATAGGTTGCACAACCCAAAGCCAGCTCTGGCGTCCACACTGCCCACATAGAACCTGACCAGCACCCACATAGGATTTACCATCTTTGCCCCCAAACAGCCCAGCATGAGTCAACTTTGTCCCCAAACAGCCCGGCCTGTGCCATCTTTGTCCCATAAACACCCTTCTCACTATCTACACCCCTCCCTCCTCACTATCTACCCCCTCCCTCCCTCCTCACTATCTACCCCGATGTTGGGTATAAAACAGGAATATTAAGGGCTGGGGCTTTAGCAAGCATTTGGATTTACTGGCCTAGAGATCTATGTACACGGAAAACATTTAAAAGAAGGATTATGTTTTTCGTTTACATTTCATTTAAATTGAGATTGAAAGAGGGACTGTCCCTTTACTAGCGTTCAAAAGCTTTTGGGGTCTCTCGGCTGTTTTCATGGAAAACGAGAAAATTATTGGCCGTGACATAATTGCAAAAGGGTTTTCTAACCATCAATTAGCCTTTAAAACCTAAACTTGGATCAGCGAACACAACGTGCCATCGGGACACAGGAGTGATGGGAGGGATAAAGGGCCATTGGGACACACGAGTGATGGGAGGGATAAAGGGACATTGGAGCACAGGAGTGATGGGCAGATATTACCCCAACAAGCCAAGAGTCCCCAAGCCCATTATGGGCAAACATACCATGGTTCTTTGTAACCCACGCTGGCCAGGGTACCCAGACCGCCAACGCCACCCGGGGCCAGAGTCTACTCTGGCCCGGAGCACGCCCCTCCCCCCGCCGCCCGCGCTTCCTCAATGCCAGACTGAAGGCCGATATTAAATATGTCCAACCCTCTGGGATTAAGATGAACCCCGTCACCACGCATGAGATCTGAAGTATCGCCTTCCAAATCCTTGTGTCTAACCGTAAATCCACCTATCCTGCGAACAAACTTAGAAATGACATAATTGACCTTCCTACGACACCTTTCCAAAGCCTTACCATTGGACTGGAGACTCCAAACAGGCCCAGGGAGCAACCTCAGACCAGACCAAAGAAACTCCAGAAAACATGGCAAAACACCTGGCCAGATCATTCTTAATGCGATGAATTAAATCAATAGATCGAACCTGACCAAGGTCATTCCCGCCGGCATGAATAACCAAAACTATATTAGACGGAATCAACCTGCGCAACAAATGCAACTCACGAGACAGCTGATCCCAGCGAACACCCCGAAACCCCCGCCAATGGATGCGGACTCTGTCATAAGGGAAACTTATATTACGGCCATAAGGAAAGGGGAAAGAGGTAAGATTCACCTCTTACACCCAATCTAACCCTTATAGCTGCAACAATGTTGCAGCTACCCACCAATGAAAAGAGACCCTGACTGCAGCACTGTGCATGGGCCAGCAGTCATGACCCCCTTCCCTATTGGTCCAGGGGGCCCCTTTCCTTTCACATAATAGGGCAACAGCAAGATATAAACAGATATGGGAAAGGCTGAACTTGATGGACGCATGTCTTTTTTCAGTCTAACTATGTAACTAATATATAGATATATATATATATACTCACTGGCCACCTTGCTAGTACCGGGTTGGACCCTCTTTTGCCTTCAGAGCTGCCTTTATTCTTTGTGGCATACTTTCTACAGGGTGCAGGATACATTCAACTCGTACTAAGGGGTCCAAAGTGTGCCAAGAAAATGCCCCCCACACCATTACACCACCAGCCTGAACCGTTGATACAAGTCTGACCCGTATAAGGGGTATAAGGCGTATGTGGGGGGCGAGTGGCATATCTGGGTTAAAAAGCATATCAGAGGGCAATATGGCATATGGGGGTATAAGGCATTTCTGGGGCATGAGGCATATCTGCAGGGTATAAGGCCTATCTGGGGGTATAAGGCATATCTGGGAGGCAGTGTGGCTAGCCTGGGCTCAAATCTCAGTCTTATAGTCAGACTTCTATTTGAGGCAGTATTATCAGAAGACCCCAAATATAAGATGGGGGATATTTCTCAGAGCATTTGCGTGGAAAAAAAAACTTGTTTTATATACGAGAGAATACGGTATTTCTTCCAAATGTATTCCTAAGAGGCGAAGAGAAGTATATAATGTCTTACCCCAACGGGGTTGACAGATTTGGTGTGGATCTGGCAGTCCTCTTGTTTTTCCGTCCCCAATAATGTTTTTATTTTCATATATTACCCCCTGGACTGCAGTAAAACAATATTTAATGGGGCAATACAACAAAAAAAGAAATCTTCATCCAGTGCTGCACCACTTTGTACAGTTTTTGTAGTTTCCTATTAGACCATATTCATGCTAATAAATATTATTTATTAGCACCAAAATATAAAGAGTAACACACTAAAATGGGTCTCTGGACCGTCAGCCTCGGCCACAATACGTCACGGGCCGGATATACAATAAGGCTGCTTAGCATGGAAGAAAAGTAGGTTTAATCTCATGTTGTTCTATGGGCCGATTATTTGTGGCAGTGGAACTAAAGCCTTAATATCTAAAAGTCCAATTCCTCACTCACTGAAAGTCCCTGTAAGACATCGTCTGGTTCCCCGCAGGCCGTATGATACGGAGTCCGGGGGCTTCTAAAGTACATTGGTCTGAAATAACAGAGACAGAACTCATACAAACGGCGAATATGCAGCTGCCCCGGGCATATAAAGAAACCCCAAAAACAAACATTTACTGTAATACCAGTGAAGGATTTTTAAAGCCATGACGAACAGGAGATTAACCCCTTCGTGACAAAGGCTGATTTTACTTTTTGTACCCTTCGTGACAATGGCTGTTTTATCGTTTCTGCGGTGTTTGTGTTTAGCTGTAATTTTCTCTTAACCCATTTACTAAACCCACACAAGTTATATATTGTTTTTTTCAGGACAAGAAGGGCTTTCTTCAGACACCAAAATTTTTTTCATATGATGTAATTTCCTATAATAAAAATAATAAAATATGACGAAAAATTGAAAAAAAAACACATTTTCTCACTTTTATTTGAAAAATCTTTTATTCATCATAAAAAACTACTGAAAAAACCTGCTAAATAGATTCTACTATTTGTCCCGAGTTTAGAAATACCCAATGTTTTTATGTTTTTTTGCTTTCTTCTACACGTTATGGGGCAATAAGTACAAGTAGAGTTTTGCTAATTCAAAACCATTTTTCTCTGAATCTGGTAATTCTGTCTCTATGTGGTATTTGGGGCATCTTTGAAGCCAGCAAATTAAATTTACCCCACCAAACCATATATTTTTGAAAACTAGACACCCCAGGGTATTTTAGATGCTGATAGTTTAACCCTTTCCATGCACTAATCCTACCACCAACCCTTGTCAAAGTTTGGGATAGTAATTGTTTTTGGTGTTTTTTTCACATACTTTGTACTTCAGGTGTGAAATTACAGCTCCTGGTATATGTCACTGTCCCACAACACCCCGATATGTGTTCAGCAACATCTCCTGAGTACATTGATACCCCACATGCATGGGTTTGTCAGATTGTTTGGGGGCAAAAGGGCCACATTTGGAACATGAGCAATTCAAATTCAGTAGGAATTTTACATCTGGGTAAAGAAAAATGCTTGTACCCAACTATCAGTAGGGACAGGTTACAAGAAAGCCTGGCCTATCTCCAAGAAGGGATTTGATCTAGCACCTTAAGTGGTCCCTCATGCCACGGAATGGACACAGGGGTCACTTGACAGTGCAAATAAAAACGCTTAAAAATGGTGGAGCAAATAAAAGCTAAAAAACAGTAAATGTAACAAAAAAAAAAAAAAAAATACAAAAATGGAGCAGGAACAAAAAAAAAATTAAAAATGGGAAACTGTGTGATACAGCTTGAAGCAGTCACCGACACAGAGTGCAGGTTTTCCAGGGCAATCTGGACAGTAAAATGTGGTGTCCTTTCTTTGCCCCCTGCTGTAGCATACCCTGCATCTCTTTTGGGGATTCTGCTTCTTTGCTGTAGGGGGGATTTTAAAAATAAAATGGGTAGCCCCAATTCTGTTGGTTCCCATCACTACTTGGGGACCAGGTGCATCACGGTACAAGATACCTGAAATTACTTCGAGCTGAAACTGCAAAAAAGACAGCTTCAGCCCAGTGTCTGCTTTTTTGTGCAGCAAAAAAGCGTTATAGGTTGCAATTTGCATTAGATAAATTGCAACCTTCTTGTACCAGGCCTTTGTCTTCCTCATAATGAGGTAGGGCTGTAGGAGTTGATCTGACAGATCAACTCCACCCATGTGCTTGTTATAGGCCCTGATGCACACTGGCTTTGTAGTGACCCCAGCTCTGCCACGGACAGAAACCTCCACGGTTCTCTCATCGTGGATGGTGCTCAGCATGCACACCTCTTTTCTGTCCTTGAACTTCAATGCCAAAAGCTCCTCTTGGCGTAGAGCTGAGGTCTCCCCCTTTCCTAGCCGGGTGCGTGCCAGGCGTTGTGGGAAACCCAAGCGGTTCTTTTTTATAGAACCGCAAGCTACCGTATCGAAACAATACAGCAGCTTGAACAAAGGGACGCTTGTATAGAAGTTATCTACATACAAGTGGTAGCCTTTGTTCATAAGGGGGAATATTAGGTCCCAAACAATCTTGGCACTGGTGCCCAGATGATCTGGGCAACCTGGAGGGTCAAGGTAGCTATCCTTACCCTCGTATACCCGGAAGGCATGAGTATATCCTGTCTCGCTCTCGCAGAGCTTATACACCTTCACTCCATACCTAGAGCGCTTGGAAGGAATATACTGCTTGAATCCCAACCTTCCTTTATATTTCATTAGGGATTCATCCACGCAGATATTCTTTCCAGGTGTATAAACCTCTGGAAACCTGGCAGCGAGATGGGTAATCAGGGGGCGGATTTTGTACAGCCTATCAAACTGGGGGTCCTCCTTAGGGGGGCACAGGCTGTTGTCGCTAAAATGCATGAAACGAAGAATCATTTCATACCTTTGCCTAGTTATAGTTTGGGCAAAAATGGGGGTACTAAAGATGGGGCTGGTGCTCCAGTAGGAGCGGATGGAGGGCTTTTTTATAATGCCCATTAACATTGTGAGTGCCCAGAATTTAAGAAATTCTGGCACGTCAATGGGAGTCCATGGCTGTTTTGCCCAAAAAGAATTAGGGCTAGCAGCACGGTGCTGCTGGGCATAAATGTTTGTTTGTGTGACAATGTCTCCCAAGACATCGTCTCCCAAAAAAACCTGCACAAATTGCAGTGGAGTGAATCCTGTAACATCAATATTGATGCCAGGAATTCCAGAAAAAGGAGGGATAGCTGGCTTGTACCTATTAGGCGCTACCCATGCCTCTGGTGCACTGCCACGACTACGTGTGGTAGGCGTCCTAACAGCCACAGATACATCACTAGATGTATCTGTGAACTGACCAACGTCAAAATCTGACGCTGTATCAGTGGCCTCAGAATCTGTGGCCAAAAAGGCATACGCCTCCTCAGCCGTATACCGCTGCATGGTAAGAATTGCAGCAAAAATAGTGGGGAAGGAAAGGGTTAATGGCTATAATAAAAAAAAAAAAAAAACCTAAAAAAAAGTTAAAAAAACTAAAAAAAAGTAAAAAAACATGTAAAAAAAACAAAAAACCCAAAAACAATTGCCACTATGCAAGATCACTGTTTATGCAGTGATCAATGGCAATGAAGGGGTTAATATTATATGGGTGGCTCTTATAAGAGCCTTTGGATCAATATATATATATTTTTATTAGGGAATACCTGAAATACCAGAACACACCGATCTGTCTCTCTCCCTCACTAGAAGCAAGTGAAGGAGGGGGGCAGATCCAATACTGATCAAAGGCAATGTTTAGAAAACATTGCCTTTGATTTATCAAATCATGATCACTCTTATGAGTGATCTGACCACTAGGGGTGTTATTCACTGGATGTCCATGACATCCAGCAACACCCCCCCGATGATGTCAGCAGGCTCCGCCCCCCGGCTTGATGGGCGCCGCCATCTTGAAACACCGCGTGTGTTTCGAAGACACCGGCACCGGGAAGGTAAGTTGAGCATTTAGGAAGCGATCGCGAGTCGCTTCCTTTGCTAAACAGGTGTTGCAAAGATGCCTCGATACTGAGGCATCTTAGCAACACCAGCTAAGCAAAGGAAGCGACTCGCGATCGCTTCCTAAACCCGTTTTTCGGCGGCGGGCGCCGCCATGTTTGAAAGACGTGCAGTCTTTCAAACATGTTTTTTTTTTTGCTCCTAGGAGCGATCGGGGGGGGGCGGGAATGTTTTTTTTGGTGTTGCTCAATGCCTCGATGTCGAGGCATTAGAGCAACACCGTTTGAGTGAAAAAATCGATCACGGATCGATTTTTTCACCCGTTTAAAGACGTGCCGGTCCTGGCACGTCAATTGTCATAATCGTCACGATTTTCAGTGACGTGCCCGGACCGGCAATTGTCACGAAGGGGTTAAAGATCTTTGGTCTAAAAATTGGGACTGCCCTGCAAAATCCAGGATTGTGCAGTATTTCAATTCATTTTATACGACAAATACAAAAGTGCCACATCAATATATTCAAAGAAATCCACTAAAGTGTTTACGTCGATAAAAAAGTAAAGCAGAAGCACGGAACCCTCGTGCATTGTGACATCATAGAGTCTGTGACATCACAACACTGTAAAGCCGGAGCGCGCTCCTCTGCTTGCTCAGTGTAGTTGGGCGCTCGCACTTGTAAGCAGCTATTCATAGCGGACTTGAAGTGTTGTAACCAACGGCATCAGAGATTGAGGAGATTTAAAAGAAGAACCTTTTAAAAAGGAGAGCTATGGGGGACTGCTGTCTACTCCATGGACTGAGGTGGGTTGGAAGGAGATGCTGCCCCAGAAAAGTGCAGAAGTTTTTCAAAAGAGTAAAAACAGCTTTCACCAAAAAGAGTGAGGGCCAGAACAAGAAGCACTTGGCCGGTGGAGACCGGGTCCCGAAAAGGAAGAGAGAGAGTAGCAGTACAGAGGAAGAAATAGGGAGAGCGAGGAAGAGGATCAAGCGTACTGCTAATGAGAGGGAGGAGAGCAGCCTGTGTCTGAGGGCAAAGGAAACAAAAAGACGCCGAAGCAGCAGCACAGACAGCTCCGAACATGAGAAAAAGCGCTGCAAATACAGCGAGAAAAACAGCCAGATTCTGGGGCATCAGGAGAAAGAAGGAGCGGAGGAACATCTGGAGGAGCGCAGAAGGGGAAAGGTTCCCATGAAGAGACGCAGGAGTGAGGTAGAAAGTGGTGTTGCTGCGAAAAAATTTCGGAGCCTTCTCCCCATGACGCCCTCCGGCTTCATCTTCCATTCAGTGCTGGGTGAAGGGGGGTTTGGAAAAGTCATGTTGGCTTCTGTACCTAGAAGAGACTCTATGGTAGCGGTCAAAATCATCCGCAAGAAAGCCGCTAAGCCCCTGTACCTACTGAAGGAGAGGAGAATCCTGGAGATGGCTCGGGACAGCCCGTTCCTGTGCCACGGATATGCGGGCTTCCAAACGCAGACCTGCGTGTTATTCGTGATGGAGTATATGGCAGGTGGAAGCCTCCTGTCGTATTTGAGGAGGGTGGGCTGCCTCCCCGAGAGCGCAGCTGCATTTTATTCGGCTGAATTAATCTGCGGCATCCAGTTCCTCCACGCTCGCGGAGTTATACATCGAGACCTGAAGCTGGAAAACATCTTGCTTGACGGAGAGGGCCACGCCAAGATCTGCGATTTTGGTCTTGTTGCAGAAGGCATTTTTGGAGCAGCAGAGACAAAAGGACGCTGCGGAACAGTCAATTACACGGCCCCGGAAATGCATCTAAAGCAAGCATACGGTGTTGCCGTGGACTGGTGGTCCTTCGGGGTGATTTTATTCTGCATGCTTAACGGAAGGTTACCGTTCTCTCACGGTAACTGCAAGGAGGCGACAATCCATGCCATTGTAAATGAAAGCCA
The DNA here is from genome assembly GCA_029215755.1 of Spea hammondii. NCBI lineage: Eukaryota > Metazoa > Chordata > Amphibia > Anura > Pelobatidae > Spea > Spea hammondii. The sequence goes on from JARDYJ010000002.1 coordinate 4,161,034, forward strand.
CCGGAATGTCAAAGACATCTCAAAAGAAGCTGCGGACATCCTGAGGCATCTTCTGATGAAGGATCCTGACTTTCGCCTCTGGATCACGGGGTGTATCAGGCGGCATCCATTCTTTCAGGACATTAATTGGGAGGATATAGAGAGCCGCCGTTCAACTCCCCCGTACCGGCCGACACCAGCATCAGATCTCCGCTTGAAGACACTTCAGGGGAGTCCATCAGAGTTGTTGAGCAGAGAGGACACGTTCTCTTCATCATCCTCTTCCTCGTCATCGAGCAGCCAGAGGCTTTCTGGCTTCTCCTTTGTGACTCCAGACTGGATGGCCTGAAGGATGGACTAAGCCCTGGCCAAGTACCAGAAAACATAATATTCAAGCAGGGATTTTTTCCCCAGTTTGTGGCAAAATTGGAAAAAGACACAAACTGGGGTTTTTTTTCCCTTCTTCCCAAATAACATCATAACATCATAATAAATTCGAGAAACACCTACATTTTTTGTTATTGTTTTCCTGTGTTGTATATACAGGTGTCATTGTCCACAGATAGCTCTACATACATATGACATCACAAGAGAGCTTCTGTTTCTATGACATCATAAGCAGACAGTATATTGTGATTTATGGAGACAGGAATGTCCCAAACAAAAGTACATTTTCAGTAATCCACTTTATGTAACCCCAAATGTAACTCAATTCATGTAACATCAGACCCTATAATTCTCCATTTCTAAAGGTTTTTTTATTTTTCCATAATTGAGAAATTATGGATTTTGAAATGACTTCCGCTACTCAATGCTGTTCAGTCTTTGATTCCTTAGCATGTCTTTAATAGCTTTCAATATAATCCATCACATCCTTCCTCGTCAGCATCTCCCAGGGCTGAAGCCGGTATCATTGACCTCGAGTGACACATTTTGGGGGCCACATCCCTGCTATATGTATTCATTTAACTAGACTATAATATTCACAAATCCATCACAGGTGTCAATTCTATCCCCCCCGACGGCCGTGCAAACCGGTAACAATTTACTACAATGTATCACCTTATGACATCACAACCTCTCTCCGCTGCACATCATCCCAACAGCTAGCAATCACCAAACAGAGCTCACAGGACTCATCGTTAGCATTTAGCCTTAATCTCTACCCCGATGTTGGGTATAAAACAGGAATATTAAGGGCTGGGGCTTTAGCAAGCATTTGGATTTACTGGCCTAGAGATCTATGTACACGGAAAACATTTAAAAGAAGGATTATGTTTTTCGTTTACATTTCATTTAAATTGAGATTGAAAGAGGGACTGTCCCTTTACTAGCGTTCAAAAGCTTTTGGGGTCACTCGGCTGTTTTCATGGAAAACGAGAAAATTATTGGCCGTGACATCATTGCAAAAGTGTTTCCTAACCATCAATTAGCCTTTAAAACCTAAACTTGGATCAGCGAACACAACGTGCCATCGGGACACAGGAGTGATGGGAGGGATAAAGGGCCATTGGGACACACGAGTGATGGGAGGGATAAAGGGACATTGGAGCACAGGAGTGATGGGCAGATATTACCCCAACAAGCCAAGAGTCCTAGACCCGTAGGTGCCATAAGGTGCCTCCCCAAGCCCATTATGGGCAAACATGCCATGGTTCTTTGTAACCCACGCTGGCCAGGGTACCCAGACCGCCAACGCGACCCGGGGCCAGAGTCTACTCTGGCCCGGAGCACGCCCCTCCCCCCGCCGCCCGCGCTTCCTCAATGCCAGACTGAAGGCCGATATTAAATATGTCCAACCCTCTGGGATTAAGATGAACCCCGTCACCACGCATGAGATCTGAAGTATCGCCTTCCAAATCCTTGTGTCTAACCGTAAATCCACCTATCCTGCGAACAAACGTAGAAATGACATAATTGACCTTCCTACGACACCTTTCCAAAGCCTTACCATTGGACTGGAGACTCCAAACAGGCCCAGGGAGCAACCTCAGACCAGACCAAAGAAACTCCAGAAAACATGGCAAAACACCTGGCCAGATCATTCTTAATGCGATGAATTAAATCAATAGATCGAACCTGACCAAGGTCATTCCCGCCGGCATGAATAACCAAAACTATATTAGACGGAACCAACATGCGCAACAAATGCAACTCACGAGACAGCTGATCCCAGCGAACACCCCGAAACCCCCGCCAATGGATGCGGACTCTGTCATAAGGGAAACTTATATTACGGCCATAAAGAAAGGGGAAAGAGGTAAGATTCACCTCTTACACCCAATCTAACCCTTATAGCTGCAACAATGTTGCAGCTACCCACCAATGAAAAGAGACCCTGACTGCAGCACTGTGCATGGGCCAGCAGTCATGACCCCCTTCCCTATTGGTCCAGGGGGCCCCTTTCCTTTCACATAAAAGGGCAACAGCAAGAAATAAACAGATATGGGAAAGGCTGAACTTGATGGACGCATGTCTTTTTTCAGTCTAACTATGTAACTAATATATAGATATATATATATATATACTCACTGGCCACTTTGCTAGTACCGGGTTGGACCCTCTTTTGCCTTCAGAGCTGCCTTTATTCTTTGTGGAATACTTTCTACAGGGTGCAGGATACATTCAATTCGTACTAAGGGGTCCAAAGTGTGCCAAGAAAATGCCCCCCACACCATTACACCACCAGCCTGAACCGTTGATACAAGTCTGACCCGTATAAGGGGCATAAGGCGTATGTGGGGGGGCGAGTGGCATATCTGGGTTAAAAAGCATATCAGAGGGCAATATGGCATATGGGGGTATAAGGCATTTCTGGGGCATGAGGCATATCTGCAGGGTATAAGGCCTATCTGGGGGTATAAGGCATATCTGGGAGGCAGTGTGGCTAGCCTGGGCTCAAATCTTAGTCTTATAGTCAGACTTCTATTTGAGGCAGTATTATCAGAAGACTCCGAATATAAGATGGGGGATATTTCTCAGAGCATTTGCGTGGAAAAAAAAACTTGTTTTATATACGAAAGAATACGGTATTTCTTCCAAATGCATTCCTAAGAGGCGAAGAGAAGTATATAATGTCTTACCCCAACGGGGTTGACAGATTTGGTGTGGATCTGGCAGTCCTCTTGTTTTTCCGTCCCCAATAATGTTTTTATTTTCATATATTACCCCCTGGACTGCAGTTAAACAATATTTAATGGGGCAAAAAAACAAATCTTCATCCAGTGCTGCACCACTTTGTACAGTTTTTGTAGTTTCCTATTAGACCATATTCATGCTAATAAATATTATTTATTAGCACCAAAATATAAAGAGTAACACACTAAAATGGGTCTCTGGACCGTCAGCCTCGGCCACAATACGTCACGGGCCGGATATACAATAAGGCTGCTTAGCATGGAAGAAAAGTAGGTTTAATCTCATGTTGTTCTATGGGCCGATTATTTGTGGCAGTGGAACTAAAGCCTTAATATCTAAAAGTCCAATTCCTCACTCACTGAAAGTCCCTGTAAGACATCGTCTGGTTCCCCGCAGGCCGTATGATACGGAGTCCGGGGGCTTCTAAAGTACATTGGTCTGAAATAACAGAGACAGAACTCATACAAACGGCGAATATGCAGCTGCCCCGGGCATATAAAGAAACCCCAAAAACAAACATTTACTGTAATACCAGTGAAGGATTTTTAACGCCATGACGAACAGGAGATTAAAGATCTTTGGTCTAAAAATTGGGACTGCCCTGCAAAATCCAGGATTGTGCAGTATTTCAATTCATTTTATACGACAAATACAAAAGTGCCACATCAATATATTCAAAGAAATCCACTAAAGTGTTTACGTCGATAAAAAAGTAAAGCAGAAGCACGGAACCCTCGTGCATTGTGACATCATAGAGTCTGTGACATCACAACACTGTAAAGCCGGAGCGCGCTCCTCTGCTTGCTCAGTGTAGTTGGGCGCTCGCACTTGTAAGCAGCTATTCATAGCGGACTTGAAGTGTTGTAACCAACGGCATCAGAGATTGAGGAGATTTAAAAGAAGAACCTTTTAAAAAGGAGAGCTATGGGGGACTGCTGTCTACTCCATGGACTGAGGTGGGTTGGAAGGAGATGCTGCCCCAGAAAAGTGCAGAAGTTTTTCAAAAGAGTGAAAACAGCTTTCACCAAAAAGAGTGAGGGCCAGAACAAGAAGCACTTGGCCGGTGGAGACCGGGTCCCGAAAAGGAAGAGAGAGAGTAGCAGTACAGAGGAAGAAATAGGGAGAGCGAGGAAGAGGATCAAGCGTACTGCTAATGAGAGGGAGGAGAGCAGCCTGTGTCTGAGGGCAAAGGAAACAAAAAGACGCCGAAGCAGCAGCACAGACAGCTCCGAACATGAGAAAAAGCGCTGCAAATACAGCGAGAAAAACAGCCAGATTCTGGGGCATCAGGAGAAAGAAGGAGCGGAGGAACATCTGGAGGAGCGCAGAAGGGGAAAGGTTCCCATGAAGAGACGCAGGAGTGAGGTAGAAAGTGGTGTTGCTGCGAAAAAATTTCGGAGCCTTCTCCCCATGACGCCCTCCGGCTTCATCTTCCATTCAGTGCTGGGTGAAGGGGGGTTTGGAAAAGTCATGTTGGCTTCTGTACCTAGAAGAGACTCTATGGTAGCGGTCAAAATCATCCGCAAGAAAGCCGCTAAGCCCCTGTACCTACTGAAGGAGAGGAGAATCCTGGAGATGGCTCGGGACAGCCCGTTCCTGTGCCACGGATATGCGGGCTTCCAAACGCAGACCTGCGTGTTATTCGTGATGGAGTATATGGCAGGTGGAAGCCTCCTGTCGTATTTGAGGAGGGTGGGCTGCCTCCCCGAGAGCGCAGCTGCATTTTATTCGGCTGAATTAATCTGCGGCATCCAGTTCCTCCACGCTCGCGGAGTTATACATCGAGACCTGAAGCTGGAAAACATCTTGCTTGACGGAGAGGGCCACGCCAAGATCTGCGATTTTGGTCTTGTTGCAGAAGGCATTTTTGGAGCAGCAGAGACAAAAGGACGCTGCGGAACAGTCAATTACACGGCCCCGGAAATGCATCTAAAGCAAGCATACGGTGTTGCCGTGGACTGGTGGTCCTTCGGGGTGATTTTATTCTGCATGCTTAACGGAAGGTTACCGTTCTCTCACGGTAACTGCAAGGAGGCGACAATCCATGCCATTGTAAATGAAAGCCACCGGAATGTCAAAGACATCTCAAAAGAAGCTGCGGACATCCTGAGGCATCTTCTGATGAAGGATCCTGACTTTCGCCTCTGGATCACGGGGTGTATCAGGCGGCATCCATTATTTCAGGACATTAATTGGGAGGATATAGAGAGCCGCCGTTCAACTCCCCCGTACCGGCCGACACCAGCATCAGATCTCCGCTTGAAGACACTTCAGGGGAGTCCATCAGAGTTGTTGAGCAGAGAGGACACGTTCTCTTCATCATCCTCTTCCTCGTCATCGAGCAGCCAGAGGCTTTCTGGCTTCTCCTTTGTGACTCCAGACTGGATGGCCTGAAGGATGGACTAAGCCCTGGCCAAGTACCAGAAAACATAATATTCAAGCAGGGATTTTTTCCCCAGTTTGTGGCAAAATTGGAAAAAGACACAAACTGGGGTTTTTTTTCCCTTCTTCCCAAATAACATCATAACATCATAATAAATTCGAGAAACACCTACATTTTTTGTTATTGTTTTCCTGTGTTGTATATACAGGTGTCATTGTCCACAGATAGCTCTACATACATATGACATCACAAGAGAGCTTCTGTTTCTATGACATCATAAGCAGACAGTATATTGTGATTTATGGAGACAGGAATGTCCCAAACAAAAGTACATTTTCAGTAATCCACTTTATGTAACCCCAAATGTAACTCAATTCATGTAACATCAGACCCTATAATTCTCCATTTCTAAAGGTTTTTTTATTTTTCCATAATTGAGAAATTATGGATTTTGAAATGACTTCCGCTACTCAATGCTGTTCAGTCTTTGATTCCTTAGCATGTCTTTAATAGCTTTCAATATAATCCATCACATCCTTCCTCGTCAGCATCTCCCAGGGCTGAAGCCGGTATCATTGACCTCGAGTGACACATTTTGGGGGCCACATCCCTGCTATATGTATTCATTTAACTAGACTATAATATTCACAAATCCATCACAGGTGTCAATTCTATCCCCCCCGACGGCCGTGCAAACCGGTAACAATTTACTACAATGTATCACCTTATGACATCACAACCTCTCTCCGCTGCACATCATCCCAACAGCTAGCAATCACCAAACAGAGCTCACAGGACTCATCGTTAGCATTTAGCCTTAATCTCTACCCCGATGTTGGGTATAAAACAGGAATATTAAGGGCTGGGGCTTTAGCAAGCATTTGGATTTACTGGCCTAGAGATCTATGTACACGGAAAACATTTAAAAGAAGGATTATGTTTTTCGTTTACATTTCATTTAAATTGAGATTGAAAGAGGGACTGTCCCTTTACTAGCGTTCAAAAGCTTTTGGGGTCACTCGGCTGTTTTCATGGAAAACGAGAAAATTATTGGCCGTGACATCATTGCAAAAGTGTTTCCTAACCATCAATTAGCCTTTAAAACCTAAACTTGGATCAGCGAACACAACGTGCCATCGGGACACAGGAGTGATGGGAGGGATAAAGGGCCATTGGGACACACGAGTGATGGGAGGGATAAAGGGACATTGGAGCACAGGAGTGATGGGCAGATATTACCCCAACAAGCCAAGAGTCCTAGACCCGTAGGTGCCATAAGGTGCCTCCCCAAGCCCATTATGGGCAAACATGCCATGGTTCTTTGTAACCCACGCTGGCCAGGGTACCCAGACCGCCAACGCGACCCGGGGCCAGAGTCTACTCTGGCCCGGAGCACGCCCCTCCCCCCGCCGCCCGCGCTTCCTCAATGCCAGACTGAAGGCCGATATTAAATATGTCCAACCCTCTGGGATTAAGATGAACCCCGTCACCACGCATGAGATCTGAAGTATCGCCTTCCAAATCCTTGTGTCTAACCGTAAATCCACCTATCCTGCGAACAAACGTAGAAATGACATAATTGACCTTCCTACGACACCTTTCCAAAGCCTTACCATTGGACTGGAGACTCCAAACAGGCCCAGGGAGCAACCTCAGACCAGACCAAAGAAACTCCAGAAAACATGGCAAAACACCTGGCCAGATCATTCTTAATGCGATGAATTAAATCAATAGATCGAACCTGACCAAGGTCATTCCCGCCGGCATGAATAACCAAAACTATATTAGACGGAACCAACATGCGCAACAAATGCAACTCACGAGACAGCTGATCCCAGCGAACACCCCGAAACCCCCGCCAATGGATGCGGACTCTGTCATAAGGGAAACTTATATTACGGCCATAAAGAAAGGGGAAAGAGGTAAGATTCACCTCTTACACCCAATCTAACCCTTATAGCTGCAACAATGTTGCAGCTACCCACCAATGAAAAGAGACCCTGACTGCAGCACTGTGCATGGGCCAGCAGTCATGACCCCCTTCCCTATTGGTCCAGGGGGCCCCTTTCCTTTCACATAAAAGGGCAACAGCAAGAAATAAACAGATATGGGAAAGGCTGAACTTGATGGACGCATGTCTTTTTTCAGTCTAACTATGTAACTAATATATAGATATATATATATATATACTCACTGGCCACTTTGCTAGTACCGGGTTGGACCCTCTTTTGCCTTCAGAGCTGCCTTTATTCTTTGTGGAATACTTTCTACAGGGTGCAGGATACATTCAATTCGTACTAAGGGGTCCAAAGTGTGCCAAGAAAATGCCCCCCACACCATTACACCACCAGCCTGAACCGTTGATACAAGTCTGACCCGTATAAGGGGCATAAGGCGTATGTGGGGGGGCGAGTGGCATATCTGGGTTAAAAAGCATATCAGAGGGCAATATGGCATATGGGGGTATAAGGCATTTCTGGGGCATGAGGCATATCTGCAGGGTATAAGGCCTATCTGGGGGTATAAGGCATATCTGGGAGGCAGTGTGGCTAGCCTGGGCTCAAATCTTAGTCTTATAGTCAGACTTCTATTTGAGGCAGTATTATCAGAAGACTCCGAATATAAGATGGGGGATATTTCTCAGAGCATTTGCGTGGAAAAAAAAACTTGTTTTATATACGAAAGAATACGGTATTTCTTCCAAATGCATTCCTAAGAGGCGAAGAGAAGTATATAATGTCTTACCCCAACGGGGTTGACAGATTTGGTGTGGATCTGGCAGTCCTCTTGTTTTTCCGTCCCCAATAATGTTTTTATTTTCATATATTACCCCCTGGACTGCAGTTAAACAATATTTAATGGGGCAAAAAAACAAATCTTCATCCAGTGCTGCACCACTTTGTACAGTTTTTGTAGTTTCCTATTAGACCATATTCATGCTAATAAATATTATTTATTAGCACCAAAATATAAAGAGTAACACACTAAAATGGGTCTCTGGACCGTCAGCCTCGGCCACAATACGTCACGGGCCGGATATACAATAAGGCTGCTTAGCATGGAAGAAAAGTAGGTTTAATCTCATGTTGTTCTATGGGCCGATTATTTGTGGCAGTGGAACTAAAGCCTTAATATCTAAAAGTCCAATTCCTCACTCACTGAAAGTCCCTGTAAGACATCGTCTGGTTCCCCGCAGGCCGTATGATACGGAGTCCGGGGGCTTCTAAAGTACATTGGTCTGAAATAACAGAGACAGAACTCATACAAACGGCGAATATGCAGCTGCCCCGGGCATATAAAGAAACCCCAAAAACAAACATTTACTGTAATACCAGTGAAGGATTTTTAACGCCATGACGAACAGGAGATTAAAGATCTTTGGTCTAAAAATTGGGACTGCCCTGCAAAATCCAGGATTGTGCAGTATTTCAATTCATTTTATACGACAAATACAAAAGTGCCACATCAATATATTCAAAGAAATCCACTAAAGTGTTTACGTCGATAAAAAAGTAAAGCAGAAGCACGGAACCCTCGTGCATTGTGACATCATAGAGTCTGTGACATCACAACACTGTAAAGCCGGAGCGCGCTCCTCTGCTTGCTCAGTGTAGTTGGGCGCTCGCACTTGTAAGCAGCTATTCATAGCGGACTTGAAGTGTTGTAACCAACGGCATCAGAGATTGAGGAGATTTAAAAGAAGAACCTTTTAAAAAGGAGAGCTATGGGGGACTGCTGTCTACTCCATGGACTGAGGTGGGTTGGAAGGAGATGCTGCCCCAGAAAAGTGCAGAAGTTTTTCAAAAGAGTGAAAACAGCTTTCACCAAAAAGAGTGAGGGCCAGAACAAGAAGCACTTGGCCGGTGGAGACCGGGTCCCGAAAAGGAAGAGAGAGAGTAGCAGTACAGAGGAAGAAATAGGGAGAGCGAGGAAGAGGATCAAGCGTACTGCTAATGAGAGGGAGGAGAGCAGCCTGTGTCTGAGGGCAAAGGAAACAAAAAGACGCCGAAGCAGCAGCACAGACAGCTCCGAACATGAGAAAAAGCGCTGCAAATACAGCGAGAAAAACAGCCAGATTCTGGGGCATCAGGAGAAAGAAGGAGCGGAGGAACATCTGGAGGAGCGCAGAAGGGGAAAGGTTCCCATGAAGAGACGCAGGAGTGAGGTAGAAAGTGGTGTTGCTGCGAAAAAATTTCGGAGCCTTCTCCCCATGACGCCCTCCGGCTTCATCTTCCATTCAGTGCTGGGTGAAGGGGGGTTTGGAAAAGTCATGTTGGCTTCTGTACCTAGAAGAGACTCTATGGTAGCGGTCAAAATCATCCGCAAGAAAGCCGCTAAGCCCCTGTACCTACTGAAGGAGAGGAGAATCCTGGAGATGGCTCGGGACAGCCCGTTCCTGTGCCACGGATATGCGGGCTTCCAAACGCAGACCTGCGTGTTATTCGTGATGGAGTATATGGCAGGTGGAAGCCTCCTGTCGTATTTGAGGAGGGTGGGCTGCCTCCCCGAGAGCGCAGCTGCATTTTATTCGGCTGAATTAATCTGCGGCATCCAGTTCCTCCACGCTCGCGGAGTTATACATCGAGACCTGAAGCTGGAAAACATCTTGCTTGACGGAGAGGGCCACGCCAAGATCTGCGATTTTGGTCTTGTTGCAGAAGGCATTTTTGGAGCAGCAGAGACAAAAGGACGCTGCGGAACAGTCAATTACACGGCCCCGGAAATGCATCTAAAGCAAGCATACGGTGTTGCCGTGGACTGGTGGTCCTTCGGGGTGATTTTATTCTGCATGCTTAACGGAAGGTTACCGTTCTCTCACGGTAACTGCAAGGAGGCGACAATCCATGCCATTGTAAATGAAAGCCACCGGAATGTCAAAGACATCTCAAAAGAAGCTGCGGACATCCTGAGGCATCTTCTGATGAAGGATCCTGACTTTCGCCTCTGGATCACGGGGTGTATCAGGCGGCATCCATTCTTTCAGGACATTAATTGGGAGGATATAGAGAGCCGCCGTTCAACTCCCCCGTACCGGCCGACACCAGCATCAGATCTCCGCTTGAAGACACTTCAGGGGAGTCCATCAGAGTTGTTGAGCAGAGAGGACACGTTCTCTTCATCATCCTCTTCCTCGTCATCGAGCAGCCAGAGGCTTTCTGGCTTCTCCTTTGTGACTCCAGACTGGATGGCCTGAAGGATGGACTAAGCCCTGGCCAAGTACCAGAAAACATAATATTCAAGCAGGGATTTTTTCCCCAGTTTGTGGCAAAATTGGAAAAAGACACAAACTGGGTTTTTTTTTCCCTTCTTCCCAAATAACATCATAACATCATAATAAATTCGAGAAACACCTACATTTTTTGTTATTGTTTTCCTGTGTTGTATATACAGGTGTCATTGTCCACAGATAGCTCTACATACATATGACATCACAAGAGAGCTTCTGTTTCTATGACATCATAAGCAGACAGTATATTGTGATTTATGGAGACAGGAATGTCCCAAACAAAAGTACATTTTCAGTAATCCACTTTATGTAACCCCAAATGTAACTCAATTCATGTAACATCAGACCCTATAATTCTCCATTTCTAAAGGTTTTTTTATTTTTCCATAATTGAGAAATTATGGATTTTGAAATGACTTCCGCTACTCAATGCTGTTCAGTCTTTGATTCCTTAGCATGTCTTTAATAGCTTTCAATATAATCCATCACATCCTTCCGCGTCAGCATCTCCTAGTCCCAGGGCTGAAGCCGGTATCATTGACCTCGAGTGACACATTTTGGGGGCCACATCCCTGCTATATGTATTCATTTAACTAGACTATAATATTCACAAATCCATCACAGGTGTCAATTCTATCCCCCCCGACGGCCGTGCAAACCGGTAACAATTTACTACAATGTATCACCTTATGACATCACAACCTCTCTCCGCTGCACATCATCCCAACAGCTCGCAATCACCAAACAGAGCTCACAGGACTCATCGTTAGCATTTAGCCTTAATCTCTACCCCGATGTTGGGTATAAAACAGGAATATTAAGGGCTGGGGCTTTAGCAAGCATTTGGATTTACTGGCCTAGAGATCTATGTACACGGAAAACATTTAAAAGAAGGATTATGTTTTTCGTTTACATTTCATTTAAATTGAGATTGAAAGAGGGACTGTCCCTTTACTAGCGTTCAAAAGCTTTTGGGGTCACTCGGCTGTTTTCATGGAAAACGAGAAAATTATTGGCCGTGACATAATTGCAAAAGGGTTTTCTAACCATCAATTAGCCTTTAAAACCTAAACTTGGATCAGCGAACACAACGTGCCATCGGGACACAGGAGTGATGGGAGGGATAAAGGGCCATTGGGACACACGAGTGATGGGAGGGATAAAGGGACATTGGAGCACAGGAGTGATGGGCAGATATTACCCCAACAAGCCAAGAGTCCTAGACCCGTAGGTGCCATAAGGTGCCTCCCCAAGCCCATTATGGGCAAACATGCCATGGTTCTTTGTAACCCACGCTGGCCAGGGTACCCAGACCGCCAACGCGACCCGGGGCCAGAGTCTACTCTGGCCCGGAGCACGCCCCTCCCCCCGCCGCCCGCGCTTCCTCAATGCCAGACTGAAGGCCGATATTAAATATGTCCAACCCTCTGGGATTAAGATGAACCCCGTCACCACGCATGAGATCTGAAGTATCGCCTTCCAAATCCTTGTGTCTAACCGTAAATCCACCTATCCTGCGAACAAACGTAGAAATGACATAATTGACCTTCCTACGACACCTTTCCAAAGCCTTACCATTGGACTGGAGACTCCAAACAGGCCCAGGGAGCAACCTCAGACCAGACCAAAGAAACTCCAGAAAACATGGCAAAACACCTGGCCAGATCATTCTTAATGCGATGAATTAAATCAATAGATCGAACCTGACCAAGGTCATTCCCGCCGGCATGAATAACCAAAACTATATTAGACGGAACCAACATGCGCAACAAATGCAACTCACGAGACAGCTGATCCCAGCGAACACCCCGAAACCCCCGCCAATGGATGCGGACTCTGTCATAAGGGAAACTTATATTACGGCCATAAAGAAAGGGGAAAGAGGTAAGATTCACCTCTTACACCCAATCTAACCCTTATAGCTGCAACAATGTTGCAGCTACCCACCAATGAAAAGAGACCCTGACTGCAGCACTGTGCATGGGCCAGCAGTCATGACCCCCTTCCCTATTGGTCCAGGGGGCCCCTTTCCTTTCACATAAAAGGGCAACAGCAAGAAATAAACAGATATGGGAAAGGCTGAACTTGATGGACGCATGTCTTTTTTCAGTCTAACTATGTAACTAATATATAGATATATATATATATACTCACTGGCCACTTTGCTAGTACCGGGTTGGACCCTCTTTTGCCTTCAGAGCTGCCTTTATTCTTTGTGGAATACTTTCTACAGGGTGCAGGATACATTCAATTCGTACTAAGGGGTCCAAAGTGTGCCAAGAAAATGCCCCCCACACCATTACACCACCAGCCTGAACCGTTGATACAAGTCTGACCCGTATAAGGGGCATAAGGCGTATGTGGGGGGGCGAGTGGCATATCTGGGTTAAAAAGCATATCAGAGGGCAATATGGCATATGGGGGTATAAGGCATTTCTGGGGCATGAGGCATATCTGCAGGGTATAAGGCCTATCTGGGGGTATAAGGCATATCTGGGAGGCAGTGTGGCTAGCCTGGGCTCAAATCTTAGTCTTATAGTCAGACTTCTATTTGAGGCAGTATTATCAGAAGACTCCGAATATAAGATGGGGGATATTTCTCAGAGCATTTGCGTGGAAAAAAAAACTTGTTTTATATACGAGAGAATACGGTATTTCTTCCGAATGCATTCCTAAGAGGCGAAGAGAAGTATATAATGTCTTACCCCAACGGGGTTGACAGATTTGGTGTGGATCTGGCAGTCCTCTTGTTTTTCCGTCCCCAATAATGTTTTTATTTTCATATATTACCCCCTGGACTGCAGTTAAACAATATTTAATGGGGCAAAAAAACAAATCTTCATCCAGTGCTGCACCACTTTGTACAGTTTTTGTAGTTTCCTATTAGACCATATTCATGCTAATAAATATTATTTATTAGCACCAAAATATAAAGAGTAACACACTAAAATGGGTCTCTGGACCGTCAGCCTCGGCCACAATACGTCACGGGCCGGATATACAATAAGGCTGCTTAGCATGGAAGAAAAGTAGGTTTAATCTCATGTTGTTCTATGGGCCGATTATTTGTGGCAGTGGAACTAAAGCCTTAATATCTAAAAGTCCAATTCCTCACTCACTGAAAGTCCCTGTAAGACATCGTCTGGTTCCCCGCAGGCCGTATGATACGGAGTCCGGGGGCTTCTAAAGTACATTGGTCTGAAATAACAGAGACAGAACTCATACAAACGGCGAATATGCAGCTGCCCCGGGCATATAAAGAAACCCCAAAAACAAACATTTACTGTAATACCAGTGAAGGATTTTTAACGCCATGACGAACAGGAGATTAAAGATCTTTGGTCTAAAAATTGGGACTGCCCTGCAAAATCCAGGATTGTGCAGTATTTCAATTCATTTTATACGACAAATACAAAAGTGCCACATCAATATATTCAAAGAAATCCACTAAAGTGTTTACGTCGATAAAAAAGTAAAGCAGAAGCACGGAACCCTCGTGCATTGTGACATCATAGAGTCTGTGACATCACAACACTGTAAAGCCAGAGCGCGCTCCTCTGCTTGCTCAGTGTAGTTGGGCGCTCGCACTTGTAAGCAGCTATTCATAGCGGACTTGAAGTGTTGTAACCAACGGCATCAGAGATTGAGGAGATTTAAAAGAAGAACCTTTTAAAAAGGAGAGCTATGGGGGACTGCTGTCTACTCCATGGACTGAGGTGGGTTGGAAGGAGATGCTGCCCCAGAAAAGTGCAGAAGTTTTTCAAAAGAGTGAAAACAGCTTTCACCAAAAAGAGTGAGGGCCAGAACAAGAAGCACTTGGCCGGTGGAGACCGGGTCCCGAAAAGGAAGAGAGAGAGTAGCAGTACAGAGGAAGAAATAGGGAGAGCGAGGAAGAGGATCAAGCGTACTGCTAATGAGAGGGAGGAGAGCAGCCTGTGTCTGAGGGCAAAGGAAACAAAAAGACGCCGAAGCAGCAGCACAGACAGCTCCGAACATGAGAAAAAGCGCTGCAAATACAGCGAGAAAAACAGCCAGATTCTGGGGCATCAAGAGAAAGAAGGAGCGGAGGAACATCTGGAGGAGCGCAGAAGGGGAAAGGTTCCCATGAAGAGACGCAGGAGTGAGGTAGAAAGTGGTGTTGCTGCGAAAAAATTTCGGAGCCTTCTCCCCATGACGCCCTCCGGCTTCATCTTCCATTCAGTGCTGGGTGAAGGGGGGTTTGGAAAAGTCATGTTGGCTTCTGTACCTAGAAGAGACTCTATGGTAGCGGTCAAAATCATCCGCAAGAAAGCCGCTAAGCCCCTGTCCCTACTGAAGGAGAGGAGAATCCTGGAGATGGCTCGGGACAGCCCGTTCCTGTGCCACGGATATGCGGGCTTCCAAACGCAGACCTGCGTGTTATTCGTGATGGAGTATATGGCAGGTGGAAGCCTCCTGTCGTATTTGAGGAGGGTGGGCTGCCTCCCCGAGAGCGCAGCTGCATTTTATTCGGCTGAATTAATCTGCGGCATCCAGTTCCTCCACGCTCGCGGAGTTATACATCGAGACCTGAAGCTGGAAAACATCTTGCTTGACGGAGAGGGCCACGCCAAGATCTGCGATTTTGGTCTTGTTGCAGAAGGCATTTTTGGAGCAGCAGAGACAAAAGGACGCTGCGGAACAGTCAATTACACGGCCCCGGAAATGCATCTAAAGCAAGCATACGGTGTTGCCGTGGACTGGTGGTCCTTTGGGGTGATTTTATCCTGCATGCTTAACGGAAGGTTACCGTTCTATCACGGTAACTGCAAGGAGGCGACAATCCATGCCATTGTAAATGAAAGCCACCGGAATGTCAAAGACATCTCAAAAGAAGCTGCGGACATCCTGAGGCATCTTCTGATGAAGGATCCTGACTTTCGCCTCTGGATCACGGGGTGTATCAGGCGGCATCCATTCTTTCAGGACATTAATTGGGAGGATATAGAGAGCCGCCGTTCAACTCCCCCGTACCGGCCGACACCAGCATCAGATCTCCGCTTGAAGACACTTCAGGGGAGTCCATCAGAGTTGTTGAGCAGAGAGGACACGTTCTCTTCATCATCCTCTTCCTCGTCATCGAGCAGCCAGAGGCTTTCTGGCTTCTCCTTTGTGACTCCAGACTGGATGGCCTGAAGGATGGACTAAGCCCTGGCCAAGTACCAGAAAACATAATATTCAAGCAGGGATTTTTTCCCCAGTTTGTGGCAAAATTGGAAAAAGACACAAACTGGGGTTTTTTTTCCCTTCTTCCCAAATAACATCATAACATCATAATAAATTCGAGAAACACCTACATTTTTTGTTATTGTTTTCCTGTGTTGTATATACAGCTGTCATTGTCCACAGATAGCTCTACATACATATGACATCACAAGAGAGCTTCTGTTTCTATGACATCATAAGCAGACAGTATATTGTGATTTATGGAGACAGGAATGTCCCAAACAAAAGTACATTTTCAGTAATCCACTTTATGTAACCCCAAATGTAACTCAATTCATGTAACATCAGACCCTATAATTCTCCATTTCTAAAGGTTTTTTTATTTTTCCATAATTGAGAAATTATGGATTTTGAAATGACTTCCGCTACTCAATGCTGTTCAGTCTTTGATTCCTTAGCATGTCTTTAATAGCTTTCAATATAATCCATCACATCCTTCCGCGTCAGCATCTCCTAGTCCCAGGGCTGAAGCCGGTATCATTGACCTCGAGTGACACATTTTGGGGGCCACATCCCTGCTATATGTATTCATTTAACTAGACTATAATATTCACAAATCCATCACAGGTGTCAATTCTATCCCCCCCGACGGCCGTGCAAACCGGTAACAATTTACTACAATGTATCACCTTATGACATCACAACCTCTCTCCGCTGCACATCATCCCAACAGCTCGCAATCACCAAACAGAGCTCACAGGACTCATCGTTAGCATTTAGCCTTAATCTCTACCCCGATGTTGGGTATAAAACAGGAATATTAAGGGCTGGGGCTTTAGCAAGCATTTGGATTTACTGGCCTAGAGATCTATGTACACGGAAAACATTTAAAAGAAGGATTATGTTTTTCGTTTACATTTCATTTAAATTGAGATTGAAAGAGGGACTGTCCCTTTACTAGCGTTCAAAAGCTTTTGGGGTCACTCGGCTGTTTTCATGGAAAACGAGAAAATTATTGGCCGTGACATAATTGCAAAAGGGTTTTCTAACCATCAATTAGCCTTTAAAACCTAAACTTGGATCAGCGAACACAACGTGCCATCGGGACACAGGAGTGATGGGAGGGATAAAGGGCCATTGGGACACACGAGTGATGGGAGGGATAAAGGGACATTGGAGCACAGGAGTGATGGGCAGATATTACCCCAACAAGCCAAGAGTCCTAGACCCGTAGGTGCCATAAGGTGCCTCCCCAAGCCCATTATGGGCAAACATGCCATGGTTCTTTGTAACCCACGCTGGCCAGGGTACCCAGACCGCCAACGCGACCCGGGGCCAGAGTCTACTCTGGCCCGGAGCACGCCCCTCCCCCCGCCGCCCGCGCTTCCTCAATGCCAGACTGAAGGCCGATATTAAATATGTCCAACCCTCTGGGATTAAGATGAACCCCGTCACCACGCATGAGATCTGAAGTATCGCCTTCCAAATCCTTGTGTCTAACCGTAAATCCACCTATCCTGCGAACAAACGTAGAAATGACATAATTGACCTTCCTACGACACCTTTCCAAAGCCTTACCATTGGACTGGAGACTCCAAACAGGCCCAGGGAGCAACCTCAGACCAGACCAAAGAAACTCCAGAAAACATGGCAAAACACCTGGCCAGATCATTCTTAATGCGATGAATTAAATCAATAGATCGAACCTGACCAAGGTCATTCCCGCCGGCATGAATAACCAAAACTATATTAGACGGAACCAACATGCGCAACAAATGCAACTCACGAGACAGCTGATCCCAGCGAACACCCCGAAACCCCCGCCAATGGATGCGGACTCTGTCATAAGGGAAACTTATATTACGGCCATAAAGAAAGGGGAAAGAGGTAAGATTCACCTCTTACACCCAATCTAACCCTTATAGCTGCAACAATGTTGCAGCTACTCACCAATGAAAAGAGACCCTGACTGCAGCACTGTGCATGGGCCAGCAGTCATGACCCCCTTCCCTATTGGTCCAGGGGGCCCCTTTCCTTTCACATAAAAGGGCAACAGCAAGAAATAAACAGATATGGGAAAGGCTGAACTTGATGGACGCATGTCTTTTTTCAGTCTAACTATGTAACTAATATATAGATATATATATATATACTCACTGGCCACTTTGCTAGTACCGGGTTGGACCCTCTTTTGCCTTCAGAGCTGCCTTTATTCTTTGTGGAATACTTTCTACAGGGTGCAGGATACATTCAATTCGTACTAAGGGGTCCAAAGTGTGCCAAGAAAATGCCCCCCACACCATTACACCACCAGCCTGAACCGTTGATACAAGTCTGACCCGTATAAGGGGCATAAGGCGTATGTGGGGGGGCGAGTGGCATATCTGGGTTAAAAAGCATATCAGAGGGCAATATGGCATATGGGGGTATAAGGCATTTCTGGGGCATGAGGCATATCTGCAGGGTATAAGGCCTATCTGGGGGTATAAGGCATATCTGGGAGGCAGTGTGGCTAGCCTGGGCTCAAATCTTAGTCTTATAGTCAGACTTCTATTTGAGGCAGTATTATCAGAAGACTCCGAATATAAGATGGGGGATATTTCTCAGAGCATTTGCGTGGAAAAAAAAACTTGTTTTATATACGAGAGAATACGGTATTTCTTCCGAATGCATTCCTAAGAGGCGAAGAGAAGTATATAATGTCTTACCCCAACGGGGTTGACAGATTTGGTGTGGATCTGGCAGTCCTCTTGTTTTTCCGTCCCCAATAATGTTTTTATTTTCATATATTACCCCCTGGACTGCAGTTAAACAATATTTAATGGGGCAAAAAAACAAATCTTCATCCAGTGCTGCACCACTTTGTACAGTTTTTGTAGTTTCCTATTAGACCATATTCATGCTAATAAATATTATTTATTAGCACCAAAATATAAAGAGTAACACACTAAAATGGGTCTCTGGACCGTCAGCCTCGGCCACAATACGTCACGGGCCGGATATACAATAAGGCTGCTTAGCATGGAAGAAAAGTAGGTTTAATCTCATGTTGTTCTATGGGCCGATTATTTGTGGCAGTGGAACTAAAGCCTTAATATCTAAAAGTCCAATTCCTCACTCACTGAAAGTCCCTGTAAGACATCGTCTGGTTCCCCGCAGGCCGTATGATACGGAGTCCGGGGGCTTCTAAAGTACATTGGTCTGAAATAACAGAGACAGAACTCATACAAACGGCGAATATGCAGCTGCCCCGGGCATATAAAGAAACCCCAAAAACAAACATTTACTGTAATACCAGTGAAGGATTTTTAACGCCATGACGAACAGGAGATTAAAGATCTTTGGTCTAAAAATTGGGACTGCCCTGCAAAATCCAGGATTGTGCAGTATTTCAATTCATTTTATACGACAAATACAAAAGTGCCACATCAATATATTCAAAGAAATCCACTAAAGTGTTTACGTCGATAAAAAAGTAAAGCAGAAGCACGGAACCCTCGTGCATTGTGACATCATAGAGTCTGTGACATCACAACACTGTAAAGCCAGAGCGCGCTCCTCTGCTTGCTCAGTGTAGTTGGGCGCTCGCACTTGTAAGCAGCTATTCATAGCGGACTTGAAGTGTTGTAACCAACGGCATCAGAGATTGAGGAGATTTAAAAGAAGAACCTTTTAAAAAGGAGAGCTATGGGGGACTGCTGTCTACTCCATGGACTGAGGTGGGTTGGAAGGAGATGCTGCCCCAGAAAAGTGCAGAAGTTTTTCAAAAGAGTGAAAACAGCTTTCACCAAAAAGAGTGAGGGCCAGAACAAGAAGCACTTGGCCGGTGGAGACCGGGTCCCGAAAAGGAAGAGAGAGAGTAGCAGTACAGAGGAAGAAATAGGGAGAGCGAGGAAGAGGATCAAGCGTACTGCTAATGAGAGGGAGGAGAGCAGCCTGTGTCTGAGGGCAAAGGAAACAAAAAGACGCCGAAGCAGCAGCACAGACAGCTTCGAACATGAGAAAAAGCGCTGCAAATACAGCGAGAAAAACAGCCAGATTCTGGGGCATCAGGAGAAAGAAGGAGCGGAGGAACATCTGGAGGAGCGCAGAAGGGGAAAGGTTCCCATGAAGAGACGCAGGAGTGAGGTAGAAAGTGGTGTTGCTGCGAAAAAATTTCGGAGCCTTCTCCCCATGACGCCCTCCGGCTTCATCTTCCATTCAGTGCTGGGTGAAGGGGGGTTTGGAAAAGTCATGTTGGCTTCTGTACCTAGAAGAGACTCTATGGTAGCGGTCAAAATCATCCGCAAGAAAGCCGCTAAGCCCCTGTACCTACTGAAGGAGAGGAGAATCCTGGAGATGGCTCGGGACAGCCCGTTCCTGTGCCACGGATATGCGGGCTTCCAAACGCAGACCTGCGTGTTATTCGTGATGGAGTATATGGCAGGTGGAAGCCTCCTGTCGTATTTGAGGAGGGTGGGCTGCCTCCCCGAGAGCGCAGCTGCATTTTATTCGGCTGAATTAATCTGCGGCATCCAGTTCCTCCACGCTCGTGGAGTTATACATCGAGACCTGAAGCTGGAAAACATCTTGCTTGACGGAGAGGGCCACGCCAAGATCTGCGATTTTGGTCTTGTTGCAGAAGGCATTTTTGGAGCAGCAGAGACAAAAGGACGCTGCGGAACAGTCAATTACACGGCCCCGGAAATGCATCTAAAGCAAGCATACGGTGTTGCCGTGGACTGGTGGTCCTTCGGGGTGATTTTATTCTGCATGCTTAACGGAAGGTTACCGTTCTCTCACGGTAACTGCAAGAAGGCGACAATCCATGCCATTGTAAATGAAAGCCACCGGAATGTCAAAGACATCTCAAAAGAAGCTGCGGACATCCTGAGGCATCTTCTGATGAAGGATCCTGACTTTCGCCTCTGGATCACGGGCTGTATCAGGCGGCATCCATTCTTTCAGGACATTAATTGGGAGGATATAGAGAGCCGCCGTTCAACTCCCCCGTACCGGCCGACACCAGCATCAGATCTCCGCTTGAAGACACTTCAGGGGAGTCCATCAGAGTTGTTGAGCAGAGAGGACACGTTCTCTTCATCATCCTCTTCCTCGTCATCGAGCAGCCAGAGGCTTTCTGGCTTCTCCTTTGTGACTCCAGACTGGATGGCCTGAAGGATGGACTAAGCCCTGGCCAAGTACCAGAAAACATAATATTCAAGCAGGGATTTTTTCCCCAGTTTGTGGCAAAATTGGAAAAAGACACAAACTGGGGTTTTTTTTCCCTTCTTCCCAAATAACATCATAACATCATAATAAATTCGAGAAACACCTACATTTTTTGTTATTGTTTTCCTGTGTTGTATATACAGCTGTCATTGTCCACAGATAGCTCTACATACATATGACATCACAAGAGAGCTTCTGTTTCTATGACATCATAAGCAGACAGTATATTGTGATTTATGGAGACAGGAATGTCCCAAACAAAAGTACATTTTCAGTAATCCACTTTATGTAACCCCAAATGTAACTCAATTCATGTAACATCAGACCCTATAATTCTCCATTTCTAAAGGTTTTTTTATTTTTCCATAATTGAGAAATTATGGATTTTGAAATGACTTCCGCTACTCAATGCTGTTCAGTCTTTGATTCCTTAGCATGTCTTTAATAGCTTTCAATATAATCCATCACATCCTTCCGCGTCAGCATCTCCTAGTCCCAGGGCTGAAGCCGGTATCATTGACCTCGAGTGACACATTTTGGGGGCCACATCCCTGCTATATGTATTCATTTAACTAGACTATAATATTCACAAATCCATCACAGGTGTCAATTCTATCCCCCCCGACGGCCGTGCAAACCGGTAACAATTTACTACAATGTATCACCTTATGACATCACAACCTCTCTCCGCTGCACATCATCCCAACAGCTCGCAATCACCAAACAGAGCTCACAGGACTCATCGTTAGCATTTAGCCTTAATCTCTACCCCGATGTTGGGTATAAAACAGGAATATTAAGGGCTGGGGCTTTAGCAAGCATTTGGATTTACTGGCCTAGAGATCTATGTACACGGAAAACATTTAAAAGAAGGATTATGTTTTTCGTTTACATTTCATTTAAATTGAGATTGAAAGAGGGACTGTCCCTTTACTAGCGTTCAAAAGCTTTTGGGGTCACTCGGCTGTTTTCATGGAAAACGAGAAAATTATTGGCCGTGACATAATTGCAAAAGGGTTTTCTAACCATCAATTAGCCTTTAAAACCTAAACTTGGATCAGCGAACACAACGTGCCATCGGGACACAGGAGTGATGGGAGGGATAAAGGGCCATTGGGACACACGAGTGATGGGAGGGATAAAGGGACATTGGAGCACAGGAGTGATGGGCAGATATTACCCCAACAAGCCAAGAGTCCTAGACCCGTAGGTGCCATAAGGTGCCTCCCCAAGCCCATTATGGGCAAACATGCCATGGTTCTTTGTAACCCACGCTGGCCAGGGTACCCAGACCGCCAACGCGACCCGGGGCCAGAGTCTACTCTGGCCCGGAGCACGCCCCTCCCCCCGCCGCCCGCGCTTCCTCAATGCCAGACTGAAGGCCGATATTAAATATGTCCAACCCTCTGGGATTAAGATGAACCCCGTCACCACGCATGAGATCTGAAGTATCGCCTTCCAAATCCTTGTGTCTAACCGTAAATCCACCTATCCTGCGAACAAACGTAGAAATGACATAATTGACCTTCCTACGACACCTTTCCAAAGCCTTACCATTGGACTGGAGACTCCAAACAGGCCCAGGGAGCAACCTCAGACCAGACCAAAGAAACTCCAGAAAACATGGCAAAACACCTGGCCAGATCATTCTTAATGCGATGAATTAAATCAATAGATCGAACCTGACCAAGGTCATTCCCGCCGGCATGAATAACCAAAACTATATTAGACGGAACCAACATGCGCAACAAATGCAACTCACGAGACAGCTGATCCCAGCGAACACCCCGAAACCCCCGCCAATGGATGCGGACTCTGTCATAAGGGAAACTTATATTACGGCCATAAAGAAAGGGGAAAGAGGTAAGATTCACCTCTTACACCCAATCTAACCCTTATAGCTGCAACAATGTTGCAGCTACCCACCAATGAAAAGAGACCCTGACTGCAGCACTGTGCATGGGCCAGCAGTCATGACCCCCTTCCCTATTGGTCCAGGGGGCCCCTTTCCTTTCACATAAAAGGGCAACAGCAAGAAATAAACAGATATGGGAAAGGCTGAACTTGATGGACGCATGTCTTTTTTCAGTCTAACTATGTAACTAATATATAGATATATATATATATACTCACTGGCCACTTTGCTAGTACCGGGTTGGACCCTCTTTTGCCTTCAGAGCTGCCTTTATTCTTTGTGGAATACTTTCTACAGGGTGCAGGATACATTCAATTCGTACTAAGGGGTCCAAAGTGTGCCAAGAAAATGCCCCCCACACCATTACACCACCAGCCTGAACCGTTGATACAAGTCTGACCCGTATAAGGGGCATAAGGCGTATGTGGGGGGGCGAGTGGCATATCTGGGTTAAAAAGCATATCAGAGGGCAATATGGCATATGGGGGTATAAGGCATTTCTGGGGCATGAGGCATATCTGCAGGGTATAAGGCCTATCTGGGGGTATAAGGCATATCTGGGAGGCAGTGTGGCTAGCCTGGGCTCAAATCTTAGTCTTATAGTCAGACTTCTATTTGAGGCAGTATTATCAGAAGACTCCGAATATAAGATGGGGGATATTTCTCAGAGCATTTGCGTGGAAAAAAAAACTTGTTTTATATACGAAAGAATACGGTATTTCTTCCAAATGCATTCCTAAGAGGCGAAGAGAAGTATATAATGTCTTACCCCAACGGGGTTGACAGATTTGGTGTGGATCTGGCAGTCCTCTTGTTTTTCCGTCCCCAATAATGTTTTTATTTTCATATATTACCCCCTGGACTGCAGTTAAACAATATTTAATGGGGCAAAAAAACAAATCTTCATCCAGTGCTGCACCACTTTGTACAGTTTTTGTAGTTTCCTATTAGACCATATTCATGCTAATAAATATTATTTATTAGCACCAAAATATAAAGAGTAACACACTAAAATGGGTCTCTGGACCGTCAGCCTCGGCCACAATACGTCACGGGCCGGATATACAATAAGGCTGCTTAGCATGGAAGAAAAGTAGGTTTAATCTCATGTTGTTCTATGGGCCGATTATTTGTGGCAGTGGAACTAAAGCCTTAATATCTAAAAGTCCAATTCCTCACTCACTGAAAGTCCCTGTAAGACATCGTCTGGTTCCCCGCAGGCCGTATGATACGGAGTCCGGGGGCTTCTAAAGTACATTGGTCTGAAATAACAGAGACAGAACTCATACAAACGGCGAATATGCAGCTGCCCCGGGCATATAAAGAAACCCCAAAAACAAACATTTACTGTAATACCAGTGAAGGATTTTTAAAGCCATGACGAACAGGAGATTAAAGATCTTTGGTCTAAAAATTGGGACTGCCCTGCAAAATCCAGGATTGTGCAGTATTTCAATTCATTTTATACGACAAATACAAAAGTGCCACATCAATATATTCAAAGAAATCCACTAAAGTGTTTACGTCGATAAAAAAGTAAAGCAGAAGCACGGAACCCTCGTGCATTGTGACATCATAGAGTCTGTGACATCACAACACTGTAAAGCCGGAGCGCGCTCCTCTGCTTGCTCAGTGTAGTTGGGCGCTCGCACTTGTAAGCAGCTATTCATAGCGGACTTGAAGTGTTGTAACCAACGGCATCAGAGATTGAGGAGATTTAAAAGAAGAACCTTTTAAAAAGGAGAGCTATGGGGGACTGCTGTCTACTCCATGGACTGAGGTGGGTTGGAAGGAGATGCTGCCCCAGAAAAGTGCAGAAGTTTTTCAAAAGAGTGAAAACAGCTTTCACCAAAAAGAGTGAGGGCCAGAACAAGAAGCACTTGGCCGGTGGAGACCGGGTCCCGAAAAGGAAGAGAGAGAGTAGCAGTACAGAGGAAGAAATAGGGAGAGCGAGGAAGAGGATCAAGCGTACTGCTAATGAGAGGGAGGAGAGCAGCCTGTGTCTGAGGGCAAAGGAAACAAAAAGACGCCGAAGCAGCAGCACAGACAGCTCCGAACATGAGAAAAAGCGCTGCAAATACAGCGAGAAAAACAGCCAGATTCTGGGGCATCAGGAGAAAGAAGGAGCGGAGGAACATCTGGAGGAGCGCAGAAGGGGAAAGGTTCCCATGAAGAGACGCAGGAGTGAGGTAGAAAGTGGTGTTGCTGCGAAAAAATTTCGGAGCCTTCTCCCCATGACGCCCTCCGGCTTCATCTTCCATTCAGTGCTGGGTGAAGGGGGGTTTGGAAAAGTCATGTTGGCTTCTGTACCTAGAAGAGAC
Source organism: Spea hammondii (assembly GCA_029215755.1). Taxonomy (NCBI): domain Eukaryota; kingdom Metazoa; phylum Chordata; class Amphibia; order Anura; family Pelobatidae; genus Spea; species Spea hammondii. The sequence continues at coordinate 4,186,392 of JARDYJ010000002.1, forward strand.
TCTATGGTAGCGGTCAAAATCATCCGCAAGAAAGCCGCTAAGCCCCTGTACCTACTGAAGGAGAGGAGAATCCTGGAGATGGCTCGGGACAGCCCGTTCCTGTGCCACGGATATGCGGGCTTCCAAACGCAGACCTGCGTGTTATTCGTGATGGAGTATATGGCAGGTGGAAGCCTCCTGTCGTATTTGAGGAGGGTGGGCTGCCTCCCCGAGAGCGCAGCTGCATTTTATTCGGCTGAATTAATCTGCGGCATCCAGTTCCTCCACGCTCGCGGAGTTATACATCGAGACCTGAAGCTGGAAAACATCTTGCTTGACGGAGAGGGCCACATCAAGATCTGCGATTTTGGTCTTGTTGCAGAAGGCATTTTTGGAGCAGCAGAGACAAAAGGACGCTGCGGAACAGTCAATTACACGGCCCCGGAAATGCATCTAAAGCAAGCATACGGTGTTGCCGTGGACTGGTGGTCCTTTGGGGTGATTTTATCCTGCATGCTTAACGGAAGGTTACCGTTCTCTCACGGTAACTGCAAGGAGGCGACAATCCATGCCATTGTAAATGAAAGCCACCGGAATGTCAAAGACATCTCAAAAGAAGCTGCGGACATCCTGAGGCATCTTCTGATGAAGGATCCTGACTTTCGCCTCTGGATCACGGGGTGTATCAGGCGGCATCCATTCTTTCAGGACATTAATTGGGAGGATATAGAGAGCCGCCGTTCAACTCCCCCGTACCGGCCGACACCAGCATCAGATCTCCGCTTGAAGACACTTCAGGGGAGTCCATCAGAGTTGTTGAGCAGAGAGGACACGTTCTCTTCATCATCCTCTTCCTCGTCATCGAGCAGCCAGAGGCTTTCTGGCTTCTCCTTTGTGACTCCAGACTGGATGGCCTGAAGGATGGACTAAGCCCTGGCCAAGTACCAGAAAACATAATATTCAAGCAGGGATTTTTTCCCCAGTTTGTGGCAAAATTGGAAAAAGACACAAACTGGGGTTTTTTTTCCCTTCTTCCCAAATAACATCATAACATCATAATAAATTCGAGAAACACCTACATTTTTTGTTATTGTTTTCCTGTGTTGTATATACAGGTGTCATTGTCCACAGATAGCTCTACATACATATGACATCACAAGAGACCTTCTGTTTCTATGACATCATAAGCAGACAGTATATTGTGATTTATGGAGACAGGAATGTCCCAAACAAAAGTACATTTTCAGTAATCCACTTTATGTAACCCCAAATGTAACTCAATTCATGTAACATCAGACCCTATAATTCTCCATTTCTAAAGGTTTTTTTATTTTTCCATAATTGAGAAATTATGGATTTTGAAATGACTTCCGCTACTCAATGCTGTTCAGTCTTTGATTCCTTAGCATGTCTTTAATAGCTTTCAATATAATCCATCACATCCTTCCTCGTCAGCATCTCCCAGGGCTGAAGCCGGTATCATTGACCTCGAGTGACACATTTTGGGGGCCACATCCCTGCTATATGTATTCATTTAACTAGACTATAATATTCACAAATCCATCACAGGTGTCAATTCTATCCCCCCCGACGGCCGTGCAAACCGGTAACAATTTACTACAATGTATCACCTTATGACATCACAACCTCTCTCCGCTGCACATCATCCCAACAGCTCGCAATCACCAAACAGAGCTCACAGGACTCATCGTTAGCATTTAGCCTTAATCTCTACCCCGATGTTGGGTATAAAACAGGAATATTAAGGGCTGGGGCTTTAGCAAGCATTTGGATTTACTGGCCTAGAGATCTATGTACACGGAAAACATTTAAAAGAAGGATTATGTTTTTCGTTTACATTTCATTTAAATTGAGATTGAAAGAGGGACTGTCCCTTTACTAGCGTTCAAAAGCTTTTGGGGTCACTCGGCTGTTTTCACGGAAAACGAGAAAATTATTGGCCGTGACATAATTGCAAAAGGGTTTTCTAACCATCAATTAGCCTTTAAAACCTAAACTTGGATCAGCGAACACAACGTGCCATCGGGACACAGGAGTGATGGGAGGGATAAAGGGCCATTGGGACACACGAGTGATGGGAGGGATAAAGGGACATTGGAGCACAGGAGTGATGGGCAGATATTACCCCAACAAGCCAAGAGTCCTAGACCCGTAGGTGCCATAAGGTGCCTCCCCAAGCCCATTATGGGCAAACATGCCATGGTTCTTTGTAACCCACGCTGGCCAGGGTACCCAGACCGCCAACGCGACCCGGGGCCAGAGTCTACTCTGGCCCGGAGCACGCCCCTCCCCCCGCCGCCCGCGCTTCCTCAATGCCAGACTGAAGGCCGATATTAAATATGTCCAACCCTCTGGGATTAAGATGAACCCCGTCACCACGCATGAGATCTGAAGTATCGCCTTCCAAATCCTTGTGTCTAACCGTAAATCCACCTATCCTGCGAACAAACGTAGAAATGACATAATTGACCTTCCTACGACACCTTTCCAAAGCCTTACCATTGGACTGGAGACTCCAAACAGGCCCAGGGAGCAACCTCAGACCAGACCAAAGAAACTCCAGAAAACATGGCAAAACACCTGGCCAGATCATTCTTAATGCGATGAATTAAATCAATAGATCGAACCTGACCAAGGTCATTCCCGCCGGCATGAATAACCAAAACTATATTAGACGGAACCAACATGCGCAACAAATGCAACTCACGAGACAGCTGATCCCAGCGAACACCCCGAAACCCCCGCCAATGGATGCGGACTCTGTCATAAGGGAAACTTATATTACGGCCATAAAGAAAGGGGAAAGAGGTAAGATTCACCTCTTACACCCAATCTAACCCTTATAGCTGCAACAATGTTGCAGCTACCCACCAATGAAAAGAGACCCTGACTGCAGCACTGTGCATGGGCCAGCAGTCATGACCCCCTTCCCTATTGGTCCAGGGGGCCCCTTTCCTTTCACATAAAAGGGCAACAGCAAGAAATAAACAGATATGGGAAAGGCTGAACTTGATGGACGCATGTCTTTTTTCAGTCGAACTATGTAACTAATATATAGATATATATATATATACTCACTGGCCACTTTGCTAGTACCGGGTTGGACCCTCTTTTGCCTTCAGAGCTGCCTTTATTCTTTGTGGAATACTTTCTACAGGGTGCAGGATACATTCAATTCGTACTAAGGGGTCCAAAGTGTGCCAAGAAAATGCCCCCCACACCATTACACCACCAGCCTGAACCGTTGATACAAGTCTGACCCGTATAAGGGGCATAAGGCGTATGTGGGGGGGCGAGTGGCATATCTGGGTTAAAAAGCATATCAGAGGGCAATATGGCATATGGGGGTATAAGGCATTTCTGGGGCATGAGGCATATCTGCAGGGTATAAGGCCTATCTGGGGGTATAAGGCATATCTGGGAGGCAGTGTGGCTAGCCTGGGCTCAAATCTTAGTCTTATAGTCAGACTTCTATTTGAGGCAGTATTATCAGAAGACTCCGAATATAAGATGGGGGATATTTCTCAGAGCATTTGTGTGGAAAAAAAAACTTGTTTTATATACGAAAGAATACGGTATTTCTTCCAAATGCATTCCTAAGAGGCGAAGAGAAGTATATAATGTCTTACCCCAACGGGGTTGACAGATTTGGTGTGGATCTGGCAGTCCTCTTGTTTTTCCGTCCCCAATAATGTTTTTATTTTCATATATTACCCCCTGGACTGCAGTTAAACAATATTTAATGGGGCAAAAAAACAAATCTTCATCCAGTGCTGCACCACTTTGTACGGTTTTTGTAGTTTCCTATTAGACCATATTCATGCTAATAAATATTATTTATTAGCACCAAAATATAAAGAGTAACACACTAAAATGGGTCTCTGGACCGTCAGCCTCGGCCACAATACGTCACGGGCCGGATATACAATAAGGCTGCTTAGCATGGAAGAAAAGTAGGTTTAATCTCATGTTGTTCTATGGGCCGATTATTTGTGGCAGTGGAACTAAAGCCTTAATATCTAAAAGTCCAATTCCTCACTCACTGAAAGTCCCTGTAAGACATCGTCTGGTTCCCCGCAGGCCGTATGATACGGAGTCCGGGGGCTTCTAAAGTACATTGGTCTGAAATAACAGAGACAGAACTCATACAAACGGCGAATATGCAGCTGCCCCGGGCATATAAAGAAACCCCAAAAACAAACATTTACTGTAATACCAGTGAAGGATTTTTAAAGCCATGACGAACAGGAGATTAAAGATCTTTGGTCTAAAAATTGGGACTGCCCTGCAAAATCCAGGATTGTGCAGTATTTCAATTCATTTTATACGACAAATACAAAAGTGCCACATCAATATATTCAAAGAAATCCACTAAAGTGTTTACGTCGATAAAAAAGTAAAGCAGAAGCACGGAACCCTCGTGCATTGTGACATCATAGAGTCTGTGACATCACAACACTGTAAAGCCGGAGCGCGCTCCTCTGCTTGCTCAGTGTAGTTGGGCGCTCGCACTTGTAAGCAGCTATTCATAGCGGACTTGAAGTGTTGTAACCAACGGCATCAGAGATTGAGGAGATTTAAAAGAAGAACCTTTTAAAAAGGAGAGCTATGGGGGACTGCTGTCTACTCCATGGACTGAGGTGGGTTGGAAGGAGATGCTGCCCCAGAAAAGTGCAGAAGTTTTTCAAAAGAGTGAAAACAGCTTTCACCAAAAAGAGTGAGGGCCAGAACAAGAAGCACTTGGCCGGTGGAGACCGGGTCCCGAAAAGGAAGAGAGAGAGTAGCAGTACAGAGGAAGAAATAGGGAGAGCGAGGAAGAGGATCAAGCGTACTGCTAATGAGAGGGAGGAGAGCAGCCTGTGTCTGAGGGCAAAGGAAACAAAAAGACGCCGAAGCAGCAGCACAGACAGCTCCGAACATGAGAAAAAGCGCTGCAAATACAGCGAGAAAAACAGCCAGATTCTGGGGCATCAGGAGAAAGAAGGAGCGGAGGAACATCTGGAGGAGCGCAGAAGGGGAAAGGTTCCCATGAAGAGACGCAGGAGTGAGGTAGAAAGTGGTGTTGCTGCGAAAAAATTTCGGAGCCTTCTCCCCATGACGCCCTCCGGCTTCATCTTCCATTCAGTGCTGGGTGAAGGGGGGTTTGGAAAAGTCATGTTGGCTTCTGTACCTAGAAGAGACTCTATGGTAGCGGTCAAAATCATCCGCAAGAAAGCCGCTAAGCCCCTGTACCTACTGAAGGAGAGGAGAATCCTGGAGATGGCTCGGGACAGCCCGTTCCTGTGCCACGGATATGCGGGCTTCCAAACGCAGACCTGCGTGTTATTCGTGATGGAGTATATGGCAGGTGGAAGCCTCCTGTCGTATTTGAGGAGGGTGGGCTGCCTCCCCGAGAGCGCAGCTGCATTTTATTCGGCTGAATTAATCTGCGGCATCCAGTTCCTCCACGCTCGCGGAGTTATACATCGAGACCTGAAGCTGGAAAACATCTTGCTTGACGGAGAGGGCCACGCCAAGATCTGCGATTTTGGTCTTGTTGCAGAAGGCATTTTTGGAGCAGCAGAGACAAAAGGACGCTGCGGAACAGTCAATTACACGGCCCCGGAAATGCATCTAAAGCAAGCATACGGTGTTGCCGTGGACTGGTGGTCCTTTGGGGTGATTTTATCCTGCATGCTTAACGGAAGGTTACCGTTCTCTCACGGTAACTGCAAGGAGGCGACAATCCATGCCATTGTAAATGAAAGCCACCGGAATGTCAAAGACATCTCAAAAGAAGCTGCGGACATCCTGAGGCATCTTCTGATGAAGGATCCTGACTTTCGCCTCTGGATCACGGGGTGTATCAGGCGGCATCCATTCTTTCAGGACATTAATTGGGAGGATATAGAGAGCCGCCGTTCAACTCCCCCGTACCGGCCGACACCAGCATCAGATCTCCGCTTGAAGACACTTCAGGGGAGTCCATCAGAGTTGTTGAGCAGAGAGGACACGTTCTCTTCATCATCCTCTTCCTCGTCATCGAGCAGCCAGAGGCTTTCTGGCTTCTCCTTTGTGACTCCAGACTGGATGGCCTGAAGGATGGACTAAGCCCTGGCCAAGTACCAGAAAACATAATATTCAAGCAGGGATTTTTTCCCCAGTTTGTGGCAAAATTGGAAAAAGACACAAACTGGGGTTTTTTTTCCCTTCTTCCCAAATAACATCATAACATCATAATAAATTCGAGAAACACCTACATTTTTTGTTATTGTTTTCCTGTGTTGTATATACAGCTGTCATTGTCCACAGATAGCTCTACATACATATGACATCACAAGAGAGCTTCTGTTTCTATGACATCATAAGCAGACAGTATATTGTGATTTATGGAGACAGGAATGTCCCAAACAAAAGTACATTTTCAGTAATCCACTTTATGTAACCCCAAATGTAACTCAATTCATGTAACATCAGACCCTATAATTCTCCATTTCTAAAGGTTTTTTTATTTTTCCATAATTGAGAAATTATGGATTTTGAAATGACTTCCGCTACTCAATGCTGTTCAGTCTTTGATTCCTTAGCATGTCTTTAATAGCTTTCAATATAATCCATCACATCCTTCCGCGTCAGCATCTCCTAGTCCCAGGGCTGAAGCCGGTATCATTGACCTCGAGTGACACATTTTGGGGGCCACATCCCTGCTATATGTATTCATTTAACTAGACTATAATATTCACAAATCCATCACAGGTGTCAATTCTATCCCCCCCGACGGCCGTGCAAACCGGTAACAATTTACTACAATGTATCACCTTATGACATCACAACCTCTCTCCGCTGCACATCATCCCAACAGCTCGCAATCACCAAACAGAGCTCACAGGACTCATCGTTAGCATTTAGCCTTAATCTCTACCCCGATGTTGGGTATAAAACAGGAATATTAAGGGCTGGGGCTTTAGCAAGCATTTGGATTTACTGGCCTAGAGATCTATGTACACGGAAAACATTTAAAAGAAGGATTATGTTTTTCGTTTACATTTCATTTAAATTGAGATTGAAAGAGGGACTGTCCCTTTACTAGCGTTCAAAAGCTTTTGGGGTCACTCGGCTGTTTTCATGGAAAACGAGAAAATTATTGGCCGTGACATAATTGCAAAAGGGTTTTCTAACCATCAATTAGCCTTTAAAACCTAAACTTGGATCAGCGAACACAACGTGCCATCGGGACACAGGAGTGATGGGAGGGATAAAGGGCCATTGGGACACACGAGTGATGGGAGGGATAAAGGGACATTGGAGCACAGGAGTGATGGGCAGATATTACCCCAACAAGCCAAGAGTCCTAGACCCGTAGGTGCCATAAGGTGCCTCCCCAAGCCCATTATGGGCAAACATGCCATGGTTCTTTGTAACCCACGCTGGCCAGGGTACCCAGACCGCCAACGCGACCCGGGGCCAGAGTCTACTCTGGCCCGGAGCACGCCCCTCCCCCCGCCGCCCGCGCTTCCTCAATGCCAGACTGAAGGCCGATATTAAATATGTCCAACCCTCTGGGATTAAGATGAACCCCGTCACCACGCATGAGATCTGAAGTATCGCCTTCCAAATCCTTGTGTCTAACCGTAAATCCACCTATCCTGCGAACAAACGTAGAAATGACATAATTGACCTTCCTACGACACCTTTCCAAAGCCTTACCATTGGACTGGAGACTCCAAACAGGCCCAGGGAGCAACCTCAGACCAGACCAAAGAAACTCCAGAAAACATGGCAAAACACCTGGCCAGATCATTCTTAATGCGATGAATTAAATCAATAGATCGAACCTGACCAAGGTCATTCCCGCCGGCATGAATAACCAAAACTATATTAGACGGAACCAACATGCGCAACAAATGCAACTCACGAGACAGCTGATCCCAGCGAACACCCCGAAACCCCCGCCAATGGATGCGGACTCTGTCATAAGGGAAACTTATATTACGGCCATAAAGAAAGGGGAAAGAGGTAAGATTCACCTCTTACACCCAATCTAACCCTTATAGCTGCAACAATGTTGCAGCTACCCACCAATGAAAAGAGACCCTGACTGCAGCACTGTGCATGGGCCAGCAGTCATGACCCCCTTCCCTATTGGTCCAGGGGGCCCCTTTCCTTTCACATAAAAGGGCAACAGCAAGAAATAAACAGATATGGGAAAGGCTGAACTTGATGGACGCATGTCTTTTTTCAGTCTAACTATGTAACTAATATATAGATATATATATATATACTCACTGGCCACTTTGCTAGTACCGGGTTGGACCCTCTTTTGCCTTCAGAGCTGCCTTTATTCTTTGTGGAATACTTTCTACAGGGTGCAGGATACATTCAATTCGTACTAAGGGGTCCAAAGTGTGCCAAGAAAATGCCCCCCACACCATTACACCACCAGCCTGAACCGTTGATACAAGTCTGACCCGTATAAGGGGCATAAGGCGTATGTGGGGGGGCGAGTGGCATATCTGGGTTAAAAAGCATATCAGAGGGCAATATGGCATATGGGGGTATAAGGCATTTCTGGGGCATGAGGCATATCTGCAGGGTATAAGGCCTATCTGGGGGTATAAGGCATATCTGGGAGGCAGTGTGGCTAGCCTGGGCTCAAATCTTAGTCTTATAGTCAGACTTCTATTTGAGGCAGTATTATCAGAAGACTCCGAATATAAGATGGGGGATATTTCTCAGAGCATTTGCGTGGAAAAAAAAACTTGTTTTATATACGAGAGAATACGGTATTTCTTCCGAATGCATTCCTAAGAGGCGAAGAGAAGTATATAATGTCTTACCCCAACGGGGTTGACAGATTTGGTGTGGATCTGGCAGTCCTCTTGTTTTTCCGTCCCCAATAATGTTTTTATTTTCATATATTACCCCCTGGACTGCAGTTAAACAATATTTAATGGGGCAAAAAAACAAATCTTCATCCAGTGCTGCACCACTTTGTACAGTTTTTGTAGTTTCCTATTAGACCATATTCATGCTAATAAATATTATTTATTAGCACCAAAATATAAAGAGTAACACACTAAAATGGGTCTCTGGACCGTCAGCCTCGGCCACAATACGTCACGGGCCGGATATACAATAAGGCTGCTTAGCATGGAAGAAAAGTAGGTTTAATCTCATGTTGTTCTATGGGCCGATTATTTGTGGCAGTGGAACTAAAGCCTTAATATCTAAAAGTCCAATTCCTCACTCACTGAAAGTCCCTGTAAGACATCGTCTGGTTCCCCGCAGGCCGTATGATACGGAGTCCGGGGGCTTCTAAAGTACATTGGTCTGAAATAACAGAGACAGAACTCATACAAACGGCGAATATGCAGCTGCCCCGGGCATATAAAGAAACCCCAAAAACAAACATTTACTGTAATACCAGTGAAGGATTTTTAACGCCATGACGAACAGGAGATTAAAGATCTTTGGTCTAAAAATTGGGACTGCCCTGCAAAATCCAGGATTGTGCAGTATTTCAATTCATTTTATACGACAAATACAAAAGTGCCACATCAATATATTCAAAGAAATCCACTAAAGTGTTTACGTCGATAAAAAAGTAAAGCAGAAGCACGGAACCCTCGTGCATTGTGACATCATAGAGTCTGTGACATCACAACACTGTAAAGCCAGAGCGCGCTCCTCTGCTTGCTCAGTGTAGTTGGGCGCTCGCACTTGTAAGCAGCTATTCATAGCGGACTTGAAGTGTTGTAACCAACGGCATCAGAGATTGAGGAGATTTAAAAGAAGAACCTTTTAAAAAGGAGAGCTATGGGGGACTGCTGTCTACTCCATGGACTGAGGTGGGTTGGAAGGAGATGCTGCCCCAGAAAAGTGCAGAAGTTTTTCAAAAGAGTGAAAACAGCTTTCACCAAAAAGAGTGAGGGCCAGAACAAGAAGCACTTGGCCGGTGGAGACCGGGTCCCGAAAAGGAAGAGAGAGAGTAGCAGTACAGAGGAAGAAATAGGGAGAGCGAGGAAGAGGATCAAGCGTACTGCTAATGAGAGGGAGGAGAGCAGCCTGTGTCTGAGGGCAAAGGAAACAAAAAGACGCCGAAGCAGCAGCACAGACAGCTCCGAACATGAGAAAAAGCGCTGCAAATACAGCGAGAAAAACAGCCAGATTCTGGGGCATCAGGAGAAAGAAGGAGCGGAGGAACATCTGGAGGAGCGCAGAAGGGGAAAGGTTCCCATGAAGAGACGCAGGAGTGAGGTAGAAAGTGGTGTTGCTGCGAAAAAATTTCGGAGCCTTCTCCCCATGACGCCCTCCGGCTTCATCTTCCATTCAGTGCTGGGTGAAGGGGGGTTTGGAAAAGTCATGTTGGCTTCTGTACCTAGAAGAGACTCTATGGTAGCGGTCAAAATCATCCGCAAGAAAGCCGCTAAGCCCCTGTCCCTACTGAAGGAGAGGAGAATCCTGGAGATGGCTCGGGACAGCCCGTTCCTGTGCCACGGATATGCAGGCTTCCAAACGCAGACCTGCGTGTTATTCGTGATGGAGTATATGGCAGGTGGAAGCCTCCTGTCGTATTTGAGGAGGGTGGGCTGCCTCCCCGAGAGCGCAGCTGCATTTTATTCGGCTGAATTAATCTGCGGCATCCAGTTCCTCCACGCTCGCGGAGTTATACATCGAGACCTGAAGCCGGAAAACATCTTGCTTGACGGAGAGGGCCACGCCAAGATCTGCGATTTTGGTCTTGTTGCAGAAGGCATTTTTGGAGCAGCAGAGACAAAAGGACGCTGCGGAACAGTCAATTACACGGCCCCGGAAATGCATCTAAAGCAAGCATACGGTGTTGCCGTGGACTGGTGGTCCTTTGGGGTGATTTTATCCTGCATGCTTAACGGAAGGTTACCGTTCTATCACGGTAACTGCAAGGAGGCGACAATCCATGCCATTGTAAATGAAAGCCACCGGAATGTCAAAGACATCTCAAAAGAAGCTGCGGACATCCTGAGGCATCTTCTGATGAAGGATCCTGACTTTCGCCTCTGGATCACGGGGTGTATCAGGCGGCATCCATTCTTTCAGGACATTAATTGGGAGGATATAGAGAGCCGCCGTTCAACTCCCCCGTACCGGCCGACACCAGCATCAGATCTCCGCTTGAAGACACTTCAGGGGAGTCCATCAGAGTTGTTGAGCAGAGAGGACACGTTCTCTTCATCATCCTCTTCCTCGTCATCGAGCAGCCAGAGGCTTTCTGGCTTCTCCTTTGTGACTCCAGACTGGATGGCCTGAAGGATGGACTAAGCCCTGGCCAAGTACCAGAAAACATAATATTCAAGCAGGGATTTTTTCCCCAGTTTGTGGCAAAATTGGAAAAAGACACAAACTGGGGTTTTTTTTCCCTTCTTCCCAAATAACATCATAACATCATAATAAATTCGAGAAACACCTACATTTTTTGTTATTGTTTTCCTGTGTTGTATATACAGCTGTCATTGTCCACAGATAGCTCTACATACATATGACATCACAAGAGAGCTTCTGTTTCTATGACATCATAAGCAGACAGTATATTGTGATTTATGGAGACAGGAATGTCCCAAACAAAAGTACATTTTCAGTAATCCACTTTATGTAACCCCAAATGTAACTCAATTCATGTAACATCAGACCCTATAATTCTCCATTTCTAAAGGTTTTTTTATTTTTCCATAATTGAGAAATTATGGATTTTGAAATGACTTCCGCTACTCAATGCTGTTCAGTCTTTGATTCCTTAGCATGTCTTTAATAGCTTTCAATATAATCCATCACATCCTTCCGCGTCAGCATCTCCTAGTCCCAGGGCTGAAGCCGGTATCATTGACCTCGAGTGACACATTTTGGGGGCCACATCCCTGCTATATGTATTCATTTAACTAGACTATAATATTCACAAATCCATCACAGGTGTCAATTCTATCCCCCCCGACGGCCGTGCAAACCGGTAACAATTTACTACAATGTATCACCTTATGACATCACAACCTCTCTCCGCTGCACATCATCCCAACAGCTCGCAATCACCAAACAGAGCTCACAGGACTCATCGTTAGCATTTAGCCTTAATCTCTACCCCGATGTTGGGTATAAAACAGGAATATTAAGGGCTGGGGCTTTAGCAAGCATTTGGATTTACTGGCCTAGAGATCTATGTACACGGAAAACATTTAAAAGAAGGATTATGTTTTTCGTTTACATTTCATTTAAATTGAGATTGAAAGAGGGACTGTCCCTTTACTAGCGTTCAAAAGCTTTTGGGGTCACTCGGCTGTTTTCATGGAAAACGAGAAAATTATTGGCCGTGACATAATTGCAAAAGGGTTTTCTAACCATCAATTAGCCTTTAAAACCTAAACTTGGATCAGCGAACACAACATGCCATCGGGACACAGGAGTGATGGGAGGGATAAAGGGCCATTGGGACACACGAGTGATGGGAGGGATAAAGGGACATTGGAGCACAGGAGTGATGGGCAGATATTACCCCAACAAGCCAAGAGTCCTAGACCCGTAGGTGCCATAAGGTGCCTCCCCAAGCCCATTATGGGCAAACATGCCATGGTTCTTTGTAACCCACGCTGGCCAGGGTACCCAGACCGCCAACGCGACCCGGGGCCAGAGTCTACTCTGGCCCGGAGCACGCCCCTCCCCCCGCCGCCCGCGCTTCCTCAATGCCAGACTGAAGGCCGATATTAAATATGTCCAACCCTCTGGGATTAAGATGAACCCCGTCACCACGCATGAGATCTGAAGTATCGCCTTCCAAATCCTTGTGTCTAACCATAAATCCACCTATCCTGCGAACAAACGTAGAAATGACATAATTGACCTTCCTACGACACCTTTCCAAAGCCTTACCATTGGACTGGAGACTCCAAACAGGCCCAGGGAGCAACCTCAGACCAGACCAAAGAAACTCCAGAAAACATGGCAAAACATCTGGCCAGATCATTCTTAATGCGATGAATTAAATCAATAGATCGAACCTGACCAAGGTCATTCCCGCCGGCATGAATAACCAAAACTATATTAGACGGAACCAACATGCGCAACAAATGCAACTCACGAGACAGCTGATCCCAGCGAACACCCCGAAACCCCCGCCAATGGATGCGGACTCTGTCATAAGGGAAACTTATATTACGGCCATAAAGAAAGGGGAAAGAGGTAAGATTCACCTCTTACACCCAATCTAACCCTTATAGCTGCAACAATGTTGCAGCTACCCACCAATGAAAAGAGACCCTGACTGCAGCACTGTGCATGGGCCAGCAGTCATGACCCCCTTCCCTATTGGTCCAGGGGGCCCCTTTCCTTTCACATAAAAGGGCAACAGCAAGAAATAAACAGATATGGGAAAGGCTGAACTTGATGGACGCATGTCTTTTTTCAGTCTAACTATGTAACTAATATATAGATATATATATATATACTCACTGGCCACTTTGCTAGTACCGGGTTGGACCCTCTTTTGCCTTCAGAGCTGCCTTTATTCTTTGTGGAATACTTTCTACAGGGTGCAGGATACATTCAATTCGTACTAAGGGGTCCAAAGTGTGCCAAGAAAATGCCCCCCACACCATTACACCACCAGCCTGAACCGTTGATACAAGTCTGACCCGTATAAGGGGCATAAGGCGTATGTGGGGGGGCGAGTGGCATATCTGGGTTAAAAAGCATATCAGAGGGCAATATGGCATATGGGGGTATAAGGCATTTCTGGGGCATGAGGCATATCTGCAGGGTATAAGGCCTATCTGGGGGTATAAGGCATATCTGGGAGGCAGTGTGGCTAGCCTGGGCTCAAATCTTAGTCTTATAGTCAGACTTCTATTTGAGGCAGTATTATCAGAAGACTCCGAATATAAGATGGGGGATATTTCTCAGAGCATTTGCGTGGAAAAAAAAACTTGTTTTATATACGAAAGAATACGGTATTTCTTCCGAATGCATTCCTAAGAGGCGAAGAGAAGTATATAATGTCTTACCCCAACGGGGTTGACAGATTTGGTGTGGATCTGGCAGTCCTCTTGTTTTTCCGTCCCCAATAATGTTTTTATTTTCATATATTACCCCCTGGACTGCAGTTAAACAATATTTAATGGGGCAAAAAAACAAATCTTCATCCAGTGCTGCACCACTTTGTACAGTTTTTGTAGTTTCCTATTAGACCATATTCATGCTAATAAATATTATTTATTAGCACCAAAATATAAAGAGTAACACACTAAAATGGGTCTCTGGACCGTCAGTCTCGGCCACAATACGTCACGGGCCGGATATACAATAAGGCTGCTTAGCATGGAAGAAAAGTAGGTTTAATCTCATGTTGTTCTATGGGCCGATTATTTGTGGCAGTGGAACTAAAGCCTTAATATCTAAAAGTCCAATTCCTCACTCACTGAAAGTCCCTGTAAGACATCGTCTGGTTCCCCGCAGGCCGTATGATACGGAGTCCGGGGGCTTCTAAAGTACATTGGTCTGAAATAACAGAGACAGAACTCATACAAACGGCGAATATGCAGCTGCCCCGGGCATATAAAGAAACCCCAAAAACAAACATTTACTGTAATACCAGTGAAGGATTTTTAACGCCATGACGAACAAGAGATTAAAGATCTTTGGTCTAAAAATTGGGACTGCCCTGCAAAATCCAGGATTGTGCAGTATTTCAATTCATTTTATACGACAAATACAAAAGTGCCACATCAATATATTCAAAGAAATCCACTAAAGTGTTTACGTCGATAAAAAAGTAAAGCAGAAGCACGGAACCCTCGTGCATTGTGACATCATAGAGTCTGTGACATCACAACACTGTAAAGCCAGAGCGCGCTCCTCTGCTTGCTCAGTGTAGTTGGGCGCTCGCACTTGTAAGCAGCTATTCATAGCGGACTTGAAGTGTTGTAACCAACGGCATCAGAGATTGAGGAGATTTAAAAGAAGAACCTTTTAAAAAGGAGAGCTATGGGGGACTGCTGTCTACTCCATGGACTGAGGTGGGTTGGAAGGAGATGCTGCCCCAGAAAAGTGCAGAAGTTTTTCAAAAGAGTGAAAACAGCTTTCACCAAAAAGAGTGAGGGCCAGAACAAGAAGCACTTGGCCGGTGGAGACCGGGTCCCGAAAAGGAAGAGAGAGAGTAGCAGTACAGAGGAAGAAATAGGGAGAGCGAGGAAGAGGATCAAGCGTACTGCTAATGAGAGGGAGGAGAGCAGCCTGTGTCTGAGGGCAAAGGAAACAAAAAGACGCCGAAGCAGCAGCACAGACAGCTTCGAACATGAGAAAAAGCGCTGCAAATACAGCGAGAAAAACAGCCAGATTCTGGGGCATCAGGAGAAAGAAGGAGCGGAGGAACATCTGGAGGAGCGCAGAAGGGGAAAGGTTCCCATGAAGAGACGCAGGAGTGAGGTAGAAAGTGGTGTTGCTGCGAAAAAATTTCGGAGCCTTCTCCCCATGACGCCCTCCGGCTTCATCTTCCATTCAGTGCTGGGTGAAGGGGGGTTTGGAAAAGTCATGTTGGCTTCTGTACCTAGAAGAGACTCTATGGTAGCGGTCAAAATCATCCGCAAGAAAGCCGCTAAGCCCCTGTCCCTACTGAAGGAGAGGAGAATCCTGGAGATGGCTCGGGACAGCCCGTTCCTGTGCCACGGATATGCAGGCTTCCAAACACAGACCTGCGTGTTATTCGTGATGGAGTATATGGCAGGTGGAAGCCTCCTGTCGTATTTGAGGAGGGTGGGCTGCCTCCCCGAGAGCGCAGCTGCATTTTATTCGGCTGAATTAATCTGCGGCATCCAGTTCCTCCACGCTCGCGGAGTTATACATCGAGACCTGAAGCTGGAAAACATCTTGCTTGACGGAGAGGGCCACGCCAAGATCTGCGATTTTGGTCTTGTTGCAGAAGGCATTTTTGGAGCAGCAGAGACAAAAGGACGCTGCGGAACAGTCAATTACACGGCCCCGGAAATGCATCTAAAGCAAGCATACGGTGTTGCCGTGGACTGGTGGTCCTTTGGGGTGATTTTATTCTGCATGCTTAACGGAAGGTTACCGTTCTATCACGGTAACTGCAAGGAGGCGACAATCCATGCCATTGTAAATGAAAGCCACCGGAATGTCAAAGACATCTCAAAAGAAGCTGCGGACATCCTGAGGCATCTTCTGATGAAGGATCCTGACTTTCGCCTCTGGATCACGGGGTGTATCAGGCGGCATCCATTCTTTCAGGACATTAATTGGGAGGATATAGAGAGCCGCCGTTCAACTCCCCCGTACCGGCCGACACCAGCATCAGATCTCCGCTTGAAGACACTTCAGGGGAGTCCATCAGAGTTGTTGAGCAGAGAGGACACGTTCTCTTCATCATCCTCTTCCTCGTCATCGAGCAGCCAGAGGCTTTCTGGCTTCTCCTTTGTGACTCCAGACTGGATGGCCTGAAGGATGGACTAAGCCCTGGCCAAGTACCAGAAAACATAATATTCAAGCAGGGATTTTTTCCCCAGTTTGTGGCAAAATTGGAAAAAGACACAAACTGGGGTTTTTTTCCCTTCTTCCCAAATAACATCATAACATCATAATAAATTCGAGAAACACCTACATTTTTTGTTATTGTTTTCCTGTGTTGTATATACAGCTGTCATTGTCCACAGATAGCTCTACATACATATGACATCACAAGAGAGCTTCTGTTTCTATGACATCATAAGCAGACAGTATATTGTGATTTATGGAGACAGGAATGTCCCAAACAAAAGTACATTTTCAGTAATCCACTTTATGTAACCCCAAATGTAACTCAATTCATGTAACATCAGACCCTATAATTCTCCATTTCTAAAGGTTTTTTATTTTTCCATAATTGAGAAATTATGGATTTTGAAATGACTTCCGCTACTCAATGCTGTTCAGTCTTTGATTCCTTAGCATGTCTTTAATAGCTTTCAATATAATCCATCACATCCTTCCTCGTCAGCATCTCCCAGGGCTGAAGCCGGTATCATTGACCTCGAGTGACACATTT
This sequence comes from Spea hammondii, assembly GCA_029215755.1. Lineage (NCBI taxonomy): Eukaryota > Metazoa > Chordata > Amphibia > Anura > Pelobatidae > Spea > Spea hammondii. Next base: position 4,203,427 of record JARDYJ010000002.1, read on the forward strand.
TGGGGGCCACATCCCTGCTATATGTATTCATTTAACTAGACTATAATATTCACAAATCCATCACAGGTGTCAATTCTATCCCCCCCGACGGCCGTGCAAACCGGTAACAATTTACTACAATGTATCACCTTATGACATCACAACCTCTCTCCGCTGCACATCATCCCAACAGCTCGCAATCACCAAACAGAGCTCACAGGACTCATCGTTAGCATTTAGCCTTAATCTCTACCCCGATGTTGGGTATAAAACAGGAATATTAAGGGCTGGGGCTTTAGCAAGCATTTGGATTTACTGGCCTAGAGATCTATGTACACGGAAAACATTTAAAAGAAGGATTATGTTTTTCGTTTACATTTCATTTAAATTGAGATTGAAAGAGGGACTGTCCCTTTACTAGCGTTCAAAAGCTTTTGGGGTCACTCGGCTGTTTTCATGGAAAACGAGAAAATTATTGGCCGTGACATAATTGCAAAAGGGTTTTCTAACCATCAATTAGCCTTTAAAACCTAAACTTGGATCAGCGAACACAACGTGCCATCGGGACACAGGAGTGATGGGAGGGATAAAGGGCCATTGGGACACACGAGTGATGGGAGGGATAAAGGGACATTGGAGCACAGGAGTGATGGGCAGATATTACCCCAACAAGCCAAGAGTCCTAGACCCGTAGGTGCCATAAGGTGCCTCCCCAAGCCCATTATGGGCAAACATGCCATGGTTCTTTGTAACCCACGCTGGCCAGGGTACCCAGACCGCCAACGCGACCCGGGGCCAGAGTCTACTCTGGCCCGGAGCACGCCCCTCCCCCCGCCGCCCGCGCTTCCTCAATGCCAGACTGAAGGCCGATATTAAATATGTCCAACCCTCTGGGATTAAGATGAACCCCGTCACCACGCATGAGATCTGAAGTATCGCCTTCCAAATCCTTGTGTCTAACCGCAAATCCACCTATCCTGCGAACAAACGTAGAAATGACATAATTGACCTTCCTACGACACCTTTCCAAAGCCTTACCATTGGACTGGAGACTCCAAACAGGCCCAGGGAGCAACCTCAGACCAGACCAAAGAAACTCCAGAAAACATGGCAGAACACCTGGCCAGATCATTCTTAATGCGATGAATTAAATCAATAGATCGAACCTGACCAAGGTCATTCCCGCCGGCATGAATAACCAAAACTATATTAGACGGAACCAACATGCGCAACAAATGCAACTCACGAGACAGCTGATCCCAGCGAACACCCCGAAACCCCCGCCAATGGATGCGGACTCTGTCATAAGGGAAACTTATATTACGGCCATAAAGAAAGGGGAAAGAGGTAAGATTCACCTCTTACACCCAATCTAACCCTTATAGCTGCAACAATGTTGCAGCTACCCACCAATGAAAAGAGACCCTGACTGCAGCACTGTGCATGGGCCAGCAGTCATGACCCCCTTCCCTATTGGTCCAGGGGGCCCCTTTCCTTTCACATAAAAGGGCAACAGCAAGAAATAAACAGATATGGGAAAGGCTGAACTTGATGGACGCATGTCTTTTTTCAGTCTAACTATGTAACTAATATATAGATATATATATATATACTCACTGGCCACTTTGCTAGTACCGGGTTGGACCCTCTTTTGCCTTCAGAGCTGCCTTTATTCTTTGTGGAATACTTTCTACAGGGTGCAGGATACATTCAATTCGTACTAAGGGGTCCAAAGTGTGCCAAGAAAATGCCCCCCACACCATTACACCACCAGCCTGAACCGTTGATACAAGTCTGACCCGTATAAGGGGCATAAGGCGTATGTGGGGGGGAGAGTGGCATATCTGGGTTAAAAAGCATATCAGAGGGCAATATGGCATATGGGGGTATAAGGCATTTCTGGGGCATGAGGCATATCTGCAGGGTATAAGGCCTATCTGGGGGTATAAGGCATATCTGGGAGGCAGTGTGGCTAGCCTGGGCTCAAATCTTAGTCTTATAGTCAGACTTCTATTTGAGGCAGTATTATCAGAAGACTCCGAATATAAGATGGGGGATATTTCTCAGAGCATTTGCGTGGAAAAAAAAACTTGTTTTATATACGAAAGAATACGGTATTTCTTCCAAATGCATTCCTAAGAGGCGAAGAGAAGTATATAATGTCTTACCCCAACGGGGTTGACAGATTTGGTGTGGATCTGGCAGTCCTCTTGTTTTTCCGTCCCCAATAATGTTTTTATTTTCATATATTACCCCCTGGACTGCAGTTAAACAATATTTAATGGGGCAAAAAAACAAATCTTCATCCAGTGCTGCACCACTTTGTACAGTTTTTGTAGTTTCCTATTAGACCATATTCATGCTAATAAATATTATTTATTAGCACCAAAATATAAAGAGTAACACACTAAAATGGGTCTCTGGACCGTCAGCCTCGGCCACAATACGTCACGGGCCGGATATACAATAAGGCTGCTTAGCATGGAAGAAAAGTAGGTTTAATCTCATGTTGTTCTATGGGCCGATTATTTGTGGCAGTGGAACTAAAGCCTTAATATCTAAAAGTCCAATTCCTCACTCACTGAAAGTCCCTGTAAGACATCGTCTGGTTCCCCGCAGGCCGTATGATACGGAGTCCGGGGGCTTCTAAAGTACATTGGTCTGAAATAACAGAGACAGAACTCATACAAACGGCGAATATGCAGCTGCCCCGGGCATATAAAGAAACCCCAAAAACAAACATTTACTGTAATACCAGTGAAGGATTTTTAACGCCATGACGAACAGGAGATTAAAGATCTTTGGTCTAAAAATTGGGACTGCCCTGCAAAATCCAGGATTGTGCAGTATTTCAATTCATTTTATACGACAAATACAAAAGTGCCACATCAATATATTCAAAGAAATCCACTAAAGTGTTTACGTCGATAAAAAAGTAAAGCAGAAGCACGGAACCCTCGTGCATTGTGACATCATAGAGTCTGTGACATCACAACACTGTAAAGCCAGAGCGCGCTCCTCTGCTTGCTCAGTGTAGTTGGGCGCTCGCACTTGTAAGCAGCTATTCATAGCGGACTTGAAGTGTTGTAACCAACGGCATCAGAGATTGAGGAGATTTAAAAGAAGAACCTTTTAAAAAGGAGAGCTATGGGGGACTGCTGTCTACTCCATGGACTGAGGTGGGTTGGAAGGAGATGCTGCCCCAGAAAAGTGCAGAAGTTTTTCAAAAGAGTGAAAACAGCTTTCACCAAAAAGAGTGAGGGCCAGAACAAGAAGCACTTGGCCGGTGGAGACCGGGTCCCGAAAAGGAAGAGAGAGAGTAGCAGTACAGAGGAAGAAATAGGGAGAGCGAGGAAGAGGATCAAGCGTACTGCTAATGAGAGGGAGGAGAGCAGCCTGTGTCTGAGGGCAAAGGAAACAAAAAGACGCCGAAGCAGCAGCACAGACAGCTTCGAACATGAGAAAAAGCGCTGCAAATACAGCGAGAAAAACAGCCAGATTCTGGGGCATCAGGAGAAAGAAGGAGCGGAGGAACATCTGGAGGAGCGCAGAAGGGGAAAGGTTCCCATGAAGAGACGCAGGAGTGAGGTAGAAAGTGGTGTTGCTGCGAAAAAATTTCGGAGCCTTCTCCCCATGACGCCCTCCGGCTTCATCTTCCATTCAGTGCTGGGTGAAGGGGGGTTTGGAAAAGTCATGTTGGCTTCTGTACCTAGAAGAGACTCTATGGTAGCGGTCAAAATCATCCGCAAGAAAGCCGCTAAGCCCCTGTACCTACTGAAGGAGAGGAGAATCCTGGAGATGGCTCGGGACAGCCCGTTCCTGTGCCACGGATATGCAGGCTTCCAAACGCAGACCTGCGTGTTATTCGTGATGGAGTATATGGCAGGTGGAAGCCTCCTGTCATATTTGAGGAGGGTGGGCTGCCTCCCCGAGAGCGCAGCTGCATTTTATTCGGCTGAATTAATCTGCGGCATCCAGTTCCTCCACGCTCGCGGAGTTATACATCGGGACCTGAAGCTGGAAAACATCTTGCTTGACGGAGAGGGCCACGCCAAGATCTGCGATTTCGGTATTGTCGCAGAAGGCATTTTTGGAGCAGCAGAGACAAAAGGACGCTGCGGAACAGTCAATTACACGGCCCCGGAAATGCATCTAAAGCAAGCATACGGTGTTGCCGTGGACTGGTGGTCCTTTGGGGTGATTTTATTCTGCATGCTTAACGGAAGGTTACCGTTCTATCACGGTAACTGCAAGGAGGCGACAATCCATGCCATTGTAAATGAAAGCCACCGGAATGTCAAAGACATCTCAAAAGAAGCTGCGGACATCCTGAGGCATCTTCTGATGAAGGATCCTGACTTTCGCCTCTGGATCACGGGGTGTATCAGGCGGCATCCATTCTTTCAGGACATTAATTGGGAGGATATAGAGAGCCGCCGTTCAACTCCCCCGTACCGGCCGACACCAGCATCAGATCTCCGCTTGAAGACACTTCAGGGGAGTCCATCAGAGTTGTTGAGCAGAGAGGACACGTTCTCTTCATCATCCTCTTCCTCGTCATCGAGCAGCCAGAGGCTTTCTGGCTTCTCCTTTGTGACTCCAGACTGGATGGCCTGAAGGATGGACTAAGCCCTGGCCAAGTACCAGAAAACATAATATTCAAGCAGGGATTTTTTCCCCAGTTTGTGGCAAAATTGGAAAAAGACACAAACTGGGGTTTTTTTTCCCTTCTTCCCAAATAACATCATAACATCATAATAAATTCGAGAAACACCTACATTTTTTGTTATTGTTTTCCTGTGTTGTATATACAGCTGTCATTGTCCACAGATAGCTCTACATACATATGACATCACAAGAGAGCTTCTGTTTCTATGACATCATAAGCAGACAGTATATTGTGATTTATGGAGACAGGAATGTCCCAAACAAAAGTACATTTTCAGTAATCCACTTTATGTAACCCCAAATGTAACTCAATTCATGTAACATCAGACCCTATAATTCTCCATTTCTAAAGGTTTTTTTATTTTTCCATAATTGAGAAATTATGGATTTTGAAATGACTTCCGCTACTCAATGCTGTTCAGTCTTTGATTCCTTAGCATGTCTTTAATAGCTTTCAATATAATCCATCACATCCTTCCTCGTCAGCATCTCCTAGTCCCAGGGCTGAAGCGGGTATCATTGACCTCGAGTGACACATTTTGGGGGCCACATCCCTGCTATATGTATTCATTTAACTAGACTATAATATTCACAAATCCATCACAGGTGTCAATTCTATCCCCCCCGACGGCCGTGCAAACCGGTAACAATTTACTACAATGTATCACCTTATGACATCACAACCTCTCTCCGCTGCACATCATCCCAACAGCTCGCAATCACCAAACAGAGCTCACAGGACTCATCGTTAGCATTTAGCCTTAATCTCTACCCCGATGTTGGGTATAAAACAGGAATATTAAGGGCTGGGGCTTTAGCAAGCATTTGGATTTACTGGCCTAGAGATCTATGTACACGGAAAACATTTAAAAGAAGGATTATGTTTTTCGTTTACATTTCATTTAAATTGAGATTGAAAGAGGGACTGTCCCTTTACTAGCGTTCAAAAGCTTTTGGGGTCACTCGGCTGTTTTCATGGAAAACGAGAAAATTATTGGCCGTGACATCATTGCAAAAGGGTTTTCTAACCATCAATTAGCCTTTAAAACCTAAACTTGGATCAGCGAACACAACGTGCCATCGGGACACAGGAGTGATGGGAGGGATAAAGGGCCATTGGGACACAGGAGTGATGGGAGGGATAAAGGGCCATTGGGACACAGGAGTGATGGGAGGGATAAAGGGCCATTGGAGCACAGGAGTGATGGGCAGATATTACCCCAACAAGCCAAGAGTCCTAGACCCGTAGGTGCCATAAGCCGCCCACGGGACATGCCTCCCTAAGCCCATTATGGGCAAACATACCATGGTTCTTTGTAACCCACGCTGGCCAGGGTACCCAGACCGCCAACGCGACCCGGGGGCAGAGTCTACTCTGGCCCGGAGCACGCCCCTCCCCCCGCCGCCCGCGCTTCCTCAATGCCAGACTGAAGGCCGATATTAAATATGTCTAACCCTCTGGGATTAAGATGAGCCCCGTCACCACGCATGAGATCTGAAGTATCGCCTTCCAAATCCTTGTGTCTAACCGTAAATCCACCTATCCTGCGAACAAACGTAGAAATGACATAATTGACCTTCCTACGACACCTTTCCAAAGCCTTACCATTGGACTGGAGACTCCAAACAGGCCCAGGGAGCAACCTCAGACCAGACCAAAGAAACTCCAGAAAACATGGCAGAACACCTGGCCAGATCATTCTTAATGCGATGAATTAAATCAATAGATCGAACCTGACCAAGGTCATTCCGCCGGCATGAATAACCAAAACTATATTAGACGGAACCAACATGCGCAACAAATGCAACTCACGAGACAGCTGATCCCAGCGAACACCCCGAAACCCCCGCCAATGGATGCGGACTCTGTCATAAGGGAAACTTATATTACGGCCATAAAGAAAGGGGAAAGAGGTAAGATTCACCTCTTACACCCAATCTAACCCTTATAGCTGCAACAATGTTGCAGCTACCCACCAATGAAAAGAGACCCTGACTGCAGCACTGTGCATGGGCCAGCAGTCATGACCCCCTTCCCTATTGGTCCAGGGGGCCCCTTTCCTTTCACATAAAAGGGCAACAGCAAGAAATAAACAGATATGGGAAAGGCTGAACTTGATGGACGCATGTCTTTTTTCAGTCTAACTATGTAACTAATATATAGATATATATATATATACTCACTGGCCACTTTGCTAGTACCGGGTTGGACCCTCTTTTGCCTTCAGAGCTGCCTTTATTCTTTGTGGAATACTTTCTACAGGGTGCAGGATACATTCAATTCGTACTAAGGGGTCCAAAGTGTGCCAAGAAAATGCCCCCCACACCATTACACCACCAGCCTGAACCGTTGATACAAGTCTGACCCGTATAAGGGGCATAAGGCGTATGTGGGGGGGCGAGTGGCATATCTGGGTTAAAAAGCATATCAGAGGGCAATATGGCATATGGGGGTATAAGGCATTTCTGGGGCATGAGGCATATCTGCAGGGTATAAGGCCTATCTGGGGGTATAAGGCATATCTGGGAGGCAGTGTGGCTAGCCTGGGCTCAAATCTTAGTCTTATAGTCAGACTTCTATTTGAGGCAGTATTATCAGAAGACTCCGAATATAAGATGGGGGATATTTCTCAGAGCATTTGCGTGGAAAAAAAAACTTGTTTTATATACGAAAGAATACGGTATTTCTTCCAAATGCATTCCTAAGAGGCGAAGAGAAGTATATAATGTCTTACCCCAACGGGGTTGACAGATTTGGTGTGGATCTGGCAGTCCTCTTGTTTTTCCGTCCCCAATAATGTTTTTATTTTCATATATTACCCCCTGGACTGCAGTTAAACAATATTTAATGGGGCAAAAAAACAAATCTTCATCCAGTGCTGCACCACTTTGTACAGTTTTTGTAGTTTCCTATTAGACCATATTCATGCTAATAAATATTATTTATTAGCACCAAAATATAAAGAGTAACACACTAAAATGGGTCTCTGGACCGTCAGCCTCGGCCACAATACGTCACGGGCCGGATATACAATAAGGCTGCTTAGCATGGAAGAAAAGTAGGTTTAATCTCATGTTGTTCTATGGGCCGATTATTTGTGGCAGTGGAACTAAAGCCTTAATATCTAAAAGTCCAATTCCTCACTCACTGAAAGTCCCTGTAAGACATCGTCTGGTTCCCCGCAGGCCGTATGATACGGAGTCCGGGGGCTTCTAAAGTACATTGGTCTGAAATAACAGAGACAGAACTCATACAAACGGCGAATATGCAGCTGCCCCGGGCATATAAAGAAACCCCAAAAACAAACATTTACTGTAATACCAGTGAAGGATTTTTAAAGCCATGACGAACAGGAGATTAAAGATCTTTGGTCTAAAAATTGGGACTGCCCTGCAAAATCCAGGATTGTGCAGTATTTCAATTCATTTTATACGACAAATACAAAAGTGCCACATCAATATATTCAAAGAAATCCACTAAAGTGTTTACGTCGATAAAAAAGTAAAGCAGAAGCACGGAACCCTCGTGCATTGTGACATCATAGAGTCTGTGACATCACAACACTGTAAAGCCGGAGCGCGCTCCTCTGCTTGCTCAGTGTAGTTGGGCGCTCGCACTTGTAAGCAGCTATTCATAGCGGACTTGAAGTGTTGTAACCAACGGCATCAGAGATTGAGGAGATTTAAAAGAAGAACCTTTTAAAAAGGAGAGCTATGGGGGACTGCTGTCTACTCCATGGACTGAGGTGGGTTGGAAGGAGATGCTGCCCCAGAAAAGTGCAGAAGTTTTTCAAAAGAGTGAAAACAGCTTTCACCAAAAAGAGTGAGGGCCAGAACAAGAAGCACTTGGCCGGTGGAGACCGGGTCCCGAAAAGGAAGAGAGAGAGTAGCAGTACAGAGGAAGAAATAGGGAGAGCGAGGAAGAGGATCAAGCGTACTGCTAATGAGAGGGAGGAGAGCAGCCTGTGTCTGAGGGCAAAGGAAACAAAAAGACGCCGAAGCAGCAGCACAGACAGCTCCGAACATGAGAAAAAGCGCTGCAAATACAGCGAGAAAAACAGCCAGATTCTGGGGCATCAGGAGAAAGAAGGAGCGGAGGAACATCTGGAGGAGCGCAGAAGGGGAAAGGTTCCCATGAAGAGACGCAGGAGTGAGGTAGAAAGTGGTGTTGCTGCGAAAAAATTTCGGAGCCTTCTCCCCATGACGCCCTCCGGCTTCATCTTCCATTCAGTGCTGGGTGAAGGGGGGTTTGGAAAAGTCATGTTGGCTTCTGTACCTAGAAGAGACTCTATGGTAGCGGTCAAAATCATCCGCAAGAAAGCCGCTAAGCCCCTGTACCTACTGAAGGAGAGGAGAATCCTGGAGATGGCTCGGGACAGCCCGTTCCTGTGCCACGGATATGCGGGCTTCCAAACGCAGACCTGCGTGTTATTCGTGATGGAGTATATGGCAGGTGGAAGCCTCCTGTCGTATTTGAGGAGGGTGGGCTGCCTCCCCGAGAGCGCAGCTGCATTTTATTCGGCTGAATTAATCTGCGGCATCCAGTTCCTCCACGCTCGCGGAGTTATACATCGAGACCTGAAGCTGGAAAACATCTTGCTTGACGGAGAGGGCCACGCCAAGATCTGCGATTTTGGTCTTGTTGCAGAAGGCATTTTTGGAGCAGCAGAGACAAAAGGACGCTGCGGAACAGTCAATTACACGGCCCCGGAAATGCATCTAAAGCAAGCATACGGTGTTGCCGTGGACTGGTGGTCCTTCGGGGTGATTTTATTCTGCATGCTTAACGGAAGGTTACCGTTCTCTCACGGTAACTGCAAGGAGGCGACAATCCATGCCATTGTAAATGAAAGCCACCGGAATGTCAAAGACATCTCAAAAGAAGCTGCGGACATCCTGAGGCATCTTCTGATGAAGGATCCTGACTTTCGCCTCTGGATCACGGGGTGTATCAGGCGGCATCCATTCTTTCAGGACATTAATTGGGAGGATATAGAGAGCCGCCGTTCAACTCCCCCGTACCGGCCGACACCAGCATCAGATCTCCGCTTGAAGACACTTCAGGGGAGTCCATCAGAGTTGTTGAGCAGAGAGGACACGTTCTCTTCATCATCCTCTTCCTCGTCATCGAGCAGCCAGAGGCTTTCTGGCTTCTCCTTTGTGACTCCAGACTGGATGGCCTGAAGGATGGACTAAGCCCTGGCCAAGTACCAGAAAACATAATATTCAAGCAGGGATTTTTTCCCCAGTTTGTGGCAAAATTGGAAAAAGACACAAACTGGGGTTTTTTTTCCCTTCTTCCCAAATAACATCATAACATCATAATAAATTCGAGAAACACCTACATTTTTTGTTATTGTTTTCCTGTGTTGTATATACAGGTGTCATTGTCCACAGATAGCTCTACATACATATGACATCACAAGAGAGCTTCTGTTTCTATGACATCATAAGCAGACAGTATATTGTGATTTATGGAGACAGGAATGTCCCAAACAAAAGTACATTTTCAGTAATCCACTTTATGTAACCCCAAATGTAACTCAATTCATGTAACATCAGACCCTATAATTCTCCATTTCTAAAGGTTTTTTTATTTTTCCATAATTGAGAAATTATGGATTTTGAAATGACTTCCGCTACTCAATGCTGTTCAGTCTTTGATTCCTTAGCATGTCTTTAATAGCTTTCAATATAATCCATCACATCCTTCCTCGTCAGCATCTCCTAGTCCCAGGGCTGAAGCCGGTATCATTGACCTCGAGTGACACATTTTGGGGGCCACATCCCTGCTATATGTATTCATTTAACTAGACTATAATATTCACAAATCCATCACAGGTGTCAATTCTATCCCCCCCGACGGCCGTGCAAACCGGTAACAATTTACTACAATGTATCACCTTATGACATCACAACCTCTCTCCGCTGCACATCATCCCAACAGCTCGCAATCACCAAACAGAGCTCACAGGACTCATCGTTAGCATTTAGCCTTAATCTCTACCCCGATGTTGGGTATAAAACAGGAATATTAAGGGCTGGGGCTTTAGCAAGCATTTGGATTTACTGGCCTAGAGATCTATGTACACGGAAAACATTTAAAAGAAGGATTATGTTTTTCGTTTACATTTCATTTAAATTGAGATTGAAAGAGGGACTGTCCCTTTACTAGCGTTCAAAAGCTTTTGGGGTCACTCGGCTGTTTTCATGGAAAACGAGAAAATTATTGGCCGTGACATAATTGCAAAAGGGTTTTCTAACCATCAATTAGCCTTTAAAACCTAAACTTGGATCAGCGAACACAACGTGCCATCGGGACACAGGAGTGATGGGAGGGATAAAGGGCCATTGGGACACACGAGTGATGGGAGGGATAAAGGGACATTGGAGCACAGGAGTGATGGGCAGATATTACCCCAACAAGCCAAGAGTCCTAGACCCGTAGGTGCCATAAGGTGCCTCCCCAAGCCCATTATGGGCAAACATGCCATGGTTCTTTGTAACCCACGCTGGCCAGGGTACCCAGACCGCCAACGCGACCCGGGGCCAGAGTCTACTCTGGCCCGGAGCACGCCCCTCCCCCCGCCGCCCGCGCTTCCTCAATGCCAGACTGAAGGCCGATATTAAATATGTCCAACCCTCTGGGATTAAGATGAACCCCGTCACCACGCATGAGATCTGAAGTATCGCCTTCCAAATCCTTGTGTCTAACCGTAAATCCACCTATCCTGCGAACAAACGTAGAAATGACATAATTGACCTTCCTACGACACCTTTCCAAAGCCTTACCATTGGACTGGAGACTCCAAACAGGCCCAGGGAGCAACCTCAGACCAGACCAAAGAAACTCCAGAAAACATGGCAAAACACCTGGCCAGATCATTCTTAATGCGATGAATTAAATCAATAGATCGAACCTGACCAAGGTCATTCCGCCGGCATGAATAACCAAAACTATATTAGACGGAATCAACATGCGCAACAAATGCAACTCACGAGACAGCTGATCCCAGCGAACACCCCGAAACCCCCGCCAATGGATGCGGACTCTGTCATAAGGGAAACTTATATTACGGCCATAAAGAAAGGGGAAAGAGGTAAGATTCACCTCTTACACCCAATCTAACCCTTATAGCTGCAACAATGTTGCAGCTACCCACCAATGAAAAGAGACCCTGACTGCAGCACTGTGCATGGGCCAGCAGTCATGACCCCCTTCCCTATTGGTCCAGGGGGCCCCTTTCCTTTCACATAAAAGGGCAACAGCAAGAAATAAACAGATATGGGAAAGGCTGAACTTGATGGACGCATGTCTTTTTTCAGTCTAACTATGTAACTAATATATAGATATATATATATATACTCACTGGCCACTTTGCTAGTACCGGGTTGGACCCTCTTTTGCCTTCAGAGCTGCCTTTATTCTTTGTGGAATACTTTCTACAGGGTGCAGGATACATTCAATTCGTACTAAGGGGTCCAAAGTGTGCCAAGAAAATGCCCCCCACACCATTACACCACCAGCCTGAACCGTTGATACAAGTCTGACCCGTATAAGGGGCATAAGGCGTATGTGGGGGGGCGAGTGGCATATCTGGGTTAAAAAGCATATCAGAGGGCAATATGGCATATGGGGGTATAAGGCATTTCTGGGGCATGAGGCATATCTGCAGGGTATAAGGCCTATCTGGGGGTATAAGGCATATCTGGGAGGCAGTGTGGCTAGCCTGGGCTCAAATCTTAGTCTTATAGTCAGACTTCTATTTGAGGCAGTATTATCAGAAGACTCCGAATATAAGATGGGGGATATTTCTCAGAGCATTTGCGTGGAAAAAAAAACTTGTTTTATATACGAAAGAATACGGTATTTCTTCCAAATGCATTCCTAAGAGGCGAAGAGAAGTATATAATGTCTTACCCCAACGGGGTTGACAGATTTGGTGTGGATCTGGCAGTCCTCTTGTTTTTCCGTCCCCAATAATGTTTTTATTTTCATATATTACCCCCTGGACTGCAGTTAAACAATATTTAATGGGGCAAAAAAACAAATCTTCATCCAGTGCTGCACCACTTTGTACAGTTTTTGCAGTTTCCTATTAGACCATATTCATGCTAATAAATATTATTTATTAGCACCAAAATATAAAGAGTAACACACTAAAATGGGTCTCTGGACCGTCAGCCTCGGCCACAATACGTCACGGGCCGGATATACAATAAGGCTGCTTAGCATGGAAGAAAAGTAGGTTTAATCTCATGTTGTTCTATGGGCCGATTATTTGTGGCAGTGGAACTAAAGCCTTAATATCTAAAAGTCCAATTCCTCACTCACTGAAAGTCCCTGTAAGACATCGTCTGGTTCCCCGCAGGCCGTATGATACGGAGTCCGGGGGCTTCTAAAGTACATTGGTCTGAAATAACAGAGACAGAACTCATACAAACGGCGAATATGCAGCTGCCCCGGGCATATAAAGAAACCCCAAAAACAAACATTTACTGTAATACCAGTGAAGGATTTTTAAAGCCATGACGAACAGGAGATTAAAGATCTTTGGTCTAAAAATTGGGACTGCCCTGCAAAATCCAGGATTGTGCAGTATTTCAATTCATTTTATACGACAAATACAAAAGTGCCACATCAATATATTCAAAGAAATCCACTAAAGTGTTTACGTCGATAAAAAAGTAAAGCAGAAGCACGGAACCCTCGTGCATTGTGACATCATAGAGTCTGTGACATCACAACACTGTAAAGCCGGAGCGCGCTCCTCTGCTTGCTCAGTGTAGTTGGGCGCTCGCACTTGTAAGCAGCTATTCATAGCGGACTTGAAGTGTTGTAACCAACGGCATCAGAGATTGAGGAGATTTAAAAGAAGAACCTTTTAAAAAGGAGAGCTATGGGGGACTGCTGTCTACTCCATGGACTGAGGTGGGTTGGAAGGAGATGCTGCCCCAGAAAAGTGCAGAAGTTTTTCAAAAGAGTGAAAACAGCTTTCACCAAAAAGAGTGAGGGCCAGAACAAGAAGCACTTGGCCGGTGGAGACCGGGTCCCGAAAAGGAAGAGAGAGAGTAGCAGTACAGAGGAAGAAATAGGGAGAGCGAGGAAGAGGATCAAGCGTACTGCTAATGAGAGGGAGGAGAGCAGCCTGTGTCTGAGGGCAAAGGAAACAAAAAGACGCCGAAGCAGCAGCACAGACAGCTCCGAACATGAGAAAAAGCGCTGCAAATACAGCGAGAAAAACAGCCAGATTCTGGGGCATCAGGAGAAAGAAGGAGCGGAGGAACATCTGGAGGAGCGCAGAAGGGGAAAGGTTCCCATGAAGAGACGCAGGAGTGAGGTAGAAAGTGGTGTTGCTGCGAAAAAATTTCGGAGCCTTCTCCCCATGACGCCCTCCGGCTTCATCTTCCATTCAGTGCTGGGTGAAGGGGGGTTTGGAAAAGTCATGTTGGCTTCTGTACCTAGAAGAGACTCTATGGTAGCGGTCAAAATCATCCGCAAGAAAGCCGCTAAGCCCCTGTACCTACTGAAGGAGAGGAGAATCCTGGAGATGGCTCGGGACAGCCCGTTCCTGTGCCACGGATATGCGGGCTTCCAAACGCAGACCTGCGTGTTATTCGTGATGGAGTATATGGCAGGTGGAAGCCTCCTGTCGTATTTGAGGAGGGTGGGCTGCCTCCCCGAGAGCGCAGCTGCATTTTATTCGGCTGAATTAATCTGCGGCATCCAGTTCCTCCACGCTCGCGGAGTTATACATCGAGACCTGAAGCTGGAAAACATCTTGCTTGACGGAGAGGGCCACGCCAAGATCTGCGATTTTGGTCTTGTTGCAGAAGGCATTTTTGGAGCAGCAGAGACAAAAGGACGCTGCGGAACAGTCAATTACACGGCCCCGGAAATGCATCTAAAGCAAGCATACGGTGTTGCCGTGGACTGGTGGTCCTTCGGGGTGATTTTATTCTGCATGCTTAACGGAAGGTTACCGTTCTCTCACGGTAACTGCAAGGAGGCGACAATCCATGCCATTGTAAATGAAAGCCACCGGAATGTCAAAGACATCTCAAAAGAAGCTGCGGACATCCTGAGGCATCTTCTGATGAAGGATCCTGACTTTCGCCTCTGGATCACGGGGTGTATCAGGCGGCATCCATTCTTTCAGGACATTAATTGGGAGGATATAGAGAGCCGCCGTTCAACTCCCCCGTACCGGCCGACACCAGCATCAGATCTCCGCTTGAAGACACTTCAGGGGAGTCCATCAGAGTTGTTGAGCAGAGAGGACACGTTCTCTTCATCATCCTCTTCCTCGTCATCGAGCAGCCAGAGGCTTTCTGGCTTCTCCTTTGTGACTCCAGACTGGATGGCCTGAAGGATGGACTAAGCCCTGGCCAAGTACCAGAAAACATAATATTCAAGCAGGGATTTTTTCCCCAGTTTGTGGCAAAATTGGAAAAAGACACAAACTGGGGTTTTTTTTCCCTTCTTCCCAAATAACATCATAACATCATAATAAATTCGAGAAACACCTACATTTTTTGTTATTGTTTTCCTGTGTTGTATATACAGCTGTCATTGTCCACAGATAGCTCTACATACATATGACATCACAAGAGAGCTTCTGTTTCTATGACATCATAAGCAGACAGTATATTGTGATTTATGGAGACAGGAATGTCCCAAACAAAAGTACATTTTCAGTAATCCACTTTATGTAACCCCAAATGTAACTCAATTCATGTAACATCAGACCCTATAATTCTCCATTTCTAAAGGTTTTTTTATTTTTCCATAATTGAGAAATTATGGATTTTGAAATGACTTCCGCTACTCAATGCTGTTCAGTCTTTGATTCCTTAGCATGTCTTTAATAGCTTTCAATATAATCCATCACATCCTTCCTCGTCAGCATCTCCCAGGGCTGAAGCCGGTATCATTGACCTCGAGTGACACATTTGGGGGCCACATCCCTGCTATATGTATTCATTTAACTAGACTATAATATTCACAAATCCATCACAGGTGTCAATTCTATCCCCCCCGACGGCCGTGCAAACCGGTAACAATTTACTACAATGTATCACCTTATGACATCACAACCTCTCTCCGCTGCACATCATCCCAACAGCTCGCAATCACCAAACAGAGCTCACAGGACTCATCGTTAGCATTTAGCCTTAATCTCTACCCCGATGTTGGGTATAAAACAGGAATATTAAGGGCTGGGGCTTTAGCAAGCATTTGGATTTACTGGCCTAGAGATCTATGTACACGGAAAACATTTAAAAGAAGGATTATGTTTTTCGTTTACATTTCATTTAAATTGAGATTGAAAGAGGGACTGTCCCTTTACTAGCGTTCAAAAGCTTTTGGGGTCACTCGGCTGTTTTCATGGAAAACGAGAAAATTATTGGCCGTGACATAATTGCAAAAGGGTTTTCTAACCATCAATTAGCCTTTAAAACCTAAACTTGGATCAGCGAACACAACGTGCCATCGGGACACAGGAGTGATGGGAGGGATAAAGGGCCATTGGGACACACGAGTGATGGGAGGGATAAAGGGACATTGGAGCACAGGAGTGATGGGCAGATATTACCCCAACAAGCCAAGAGTCCTAGACCCGTAGGTGCCATAAGGTGCCTCCCCAAGCCCATTATGGGCAAACATGCCATGGTTCTTTGTAACCCACGCTGGCCAGGGTACCCAGACCGCCAACGCGACCCGGGGCCAGAGTCTACTCTGGCCCGGAGCACGCCCCTCCCCCCGCCGCCCGCGCTTCCTCAATGCCAGACTGAAGGCCGATATTAAATATGTCCAACCCTCTGGGATTAAGATGAACCCCGTCACCACGCATGAGATCTGAAGTATCGCCTTCCAAATCCTTGTGTCTAACCGTAAATCCACCTATCCTGCGAACAAACGTAGAAATGACATAATTGACCTTCCTACGACACCTTTCCAAAGCCTTACCATTGGACTGGAGACTCCAAACAGGCCCAGGGAGCAACCTCAGACCAGACCAAAGAAACTCCAGAAAACATGGCAAAACACCTGGCCAGATCATTCTTAATGCGATGAATTAAATCAATAGATCGAACCTGACCAAGGTCATTCCCGCCGGCATGAATAACCAAAACTATATTAGACGGAACCAACATGCGCAACAAATGCAACTCACGAGACAGCTGATCCCAGCGAACACCCCGAAACCCCCGCCAATGGATGCGGACTCTGTCATAAGGGAAACTTATATTACGGCCATAAAGAAAGGGGAAAGAGGTAAGATTCACCTCTTACACCCAATCTAACCCTTATAGCTGCAACAATGTTGCAGCTACCCACCAATGAAAAGAGACCCTGACTGCAGCACTGTGCATGGGCCAGCAGTCATGACCCCCTTCCCTATTGGTCCAGGGGGCCCCTTTCCTTTCACATAAAAGGGCAACAGCAAGAAATAAACAGATATGGGAAAGGCTGAACTTGATGGACGCATGTCTTTTTTCAGTCTAACTATGTAACTAATATATAGATATATATATATATACTCACTGGCCACTTTGCTAGTACCGGGTTGGACCCTCTTTTGCCTTCAGAGCTGCCTTTATTCTTTGTGGAATACTTTCTACAGGGTGCAGGATACATTCAATTCGTACTAAGGGGTCCAAAGTGTGCCAAGAAAATGCCCCCCACACCATTACACCACCAGCCTGAACCGTTGATACAAGTCTGACCCGTATAAGGGGCATAAGGCGTATGTGGGGGGGCGAGTGGCATATCTGGGTTAAAAAGCATATCAGAGGGCAATATGGCATATGGGGGTATAAGGCATTTCTGGGGCATGAGGCATATCTGCAGGGTATAAGGCCTATCTGGGGGTATAAGGCATATCTGGGAGGCAGTGTGGCTAGCCTGGGCTCAAATCTTAGTCTTATAGTCAGACTTCTATTTGAGGCAGTATTATCAGAAGACTCCGAATATAAGATGGGGGATATTTCTCAGAGCATTTGCGTGGAAAAAAAAACTTGTTTTATATACGAAAGAATACGGTATTTCTTCCAAATGCATTCCTAAGAGGCGAAGAGAAGTATATAATGTCTTACCCCAACGGGGTTGACAGATTTGGTGTGGATCTGGCAGTCCTCTTGTTTTTCCGTCCCCAATAATGTTTTTATTTTCATATATTACCCCCTGGACTGCAGTTAAACAATATTTAATGGGGCAAAAAAACAAATCTTCATCCAGTGCTGCACCACTTTGTACAGTTTTTGTAGTTTCCTATTAGACCATATTCATGCTAATAAATATTATTTATTAGCACCAAAATATAAAGAGTAACACACTAAAATGGGTCTCTGGACCGTCAGCCTCGGCCACAATACGTCACGGGCCGGATATACAATAAGGCTGCTTAGCATGGAAGAAAAGTAGGTTTAATCTCATGTTGTTCTATGGGCCGATTATTTGTGGCAGTGGAACTAAAGCCTTAATATCTAAAAGTCCAATTCCTCACTCACTGAAAGTCCCTGTAAGACATCGTCTGGTTCCCCGCAGGCCGTATGATACGGAGTCCGGGGGCTTCTAAAGTACATTGGTCTGAAATAACAGAGACAGAACTCATACAAACGGCGAATATGCAGCTGCCCCGGGCATATAAAGAAACCCCAAAAACAAACATTTACTGTAATACCAGTGAAGGATTTTTAAAGCCATGACGAACAGGAGATTAAAGATCTTTGGTCTAAAAATTGGGACTGCCCTGCAAAATCCAGGATTGTGCAGTATTTCAATTCATTTTATACGACAAATACAAAAGTGCCACATCAATATATTCAAAGAAATCCACTAAAGTGTTTACGTCGATAAAAAAGTAAAGCAGAAGCACGGAACCCTCGTGCATTGTGACATCATAGAGTCTGTGACATCACAACACTGTAAAGCCGGAGCGCGCTCCTCTGCTTGCTCAGTGTAGTTGGGCGCTCGCACTTGTAAGCAGCTATTCATAGCGGACTTGAAGTGTTGTAACCAACGGCATCAGAGATTGAGGAGATTTAAAAGAAGAACCTTTTAAAAAGGAGAGCTATGGGGGACTGCTGTCTACTCCATGGACTGAGGTGGGTTGGAAGGAGATGCTGCCCCAGAAAAGTGCAGAAGTTTTTCAAAAGAGTGAAAACAGCTTTCACCAAAAAGAGTGAGGGCCAGAACAAGAAGCACTTGGCCGGTGGAGACCGGGTCCCGAAAAGGAAGAGAGAGAGTAGCAGTACAGAGGAAGAAATAGGGAGAGCGAGGAAGAGGATCAAGCGTACTGCTAATGAGAGGGAGGAGAGCAGCCTGTGTCTGAGGGCAAAGGAAACCAAAAGACGCCGAAGCAGCAGCACAGACAGCTCCGAACCTGAGAAAAAGCGCTGCAAATACAGCGAGAAAAACAGCCAGATTCTGGGGCATCAGGAGAAAGAAGGAGCGGAGGAACATCTGGAGGAGCGCAGAAGGGGAAAGGTTCCCATGAAGAGACGCAGGAGTGAGGTAGAAAGTGGTGTTGCTGCGAAAAAATTTCGGAGCCTTCTCCCCATGACGCCCTCCGGCTTCATCTTCCATTCAGTGCTGGGTGAAGGGGGGTTTGGAAAAGTCATGTTGGCTTCTGTACCTAGAAGAGACTCTATGGTAGCGGTCAAAATCATCCGCAAGAAAGCCGCTAAGCCCCTGTACCTACTGAAGGAGAGGAGAATCCTGGAGATGGCTCGGGACAGCCCGTTCCTGTGCCACGGATATGCAGGCTTCCAAACGCAGACCTGCGTGTTATTCGTGATGGAGTATATGGCTGGTGGAAGCCTCCTGTCATATTTGAGGAGGGTGGGCTGCCTCCCCGAGAGCGCAGCTGCATTTTATTCGGCTGAATTAATCTGCGGCATCCAGTTCCTCCACGCTCGCGGAGTTATACATCGAGACCTGAAGCTGGAAAACATCTTGCTTGACGGAGAGGGCCACGCCAAGATCTGCGATTTTGGTCTTGTTGCAGAAGGCATTTTTGGAGCAGCAGAGACAAAAGGACGCTGCGGAACAGTCAATTACACGGCCCCGGAAATGCATCTAAAGCAAGCATACGGTGTTGCCGTGGACTGGTGGTCCTTTGGGGTGATTTTATCCTGCATGCTTAACGGAAGGTTACCGTTCTCTCACGGTAACTGCAAGGAGGCGACAATCCATGCCATTGTAAATGAAAGCCACCGGAATGTCAAAGACATCTCAAAAGAAGCTGCGGACATCCTGAGGCATCTTCTGATGAAGGATCCTGACTTTCGCCTCTGGATCACGGGGTGTATCAGGCGGCATCCATTCTTTCAGGACATTAATTGGGAGGATATAGAGAGCCGCCGTTCAACTCCCCCGTACCGGCCGACACCAGCATCAGATCTCCGCTTGAAGACACTTCAGGGGAGTCCATCAGAGTTGTTGAGCAGAGAGGACACGTTCTCTTCATCATCCTCTTCCTCGTCATCGAGCAGCCAGAGGCTTTCTGACTTCTCCTTTGTGACTCCAGACTGGATGGCCTGAAGGATGGACTAAGCCCTGGCCAAGTACCAGAAAACATAATATTCAAGCAGGGATTTTTTCCCCAGTTTGTGGCAAAATTGGAAAAAGACACAAACTGGGGGTTTTTTTCCCTTCTTCCCAAATAACATCATAACATCATAATAAATTCGAGAAACACCTACATTTTTTGTTATTGTTTTCCTGTGTTGTATATACAGGTGTCATTGTCCACAGATAGCTCTACATACATATGACATCACAAGAGAGCTTCTGTTTCTATGACATCATAAGCAGACAGTATATTGTGATTTATGGAGACAGGAATGTCCCAAACAAAAGTACATTTTCAGTAATCCACTTTATGTAACCCCAAATGTAACTCAATTCATGTAACATCAGACCCTATAATTCTCCATTTCTAAAGGTTTTTTTATTTTTCCATAATTGAGAAATTATGGATTTTGAAATGACTTCCGCTACTCAATGCTGTTCAGTCTTTGATTCCTTAGCATGTCTTTAATAGCTTTCAATATAATCCATCACATCCTTCCTCGTCAGCATCTCCCAGGGCTGAAGCCGGTATCATTGACCTCGAGTGACACATTTTGGGGGCCACATCCCTGCTATATGTATTCATTTAACTAGACTATAATATTCACAAATCCATCACAGGTGTCAATTCTATCCCCCCCGACGGCCGTGCAAACCGGTAACAATTTACTACAATGTATCACCTTATGACATCACAACCTCTCTCCGCTGCACATCATCCCAACAGCTCGCAATCACCAAACAGAGCTCACAGGACTCATCGTTAGCATTTAGCCTTAATCTCTACCCCGATGTTGGGTATAAAACAGGAATATTAAGGGCTGGGGCTTTAGCAAGCATTTGGATTTACTGGCCTAGAGATCTATGTACACGGAAAACATTTAAAAGAAGGATTATGTTTTTCGTTTACATTTCATTTAAATTGAGATTGAAAGAGGGACTGTCCCTTTACTAGCGTTCAAAAGCTTTTGGGGTCACTCGGCTGTTTTCATGGAAAACGAGAAAATTATTGGCCGTGACATAATTGCAAAAGGGTTTTCTAACCATCAATTAGCCTTTAAAACCTAAACTTGGATCAGCGAACACAACGTGCCATCGGGACACAGGAGTGATGGGAGGGATAAAGGGCCATTGGGACACACGAGTGATGGGAGGGATAAAGGGACATTGGAGCACAGGAGTGATGGGCAGATATTACCCCAACAAGCCAAGAGTCCTAGACCCGTAGGTGCCATAAGGTGCCTCCCCAAGCCCATTATGGGCAAACATGCCATGGTTCTTTGTAACCCACGCTGGCCAGGGTACCCAGACCGCCAACGCGACCCGGGGCCAGAGTCTACTCTGGCCCGGAGCACGCCCCTCCCCCCGCCGCCCGCGCTTCCTCAATGCCAGACTGAAGGCCGATATTAAATATGTCCAACCCTCTGGGATTAAGATGAACCCCGTCACCACGCATGAGATCTGAAGTATCGCCTTCCAAATCCTTGTGTCTAACCGTAAATCCACCTATCCTGCGAACAAACGTAGAAATGACATAATTGACCTTCCTACGACACCTTTCCAAAGCCTTACCATTGGACTGGAGACTCCAAACAGGCCCAGGGAGCAACCTCAGACCAGACCAAAGAAACTCCAGAAAACATGGCAAAACACCTGGCCAGATCATTCTTAATGCGATGAATTAAATCAATAGATCGAACCTGACCAAGGTCATTCCCGCCGGCATGAATAACCAAAACTATATTAGACGGAACCAACATGCGCAACAAATGCAACTCACGAGACAGCTGATCCCAGCGAACACCCCGAAACCCCCGCCAATGGATGCGGACTCTGTCATAAGGGAAACTTATATTACGGCCATAAAGAAAGGGGAAAGAGGTAAGATTCACCTCTTACACCCAATCTAACCCTTATAGCTGCAACAATGTTGCAGCTACCCACCAATGAAAAGAGACCCTGACTGCAGCACTGTGCATGGGCCAGCAGTCATGACCCCCTTCCCTATTGGTCCAGGGGGCCCCTTTCCTTTCACATAAAAGGGCAACAGCAAGAAATAAACAGATATGGGAAAGGCTGAACTTGATGGACGCATGTCTTTTTTCAGTCTAACTATGTAACTAATATATAGATATATATATATATACTCACTGGCCACTTTGCTAGTACCGGGTTGGACCCTCTTTTGCCTTCAGAGCTGCCTTTATTCTTTGTGGAATACTTTCTACAGGGTGCAGGATACATTCAATTCGTACTAAGGGGTCCAAAGTGTGCCAAGAAAATGCCCCCCACACCATTACACCACCAGCCTGAACCGTTGATACAAGTCTGACCCGTATAAGGGGCATAAGGCGTATGTGGGGGGGCGAGTGGCATATCTGGGTTAAAAAGCATATCAGAGGGCAATATGGCATATGGGGGTATAAGGCATTTCTGGGGCATGAGGCATATCTGCAGGGTATAAGGCCTATCTGGGGGTATAAGGCATATCTGGGAGGCAGTGTGGCTAGCCTGGGCTCAAATCTTAGTCTTATAGTCAGACTTCTATTTGAGGCAGTATTATCAGAAGACTCCGAATATAAGATGGGGGATATTTCTCAGAGCATTTGCGTGGAAAAAAAAACTTGTTTTATATACGAAAGAATACGGTATTTCTTCCAAATGCATTCCTAAGAGGCGAAGAGAAGTATATAATGTCTTACCCCAACGGGGTTGACAGATTTGGTGTGGATCTGGCAGTCCTCTTGTTTTTCCGTCCCCAATAATGTTTTTATTTTCATATATTACCCCCTGGACTGCAGTTAAACAATATTTAATGGGGCAAAAAAACAAATCTTCATCCAGTGCTGCACCACTTTGTACAGTTTTTGTAGTTTCCTATTAGACCATATTCATGCTAATAAATATTATTTATTAGCACCAAAATATAAAGAGTAACACACTAAAATGGGTCTCTGGACCGTCAGCCTCGGCCACAATACGTCACGGGCCGGATATACAATAAGGCTGCTTAGCATGGAAGAAAAGTAGGTTTAATCTCATGTTGTTCTATGGGCCGATTATTTGTGGCAGTGGAACTAAAGCCTTAATATCTAAAAGTCCAATTCCTCACTCACTGAAAGTCCCTGTAAGACATCGTCTGGTTCCCCGCAGGCCGTATGATACGGAGTCCGGGGGCTTCTAAAGTACATTGGTCTGAAATAACAGAGACAGAACTCATACAAACGGCGAATATGCAGCTGCCCCGGGCATATAAAGAAACCCCAAAAACAAACATTTACTGTAATACCAGTGAAGGATTTTTAAAGCCATGACGAACAGGAGATTAAAGATCTTTGGTCTAAAAATTGGGACTGCCCTGCAAAATCCAGGATTGTGCAGTATTTCAATTCATTTTATACGACAAATACAAAAGTGCCACATCAATATATTCAAAGAAATCCACTAAAGTGTTTACGTCGATAAAAAAGTAAAGCAGAAGCACGGAACCCTCGTGCATTGTGACATCATAGAGTCTGTGACATCACAACACTGTAAAGCCGGAGCGCGCTCCTCTGCTTGCTCAGTGTAGTTGGGCGCTCGCACTTGTAAGCAGCTATTCATAGCGGACTTGAAGTGTTGTAACCAACGGCATCAGAGATTGAGGAGATTTAAAAGAAGAACCTTTTAAAAAGGAGAGCTATGGGGGACTGCTGTCTACTCCATGGACTGAGGTGGGTTGGAAGGAGATGCTGCCCCAGAAAAGTGCAGAAGTTTTTCAAAAGAGTGAAAACAGCTTTCACCAAAAAGAGTGAGGGCCAGAACAAGAAGCACTTGGCCGGTGGAGACCGGGTCCCGAAAAGGAAGAGAGAGAGTAGCAGTACAGAGGAAGAAATAGGGAGAGCGAGGAAGAGGATCAAGCGTACTGCTAATGAGAGGGAGGAGAGCAGCCTGTGTCTGAGGGCAAAGGAAACAAAAAGACGCCGAAGCAGCAGCACAGACAGCTCCGAACCTGAGAAAAAGCGCTGCAAATACAGCGAGAAAAACAGCCAGATTCTGGGGCATCAGGAGAAAGAAGGAGCGGAGGAACATCTGGAGGAGCGCAGAAGGGGAAAGGTTCCCATGAAGAGACGCAGGAGTGAGGTAGAAAGTGGTGTTGCTGCGAAAAAATTTCGGAGCCTTCTCCCCATGACGCCCTCCGGCTTCATCTTCCATTCAGTGCTGGGTGAAGGGGGGTTTGGAAAAGTCATGTTGGCTTCTGTACCTAGAAGAGACTCTATGGTAGCGGTCAAAATCATCCGCAAGAAAGCCGCTAAGCCCCTGTACCTACTGAAGGAGAGGAGAATCCTGGAGATGGCTCGGGACAGCCCGTTCCTGTGCCACGGATATGCGGGCTTCCAAACGCAGACCTGCGTGTTATTCGTGATGGAGTATATGGCAGGTGGAAGCCTCCTGTCGTATTTGAGGAGGGTGGGCTGCCTCCCCGAGAGCGCAGCTGCATTTTATTCGGCTGAATTAATCTGCGGCATCCAGTTCCTCCACGCTCGCGGAGTTATACATCGAGACCTGAAGCTGGAAAACATCTTGCTTGACGGAGAGGGCCACGCCAAGATCTGCGATTTTGGTCTTGTTGCAGAAGGCATTTTTGGAGCAGCAGAGACAAAAGGACGCTGCGGAACAGTCAATTACACGGCCCCGGAAATGCATCTAAAGCAAGCATACGGTGTTGCCGTGGACTGGTGGTCCTTTGGGGTGATTTTATCCTGCATGCTTAACGGAAGGTTACCGTTCTCTCACGGTAACTGCAAGGAGGCGACAATCCATGCCATTGTAAATGAAAGCCACCGGAATGTCAAAGACATCTCAAAAGAAGCTGCGGACATCCTGAGGCATCTTCTGATGAAGGATCCTGACTTTCGCCTCTGGATCACGGGGTGTATCAGGCGGCATCCATTCTTTCAGGACATTAATTGGGAGGATATAGAGAGCCGCCGTTCAACTCCCCCGTACCGGCCGACACCAGCATCAGATCTCCGCTTGAAGACACTTCAGGGGAGTCCATCAGAGTTGTTGAGCAGAGAGGACACGTTCTCTTCATCATCCTCTTCCTCGTCATCGAGCAGCCAGAGGCTTTCTGACTTCTCCTTTGTGACTCCAGACTGGATGGCCTGAAGGATGGACTAAGCCCTGGCCAAGTACCAGAAAACATAATATTCAAGCAGGGATTTTTTCCCCAGTTTGTGGCAAAATTGGAAAAAGACACAAACTGGGGTTTTTTTTCCCTTCTTCCCAAATAACATCATAACATCATAATAAATTCGAGAAACACCTACATTTTTTGTTATTGTTTTCCTGTGTTGTATATACAGGTGTCATTGTCCACAGATAGCTCTACATACATATGACATCACAAGAGACCTTCTGTTTCTATGACATCATAAGCAGACAGTATATTGTGATTTATGGAGACAGGAATGTCCCAAACAAAAGTACATTTTCAGTAATCCACTTTATGTAACCCCAAATGTAACTCAATTCATGTAACATCAGACCCTATAATTCTCCATTTCTAAAGGTTTTTTTATTTTTCCATAATTGAGAAATTATGGATTTTGAAATGACTTCCGCTACTCAATGCTGTTCAGTCTTTGATTCCTTAGCATGTCTTTAATAGCTTTCAATATAATCCATCACATCCTTCCTCGTCAGCATCTCCCAGGGCTGAAGCCGGTATCATTGACCTCGAGTGACACATTTTGGGGGCCACATCCCTGCTATATGTATTCATTTAACTAGACTATAATATTCACAAATCCATCACAGGTGTCAATTCTATCCCCCCCGACAGCCGTGCAAACCGGTAACAATTTACTACAATGTATCACCTTATGACATCACAACCTCTCTCCGCTGCACATCATCCCAACAGCTCGCAATCACCAAACAGAGCTCACAGGACTCATCGTTAGCATTTAGCCTTAATCTCTACCCCGATGTTGGGTATAAAACAGGAATATTAAGGGCTGGGGCTTTAGCAAGCATTTGGATTTACTGGCCTAGAGATCTATGTACACGGAAAACATTTAAAAGAAGGATTATGTTTTTCGTTTACATTTCATTTAAATTGAGATTGAAAGAGGGACTGTCCCTTTACTAGCGTTCAAAAGCTTTTGGGGTCACTCGGCTGTTTTCATGGAAAACGAGAAAATTATTGGCCGTGACATAATTGCAAAAGGGTTTTCTAACCATCAATTAGCCTTTAAAACCTAAACTTGGATCAGCGAACACAACGTGCCATCGGGACACAGGAGTGATGGGAGGGATAAAGGGCCATTGGGACACACGAGTGATGGGAGGGATAAAGGGACATTGGAGCACAGGAGTGATGGGCAGATATTACCCCAACAAGCCAAGAGTCCTAGACCCGTAGGTGCCATAAGGTGCCTCCCCAAGCCCATTATGGGCAAACATGCCATGGTTCTTTGTAACCCACGCTGGCCAGGGTACCCAGACCGCCAATGCGACCCGGGGCCAGAGTCTACTCTGGCCCAGAGCACGCCCCTCCCCCCGCCGCCCGCGCTTCCTCAATGCCAGACTGAAGGCCGATATTAAATATGTCCAACCCTCTGGGATTAAGATGAACCCCGTCACCACGCATGAGATCTGAAGTATCGCCTTCCAAATCCTTGTGTCTAACCGTAAATCCACCTATCCTGCGAACAAACGTAGAAATGACATAATTGACCTTCCTACGACACCTTTCCAAAGCCTTACCATTGGACTGGAGACTCCAAACAGGCCCAGGGAGCAACCTCAGACCAGACCAAAGAAACTCCAGAAAACATGGCAAAACACCTGGCCAGATCATTCTTAATGCGATGAATTAAATCAATAGATCGAACCTGACCAAGGTCATTCCCGCCGGCATGAATAACCAAAACTATATTAGACGGAACCAACATGCGCAACAAATGCAACTCACGAGACAGCTGATCCCAGCGAACACCCCGAAACCCCCGCCAATGGATGTGGACTCTGTCATAAGGGAAACTTATATTACGGCCATAAAGAAAGGGGAAAGAGGTAAGATTCACCTCTTACACCCAATCTAACCCTTATAGCTGCAACAATGTTGCAGCTACCCACCAATGAAAAGAGACCCTGACTGCAGCACTGTGCATGGGCCAGCAGTCATGACCCCCTTCCCTATTGGTCCAGGGGGCCCCTTTCCTTTCACATAAAAGGGCAACAGCAAGAAATAAACAGATATGGGAAAGGCTGAACTTGATGGACGCATGTCTTTTTTCAGTCTAACTATGTAACTAATATATAGATATATATATATATACTCACTGGCCACTTTGCTAGTACCGGGTTGGACCCTCTTTTGCCTTCAGAGCTGCCTTTATTCTTTGTGGAATACTTTCTACAGGGTGCAGGATACATTCAATTCGTACTAAGGGGTCCAAAGTGTGCCAAGAAAATGCCCCCCACACCATTACACCACCAGCCTGAACCGTTGATACAAGTCTGACCCGTATAAGGGGCATAAGGCGTATGTGGGGGGGCGAGTGGCATATCTGGGTTAAAAAGCATATCAGAGGGCAATATGGCATATGGGGGTATAAGGCATTTCTGGGGCATGAGGCATATCTGCAGGGTATAAGGCCTATCTGGGGGTATAAGGCATATCTGGGAGGCAGTGTGGCTAGCCTGGGCTCAAATCTTAGTCTTATAGTCAGACTTCTATTTGAGGCAGTATTATCAGAAGACTCCGAATATAAGATGGGGGATATTTCTCAGAGCATTTGCGTGGAAAAAAAAACTTGTTTTATATACGAAAGAATACGGTATTTCTTCCAAATGCATTCCTAAGAGGCGAAGAGAAGTATATAATGTCTTACCCCAACGGGGTTGACAGATTTGGTGTGGATCTGGCAGTCCTCTTGTTTTTCCGTCCCCAATAATGTTTTTATTTTCATATATTACCCCCTGGACTGCAGTTAAACAATATTTAATGGGGCAAAAAAACAAATCTTCATCCAGTGCTGCACCACTTTGTACAGTTTTTGTAGTTTCCTATTAGACCATATTCATGCTAATAAATATTATTTATTAGCACCAAAATATAAAGAGTAACACACTAAAATGGGTCTCTGGACCGTCAGCCTCGGCCACAATACGTCACGGGCCGGATATACAATAAGGCTGCTTAGCATGGAAGAAAAGTAGGTTTAATCTCATGTTGTTCTATGGGCCGATTATT
Source organism: Spea hammondii (assembly GCA_029215755.1). Taxonomy (NCBI): domain Eukaryota; kingdom Metazoa; phylum Chordata; class Amphibia; order Anura; family Pelobatidae; genus Spea; species Spea hammondii. The sequence continues at coordinate 4,231,899 of JARDYJ010000002.1, forward strand.
TGTGGCAGTGGAACTAAAGCCTTAATATCTAAAAGTCCAATTCCTCACTCACTGAAAGTCCCTGTAAGACATCGTCTGGTTCCCCGCAGGCCGTATGATACGGAGTCCGGGGGCTTCTAAAGTACATTGGTCTGAAATAACAGAGACAGAACTCATACAAACGGCGAATATGCAGCTGCCCCGGGCATATAAAGAAACCCCAAAAACAAACATTTACTGTAATACCAGTGAAGGATTTTTAAAGCCATGACGAACAGGAGATTAAAGATCTTTGGTCTAAAAATTGGGACTGCCCTGCAAAATCCAGGATTGTGCAGTATTTCAATTCATTTTATACGACAAATACAAAAGTGCCACATCAATATATTCAAAGAAATCCACTAAAGTGTTTACGTCGATAAAAAAGTAAAGCAGAAGCACGGAACCCTCGTGCATTGTGACATCATAGAGTCTGTGACATCACAACACTGTAAAGCCGGAGCGCGCTCCTCTGCTTGCTCAGTGTAGTTGGGCGCTCGCACTTGTAAGCAGCTATTCATAGCGGACTTGAAGTGTTGTAACCAACGGCATCAGAGATTGAGGAGATTTAAAAGAAGAACCTTTTAAAAAGGAGAGCTATGGGGGACTGCTGTCTACTCCATGGACTGAGGTGGGTTGGAAGGAGATGCTGCCCCAGAAAAGTGCAGAAGTTTTTCAAAAGAGTGAAAACAGCTTTCACCAAAAAGAGTGAGGGCCAGAACAAGAAGCACTTGGCCGGTGGAGACCGGGTCCCGAAAAGGAAGAGAGAGAGTAGCAGTACAGAGGAAGAAATAGGGAGAGCGAGGAAGAGGATCAAGCGTACTGCTAATGAGAGGGAGGAGAGCAGCCTGTGTCTGAGGGCAAAGGAAACAAAAAGACGCCGAAGCAGCAGCACAGACAGCTTCGAACATGAGAAAAAGCGCTGCAAATACAGCGAGAAAAACAGCCAGATTCTGGGGCATCAGGAGAAAGAAGGAGCGGAGGAACATCTGGAGGAGCGCAGAAGGGGAAAGGTTCCCATGAAGAGACGCAGGAGTGAGGTAGAAAGTGGTGTTGCTGCGAAAAAATTTCGGAGCCTTCTCCCCATGACGCCCTCCGGCTTCATCTTCCATTCAGTGCTGGGTGAAGGGGGGTTTGGAAAAGTCATGTTGGCTTCTGTACCTAGAAGAGACTCTATGGTAGCGGTCAAAATCATCCGCAAGAAAGCCGCTAAGCCCCTGTACCTACTGAAGGAGAGGAGAATCCTGGAGATGGCTCGGGACAGCCCGTTCCTGTGCCACGGATATGCGGGCTTCCAAACGCAGACCTGCGTGTTATTCGTGATGGAGTATATGGCAGGTGGAAGCCTCCTGTCGTATTTGAGGAGGGTGGGCTGCCTCCCCGAGAGCGCAGCTGCATTTTATTCGGCTGAATTAATCTGCGGCATCCAGTTCCTCCACGCTCGCGGAGTTATACATCGAGACCTGAAGCTGGAAAACATCTTGCTTGACGGAGAGGGCCACGCCAAGATCTGCGATTTTGGTCTTGTTGCAGAAGGCATTTTTGGAGCAGCAGAGACAAAAGGACGCTGCGGAACAGTCAATTACACGGCCCCGGAAATGCATCTAAAGCAAGCATACGGTGTTGCCGTGGACTGGTGGTCCTTCGGGGTGATTTTATTCTGCATGCTTAACGGAAGGTTACCGTTCTCTCACGGTAACTGCAAGGAGGCGACAATCCATGCCATTGTAAATGAAAGCCACCGGAATGTCAAAGACATCTCAAAAGAAGCTGCGGACATCCTGAGGCATCTTCTGATGAAGGATCCTGACTTTCGCCTCTGGATCACGGGGTGTATCAGGCGGCATCCATTCTTTCAGGACATTAATTGGGAGGATATAGAGAGCCGCCGTTCAACTCCCCCGTACCGGCCGACACCAGCATCAGATCTCCGCTTGAAGACACTTCAGGGGAGTCCATCAGAGTTGTTGAGCAGAGAGGACACGTTCTCTTCATCATCCTCTTCCTCGTCATCGAGCAGCCAGAGGCTTTCTGGCTTCTCCTTTGTGACTCCAGACTGGATGGCCTGAAGGATGGACTAAGCCCTGGCCAAGTACCAGAAAACATAATATTCAAGCAGGGATTTTTTCCCCAGTTTGTGGCAAAATTGGAAAAAGACACAAACTGGGGTTTTTTTTCCCTTCTTCCCAAATAACATCATAACATCATAATGAATTCGAGAAACACCTACATTTTTTGTTATTGTTTTCCTGTGTTGTATATACAGGTGTCATTGTCCACAGATAGCTCTACATACATATGACATCACAAGAGAGCTTCTGTTTCTATGACATCATAAGCAGACAGTATATTGTGATTAATGGAGACAGGAATGTCCCAAACAAAAGTACATTTTCAGTAATCCACTTTATGTAACCCCAAATGTAACTCAATTCATGTAACATCAGACCCTATAATTCTCCATTTCTAAAGGTTTTTTTATTTTTCCATAATTGAGAAATTATGGATTTTGAAATGACTTCCGCTACTCAATGCTGTTCAGTCTTTGATTCCTTAGCATGTCTTTAATAGCTTTCAATATAATCCATCACATCCTTCCTCGTCAGCATCTCCCAGGGCTGAAGCCGGTATCATTGACCTCGAGTGACACATTTTGGGGGCCACATCCCTGCTATATGTATTCATTTAACTAGACTATAATATTCACAAATCCATCACAGGTGTCAATTCTATCCCCCCCGACGGCCGTGCAAACCGGTAACAATTTACTACAATGTATCACCTTATGACATCACAACCTCTCTCCGCTGCACATCATCCCAACAGCTCGCAATCACCAAACAGAGCTCACAGGACTCATCGTTAGCATTTAGCCTTAATCTCTACCCCGATGTTGGGTATAAAACAGGAATATTAAGGGCTGGGGCTTTAGCAAGCATTTGGATTTACTGGCCTAGAGATCTATGTACACGGAAAACATTTAAAAGAAGGATTATGTTTTTCGTTTACATTTCATTTAAATTGAGATTGAAAGAGGGACTGTCCCTTTACTAGCGTTCAAAAGCTTTTGGGGTCACTCGGCTGTTTTCATGGAAAACGAGAAAATTATTGGCCGTGACATAATTGCAAAAGGGTTTTCTAACCATCAATTAGCCTTTAAAACCTAAACTTGGATCAGCGAACACAACGTGCCATCGGGACACAGGAGTGATGGGAGGGATAAAGGGCCATTGGGACACACGAGTGATGGGAGGGATAAAGGGACATTGGAGCACAGGAGTGATGGGCAGATATTACCCCAACAAGCCAAGAGTCCTAGACCCGTAGGTGCCATAAGGTGCCTCCCCAAGCCCATTATGGGCAAACATGCCATGGTTCTTTGTAACCCACGCTGGCCAGGGTACCCAGACCGCCAACGCGACCCGGGGCCAGAGTCTACTCTGGCCCGGAGCACGCCCCTCCCCCCGCCGCCCGCGCTTCCTCAATGCCAGACTGAAGGCCGATATTAAATATGTCCAACCCTCTGGGATTAAGATGAACCCCGTCACCACGCATGAGATCTGAAGTATCGCCTTCCAAATCCTTGTGTCTAACCGTAAATCCACCTATCCTGCGAACAAACGTAGAAATGACATAATTGACCTTCCTACGACACCTTTCCAAAGCCTTACCATTGGACTGGAGACTCCAAACAGGCCCAGGGAGCAACCTCAGACCAGACCAAAGAAACTCCAGAAAACATGGCAAAACACCTGGCCAGATCATTCTTAATGCGATGAATTAAATCAATAGATCGAACCTGACCAAGGTCATTCCCGCCGGCATGAATAACCAAAACTATATTAGACGGAACCAACATGCGCAACAAATGCAACTCACGAGACAGCTGATCCCAGCGAACACCCCGAAACCCCCGCCAATGGATGCGGACTCTGTCATAAGGGAAACTTATATTACGGCCATAAAGAAAGGGGAAAGAGGTAAGATTCACCTCTTACACCCAATCTAACCCTTATAGCTGCAACAATGTTGCAGCTACCCACCAATGAAAAGAGACCCTGACTGCAGCACTGTGCATGGGCCAGCAGTCATGACCCCCTTCCCTATTGGTCCAGGGGGCCCCTTTCCTTTCACATAAAAGGGCAACAGCAAGAAATAAACAGATATGGGAAAGGCTGAACTTGATGGACGCATGTCTTTTTTCAGTCTAACTATGTAACTAATATATAGATATATATATATATACTCACTGGCCACTTTGCTAGTACCGGGTTGGACCCTCTTTTGCCTTCAGAGCTGCCTTTATTCTTTGTGGAATACTTTCTACAGGGTGCAGGATACATTCAATTCGTACTAAGGGGTCCAAAGTGTGCCAAGAAAATGCCCCCCACACCATTACACCACCAGCCTGAACCGTTGATACAAGTCTGACCCGTATAAGGGGCATAAGGCGTATGTGGGGGGGCGAGTGGCATATCTGGGTTAAAAAGCATATCAGAGGGCAATATGGCATATGGGGGTATAAGGCATTTCTGGGGCATGAGGCATATCTGCAGGGTATAAGGCCTATCTGGGGGTATAAGGCATATCTGGGAGGCAGTGTGGCTAGCCTGGGCTCAAATCTTAGTCTTATAGTCAGACTTCTATTTGAGGCAGTATTATCAGAAGACTCCGAATATAAGATGGGGGATATTTCTCAGAGCATTTGCGTGGAAAAAAAAACTTGTTTTATATACGAAAGAATACGGTATTTCTTCCAAATGCATTCCTAAGAGGCGAAGAGAAGTATATAATGTCTTACCCCAACGGGGTTGACAGATTTGGTGTGGATCTGGCAGTCCTCTTGTTTTTCCGTCCCCAATAATGTTTTTATTTTCATATATTACCCCCTGGACTGCAGTTAAACAATATTTAATGGGGCAAAAAAACAAATCTTCATCCAGTGCTGCACCACTTTGTACAGTTTTTGTAGTTTCCTATTAGACCATATTCATGCTAATAAATATTATTTATTAGCACCAAAATATAAAGAGTAACACACTAAAATGGGTCTCTGGACCGTCAGCCTCGGCCACAATACGTCACGGGCCGGATATACAATAAGGCTGCTTAGCATGGAAGAAAAGTAGGTTTAATCTCATGTTGTTCTATGGGCCGATTATTTGTGGCAGTGGAACTAAAGCCTTAATATCTAAAAGTCCAATTCCTCACTCACTGAAAGTCCCTGTAAGACATCGTCTGGTTCCCCGCAGGCCGTATGATACGGAGTCCGGGGGCTTCTAAAGTACATTGGTCTGAAATAACAGAGACAGAACTCATACAAACGGCGAATATGCAGCTGCCCCGGGCATATAAAGAAACCCCAAAAACAAACATTTACTGTAATACCAGTGAAGGATTTTTAAAGCCATGACGAACAGGAGATTAAAGATCTTTGGTCTAAAAATTGGGACTGCCCTGCAAAATCCAGGATTGTGCAGTATTTCAATTCATTTTATACGACAAATACAAAAGTGCCACATCAATATATTCAAAGAAATCCACTAAAGTGTTTACGTCGATAAAAAAGTAAAGCAGAAGCACGGAACCCTCGTGCATTGTGACATCATAGAGTCTGTGACATCACAACACTGTAAAGCCGGAGCGCGCTCCTCTGCTTGCTCAGTGTAGTTGGGCGCTCGCACTTGTAAGCAGCTATTCATAGCGGACTTGAAGTGTTGTAACCAACGGCATCAGAGATTGAGGAGATTTAAAAGAAGAACCTTTTAAAAAGGAGAGCTATGGGGGACTGCTGTCTACTCCATGGACTGAGGTGGGTTGGAAGGAGATGCTGCCCCAGAAAAGTGCAGAAGTTTTTCAAAAGAGTGAAAACAGCTTTCACCAAAAAGAGTGAGGGCCAGAACAAGAAGCACTTGGCCGGTGGAGACCGGGTCCCGAAAAGGAAGAGAGAGAGTAGCAGTACAGAGGAAGAAATAGGGAGAGCGAGGAAGAGGATCAAGCGTACTGCTAATGAGAGGGAGGAGAGCAGCCTGTGTCTGAGGGCAAAGGAAACCAAAAGACGCCGAAGCAGCAGCACAGACAGCTCCGAACCTGAGAAAAAGCGCTGCAAATACAGCGAGAAAAACAGCCAGATTCTGGGGCATCAGGAGAAAGAAGGAGCGGAGGAACATCTGGAGGAGCGCAGAAGGGGAAAGGTTCCCATGAAGAGACGCAGGAGTGAGGTAGAAAGTGGTGTTGCTGCGAAAAAATTTCGGAGCCTTCTCCCCATGACGCCCTCCGGCTTCATCTTCCATTCAGTGCTGGGTGAAGGGGGGTTTGGAAAAGTCATGTTGGCTTCTGTACCTAGAAGAGACTCTATGGTAGCGGTCAAAATCATCCGCAAGAAAGCCGCTAAGCCCCTGTACCTACTGAAGGAGAGGAGAATCCTGGAGATGGCTCGGGACAGCCCGTTCCTGTGCCACGGATATGCAGGCTTCCAAACGCAGACCTGCGTGTTATTCGTGATGGAGTATATGGCTGGTGGAAGCCTCCTGTCATATTTGAGGAGGGTGGGCTGCCTCCCCGAGAGCGCAGCTGCATTTTATTCGGCTGAATTAATCTGCGGCATCCAGTTCCTCCACGCTCGCGGAGTTATACATCGAGACCTGAAGCTGGAAAACATCTTGCTTGACGGAGAGGGCCACGCCAAGATCTGCGATTTTGGTCTTGTTGCAGAAGGCATTTTTGGAGCAGCAGAGACAAAAGGACGCTGCGGAACAGTCAATTACACGGCCCCGGAAATGCATCTAAAGCAAGCATACGGTGTTGCCGTGGACTGGTGGTCCTTTGGGGTGATTTTATCCTGCATGCTTAACGGAAGGTTACCGTTCTCTCACGGTAACTGCAAGGAGGCGACAATCCATGCCATTGTAAATGAAAGCCACCGGAATGTCAAAGACATCTCAAAAGAAGCTGCGGACATCCTGAGGCATCTTCTGATGAAGGATCCTGACTTTCGCCTCTGGATCACGGGGTGTATCAGGCGGCATCCATTCTTTCAGGACATTAATTGGGAGGATATAGAGAGCCGCCGTTCAACTCCCCCGTACCGGCCGACACCAGCATCAGATCTCCGCTTGAAGACACTTCAGGGGAGTCCATCAGAGTTGTTGAGCAGAGAGGACACGTTCTCTTCATCATCCTCTTCCTCGTCATCGAGCAGCCAGAGGCTTTCTGACTTCTCCTTTGTGACTCCAGACTGGATGGCCTGAAGGATGGACTAAGCCCTGGCCAAGTACCAGAAAACATAATATTCAAGCAGGGATTTTTTCCCCAGTTTGTGGCAAAATTGGAAAAAGACACAAACTGGGGTTTTTTTTCCCTTCTTCCCAAATAACATCATAACATCATAATAAATTCGAGAAACACCTACATTTTTTGTTATTGTTTTCCTGTGTTGTATATACAGGTGTCATTGTCCACAGATAGCTCTACATACATATGACATCACAAGAGACCTTCTGTTTCTATGACATCATAAGCAGACAGTATATTGTGATTTATGGAGACAGGAATGTCCCAAACAAAAGTACATTTTCAGTAATCCACTTTATGTAACCCCAAATGTAACTCAATTCATGTAACATCAGACCCTATAATTCTCCATTTCTAAAGGTTTTTTTATTTTTCCATAATTGAGAAATTATGGATTTTGAAATGACTTCCGCTACTCAATGCTGTTCAGTCTTTGATTCCTTAGCATGTCTTTAATAGCTTTCAATATAATCCATCACATCCTTCCTCGTCAGCATCTCCCAGGGCTGAAGCCGGTATCATTGACCTCGAGTGACACATTTTGGGGGCCACATCCCTGCTATATGTATTCATTTAACTAGACTATAATATTCACAAATCCATCACAGGTGTCAATTCTATCCCCCCCGACGGCCGTGCAAACCGGTAACAATTTACTACAATGTATCACCTTATGACATCACAACCTCTCTCCGCTGCACATCATCCCAACAGCTCGCAATCACCAAACAGAGCTCACAGGACTCATCGTTAGCATTTAGCCTTAATCTCTACCCCGATGTTGGGTATAAAACAGGAATATTAAGGGCTGGGGCTTTAGCAAGCATTTGGATTTACTGGCCTAGAGATCTATGTACACGGAAAACATTTAAAAGAAGGATTATGTTTTTCGTTTACATTTCATTTAAATTGAGATTGAAAGAGGGACTGTCCCTTTACTAGCGTTCAAAAGCTTTTGGGGTCACTCGGCTGTTTTCATGGAAAACGAGAAAATTATTGGCCGTGACATAATTGCAAAAGGGTTTTCTAACCATCAATTAGCCTTTAAAACCTAAACTTGGATCAGCGAACACAACGTGCCATCGGGACACAGGAGTGATGGGAGGGATAAAGGGCCATTGGGACACACGAGTGATGGGAGGGATAAAGGGACATTGGAGCACAGGAGTGATGGGCAGATATTACCCCAACAAGCCAAGAGTCCTAGACCCGTAGGTGCCATAAGGTGCCTCCCCAAGCCCATTATGGGCAAACATGCCATGGTTCTTTGTAACCCACGCTGGCCAGGGTACCCAGACCGCCAACGCGACCCGGGGCCAGAGTCTACTCTGGCCCGGAGCACGCCCCTCCCCCCGCCGCCCGCGCTTCCTCAATGCCAGACTGAAGGCCGATATTAAATATGTCCAACCCTCTGGGATTAAGATGAACCCCGTCACCACGCATGAGATCTGAAGTATCGCCTTCCAAATCCTTGTGTCTAACCGTAAATCCACCTATCCTGCGAACAAACGTAGAAATGACATAATTGACCTTCCTACGACACCTTTCCAAAGCCTTACCATTGGACTGGAGACTCCAAACAGGCCCAGGGAGCAACCTCAGACCAGACCAAAGAAACTCCAGAAAACATGGCAAAACACCTGGCCAGATCATTCTTAATGCGATGAATTAAATCAATAGATCGAACCTGACCAAGGTCATTCCCGCCGGCATGAATAACCAAAACTATATTAGACGGAACCAACATGCGCAACAAATGCAACTCACGAGACAGCTGATCCCAGCGAACACCCCGAAACCCCCGCCAATGGATGCGGACTCTGTCATAAGGGAAACTTATATTACGGCCATAAAGAAAGGGGAAAGAGGTAAGATTCACCTCTTACACCCAATCTAACCCTTATAGCTGCAACAATGTTGCAGCTACCCACCAATGAAAAGAGACCCTGACTGCAGCACTGTGCATGGGCCAGCAGTCATGACCCCCTTCCCTATTGGTCCAGGGGGCCCCTTTCCTTTCACATAAAAGGGCAACAGCAAGAAATAAACAGATATGGGAAAGGCTGAACTTGATGGACGCATGTCTTTTTTCAGTCTAACTATGTAACTAATATATAGATATATATATATATACTCACTGGCCACTTTGCTAGTACCGGGTTGGACCCTCTTTTGCCTTCAGAGCTGCCTTTATTCTTTGTGGAATACTTTCTACAGGGTGCAGGATACATTCAATTCGTACTAAGGGGTCCAAAGTGTGCCAAGAAAATGCCCCCCACACCATTACACCACCAGCCTGAACCGTTGATACAAGTCTGACCCGTATAAGGGGCATAAGGCGTATGTGGGGGGGCGAGTGGCATATCTGGGTTAAAAAGCATATCAGAGGGCAATATGGCATATGGGGGTATAAGGCATTTCTGGGGCATGAGGCATATCTGCAGGGTATAAGGCCTATCTGGGGGTATAAGGCATATCTGGGAGGCAGTGTGGCTAGCCTGGGCTCAAATCTTAGTCTTATAGTCAGACTTCTATTTGAGGCAGTATTATCAGAAGACTCCGAATATAAGATGGGGGATATTTCTCAGAGCATTTGCGTGGAAAAAAAAACTTGTTTTATATACGAAAGAATACGGTATTTCTTCCAAATGCATTCCTAAGAGGCGAAGAGAAGTATATAATGTCTTACCCCAACGGGGTTGACAGATTTGGTGTGGATCTGGCAGTCCTCTTGTTTTTCCGTCCCCAATAATGTTTTTATTTTCATATATTACCCCCTGGACTGCAGTTAAACAATATTTAATGGGGCAAAAAAACAAATCTTCATCCAGTGCTGCACCACTTTGTACAGTTTTTGTAGTTTCCTATTAGACCATATTCATGCTAATAAATATTATTTATTAGCACCAAAATATAAAGAGTAACACACTAAAATGGGTCTCTGGACCGTCAGCCTCGGCCACAATACGTCACGGGCCGGATATACAATAAGGCTGCTTAGCATGGAAGAAAAGTAGGTTTAATCTCATGTTGTTCTATGGGCCGATTATTTGTGGCAGTGGAACTAAAGCCTTAATATCTAAAAGTCCAATTCCTCACTCACTGAAAGTCCCTGTAAGACATCGTCTGGTTCCCCGCAGGCCGTATGATACGGAGTCCGGGGGCTTCTAAAGTACATTGGTCTGAAATAACAGAGACAGAACTCATACAAACGGCGAATATGCAGCTGCCCCGGGCATATAAAGAAACCCCAAAAACAAACATTTACTGTAATACCAGTGAAGGATTTTTAAAGCCATGACGAACAGGAGATTAAAGATCTTTGGTCTAAAAATTGGGACTGCCCTGCAAAATCCAGGATTGTGCAGTATTTCAATTCATTTTATACGACAAATACAAAAGTGCCACATCAATATATTCAAAGAAATCCACTAAAGTGTTTACGTCGATAAAAAAGTAAAGCAGAAGCACGGAACCCTCGTGCATTGTGACATCATAGAGTCTGTGACATCACAACACTGTAAAGCCGGAGCGCGCTCCTCTGCTTGCTCAGTGTAGTTGGGCGCTCGCACTTGTAAGCAGCTATTCATAGCGGACTTGAAGTGTTGTAACCAACGGCATCAGAGATTGAGGAGATTTAAAAGAAGAACCTTTTAAAAAGGAGAGCTATGGGGGACTGCTGTCTACTCCATGGACTGAGGTGGGTTGGAAGGAGATGCTGCCCCAGAAAAGTGCAGAAGTTTTTCAAAAGAGTGAAAACAGCTTTCACCAAAAAGAGTGAGGGCCAGAACAAGAAGCACTTGGCCGGTGGAGACCGGGTCCCGAAAAGGAAGAGAGAGAGTAGCAGTACAGAGGAAGAAATAGGGAGAGCGAGGAAGAGGATCAAGCGTACTGCTAATGAGAGGGAGGAGAGCAGCCTGTGTCTGAGGGCAAAGGAAACAAAAAGACGCCGAAGCAGCAGCACAGACAGCTCCGAACATGAGAAAAAGCGCTGCAAATACAGCGAGAAAAACAGCCAGATTCTGGGGCATCAGGAGAAAGAAGGAGCGGAGGAACATCTGGAGGAGCGCAGAAGGGGAAAGGTTCCCATGAAGAGACGCAGGAGTGAGGTAGAAAGTGGTGTTGCTGCGAAAAAATTTCGGAGCCTTCTCCCCATGACGCCCTCCGGCTTCATCTTCCATTCAGTGCTGGGTGAAGGGGGGTTTGGAAAAGTCATGTTGGCTTCTGTACCTAGAAGAGACTCTATGGTAGCGGTCAAAATCATCCGCAAGAAAGCCGCTAAGCCCCTGTACCTACTGAAGGAGAGGAGAATCCTGGAGATGGCTCGGGACAGCCCGTTCCTGTGCCACGGATATGCGGGCTTCCAAACGCAGACCTGCGTGTTATTCGTGATGGAGTATATGGCAGGTGGAAGCCTCCTGTCGTATTTGAGGAGGGTGGGCTGCCTCCCCGAGAGCGCAGCTGCATTTTATTCGGCTGAATTAATCTGCGGCATCCAGTTCCTCCACGCTCGCGGAGTTATACATCGAGACCTGAAGCTGGAAAACATCTTGCTTGACGGAGAGGGCCACGCCAAGATCTGCGATTTTGGTCTTGTTGCAGAAGGCATTTTTGGAGCAGCAGAGACAAAAGGACGCTGCGGAACAGTCAATTACACGGCCCCGGAAATGCATCTAAAGCAAGCATATGGTGTTGCCGTGGACTGGTGGTCCTTCGGGGTGATTTTATTCTGCATGCTTAACGGAAGGTTACCGTTCTCTCACGTTAACTGCAAGGAGGCGACAATCCATGCCATTGTAAATGAAAGCCACCGGAATGTCAAAGACATCTCAAAAGAAGCTGCGGACATCCTGAGGCATCTTCTGATGAAGGATCCTGACTTTCGCCTCTGGATCACGGGGTGTATCAGGCGGCATCCATTCTTTCAGGACATTAATTGGGAGGATATAGAGAGCCGCCGTTCAACTCCCCCGTACCGGCCGACACCAGCATCAGATCTCCGCTTGAAGACACTTCAGGGGAGTCCATCAGAGTTGTTGAGCAGAGAGGACACGTTCTCTTCATCATCCTCTTCCTCGTCATCGAGCAGCCAGAGGCTTTCTGGCTTCTCCTTTGTGACTCCAGACTGGATGGCCTGAAGGATGGACTAAGCCCTGGCCAAGTACCAGAAAACATAATATTCAAGCAGGGATTTTTTCCCCAGTTTGTGGCAAAATTGGAAAAAGACACAAACTGGGGTTTTTTTTCCCTTCTTCCCAAATAACATCATAACATCATAATGAATTCGAGAAACACCTACATTTTTTGTTATTGTTTTCCTGTGTTGTATATACAGGTGTCATTGTCCACAGATAGCTCTACATACATATGACATCACAAGAGAGCTTCTGTTTCTATGACATCATAAGCAGACAGTATATTGTGATTTATGGAGACAGGAATGTCCCAAACAAAAGTACATTTTCAGTAATCCACTTTATGTAACCCCAAATGTAACTCAATTCATGTAACATCAGACCCTATAATTCTCCATTTCTAAAGGTTTTTTTATTTTTCCATAATTGAGAAATTATGGATTTTGAAATGACTTCCGCTACTCAATGCTGTTCAGTCTTTGATTCCTTAGCATGTCTTTAATAGCTTTCAATATAATCCATCACATCCTTCCTCGTCAGCATCTCCCAGGGCTGAAGCCGGTATCATTGACCTCGAGTGACACATTTTGGGGGCCACATCCCTGCTATATGTATTCATTTAACTAGACTATAATATTCACAAATCCATCACAGGTGTCAATTCTATCCCCCCCGACGGCCGTGCAAACCGGTAACAATTTACTACAATGTATCACCTTATGACATCACAACCTCTCTCCGCTGCACATCATCCCAACAGCTCGCAATCACCAAACAGAGCTCACAGGACTCATCGTTAGCATTTAGCCTTAATCTCTACCCCGATGTTGGGTATAAAACAGGAATATTAAGGGCTGGGGCTTTAGCAAGCATTTGGATTTACTGGCCTAGAGATCTATGTACACGGAAAACATTTAAAAGAAGGATTATGTTTTTCGTTTACATTTCATTTAAATTGAGATTGAAAGAGGGACTGTCCCTTTACTAGCGTTCAAAAGCTTTTGGGGTCACTCGGCTGTTTTCATGGAAAACGAGAAAATTATTGGCCGTGACATCATTGCAAAAGGGTTTTCTAACCATCAATTAGCCTTTAAAACCTAAACTTGGATCAGCGAACACAACGTACCATCGGGACACAGGAGTGATGGGAGGGATAAAGGGCCATTGGGACACACGAGTGATGGGAGGGATAAAGGGACATTGGAGCACAGGAGTGATGGGCAGATATTACCCCAACAAGCCAAGAGTCCTAGACCCGTAGGTGCCATAAGGTGCCTCCCCAAGCCCATTATGGGCAAACATGCCATGGTTCTTTGTAACCCACGCTGGCCAGGGTACCCAGACCGCCAATGCGACCCGGGGCCAGAGTCTACTCTGGCCCAGAGCACGCCCCTCCCCCCGCCGCCCGCGCTTCCTCAATGCCAGACTGAAGGCCGATATTAAATATGTCCAACCCTCTGGGATTAAGATGAACCCCGTCACCACGCATGAGATCTGAAGTATCGCCTTCCAAATCCTTGTGTCTAACCGTAAATCCACCTATCCTGCGAACAAACGTAGAAATGACATAATTGACCTTCCTACGACACCTTTCCAAAGCCTTACCATTGGACTGGAGACTCCAAACAGGCCCAGGGAGCAACCTCAGACCAGACCAAAGAAACTCCAGAAAACATGGCAAAACACCTGGCCAGATCATTCTTAATGCGATGAATTAAATCAATAGATCGAACCTGACCAAGGTCATTCCCGCCGGCATGAATAACCAAAACTATATTAGACGGAACCAACATGCGCAACAAATGCAACTCACGAGACAGCTGATCCCAGCGAACACCCCGAAACCCCCGCCAATGGATGTGGACTCTGTCATAAGGGAAACTTATATTACGGCCATAAAGAAAGGGGAAAGAGGTAAGATTCACCTCTTACACCCAATCTAACCCTTATAGCTGCAACAATGTTGCAGCTACCCACCAATGAAAAGAGACCCTGACTGCAGCACTGTGCATGGGCCAGCAGTCATGACCCCCTTCCCTATTGGTCCAGGGGGCCCCTTTCCTTTCACATAAAAGGGCAACAGCAAGAAATAAACAGATATGGGAAAGGCTGAACTTGATGGACGCATGTCTTTTTTCAGTCTAACTATGTAACTAATATATAGATATATATATATATACTCACTGGCCACTTTGCTAGTACCGGGTTGGACCCTCTTTTGCCTTCAGAGCTGCCTTTATTCTTTGTGGAATACTTTCTACAGGGTGCAGGATACATTCAATTCGTACTAAGGGGTCCAAAGTGTGCCAAGAAAATGCCCCCCACACCATTACACCACCAGCCTGAACCGTTGATACAAGTCTGACCCGTATAAGGGGCATAAGGCGTATGTGGGGGGGCGAGTGGCATATCTGGGTTAAAAAGCATATCAGAGGGCAATATGGCATATGGGGGTATAAGGCATTTCTGGGGCATGAGGCATATCTGCAGGGTATAAGGCCTATCTGGGGGTATAAGGCATATCTGGGAGGCAGTGTGGCTAGCCTGGGCTCAAATCTTAGTCTTATAGTCAGACTTCTATTTGAGGCAGTATTATCAGAAGACTCCGAATATAAGATGGGGGATATTTCTCAGAGCATTTGCGTGGAAAAAAAAACTTGTTTTATATACGAAAGAATACGGTATTTCTTCCAAATGCATTCCTAAGAGGCGAAGAGAAGTATATAATGTCTTACCCCAACGGGGTTGACAGATTTGGTGTGGATCTGGCAGTCCTCTTGTTTTTCCGTCCCCAATAATGTTTTTATTTTCATATATTACCCCCTGGACTGCAGTTAAACAATATTTAATGGGGCAAAAAAACAAATCTTCATCCAGTGCTGCACCACTTTGTACAGTTTTTGTAGTTTCCTATTAGACCATATTCATGCTAATAAATATTATTTATTAGCACCAAAATATAAAGAGTAACACACTAAAATGGGTCTCTGGACCGTCAGCCTCGGCCACAATACGTCACGGGCCGGATATACAATAAGGCTGCTTAGCATGGAAGAAAAGTAGGTTTAATCTCATGTTGTTCTATGGGCCGATTATTTGTGGCAGTGGAACTAAAGCCTTAATATCTAAAAGTCCAATTCCTCACTCACTGAAAGTCCCTGTAAGACATCGTCTGGTTCCCCGCAGGCCGTATGATACGGAGTCCGGGGGCTTCTAAAGTACATTGGTCTGAAATAACAGAGACAGAACTCATACAAACGGCGAATATGCAGCTGCCCCGGGCATATAAAGAAACCCCAAAAACAAACATTTACTGTAATACCAGTGAAGGATTTTTAAAGCCATGACGAACAGGAGATTAAAGATCTTTGGTCTAAAAATTGGGACTGCCCTGCAAAATCCAGGATTGTGCAGTATTTCAATTCATTTTATACGACAAATACAAAAGTGCCACATCAATATATTCAAAGAAATCCACTAAAGTGTTTACGTCGATAAAAAAGTAAAGCAGAAGCACGGAACCCTCGTGCATTGTGACATCATAGAGTCTGTGACATCACAACACTGTAAAGCCGGAGCGCGCTCCTCTGCTTGCTCAGTGTAGTTGGGCGCTCGCACTTGTAAGCAGCTATTCATAGCGGACTTGAAGTGTTGTAACCAACGGCATCAGAGATTGAGGAGATTTAAAAGAAGAACCTTTTAAAAAGGAGAGCTATGGGGGACTGCTGTCTACTCCATGGACTGAGGTGGGTTGGAAGGAGATGCTGCCCCAGAAAAGTGCAGAAGTTTTTCAAAAGAGTAAAAACAGCTTTCACCAAAAAGAGTGAGGGCCAGAACAAGAAGCACTTGGCCGGTGGAGACCGGGTCCCGAAAAGGAAGAGAGAGAGTAGCAGTACAGAGGAAGAAATAGGGAGAGCGAGGAAGAGGATCAAGCGTACTGCTAATGAGAGGGAGGAGAGCAGCCTGTGTCTGAGGGCAAAGGAAACAAAAAGACGCCGAAGCAGCAGCACAGACAGCTCCGAACATGAGAAAAAGCGCTGCAAATACAGCGAGAAAAACAGCCAGATTCTGGGGCATCAGGAGAAAGAAGGAGCGGAGGAACATCTGGAGGAGCGCAGAAGGGGAAAGGTTCCCATGAAGAGACGCAGGAGTGAGGTAGAAAGTGGTGTTGCTGCGAAAAAATTTCGGAGCCTTCTCCCCATGACGCCCTCCGGCTTCATCTTCCATTCAGTGCTGGGTGAAGGGGGGTTTGGAAAAGTCATGTTGGCTTCTGTACCTAGAAGAGACTCTATGGTAGCGGTCAAAATCATCCGCAAGAAAGCCGCTAAGCCCCTGTCCCTACTGAAGGAGAGGAGAATCCTGGAGATGGCTCGGGACAGCCCGTTCCTGTGCCACGGATATGCAGGCTTCCAAACGCAGACCTGCGTGTTATTCGTGATGGAGTATATGGCAGGTGGAAGCCTCCTGTCGTATTTGAGGAGGGTGGGCTGCCTCCCCGAGAGCGCAGCTGCATTTTATTCGGCTGAATTAATCTGCGGCATCCAGTTCCTCCACGCTCGCGGAGTTATACATCGAGACCTGAAGCTGGAAAACATCTTGCTTGACGGAGAGGGCCACGCCAAGATCTGCGATTTTGGTCTTGTTGCAGAAGGCATTTTTGGAGCAGCAGAGACAAAAGGACGCTGCGGAACAGTCAATTACACGGCCCCGGAAATGCATCTAAAGCAAGCATACGGTGTTGCCGTGGACTGGTGGTCCTTTGGGGTGATTTTATTCTGCATGCTTAACGGAAGGTTACCGTTCTATCACGGTAACTGCAAGGAGGCGACAATCCATGCCATTGTAAATGAAAGCCACCGGAATGTCAAAGACATCTCAAAAGAAGCTGCGGACATCCTGAGGCATCTTCTGATGAAGGATCCTGACTTTCGCCTCTGGATCACGGGGTGTATCAGGCGGCATCCATTCTTTCAGGACATTAATTGGGAGGATATAGAGAGCCGCCGTTCAACTCCCCCGTACCGGCCGACACCAGCATCAGATCTCCGCTTGAAGACACTTCAGGGGAGTCCATCAGAGTTGTTGAGCAGAGAGGACACGTTCTCTTCATCATCCTCTTCCTCGTCATCGAGCAGCCAGAGGCTTTCTGGCTTCTCCTTTGTGACTCCAGACTGGATGGCCTGAAGGATGGACTAAGCCCTGGCCAAGTACCAGAAAACATAATATTCAAGCAGGGATTTTTTCCCCAGTTTGTGGCAAAATTGGAAAAAGACACAAACTGGGGTTTTTTTTCCCTTCTTCCCAAATAACATCATAACATCATAATAAATTCGAGAAACACCTACATTTTTTGTTATTGTTTTCCTGTGTTGTATATACAGCTGTCATTGTCCACAGATAGCTCTACATACATATGACATCACAAGAGAGCTTCTGTTTCTATGACATCATAAGCAGACAGTATATTGTGATTTATGGAGACAGGAATGTCCCAAACAAAAGTACATTTTCAGTAATCCACTTTATGTAACCCCAAATGTAACTCAATTCATGTAACATCAGACCCTATAATTCTCCATTTCTAAAGGTTTTTTTATTTTTCCATAATTGAGAAATTATGGATTTTGAAATGACTTCCGCTACTCAATGCTGTTCAGTCTTTGATTCCTTAGCATGTCTTTAATAGCTTTCAATATAATCCATCACATCCTTCCGCGTCAGCATCTCCTAGTCCCAGGGCTGAAGCCGGTATCATTGACCTCGAGTGACACATTTTGGGGGCCACATCCCTGCTATATGTATTCATTTAACTAGACTATAATATTCACAAATCCATCACAGGTGTCAATTCTATCCCCCCCGACGGCCGTGCAAACCGGTAACAATTTACTACAATGTATCACCTTATGACATCACAACCTCTCTCCGCTGCACATCATCCCAACAGCTCGCAATCACCAAACAGAGCTCACAGGACTCATCGTTAGCATTTAGCCTTAATCTCTACCCCGATGTTGGGTATAAAACAGGAATATTAAGGGCTGGGGCTTTAGCAAGCATTTGGATTTACTGGCCTAGAGATCTATGTACACGGAAAACATGTAAAAGAAGGATTATGTTTTTCGTTTACATTTCATTTAAATTGAGATTGAAAGAGGGACTGTCCCTTTACTAGCGTTCAAAAGCTTTTGGGGTCACTCGGCTGTTTTCATGGAAAACGAGAAAATTATTGGCCGTGACATCATTGCAAAAGGGTTTTCTAACCATCAATTAGCCTTTAAAACCTAAACTTGGATCAGCGAACACAACGTGCCATCGGGACACAGGAGTGATGGGAGGGATAAAGGGCCATTGGGACACAGGAGTGATGGGAGGGATAAAGGGCCATTGGGACACAGGAGTGATGGGAGGGATAAAGGGCCATCGGGACACAGGAGTGATGGGAGGGATAAAGGGCCATTGGAGCACAGGAGTGATGGGCAGATATTACCCCAACAAGCCAAGAGTCCTAGACCCGTAGGTGCCATAAGCCGCCCACGGGACATGCCTCCCCAAGCCCATTATGGGCAAACATACCATGGTTCTTTGTAACCCACGCTGGCCAGGGTACCCAGACCGCCAACGCGACCCGGGGCCAGAGTCTACTCTGGCCCGGAGCACGCCCCTCCCCCCGCCGCCCGCGCTTCCTCAATGCCAGACTGAAGGCCTATATTAAATATGTCCAACCCTCTGGGATTAAGATGAGCCCCGTCAGCACGCATGAGATCTGAAGTATCGCCTTCCAAATCCTTGTGTCTAACCGTAAATCCACCTATCCTGCGAACAAACGTAGAAATGACATAATTGACCTTCCTACGACACCTTTCCAAAGCCTTACCATTGGACTGGAGACTCCAAACAGGCCCAGGGAGCAACCTCAGACCAGACCAAAGAAACTCCAGAAAACATGGCAAAACACCTGGCCAGATCATTCTTAATGCGATGAATTAAATCAATAGATCGAACCTGACCAAGGTCATTCCGCCGGCATGAATAACCAAAACTATATTAGACGGAACCAACATGCGCAACAAATGCAACTCACGAGACAGCTGATCCCAGCGAACACCCCGAAACCCCCGCCAATGGATGCGGACTCTGTCATAAGGGAAACTTATATTACGGCCATAAAGAAAGGGGAAAGAGGTAAGATTCACCTCTTACACCCAATCTAACCCTTATAGCTGCAACAATGTTGCAGCTACCCACCAATGAAAAGAGACCCTGACTGCAGCACTGTGCATGGGCCAGCAGTCATGACCCCCTTCCCTATTGGTCCAGGGGGCCCCTTTCCTTTCACATAAAAGGGCAACAGCAAGAAATAAACAGATATGGGAAAGGCTGAACTTGATGGACGCATGTCTTTTTTCAGTCTAACTATGTAACTAATATATAGATATATATATATATACTCACTGGCCACTTTGCTAGTACCGGGTTGGACCCTCTTTTGCCTTCAGAGCTGCCTTTATTCTTTGTGGAATACTTTCTACAGGGTGCAGGATACATTCAATTCGTACTAAGGGGTCCAAAGTGTGCCAAGAAAATGCCCCCACACCATTACACCACCAGCCTGAACCGTTGATACAAGTCTGACCCGTATAAGGGGCATAAGGCGTATGTGGGGGGGCGAGTGGCATATCTGGGTTAAAAAGCATATCAGAGGGCAATATGGCATATGGGGGTATAAGGCATTTCTGGGGCATGAGGCATATCTGCAGGGTATAAGGCCTATCTGGGGGTATAAGGCATATCTGGGAGGCAGTGTGGCTAGCCTGGGCTCAAATCTTAGTCTTATAGTCAGACTTCTATTTGAGGCAGTATTATCAGAAGACTCCGAATATAAGATGGGGGATATTTCTCAGAGCATTTGCGTGGAAAAAAAAACTTGTTTTATATACGAGAGAATACGGTATTTCTTCCAAATGCATTCCTAAGAGGCGAAGAGAAGTATATAATGTCTTACCCCAACGGGGTTGACAGATTTGGTGTGGATCTGGCAGTCCTCTTGTTTTTCCGTCCCCAATAATGTTTTTATTTTCATATATTACCCCCTGGACTGCAGTTAAACAATATTTAATGGGGCAAAAAAACAAATCTTCATCCAGTGCTGCACCACTTTGTACAGTTTTTGTAGTTTCCTATTAGACCATATTCATGCTAATAAATATTATTTATTAGCACCAAAATATAAAGAGTAACACACTAAAATGGGTCTCTGGACCGTCAGCCTCGGCCACAATACGTCACGGGCCGGATATACAATAAGGCTGCTTAGCATGGAAGAAAAGTAGGTTTAATCTCATGTTGTTCTATGGGCCGATTATTTGTGGCAGTGGAACTAAAGCCTTAATATCTAAAAGTCCAATTCCTCACTCACTGAAAGTCCCTGTAAGACATCGTCTGGTTCCCCGCAGGCCGTATGATACGGAGTCCGGGGGCTTCTAAAGTACATTGGTCTGAAATAACAGAGACAGAACTCATACAAACGGCGAATATGCAGCTGCCCCGGGCATATAAAGAAACCCCAAAAACAAACATTTACTGTAATACCAGTGAAGGATTTTTAACGCCATGACGAACAGGAGATTAAAGATCTTTGGTCTAAAAATTGGGACTGCCCTGCAAAATCCAGGATTGTGCAGTATTTCAATTCATTTTATACGACAAATACAAAAGTGCCACATCAATATATTGAAAGAATTCCACTAAAGTGTTTACGTCGATAAAAAAGTAAAGCAGAAGCACGGAACCCTCGTGCATTGTGACATCATAGAGTCTGTGACATCACAACACTGTAAAGCCGGAGCGCGCTCCTCTGCTTGCTCAGTGTAGTTGGGCGCTCGCACTTGTAAGCAGCTATTCATAGCGGACTTGAAGTGTTGTAACCAACGGCATCAGAGATTGAGGAGATTTAAAAGAAGAACCTTTTAAAAAGGAGAGCTATGGGGGACTGCTGTCTACTCCATGGACTGAGGTGGGTTGGAAGGAGATGCTGCCCCAGAAAAGTGCAGAAGTTTTTCAAAAGAGTGAAAACAGCTTTCACCAAAAAGAGTGAGGGCCAGAACAAGAAGCACTTGGCCGGTGGAGACCGGGTCCCGAAAAGGAAGAGAGAGAGTAGCAGTACAGAGGAAGAAATAGGGAGAGCGAGGAAGAGGATCAAGCGTACTGCTAATGAGAGGGAGGAGAGCAGCCTGTGTCTGAGGGCAAAGGAAACAAAAAGACGCCGAAGCAGCAGCACAGACAGCTCCGAACATGAGAAAAAGCGCTGCAAATACAGCGAGAAAAACAGCCAGATTCTGGGGCATCAGGAGAAAGAAGGAGCGGAGGAACATCTGGAGGAGCGCAGAAGGGGAAAGGTTCCCATGAAGAGACGCAGGAGTGAGGTAGAAAGTGGTGTTGCTGCGAAAAAATTTCGGAGCCTTCTCCCCATGACGCCCTCCGGCTTCATCTTCCATTCAGTGCTGGGTGAAGGGGGGTTTGGAAAAGTCATGTTGGCTTCTGTACCTAGAAGAGACTCTATGGTAGCGGTCAAAATCATCCGCAAGAAAGCCGCTAAGCCCCTGTACCTACTGAAGGAGAGGAGAATCCTGGAGATGGCTCGGGACAGCCCGTTCCTGTGCCACGGATATGCAGGCTTCCAAACGCAGACCTGCGTGTTATTCGTGATGGAGTATATGGCAGGTGGAAGCCTCCTGTCATATTTGAGGAGGGTGGGCTGCCTCCCCGAGAGCGCAGCTGCATTTTATTCGGCTGAATTAATCTGCGGCATCCAGTTCCTCCACGCTCGCGGAGTTATACATCGAGACCTGAAGCTGGAAAACATCTTGCTTGACGGAGAGGGCCACGCCAAGATCTGCGATTTTGGTCTTGTTGCAGAAGGCATTTTTGGAGCAGCAGAGACAAAAGGACGCTGCGGAACAGTCAATTACACGGCCCCGGAAATGCATCTAAAGCAAGCATACGGTGTTGCCGTGGACTGGTGGTCCTTTGGGGTGATTTTATCCTGCATGCTTAACGGAAGGTTACCGTTCTATCACGGTAACTGCAAGGAGGCGACAATCCATGCCATTGTAAATGAAAGCCACCGGAATGTCAAAGACATCTCAAAAGAAGCTGCGGACATCCTGAGGCATCTTCTGATGAAGGATCCTGACTTTCGCCTCTGGATCACGGGGTGTATCAGGCGGCATCCATTCTTTCAGGACATTAATTGGGAGGATATAGAGAGCCGCCGTTCAACTCCCCCGTACCGGCCGACACCAGCATCAGATCTCCGCTTGAAGACACTTCAGGGGAGTCCATCAGAGTTGTTGAGCAGAGAGGACACGTTCTCTTCATCATCCTCTTCCTCGTCATCGAGCAGCCAGAGGCTTTCTGGCTTCTCCTTTGTGACTCCAGACTGGATGGCCTGAAGGATGGACTAAGCCCTGGCCAAGTACCAGAAAACATAATATTCAAGCAGGGATTTTTTCCCCAGTTTGTGGCAAAATTGGAAAAAGACACAAACTGGGGTTTTTTTTCCCTTCTTCCCAAATAACATCATAACATCATAATAAATTCGAGAAACACCTACATTTTTTGTTATTGTTTTCCTGTGTTGTATATACAGCTGTCATTGTCCACAGATAGCTCTACATACATATGACATCACAAGAGAGCTTCTGTTTCTATGACATCATAAGCAGACAGTATATTGTGATTTATGGAGACAGGAATGTCCCAAACAAAAGTACATTTTCAGTAATCCACTTTATGTAACCCCAAATGTAACTCAATTCATGTAACATCAGACCCTATAATTCTCCATTTCTAAAGGTTTTTTTATTTTTCCATAATTGAGAAATTATGGATTTTGAAATGACTTCCGCTACTCAATGCTGTTCAGTCTTTGATTCCTTAGCATGTCTTTAATAGCTTTCAATATAATCCATCACATCCTTCCTCGTCAGCATCTCCCAGGGCTGAAGCCGGTATCATTGACCTCGAGTGACACATTTTGGGGGCCACATCCCTGCTATATGTATTCATTTAACTAGACTATAATATTCACAAATCCATCACAGGTGTCAATTCTATCCCCCCCGACGGCCGTGCAAACCGGTAACAATTTACTACAATGTATCACCTTATGACATCACAACCTCTCTCCGCTGCACATCATCCCAACAGCTCGCAATCACCAAACAGAGCTCACAGGACTCATCGTTAGCATTTAGCCTTAATCTCTACCCCGATGTTGGGTATAAAACAGGAATATTAAGGGCTGGGGCTTTAGCAAGCATTTGGATTTACTGGCCTAGAGATCTATGTACACGGAAAACATTTAAAAGAAGGATTATGTTTTTCGTTTACATTTCATTTAAATTGAGATTGAAAGAGGGACTGTCCCTTTACTAGCGTTCAAAAGCTTTTGGGGTCACTCGGCTGTTTTCATGGAAAACGAGAAAATTATTGGCCGTGACATAATTGCAAAAGGGTTTTCTAACCATCAATTAGCCTTTAAAACCTAAACTTGGATCAGCGAACACAACGTGCCATCGGGACACAGGAGTGATGGGAGGGATAAAGGGCCATTGGGACACACGAGTGATGGGAGGGATAAAGGGACATTGGAGCACAGGAGTGATGGGCAGATATTACCCCAACAAGCCAAGAGTCCTAGACCCGTAGGTGCCATAAGGTGCCTCCCCAAGCCCATTATGGGCAAACATGCCATGGTTCTTTGTAACCCACGCTGGCCAGGGTACCCAGACCGCCAACGCGACCCGGGGCCAGAGTCTACTCTGGCCCGGAGCACGCCCCTCCCCCCGCCGCCCGCGCTTCCTCAATGCCAGACTGAAGGCCGATATTAAATATGTCCAACCCTCTGGGATTAAGATGAACCCCGTCACCACGCATGAGATCTGAAGTATCGCCTTCCAAATCCTTGTGTCTAACCGTAAATCCACCTATCCTGCGAACAAACGTAGAAATGACATAATTGACCTTCCTACGACACCTTTCCAAAGCCTTACCATTGGACTGGAGACTCCAAACAGGCCCAGGGAGCAACCTCAGACCAGACCAAAGAAACTCCAGAAAACATGGCAAAACACCTGGCCAGATCATTCTTAATGCGATGAATTAAATCAATAGATCGAACCTGACCAAGGTCATTCCCGCTGGCATGAATAACCAAAACTATATTAGACGGAACCAACATGCGCAACAAATGCAACTCACGAGACAGCTGATCCCAGCGAACACCCCGAAACCCCCGCCAATGGATGCGGACTCTGTCATAAGGGAAACTTATATTACGGCCATAAAGAAAGGGGAAAGAGGTAAGATTCACCTCTTACACCCAATATAACCCTTATAGCTGCAACAATGTTGCAGCTACCCACCAATGAAAAGAGACCCTGACTGCAGCACTGTGCATGGGCCAGCAGTCATGACCCCCTTCCCTATTGGTCCAGGGGGCCCCTTTCCTTTCACATAAAAGGGCAACAGCAAGAAATAAACAGATATGGGAAAGGCTGAACTTGATGGACGCATGTCTTTTTTCAGTCTAACTATGTAACTAATATATAGATATATATATATATACTCACTGGCCACTTTGCTAGTACCGGGTTGGACCCTCTTTTGCCTTCAGAGCTGCCTTTATTCTTTGTGGAATACTTTCTACAGGGTGCAGGATACATTCAATTCGTACTAAGGGGTCCAAAGTGTGCCAAGAAAATGCCCCCCACACCATTACACCACCAGCCTGAACCGTTGATACAAGTCTGACCCGTATAAGGGGCATAAGGCGTATGTGGGGGGGCGAGTGGCATATCTGGGTTAAAAAGCATATCAGAGGGCAATATGGCATATGGGGGTATAAGCCATTTCTGGGGCATGAGGCATATCTGCAGGGTATAAGGCCTATCTGGGGGTATAAGGCATATCTGGGAGGCAGTGTGGCTAGCCTGGGCTCAAATCTTAGTCTTATAGTCAGACTTCTATTTGAGGCAGTATTATCAGAAGACTCCGAATATAAGATGGGGGATATTTCTCAGAGCATTTGCGTGGAAAAAAAAACTTGTTTTATATACGAAAGAATACGGTATTTCTTCCAAATGCATTCCTAAGAGGCGAAGAGAAGTATATAATGTCTTACCCCAACGGGGTTGACAGATTTGGTGTGGATCTGGCAGTCCTCTTGTTTTTCCGTCCCCAATAATGTTTTTATTTTCATATATTACCCCCTGGACTGCAGTTAAACAATATTTAATGGGGCAAAAAAACAAATCTTCATCCAGTGCTGCACCACTTTGTACAGTTTTTGTAGTTTCCTATTAGACCATATTCATGCTAATAAATATTATTTATTAGCACCAAAATATAAAGAGTAACACACTAAAATGGGTCTCTGGACCGTCAGCCTCGGCCACAATACGTCACGGGCCGGATATACAATAAGGCTGCTTAGCATGGAAGAAAAGTAGGTTTAATCTCATGTTGTTCTATGGGCCGATTATTTGTGGCAGTGGAACTAAAGCCTTAATATCTAAAAGTCCAATTCCTCACTCACTGAAAGTCCCTGTAAGACATCGTCTGGTTCCCCGCAGGCCGTATGATACGGAGTCCGGGGGCTTCTAAAGTACATTGGTCTGAAATAACAGAGACAGAACTCATACAAACGGCGAATATGCAGCTGCCCCGGGCATATAAAGAAACCCCAAAAACAAACATTTACTGTAATACCAGTGAAGGATTTTTAACGCCATGACGAACAGGAGATTAAAGATCTTTGGTCTAAAAATTGGGACTGCCCTGCAAAATCCAGGATTGTGCAGTATTTCAATTCATTTTATACGACAAATACAAAAGTGCCACATCAATATATTCAAAGAAATCCACTAAAGTGTTTACGTCGATAAAAAAGTAAAGCAGAAGCACGGAACCCTCGTGCATTGTGACATCATAGAGTCTGTGACATCACAACACTGTAAAGCCAGAGCGCGCTCCTCTGCTTGCTCAGTGTAGTTGGGCGCTCGCACTTGTAAGCAGCTATTCATAGCGGACTTGAAGTGTTGTAACCAACGGCATCAGAGATTGAGGAGATTTAAAAGAAGAACCTTTTAAAAAGGAGAGCTATGGGGGACTGCTGTCTACTCCATGGACTGAGGTGGGTTGGAAGGAGATGCTGCCCCAGAAAAGTGCAGAAGTTTTTCAAAAGAGTGAAAACAGCTTTCACCAAAAAGAGTGAGGGCCAGAACAAGAAGCACTTGGCCGGTGGAGACCGGGTCCCGAAAAGGAAGAGAGAGAGTAGCAGTACAGAGGAAGAAATAGGGAGAGCGAGGAAGAGGATCAAGCGTACTGCTAATGAGAGGGAGGAGAGCAGCCTGTGTCTGAGGGCAAAGGAAACAAAAAGACGCCGAAGCAGCAGCACAGACAGCTTCGAACATGAGAAAAAGCACTGCAAATACAGCGAGAAAAACAGCCAGATTCTGGGGCATCAGGAGAAAGAAGGAGCGGAGGAACATCTGGAGGAGCGCAGAAGGGGAAAGGTTCCCATGAAGAGACGCAGGAGTGAGGTAGAAAGTGGTGTTGCTGCGAAAAAATTTCGGAGCCTTCTCCCCATGACGCCCTCCGGCTTCATCTTCCATTCAGTGCTGGGTGAAGGGGGGTTTGGAAAAGTCATGTTGGCTTCTGTACCTAGAAGAGACTCTATGGTAGCGGTCAAAATCATCCGCAAGAAAGCCGCTAAGCCCCTGTACCTACTGAAGGAGAGGAGAATCCTGGAGATGGCTCGGGACAGCCCGTTCCTGTGCCACGGATATGCAGGCTTCCAAACGCAGACCTGCGTGTTATTCGTGATGGAGTATATGGCAGGTGGAAGCCTCCTGTCGTATTTGAGGAGGGTGGGCTGCCTCCCCGAGAGCGCAGTTGCATTTTATTCGGGTGAATTAATCTGCGGCATCCAGTTTCTCCACGCTCGCGGAGTTATACATCGAGACCTGAAGCTGGAAAACATCTTGCTTGACGGAGAGGGCCACGCCAAGATCTGCGATTTTGGTCTTGTTGCAGAAGGCATTTTTGGAGCAGCAGAGACAAAAGGACGCTGCGGAACAGTCAATTACACGGCCCCGGAAATGCATCTAAAGCAAGCATACGGTGTTGCCGTGGACTGGTGGTCCTTTGGGGTGATTTTATTCTGCATGCTTAACGGAAGGTTACCGTTCTATCACGGTAACTGCAAGGAGGCGACAATCCATGCCATTGTAAATGAAAGCCACCGGAATGTCAAAGACATCTCAAAAGAAGCTGCGGACATCCTGAGGCATCTTCTGATGAAGGATCCTGACTTTCGCCTCTGGATCACGGGGTGTATCAGGCGGCATCCATTCTTTCAGGACATTAATTGGGAGGATATAGAGAGCCGCCGTTCAACTCCCCCGTACCGGCCGACACCAGCATCAGATCTCCGCTTGAAGACACTTCAGGGGAGTCCATCAGAGTTGTTGAGCAGAGAGGACACGTTCTCTTCATCATCCTCTTCCTCGTCATCGAGCAGCCAGAGGCTTTCTGGCTTCTCCTTTGTGACTCCAGACTGGATGGCCTGAAGGATGGACTAAGCCCTGGCCAAGTACCAGAAAACATAATATTCAAGCAGGGATTTTTTCCCCAGTTTGTGGCAAAATTGGAAAAAGACACAAACTGGGGTTTTTTTTCCCTTCTTCCCAAATAACATCATAACATCATAATAAATTCGAGAAACACCTACATTTTTTGTTATTGTTTTCCTGTGTTGTATATACAGCTGTCATTGTCCACAGATAGCTCTACATACATATGACATCACAAGAGAGCTTCTGTTTCTATGACATCATAAGCAGACAGTATATTGTGATTTATGGAGACAGGAATGTCCCAAACAAAAGTACATTTTCAGTAATCCACTTTATGTAACCCCAAATGTAACTCAATTCATGTAACATCAGACCCTATAATTCTCCATTTCTAAAGGTTTTTTTATTTTTCCATAATTGAGAAATTATGGATTTTGAAATGACTTCCGCTACTCAATGCTGTTCAGTCTTTGATTCCTTAGCATGTCTTTAATAGCTTTCAATATAATCCATCACATCCTTCCTCGTCAGCATCTCCCAGGGCTGAAGCCGGTATCATTGACCTCGAGTGACACATTTTGGGGGCCACATCCCTGCTATATGTATTCATTTAACTAGACTATAATATTCACAAATCCATCACAGGTGTCAATTCTATCCCCCCCGACGGCCGTGCAAACCGGTAACAATTTACTACAATGTATCACCTTATGACATCACAACCTCTCTCCGCTGCACATCATCCCAACAGCTCGCAATCACCAAACAGAGCTCACAGGACTCATCGTTAGCATTTAGCCTTAATCTCTACCCCGATGTTGGGTATAAAACAGGAATATTAAGGGCTGGGGCTTTAGCAAGCATTTGGATTTACTGGCCTAGAGATCTATGTACACGGAAAACATTTAAAAGAAGGATTATGTTTTTCGTTTACATTTCATTTAAATTGAGATTGAAAGAGGGACTGTCCCTTTACTAGCGTTCAAAAGCTTTTGGGGTCACTCGGCTGTTTTCATGGAAAACGAGAAAATTATTGGCCGTGACATAATTGCAAAAGGGTTTTCTAACCATCAATTAGCCTTTAAAACCTAAACTTGGATCAGCGAACACAACGTGCCATCGGGACACAGGAGTGATGGGAGGGATAAAGGGCCATTGGGACACACGAGTGATGGGAGGGATAAAGGGACATTGGAGCACAGGAGTGATGGGCAGATATTACCCCAACAAGCCAAGAGTCCTAGACCCGTAGGTGCCATAAGGTGCCTCCCCAAGCCCATTATGGGCAAACATGCCATGGTTCTTTGTAACCCACGCTGGCCAGGGTACCCAGACCGCCAACGCGACCCGGGGCCAGAGTCTACTCTGGCCCGGAGCACGCCCCTCCCCCCGCCGCCCGCGCTTCCTCAATGCCAGACTGAAGGCCGATATTAAATATGTCCAACCCTCTGGGATTAAGATGAACCCCGTCACCACGCATGAGATCTGAAGTATCGCCTTCCAAATCCTTGTGTCTAACCGTAAATCCACCTATCCTGCGAACAAACGTAGAAATGACATAATTGACCTTCCTACGACACCTTTCCAAAGCCTTACCATTGGACTGGAGACTCCAAACAGGCCCAGGGAGCAACCTCAGACCAGACCAAAGAAACTCCAGAAAACATGGCAAAACACCTGGCCAGATCATTCTTAATGCGATGAATTAAATCAATAGATCGAACCTGACCAAGGTCATTCCCGCTGGCATGAATAACCAAAACTATATTAGACGGAACCAACATGCGCAACAAATGCAACTCACGAGACAGCTGATCCCAGCGAACACCCCGAAACCCCCGCCAATGGATGCGGACTCTGTCATAAGGGAAACTTATATTACGGCCATAAAGAAAGGGGAAAGAGGTAAGATTCACCTCTTACACCCAATATAACCCTTATAGCTGCAACAATGTTGCAGCTACCCACCAATGAAAAGAGACCCTGACTGCAGCACTGTGCATGGGCCAGCAGTCATGACCCCCTTCCCTATTGGTCCAGGGGGCCCCTTTCCTTTCACATAAAAGGGCAACAGCAAGAAATAAACAGATATGGGAAAGGCTGAACTTGATGGACGCATGTCTTTTTTCAGTCTAACTATGTAACTAATATATAGATATATATATATATACTCACTGGCCACTTTGCTAGTACCGGGTTGGACCCTCTTTTGCCTTCAGAGCTGCCTTTATTCTTTGTGGAATACTTTCTACAGGGTGCAGGATACATTCAATTCGTACTAAGGGGTCCAAAGTGTGCCAAGAAAATGCCCCCCACACCATTACACCACCAGCCTGAACCGTTGATACAAGTCTGACCCGTATAAGGGGCATAAGGCGTATGTGGGGGGGCGAGTGGCATATCTGGGTTAAAAAGCATATCAGAGGGCAATATGGCATATGGGGGTATAAGCCATTTCTGGGGCATGAGGCATATCTGCAGGGTATAAGGCCTATCTGGGGGTATAAGGCATATCTGGGAGGCAGTGTGGCTAGCCTGGGCTCAAATCTTAGTCTTATAGTCAGACTTCTATTTGAGGCAGTATTATCAGAAGACTCCGAATATAAGATGGGGGATATTTCTCAGAGCATTTGCGTGGAAAAAAAAACTTGTTTTATATACGAAAGAATACGGTATTTCTTCCAAATGCATTCCTAAGAGGCGAAGAGAAGTATATAATGTCTTACCCCAACGGGGTTGACAGATTTGGTGTGGATCTGGCAGTCCTCTTGTTTTTCCGTCCCCAATAATGTTTTTATTTTCATATATTACCCCCTGGACTGCAGTTAAACAATATTTAATGGGGCAAAAAAACAAATCTTCATCCAGTGCTGCACCACTTTGTACAGTTTTTGTAGTTTCCTATTAGACCATATTCATGCTAATAAATATTATTTATTAGCACCAAAATATAAAGAGTAACACACTAAAATGGGTCTCTGGACCGTCAGCCTCGGCCACAATACGTCACGGGCCGGATATACAATAAGGCTGCTTAGCATGGAAGAAAAGTAGGTTTAATCTCATGTTGTTCTATGGGCCGATTATTTGTGGCAGTGGAACTAAAGCCTTAATATCTAAAAGTCCAATTCCTCACTCACTGAAAGTCCCTGTAAGACATCGTCTGGTTCCCCGCAGGCCGGATGATACGGAGTCCGGGGGCTTCTAAAGTACATTGGTCTGAAATAACAGAGACAGAACTCATACAAACGGCGAATATGCAGCTGCCCCGGGCATATAAAGAAACCCCAAAAACAAACATTTACTGTAATACCAGTGAAGGATTTTTAACGCCATGACGAACAGGAGATTAAAGATCTTTGGTCTAAAAATTGGGACTGCCCTGCAAAATCCAGGATTGTGCAGTATTTCAATTCATTTTATACGACAAATACAAAAGTGCCACATCAATATATTCAAAGAAATCCACTAAAGTGTTTACGTCGATAAAAAAGTAAAGCAGAAGCACGGAACCCTCGTGCATTGTGACATCATAGAGTCTGTGACATCACAACACTGTAAAGCCAGAGCGCGCTCCTCTGCTTGCTCAGTGTAGTTGGGCGCTCGCACTTGTAAGCAGCTATTCATAGCGGACTTGAAGTGTTGTAACCAACGGCATCAGAGATTGAGGAGATTTAAAAGAAGAACCTTTTAAAAAGGAGAGCTATGGGGGACTGCTGTCTACTCCATGGACTGAGGTGGGTTGGAAGGAGATGCTGCCCCAGAAAAGTGCAGAAGTTTTTCAAAAGAGTGAAAACAGCTTTCACCAAAAAGAGTGAGGGCCAGAACAAGAAGCACTTGGCCGGTGGAGACCGGGTCCCGAAAAGGAAGAGAGAGAGTAGCAGTACAGAGGAAGAAATAGGGAGAGCGAGGAAGAGGATCAAGCGTACTGCTAATGAGAGGGAGGAGAGCAGCCTGTGTCTGAGGGCAAAGGAAACAAAAAGACGCCGAAGCAGCAGCACAGACAGCTTCGAACATGAGAAAAAGCGCTGCAAATACAGCGAGAAAAACAGCCAGATTCTGGGGCATCAGGAGAAAGAAGGAGCGGAGGAACATCTGGAGGAGCGCAGAAGGGGAAAGGTTCCCATGAAGAGACGCAGGAGTGAGGTAGAAAGTGGTGTTGCTGCGAAAAAATTTCGGAGCCTTCTCCCCATGACGCCCTCCGGCTTCATCTTCCATTCAGTGCTGGGTGAAGGGGGGTTTGGAAAAGTCATGTTGGCTTCTGTACCTAGAAGAGACTCTATGGTAGCGGTCAAAATCATCCGCAAGAAAGCCGCTAAGCCCCTGTACCTACTGAAGGAGAGGAGAATCCTGGAGATGGCTCGGGACAGCCCGTTCCTGTGCCACGGATATGCAGGCTTCCAAACGCAGACCTGCGTGTTATTCGTGATGGAGTATATGGCAGGTGGAAGCCTCCTGTCGTATTTGAGGAGGGTGGGCTGCCTCCCCGAGAGCGCAGTTGCATTTTATTCGGGTGAATTAATCTGCGGCATCCAGTTTCTCCACGCTCGCGGAGTTATACATCGAGACCTGAAGCTGGAAAACATCTTGCTTGACGGAGAGGGCCACGCCAAGATCTGCGATTTTGGTCTTGTTGCAGAAGGCATTTTTGGAGCAGCAGAGACAAAAGGACGCTGCGGAACAGTCAATTACACGGCCCCGGAAATGCATCTAAAGCAAGCATACGGTGTTGCCGTGGACTGGTGGTCCTTTGGGGTGATTTTATTCTGCATGCTTAACGGAAGGTTACCGTTCTATCACGGTAACTGCAAGGAGGCGACAATCCATGCCATTGTAAATGAAAGCCACCGGAATGTCAAAGACATCTCAAAAGAAGCTGCGGACATCCTGAGGCATCTTCTGATGAAGGATCCTGACTTTCGCCTCTGGATCACGGGGTGTATCAGGCGGCATCCATTCTTTCAGGACATTAATTGGGAGGATATAGAGAGCCGCCGTTCAACTCCCCCGTACCGGCCGACACCAGCATCAGATCTCCGCTTGAAGACACTTCAGGGGAGTCCATCAGAGTTGTTGAGCAGAGAGGACACGTTCTCTTCATCATCCTCTTCCTCGTCATCGAGCAGCCAGAGGCTTTCTGGCTTCTCCTTTGTGACTCCAGACTGGATGGCCTGAAGGATGGACTAAGCCCTGGCCAAGTACCAGAAAACATAATATTCAAGCAGGGATTTTTTCCCCAGTTTGTGGCAAAATTGGAAAAAGACACAAACTGGGGTTTTTTTTCCCTTCTTCCCAAATAACATCATAACATCATAATAAATTCGAGAAACACCTACATTTTTTGTTATTGTTTTCCTGTGTTGTATATACAGCTGTCATTGTCCACAGATAGCTCTACATACATATGACATCACAAGAGAGCTTCTGTTTCTATGACATCATAAGCAGACAGTATATTGTGATTTATGGAGACAGGAATGTCCCAAACAAAAGTACATTTTCAGTAATCCACTTTATGTAACCCCAAATGTAACTCAATTCATGTAACATCAGACCCTATAATTCTCCATTTCTAAAGGTTTTTTTATTTTTCCATAATTGAGAAATTATGGATTTTGAAATGACTTCCGCTACTCAATGCTGTTCAGTCTTTGATTCCTTAGCATGTCTTTAATAGCTTTCAATATAATCCATCACATCCTTCCTCGTCAGCATCTCCTAGTCCCAGGGCTGAAGCCGGTATCATTGACCTCGAGTGACACATTTTGGGGGCCACATCCCTGCTATATGTATTCATTTAACTAGACTATAATATTCA
Organism: Spea hammondii; assembly: GCA_029215755.1. Classification (NCBI taxonomy): domain Eukaryota; kingdom Metazoa; phylum Chordata; class Amphibia; order Anura; family Pelobatidae; genus Spea; species Spea hammondii. The sequence goes on from JARDYJ010000002.1 coordinate 4,265,804, forward strand.
CAAATCCATCACAGGTGTCAATTCTATCCCCCCCGACGGCCGTGCAAACCGGTAACAATTTACTACAATGTATCACCTTATGACATCACAACCTCTCTCCGCTGCACATCATCCCAACAGCTCGCAATCACCAAACAGAGCTCACAGGACTCATCGTTAGCATTTAGCCTTAATCTCTACCCCGATGTTGGGTATAAAACAGGAATATTAAGGGCTGGGGCTTTAGCAAGCATTTGGATTTACTGGCCTAGAGATCTATGTACACGGAAAACATGTAAAAGAAGGATTATGTTTTTCGTTTACATTTCATTTAAATTGAGATTGAAAGAGGGACTGTCCCTTTACTAGCGTTCAAAAGCTTTTGGGGTCACTCGGCTGTTTTCATGGAAAACGAGAAAATTATTGGCCGTGACATCATTGCAAAAGGGTTTTCTAACCATCAATTAGCCTTTAAAACCTAAACTTGGATCAGCGAACACAACGTGCCATCGGGACACAGGAGTGATGGGACGGATAAAGGGCCATTGGGACACACGAGTGATGGGAGGGATAAAGGGACATTGGAGCACAGGAGTGATGGGCAGATATTACCCCAACAAGCCAAGAGTCCTAGACCCGTAGGTGCCATAAGGTGCCTCCCCAAGCCCATTATGGGCAAACATGCCATGGTTCTTTGTAACCCACGCTGGCCAGGGTACCCAGACCGCCAACGCGACCCGGGGCCAGAGTCTACTCTGGCCCGGAGCACGCCCCTCCCCCCGCCGCCCGCGCTTCCTCAATGCCAGACTGAAGGCCGATATTAAATATGTCCAACCCTCTGGGATTAAGATGAACCCCGTCACCACGCATGAGATCTGAAGTATCGCCTTCCAAATCCTTGTGTCTAACCGTAAATCCACCTATCCTGCGAACAAACGTAGAAATGACATAATTGACCTTCCTACGACACCTTTCCAAAGCCTTACCATTGGACTGGAGACTCCAAACAGGCCCAGGGAGCAACCTCAGACCAGACCAAAGAAACTCCAGAAAACATGGCAAAACACCTGGCCAGATCATTCTTAATGCGATGAATTAAATCAATAGATCGAACCTGACCAAGGTCATTCCCGCCGGCATGAATAACCAAAACTATATTAGACGGAACCAACATGCGCAACAAATGCAACTCACGAGACAGCTGATCCCAGCGAACACCCCGAAACCCCCGCCAATGGATGCGGACTCTGTCATAAGGGAAACTTATATTACGGCCATAAAGAAAGGGGAAAGAGGTAAGATTCACCTCTTACACCCAATCTAACCCTTATAGCTGCAACAATGTTGCAGCTACCCACCAATGAAAAGAGACCCTGACTGCAGCACTGTGCATGGGCCAGCAGTCATGACCCCCTTCCCTATTGGTCCAGGGGGCCCCTTTCCTTTCACATAAAAGGGCAACAGCAAGAAATAAACAGATATGGGAAAGGCTGAACTTGATGGACGCATGTCTTTTTTCAGTCTAACTATGTAACTAATATATAGATATATATATATATACTCACTGGCCACTTTGCTAGTACCGGGTTGGACCCTCTTTTGCCTTCAGAGCTGCCTTTATTCTTTGTGGAATACTTTCTACAGGGTGCAGGATACATTCAATTCGTACTAAGGGGTCCAAAGTGTGCCAAGAAAATGCCCCCCACACCATTACACCACCAGCCTGAACCGTTGATACAAGTCTGACCCGTATAAGGGGCATAAGGCGTATGTGGGGGGGCGAGTGGCATATCTGGGTTAAAAAGCATATCAGAGGGCAATATGGCATATGGGGGTATAAGGCATTTCTGGGGCATGAGGCATATCTGCAGGGTATAAGGCCTATCTGGGGGTATAAGGCATATCTGGGAGGCAGTGTGGCTAGCCTGGGCTCAAATCTTAGTCTTATAGTCAGACTTCTATTTGAGGCAGTATTATCAGAAGACTCCGAATATAAGATGGGGGATATTTCTCAGAGCATTTGCGTGGAAAAAAAAACTTGTTTTATATACGAAAGAATACGGTATTTCTTCCAAATGCATTCCTAAGAGGCGAAGAGAAGTATATAATGTCTTACCCCAACGGGGTTGACAGATTTGGTGTGGATCTGGCAGTCCTCTTGTTTTTCCGTCCCCAATAATGTTTTTATTTTCATATATTACCCCCTGGACTGCAGTTAAACAATATTTAATGGGGCAAAAAAACAAATCTTCATCCAGTGCTGCACCACTTTGTACAGTTTTTGTAGTTTCCTATTAGACCATATTCATGCTAATAAATATTATTTATTAGCACCAAAATATAAAGAGTAACACACTAAAATGGGTCTCTGGACCGTCAGCCTCGGCCACAATACGTCACGGGCCGGATATACAATAAGGCTGCTTAGCATGGAAGAAAAGTAGGTTTAATCTCATGTTGTTCTATGGGCCGATTATTTGTGGCAGTGGAACTAAAGCCTTAATATCTAAAAGTCCAATTCCTCACTCACTGAAAGTCCCTGTAAGACATCGTCTGGTTCCCCGCAGGCCGTATGATACGGAGTCCGGGGGCTTCTAAAGTACATTGGTCTGAAATAACAGAGACAGAACTCATACAAACGGCGAATATGCAGCTGCCCCGGGCATATAAAGAAACCCCAAAAACAAACATTTACTGTAATACCAGTGAAGGATTTTTAACGCCATGACGAACAGGAGATTAAAGATCTTTGGTCTAAAAATTGGGACTGCCCTGCAAAATCCAGGATTGTGCAGTATTTCAATTCATTTTATACGACAAATACAAAAGTGCCACATCAATATATTCAAAGAAATCCACTAAAGTGTTTACGTCGATAAAAAAGTAAAGCAGAAGCACGGAACCCTCGTGCATTGTGACATCATAGAGTCTGTGACATCACAACACTGTAAAGCCAGAGCGCGCTCCTCTGCTTGCTCAGTGTAGTTGGGCGCTCGCACTTGTAAGCAGCTATTCATAGCGGACTTGAAGTGTTGTAACCAACGGCATCAGAGATTGAGGAGATTTAAAAGAAGAACCTTTTAAAAAGGAGAGCTATGGGGGACTGCTGTCTACTCCATGGACTGAGGTGGGTTGGAAGGAGATGCTGCCCCAGAAAAGTGCAGAAGTTTTTCAAAAGAGTGAAAACAGCTTTCACCAAAAAGAGTGAGGGCCAGAACAAGAAGCACTTGGCCGGTGGAGACCGGGTCCCGAAAAGGAAGAGAGAGAGTAGCAGTACAGAGGAAGAAATAGGGAGAGAGAGGAAGAGGATCAAGCGTACTGCTAATGAGAGGGAGGAGAGCAGCCTGTGTCTGAGGGCAAAGGAAACAAAAAGACGCCAAAGCAGCAGCACAGACAGCTTCGAACATGAGAAAAAGCGCTGCAAATACAGCGAGAAAAACAGCCAGATTCTGGGGCATCAGGAGAAAGAAGGAGCGGAGGAACATCTGGAGGAGCGCAGAAGGGGAAAGGTTCCCATGAAGAGACGCAGGAGTGAGGTAGAAAGTGGTGTTGCTGCGAAAAAATTTCGGAGCCTTCTCCCCATGACGCCCTCCGGCTTCATCTTCCATTCAGTGCTGGGTGAAGGGGGGTTTGGAAAAGTCATGTTGGCTTCTGTACCTAGAAGAGACTCTATGGTAGCGGTCAAAATCATCCGCAAGAAAGCCGCTAAGCCCCTGTCCCTACTGAAGGAGAGGAGAATCCTGGAGATGGCTCGGGACAGCCCGTTCCTGTGCCACGGATATGCAGGCTTCCAAACGCAGACCTGCGTGTTATTCGTGATGGAGTATATGGCAGGTGGAAGCCTCCTGTCGTATTTGAGGAGGGTGGGCTGCCTCCCCGAGAGCGCAGCTGCATTTTATTCGGCTGAATTAATCTGCGGCATCCAGTTCCTCCACGCTCGCGGAGTTATACATCGAGACCTGAAGCTGGAAAACATCTTGCTTGACGGAGAGGGCCACGCCAAGATCTGCGATTTTGGTCTTGTTGCAGAAGGCATTTTTGGAGCAGCAGAGACAAAAGGACGCTGCGGAACAGTCAATTACACGGCCCCGGAAATGCATCTAAAGCAAGCATACGGTGTTGCCGTGGACTGGTGGTCCTTTGGGGTGATTTTATTCTGCATGCTTAACGGAAGGTTACCGTTCTATCACGGTAACTGCAAGGAGGCGACAATCCATGCCATTGTAAATGAAAGCCACCGGAATGTCAAAGACATCTCAAAAGAAGCTGCGGACATCCTGAGGCATCTTCTGATGAAGGATCCTGACTTTCGCCTCTGGATCACGGGGTGTATCAGGCGGCATCCATTCTTTCAGGACATTAATTGGGAGGATATAGAGAGCCGCCGTTCAACTCCCCCGTACCGGCCGACACCAGCATCAGATCTCCGCTTGAAGACACTTCAGGGGAGTCCATCAGAGTTGTTGAGCAGAGAGGACACGTTCTCTTCATCATCCTCTTCCTCGTCATCGAGCAGCCAGAGGCTTTCTGGCTTCTCCTTTGTGACTCCAGACTGGATGGCCTGAAGGATGGACTAAGCCCTGGCCAAGTACCAGAAAACATAATATTCAAGCAGGGATTTTTTCCCCAGTTTGTGGCAAAATTGGAAAAAGACACAAACTGGGGTTTTTTTTTCCCTTCTTCCCAAATAACATCATAACATCATAATAAATTCGAGAAACACCTACATTTTTTTGTTATTGTTTTCCTGTGTTGTATATACAGCTGTCATTGTCCACAGATAGCTCTACATACATATGACATCACAAGAGAGCTTCTGTTTCTATGACATCATAAGCAGACAGTATATTGTGATTTATGGAGACAGGAATGTCCCAAACAAAAGTACATTTTCAGTAATCCACTTTATGTAACCCCAAATGTAACTCAATTCATGTAACATCAGACCCTATAATTCTCCATTTCTAAAGGTTTTTTTATTTTTCCATAATTGAGAAATTATGGATTTTGAAATGACTTCCGCTACTCAATGCTGTTCAGTCTTTGATTCCTTAGCATGTCTTTAATAGCTTTCAATATAATCCATCACATCCTTCCTCGTCAGCATCTCCTAGTCCCAGGGCTGAAGCCGGTATCATTGACCTCGAGTGACACATTTTGGGGGCCACATCCCTGCTATATGTATTCATTTAACTAGACTATAATATTCACAAATCCATCACAGGTGTAAATTCTATCCCCCCCGACGGCCGTGCAAACCGGTAACAATTTACTACAATGTATCACCTTATGACATCACAACCTCTCTCCGCTGCACATCATCCCAACAGCTCGCAATCACCAAACAGAGCTCACAGGACTCATCGTTAGCATTTAGCCTTAATCTCTACCCCGATGTTGGGTATAAAACAGGAATATTAAGGGCTGGGGCTTTAGCAAGCATTTGGATTTACTGGCCTAGAGATCTATGTACACGGAAAACATTTAAAAGAAGGATTATGTTTTTCGTTGACATTTCATTTAAATTGAGATTGAAAGAGGGACTGTCCCTTTACTAGCGTTCAAAAGCTTTTGGAGTCACTCGGCTGTTTTCATGGAAAACGGGAAAATTATTGGCTGTAACATAATTGCATAACATAATTAGCCTTTAAAACCTAAATTTGGATCAGTTGGGAGTGATAAAGGCCATTGGAACACAGGAGTGATGGGAGTGATAAAGGGCCTCTGTACTCCTATGAAGAGATTCCATTAAAAATTCCAATCGTTATTTACAACATTAACCCTGTCTGCGCTGGATTTCTGATCCATTTCATGTTATTTTAATGGACAAAATGTCCTTTTCTTTCAAAAACTATTACAAGTGACCCGTGCATTTAATCAGAAGTATATATATAATCAATAGAATTTTATTTTAGGAAACTCGCGTTATTTTGTCTTACCTCCATTTCTTCATGTAAGGCCGATGGCCGATGATGGCTTCCAGAATTACCCGCTTCTGTAACGTCAAGAAGTTCTCTTTGAAGTATTCTAAAGATGGGCAGTGGAGCTTTGGGATCGCAGGGTCTAAATCCACGGCAGGAATGAGTGAACGAAGCATTTTCTGTCAGGAGAGAGTACATGAGTTATGTCAAATTACAGATATACTGAAAAAGATGAAGACAAAAGGCTCCGTGCATTCTGCTTCTCGCCTCTCTAATCCATGAGCAGCTGCCCGAGACTTCTGCACCACTCCGGGTCCCGGTCATACAGACAGACCCCGGCGTCCCACACACACCATACCACCCTGGCTTTCACCTCTGGGCCCAGATCACCCGGGAACTGCCTCAGAAAAAGCAGCAGTGAGCAGGGCCATCTTAACAGCATTGTATACCCTCCTCAAAAAAAATGCACTGAGGCCCGTACAGGGCCGGCCTTAAGGGTGTGCGACACAGGGCACCATGGCAGCAGAGGTGTCTGCCCGGGACTTAAATTAAAACATCGGGGGTTTTTGTGTGTTTTTTTTTTACTTTATTTAACATCCTCCATGTTAACCCCTTAAGGACCAGGCTGTGTTTTACCTTTTGTACCATTGGGACCGAGGCTGTTTTAACACTTTTGAGGTGTTCGTGTTTAGATGTAATTTTCTCTTCACTCGTTTAGTGAACCCACACAAATTATATGTTGTTTTTTTCAGGACAAGAAGGGCTTTCTTCAGATACCATTGTTTTAATCATATTATCTAATTTCCCATAAAAAAAATAATAAAATATGATGAAAAATGTAAAAAAACCCCACATTTTCGGACTTTTACCCCAAAAATCTTTTACTCATCCAAAAAAGCTAATGAAAAAACCTACTAAATATATTCTACTATTTGTCCTGAGTTTAGAAATACCCAATGGTTTTATGTTTTTTTGCTTTTTTCTGCACGTTATGGAGCATTAAGTACAAGTAGCGTTTTGCTATTTCAAAACCATTTTTTCCAAATCTGGTAATTCTTCCCCCCATGTGCCATTTCGGGTATCTTTGAAGCCGGCCAGTGCAATTTACCCCGTCAAATCATATATTTTTGAAAACTAGACACCCCAAGGTATTTCAAATGCTAGAATTTTAACTCTTTCCATGCACTAATTCTACCACCAGTCTTTGTCAAACTTTGTGGTAGTAATTTATTTTGTGTTTTTTATCGCTAAAATTGCTCTTCAGGTATGGATTTACAGCTCCTGGTATACATCACTTTCAAACAACACCCCAATATGTGTTCAGCAACATCTCCCGAGTACAGTCATACCCCCCATGCATGGGTTTGTCGGGTTGTTTGGGAGGTAAAACGCCACATTTAGGAAGTGCACATTTTTTAACTTGGAACTTTTACATTTGGTCATTCTGCCCCCATGTCCTAATAGGACCATCTTTGAAGCCGGCTAATTCAATTTACCCCATCAAGCCATATATTTTTGAAAACTAGACACCCCAAGGTATTTCAAATGCTAGTATTTTAACCCTTTCCATGCATGAGATTCTACCACCAGCCTTTGCCACACTTTGTGTTAGTATTTTTTTGGTATTTTTTTTTACACAAATTGTACTTTGGGTATACATTTATAGCTCCAGGTATACGTCACTATCAAACAACACCCTAATATGTGTTCAACAACATCTCTCGAGTACAGTGATACCACTCATGCATGGGTTTGACCGCTGTTTTGGGTTAAAAGGCCACATTTGGGAAGTGCGCTTTTTTTTCCCTATTTTGGTCAGTCTGTGCCTATGCTCTATCTTTGAGCATGGCCACTACAATTTACCTCATAAAACCATATATTTTTGAAAACTAGACACCCCAAGGTACTTAAAATGGTAGTATTTAACCCTTTCCATGCATCAGATTCTACCAGCAGCCTTTGCCACACTTTGTGGTAGTATTTTTTTTTGTATTTTTTTCACACAAATTGTACTTTGGGTATAAATTTATAGCTCCAGGTATACGTCACTATCAAACAACACCCTAATATGTGTTCAGGAACATCTCCCGAGTTCAGTCATACCCCACATGTATGGGTTTGTCTGGTGTTTGGGGTTAAAATGCCACATTTTGGAAGTGCGCTTCCCCCCCCCCCCATTTCGGTCAGTCTGTGCCTATGCCCTATCTTTGAGCCCAGCCACTCCAATTTACCCCATCAAACCATTCATTTTTTTAAATTAGACACCCCTTGGGTATTTGAAATGCTTTTATTTAAATTTTTCCACATCAGGATTTTTGGGAAGATACAGCGCTAATTTTAGCACTTGCTCATAATAATAAATTTTATTTTTTTATTTTATTTATTTTACTCTTTTTGGACTTTTTTTTTTTACATTTTGCTGGAACTGGATAGTTCCTCTAAAGCATAATAATTTTTAAATGTTACCATGTTTTTTTTAACCTTTTTCTTTTTTTCCTTTTTTTATTTTTTTATTTTTTAAAAAATATTTCACATAGTGATTAGAAAGCTGGGCTCCATTGACTTGTATGGTTGAATGCAGTACCTGTATTCAACCTGCAAGTGGAGCCAGAGTTCTCTAGAGGGTCTGTAGACCGTCTAGCGAACTCTTTCTTCTTTATTGTTTTTTTTCCCGGGCCGCCGCCATCTTGCTGATGGCGAAGATCACCGGCAGCTGCGGCTGTGACCGCTCCCCGGCTTTTAAAACGGGCGTCCGCCGCCATACGATGTATGGCGGATGTTGACGCCCCGGGGAGGGGCCAGACATGGCCCATCATGCCGATCTCGGTGTTGCTGAATGCCTCGACATCGAGGCATTACAGCAACATCGTTTAAGCTTAGAAAGTGGTCATTGATCACTTTCTAAGCTTGTTTAGGTCTGATGACGTGTCAGGCATGTCATGGGTCGTTAAGTGACCGTTTTGCATGACGTGCCTGACCCGGCAATGGACGTTAAGGGGTTAAATAAAGTTTTTTTAACTTTATTTAACATCCTCCTGTGACAGGGCCAGGCTAGCTGGCTCATGTGTCATATGAAGTTTAGCCGGTAATATATTATATTGTGTTTATTGTGTAACCGGCCCAGAGACTGATGTGGATTCAGCCCCAGCCTTGAAAGAGACGATCCTATAATCTGGCTGGGGCTCTTAATCAGCCAGCACAGCCCTGTCTGCCCAGACGGCACCCGCACTACAGGGGGGATAACACAGGTGGGGGAACCCATTGTATTCTGTAATCCCCTCACCTGATACATCTCCTGTATACTAATGGGATTTGTGATGGGATGTGGCTGATGGGATTGGGGGTTGGGTTCGGTGCACATTGCATTGAGATTGTATAAAGTTCTGTGTGTTTGTAATAAAGAGAGTTCTTCTTGGTTTACTACGAATGGTGGTCTGGATGATCCGTGGATAGCTGAGCGCTATCCGTATGAGGGACTGACTGGTGATTCCTCAGCCCTCAAACAGGGGGACCCAGCCTTGGGTACGGTGACCCTGTAACATTGGTTGGCAGCGGTGGGAAGAATCCCACGACTTGGGTGAAATCCAAACCACCAACTGGGATTGCAGACGAGAGACACCAAGAGAGCTCCTGGAGGTTTGTAGCAAAGGAAAGGCTACTCTGATTGCGGACTGCAGAGAGATGGACCGGCACCAGGATGCCCCAGAGGAGAGCCTCGGACTGAGTGCTCTACAAAAGAACATTCTATGGCACCTATCCCTGTACCCAGGAGGGGCTACATCGGAGCAAGTGACGGCGGTGATTAAAATGTGTCACCAGGAACTGAGCCAGAGTGGGTCTGTATCTCCCAGACTAGGGGAACAGAACACCAAAATATCATACCAGGATATCCAACCCTTCCGAGAACCAGAGGATGAGACAGACCGGGTTACAGCCGAGGTGTGTGAGCTGGAACACCAGCAGAGGCAGTTAGAGTCTGCGCCTGCAGACTGGAGGGATGATTTCTCCCATCCCCACTTCGAATCATACTGGGCACAGTACTGGACAATGTGGGATCTACGAGTTCCACTCCTGGGGGAGAACCCGTTGCCGGAGTGGGAAGACGAATTGAGGGGTCTCATATATGCAGAGCTCGACCTCCAGAGCCGCTACCAGGGATTCTCCCAGCAGTTAGCAGGTGAAGACCACAGCGACCCTCTGATGCTGTATAGCCCCGTCGACCCAGGACTGATATATGATGCCTTCCAATTTGACTCGTCCTTCGGAAGCCCCTGCCAGTACCGCAGGGATACAATCTGGGACAACCGTGCAGAAGTCCTGGTTTATGCTATTCCCCCCGAGCTGGAGGCTGTTATGGATTGCCTGGCAGCTCGAGAGGGACTATAAAGAATTGCTGCGGAGAGTGGAGCTCCAGGAGTTACAAGGAGACTGGGAGCATGGTACTACTACTACTTGCAGGAGTGGGACCGAGGTCCTCTTCACCTACTCCGCGGCCCCTGCCCTGGCGAGAAGAACCGAGGTCCTCGCCAGCAAGAAGAAGCGGAGGAGGAAGCCAAAAGCTCCGACCCATGTCCTCACCAGAAGGGGGTACATAGTGAGAAGGGGCAGATAATAAGAAGGGGTAGATGGGGAGAGGGGTAGCGAATGAATGAATTAATGTGTGGATTTTTGCCGACAAAGATGTCTTACACTGGGCTGTTAGGGGACAAAGTTGGCTCAGGCTGGACTGTAATATGTGTATGGGCCCACATTTGACATTAATGTCTGTGTGTTGAGTTATATCTGAGGGGACAGTAAAGTTACTCTGTTATACAGGCTGTACACTCACTACTTTACATTGTAGCAGAGATCATTTCTTCAGTGTTATCACATGAACAGATATAATAAAATATTTACAAAAATGTGAGGGGTGTACTTGCTTTCGGGAGATCCTGTATGTGGCACCCCCCCACACACACACACACACAAACACTTTAAAACTGCATAGCTTCTATCGTTATATACTGGCGCAGACATTGAAGGTGGTACAGCATTACTGTTATCATTATATACTGTGGCAGACATTGACGGTGGTACAGCATAACACCTACCACTATATACTGAGGCAGACATTGACGGTGGTACAGCATTACACCTATCACTATATAGTGAGGCAGACATTGATGGGGGTACAGCAAAACACCTATCACTATATACTGAGGCCGACATTGACGGGGGTACAGCATAACACCTAACACTATATACTGAGGCAGACATTGACGGTGGTACAGCGTAATCCCTATTACTATACATTGAGCCAAACACTGATAATAGTGCAGCATAACTCCTATCACTATATACTAACCCAAACATTGATGTGGTGTAGGCCTACCACTTCATTGTCTGGCTTAGGGATGCACCGAAACGAAAATTCTGGACTGAAACCGAAAATCCAGCATTTACCTGTCTGAAACCAAATATGATCCCCCACCATAAAAAAATCTCCCACTTTTATTGAAAGTAAGCAACACAGCAAAATAGGTCAAAAAAATTCAATAACAATATTAATAAATATATATATATATATATATATATATATATATATATATGATTGTTAACAGCAATCACACTCCTATCATGCCCCGGCATACCCAAATTCCAGCATGTACTAGCTGACTTGACATGATAGGAGTGTGATTGCTGTTAGCAATTATATATATATATATATATATATATATATAAATACTGTTATTATTATTAATACTGTTTTTATTATTGTTCACATGTACTCATGAACTCAGCACTGGAGGCACTGGAGGCATAGAATCAGACATACAAATCCCGTATATAGCAAGAGCTAAAACTACAGTCATAGATGATAGGTTGCACAACCCAAAGCCAGCTCTGGCGTCCACACTGCCCACATAGAACCTGACCAGCACCCACATAGGATTTACCATCTTTGCCCCCAAACAGCCCAGCATGAGTCAACTTTGTCCCCAAACAGCCCGGCCTGTGCCATCTTTGTCCCATAAACACCCTTCTCACTATCTACACCCCTCCCTCCTCACTATCTACCCCCTCCCTCCCTCCTCACTATCTACCCCGATGTTGGGTATAAAACAGGAATATTAAGGGCTGGGGCTTTAGCAAGCATTTGGATTTACTGGCCTAGAGATCTATGTACACGGAAAACATTTAAAAGAAGGATTATGTTTTTCGTTTACATTTCATTTAAATTGAGATTGAAAGAGGGACTGTCCCTTTACTAGCGTTCAAAAGCTTTTGGGGTCTCTCGGCTGTTTTCATGGAAAACGAGAAAATTATTGGCCGTGACATAATTGCAAAAGGGTTTTCTAACCATCAATTAGCCTTTAAAACCTAAACTTGACTCAGCGAACACAACGTGCCATCGGGACACAGGAGTGATGGGAGGGATAAAGGGCCATTGGGACACACGAGTGATGGGAGGGATAAAGGGACATTGGAGCACAGGAGTGATGGGGAGATATTACCCCAACAAGCCAAGAGTCCCCAAGCCCATTATGGGCAAACATACCATGGTTCTTTGTAACCCACGCTGGCCAGGGTACCCAGACCGCCAACGCCACCCGGGGCCAGAGTCTACTCTGGCCCGGAGCACGCCCCCCCCCCCCCGCCGCCAGCGCTTCCTCAATGCCAGACTGAAGGCGATATTAAATATGTCCAACCCTCTGGGATTAAGATGAGCCCCGTCACCACGCATGAGATCTGAAGTATCGCCTTCCAAATCCTTGTGTCTAACCGTAAATCCACCTATCCTGCGAACAAACTTAGAAATGACATAATTGACCTTCCTACGACACCTTTCCAAAGCCTTACCATTGGACTGGAGACTCCAAACAGGCCCAGGGAGCAACCTCAGACCAGACCAAAGAAACTCCAGAAAACATGGCTAAACACCTGGCCAGATCATTCTTAATGCGATGAATTAAATCAATAGATCGAACCTGACCAAGGTCATTCTGCCGGCATGAATAACCAAAACTATATTAGACGGAATCAACCTGCGCAACAAATGCAACTCACGAGACAGCTGATCCCAGCGAACACCCCGAAACCCCCGCCAATGGATGCGGACTCTGTCATAAGGGAAACTTATATTACGGCCATAAGGAAAGGGGAAAGAGGTAAGATTCACCTCTTACACCCAATCTAACCCTTATAGCTGCAACAATGTTGCAGCTACCCACCAATGAAAAGAGACCCTGACTGCAGCACTGTGCATGGGCCAGCAGTCATGACCCCCTTCCCTATTGGTCCAGGGGGCCCCTTTCCTTTCACATAATAGGGCAACAGCAAGATATAAACAGATATGGGAAAGGCTGAACTTGATGGACGCATGTCTTTTTTCAGTCTAACTATGTAACTAATATATAGATATATATATATATACTCACTGGCCACCTTGCTAGTACCGGGTTGGACCCTCTTTTGCCTTCAGAGCTGCCTTTATTCTTTGTGGCATACTTTCTACAGGGTGCAGGATACATTCAACTCGTACTAAGGGGTCCAAAGTGTGCCAAGAAAATGCCCCCCACACCATTACACCACCAGCCTGAACCGTTGATACAAGTCTGACCCGTATAAGGGGTATAAGGCGTATGTGGGGGGCGAGTGGCATATCTGGGTTAAAAAGCATATCAGAGGGCAATATGGCATATGGGGGTATAAGGCATTTCTGGGGCATGAGGCATATCTGCAGGGTATAAGGCCTATCTGGGGGTATAAGGCATATCTGGGAGGCAGTGTGGCTAGCCTGGGCTCAAATCTTAGTCTTATAGTCAGACTTCTATTTGAGGCAGTATTATCAGAAGACCCCAAATATAAGATGGGGGATATTTCTCAGAGCATTTGCGTGGAAAAAAAAACTTGTTTTATATACGAGAGAATACGGTATTTCTTCCAAATGTATTCCTAAGAGGCGAAGAGAAGTATATAATGTCTTACCCCAACGGGGTTGACAGATTTGGTGTGGATCTGGCAGTCCTCTTGTTTTTCCGTCCCCAATAATGTTTTTATTTTCATATATTACCCCCTGGACTGCAGTTAAACAATATTTAATGGGGCAATACAACAAAAAAAGAAATCTTCATCCAGTGCTGCACCACTTTGTACAGTTTTTGTAGTTTCCTATTAGACCATATTCATGCTAATAAATATTATTTATTAGCACCAAAATATAAAGAGTAACACACTAAAATGGGTCTCTGGACCGTCAGCCTCGGCCACAATACGTCACGGGCCGGATATACAATAAGGCTGCTTAGCATGGAAGAAAAGTAGGTTTAATCTCATGTTGTTCTATGGGCCGATTATTTGTGGCAGTGGAACTAAAGCCTTAATATCTAAAAGTCCAATTCCTCACTCACTGAAAGTCCCTGTAAGACATCGTCTGGTTCCCCGCAGGCCGTATGATACGGAGTCCGGGGGCTTCTAAAGTACATTGGTCTGAAATAACAGAGACAGAACTCATACAAACGGCGAATATGCAGCTGCCCCGGGCATATAAAGAAACCCCAAAAACAAACATTTACTGTAATACCAGTGAAGGATTTTTAAAGCCATGACGAACAGGAGATTAACCCCTTCGTGACAAAGGCTGATTTTACTTTTTGTACCCTTCGTGACAATGGCTGTTTTATCGTTTCTGCGGTGTTTGTGTTTAGCTGTAATTTTCTCTTAACCCATTTACTAAACCCACACAAGTTATATATTGTTTTTTTCAGGACAAGAAGGGCTTTCTTCAGACACCAAAATTTTTTTCATATGATGTAATTTCCTATAATAAAAATAATAAAATATGACGAAAAATTGAAAAAAAAACACATTTTCTCACTTTTATTTGAAAAATCTTTTATTCATCATAAAAAACTACTGAAAAAACCTGCTAAATAGATTCTACTATTTGTCCCGAGTTTAGAAATACCCAATGTTTTTATGTTTTTTTGCTTTCTTCTACACGTTATGGGGCAATAAGTACAAGTAGAGTTTTGCTAATTCAAAACCATTTTTCTCTGAATCTGGTAATTCTGTCTCTATGTGGTATTTGGGGCATCTTTGAAGCCAGCAAATTAAATTTACCCCACCAAACCATATATTTTTGAAAACTAGACACCCCAGGGTATTTTAGATGCTGATAGTTTAACCCTTTCCATGCACTAATCCTACCACCAACCCTTGTCAAAGTTTGGGATAGTAATTGTTTTTGGTGTTTTTTTCACATACTTTGTACTTCAGGTGTGAAATTACAGCTCCTGGTATATGTCACTGTCCCACAACACCCCGATATGTGTTCAGCAACATCTCCTGAGTACATTGATACCCCACATGCATGGGTTTGTCAGATTGTTTGGGGGCAAAAGGGCCACATTTGGAACATGAGCAATTCAAATTCAGTAGGAATTTTACATCTGGGTAAAGAAAAATGCTTGTACCCAACTATCAGTAGGGACAGGTTACAAGAAAGCCTGGCCTATCTCCAAGAAGGGATTTGATCTAGCACCTTAAGTGGTCCCTCATGCCACGGAATGGACACAGGGGTCACTTGACAGTGCAAATAAAAACGCTTAAAAATGGTGGAGCAAATAAAAGCTAAAAAACAGTAAATGTAACAAAAAAAAAAAAAAAAATACAAAAATGGAGCAGGAACAAAAAAAAAATTAAAAATGGGAAACTGTGTGATACAGCTTGAAGCAGTCACCGACACAGAGTGCAGGTTTTCCAGGGCAATCTGGACAGTAAAATGTGGTGTCCTTTCTTTGCCCCCTGCTGTAGCATACCCTGCATCTCTTTTGGGGATTCTGCTTCTTTGCTGTAGGGGGGATTTTAAAAATAAAATGGGTAGCCCCAATTCTGTTGGTTCCCATCACTACTTGGGGACCAGGTGCATCACGGTACAAGATACCTGAAATTACTTCGAGCTGAAACTGCAAAAAAGACAGCTTCAGCCCAGTGTCTGCTTTTTTGTGCAGCAAAAAAGCGTTATAGGTTGCAATTTGCATTAGATAAATTGCAACCTTCTTGTACCAGGCCTTTGTCTTCCTCATAATGAGGTAGGGCTGTAGGAGTTGATCTGACAGATCAACTCCACCCATGTGCTTGTTATAGGCCCTGATGCACACTGGCTTTGTAGTGACCCCAGCTCTGCCACGGACAGAAACCTCCACGGTTCTCTCATCGTGGATGGTGCTCAGCATGCACACCTCTTTTCTGTCCTTGAACTTCAATGCCAAAAGCTCCTCTTGGCGTAGAGCTGAGGTCTCCCCCTTTCCTAGCCGGGTGCGTGCCAGGCGTTGTGGGAAACCCAAGCGGTTCTTTTTTATAGAACCGCAAGCTACCGTATCGAAACAATACAGCAGCTTGAACAAAGGGACGCTTGTATAGAAGTTATCTACATACAAGTGGTAGCCTTTGTTCATAAGGGGGAATATTAGGTCCCAAACAATCTTGGCACTGGTGCCCAGATGATCTGGGCAACCTGGAGGGTCAAGGTAGCTATCCTTACCCTCGTATACCCGGAAGGCATGAGTATATCCTGTCTCGCTCTCGCAGAGCTTATACACCTTCACTCCATACCTAGAGCGCTTGGAAGGAATATACTGCTTGAATCCCAACCTTCCTTTATATTTCATTAGGGATTCATCCACGCAGATATTCTTTCCAGGTGTATAAACCTCTGGAAACCTGGCAGCGAGATGGGTAATCAGGGGGCGGATTTTGTACAGCCTATCAAACTGGGGGTCCTCCTTAGGGGGGCACAGGCTGTTGTCGCTAAAATGCATGAAACGAAGAATCATTTCATACCTTTGCCTAGTTATAGTTTGGGCAAAAATGGGGGTACTAAAGATGGGGCTGGTGCTCCAGTAGGAGCGGATGGAGGGCTTTTTTATAATGCCCATTAACATTGTGAGTGCCCAGAATTTAAGAAATTCTGGCACGTCAATGGGAGTCCATGGCTGTTTTGCCCAAAAAGAATTAGGGCTAGCAGCACGGTGCTGCTGGGCATAAATGTTTGTTTGTGTGACAATGTCTCCCAAGACATCGTCTCCCAAAAAAACCTGCACAAATTGCAGTGGAGTGAATCCTGTAACATCAATATTGATGCCAGGAATTCCAGAAAAAGGAGGGATAGCTGGCTTGTACCTATTAGGCGCTACCCATGCCTCTGGTGCACTGCCACGACTACGTGTGGTAGGCGTCCTAACAGCCACAGATACATCACTAGATGTATCTGTGAACTGACCAACGTCAAAATCTGACGCTGTATCAGTGGCCTCAGAATCTGTGGCCAAAAAGGCATACGCCTCCTCAGCCGTATACCGCTGCATGGTAAGAATTGCAGCAAAAATAGTGGGGAAGGAAAGGGTTAATGGCTATAATAAAAAAAAAAAAAAAACCTAAAAAAAAGTAAAAAAAACTAAAAAAAAGTAAAAAAACATGTAAAAAAAACAAAAAACCCAAAAACAATTGCCACTATGCAAGATCACTGTTTATGCAGTGATCACTGGCAATGAAGGGGTTAATATTATATGGGTGGCTCTTATAAGAGCCTTTGGATCAATATATATATATTTTTATTAGGGAACACACCGATCTGTCTCTCTCCCTCACTAGAAGCAAGTGAAGGAGGGGGGCAGATCCAATACTGATCAAAGGCAATGTTTAGAAAACATTGCCTTTGATTTATCAAATCATGATCACTCTTATGAGTGATCTGACCACTAGGGGTGTTATTCACTGGATGTCCATGACATCCAGCAACACCCCCCCGATGATGTCAGCAGGCTCCGCCCCCCGGCTTGATGGGCGCCGCCATCTTGAAACACCGCGTGTGTTTCGAAGACACCGGCACCGGGAAGGTAAGTTGAGCATTTAGGAAGCGATCGCGAGTCGCTTCCTTTGCTAAACAGGTGTTGCAAAGATGCCTCGATACTGAGGCATCTTAGCAACACCAGCTAAGCAAAGGAAGCGACTCGCGATCGCTTCCTAAACCCGTTTTTCGGCGGCGGGCGCCGCCATGTTTGAAAGACGTGCAGTCTTTCAAACATGTTTTTTTTTTTGCTCCTAGGAGCGATCGGGGGGGGGCGGGAATGTTTTTTTTGGTGTTGCTCAATGCCTCGATGTCGAGGCATTAGAGCAACACCGTTTGAGTGAAAAAATCGATCACGGATCGATTTTTTCACCCGTTTAAAGACGTGCCGGTCCTGGCACGTCAATTGTCATAATCGTCACGATTTTCAGTGACGTGCCCGGACCGGCAATTGTCACGAAGGGGTTAAAGATCTTTGGTCTAAAAATTGGGACTGCCCTGCAAAATCCAGGATTGTGCAGTATTTCAATTCATTTTATACGACAAATACAAAAGTGCCACATCAATATATTCAAAGAAATCCACTAAAGTGTTTACGTCGATAAAAAAGTAAAGCAGAAGCACGGAACCCTCGTGCATTGTGACATCATAGAGTCTGTGACATCACAACACTGTAAAGCCGGAGCGCGCTCCTCTGCTTGCTCAGTGTAGTTGGGCGCTCGCACTTGTAAGCAGCTATTCATAGCGGACTTGAAGTGTTGTAACCAACGGCATCAGAGATTGAGGAGATTTAAAAGAAGAACCTTTTAAAAAGGAGAGCTATGGGGGACTGCTGTCTACTCCATGGACTGAGGTGGGTTGGAAGGAGATGCTGCCCCAGAAAAGTGCAGAAGTTTTTCAAAAGAGTAAAAACAGCTTTCACCAAAAAGAGTGAGGGCCAGAACAAGAAGCACTTGGCCGGTGGAGACCGGGTCCCGAAAAGGAAGAGAGAGAGTAGCAGTACAGAGGAAGAAATAGGGAGAGCGAGGAAGAGGATCAAGCGTACTGCTAATGAGAGGGAGGAGAGCAGCCTGTGTCTGAGGGCAAAGGAAACAAAAAGACGCCGAAGCAGCAGCACAGACAGCTCCGAACATGAGAAAAAGCGCTGCAAATACAGCGAGAAAAACAGCCAGATTCTGGGGCATCAGGAGAAAGAAGGAGCGGAGGAACATCTGGAGGAGCGCAGAAGGGGAAAGGTTCCCATGAAGAGACGCAGGAGTGAGGTAGAAAGTGGTGTTGCTGCGAAAAAATTTCGGAGCCTTCTCCCCATGACGCCCTCCGGCTTCATCTTCCATTCAGTGCTGGGTGAAGGGGGGTTTGGAAAAGTCATGTTGGCTTCTGTACCTAGAAGAGACTCTATGGTAGCGGTCAAAATCATCCGCAAGAAAGCCGCTAAGCCCCTGTACCTACTGAAGGAGAGGAGAATCCTGGAGATGGCTCGGGACAGCCCGTTCCTGTGCCACGGATATGCGGGCTTCCAAACGCAGACCTGCGTGTTATTCGTGATGGAGTATATGGCAGGTGGAAGCCTCCTGTCGTATTTGAGGAGGGTGGGCTGCCTCCCCGAGAGCGCAGCTGCATTTTATTCGGCTGAATTAATCTGCGGCATCCAGTTCCTCCACGCTCGCGGAGTTATACATCGAGACCTGAAGCTGGAAAACATCTTGCTTGACGGAGAGGGCCACGCCAAGATCTGCGATTTTGGTCTTGTTGCAGAAGGCATTTTTGGAGCAGCAGAGACAAAAGGACGCTGCGGAACAGTCAATTACACGGCCCCGGAAATGCATCTAAAGCAAGCATACGGTGTTGCCGTGGACTGGTGGTCCTTCGGGGTGATTTTATTCTGCATGCTTAACGGAAGGTTACCGTTCTCTCACGGTAACTGCAAGGAGGCGACAATCCATGCCATTGTAAATGAAAGCCACCGGAATGTCAAAGACATCTCAAAAGAAGCTGCGGACATCCTGAGGCATCTTCTGATGAAGGATCCTGACTTTCGCCTCTGGATCACGGGGTGTATCAGGTGGCATCCATTCTTTCAGGACATTAATTGGGAGGATATAGAGAGCCGCCGTTCAACTCCCCCGTACCGGCCGACACCAGCATCAGATCTCCGCTTGAAGACACTTCAGGGGAGTCCATCAGAGTTGTTGAGCAGAGAGGACACGTTCTCTTCATCATCCTCTTCCTCGTCATCGAGCAGCCAGAGGCTTTCTGGCTTCTCCTTTGTGACTCCAGACTGGATGGCCTGAAGGATGGACTAAGCCCTGGCCAAGTACCAGAAAACATAATATTCAAGCAGGGATTTTTTCCCCAGTTTGTGGCAAAATTGGAAAAAGACACAAACTGGGGTTTTTTTTCCCTTCTTCCCAAATAACATCATAACATCATAATAAATTCGAGGAACACCTACATTTTTTGTTATTGTTTTCCTGTGTTGTATATACAGGTGTCATTGTCCACAGATAGCTCTACATACATATGACATCACAAGAGAGCTTCTGTTTCTATGACATCATAAGCAGACAGTATATTGTGATTTATGGAGACAGGAATGTCCCAAACAAAAGTACATTTTCAGTAATCCACTTTATGTAACCCCAAATGTAACTCAATTCATGTAACATCAGACCCTATAATTCTCCATTTCTAAAGGTTTTTTTATTTTTCCATAATTGAGAAATTATGGATTTTGAAATGACTTCCGCTACTCAATGCTGTTCAGTCTTTGATTCCTTAGCATGTCTTTAATAGCTTTCAATATAATCCATCACATCCTTCCTCGTCAGCATCTCCCAGGGCTGAAGCCGGTATCATTGACCTCGAGTGACACATTTTGGGGGCCACATCCCTGCTATATGTATTCATTTAACTAGACTATAATATTCACAAATCCATCACAGGTGTCAATTCTATCCCCCCCGACGGCCGTGCAAACCGGTAACAATTTACTACAATGTATCACCTTATGACATCACAACCTCTCTCCGCTGCACATCATCCCAACAGCTCGCAATCACCAAACAGAGCTCACAGGACTCATCGTTAGCATTTAGCCTTAATCTCTACCCCGATGTTGGGTATAAAACAGGAATATTAAGGGCTGGGGCTTTAGCAAGCATTTGGATTTACTGGCCTAGAGATCTATGTACACGGAAAACATTTAAAAGAAGGATTATGTTTTTCGTTTACATTTCATTTAAATTGAGATTGAAAGAGGGACTGTCCCTTTACTAGCGTTCAAAAGCTTTTGGGGTCACTCGGCTGTTTTCATGGAAAACGAGAAAATTATTGGCCGTGACATAATTGCAAAAGGGTTTTCTAACCATCAATTAGCCTTTAAAACCTAAACTTGGATCAGCGAACACAACGTGCCATCGGGACACAGGAGTGATGGGAGGGATAAAGGGCCATTGGGACACACGAGTGATGGGAGGGATAAAGGGACATTGGAGCACAGGAGTGATGGGCAGATATTACCCCAACAAGCCAAGAGTCCTAGACCCGTAGGTGCCATAAGGTGCCTCCCCAAGCCCATTATGGGCAAACATGCCATGGTTCTTTGTAACCCACGCTGGCCAGGGTACCCAGACCGCCAACGCGACCCGGGGCCAGAGTCTACTCTGGCCCGGAGCACGCCCCTCCCCCCGCCGCCCGCGCTTCCTCAATGCCAGACTGAAGGCCGATATTAAATATGTCCAACCCTCTGGGATTAAGATGAACCCCGTCACCACGCATGAGATCTGAAGTATCACCTTCCAAATCCTTGTGTCTAACCGTAAATCCACCTATCCTGCGAACAAACGTAGAAATGACATAATTGACCTTCCTACGACACCTTTCCAAAGCCTTACCATTGGACTGGAGACTCCAAACAGGCCCAGGGAGCAACCTCAGACCAGACCAAAGAAACTCCAGAAAACATGGCAAAACACCTGGCCAGATCATTCTTAATGCGATGAATTAAATCAATAGATCGAACCTGACCAAGGTCATTCCCGCCGGCATGAATAACCAAAACTATATTAGACGGAACCAACATGCGCAACAAATGCAACTCACGAGACAGCTGATCCCAGCGAACACCCCGAAACCCCCGCCAATGGATGCGGACTCTGTCATAAGGGAAACTTATATTACGGCCATAAAGAAAGGGGAAAGAGGTAAGATTCACCTCTTACACCCAATCTAACCCTTATAGCTGCAACAATGTTGCAGCTACCCACCAATGAAAAGAGACCCTGACTGCAGCACTGTGCATGGGCCAGCAGTCATGACCCCCTTCCCTATTGGTCCAGGGGGCCCCTTTCCTTTCACATAAAAGGGCAACAGCAAGAAATAAACAGATATGGGAAAGGCTGAACTTGATGGACGCATGTCTTTTTTCAGTCTAACTATGTAACTAATATATAGATATATATATATATACTCACTGGCCACTTTGCTAGTACCGGGTTGGACCCTCTTTTGCCTTCAGAGCTGCCTTTATTCTTTGTGGAATACTTTCTACAGGGTGCAGGATACATTCAATTCGTACTAAGGGGTCCAAAGTGTGCCAAGAAAATGCCCCCCACACCATTACACCACCAGCCTGAACCGTTGATACAAGTCTGACCCGTATAAGGGGCATAAGGCGTATGTGGGGGGGCGAGTGGCATATCTGGGTTAAAAAGCATATCAGAGGGCAATATGGCATATGGGGGTATAAGGCATTTCTGGGGCATGAGGCATATCTGCAGGGTATAAGGCCTATCTGGGGGTATAAGGCATATCTGGGAGGCAGTGTGGCTAGCCTGGGCTCAAATCTTAGTCTTATAGTCAAACTTCTATTTGAGGCAGTATTATCAGAAGACTCCGAATATAAGATGGGGGATATTTCTCAGAGCATTTGCGTGGAAAAAAAAAATTGTTTTATATACGAAAGAATACGGTATTTCTTCCAAATGCATTCCTAAGAGGCGAAGAGAAGTATATAATGTCTTACCCCAACGGGGTTGACAGATTTGGTGTGGATCTGGCAGTCCTCTTGTTTTTCCGTCCCCAATAATGTTTTTATTTTCATATATTACCCCCTGGACTGCAGTTAAACAATATTTAATGGGGCAAAAAAACAAATCTTCATCCAGTGCTGCACCACTTTGTACAGTTTTTGTAGTTTCCTATTAGACCATATTCATGCTAATAAATATTATTTATTAGCACCAAAATATAAAGAGTAACACACTAAAATGGGTCTCTGGACCGTCAGCCTCGGCCACAATACGTCACGGGCCGGATATACAATAAGGCTGCTTAGCATGGAAGAAAAGTAGGTTTAATCTCATGTTGTTCTATGGGCCGATTATTTGTGGCAGTGGAACTAAAGCCTTAATATCTAAAAGTCCAATTCCTCACTCACTGAAAGTCCCTGTAAGACATCGTCTGGTTCCCCGCAGGCCGTATGATACGGAGTCCGGGGGCTTCTAAAGTACATTGGTCTGAAATAACAGAGACAGAACTCATACAAACGGCGAATATGCAGCTGCCCCGGGCATATAAAGAAACCCCAAAAACAAACATTTACTGTAATACCAGTGAAGGATTTTTAAAGCCATGACGAACAGGAGATTAAAGATCTTTGGTCTAAAAATTGGGACTGCCCTGCAAAATCCAGGATTGTGCAGTATTTCAATTCATTTTATACGACAAATACAAAAGTGCCACATCAATATATTCAAAGAAATCCACTAAAGTGTTTACGTCGATAAAAAAGTAAAGCAGAAGCACGGAACCCTCGTGCATTGTGACATCATAGAGTCTGTGACATCACAACACTGTAAAGCCGGAGCGCGCTCCTCTGCTTGCTCAGTGTAGTTGGGCGCTCGCACTTGTAAGCAGCTATTCATAGCGGACTTGAAGTGTTGTAACCAACGGCATCAGAGATTGAGGAGATTTAAAAGAAGAACCTTTTAAAAAGGAGAGCTATGGGGGACTGCTGTCTACTCCATGGACTGAGGTGGGTTGGAAGGAGATGCTGCCCCAGAAAAGTGCAGAAGTTTTTCAAAAGAGTAAAAACAGCTTTCACCAAAAAGAGTGAGGGCCAGAACAAGAAGCACTTGGCCGGTGGAGACCGGGTCCCGAAAAGGAAGAGAGAGAGTAGCAGTACAGAGGAAGAAATAGGGAGAGCGAGGAAGAGGATCAAGCGTACTGCTAATGAGAGGGAGGAGAGCAGCCTGTGTCTGAGGGCAAAGGAAACAAAAAGACGCCGAAGCAGCAGCACAGACAGCTCCGAACATGAGAAAAAGCGCTGCAAATACAGCGAGAAAAACAGCCAGATTCTGGGGCATCAGGAGAAAGAAGGAGCGGAGGAACATCTGGAGGAGCGCAGAAGGGGAAAGGTTCCCATGAAGAGACGCAGGAGTGAGGTAGAAAGTGGTGTTGCTGCGAAAAAATTTCGGAGCCTTCTCCCCATGACGCCCTCCGGCTTCATCTTCCATTCAGTGCTGGGTGAAGGGGGGTTTGGAAAAGTCATGTTGGCTTCTGTACCTAGAAGAGACTCTATGGTAGCGGTCAAAATCATCCGCAAGAAAGCCGCTAAGCCCCTGTACCTACTGAAGGAGAGGAGAATCCTGGAGATGGCTCGGGACAGCCCGTTCCTGTGCCACGGATATGCGGGCTTCCAAACGCAGACCTGCGTGTTATTCGTGATGGAGTATATGGCAGGTGGAAGCCTCCTGTCGTATTTGAGGAGGGTGGGCTGCCTCCCCGAGAGCGCAGCTGCATTTTATTCGGCTGAATTAATCTGCGGCATCCAGTTCCTCCACGCTCGCGGAGTTATACATCGAGACCTGAAGCTGGAAAACATCTTGCTTGACGGAGAGGGCCACGCCAAGATCTGCGATTTTGGTCTTGTTGCAGAAGGCATTTTTGGAGCAGCAGAGACAAAAGGACGCTGCGGAACAGTCAATTACACGGCCCCGGAAATGCATCTAAAGCAAGCATACGGTGTTGCCGTGGACTGGTGGTCCTTCGGGGTGATTTTATTCTGCATGCTTAACGGAAGGTTACCGTTCTCTCACGGTAACTGCAAGGAGGCGACAATCCATGCCATTGTAAATGAAAGCCACCGGAATGTCAAAGACATCTCAAAAGAAGCTGCGGACATCCTGAGGCATCTTCTGATGAAGGATCCTGACTTTCGCCTCTGGATCACGGGGTGTATCAGGCGGCATCCATTCTTTCAGGACATTAATTGGGAGGATATAGAGAGCCGCCGTTCAACTCCCCCGTACCGGCCGACACCAGCATCAGATCTCCGCTTGAAGACACTTCAGGGGAGTCCATCAGAGTTGTTGAGCAGAGAGGACACGTTCTCTTCATCATCCTCTTCCTCGTCATCGAGCAGCCAGAGGCTTTCTGGCTTCTCCTTTGTGACTCCAGACTGGATGGCCTGAAGGATGGACTAAGCCCTGGCCAAGTACCAGAAAACATAATATTCAAGCAGGGATTTTTTCCCCAGTTTGTGGCAAAATTGGAAAAAGACACAAACTGGGGTTTTTTTTCCCTTCTTCCCAAATAACATCATAACATTATAATAAATTCGAGAAACACCTACATTTTTTGTTATTGTTTTCCTGTGTTGTATATACAGGTGTCATTGTCCACAGATAGCTCTACATACATATGACATCACAAGAGAGCTTCTGTTTCTATGACATCATAAGCAGACAGTATATTGTGATTTATGGAGACAGGAATGTCCCAAACAAAAGTACATTTTCAGTAATCCACTTTATGTAACCCCAAATGTAACTCAATTCATGTAACATCAGACCCTATAATTCTCCATTTCTAAAGGTTTTTTTATTTTTCCATAATTGAGAAATTATGGATTTTGAAATGACTTCCGCTACTCAATGCTGTTCAGTCTTTGATTCCTTAGCATGTCTTTAATAGCTTTCAATATAATCCATCACATCCTTCCTCGTCAGCATCTCCCAGGGCTGAAGCCGGTATCATTGACCTCGAGTGACACATTTTGGGGGCCACATCCCTGCTATATGTATTCATTTAACTAGACTATAATATTCACAAATCCATCACAGGTGTCAATTCTATCCCCCCCGACGGCCGTGCAAACCGGTAACAATTTACTACAATGTATCACCTTATGACATCACAACCTCTCTCCGCTGCACATCATCCCAACAGCTCGCAATCACCAAACAGAGCTCACAGGACTCATCGTTAGCATTTAGCCTTAATCTCTACCCCGATGTTGGGTATAAAACAGGAATATTAAGGGCTGGGGCTTTAGCAAGCATTTGGATTTACTGGCCTAGAGATCTATGTACACGGAAAACATTTAAAAGAAGGATTATGTTTTTCGTTTACATTTCATTTAAATTGAGATTGAAAGAGGGACTGTCCCTTTACTAGCGTTCAAAAGCTTTTGGGGTCACTCGGCTGTTTTCATGGAAAACGAGAAAATTATTGGCCGTGACATAATTGCAAAAGGGTTTTCTAACCATCAATTAGCCTTTAAAACCTAAACTTGGATCAGCGAACACAACGTGCCATCGGGACACAGGAGTGATGGGAGGGATAAAGGGCCATTGGGACACACGAGTGATGGGAGGGATAAAGGGACATTGGAGCACAGGAGTGATGGGCAGATATTACCCCAACAAGCCAAGAGTCCTAGACCCGTAGGTGCCATAAGGTGCCTCCCCAAGCCCATTATGGGCAAACATGCCATGGTTCTTTGTAACCCACGCTGGCCAGGGTACCCAGACCGCCAACGCGACCCGGGGCCAGAGTCTACTCTGGCCCGGAGCACGCCCCTCCCCCCGCCGCCCGCGCTTCCTCAATGCCAGACTGAAGGCCGATATTAAATATGTCCAACCCTCTGGGATTAAGATGAACCCCGTCACCACGCATGAGATCTGAAGTATCGCCTTCCAAATCCTTGTGTCTAACCGTAAATCCACCTATCCTGCGAACAAACGTAGAAATGACATAATTGACCTTCCTACGACACCTTTCCAAAGCCTTACCATTGGACTGGAGACTCCAAACAGGCCCAGGGAGCAACCTCAGACCAGACCAAAGAAACTCCAGAAAACATGGCAAAACACCTGGCCAGATCATTCTTAATGCGATGAATTAAATCAATAGATCGAACCTGACCAAGGTCATTCCCGCCGGCATGAATAACCAAAACTATATTAGACGGAACCAACATGCGCAACAAATGCAACTCACGAGACAGCTGATCCCAGCGAACACCCCGAAACCCCCGCCAATGGATGCGGACTCTGTCATAAGGGAAACTTATATTACGGCCATAAAGAAAGGGGAAAGAGGTAAGATTCACCTCTTACACCCAATCTAACCCTTATAGCTGCAACAATGTTGCAGCTACCCACCAATGAAAAGAGACCCTGACTGCAGCACTGTGCATGGGCCAGCAGTCATGACCCCCTTCCCTATTGGTCCAGGGGGCCCCTTTCCTTTCACATAAAAGGGCAACAGCAAGAATAAACAGATATGGGAAAGGCTGAACTTGATGGACGCATGTCTTTTTTCAGTCTAACTATGTAACTAATATATAGATATATATATATATATACTCACTGGCCACTTTGCTAGTACCGGGTTGGACCCTCTTTTGCCTTCAGAGCTGCCTTTATTCTTTGTGGAATACTTTCTACAGGGTGCAGGATACATTCAATTCGTACTAAGGGGTCCAAAGTGTGCCAAGAAAATGCCCCCCACACCATTACACCACCAGCCTGAACCGTTGATACAAGTCTGACCCGTATAAGGGGCATAAGGCGTATGTGGGGGGGCGAGTGGCATATCTGGGTTAAAAAGCATATCAGAGGGCAATATGGCATATGGGGGTATAAGGCATTTCTGGGGCATGAGGCATATCTGCAGGGTATAAGGCCTATCTGGGGGTATAAGGCATATCTGGGAGGCAGTGTGGCTAGCCTGGGCTCAAATCTTAGTCTTATAGTCAGACTTCTATTTGAGGCAGTATTATCAGAAGACTCCGAATATAAGATGGGGGATATTTCTCAGAGCATTTGCGTGGAAAAAAAAACTTGTTTTATATACGAAAGAATACGGTATTTCTTCCAAATGCATTCCTAAGAGGCGAAGAGAAGTATATAATGTCTTACTCCAACGGGGTTGACAGATTTGGTGTGGATCTGGCAGTCCTCTTGTTTTTCCGTCCCCAATAATGTTTTTATTTTCATATATTACCCCCTGGACTGCAGTTAAACAATATTTAATGGGGCAAAAAAACAAATCTTCATCCAGTGCTGCACCACTTTGTACAGTTTTTGTAGTTTCCTATTAGACCATATTCATGCTAATAAATATTATTTATTAGCACCAAAATATAAAGAGTAACACACTAAAATGGGTCTCTGGACCGTCAGCCTCGGCCACAATACGTCACGGGCCGGATATACAATAAGGCTGCTTAGCATGGAAGAAAAGTAGGTTTAATCTCATGTTGTTCTATGGGCCGATTATTTGTGGCAGTGGAACTAAAGCCTTAATATCTAAAAGTCCAATTCCTCACTCACTGAAAGTCCCTGTAAGACATCGTCTGGTTCCCCGCAGGCCGTATGATACGGAGTCCGGGGGCTTCTAAAGTACATTGGTCTGAAATAACAGAGACAGAACTCATACAAACGGCGAATATGCAGCTGCCCCGGGCATATAAGGAAACCCCAAAAACAAACATTTACTGTAATACCAGTGAAGGATTTTTAAAGCCATGACGAACAGGAGATTAAAGATCTTTGGTCTAAAAATTGGGACTGCCCTGCAAAATCCAGGATTGTGCAGTATTTCAATTCATTTTATACGACAAATACAAAAGTGCCACATCAATATATTCAAAGAAATCCACTAAAGTGTTTACGTCGATAAAAAAGTAAAGCAGAAGCACGGAACCCTCGTGCATTGTGACATCATAGAGTCTGTGACATCACAACACTGTAAAGCCGGAGCGCGCTCCTCTGCTTGCTCAGTGTAGTTGGGCGCTCGCACTTGTAAGCAGCTATTCATAGCGGACTTGAAGTGTTGTAACCAACGGCATCAGAGATTGAGGAGATTTAAAAGAAGAACCTTTTAAAAAGGAGAGCTATGGGGGACTGCTGTCTACTCCATGGACTGAGGTGGGTTGGAAGGAGATGCTGCCCCAGAAAAGTGCAGAAGTTTTTCAAAAGAGTAAAAACAGCTTTCACCAAAAAGAGTGAGGGCCAGAACAAGAAGCACTTGGCCGGTGGAGACCGGGTCCCGAAAAGGAAGAGAGAGAGTAGCAGTACAGAGGAAGAAATAGGGAGAGCGAGGAAGAGGATCAAGCGTACTGCTAATGAGAGGGAGGAGAGCAGCCTGTGTCTGAGGGCAAAGGAAACAAAAAGACGCCGAAGCAGCAGCACAGACAGCTCCGAACATGAGAAAAAGCGCTGCAAATACAGCGAGAAAAACAGCCAGATTCTGGGGCATCAGGAGAAAGAAGGAGCGGAGGAACATCTGGAGGAGCGCAGAAGGGGAAAGGTTCCCATGAAGAGACGCAGGAGTGAGGTAGAAAGTGGTGTTGCTGCGAAAAAATTTCGGAGCCTTCTCCCCATGACGCCCTCCGGCTTCATCTTCCATTCAGTGCTGGGTGAAGGGGGGTTTGGAAAAGTCATGTTGGCTTCTGTACCTAGAAGAGACTCTATGGTAGCGGTCAAAATCATCCGCAAGAAAGCCGCTAAGCCCCTGTACCTACTGAAGGAGAGGAGAATCCTGGAGATGGCTCGGGACAGCCCGTTCCTGTGCCACGGATATGCGGGCTTCCAAACGCAGACCTGCGTGTTATTCGTGATGGAGTATATGGCAGGTGGAAGCCTCCTGTCGTATTTGAGGAGGGTGGGCTGCCTCCCCGAGAGCGCAGCTGCATTTTATTCGGCTGAATTAATCTGCGGCATCCAGTTCCTCCACGCTCGCGGAGTTATACATCGAGACCTGAAGCTGGAAAACATCTTGCTTGACGGAGAGGGCCACGCCAAGATCTGCGATTTTGGTCTTGTTGCAGAAGGCATTTTTGGAGCAGCAGAGACAAAAGGACGCTGCGGAACAGTCAATTACACGGCCCCGGAAATGCATCTAAAGCAAGCATACGGTGTTGCCGTGGACTGGTGGTCCTTCGGGGTGATTTTATTCTGCATGCTTAACGGAAGGTTACCGTTCTCTCACGGTAACTGCAAGGAGGCGACAATCCATGCCATTGTAAATGAAAGCCACCGGAATGTCAAAGACATCTCAAAAGAAGCTGCGGACATCCTGAGGCATCTTCTGATGAAGGATCCTGACTTTCGCCTCTGGATCACGGGGTGTATCAGGCGGCATCCATTCTTTCAGGACATTAATTGGGAGGATATAGAGAGCCGCCGTTCAACTCCCCCGTACCGGCCGACACCAGCATCAGATCTCCGCTTGAAGACACTTCAGGGGAGTCCATCAGAGTTGTTGAGCAGAGAGGACACGTTCTCTTCATCATCCTCTTCCTCGTCATCGAGCAGCCAGAGGCTTTCTGGCTTCTCCTTTGTGACTCCAGACTGGATGGCCTGAAGGATGGACTAAGCCCTGGCCAAGTACCAGAAAACATAATATTCAAGCAGGGATTTTTTCCCCAGTTTGTGGCAAAATTGGAAAAAGACACAAACTGGGGTTTTTTTTCCCTTCTTCCCAAATAACATCATAACATCATAATAAATTCGAGAAACACCTACATTTTTTGTTATTGTTTTCCTGTGTTGTATATACAGGTGTCATTGTCCACAGATAGCTCTACATACATATGACATCACAAGAGACCTTCTGTTTCTATGACATCATAAGCAGACAGTATATTGTGATTTATGGAGACAGGAATGTCCCAAACAAAAGTACATTTTCAGTAATCCACTTTATGTAACCCCAAATGTAACTCAATTCATGTAACATCAGACCCTATAATTCTCCATTTCTAAAGGTTTTTTTATTTTTCCATAATTGAGAAATTATGGATTTTGAAATGACTTCCGCTACTCAATGCTGTTCAGTCTTTGATTCCTTAGCATGTCTTTAATAGCTTTCAATATAATCCATCACATCCTTCCTCGTCAGCATCTCCCAGGGCTGAAGCCGGTATCATTGACCTCGAGTGACACATTTTGGGGGCCACATCCCTGCTATATGTATTCATTTAACTAGACTATAATATTCACAAATCCATCACAGGTGTCAATTCTATCCCCCCCGACGGCCGTGCAAACCGGTAACAATTTACTACAATGTATCACCTTATGACATCACAACCTCTCTCCGCTGCACATCATCCCAACAGCTCGCAATCACCAAACAGAGCTCACAGGACTCATCGTTAGCATTTAGCCTTAATCTCTACCCCGATGTTGGGTATAAAACAGGAATATTAAGGGCTGGGGCTTTAGCAAGCATTTGGATTTACTGGCCTAGAGATCTATGTACACGGAAAACATTTAAAAGAAGGATTATGTTTTTCGTTTACATTTCATTTAAATTGAGATTGAAAGAGGGACTGTCCCTTTACTAGCGTTCAAAAGCTTTTGGGGTCACTCGGCTGTTTTCATGGAAAACGAGAAAATTATTGGCCGTGACATAATTGCAAAAGGGTTTTCTAACCATCAATTAGCCTTTAAAACCTAAACTTGGATCAGCGAACACAACGTGCCATCGGGACACAGGAGTGATGGGAGGGATAAAGGGCCATTGGGACACACGAGTG
This sequence comes from Spea hammondii, assembly GCA_029215755.1. NCBI lineage: Eukaryota > Metazoa > Chordata > Amphibia > Anura > Pelobatidae > Spea > Spea hammondii. The sequence goes on from JARDYJ010000002.1 coordinate 4,297,365, forward strand.
ATGGGAGGGATAAAGGGACATTGGAGCACAGGAGTGATGGGCAGATATTACCCCAACAAGCCAAGAGTCCTAGACCCGTAGGTGCCATAAGGTGCCTCCCCAAGCCCATTATGGGCAAACATGCCATGGTTCTTTGTAACCCACGCTGGCCAGGGTACCCAGACCGCCAACGCGACCCGGGGCCAGAGTCTACTCTGGCCCGGAGCACGCCCCTCCCCCCGCCGCCCGCGCTTCCTCAATGCCAGACTGAAGGCCGATATTAAATATGTCCAACCCTCTGGGATTAAGATGAACCCCGTCACCACGCATGAGATCTGAAGTATCGCCTTCCAAATCCTTGTGTCTAACCGTAAATCCACCTATCCTGCGAACAAACGTAGAAATGACATAATTGACCTTCCTACGACACCTTTCCAAAGCCTTACCATTGGACTGGAGACTCCAAACAGGCCCAGGGAGCAACCTCAGACCAGACCAAAGAAACTCCAGAAAACATGGCAAAACACCTGGCCAGATCATTCTTAATGCGATGAATTAAATCAATAGATCGAACCTGACCAAGGTCATTCCCGCCGGCATGAATAACCAAAACTATATTAGACGGAACCAACATGCGCAACAAATGCAACTCACGAGACAGCTGATCCCAGCGAACACCCCGAAACCCCCGCCAATGGATGCGGACTCTGTCATAAGGGAAACTTATATTACGGCCATAAAGAAAGGGGAAAGAGGTAAGATTCACCTCTTACACCCAATCTAACCCTTATAGCTGCAACAATGTTGCAGCTACCCACCAATGAAAAGAGACCCTGACTGCAGCACTGTGCATGGGCCAGCAGTCATGACCCCCTTCCCTATTGGTCCAGGGGGCCCCTTTCCTTTCACATAAAAGGGCAACAGCAAGAAATAAACAGATATGGGAAAGGCTGAACTTGATGGACGCATGTCTTTTTTCAGTCTAACTATGTAACTAATATATAGATATATATATATATACTCACTGGCCACTTTGCTAGTACCGGGTTGGACCCTCTTTTGCCTTCAGAGCTGCCTTTATTCTTTGTGGAATACTTTCTACAGGGTGCAGGATACATTCAATTCGTACTAAGGGGTCCAAAGTGTGCCAAGAAAATGCCCCCCACACCATTACACCACCAGCCTGAACCGTTGATACAAGTCTGACCCGTATAAGGGGCATAAGGCGTATGTGGGGGGGCGAGTGGCATATCTGGGTTAAAAAGCATATCAGAGGGCAATATGGCATATGGGGGTATAAGGCATTTCTGGGGCATGAGGCATATCTGCAGGGTATAAGGCCTATCTGGGGGTATAAGGCATATCTGGGAGGCAGTGTGGCTAGCCTGGGCTCAAATCTTAGTCTTATAGTCAGACTTCTATTTGAGGCAGTATTATCAGAAGACTCCGAATATAAGATGGGGGATATTTCTCAGAGCATTTGCGTGGAAAAAAAAACTTGTTTTATATACGAGAGAATACGGTATTTCTTCCGAATGCATTCCTAAGAGGCGAAGAGAAGTATATAATGTCTTACCCCAACGGGGTTGACAGATTTGGTGTGGATCTGGCAGTCCTCTTGTTTTTCCGTCCCCAATAATGTTTTTATTTTCATATATTACCCCCTGGACTGCAGTTAAACAATATTTAATGGGGCAAAAAAACAAATCTTCATCCAGTGCTGCACCACTTTGTACAGTTTTTGTAGTTTCCTATTAGACCATATTCATGCTAATAAATATTATTTATTAGCACCAAAATATAAAGAGTAACACACTAAAATGGGTCTCTGGACCGTCAGCCTCGGCCACAATACGTCACGGGCCGGATATACAATAAGGCTGCTTAGCATGGAAGAAAAGTAGGTTTAATCTCATGTTGTTCTATGGGCCGATTATTTGTGGCAGTGGAACTAAAGCCTTAATATCTAAAAGTCCAATTCCTCACTCACTGAAAGTCCCTGTAAGACATCGTCTGGTTCCCCGCAGGCCGTATGATACGGAGTCCGGGGGCTTCTAAAGTACATTGGTCTGAAATAACAGAGACAGAACTCATACAAACGGCGAATATGCAGCTGCCCCGGGCATATAAAGAAACCCCAAAAACAAACATTTACTGTAATACCAGTGAAGGATTTTTAACGCCATGACGAACAGGAGATTAAAGATCTTTGGTCTAAAAATTGGGACTGCCCTGCAAAATCCAGGATTGTGCAGTATTTCAATTCATTTTATACGACAAATACAAAAGTGCCACATCAATATATTCAAAGAAATCCACTAAAGTGTTTACGTCGATAAAAAAGTAAAGCAGAAGCACGGAACCCTCGTGCATTGTGACATCATAGAGTCTGTGACATCACAACACTGTAAAGCCAGAGCGCGCTCCTCTGCTTGCTCAGTGTAGTTGGGCGCTTGCACTTGTAAGCAGCTATTCATAGCGGACTTGAAGTGTTGTAACCAACGGCATCAGAGATTGAGGAGATTTAAAAGAAGAACCTTTTAAAAAGGAGAGCTATGGGGGACTGCTGTCTACTCCATGGACTGAGGTGGGTTGGAAGGAGATGCTGCCCCAGAAAAGTGCAGAAGTTTTTCAAAAGAGTGAAAACAGCTTTCACCAAAAAGAGTGAGGGCCAGAACAAGAAGCACTTGGCCGGTGGAGACCGGGTCCCGAAAAGGAAGAGAGAGAGTAGCAGTACAGAGGAAGAAATAGGGAGAGCGAGGAAGAGGATCAAGCGTACTGCTAATGAGAGGGAGGAGAGCAGCCTGTGTCTGAGGGCAAAGGAAACAAAAAGACGCCGAAGCAGCAGCACAGACAGCTCCGAACATGAGAAAAAGCGCTGCAAATACAGCGAGAAAAACAGCCAGATTCTGGGGCATCAGGAGAAAGAAGGAGCGGAGGAACATCTGGAGGAGCGCAGAAGGGGAAAGGTTCCCATGAAGAGACGCAGGAGTGAGGTAGAAAGTGGTGTTGCTGCGAAAAAATTTCGGAGCCTTCTCCCCATGACGCCCTCCGGCTTCATCTTCCATTCAGTGCTGGGTGAAGGGGGGTTTGGAAAAGTCATGTTGGCTTCTGTACCTAGAAGAGACTCTATGGTAGCGGTCAAAATCATCCGCAAGAAAGCCGCTAAGCCCCTGTACCTACTGAAGGAGAGGAGAATCCTGGAGATGGCTCGGGACAGCCCGTTCCTGTGCCACGGATATGCGGGCTTCCAAACGCAGACCTGCGTGTTATTCGTGATGGAGTATATGGCAGGTGGAAGCCTCCTGTCGTATTTGAGGAGGGTGGGCTGCCTCCCCGAGAGCGCAGCTGCATTTTATTCGGCTGAATTAATCTGCGGCATCCAGTTCCTCCACGCTCGCGGAGTTATACATCGAGACCTGAAGCTGGAAAACATCTTGCTTGACGGAGAGGGCCACGCCAAGATCTGCGATTTTGGTCTTGTTGCAGAAGGCATTTTTGGAGCAGCAGAGACAAAAGGACGCTGCGGAACAGTCAATTACACGGCCCCGGAAATGCATCTAAAGCAAGCATACGGTGTTGCCGTGGACTGGTGGTCCTTCGGGGTGATTTTATTCTGCATGCTTAACGGAAGGTTACCGTTCTCTCACGGTAACTGCAAGGAGGCGACAATCCATGCCATTGTAAATGAAAGCCACCGGAATGTCAAAGACATCTCAAAAGAAGCTGCGGACATCCTGAGGCATCTTCTGATGAAGGATCCTGACTTTCGCCTCTGGATCACGGGGTGTATCAGGCGGCATCCATTCTTTCAGGACATTAATTGGGAGGATATAGAGAGCCGCCGTTCAACTCCCCCGTACCGGCCGACACCAGCATCAGATCTCCGCTTGAAGACACTTCAGGGGAGTCCATCAGAGTTGTTGAGCAGAGAGGACACGTTCTCTTCATCATCCTCTTCCTCGTCATCGAGCAGCCAGAGGCTTTCTGGCTTCTCCTTTGTGACTCCAGACTGGATGGCCTGAAGGATGGACTAAGCCCTGGCCAAGTACCAGAAAACATAATATTCAAGCAGGGATTTTTTCCCCAGTTTGTGGCAAAATTGGAAAAAGACACAAACTGGGGTTTTTTTTCCCTTCTTCCCAAATAACATCATAACATCATAATAAATTCGAGAAACACCTACATTTTTTGTTATTGTTTTCCTGTGTTGTATATACAGCTGTCATTGTCCACAGATAGCTCTACATACATATGACATCACAAGAGAGCTTCTGTTTCTATGACATCATAAGCAGACAGTATATTGTGATTTATGGAGACAGGAATGTCCCAAACAAAAGTACATTTTCAGTAATCCACTTTATGTAACCCCAAATGTAACTCAATTCATGTAACATCAGACCCTATAATTCTCCATTTCTAAAGGTTTTTTTATTTTTCCATAATTGAGAAATTATGGATTTTGAAATGACTTCCGCTACTCAATGCTGTTCAGTCTTTGATTCCTTAGCATGTCTTTAATAGCTTTCAATATAATCCATCACATCCTTCCGCGTCAGCATCTCCTAGTCCCAGGGCTGAAGCCGGTATCATTGACCTCGAGTGACACATTTTGGGGGCCACATCCCTGCTATATGTATTCATTTAACTAGACTATAATATTCACAAATCCATCACAGGTGTCAATTCTATCCCCCCCGACGGCCGTGCAAACCGGTAACAATTTACTACAATGTATCACCTTATGACATCACAACCTCTCTCCGCTGCACATCATCCCAACAGCTCGCAATCACCAAACAGAGCTCACAGGACTCATCGTTAGCATTTAGCCTTAATCTCTACCCCGATGTTGGGTATAAAACAGGAATATTAAGGGCTGGGGCTTTAGCAAGCATTTGGATTTACTGGCCTAGAGATCTATGTACACGGAAAACATGTAAAAGAAGGATTATGTTTTTCGTTTACATTTCATTTAAATTGAGATTGAAAGAGGGACTGTCCCTTTACTAGCGTTCAAAAGCTTTTGGGGTCACTCGGCTGTTTTCATGGAAAACGAGAAAATTATTGGCCGTGACATCATTGCAAAAGGGTTTTCTAACCATCAATTAGCCTTTAAAACCTAAACTTGGATCAGCGAACACAACGTGCCATCGGGACACAGGAGTGATGGGAGGGATAAAGGGCCATTGGGACACAGGAGTGATGGGAGGGCTAAAGGGCCATTGGGACACAGGAGTGATGGGAGGGATAAAGGGCCATCGGGACACAGGAGTGATGGGAGGGATAAAGGGCCATTGGAGCACAGGAGTGATGGGCAGATATTACCCCAACAAGCCAAGAGTCCTAGACCCGTAGGTGCCATAAGCCGCCCACGGGACATGCCTCCCCAAGCCCATTATGGGCAAACATACCATGGTTCTTTGTAACCCACGCTGGCCAGGGTACCCAGACCGCCAACGCGACCCGGGGCCAGAGTCTACTCTGGCCCGGAGCACGCCCCTCCCCCCGCCGCCCGCGCTTCCTCAATGCCAGACTGAAGGCCGATATTAAATATGTCCAACCCTCTGGGATTAAGATGAGCCCCGTCAGCACGCATGAGATCTGAAGTATCGCCTTCCAAATCCTTGTGTCTAACCGTAAATCCACCTATCCTGCGAACAAACGTAGAAATGACATAATTGACCTTCCTACGACACCTTTCCAAAGCCTTACCATTGGACTGGAGACTCCAAACAGGCCCAGGGAGCAACCTCAGACCAGACCAAAGAAACTCCAGAAAACATGGCAGAACACCTGGCCAGATCATTCTTAATGCGATGAATTAAATCAATAGATCGAACCTGACCAAGGTCATTCCGCCGGCATGAATAACCAAAACTATATTAGACGGAACCAACATGCGCAACAAATGCAACTCACGAGACAGCTGATCCCAGCGAACACCCCGAAACCCCCGCCAATGGATGCGGACTCTGTCATAAGGGAAACTTATATTACGGCCATAAAGAAAGGGGAAAGAGGTAAGATTCACCTCTTACACCCAATCTAACCCTTATAGCTGCAACAATGTTGCAGCTACCCACCAATGAAAAGAGACCCTGACTGCAGCACTGTGCATGGGCCAGCAGTCATGACCCCCTTCCCTATTGGTCCAGGGGGCCCCTTTCCTTTCACATAAAAGGGCAACAGCAAGAAATAAACAGATATGGGAAAGGCTGAACTTGATGGACGCATGTCTTTTTTCAGTCTAACTATGTAACTAATATATAGATATATATATATATACTCACTGGCCACTTTGCTAGTACCGGGTTGGACCCTCTTTTGCCTTCAGAGCTGCCTTTATTCTTTGTGGAATACTTTCTACAGGGTGCAGGATACATTCAATTCGTACTAAGGGGTCCAAAGTGTGCCAAGAAAATGCCCCCCACACCATTACACCACCAGCCTGAACCGTTGATACAAGTCTGACCCGTATAAGGGGCATAAGGCGTATGTGGGGGGGCGAGTGGCATATCTGGGTTAAAAAGCATATCAGAGGGCAATATGGCATATGGGGGTATAAGGCATTTCTGGGGCATGAGGCATATCTGCAGGGTATAAGGCCTATCTGGGGGTATAAGGCATATCTGGGAGGCAGTGTGGCTAGCCTGGGCTCAAATCTTAGTCTTATAGTCAGACTTCTATTTGAGGCAGTATTATCAGAAGACTCCGAATATAAGATGGGGGATATTTCTCAGAGCATTTGCGTGGAAAAAAAAACTTGTTTTATATACGAAAGAATACGGTATTTCTTCCAAATGCATTCCTAAGAGGCGAAGAGAAGTATATAATGTCTTACCCCAACGGGGTTGACAGATTTGGTGTGGATCTGGCAGTCCTCTTGTTTTTCCGTCCCCAATAATGTTTTTATTTTCATATATTACCCCCTGGACTGCAGTTAAACAATATTTAATGGGGCAAAAAAACAAATCTTCATCCAGTGCTGCACCACTTTGTACAGTTTTTGTAGTTTCCTATTAGACCATATTCATGCTAATAAATATTATTTATTAGCACCAAAATATAAAGAGTAACACACTAAAATGGGTCTCTGGACCGTCAGCCTCGGCCACAATACGTCACGGGCCGGATATACAATAAGGCTGCTTAGCATGGAAGAAAAGTAGGTTTAATCTCATGTTGTTCTATGGGCCGATTATTTGTGGCAGTGGAACTAAAGCCTTAATATCTAAAAGTCCAATTCCTCACTCACTGAAAGTCCCTGTAAGACATCGTCTGGTTCCCCGCAGGCCGTATGATACGGAGTCCGGGGGCTTCTAAAGTACATTGGTCTGAAATAACAGAGACAGAACTCATACAAACGGCGAATATGCAGCTGCCCCGGGCATATAAAGAAACCCCAAAAACAAACATTTACTGTAATACCAGTGAAGGATTTTTAACGCCATGACGAACAGGAGATTAAAGATCTTTGGTCTAAAAATTGGGACTGCCCTGCAAAATCCAGGATTGTGCAGTATTTCAATTCATTTTATACGACAAATACAAAAGTGCCACATCAATATATTCAAAGAAATCCACTAAAGTGTTTACGTCGATAAAAAAGTAAAGCAGAAGCACGGAACCCTCGTGCATTGTGACATCATAGAGTCTGTGACATCACAACACTGTAAAGCCGGAGCGCGCTCCTCTGCTTGCTCAGTGTAGTTGGGCGCTCGCACTTGTAAGCAGCTATTCATAGCGGACTTGAAGTGTTGTAACCAACGGCATCAGAGATTGAGGAGATTTAAAAGAAGAACCTTTTAAAAAGGAGAGCTATGGGGGACTGCTGTCTACTCCATGGACTGAGGTGGGTTGGAAGGAGATGCTGCCCCAGAAAAGTGCAGAAGTTTTTCAAAAGAGTGAAAACAGCTTTCACCAAAAAGAGTGAGGGCCAGAACAAGAAGCACTTGGCCGGTGGAGACCGGGTCCCGAAAAGGAAGAGAGAGAGTAGCAGTACAGAGGAAGAAATAGGGAGAGCGAGGAAGAGGATCAAGCGTACTGCTAATGAGAGGGAGGAGAGCAGCCTGTGTCTGAGGGCAAAGGAAACAAAAAGACGCCGAAGCAGCAGCACAGACAGCTCCGAACATGAGAAAAAGCGCTGCAAATACAGCGAGAAAAACAGCCAGATTCTGGGGCATCAGGAGAAAGAAGGAGCGGAGGAACATCTGGAGGAGCGCAGAAGGGGAAAGGTTCCCATGAAGAGACGCAGGAGTGAGGTAGAAAGTGGTGTTGCTGCGAAAAAATTTCGGAGCCTTCTCCCCATGACGCCCTCCGGCTTCATCTTCCATTCAGTGCTGGGTGAAGGGGGGTTTGGAAAAGTCATGTTGGCTTCTGTACCTAGAAGAGACTCTATGGTAGCGGTCAAAATCATCCGCAAGAAAGCCGCTAAGCCCCTGTACCTACTGAAGGAGAGGAGAATCCTGGAGATGGCTCGGGACAGCCCGTTCCTGTGCCACGGATATGCGGGCTTCCAAACGCAGACCTGCGTGTTATTCGTGATGGAGTATATGGCAGGTGGAAGCCTCCTGTCGTATTTGAGGAGGGTGGGCTGCCTCCCCGAGGGCGCAGCTGCATTTTATTCGGCTGAATTAATCTGCGGCATCCAGTTCCTCCACGCTCGCGGAGTTATACATCGAGACCTGAAGCTGGAAAACATCTTGCTTGACGGAGAGGGCCACGCCAAGATCTGCGATTTTGGTCTTGTTGCAGAAGGCATTTTTGGAGCAGCAGAGACAAAAGGACGCTGCGGAACAGTCAATTACACGGCCCCGGAAATGCATCTAAAGCAAGCATACGGTGTTGCCGTGGACTGGTGGTCCTTCGGGGTGATTTTATTCTGCATGCTTAACGGAAGGTTACCGTTCTCTCACGGTAACTGCAAGGAGGCGACAATCCATGCCATTGTAAATGAAAGCCACCGGAATGTCAAAGACATCTCAAAAGAAGCTGCGGACATCCTGAGGCATCTTCTGATGAAGGATCCTGACTTTCGCCTCTGGATCACGGGGTGTATCAGGCGGCATCCATTCTTTCAGGACATTAATTGGGAGGATATAGAGAGCCGCCGTTCAACTCCCCCGTACCGGCCGACACCAGCATCAGATCTCCGCTTGAAGACACTTCAGGGGAGTCCATCAGAGTTGTTGAGCAGAGAGGACACGTTCTCTTCATCATCCTCTTCCTCGTCATCGAGCAGCCAGAGGCTTTCTGGCTTCTCCTTTGTGACTCCAGACTGGATGGCCTGAAGGATGGACTAAGCCCTGGCCAAGTACCAGAAAACATAATATTCAAGCAGGGATTTTTTCCCCAGTTTGTGGCAAAATTGGAAAAAGACACAAACTGGGGTTTTTTTTCCCTTCTTCCCAAATAACATCATAACATCATAATAAATTCGAGAAACACCTACATTTTTTGTTATTGTTTTCCTGTGTTGTATATACAGCTGTCATTGTCCACAGATAGCTCTACATACATATGACATCACAAGAGAGCTTCTGTTTCTATGACATCATAAGCAGACAGTATATTGTGATTTATGGAGACAGGAATGTCCCAAACAAAAGTACATTTTCAGTAATCCACTTTATGTAACCCCAAATGTAACTCAATTCATGTAACATCAGACCCTATAATTCTCCATTTCTAAAGGTTTTTTTATTTTTCCATAATTGAGAAATTATGGATTTTGAAATGACTTCCGCTACTCAATGCTGTTCAGTCTTTGATTCCTTAGCATGTCTTTAATAGCTTTCAATATAATCCATCACATCCTTCCGCGTCAGCATCTCCTAGTCCCAGGGCTGAAGCCGGTATCATTGACCTCGAGTGACACATTTTGGGGGCCACATCCCTGCTATATGTATTCATTTAACTAGACTATAATATTCACAAATCCATCACAGGTGTCAATTCTATCCCCCCCGACGGCCGTGCAAACCGGTAACAATTTACTACAATGTATCACCTTATGACATCACAACCTCTCTCCGCTGCACATCATCCCAACAGCTCGCAATCACCAAACAGAGCTCACAGGACTCATCGTTAGCATTTAGCCTTAATCTCTACCCCGATGTTGGGTATAAAACAGGAATATTAAGGGCTGGGGCTTTAGCAAGCATTTGGATTTACTGGCCTAGAGATCTATGTACACGGAAAACATTTAAAAGAAGGATTATGTTTTTCGTTTACATTTCATTTAAATTGAGATTGAAAGAGGGACTGTCCCTTTACTAGCGTTCAAAAGCTTTTGGGGTCACTCGGCTGTTTTCATGGAAAACGAGAAAATTATTGGCCGTGACATAATTGCAAAAGGGTTTTCTAACCATCAATTAGCCTTTAAAACCTAAACTTGGATCAGCGAACACAACGTGCCATCGGGACACAGGAGTGATGGGAGGGATAAAGGGCCATTGGGACACACGAGTGATGGGAGGGATAAAGGGACATTGGAGCACAGGAGTGATGGGCAGATATTACCCCAACAAGCCAAGAGTCCTAGACCCGTAGGTGCCATAAGGTGCCTCCCCAAGCCCATTATGGGCAAACATGCCATGGTTCTTTGTAACCCACGCTGGCCAGGGTACCCAGACCGCCAACGCGACCCGGGGCCAGAGTCTACTCTGGCCCGGAGCACGCCCCTCCCCCCGCCGCCCGCGCTTCCTCAATGCCAGACTGAAGGCCGATATTAAATATGTCCAACCCTCTGGGATTAAGATGAACCCCGTCACCACGCATGAGATCTGAAGTATCGCCTTCCAAATCCTTGTGTCTAACCGTAAATCCACCTATCCTGCGAACAAACGTAGAAATGACATAATTGACCTTCCTACGACACCTTTCCAAAGCCTTACCATTGGACTGGAGACTCCAAACAGGCCCAGGGAGCAACCTCAGACCAGACCAAAGAAACTCCAGAAAACATGGCAAAACACCTGGCCAGATCATTCTTAATGCGATGAATTAAATCAATAGATCGAACCTGACCAAGGTCATTCCCGCCGGCATGAATAACCAAAACTATATTAGACGGAACCAACATGCGCAACAAATGCAACTCACGAGACAGCTGATCCCAGCGAACACCCCGAAACCCCCGCCAATGGATGCGGACTCTGTCATAAGGGAAACTTATATTACGGCCATAAAGAAAGGGGAAAGAGGTAAGATTCACCTCTTACACCCAATCTAACCCTTATAGCTGCAACAATGTTGCAGCTACCCACCAATGAAAAGAGACCCTGACTGCAGCACTGTGCATGGGCCAGCAGTCATGACCCCCTTCCCTATTGGTCCAGGGGGCCCCTTTCCTTTCACATAAAAGGGCAACAGCAAGAAATAAACAGATATGGGAAAGGCTGAACTTGATGGACGCATGTCTTTTTTCAGTCTAACTATGTAACTAATATATAGATATATATATATATACTCACTGGCCACTTTGCTAGTACCGGGTTGGACCCTCTTTTGCCTTCAGAGCTGCCTTTATTCTTTGTGGAATACTTTCTACAGGGTGCAGGATACATTCAATTCGTACTAAGGGGTCCAAAGTGTGCCAAGAAAATGCCCCCCACACCATTACACCACCAGCCTGAACCGTTGATACAAGTCTGACCCGTATAAGGGGCATAAGGCGTATGTGGGGGGGCGAGTGGCATATCTGGGTTAAAAAGCATATCAGAGGGCAATATGGCATATGGGGGTATAAGGCATTTCTGGGGCATGAGGCATATCTGCAGGGTATAAGGCCTATCTGGGGGTATAAGGCATATCTGGGAGGCAGTGTGGCTAGCCTGGGCTCAAATCTTAGTCTTATAGTCAGACTTCTATTTGAGGCAGTATTATCAGAAGACTCCGAATATAAGATGGGGGATATTTCTCAGAGCATTTGCGTGGAAAAAAAAACTTGTTTTATATACGAAAGAATACGGTATTTCTTCCAAATGCATTCCTAAGAGGCGAAGAGAAGTATATAATGTCTTACCCCAACGGGGTTGACAGATTTGGTGTGGATCTGGCAGTCCTCTTGTTTTTCCGTCCCCAATAATGTTTTTATTTTCATATATTACCCCCTGGACTGCAGTTAAACAATATTTAATGGGGCAAAAAAACAAATCTTCATCCAGTGCTGCACCACTTTGTACAGTTTTTGTAGTTTCCTATTAGACCATATTCATGCTAATAAATATTATTTATTAGCACCAAAATATAAAGAGTAACACACTAAAATGGGTCTCTGGACCGTCAGCCTCGGCCACAATACGTCACGGGCCGGATATACAATAAGGCTGCTTAGCATGGAAGAAAAGTAGGTTTAATCTCATGTTGTTCTATGGGCCGATTATTTGTGGCAGTGGAACTAAAGCCTTAATATCTAAAAGTCCAATTCCTCACTCACTGAAAGTCCCTGTAAGACATCGTCTGGTTCCCCGCAGGCCGTATGATACGGAGTCCGGGGGCTTCTAAAGTACATTGGTCTGAAATAACAGAGACAGAACTCATACAAACGGCGAATATGCAGCTGCCCCGGGCATATAAAGAAACCCCAAAAACAAACATTTACTGTAATACCAGTGAAGGATTTTTAAAGCCATGACGAACAGGAGATTAAAGATCTTTGGTCTAAAAATTGGGACTGCCCTGCAAAATCCAGGATTGTGCAGTATTTCAATTCATTTTATACGACAAATACAAAAGTGCCACATCAATATATTCAAAGAAATCCACTAAAGTGTTTACGTCGATAAAAAAGTAAAGCAGAAGCACGGAACCCTCGTGCATTGTGACATCATAGAGTCTGTGACATCACAACACTGTAAAGCCGGAGCGCGCTCCTCTGCTTGCTCAGTGTAGTTGGGCGCTCGCACTTGTAAGCAGCTATTCATAGCGGACTTGAAGTGTTGTAACCAACGGCATCAGAGATTGAGGAGATTTAAAAGAAGAACCTTTTAAAAAGGAGAGCTATGGGGGACTGCTGTCTACTCCATGGACTGAGGTGGGTTGGAAGGAGATGCTGCCCCAGAAAAGTGCAGAAGTTTTTCAAAAGAGTGAAAACAGCTTTCACCAAAAAGAGTGAGGGCCAGAACAAGAAGCACTTGGCCGGTGGAGACCGGGTCCCGAAAAGGAAGAGAGAGAGTAGCAGTACAGAGGAAGAAATAGGGAGAGCGAGGAAGAGGATCAAGCGTACTGCTAATGAGAGGGAGGAGAGCAGCCTGTGTCTGAGGGCAAAGGAAACAAAAAGACGCCGAAGCAGCAGCACAGACAGCTCCGAACATGAGAAAAAGCGCTGCAAATACAGCGAGAAAAACAGCCAGATTCTGGGGCATCAGGAGAAAGAAGGAGCGGAGGAACATCTGGAGGAGCGCAGAAGGGGAAAGGTTCCCATGAAGAGACGCAGGAGTGAGGTAGAAAGTGGTGTTGCTGCGAAAAAATTTCGGAGCCTTCTCCCCATGACGCCCTCCGGCTTCATCTTCCATTCAGTGCTGGGTGAAGGGGGGTTTGGAAAAGTCATGTTGGCTTCTGTACCTAGAAGAGACTCTATGGTAGCGGTCAAAATCATCCGCAAGAAAGCCGCTAAGCCCCTGTCCCTACTGAAGGAGAGGAGAATCCTGGAGATGGCTCGGGACAGCCCGTTCCTGTGCCACGGATATGCGGGCTTCCAAACGCAGACCTGCGTGTTATTCGTGATGGAGTATATGGCAGGTGGAAGCCTCCTGTCGTATTTGAGGAGGGTGGGCTGCCTCCCCGAGAGCGCAGCTGCATTTTATTCGGCTGAATTAATCTGCGGCATCCAGTTCCTCCACGCTCGCGGAGTTATACATCGAGACCTGAAGCTGGAAAACATCTTGCTTGACGGAGAGGGCCACGCCAAGATCTGCGATTTTGGTCTTGTTGCAGAAGGCATTTTTGGAGCAGCAGAGACAAAAGGACGCTGCGGAACAGTCAATTACACGGCCCCGGAAATGCATCTAAAGCAAGCATACGGTGTTGCCGTGGACTGGTGGTCCTTCGGGGTGATTTTATTCTGCATGCTTAACGGAAGGTTACCGTTCTCTCACGGTAACTGCAAGGAGGCGACAATCCATGCCATTGTAAATGAAAGCCACCGGAATGTCAAAGACATCTCAAAAGAAGCTGCGGACATCCTGAGGCATCTTCTGATGAAGGATCCTGACTTTCGCCTCTGGATCACGGGGTGTATCAGGCGGCATCCATTCTTTCAGGACATTAATTGGGAGGATATAGAGAGCCGCCGTTCAACTCCCCCGTACCGGCCGACACCAGCATCAGATCTCCGCTTGAAGACACTTCAGGGGAGTCCATCAGAGTTGTTGAGCAGAGAGGACACGTTCTCTTCATCATCCTCTTCCTCGTCATCGAGCAGCCAGAGGCTTTCTGGCTTCTCCTTTGTGACTCCAGACTGGATGGCCTGAAGGATGGACTAAGCCCTGGCCAAGTACCAGAAAACATAATATTCAAGCAGGGATTTTTTCCCCAGTTTGTGGCAAAATTGGAAAAAGACACAAACTGGGGTTTTTTTTCCCTTCTTCCCAAATAACATCATAACATCATAATAAATTCGAGAAACACCTACATTTTTTGTTATTGTTTTCCTGTGTTGTATATACAGGTGTCATTGTCCACAGATAGCTCTACATACATATGACATCACAAGAGAGCTTCTGTTTCTATGACATCATAAGCAGACAGTATATTGTGATTTATGGAGACAGGAATGTCCCAAACAAAAGTACATTTTCAGTAATCCACTTTATGTAACCCCAAATGTAACTCAATTCATGTAACATCAGACCCTATAATTCTCCATTTCTAAAGGTTTTTTTATTTTTCCATAATTGAGAAATTATGGATTTTGAAATGACTTCCGCTACTCAATGCTGTTCAGTCTTTGATTCCTTAGCATGTCTTTAATAGCTTTCAATATAATCCATCACATCCTTCCTCGTCAGCATCTCCCAGGGCTGAAGCCGGTATCATTGACCTCGAGTGACACATTTTGGGGGCCACATCCCTGCTATATGTATTCATTTAACTAGACTATAATATTCACAAATCCATCACAGGTGTCAATTCTATCCCCCCCGACGGCCGTGCAAACCGGTAACAATTTACTACAATGTATCACCTTATGACATCACAACCTCTCTCCGCTGCACATCATCCCAACAGCTCGCAATCACCAAACAGAGCTCACAGGACTCATCGTTAGCATTTAGCCTTAATCTCTACCCCGATGTTGGGTATAAAACAGGAATATTAAGGGCTGGGGCTTTAGCAAGCATTTGGATTTACTGGCCTAGAGATCTATGTACACGGAAAACATTTAAAAGAAGGATTATGTTTTTCGTTTACATTTCATTTAAATTGAGATTGAAAGAGGGACTGTCCCTTTACTAGCGTTCAAAAGCTTTTGGGGTCACTCGGCTGTTTTCATGGAAAACGAGAAAATTATTGGCCGTGACATAATTGCAAAAGGGTTTTCTAACCATCAATTAGCCTTTAAAACCTAAACTTGGATCAGCGAACACAACATGCCATCGGGACACAGGAGTGATGGGAGGGATAAAGGGCCATTGGGACACACGAGTGATGGGAGGGATAAAGGGACATTGGAGCACAGGAGTGATGGGCAGATATTACCCCAACAAGCCAAGAGTCCTAGACCCGTAGGTGCCATAAGGTGCCTCCCCAAGCCCATTATGGGCAAACATGCCATGGTTCTTTGTAACCCACGCTGGCCAGGGTACCCAGACCGCCAACGCGACCCGGGGCCAGAGTCTACTCTGGCCCGGAGCACGCCCCTCCCCCCGCCGCCCGCGCTTCCTCAATGCCAGACTGAAGGCCGATATTAAATATGTCCAACCCTCTGGGATTAAGATGAACCCCGTCACCACGCATGAGATCTGAAGTATCGCCTTCCAAATCCTTGTGTCTAACCGTAAATCCACCTATCCTGCGAACAAACGTAGAAATGACATAATTGACCTTCCTACGACACCTTTCCAAAGCCTTACCATTGGACTGGAGACTCCAAACAGGCCCAGGGAGCAACCTCAGACCAGACCAAAGAAACTCCAGAAAACATGGCAAAACACCTGGCCAGATCATTCTTAATGCGATGAATTAAATCAATAGATCGAACCTGACCAAGGTCATTCCCGCCGGCATGAATAACCAAAACTATATTAGACGGAACCAACATGCGCAACAAATGCAACTCACGAGACAGCTGATCCCAGCGAACACCCCAAAACCCCCGCCAATGGATGCGGACTCTGTCATAAGGGAAACTTATATTACGGCCATAAAGAAAGGGGAAAGAGGTAAGATTCACCTCTTACACCCAATCTAACCCTTATAGCTGCAACAATGTTGCAGCTACCCACCAATGAAAAGAGACCCTGACTGCAGCACTGTGCATGGGCCAGCAGTCATGACCCCCTTCCCTATTGGTCCAGGGGGCCCCTTTCCTTTCACATAAAAGGGCAACAGCAAGAAATAAACAGATATGGGAAAGGCTGAACTTGATGGACGCATGTCTTTTTTCAGTCTAACTATGTAACTAATATATAGATATATATATATATACTCACTGGCCACTTTGCTAGTACCGGGTTGGACCCTCTTTTGCCTTCAGAGCTGCCTTTATTCTTTGTGGAATACTTTCTACAGGGTGCAGGATACATTCAATTCGTACTAAGGGGTCCAAAGTGTGCCAAGAAAATGCCCCCCACACCATTACACCACCAGCCTGAACCGTTGATACAAGTCTGACCCGTATAAGGGGCATAAGGCGTATGTGGGGGGGCGAGTGGCATATCTGGGTTAAAAAGCATATCAGAGGGCAATATGGCATATGGGGGTATAAGGCATTTCTGGGGCATGAGGCATATCTGCAGGGTATAAGGCCTATCTGGGGGTATAAGGCATATCTGGGAGGCAGTGTGGCTAGCCTGGGCTCAAATCTTAGTCTTATAGTCAGACTTCTATTTGAGGCAGTATTATCAGAAGACTCCGAATATAAGATGGGGGATATTTCTCAGAGCATTTGCGTGGAAAAAAAAACTTGTTTTATATACGAAAGAATACGGTATTTCTTCCAAATGCATTCCTAAGAGGCGAAGAGAAGTATATAATGTCTTACCCCAACGGGGTTGACAGATTTGGTGTGGATCTGGCAGTCCTCTTGTTTTTCCGTCCCCAATAATGTTTTTATTTTCATATATTACCCCCTGGACTGCAGTTAAACAATATTTAATGGGGCAAAAAAACAAATCTTCATCCAGTGCTGCACCACTTTGTACAGTTTTTGTAGTTTCCTATTAGACCATATTCATGCTAATAAATATTATTTATTAGCACCAAAATATAAAGAGTAACACACTAAAATGGGTCTCTGGACCGTCAGCCTCGGCCACAATACGTCACGGGCCGGATATACAATAAGGCTGCTTAGCATGGAAGAAAAGTAGGTTTAATCTCATGTTGTTCTATGGGCCGATTATTTGTGGCAGTGGAACTAAAGCCTTAATATCTAAAAGTCCAATTCCTCACTCACTGAAAGTCCCTGTAAGACATCGTCTGGTTCCCCGCAGGCCGTATGATACGGAGTCCGGGGGCTTCTAAAGTACATTGGTCTGAAATAACAGAGACAGAACTCATACAAACGGCGAATATGCAGCTGCCCCGGGCATATAAAGAAACCCCAAAAACAAACATTTACTGTAATACCAGTGAAGGATTTTTAAAGCCATGACGAACAGGAGATTAAAGATCTTTGGTCTAAAAATTGGGACTGCCCTGCAAAATCCAGGATTGTGCAGTATTTCAATTCATTTTATACGACAAATACAAAAGTGCCACATCAATATATTCAAAGAAATCCACTAAAGTGTTTACGTCGATAAAAAAGTAAAGCAGAAGCACGGAACCCTCGTGCATTGTGACATCATAGAGTCTGTGACATCACAACACTGTAAAGCCGGAGCGCGCTCCTCTGCTTGCTCAGTGTAGTTGGGCGCTCGCACTTGTAAGCAGCTATTCATAGCGGACTTGAAGTGTTGTAACCAACGGCATCAGAGATTGAGGAGATTTAAAAGAAGAACCTTTTAAAAAGGAGAGCTATGGGGGACTGCTGTCTACTCCATGGACTGAGGTGGGTTGGAAGGAGATGCTGCCCCAGAAAAGTGCAGAAGTTTTTCAAAAGAGTGAAAACAGCTTTCACCAAAAAGAGTGAGGGCCAGAACAAGAAGCACTTGGCCGGTGGAGACCGGGTCCCGAAAAGGAAGAGAGAGAGTAGCAGTACAGAGGAAGAAATAGGGAGAGCGAGGAAGAGGATCAAGCGTACTGCTAATGAGAGGGAGGAGAGCAGCCTGTGTCTGAGGGCAAAGGAAACAAAAAGACGCCGAAGCAGCAGCACAGACAGCTCCGAACATGAGAAAAAGCGCTGCAAATACAGCGAGAAAAACAGCCAGATTCTGGGGCATCAGGAGAAAGAAGGAGCGGAGGAACATCTGGAGGAGCGCAGAAGGGGAAAGGTTCCCATGAAGAGACGCAGGAGTGAGGTAGAAAGTGGTGTTGCTGCGAAAAAATTTCGGAGCCTTCTCCCCATGACGCCCTCCGGCTTCATCTTCCATTCAGTGCTGGGTGAAGGGGGGTTTGGAAAAGTCATGTTGGCTTCTGTACCTAGAAGAGACTCTATGGTAGCGGTCAAAATCATCCGCAAGAAAGCCGCTAAGCCCCTGTACCTACTGAAGGAGAGGAGAATCCTGGAGATGGCTCGGGACAGCCCGTTCCTGTGCCACGGATATGCGGGCTTCCAAACGCAGACCTGCGTGTTATTCGTGATGGAGTATATGGCAGGTGGAAGCCTCCTGTCGTATTTGAGGAGGGTGGGCTGCCTCCCCGAGAGCGCAGCTGCATTTTATTCGGCTGAATTAATCTGCGGCATCCAGTTCCTCCACGCTCGCGGAGTTATACATCGAGACCTGAAGCTGGAAAACATCTTGCTTGACGGAGAGGGCCACGCCAAGATCTGCGATTTTGGTCTTGTTGCAGAAGGCATTTTTGGAGCAGCAGAGACAAAAGGACGCTGCGGAACAGTCAATTACACGGCCCCGGAAATGCATCTAAAGCAAGCATACGGTGTTGCCGTGGACTGGTGGTCCTTCGGGGTGATTTTATTCTGCATGCTTAACGGAAGGTTACCGTTCTCTCACGGTAACTGCAAGGAGGCGACAATCCATGCCATTGTAAATGAAAGCCACCGGAATGTCAAAGACATCTCAAAAGAAGCTGCGGACATCCTGAGGCATCTTCTGATGAAGGATCCTGACTTTCGCCTCTGGATCACGGGGTGTATCAGGCGGCATCCATTCTTTCAGGACATTAATTGGGAGGATATAGAGAGCCGCCGTTCAACTCCCCCGTACCGGCCGACACCAGCATCAGATCTCCGCTTGAAGACACTTCAGGGGAGTCCATCAGAGTTGTTGAGCAGAGAGGACACGTTCTCTTCATCATCCTCTTCCTCGTCATCGAGCAGCCAGAGGCTTTCTGGCTTCTCCTTTGTGACTCCAGACTGGATGGCCTGAAGGATGGACTAAGCCCTGGCCAAGTACCAGAAAACATAATATTCAAGCAGGGATTTTTTCCCCAGTTTGTGGCAAAATTGGAAAAAGACACAAACTGGGGTTTTTTTTCCCTTCTTCCCAAATAACATCATAACATCATAATAAATTCGAGAAACACCTACATTTTTTGTTATTGTTTTCCTGTGTTGTATATACAGGTGTCATTGTCCACAGATAGCTCTACATACATATGACATCACAAGAGAGCTTCTGTTTCTATGACATCATAAGCAGACAGTATATTGTGATTTATGGAGACAGGAATGTCCCAAACAAAAGTACATTTTCAGTAATCCACTTTATGTAACCCCAAATGTAACTCAATTCATGTAACATCAGACCCTATAATTCTCCATTTCTAAAGGTTTTTTTATTTTTCCATAATTGAGAAATTATGGATTTTGAAATGACTTCCGCTACTCAATGCTGTTCAGTCTTTGATTCCTTAGCATGTCTTTAATAGCTTTCAATATAATCCATCACATCCTTCCTCGTCAGCATCTCCCAGGGCTGAAGCCGGTATCATTGACCTCGAGTGACACATTTTGGGGGCCACATCCCTGCTATATGTATTCATTTAACTAGACTATAATATTCACAAATCCATCACAGGTGTCAATTCTATCCCCCCCGACGGCCGTGCAAACCGGTAACAATTTACTACAATGTATCACCTTATGACATCACAACCTCTCTCCGCTGCACATCATCCCAACAGCTCGCAATCACCAAACAGAGCTCACAGGACTCATCGTTAGCATTTAGCCTTAATCTCTACCCCGATGTTGGGTATAAAACAGGAATATTAAGGGCTGGGGCTTTAGCAAGCATTTGGATTTACTGGCCTAGAGATCTATGTACACGGAAAACATTTAAAAGAAGGATTATGTTTTTCGTTTACATTTCATTTAAATTGAGATTGAAAGAGGGACTGTCCCTTTACTAGCGTTCAAAAGCTTTTGGGGTCACTCGGCTGTTTTCATGGAAAACGAGAAAATTATTGGCCGTGACATAATTGCAAAAGGGTTTTCTAACCATCAATTAGCCTTTAAAACCTAAACTTGGATCAGCGAACACAACATGCCATCGGGACACAGGAGTGATGGGAGGGATAAAGGGCCATTGGGACACACGAGTGATGGGAGGGATAAAGGGACATTGGAGCACAGGAGTGATGGGCAGATATTACCCCAACAAGCCAAGAGTCCTAGACCCGTAGGTGCCATAAGGTGCCTCCCCAAGCCCATTATGGGCAAACATGCCATGGTTCTTTGTAACCCACGCTGGCCAGGGTACCCAGACCGCCAACGCGACCCGGGGCCAGAGTCTACTCTGGCCCGGAGCACGCCCCTCCCCCCGCCGCCCGCGCTTCCTCAATGCCAGACTGAAGGCCGATATTAAATATGTCCAACCCTCTGGGATTAAGATGAACCCCGTCACCACGCATGAGATCTGAAGTATCGCCTTCCAAATCCTTGTGTCTAACCGTAAATCCACCTATCCTGCGAACAAACGTAGAAATGACATAATTGACCTTCCTACGACACCTTTCCAAAGCCTTACCATTGGACTGGAGACTCCAAACAGGCCCAGGGAGCAACCTCAGACCAGACCAAAGAAACTCCAGAAAACATGGCAAAACACCTGGCCAGATCATTCTTAATGCGATGAATTAAATCAATAGATCGAACCTGACCAAGGTCATTCCCGCCGGCATGAATAACCAAAACTATATTAGACGGAACCAACATGCGCAACAAATGCAACTCACGAGACAGCTGATCCCAGCGAACACCCCAAAACCCCCGCCAATGGATGCGGACTCTGTCATAAGGGAAACTTATATTACGGCCATAAAGAAAGGGGAAAGAGGTAAGATTCACCTCTTACACCCAATCTAACCCTTATAGCTGCAACAATGTTGCAGCTACCCACCAATGAAAAGAGACCCTGACTGCAGCACTGTGCATGGGCCAGCAGTCATGACCCCCTTCCCTATTGGTCCAGGGGGCCCCTTTCCTTTCACATAAAAGGGCAACAGCAAGAAATAAACAGATATGGGAAAGGCTGAACTTGATGGACGCATGTCTTTTTTCAGTCTAACTATGTAACTAATATATAGATATATATATATATACTCACTGGCCACTTTGCTAGTACCGGGTTGGACCCTCTTTTGCCTTCAGAGCTGCCTTTATTCTTTGTGGAATACTTTCTACAGGGTGCAGGATACATTCAATTCGTACTAAGGGGTCCAAAGTGTGCCAAGAAAATGCCCCCCACACCATTACACCACCAGCCTGAACCGTTGATACAAGTCTGACCCGTATAAGGGGCATAAGGCGTATGTGGGGGGGCGAGTGGCATATCTGGGTTAAAAAGCATATCAGAGGGCAATATGGCATATGGGGGTATAAGGCATTTCTGGGGCATGAGGCATATCTGCAGGGTATAAGGCCTATCTGGGGGTATAAGGCATATCTGGGAGGCAGTGTGGCTAGCCTGGGCTCAAATCTTAGTCTTATAGTCAGACTTCTATTTGAGGCAGTATTATCAGAAGACTCCGAATATAAGATGGGGGATATTTCTCAGAGCATTTGCGTGGAAAAAAAAACTTGTTTTATATACGAAAGAATACGGTATTTCTTCCAAATGCATTCCTAAGAGGCGAAGAGAAGTATATAATGTCTTACCCCAACGGGGTTGACAGATTTGGTGTGGATCTGGCAGTCCTCTTGTTTTTCCGTCCCCAATAATGTTTTTATTTTCATATATTACCCCCTGGACTGCAGTTAAACAATATTTAATGGGGCAAAAAAACAAATCTTCATCCAGTGCTGCACCACTTTGTACAGTTTTTGTAGTTTCCTATTAGACCATATTCATGCTAATAAATATTATTTATTAGCACCAAAATATAAAGAGTAACACACTAAAATGGGTCTCTGGACCGTCAGCCTCGGCCACAATACGTCACGGGCCGGATATACAATAAGGCTGCTTAGCATGGAAGAAAAGTAGGTTTAATCTCATGTTGTTCTATGGGCCGATTATTTGTGGCAGTGGAACTAAAGCCTTAATATCTAAAAGTCCAATTCCTCACTCACTGAAAGTCCCTGTAAGACATCGTCTGGTTCCCCGCAGGCCGTATGATACGGAGTCCGGGGGCTTCTAAAGTACATTGGTCTGAAATAACAGAGACAGAACTCATACAAACGGCGAATATGCAGCTGCCCCGGGCATATAAAGAAACCCCAAAAACAAACATTTACTGTAATACCAGTGAAGGATTTTTAAAGCCATGACGAACAGGAGATTAAAGATCTTTGGTCTAAAAATTGGGACTGCCCTGCAAAATCCAGGATTGTGCAGTATTTCAATTCATTTTATACGACAAATACAAAAGTGCCACATCAATATATTCAAAGAAATCCACTAAAGTGTTTACGTCGATAAAAAAGTAAAGCAGAAGCACGGAACCCTCGTGCATTGTGACATCATAGAGTCTGTGACATCACAACACTGTAAAGCCGGAGCGCGCTCCTCTGCTTGCTCAGTGTAGTTGGGCGCTCGCACTTGTAAGCAGCTATTCATAGCGGACTTGAAGTGTTGTAACCAACGGCATCAGAGATTGAGGAGATTTAAAAGAAGAACCTTTTAAAAAGGAGAGCTATGGGGGACTGCTGTCTACTCCATGGACTGAGGTGGGTTGGAAGGAGATGCTGCCCCAGAAAAGTGCAGAAGTTTTTCAAAAGAGTGAAAACAGCTTTCACCAAAAAGAGTGAGGGCCAGAACAAGAAGCACTTGGCCGGTGGAGACCGGGTCCCGAAAAGGAAGAGAGAGAGTAGCAGTACAGAGGAAGAAATAGGGAGAGCGAGGAAGAGGATCAAGCGTACTGCTAATGAGAGGGAGGAGAGCAGCCTGTGTCTGAGGGCAAAGGAAACAAAAAGACGCCGAAGCAGCAGCACAGACAGCTCCGAACATGAGAAAAAGCGCTGCAAATACAGCGAGAAAAACAGCCAGATTCTGGGGCATCAGGAGAAAGAAGGAGCGGAGGAACATCTGGAGGAGCGCAGAAGGGGAAAGGTTCCCATGAAGAGACGCAGGAGTGAGGTAGAAAGTGGTGTTGCTGCGAAAAAATTTCGGAGCCTTCTCCCCATGACGCCCTCCGGCTTCATCTTCCATTCAGTGCTGGGTGAAGGGGGGTTTGGAAAAGTCATGTTGGCTTCTGTACCTAGAAGAGACTCTATGGTAGCGGTCAAAATCATCCGCAAGAAAGCCGCTAAGCCCCTGTACCTACTGAAGGAGAGGAGAATCCTGGAGATGGCTCGGGACAGCCCGTTCCTGTGCCACGGATATGCGGGCTTCCAAACGCAGACCTGCGTGTTATTCGTGATGGAGTATATGGCAGGTGGAAGCCTCCTGTCGTATTTGAGGAGGGTGGGCTGCCTCCCCGAGAGCGCAGCTGCATTTTATTCGGCTGAATTAATCTGCGGCATCCAGTTCCTCCACGCTCGCGGAGTTATACATCGAGACCTGAAGCTGGAAAACATCTTGCTTGACGGAGAGGGCCACGCCAAGATCTGCGATTTTGGTCTTGTTGCAGAAGGCATTTTTGGAGCAGCAGAGACAAAAGGACGCTGCGGAACAGTCAATTACACGGCCCCGGAAATGCATCTAAAGCAAGCATACGGTGTTGCCGTGGACTGGTGGTCCTTCGGGGTGATTTTATTCTGCATGCTTAACGGAAGGTTACCGTTCTCTCACGGTAACTGCAAGGAGGCGA
Source organism: Spea hammondii (assembly GCA_029215755.1). Taxonomy (NCBI): domain Eukaryota; kingdom Metazoa; phylum Chordata; class Amphibia; order Anura; family Pelobatidae; genus Spea; species Spea hammondii. The sequence continues at coordinate 4,321,833 of JARDYJ010000002.1, forward strand.
CAATCCATGCCATTGTAAATGAAAGCCACCGGAATGTCAAAGACATCTCAAAAGAAGCTGCGGACATCCTGAGGCATCTTCTGATGAAGGATCCTGACTTTCGCCTCTGGATCACGGGGTGTATCAGGCGGCATCCATTCTTTCAGGACATTAATTGGGAGGATATAGAGAGCCGCCGTTCAACTCCCCCGTACCGGCCGACACCAGCATCAGATCTCCGCTTGAAGACACTTCAGGGGAGTCCATCAGAGTTGTTGAGCAGAGAGGACACGTTCTCTTCATCATCCTCTTCCTCGTCATCGAGCAGCCAGAGGCTTTCTGGCTTCTCCTTTGTGACTCCAGACTGGATGGCCTGAAGGATGGACTAAGCCCTGGCCAAGTACCAGAAAACATAATATTCAAGCAGGGATTTTTTCCCCAGTTTGTGGCAAAATTGGAAAAAGACACAAACTGGGGTTTTTTTTCCCTTCTTCCCAAATAACATCATAACATCATAATAAATTCGAGAAACACCTACATTTTTTGTTATTGTTTTCCTGTGTTGTATATACAGGTGTCATTGTCCACAGATAGCTCTACATACATATGACATCACAAGAGACCTTCTGTTTCTATGACATCATAAGCAGACAGTATATTGTGATTTATGGAGACAGGAATGTCCCAAACAAAAGTACATTTTCAGTAATCCACTTTATGTAACCCCAAATGTAACTCAATTCATGTAACATCAGACCCTATAATTCTCCATTTCTAAAGGTTTTTTTATTTTTCCATAATTGAGAAATTATGGATTTTGAAATGACTTCCGCTACTCAATGCTGTTCAGTCTTTGATTCCTTAGCATGTCTTTAATAGCTTTCAATATAATCCATCACATCCTTCCTCGTCAGCATCTCCCAGGGCTGAAGCCGGTATCATTGACCTCGAGTGACACATTTTGGGGGCCACATCCCTGCTATATGTATTCATTTAACTAGACTATAATATTCACAAATCCATCACAGGTGTCAATTCTATCCCCCCCGACGGCCGTGCAAACCGGTAACAATTTACTACAATGTATCACCTTATGACATCACAACCTCTCTCCGCTGCACATCATCCCAACAGCTCGCAATCACCAAACAGAGCTCACAGGACTCATCGTTAGCATTTAGCCTTAATCTCTACCCCGATGTTGGGTATAAAACAGGAATATTAAGGGCTGGGGCTTTAGCAAGCATTTGGATTTACTGGCCTAGAGATCTATGTACACGGAAAACATTTAAAAGAAGGATTATGTTTTTCGTTTACATTTCATTTAAATTGAGATTGAAAGAGGGACTGTCCCTTTACTAGCGTTCAAAAGCTTTTGGGGTCACTCGGCTGTTTTCATGGAAAACGAGAAAATTATTGGCCGTGACATAATTGCAAAAGGGTTTTCTAACCATCAATTAGCCTTTAAAACCTAAACTTGGATCAGCGAACACAACGTGCCATCGGGACACAGGAGTGATGGGAGGGATAAAGGGCCATTGGGACACACGAGTGATGGGAGGGATAAAGGGACATTGGAGCACAGGAGTGATGGGCAGATATTACCCCAACAAGCCAAGAGTCCTAGACCCGTAGGTGCCATAAGGTGCCTCCCCAAGCCCATTATGGGCAAACATGCCATGGTTCTTTGTAACCCACGCTGGCCAGGGTACCCAGACCGCCAACGCGACCCGGGGCCAGAGTCTACTCTGGCCCGGAGCACGCCCCTCCCCCCGCCGCCCGCGCTTCCTCAATGCCAGACTGAAGGCCGATATTAAATATGTCCAACCCTCTGGGATTAAGATGAACCCCGTCACCACGCATGAGATCTGAAGTATCGCCTTCCAAATCCTTGTGTCTAACCGTAAATCCACCTATCCTGCGAACAAACGTAGAAATGACATAATTGACCTTCCTACGACACCTTTCCAAAGCCTTACCATTGGACTGGAGACTCCAAACAGGCCCAGGGAGCAACCTCAGACCAGACCAAAGAAACTCCAGAAAACATGGCAAAACACCTGGCCAGATCATTCTTAATGCGATGAATTAAATCAATAGATCGAACCTGACCAAGGTCATTCCCGCCGGCATGAATAACCAAAACTATATTAGACGGAACCAACATGCGCAACAAATGCAACTCACGAGACAGCTGATCCCAGCGAACACCCCGAAACCCCCGCCAATGGATGCGGACTCTGTCATAAGGGAAACTTATATTACGGCCATAAAGAAAGGGGAAAGAGGTAAGATTCACCTCTTACACCCAATCTAACCCTTATAGCTGCAACAATGTTGCAGCTACCCACCAATGAAAAGAGACCCTGACTGCAGCACTGTGCATGGGCCAGCAGTCATGACCCCCTTCCCTATTGGTCCAGGGGGCCCCTTTCCTTTCACATAAAAGGGCAACAGCAAGAAATAAACAGATATGGGAAAGGCTGAACTTGATGGACGCATGTCTTTTTTCAGTCTAACTATGTAACTAATATATAGATATATATATATATACTCACTGGCCACTTTGCTAGTACCGGGTTGGACCCTCTTTTGCCTTCAGAGCTGCCTTTATTCTTTGTGGAATACTTTCTACAGGGTGCAGGATACATTCAATTCGTACTAAGGGGTCCAAAGTGTGCCAAGAAAATGCCCCCCACACCATTACACCACCAGCCTGAACCGTTGATACAAGTCTGACCCGTATAAGGGGCATAAGGCGTATGTGGGGGGGCGAGTGGCATATCTGGGTTAAAAAGCATATCAGAGGGCAATATGGCATATGGGGGTATAAGGCATTTCTGGGGCATGAGGCATATCTGCAGGGTATAAGGCCTATCTGGGGGTATAAGGCATATCTGGGAGGCAGTGTGGCTAGCCTGGGCTCAAATCTTAGTCTTATAGTCAGACTTCTATTTGAGGCAGTATTATCAGAAGACTCCGAATATAAGATGGGGGATATTTCTCAGAGCATTTGCGTGGAAAAAAAAACTTGTTTTATATACGAAAGAATACGGTATTTCTTCCAAATGCATTCCTAAGAGGCGAAGAGAAGTATATAATGTCTTACCCCAACGGGGTTGACAGATTTGGTGTGGATCTGGCAGTCCTCTTGTTTTTCCGTCCCCAATAATGTTTTTATTTTCATATATTACCCCCTGGACTGCAGTTAAACAATATTTAATGGGGCAAAAAAACAAATCTTCATCCAGTGCTGCACCACTTTGTACAGTTTTTGTAGTTTCCTATTAGACCATATTCATGCTAATAAATATTATTTATTAGCACCAAAATATAAAGAGTAACACACTAAAATGGGTCTCTGGACCGTCAGCCTCGGCCACAATACGTCACGGGCCGGATATACAATAAGGCTGCTTAGCATGGAAGAAAAGTAGGTTTAATCTCATGTTGTTCTATGGGCCGATTATTTGTGGCAGTGGAACTAAAGCCTTAATATCTAAAAGTCCAATTCCTCACTCACTGAAAGTCCCTGTAAGACATCGTCTGGTTCCCCGCAGGCCGTATGATACGGAGTCCGGGGGCTTCTAAAGTACATTGGTCTGAAATAACAGAGACAGAACTCATACAAACGGCGAATATGCAGCTGCCCCGGGCATATAAAGAAACCCCAAAAACAAACATTTACTGTAATACCAGTGAAGGATTTTTAAAGCCATGACGAACAGGAGATTAAAGATCTTTGGTCTAAAAATTGGGACTGCCCTGCAAAATCCAGGATTGTGCAGTATTTCAATTCATTTTATACGACAAATACAAAAGTGCCACATCAATATATTCAAAGAAATCCACTAAAGTGTTTACGTCGATAAAAAAGTAAAGCAGAAGCACGGAACCCTCGTGCATTGTGACATCATAGAGTCTGTGACATCACAACACTGTAAAGCCGGAGCGCGCTCCTCTGCTTGCTCAGTGTAGTTGGGCGCTCGCACTTGTAAGCAGCTATTCATAGCGGACTTGAAGTGTTGTAACCAACGGCATCAGAGATTGAGGAGATTTAAAAGAAGAACCTTTTAAAAAGGAGAGCTATGGGGGACTGCTGTCTACTCCATGGACTGAGGTGGGTTGGAAGGAGATGCTGCCCCAGAAAAGTGCAGAAGTTTTTCAAAAGAGTGAAAACAGCTTTCACCAAAAAGAGTGAGGGCCAGAACAAGAAGCACTTGGCCGGTGGAGACCGGGTCCCGAAAAGGAAGAGAGAGAGTAGCAGTACAGAGGAAGAAATAGGGAGAGCGAGGAAGAGGATCAAGCGTACTGCTAATGAGAGGGAGGAGAGCAGCCTGTGTCTGAGGGCAAAGGAAACAAAAAGACGCCGAAGCAGCAGCACAGACAGCTCCGAACATGAGAAAAAGCGCTGCAAATACAGCGAGAAAAACAGCCAGATTCTGGGGCATCAGGAGAAAGAAGGAGCGGAGGAACATCTGGAGGAGCGCAGAAGGGGAAAGGTTCCCATGAAGAGACGCAGGAGTGAGGTAGAAAGTGGTGTTGCTGCGAAAAAATTTCGGAGCCTTCTCCCCATGACGCCCTCCGGCTTCATCTTCCATTCAGTGCTGGGTGAAGGGGGGTTTGGAAAAGTCATGTTGGCTTCTGTACCTAGAAGAGACTCTATGGTAGCGGTCAAAATCATCCGCAAGAAAGCCGCTAAGCCCCTGTACCTACTGAAGGAGAGGAGAATCCTGGAGATGGCTCGGGACAGCCCGTTCCTGTGCCACGGATATGCGGGCTTCCAAACGCAGACCTGCGTGTTATTCGTGATGGAGTATATGGCAGGTGGAAGCCTCCTGTCGTATTTGAGGAGGGTGGGCTGCCTCCCCGAGAGCGCAGCTGCATTTTATTCGGCTGAATTAATCTGCGGCATCCAGTTCCTCCACGCTCGCGGAGTTATACATCGAGACCTGAAGCTGGAAAACATCTTGCTTGACGGAGAGGGCCACGCCAAGATCTGCGATTTTGGTCTTGTTGCAGAAGGCATTTTTGGAGCAGCAGAGACAAAAGGACGCTGCGGAACAGTCAATTACACGGCCCCGGAAATGCATCTAAAGCAAGCATACGGTGTTGCCGTGGACTGGTGGTCCTTCGGGGTGATTTTATTCTGCATGCTTAACGGAAGGTTACCGTTCTCTCACGGTAACTGCAAGGAGGCGACAATCCATGCCATTGTAAATGAAAGCCACCGGAATGTCAAAGACATCTCAAAAGAAGCTGCGGACATCCTGAGGCATCTTCTGATGAAGGATCCTGACTTTCGCCTCTGGATCACGGGGTGTATCAGGCGGCATCCATTCTTTCAGGACATTAATTGGGAGGATATAGAGAGCCGCCGTTCAACTCCCCCGTACCGGCCGACACCAGCATCAGATCTCCGCTTGAAGACACTTCAGGGGAGTCCATCAGAGTTGTTGAGCAGAGAGGACACGTTCTCTTCATCATCCTCTTCCTCGTCATCGAGCAGCCAGAGGCTTTCTGGCTTCTCCTTTGTGACTCCAGACTGGATGGCCTGAAGGATGGACTAAGCCCTGGCCAAGTACCAGAAAACATAATATTCAAGCAGGGATTTTTTCCCCAGTTTGTGGCAAAATTGGAAAAAGACACAAACTGGGGTTTTTTTTCCCTTCTTCCCAAATAACATCATAACATCATAATAAATTCGAGAAACACCTACATTTTTTGTTATTGTTTTCCTGTGTTGTATATACAGGTGTCATTGTCCACAGATAGCTCTACATACATATGACATCACAAGAGACCTTCTGTTTCTATGACATCATAAGCAGACAGTATATTGTGATTTATGGAGACAGGAATGTCCCAAACAAAAGTACATTTTCAGTAATCCACTTTATGTAACCCCAAATGTAACTCAATTCATGTAACATCAGACCCTATAATTCTCCATTTCTAAAGGTTTTTTTATTTTTCCATAATTGAGAAATTATGGATTTTGAAATGACTTCCGCTACTCAATGCTGTTCAGTCTTTGATTCCTTAGCATGTCTTTAATAGCTTTCAATATAATCCATCACATCCTTCCTCGTCAGCATCTCCCAGGGCTGAAGCCGGTATCATTGACCTCGAGTGACACATTTTGGGGGCCACATCCCTGCTATATGTATTCATTTAACTAGACTATAATATTCACAAATCCATCACAGGTGTCAATTCTATCCCCCCCGACGGCCGTGCAAACCGGTAACAATTTACTACAATGTATCACCTTATGACATCACAACCTCTCTCCGCTGCACATCATCCCAACAGCTCGCAATCACCAAACAGAGCTCACAGGACTCATCGTTAGCATTTAGCCTTAATCTCTACCCCGATGTTGGGTATAAAACAGGAATATTAAGGGCTGGGGCTTTAGCAAGCATTTGGATTTACTGGCCTAGAGATCTATGTACACGGAAAACATTTAAAAGAAGGATTATGTTTTTCGTTTACATTTCATTTAAATTGAGATTGAAAGAGGGACTGTCCCTTTACTAGCGTTCAAAAGCTTTTGGGGTCACTCGGCTGTTTTCATGGAAAACGAGAAAATTATTGGCCGTGACATAATTGCAAAAGGGTTTTCTAACCATCAATTAGCCTTTAAAACCTAAACTTGGATCAGCGAACACAACGTGCCATCGGGACACAGGAGTGATGGGAGGGATAAAGGGCCATTGGGACACACGAGTGATGGGAGGGATAAAGGGACATTGGAGCACAGGAGTGATGGGCAGATATTACCCCAACAAGCCAAGAGTCCTAGACCCGTAGGTGCCATAAGGTGCCTCCCCAAGCCCATTATGGGCAAACATGCCATGGTTCTTTGTAACCCACGCTGGCCAGGGTACCCAGACCGCCAACGCGACCCGGGGCCAGAGTCTACTCTGGCCCGGAGCACGCCCCTCCCCCCGCCGCCCGCGCTTCCTCAATGCCAGACTGAAGGCCGATATTAAATATGTCCAACCCTCTGGGATTAAGATGAACCCCGTCACCACGCATGAGATCTGAAGTATCGCCTTCCAAATCCTTGTGTCTAACCGTAAATCCACCTATCCTGCGAACAAACGTAGAAATGACATAATTGACCTTCCTACGACACCTTTCCAAAGCCTTACCATTGGACTGGAGACTCCAAACAGGCCCAGGGAGCAACCTCAGACCAGACCAAAGAAACTCCAGAAAACATGGCAAAACACCTGGCCAGATCATTCTTAATGCGATGAATTAAATCAATAGATCGAACCTGACCAAGGTCATTCCCGCCGGCATGAATAACCAAAACTATATTAGACGGAACCAACATGCGCAACAAATGCAACTCACGAGACAGCTGATCCCAGCGAACACCCCGAAACCCCCGCCAATGGATGCGGACTCTGTCATAAGGGAAACTTATATTACGGCCATAAAGAAAGGGGAAAGAGGTAAGATTCACCTCTTACACCCAATCTAACCCTTATAGCTGCAACAATGTTGCAGCTACCCACCAATGAAAAGAGACCCTGACTGCAGCACTGTGCATGGGCCAGCAGTCATGACCCCCTTCCCTATTGGTCCAGGGGGCCCCTTTCCTTTCACATAAAAGGGCAACAGCAAGAAATAAACAGATATGGGAAAGGCTGAACTTGATGGACGCATGTCTTTTTTCAGTCTAACTATGTAACTAATATATATATATATATATATATATACTCACTGGCCACTTTGCTAGTACCGGGTTGGACCCTCTTTTGCCTTCAGAGCTGCCTTTATTCTTTGTGGAATACTTTCTACAGGGTGCAGGATACATTCAATTCGTACTAAGGGGTCCAAAGTGTGCCAAGAAAATGCCCCCCACACCATTACACCACCAGCCTGAACCGTTGATACAAGTCTGACCCGTATAAGGGGCATAAGGCGTATGTGGGGGGGCGAGTGGCATATCTGGGTTAAAAAGCATATCAGAGGGCAATATGGCATATGGGGGTATAAGGCATTTCTGGGGCATGAGGCATATCTGCAGGGTATAAGGCCTATCTGGGGGTATAAGGCATATCTGGGAGGCAGTGTGGCTAGCCTGGGCTCAAATCTTAGTCTTATAGTCAGACTTCTATTTGAGGCAGTATTATCAGAAGACTCCGAATATAAGATGGGGGATATTTCTCAGAGCATTTGCGTGGAAAAAAAAACTTGTTTTATATACGAAAGAATACGGTATTTCTTCCAAATGCATTCCTAAGAGGCGAAGAGAAGTATATAATGTCTTACCCCAACGGGGTTGACAGATTTGGTGTGGATCTGGCAGTCCTCTTGTTTTTCCGTCCCCAATAATGTTTTTATTTTCATATATTACCCCCTGGACTGCAGTTAAACAATATTTAATGGGGCAAAAAAACAAATCTTCATCCAGTGCTGCACCACTTTGTACAGTTTTTGTAGTTTCCTATTAGACCATATTCATGCTAATAAATATTATTTATTAGCACCAAAATATAAAGAGTAACACACTAAAATGGGTCTCTGGACCGTCAGCCTCGGCCACAATACGTCACGGGCCGGATATACAATAAGGCTGCTTAGCATGGAAGAAAAGTAGGTTTAATCTCATGTTGTTCTATGGGCCGATTATTTGTGGCAGTGGAACTAAAGCCTTAATATCTAAAAGTCCAATTCCTCACTCACTGAAAGTCCCTGTAAGACATCGTCTGGTTCCCCGCAGGCCGTATGATACGGAGTCCGGGGGCTTCTAAAGTACATTGGTCTGAAATAACAGAGACAGAACTCATACAAACGGCGAATATGCAGCTGCCCCGGGCATATAAAGAAACCCCAAAAACAAACATTTACTGTAATACCAGTGAAGGATTTTTAAAGCCATGACGAACAGGAGATTAAAGATCTTTGGTCTAAAAATTGGGACTGCCCTGCAAAATCCAGGATTGTGCAGTATTTCAATTCATTTTATACGACAAATACAAAAGTGCCACATCAATATATTCAAAGAAATCCACTAAAGTGTTTACGTCGATAAAAAAGTAAAGCAGAAGCACGGAACCCTCGTGCATTGTGACATCATAGAGTCTGTGACATCACAACACTGTAAAGCCGGAGCGCGCTCCTCTGCTTGCTCAGTGTAGTTGGGCGCTCGCACTTGTAAGCAGCTATTCATAGCGGACTTGAAGTGTTGTAACCAACGGCATCAGAGATTGAGGAGATTTAAAAGAAGAACCTTTTAAAAAGGAGAGCTATGGGGGACTGCTGTCTACTCCATGGACTGAGGTGGGTTGGAAGGAGATGCTGCCCCAGAAAAGTGCAGAAGTTTTTCAAAAGAGTGAAAACAGCTTTCACCAAAAAGAGTGAGGGCCAGAACAAGAAGCACTTGGCCGGTGGAGACCGGGTCCCGAAAAGGAAGAGAGAGAGTAGCAGTACAGAGGAAGAAATAGGGAGAGCGAGGAAGAGGATCAAGCGTACTGCTAATGAGAGGGAGGAGAGCAGCCTGTGTCTGAGGGCAAAGGAAACAAAAAGACGCCGAAGCAGCAGCACAGACAGCTCCGAACATGAGAAAAAGCGCTGCAAATACAGCGAGAAAAACAGCCAGATTCTGGGGCATCAGGAGAAAGAAGGAGCGGAGGAACATCTGGAGGAGCGCAGAAGGGGAAAGGTCCCCATGAAGAGACGCAGGAGTGAGGTAGAAAGTGGTGTTGCTGCGAAAAAATTTCGGAGCCTTCTCCCCATGACGCCCTCCGGCTTCATCTTCCATTCAGTGCTGGGTGAAGGGGGGTTTGGAAAAGTCATGTTGGCTTCTGTACCTAGAAGAGACTCTATGGTAGCGGTCAAAATCATCCGCAAGAAAGCCGCTAAGCCCCTGTACCTACTGAAGGAGAGGAGAATCCTGGAGATGGCTCGGGACAGCCCGTTCCTGTGCCACGGATATGCGGGCTTCCAAACGCAGACCTGCGTGTTATTCGTGATGGAGTATATGGCAGGTGGAAGCCTCCTGTCGTATTTGAGGAGGGTGGGCTGCCTCCCCGAGAGCGCAGCTGCATTTTATTCGGCTGAATTAATCTGCGGCATCCAGTTCCTCCACGCTCGCGGAGTTATACATCGAGACCTGAAGCTGGAAAACATCTTGCTTGACGGAGAGGGCCACGCCAAGATCTGCGATTTTGGTCTTGTTGCAGAAGGCATTTTTGGAGCAGCAGAGACAAAAGGACGCTGCGGAACAGTCAATTACACGGCCCCGGAAATGCATCTAAAGCAAGCATACGGTGTTGCCGTGGACTGGTGGTCCTTCGGGGTGATTTTATTCTGCATGCTTAACGGAAGGTTACCGTTCTCTCACGGTAACTGCAAGGAGGCGACAATCCATGCCATTGTAAATGAAAGCCACCGGAATGTCAAAGACATCTCAAAAGAAGCTGCGGACATCCTGAGGCATCTTCTGATGAAGGATCCTGACTTTCGCCTCTGGATCACGGGGTGTATCAGGCGGCATCCATTCTTTCAGGACATTAATTGGGAGGATATAGAGAGCCGCCGTTCAACTCCCCCGTACCGGCCGACACCAGCATCAGATCTCCGCTTGAAGACACTTCAGGGGAGTCCATCAGAGTTGTTGAGCAGAGAGGACACGTTCTCTTCATCATCCTCTTCCTCGTCATCGAGCAGCCAGAGGCTTTCTGGCTTCTCCTTTGTGACTCCAGACTGGATGGCCTGAAGGATGGACTAAGCCCTGGCCAAGTACCAGAAAACATAATATTCAAGCAGGGATTTTTTCCCCAGTTTGTGGCAAAATTGGAAAAAGACACAAACTGGGGTTTTTTTTCCCTTCTTCCCAAATAACATCATAACATCATAATGAATTCGAGAAACACCTACATTTTTTGTTATTGTTTTCCTGTGTTGTATATACAGGTGTCATTGTCCACAGATAGCTCTACATACATATGACATCACAAGAGAGCTTCTGTTTCTATGACATCATAAGCAGACAGTATATTGTGATTAATGGAGACAGGAATGTCCCAAACAAAAGTACATTTTCAGTAATCCACTTTATGTAACCCCAAATGTAACTCAATTCATGTAACATCAGACCCTATAATTCTCCATTTCTAAAGGTTTTTTTATTTTTCCATAATTGAGAAATTATGGATTTTGAAATGACTTCCGCTACTCAATGCTGTTCAGTCTTTGATTCCTTAGCATGTCTTTAATAGCTTTCAATATAATCCATCACATCCTTCCTCGTCAGCATCTCCCAGGGCTGAAGCCGGTATCATTGACCTCGAGTGACACATTTTGGGGGCCACATCCCTGCTATATGTATTCATTTAACTAGACTATAATATTCACAAATCCATCACAGGTGTCAATTCTATCCCCCCCGACGGCCGTGCAAACCGGTAACAATTTACTACAATGTATCACCTTATGACATCACAACCTCTCTCCGCTGCACATCATCCCAACAGCTCGCAATCACCAAACAGAGCTCACAGGACTCATCGTTAGCATTTAGCCTTAATCTCTACCCCGATGTTGGGTATAAAACAGGAATATTAAGGGCTGGGGCTTTAGCAAGCATTTGGATTTACTGGCCTAGAGATCTATGTACACGGAAAACATTTAAAAGAAGGATTATGTTTTTCGTTTACATTTCATTTAAATTGAGATTGAAAGAGGGACTGTCCCTTTACTAGCGTTCAAAAGCTTTTGGGGTCACTCGGCTGTTTTCATGGAAAACGAGAAAATTATTGGCCGTGACATAATTGCAAAAGGGTTTTCTAACCATCAATTAGCCTTTAAAACCTAAACTTGGATCAGCGAACACAACGTGCCATCGGGACACAGGAGTGATGGGAGGGATAAAGGGCCATTGGGACACACGAGTGATGGGAGGGATAAAGGGACATTGGAGCACAGGAGTGATGGGCAGATATTACCCCAACAAGCCAAGAGTCCTAGACCCGTAGGTGCCATAAGGTGCCTCCCCAAGCCCATTATGGGCAAACATGCCATGGTTCTTTGTAACCCACGCTGGCCAGGGTACCCAGACCGCCAACGCGACCCGGGGCCAGAGTCTACTCTGGCCCGGAGCACGCCCCTCCCCCCGCCGCCCGCGCTTCCTCAATGCCAGACTGAAGGCCGATATTAAATATGTCCAACCCTCTGGGATTAAGATGAACCCCGTCACCACGCATGAGATCTGAAGTATCGCCTTCCAAATCCTTGTGTCTAACCGTAAATCCACCTATCCTGCGAACAAACGTAGAAATGACATAATTGACCTTCCTACGACACCTTTCCAAAGCCTTACCATTGGACTGGAGACTCCAAACAGGCCCAGGGAGCAACCTCAGACCAGACCAAAGAAACTCCAGAAAACATGGCAAAACACCTGGCCAGATCATTCTTAATGCGATGAATTAAATCAATAGATCGAACCTGACCAAGGTCATTCCCGCCGGCATGAATAACCAAAACTATATTAGACGGAACCAACATGCGCAACAAATGCAACTCACGAGACAGCTGATCCCAGCGAACACCCCGAAACCCCCGCCAATGGATGCGGACTCTGTCATAAGGGAAACTTATATTACGGCCATAAAGAAAGGGGAAAGAGGTAAGATTCACCTCTTACACCCAATCTAACCCTTATAGCTGCAACAATGTTGCAGCTACCCACCAATGAAAAGAGACCCTGACTGCAGCACTGTGCATGGGCCAGCAGTCATGACCCCCTTCCCTATTGGTCCAGGGGGCCCCTTTCCTTTCACATAAAAGGGCAACAGCAAGAAATAAACAGATATGGGAAAGGCTGAACTTGATGGACGCATGTCTTTTTTCAGTCTAACTATGTAACTAATATATAGATATATATATATATACTCACTGGCCACTTTGCTAGTACCGGGTTGGACCCTCTTTTGCCTTCAGAGCTGCCTTTATTCTTTGTGGAATACTTTCTACAGGGTGCAGGATACATTCAATTCGTACTAAGGGGTCCAAAGTGTGCCAAGAAAATGCCCCCCACACCATTACACCACCAGCCTGAACCGTTGATACAAGTCTGACCCGTATAAGGGGCATAAGGCGTATGTGGGGGGGCGAGTGGCATATCTGGGTTAAAAAGCATATCAGAGGGCAATATGGCATATGGGGGTATAAGGCATTTCTGGGGCATGAGGCATATCTGCAGGGTATAAGGCCTATCTGGGGGTATAAGGCATATCTGGGAGGCAGTGTGGCTAGCCTGGGCTCAAATCTTAGTCTTATAGTCAGACTTCTATTTGAGGCAGTATTATCAGAAGACTCCGAATATAAGATGGGGGATATTTCTCAGAGCATTTGCGTGGAAAAAAAAACTTGTTTTATATACGAAAGAATACGGTATTTCTTCCAAATGCATTCCTAAGAGGCGAAGAGAAGTATATAATGTCTTACCCCAACGGGGTTGACAGATTTGGTGTGGATCTGGCAGTCCTCTTGTTTTTCCGTCCCCAATAATGTTTTTATTTTCATATATTACCCCCTGGACTGCAGTTAAACAATATTTAATGGGGCAAAAAAACAAATCTTCATCCAGTGCTGCACCACTTTGTACAGTTTTTGTAGTTTCCTATTAGACCATATTCATGCTAATAAATATTATTTATTAGCACCAAAATATAAAGAGTAACACACTAAAATGGGTCTCTGGACCGTCAGCCTCGGCCACAATACGTCACGGGCCGGATATACAATAAGGCTGCTTAGCATGGAAGAAAAGTAGGTTTAATCTCATGTTCTTCTATGGGCCGATTATTTGTGGCAGTGGAACTAAAGCCTTAATATCTAAAAGTCCAATTCCTCACTCACTGAAAGTCCCTGTAAGACATCGTCTGGTTCCCCGCAGGCCGTATGATACGGAGTCCGGGGGCTTCTAAAGTACATTGGTCTGAAATAACAGAGACAGAACTCATACAAACGGCGAATATGCAGCTGCCCCGGGCATATAAAGAAACCCCAAAAACAAACATTTACTGTAATACCAGTGAAGGATTTTTAAAGCCATGACGAACAGGAGATTAAAGATCTTTGGTCTAAAAATTGGGACTGCCCTGCAAAATCCAGGATTGTGCAGTATTTCAATTCATTTTATACGACAAATACAAAAGTGCCACATCAATATATTCAAAGAAATCCACTAAAGTGTTTACGTCGATAAAAAAGTAAAGCAGAAGCACGGAACCCTCGTGCATTGTGACATCATAGAGTCTGTGACATCACAACACTGTAAAGCCGGAGCGCGCTCCTCTGCTTGCTCAGTGTAGTTGGGCGCTCGCACTTGTAAGCAGCTATTCATAGCGGACTTGAAGTGTTGTAACCAACGGCATCAGAGATTGAGGAGATTTAAAAGAAGAACCTTTTAAAAAGGAGAGCTATGGGGGACTGCTGTCTACTCCATGGACTGAGGTGGGTTGGAAGGAGATGCTGCCCCAGAAAAGTGCAGAAGTTTTTCAAAAGAGTGAAAACAGCTTTCACCAAAAAGAGTGAGGGCCAGAACAAGAAGCACTTGGCCGGTGGAGACCGGGTCCCGAAAAGGAAGAGAGAGAGTAGCAGTACAGAGGAAGAAATAGGGAGAGCGAGGAAGAGGATCAAGCGTACTGCTAATGAGAGGGAGGAGAGCAGCCTGTGTCTGAGGGCAAAGGAAACAAAAAGACGCCGAAGCAGCAGCACAGACAGCTCCGAACATGAGAAAAAGCGCTGCAAATACAGCGAGAAAAACAGCCAGATTCTGGGGCATCAGGAGAAAGAAGGAGCGGAGGAACATCTGGAGGAGCGCAGAAGGGGAAAGGTTCCCATGAAGAGACGCAGGAGTGAGGTAGAAAGTGGTGTTGCTGCGAAAAAATTTCGGAGCCTTCTCCCCATGACGCCCTCCGGCTTCATCTTCCATTCAGTGCTGGGTGAAGGGGGGTTTGGAAAAGTCATGTTGGCTTCTGTACCTAGAAGAGACTCTATGGTAGCGGTCAAAATCATCCGCAAGAAAGCCGCTAAGCCCCTGTACCTACTGAAGGAGAGGAGAATCCTGGAGATGGCTCGGGACAGCCCGTTCCTGTGCCACGGATATGCGGGCTTCCAAACGCAGACCTGCGTGTTATTCGTGATGGAGTATATGGCAGGTGGAAGCCTCCTGTCGTATTTGAGGAGGGTGGGCTGCCTCCCCGAGAGCGCAGCTGCATTTTATTCGGCTGAATTAATCTGCGGCATCCAGTTCCTCCACGCTCGCGGAGTTATACATCGAGACCTGAAGCTGGAAAACATCTTGCTTGACGGAGAGGGCCACGCCAAGATCTGCGATTTTGGTCTTGTTGCAGAAGGCATTTTTGGAGCAGCAGAGACAAAAGGACGCTGCGGAACAGTCAATTACACGGCCCCGGAAATGCATCTAAAGCAAGCATACGGTGTTGCCGTGGACTGGTGGTCCTTCGGGGTGATTTTATTCTGCATGCTTAACGGAAGGTTACCGTTCTCTCACGGTAACTGCAAGGAGGCGACAATCCATGCCATTGTAAATGAAAGCCACCGGAATGTCAAAGACATCTCAAAAGAAGCTGCGGACATCCTGAGGCATCTTCTGATGAAGGATCCTGACTTTCGCCTCTGGATCACGGGGTGTATCAGGCGGCATCCATTCTTTCAGGACATTAATTGGGAGGATATAGAGAGCCGCCGTTCAACTCCCCCGTACCGGCCGACACCAGCATCAGATCTCCGCTTGAAGACACTTCAGGGGAGTCCATCAGAGTTGTTGAGCAGAGAGGACACGTTCTCTTCATCATCCTCTTCCTCGTCATCGAGCAGCCAGAGGCTTTCTGGCTTCTCCTTTGTGACTCCAGACTGGATGGCCTGAAGGATGGACTAAGCCCTGGCCAAGTACCAGAAAACATAATATTCAAGCAGGGATTTTTTCCCCAGTTTGTGGCAAAATTGGAAAAAGACACAAACTGGGGTTTTTTTTCCCTTCTTCCCAAATAACATCATAACATCATAATAAATTCGAGAAACACCTACATTTTTTGTTATTGTTTTCCTGTGTTGTATATACAGGTGTCATTGTCCACAGATAGCTCTACATACATATGACATCACAAGAGACCTTCTGTTTCTATGACATCATAAGCAGACAGTATATTGTGATTTATGGAGACAGGAATGTCCCAAACAAAAGTACATTTTCAGTAATCCACTTTATGTAACCCCAAATGTAACTCAATTCATGTAACATCAGACCCTATAATTCTCCATTTCTAAAGGTTTTTTTATTTTTCCATAATTGAGAAATTATGGATTTTGAAATGACTTCCGCTACTCAATGCTGTTCAGTCTTTGATTCCTTAGCATGTCTTTAATAGCTTTCAATATAATCCATCACATCCTTCCTCGTCAGCATCTCCCAGGGCTGAAGCCGGTATCATTGACCTCGAGTGACACATTTTGGGGGCCACATCCCTGCTATATGTATTCATTTAACTAGACTATAATATTCACAAATCCATCACAGGTGTCAATTCTATCCCCCCCGACGGCCGTGCAAACCGGTAACAATTTACTACAATGTATCACCTTATGACATCACAACCTCTCTCCGCTGCACATCATCCCAACAGCTCGCAATCACCAAACAGAGCTCACAGGACTCATCGTTAGCATTTAGCCTTAATCTCTACCCCGATGTTGGGTATAAAACAGGAATATTAAGGGCTGGGGCTTTAGCAAGCATTTGGATTTACTGGCCTAGAGATCTATGTACACGGAAAACATTTAAAAGAAGGATTATGTTTTTCGTTTACATTTCATTTAAATTGAGATTGAAAGAGGGACTGTCCCTTTACTAGCGTTCAAAAGCTTTTGGGGTCACTCGGCTGTTTTCATGGAAAACGAGAAAATTATTGGCCGTGACATAATTGCAAAAGGGTTTTCTAACCATCAATTAGCCTTTAAAACCTAAACTTGGATCAGCGAACACAACGTGCCATCGGGACACAGGAGTGATGGGAGGGATAAAGGGCCATTGGGACACACGAGTGATGGGAGGGATAAAGGGACATTGGAGCACAGGAGTGATGGGCAGATATTACCCCAACAAGCCAAGAGTCCTAGACCCGTAGGTGCCATAAGGTGCCTCCCCAAGCCCATTATGGGCAAACATGCCATGGTTCTTTGTAACCCACGCTGGCCAGGGTACCCAGACCGCCAACGCGACCCGGGGCCAGAGTCTACTCTGGCCCGGAGCACGCCCCTCCCCCCGCCGCCCGCGCTTCCTCAATGCCAGACTGAAGGCCGATATTAAATATGTCCAACCCTCTGGGATTAAGATGAACCCCGTCACCACGCATGAGATCTGAAGTATCGCCTTCCAAATCCTTGTGTCTAACCGTAAATCCACCTATCCTGCGAACAAACGTAGAAATGACATAATTGACCTTCCTACGACACCTTTCCAAAGCCTTACCATTGGACTGGAGACTCCAAACAGGCCCAGGGAGCAACCTCAGACCAGACCAAAGAAACTCCAGAAAACATGGCAAAACACCTGGCCAGATCATTCTTAATGCGATGAATTAAATCAATAGATCGAACCTGACCAAGGTCATTCCCGCCGGCATGAATAACCAAAACTATATTAGACGGAACCAACATGCGCAACAAATGCAACTCACGAGACAGCTGATCCCAGCGAACACCCCGAAACCCCCGCCAATGGATGCGGACTCTGTCATAAGGGAAACTTATATTACGGCCATAAAGAAAGGGGAAAGAGGTAAGATTCACCTCTTACACCCAATCTAACCCTTATAGCTGCAACAATGTTGCAGCTACCCACCAATGAAAAGAGACCCTGACTGCAGCACTGTGCATGGGCCAGCAGTCATGACCCCCTTCCCTATTGGTCCAGGGGGCCCCTTTCCTTTCACATAAAAGGGCAACAGCAAGAAATAAACAGATATGGGAAAGGCTGAACTTGATGGACGCATGTCTTTTTTCAGTCTAACTATGTAACTAATATATAGATATATATATATATATACTCACTGGCCACTTTGCTAGTACCGGGTTGGACCCTCTTTTGCCTTCAGAGCTGCCTTTATTCTTTGTGGAATACTTTCTACAGGGTGCAGGATACATTCAATTCGTACTAAGGGGTCCAAAGTGTGCCAAGAAAATGCCCCCCACACCATTACACCACCAGCCTGAACCGTTGATACAAGTCTGACCCGTATAAGGGGCATAAGGCGTATGTGGGGGGGCGAGTGGCATATCTGGGTTAAAAAGCATATCAGAGGGCAATATGGCATATGGGGGTATAAGGCATTTCTGGGGCATGAGGCATATCTGCAGGGTATAAGGCCTATCTGGGGGTATAAGGCATATCTGGGAGGCAGTGTGGCTAGCCTGGGCTCAAATCTTAGTCTTATAGTCAGACTTCTATTTGAGGCAGTATTATCAGAAGACTCCGAATATAAGATGGGGGATATTTCTCAGAGCATTTGCGTGGAAAAAAAAACTTGTTTTATATACGAAAGAATACGGTATTTCTTCCAAATGCATTCCTAAGAGGCGAAGAGAAGTATATAATGTCTTACCCCAACGGGGTTGACAGATTTGGTGTGGATCTGGCAGTCCTCTTGTTTTTCCGTCCCCAATAATGTTTTTATTTTCATATATTACCCCCTGGACTGCAGTTAAACAATATTTAATGGGGCAAAAAAACAAATCTTCATCCAGTGCTGCACCACTTTGTACAGTTTTTGCAGTTTCCTATTAGACCATATTCATGCTAATAAATATTATTTATTAGCACCAAAATATAAAGAGTAACACACTAAAATGGGTCTCTGGACCGTCAGCCTCGGCCACAATACGTCACGGGCCGGATATACAATAAGGCTGCTTAGCATGGAAGAAAAGTAGGTTTAATCTCATGTTGTTCTATGGGCCGATTATTTGTGGCAGTGGAACTAAAGCCTTAATATCTAAAAGTCCAATTCCTCACTCACTGAAAGTCCCTGTAAGACATCGTCTGGTTCCCCGCAGGCCGTATGATACGGAGTCCGGGGGCTTCTAAAGTACATTGGTCTGAAATAACAGAGACAGAACTCATACAAACGGCGAATATGCAGCTGCCCCGGGCATATAAAGAAACCCCAAAAACAAACATTTACTGTAATACCAGTGAAGGATTTTTAAAGCCATGACGAACAGGAGATTAAAGATCTTTGGTCTAAAAATTGGGACTGCCCTGCAAAATCCAGGATTGTGCAGTATTTCAATTCATTTTATACGACAAATACAAAAGTGCCACATCAATATATTCAAAGAAATCCACTAAAGTGTTTACGTCGATAAAAAAGTAAAGCAGAAGCACGGAACCCTCGTGCATTGTGACATCATAGAGTCTGTGACATCACAACACTGTAAAGCCGGAGCGCGCTCCTCTGCTTGCTCAGTGTAGTTGGGCGCTCGCACTTGTAAGCAGCTATTCATAGCGGACTTGAAGTGTTGTAACCAACGGCATCAGAGATTGAGGAGATTTAAAAGAAGAACCTTTTAAAAAGGAGAGCTATGGGGGACTGCTGTCTACTCCATGGACTGAGGTGGGTTGGAAGGAGATGCTGCCCCAGAAAAGTGCAGAAGTTTTTCAAAAGAGTGAAAACAGCTTTCACCAAAAAGAGTGAGGGCCAGAACAAGAAGCACTTGGCCGGTGGAGACCGGGTCCCGAAAAGGAAGAGAGAGAGTAGCAGTACAGAGGAAGAAATAGGGAGAGCGAGGAAGAGGATCAAGCGTACTGCTAATGAGAGGGAGGAGAGCAGCCTGTGTCTGAGGGCAAAGGAAACAAAAAGACGCCGAAGCAGCAGCACAGACAGCTCCGAACATGAGAAAAAGCGCTGCAAATACAGCGAGAAAAACAGCCAGATTCTGGGGCATCAGGAGAAAGAAGGAGCGGAGGAACATCTGGAGGAGCGCAGAAGGGGAAAGGTTCCCATGAAGAGACGCAGGAGTGAGGTAGAAAGTGGTGTTGCTGCGAAAAAATTTCGGAGCCTTCTCCCCATGACGCCCTCCGGCTTCATCTTCCATTCAGTGCTGGGTGAAGGGGGGTTTGGAAAAGTCATGTTGGCTTCTGTACCTAGAAGAGACTCTATGGTAGCGGTCAAAATCATCCGCAAGAAAGCCGCTAAGCCCCTGTACCTACTGAAGGAGAGGAGAATCCTGGAGATGGCTCGGGACAGCCCGTTCCTGTGCCACGGATATGCGGGCTTCCAAACGCAGACCTGCGTGTTATTCGTGATGGAGTATATGGCAGGTGGAAGCCTCCTGTCGTATTTGAGGAGGGTGGGCTGCCTCCCCGAGAGCGCAGCTGCATTTTATTCGGCTGAATTAATCTGCGGCATCCAGTTCCTCCACGCTCGCGGAGTTATACATCGAGACCTGAAGCTGGAAAACATCTTGCTTGACGGAGAGGGCCACGCCAAGATCTGCGATTTTGGTCTTGTTGCAGAAGGCATTTTTGGAGCAGCAGAGACAAAAGGACGCTGCGGAACAGTCAATTACACGGCCCCGGAAATGCATCTAAAGCAAGCATACGGTGTTGCCGTGGACTGGTGGTCCTTCGGGGTGATTTTATTCTGCATGCTTAACGGAAGGTTACCGTTCTCTCACGGTAACTGCAAGGAGGCGACAATCCATGCCATTGTAAATGAAAGCCACCGGAATGTCAAAGACATCTCAAAAGAAGCTGCGGACATCCTGAGGCATCTTCTGATGAAGGATCCTGACTTTCGCCTCTGGATCACGGGGTGTATCAGGCGGCATCCATTCTTTCAGGACATTAATTGGGAGGATATAGAGAGCCGCCGTTCAACTCCCCCGTACCGGCCGACACCAGCATCAGATCTCCGCTTGAAGACACTTCAGGGGAGTCCATCAGAGTTGTTGAGCAGAGAGGACACGTTCTCTTCATCATCCTCTTCCTCGTCATCGAGCAGCCAGAGGCTTTCTGGCTTCTCCTTTGTGACTCCAGACTGGATGGCCTGAAGGATGGACTAAGCCCTGGCCAAGTACCAGAAAACATAATATTCAAGCAGGGATTTTTTCCCCAGTTTGTGGCAAAATTGGAAAAAGACACAAACTGGGGTTTTTTTTCCCTTCTTCCCAAATAACATCATAACATCATAATGAATTCGAGAAACACCTACATTTTTTGTTATTGTTTTCCTGTGTTGTATATACAGGTGTCATTGTCCACAGATAGCTCTACATACATATGACATCACAAGAGAGCTTCTGTTTCTATGACATCATAAGCAGACAGTATATTGTGATTAATGGAGACAGGAATGTCCCAAACAAAAGTACATTTTCAGTAATCCACTTTATGTAACCCCAAATGTAACTCAATTCATGTAACATCAGACCCTATAATTCTCCATTTCTAAAGGTTTTTTTATTTTTCCATAATTGAGAAATTATGGATTTTGAAATGACTTCCGCTACTCAATGCTGTTCAGTCTTTGATTCCTTAGCATGTCTTTAATAGCTTTCAATATAATCCATCACATCCTTCCTCGTCAGCATCTCCCAGGGCTGAAGCCGGTATCATTGACCTCGAGTGACACATTTTGGGGGCCACATCCCTGCTATATGTATTCATTTAACTAGACTATAATATTCACAAATCCATCACAGGTGTCAATTCTATCCCCCCCGACGGCCGTGCAAACCGGTAACAATTTACTACAATGTATCACCTTATGACATCACAACCTCTCTCCGCTGCACATCATCCCAACAGCTCGCAATCACCAAACAGAGCTCACAGGACTCATCGTTAGCATTTAGCCTTAATCTCTACCCCGATGTTGGGTATAAAACAGGAATATTAAGGGCTGGGGCTTTAGCAAGCATTTGGATTTACTGGCCTAGAGATCTATGTACACGGAAAACATTTAAAAGAAGGATTATGTTTTTCGTTTACATTTCATTTAAATTGAGATTGAAAGAGGGACTGTCCCTTTACTAGCGTTCAAAAGCTTTTGGGGTCACTCGGCTGTTTTCATGGAAAACGAGAAAATTATTGGCCGTGACATAATTGCAAAAGGGTTTTCTAACCATCAATTAGCCTTTAAAACCTAAACTTGGATCAGCGAACACAACGTGCCATCGGGACACAGGAGTGATGGGAGGGATAAAGGGCCATTGGGACACACGAGTGATGGGAGGGATAAAGGGACATTGGAGCACAGGAGTGATGGGCAGATATTACCCCAACAAGCCAAGAGTCCTAGACCCGTAGGTGCCATAAGGTGCCTCCCCAAGCCCATTATGGGCAAACATGCCATGGTTCTTTGTAACCCACGCTGGCCAGGGTACCCAGACCGCCAACGCGACCCGGGGCCAGAGTCTACTCTGGCCCGGAGCACGCCCCTCCCCCCGCCGCCCGCGCTTCCTCAATGCCAGACTGAAGGCCGATATTAAATATGTCCAACCCTCTGGGATTAAGATGAACCCCGTCACCACGCATGAGATCTGAAGTATCGCCTTCCAAATCCTTGTGTCTAACCGTAAATCCACCTATCCTGCGAACAAACGTAGAAATGACATAATTGACCTTCCTACGACACCTTTCCAAAGCCTTACCATTGGACTGGAGACTCCAAACAGGCCCAGGGAGCAACCTCAGACCAGACCAAAGAAACTCCAGAAAACATGGCAAAACACCTGGCCAGATCATTCTTAATGCGATGAATTAAATCAATAGATCGAACCTGACCAAGGTCATTCCCGCCGGCATGAATAACCAAAACTATATTAGACGGAACCAACATGCGCAACAAATGCAACTCACGAGACAGCTGATCCCAGCGAACACCCCGAAACCCCCGCCAATGGATGCGGACTCTGTCATAAGGGAAACTTATATTACGGCCATAAAGAAAGGGGAAAGAGGTAAGATTCACCTCTTACACCCAATCTAACCCTTATAGCTGCAACAATGTTGCAGCTACCCACCAATGAAAAGAGACCCTGACTGCAGCACTGTGCATGGGCCAGCAGTCATGACCCCCTTCCCTATTGGTCCAGGGGGCCCCTTTCCTTTCACATAAAAGGGCAACAGCAAGAAATAAACAGATATGGGAAAGGCTGAACTTGATGGACGCATGTCTTTTTTCAGTCTAACTATGTAACTAATATATAGATATATATATATATATACTCACTGGCCACTTTGCTAGTACCGGGTTGGACCCTCTTTTGCCTTCAGAGCTGCCTTTATTCTTTGTGGAATACTTTCTACAGGGTGCAGGATACATTCAATTCGTACTAAGGGGTCCAAAGTGTGCCAAGAAAATGCCCCCCACACCATTACACCACCAGCCTGAACCGTTGATACAAGTCTGACCCGTATAAGGGGCATAAGGCGTATGTGGGGGGGCGAGTGGCATATCTGGGTTAAAAAGCATATCAGAGGGCAATATGGCATATGGGGGTATAAGGCATTTCTGGGGCATGAGGCATATCTGCAGGGTATAAGGCCTATCTGGGGGTATAAGGCATATCTGGGAGGCAGTGTGGCTAGCCTGGGCTCAAATCTTAGTCTTATAGTCAGACTTCTATTTGAGGCAGTATTATCAGAAGACTCCGAATATAAGATGGGGGATATTTCTCAGAGCATTTGCGTGGAAAAAAAAACTTGTTTTATATACGAAAGAATACGGTATTTCTTCCAAATGCATTCCTAAGAGGCGAAGAGAAGTTTATAATGTCTTACCCCAACGGGGTTGACAGATTTGGTGTGGATCTGGCAGTCCTCTTGTTTTTCCGTCCCCAATAATGTTTTTATTTTCATATATTACCCCCTGGACTGCAGTTAAACAATATTTAATGGGGCAAAAAAACAAATCTTCATCCAGTGCTGCACCACTTTGTACAGTTTTTGTAGTTTCCTATTAGACCATATTCATGCTAATAAATATTATTTATTAGCACCAAAATATAAAGAGTAACACACTAAAATGGGTCTCTGGACCGTCAGCCTCGGCCACAATACGTCACGGGCCGGATATACAATAAGGCTGCTTAGCATGGAAGAAAAGTAGGTTTAATCTCATGTTGTTCTATGGGCCGATTATTTGTGGCAGTGGAACTAAAGCCTTAATATCTAAAAGTCCAATTCCTCACTCACTGAAAGTCCCTGTAAGACATCGTCTGGTTCCCCGCAGGCCGTATGATACGGAGTCCGGGGGCTTCTAAAGTACATTGGTCTGAAATAACAGAGACAGAACTCATACAAACGGCGAATATGCAGCTGCCCCGGGCATATAAAGAAACCCCAAAAACAAACATTTACTGTAATACCAGTGAAGGATTTTTAAAGCCATGACGAACAGGAGATTAAAGATCTTTGGTCTAAAAATTGGGACTGCCCTGCAAAATCCAGGATTGTGCAGTATTTCAATTCATTTTATACGACAAATACAAAAGTGCCACATCAATATATTCAAAGAAATCCACTAAAGTGTTTACGTCGATAAAAAAGTAAAGCAGAAGCACGGAACCCTCGTGCATTGTGACATCATAGAGTCTGTGACATCACAACACTGTAAAGCCGGAGCGCGCTCCTCTGCTTGCTCAGTGTAGTTGGGCGCTCGCACTTGTAAGCAGCTATTCATAGCGGACTTGAAGTGTTGTAACCAACGGCATCAGAGATTGAGGAGATTTAAAAGAAGAACCTTTTAAAAAGGAGAGCTATGGGGGACTGCTGTCTACTCCATGGACTGAGGTGGGTTGGAAGGAGATGCTGCCCCAGAAAAGTGCAGAAGTTTTTCAAAAGAGTGAAAACAGCTTTCACCAAAAAGAGTGAGGGCCAGAACAAGAAGCACTTGGCCGGTGGAGACCGGGTCCCGAAAAGGAAGAGAGAGAGTAGCAGTACAGAGGAAGAAATAGGGAGAGCGAGGAAGAGGATCAAGCGTACTGCTAATGAGAGGGAGGAGAGCAGCCTGTGTCTGAGGGCAAAGGAAACAAAAAGACGCCGAAGCAGCAGCACAGACAGCTCCGAACATGAGAAAAAGCGCTGCAAATACAGCGAGAAAAACAGCCAGATTCTGGGGCATCAGGAGAAAGAAGGAGCGGAGGAACATCTGGAGGAGCGCAGAAGGGGAAAGGTTCCCATGAAGAGACGCAGGAGTGAGGTAGAAAGTGGTGTTGCTGCGAAAAAATTTCGGAGCCTTCTCCCCATGACGCCCTCCGGCTTCATCTTCCATTCAGTGCTGGGTGAAGGGGGGTTTGGAAAAGTCATGTTGGCTTCTGTACCTAGAAGAGACTCTATGGTAGCGGTCAAAATCATCCGCAAGAAAGCCGCTAAGCCCCTGTACCTACTGAAGGAGAGGAGAATCCTGGAGATGGCTCGGGACAGCCCGTTCCTGTGCCACGGATATGCGGGCTTCCAAACGCAGACCTGCGTGTTATTCGTGATGGAGTATATGGCAGGTGGAAGCCTCCTGTCGTATTTGAGGAGGGTGGGCTGCCTCCCCGAGAGCGCAGCTGCATTTTATTCGGCTGAATTAATCTGCGGCATCCAGTTCCTCCACGCTCGCGGAGTTATACATCGAGACCTGAAGCTGGAAAACATCTTGCTTGACGGAGAGGGCCACGCCAAGATCTGCGATTTTGGTCTTGTTGCAGAAGGCATTTTTGGAGCAGCAGAGACAAAAGGACGCTGCGGAACAGTCAATTACACGGCCCCGGAAATGCATCTAAAGCAAGCATACGGTGTTGCCGTGGACTGGTGGTCCTTCGGGGTGATTTTATTCTGCATGCTTAACGGAAGGTTACCGTTCTCTCACGGTAACTGCAAGGAGGCGACAATCCATGCCATTGTAAATGAAAGCCACCGGAATGTCAAAGACATCTCAAAAGAAGCTGCGGACATCCTGAGGCATCTTCTGATGAAGGATCCTGACTTTCGCCTCTGGATCACGGGGTGTATCAGGCGGCATCCATTCTTTCAGGACATTAATTGGGAGGATATAGAGAGCCGCCGTTCAACTCCCCCGTACCGGCCGACACCAGCATCAGATCTCCGCTTGAAGACACTTCAGGGGAGTCCATCAGAGTTGTTGAGCAGAGAGGACACGTTCTCTTCATCATCCTCTTCCTCGTCATCGAGCAGCCAGAGGCTTTCTGGCTTCTCCTTTGTGACTCCAGACTGGATGGCCTGAAGGATGGACTAAGCCCTGGCCAAGTACCAGAAAACATAATATTCAAGCAGGGATTTTTTCCCCAGTTTGTGGCAAAATTGGAAAAAGACACAAACTGGGGTTTTTTTTCCCTTCTTCCCAAATAACATCATAACATCATAATGAATTCGAGAAACACCTACATTTTTTGTTATTGTTTTCCTGTGTTGTATATACAGGTGTCATTGTCCACAGATAGCTCTACATACATATGACATCACAAGAGAGCTTCTGTTTCTATGACATCATAAGCAGACAGTATATTGTGATTAATGGAGACAGGAATGTCCCAAACAAAAGTACATTTTCAGTAATCCACTTTATGTAACCCCAAATGTAACTCAATTCATGTAACATCAGACCCTATAATTCTCCATTTCTAAAGGTTTTTTTATTTTTCCATAATTGAGAAATTATGGATTTTGAAATGACTTCCGCTACTCAATGCTGTTCAGTCTTTGATTCCTTAGCATGTCTTTAATAGCTTTCAATATAATCCATCACATCCTTCCTCGTCAGCATCTCCCAGGGCTGAAGCCGGTATCATTGACCTCGAGTGACACATTTTGGGGGCCACATCCCTGCTATATGTATTCATTTAACTAGACTATAATATTCACAAATCCATCACAGGTGTCAATTCTATCCCCCCCGACGGCCGTGCAAACCGGTAACAATTTACTACAATGTATCACCTTATGACATCACAACCTCTCTCCGCTGCACATCATCCCAACAGCTCGCAATCACCAAACAGAGCTCACAGGACTCATCGTTAGCATTTAGCCTTAATCTCTACCCCGATGTTGGGTATAAAACAGGAATATTAAGGGCTGGGGCTTTAGCAAGCATTTGGATTTACTGGCCTAGAGATCTATGTACACGGAAAACATTTAAAAGAAGGATTATGTTTTTCGTTTACATTTCATTTAAATTGAGATTGAAAGAGGGACTGTCCCTTTACTAGCGTTCAAAAGCTTTTGGGGTCACTCGGCTGTTTTCATGGAAAACGAGAAAATTATTGGCCGTGACATAATTGCAAAAGGGTTTTCTAACCATCAATTAGCCTTTAAAACCTAAACTTGGATCAGCGAACACAACGTGCCATCGGGACACAGGAGTGATGGGAGGGATAAAGGGCCATTGGGACACACGAGTGATGGGAGGGATAAAGGGACATTGGAGCACAGGAGTGATGGGCAGATATTACCCCAACAAGCCAAGAGTCCTAGACCCGTAGGTGCCATAAGGTGCCTCCCCAAGCCCATTATGGGCAAACATGCCATGGTTCTTTGTAACCCACGCTGGCCAGGGTACCCAGACCGCCAACGCGACCCGGGGCCAGAGTCTACTCTGGCCCGGAGCACGCCCCTCCCCCCGCCGCCCGCGCTTCCTCAATGCCAGACTGAAGGCCGATATTAAATATGTCCAACCCTCTGGGATTAAGATGAACCCCGTCACCACGCATGAGATCTGAAGTATCGCCTTCCAAATCCTTGTGTCTAACCGTAAATCCACCTATCCTGCGAACAAACGTAGAAATGACATAATTGACCTTCCTACGACACCTTTCCAAAGCCTTACCATTGGACTGGAGACTCCAAACAGGCCCAGGGAGCAACCTCAGACCAGACCAAAGAAACTCCAGAAAACATGGCAAAACACCTGGCCAGATCATTCTTAATGCGATGAATTAAATCAATAGATCGAACCTGACCAAGGTCATTCCCGCCGGCATGAATAACCAAAACTATATTAGACGGAACCAACATGCGCAACAAATGCAACTCACGAGACAGCTGATCCCAGCGAACACCCCGAAACCCCCGCCAATGGATGCGGACTCTGTCATAAGGGAAACTTATATTACGGCCATAAAGAAAGGGGAAAGAGGTAAGATTCACCTCTTACACCCAATCTAACCCTTATAGCTGCAACAATGTTGCAGCTACCCACCAATGAAAAGAGACCCTGACTGCAGCACTGTGCATGGGCCAGCAGTCATGACCCCCTTCCCTATTGGTCCAGGGGGCCCCTTTCCTTTCACATAAAAGGGCAACAGCAAGAAATAAACAGATATGGGAAAGGCTGAACTTGATGGACGCATGTCTTTTTTCAGTCTAACTATGTAACTAATATATAGATATATATATATATATACTCACTGGCCACTTTGCTAGTACCGGGTTGGACCCTCTTTTGCCTTCAGAGCTGCCTTTATTCTTTGTGGAATACTTTCTACAGGGTGCAGGATACATTCAATTCGTACTAAGGGGTCCAAAGTGTGCCAAGAAAATGCCCCCCACACCATTACACCACCAGCCTGAACCGTTGATACAAGTCTGACCCGTATAAGGGGCATAAGGCGTATGTGGGGGGGCGAGTGGCATATCTGGGTTAAAAAGCATATCAGAGGGCAATATGGCATATGGGGGTATAAGGCATTTCTGGGGCATGAGGCATATCTGCAGGGTATAAGGCCTATCTGGGGGTATAAGGCATATCTGGGAGGCAGTGTGGCTAGCCTGGGCTCAAATCTTAGTCTTATAGTCAGACTTCTATTTGAGGCAGTATTATCAGAAGACTCCGAATATAAGATGGGGGATATTTCTCAGAGCATTTGCGTGGAAAAAAAAACTTGTTTTATATACGAAAGAATACGGTATTTCTTCCAAATGCATTCCTAAGAGGCGAAGAGAAGTTTATAATGTCTTACCCCAACGGGGTTGACAGATTTGGTGTGGATCTGGCAGTCCTCTTGTTTTTCCGTCCCCAATAATGTTTTTATTTTCATATATTACCCCCTGGACTGCAGTTAAACAATATTTAATGGGGCAAAAAAACAAATCTTCATCCAGTGCTGCACCACTTTGTACAGTTTTTGTAGTTTCCTATTAGACCATATTCATGCTAATAAATATTATTTATTAGCACCAAAATATAAAGAGTAACACACTAAAATGGGTCTCTGGACCGTCAGCCTCGGCCACAATACGTCACGGGCCGGATATACAATAAGGCTGCTTAGCATGGAAGAAAAGTAGGTTTAATCTCATGTTGTTCTATGGGCCGATTATTTGTGGCAGTGGAACTAAAGCCTTAATATCTAAAAGTCCAATTCCTCACTCACTGAAAGTCCCTGTAAGACATCGTCTGGTTCCCCGCAGGCCGTATGATACGGAGTCCGGGGGCTTCTAAAGTACATTGGTCTGAAATAACAGAGACAGAACTCATACAAACGGCGAATATGCAGCTGCCCCGGGCATATAAAGAAACCCCAAAAACAAACATTTACTGTAATACCAGTGAAGGATTTTTAAAGCCATGACGAACAGGAGATTAAAGATCTTTGGTCTAAAAATTGGGACTGCCCTG
This sequence comes from Spea hammondii, assembly GCA_029215755.1. Lineage (NCBI taxonomy): Eukaryota > Metazoa > Chordata > Amphibia > Anura > Pelobatidae > Spea > Spea hammondii. Next base: position 4,351,493 of record JARDYJ010000002.1, read on the forward strand.
CAAAATCCAGGATTGTGCAGTATTTCAATTCATTTTATACGACAAATACAAAAGTGCCACATCAATATATTCAAAGAAATCCACTAAAGTGTTTACGTCGATAAAAAAGTAAAGCAGAAGCACGGAACCCTCGTGCATTGTGACATCATAGAGTCTGTGACATCACAACACTGTAAAGCCGGAGCGCGCTCCTCTGCTTGCTCAGTGTAGTTGGGCGCTCGCACTTGTAAGCAGCTATTCATAGCGGACTTGAAGTGTTGTAACCAACGGCATCAGAGATTGAGGAGATTTAAAAGAAGAACCTTTTAAAAAGGAGAGCTATGGGGGACTGCTGTCTACTCCATGGACTGAGGTGGGTTGGAAGGAGATGCTGCCCCAGAAAAGTGCAGAAGTTTTTCAAAAGAGTGAAAACAGCTTTCACCAAAAAGAGTGAGGGCCAGAACAAGAAGCACTTGGCCGGTGGAGACCGGGTCCCGAAAAGGAAGAGAGAGAGTAGCAGTACAGAGGAAGAAATAGGGAGAGCGAGGAAGAGGATCAAGCGTACTGCTAATGAGAGGGAGGAGAGCAGCCTGTGTCTGAGGGCAAAGGAAACAAAAAGACGCCGAAGCAGCAGCACAGACAGCTCCGAACATGAGAAAAAGCGCTGCAAATACAGCGAGAAAAACAGCCAGATTCTGGGGCATCAGGAGAAAGAAGGAGCGGAGGAACATCTGGAGGAGCGCAGAAGGGGAAAGGTTCCCATGAAGAGACGCAGGAGTGAGGTAGAAAGTGGTGTTGCTGCGAAAAAATTTCGGAGCCTTCTCCCCATGACGCCCTCCGGCTTCATCTTCCATTCAGTGCTGGGTGAAGGGGGGTTTGGAAAAGTCATGTTGGCTTCTGTACCTAGAAGAGACTCTATGGTAGCGGTCAAAATCATCCGCAAGAAAGCCGCTAAGCCCCTGTACCTACTGAAGGAGAGGAGAATCCTGGAGATGGCTCGGGACAGCCCGTTCCTGTGCCACGGATATGCGGGCTTCCAAACGCAGACCTGCGTGTTATTCGTGATGGAGTATATGGCAGGTGGAAGCCTCCTGTCGTATTTGAGGAGGGTGGGCTGCCTCCCCGAGAGCGCAGCTGCATTTTATTCGGCTGAATTAATCTGCGGCATCCAGTTCCTCCACGCTCGCGGAGTTATACATCGAGACCTGAAGCTGGAAAACATCTTGCTTGACGGAGAGGGCCACGCCAAGATCTGCGATTTTGGTCTTGTTGCAGAAGGCATTTTTGGAGCAGCAGAGACAAAAGGACGCTGCGGAACAGTCAATTACACGGCCCCGGAAATGCATCTAAAGCAAGCATACGGTGTTGCCGTGGACTGGTGGTCCTTCGGGGTGATTTTATTCTGCATGCTTAACGGAAGGTTACCGTTCTCTCACGGTAACTGCAAGGAGGCGACAATCCATGCCATTGTAAATGAAAGCCACCGGAATGTCAAAGACATCTCAAAAGAAGCTGCGGACATCCTGAGGCATCTTCTGATGAAGGATCCTGACTTTCGCCTCTGGATCACGGGGTGTATCAGGCGGCATCCATTCTTTCAGGACATTAATTGGGAGGATATAGAGAGCCGCCGTTCAACTCCCCCGTACCGGCCGACACCAGCATCAGATCTCCGCTTGAAGACACTTCAGGGGAGTCCATCAGAGTTGTTGAGCAGAGAGGACACGTTCTCTTCATCATCCTCTTCCTCGTCATCGAGCAGCCAGAGGCTTTCTGGCTTCTCCTTTGTGACTCCAGACTGGATGGCCTGAAGGATGGACTAAGCCCTGGCCAAGTACCAGAAAACATAATATTCAAGCAGGGATTTTTTCCCCAGTTTGTGGCAAAATTGGAAAAAGACACAAACTGGGGTTTTTTTTCCCTTCTTCCCAAATAACATCATAACATCATAATAAATTCGAGAAACACCTACATTTTTTGTTATTGTTTTCCTGTGTTGTATATACAGGTGTCATTGTCCACAGATAGCTCTACATACATATGACATCACAAGAGAGCTTCTGTTTCTATGACATCATAAGCAGACAGTATATTGTGATTTATGGAGACAGGAATGTCCCAAACAAAAGTACATTTTCAGTAATCCACTTTATGTAACCCCAAATGTAACTCAATTCATGTAACATCAGACCCTATAATTCTCCATTTCTAAAGGTTTTTTTATTTTTCCATAATTGAGAAATTATGGATTTTGAAATGACTTCCGCTACTCAATGCTGTTCAGTCTTTGATTCCTTAGCATGTCTTTAATAGCTTTCAATATAATCCATCACATCCTTCCTCGTCAGCATCTCCCAGGGCTGAAGCCGGTATCATTGACCTCGAGTGACACATTTTGGGGGCCACATCCCTGCTATATGTATTCATTTAACTAGACTATAATATTCACAAATCCATCACAGGTGTCAATTCTATCCCCCCCGACGGCCGTGCAAACCGGTAACAATTTACTACAATGTATCACCTTATGACATCACAACCTCTCTCCGCTGCACATCATCCCAACAGCTCGCAATCACCAAACAGAGCTCACAGGACTCATCGTTAGCATTTAGCCTTAATCTCTACCCCGATGTTGGGTATAAAACAGGAATATTAAGGGCTGGGGCTTTAGCAAGCATTTGGATTTACTGGCCTAGAGATCTATGTACACGGAAAACATTTAAAAGAAGGATTATGTTTTTCGTTTACATTTCATTTAAATTGAGATTGAAAGAGGGACTGTCCCTTTACTAGCGTTCAAAAGCTTTTGGGGTCACTCGGCTGTTTTCATGGAAAACGAGAAAATTATTGGCCGTGACATAATTGCAAAAGGGTTTTCTAACCATCAATTAGCCTTTAAAACCTAAACTTGGATCAGCGAACACAACGTGCCATCGGGACACAGGAGTGATGGGAGGGATAAAGGGCCATTGGGACACACGAGTGATGGGAGGGATAAAGGGACATTGGAGCACAGGAGTGATGGGCAGATATTACCCCAACAAGCCAAGAGTCCTAGACCCGTAGGTGCCATAAGGTGCCTCCCCAAGCCCATTATGGGCAAACATGCCATGGTTCTTTGTAACCCACGCTGGCCAGGGTACCCAGACCGCCAACGCGACCCGGGGCCAGAGTCTACTCTGGCCTGGAGCACGCCCCTCCCCCCGCCGCCCGCGCTTCCTCAATGCCAGACTGAAGGCCGATATTAAATATGTCCAACCCTCTGGGATTAAGATGAACCCCGTCACCACGCATGAGATCTGAAGTATCGCCTTCCAAATCCTTGTGTCTAACCGTAAATCCACCTATCCTGCGAACAAACGTAGAAATGACATAATTGACCTTCCTACGACACCTTTCCAAAGCCTTACCATTGGACTGGAGACTCCAAACAGGCCCAGGGAGCAACCTCAGACCAGACCAAAGAAACTCCAGAAAACATGGCAAAACACCTGGCCAGATCATTCTTAATGCGATGAATTAAATCAATAGATCGAACCTGACCAAGGTCATTCCCGCCGGCATGAATAACCAAAACTATATTAGACGGAACCAACATGCGCAACAAATGCAACTCACGAGACAGCTGATCCCAGCGAACACCCCGAAACCCCCGCCAATGGATGCGGACTCTGTCATAAGGGAAACTTATATTACGGCCATAAAGAAAGGGGAAAGAGGTAAGATTCACCTCTTACACCCAATCTAACCCTTATAGCTGCAACAATGTTGCAGCTACCCACCAATGAAAAGAGACCCTGACTGCAGCACTGTGCATGGGCCAGCAGTCATGACCCCCTTCCCTATTGGTCCAGGGGGCCCCTTTCCTTTCACATAAAAGGGCAACAGCAAGAAATAAACAGATATGGGAAAGGCTGAACTTGATGGACGCATGTCTTTTTTCAGTCTAACTATGTAACTAATATATAGATATATATATATATACTCACTGGCCACTTTGCTAGTACCGGGTTGGACCCTCTCTTGCCTTCAGAGCTGCCTTTATTCTTTGTGGAATACTTTCTACAGGGTGCAGGATACATTCAATTCGTACTAAGGGGTCCAAAGTGTGCCAAGAAAATGCCCCCCACACCATTACACCACCAGCCTGAACCGTTGATACAAGTCTGACCCGTATAAGGGGCATAAGGCGTATGTGGGGGGGCGAGTGGCATATCTGGGTTAAAAAGCATATCAGAGGGCAATATGGCATATGGGGGTATAAGGCATTTCTGGGGCATGAGGCATATCTGCAGGGTATAAGGCCTATCTGGGGGTATAAGGCATATCTGGGAGGCAGTGTGGCTAGCCTGGGCTCAAATCTTAGTCTTATAGTCAGACTTCTATTTGAGGCAGTATTATCAGAAGACTCCGAATATAAGATGGGGGATATTTCTCAGAGCATTTGCGTGGAAAAAAAAACTTGTTTTATATACGAAAGAATACGGTATTTCTTCCAAATGCATTCCTAAGAGGCGAAGAGAAGTATATAATGTCTTACCCCAACGGGGTTGACAGATTTGGTGTGGATCTGGCAGTCCTCTTGTTTTTCCGTCCCCAATAATGTTTTTATTTTCATATATTACCCCCTGGACTGCAGTTAAACAATATTTAATGGGGCAAAAAAACAAATCTTCATCCAGTGCTGCACCACTTTGTACAGTTTTTGTAGTTTCCTATTAGACCATATTCATGCTAATAAATATTATTTATTAGCACCAAAATATAAAGAGTAACACACTAAAATGGGTCTCTGGACCGTCAGCCTCGGCCACAATACGTCACGGGCCGGATATACAATAAGGCTGCTTAGCATGGAAGAAAAGTAGGTTTAATCTCATGTTGTTCTATGGGCCGATTATTTGTGGCAGTGGAACTAAAGCCTTAATATCTAAAAGTCCAATTCCTCACTCACTGAAAGTCCCTGTAAGACATCGTCTGGTTCCCCGCAGGCCGTATGATACGGAGTCCGGGGGCTTCTAAAGTACATTGGTCTGAAATAACAGAGACAGAACTCATACAAACGGCGAATATGCAGCTGCCCCGGGCATATAAAGAAACCCCAAAAACAAACATTTACTGTAATACCAGTGAAGGATTTTTAAAGCCATGACGAACAGGAGATTAAAGATCTTTGGTCTAAAAATTGGGACTGCCCTGCAAAATCCAGGATTGTGCAGTATTTCAATTCATTTTATACGACAAATACAAAAGTGCCACATCAATATATTCAAAGAAATCCACTAAAGTGTTTACGTCGATAAAAAAGTAAAGCAGAAGCACGGAACCCTCGTGCATTGTGACATCATAGAGTCTGTGACATCACAACACTGTAAAGCCGGAGCGTGCTCCTCTGCTTGCTCAGTGTAGTTGGGCGCTCGCACTTGTAAGCAGCTATTCATAGCGGACTTGAAGTGTTGTAACCAACGGCATCAGAGATTGAGGAGATTTAAAAGAAGAACCTTTTAAAAAGGAGAGCTATGGGGGACTGCTGTCTACTCCATGGACTGAGGTGGGTTGGAAGGAGATGCTGCCCCAGAAAAGTGCAGAAGTTTTTCAAAAGAGTGAAAACAGCTTTCACCAAAAAGAGTGAGGGCCAGAACAAGAAGCACTTGGCCGGTGGAGACCGGGTCCCGAAAAGGAAGAGAGAGAGTAGCAGTACAGAGGAAGAAATAGGGAGAGCGAGGAAGAGGATCAAGCGTACTGCTAATGAGAGGGAGGAGAGCAGCCTGTGTCTGAGGGCAAAGGAAACAAAAAGACGCCGAAGCAGCAGCACAGACAGCTCCGAACATGAGAAAAAGCGCTGCAAATACAGCGAGAAAAACAGCCAGATTCTGGGGCATCAGGAGAAAGAAGGAGCGGAGGAACATCTGGAGGAGCGCAGAAGGGGAAAGGTTCCCATGAAGAGACGCAGGAGTGAGGTAGAAAGTGGTGTTGCTGCGAAAAAATTTCGGAGCCTTCTCCCCATGACGCCCTCCGGCTTCATCTTCCATTCAGTGCTGGGTGAAGGGGGGTTTGGAAAAGTCATGTTGGCTTCTGTACCTAGAAGAGACTCTATGGTAGCGGTCAAAATCATCCGCAAGAAAGCCGCTAAGCCCCTGTACCTACTGAAGGAGAGGAGAATCCTGGAGATGGCTCGGGACAGCCCGTTCCTGTGCCACGGATATGCGGGCTTCCAAACGCAGACCTGCGTGTTATTCGTGATGGAGTATATGGCAGGTGGAAGCCTCCTGTCGTATTTGAGGAGGGTGGGCTGCCTCCCCGAGAGCGCAGCTGCATTTTATTCGGCTGAATTAATCTGCGGCATCCAGTTCCTCCACGCTCGCGGCGTTATACATCGAGACCTGAAGCTGGAAAACATCTTGCTTGACGGAGAGGGCCACGCCAAGATCTGCGATTTTGGTCTTGTTGCAGAAGGCATTTTTGGAGCAGCAGAGACAAAAGGACGCTGCGGAACAGTCAATTACACGGCCCCGGAAATGCATCTAAAGCAAGCATACGGTGTTGCCGTGGACTGGTGGTCCTTCGGGGTGATTTTATTCTGCATGCTTAATGGAAGGTTACCGTTCTCTCACGGTAACTGCAAGGAGGCGACAATCCATGCCATTGTAAATGAAAGCCACCGGAATGTCAAAGACATCTCAAAAGAAGCTGCGGACATCCTGAGGCATCTTCTGATGAAGGATCCTGACTTTCGCCTCTGGATCACGGGGTGTATCAGGCGGCATCCATTCTTTCAGGACATTAATTGGGAGGATATAGAGAGCCGCCGTTCAACTCCCCCGTACCGGCCGACACCAGCATCAGATCTCCGCTTGAAGACACTTCAGGGGAGTCCATCAGAGTTGTTGAGCAGAGAGGACACGTTCTCTTCATCATCCTCTTCCTCGTCATCGAGCAGCCAGAGGCTTTCTGGCTTCTCCTTTGTGACTCCAGACTGGATGGCCTGAAGGATGGACTAAGCCCTGGCCAAGTACCAGAAAACATAATATTCAAGCAGGGATTTTTTCCCCAGTTTGTGGCAAAATTGGAAAAAGACACAAACTGGGGTTTTTTTTCCCTTCTTCCCAAATAACATCATAACATCATAATAAATTCGAGAAACACCTACATTTTTTGTTATTGTTTTCCTGTGTTGTATATACAGCTGTCATTGTCCACAGATAGCTCTACATACATATGACATCACAAGAGAGCTTCTGTTTCTATGACATCATAAGCAGACAGTATATTGTGATTTATGGAGACAGGAATGTCCCAAACAAAAGTACATTTTCAGTAATCCACTTTATGTAACCCCAAATGTAACTCAATTCATGTAACATCAGACCCTATAATTCTCCATTTCTAAAGGTTTTTTTATTTTTCCATAATTGAGAAATTATGGATTTTGAAATGACTTCCGCTACTCAATGCTGTTCAGTCTTTGATTCCTTAGCATGTCTTTAATAGCTTTCAATATAATCCATCACATCCTTCCTCGTCAGCATCTCCCAGGGCTGAAGCCGGTATCATTGACCTCGAGTGACACATTTTGGGGGCCACATCCCTGCTATATGTATTCATTTAACTAGACTATAATATTCACAAATCCATCACAGGTGTCAATTCTATCCCCCCCGACGGCCGTGCAAACCGGTAACAATTTACTACAATGTATCACCTTATGACATCACAACCTCTCTCCGCTGCACATCATCCCAACAGCTCGCAATCACCAAACAGAGCTCACAGGACTCATCGTTAGCATTTAGCCTTAATCTCTACCCCGATGTTGGGTATAAAACAGGAATATTAAGGGCTGGGGCTTTAGCAAGCATTTGGATTTACTGGCCTAGAGATCTATGTACACGGAAAACATGTAAAAGAAGGATTATGTTTTTCGTTTACATTTCATTTAAATTGAGATTGAAAGAGGGACTGTCCCTTTACTAGCGTTCAAAAGCTTTTGGGGTCACTCGGCTGTTTTCATGGAAAACGAGAAAATTATTGGCCGTGACATCATTGCAAAAGGGTTTTCTAACCATCAATTAGCCTTTAAAACCTAAACTTGGATCAGCGAACACAACGTGCCATCGGGACACAGGAGTGATGGGAGGGATAAAGGGCCATTGGGACACAGGAGTGATGGGAGGGATAAAGGGCCATTGGGACACAGGAGTGATGGGAGGGATAAAGGGCCATCGGGACACAGGAGTGATGGGAGGGATAAAGGGCCATTGGAGCACAGGAGTGATGGGCAGATATTACCCCAACAAGCCAAGAGTCCTAGACCCGTAGGTGCCATAAGCCGCCCACGGGACATGCCTCCCCAAGCCCATTATGGGCAAACATACCATGGTTCTTTGTAACCCACGCTGGCCAGGGTACCCAGACCGCCAACGCGACCCGGGGCCAGAGTCTACTCTGGCCCGGAGCACGCCCCTCCCCCCGCCGCCCGCGCTTCCTCAATGCCAGACTGAAGGCCGATATTAAATATGTCCAACCCTCTGGGATTAAGATGAGCCCCGTCAGCACGCATGAGATCTGAAGTATCGCCTTCCAAATCCTTGTGTCTAACCGTAAACCCACCTATCCTGCGAACAAACGTAGAAATGACATAATTGACCTTCCTACGACACCTTTCCAAAGCCTTACCATTGGACTGGAGACTCCAAACAGGCCCAGGGAGCAACCTCAGACCAGACCAAAGAAACTCCAGAAAACATGGCAGAACACCTGGCCAGATCATTCTTAATGCGATGAATTAAATCAATAGATCGAACCTGACCAAGGTCATTCCGCCGGCATGAATAACCAAAACTATATTAGACGGAACCAACATGCGCAACAAATGCAACTCACGAGACAGCTGATCCCAGCGAACACCCCGAAACCCCCGCCAATGGATGCGGACTCTGTCATAAGGGAAACTTATATTACGGCCATAAAGAAAGGGGAAAGAGGTAAGATTCACCTCTTACACCCAATCTAACCCTTATAGCTGCAACAATGTTGCAGCTACCCACCAATGAAAAGAGACCCTGACTGCAGCACTGTGCATGGGCCAGCAGTCATGACCCCCTTCCCTATTGGTCCAGGGGGCCCCTTTCCTTTCACATAAAAGGGCAACAGCAAGAAATAAACAGATATGGGAAAGGCTGAACTTGATGGATGCATGTCTTTTTTCAGTCTAACTATGTAACTAATATATAGATATATATATATATACTCACTGGCCACTTTGCTAGTACCGGGTTGGACCCTCTTTTGCCTTCAGAGCTGCCTTTATTCTTTGTGGAATACTTTCTACAGGGTGCAGGATACATTCAATTCGTACTAAGGGGTCCAAAGTGTGCCAAGAAAATGCCCCCCACACCATTACACCACCAGCCTGAACCGTTGATACAAGTCTGACCCGTATAAGGGGCATAAGGTGTATGTGGGGGGGCGAGTGGCATATCTGGGTTAAAAAGCATATCAGAGGGCAATATGGCATATGGGGGTATAAGGCATTTCTGGGGCATGAGGCATATCTGCAGGGTATAAGGCCTATCTGGGGGTATAAGGCATATCTGGGAGGCAGTGTGGCTAGCCTGGGCTCAAATCTTAGTCTTATAGTCAGACTTCTATTTGAGGCAGTATTATCAGAAGACTCCGAATATAAGATGGGGGATATTTCTCAGAGCATTTGCGTGGAAAAAAAAACTTGTTTTATATACGAGAGAATACGGTATTTCTTCCGAATGCATTCCTAAGAGGCGAAGAGAAGTATATAATGTCTTACCCCAACGGGGTTGACAGATTTGGTGTGGATCTGGCAGTCCTCTTGTTTTTCCGTCCCCAATAATGTTTTTATTTTCATATATTACCCCCTGGACTGCAGTTAAACAATATTTAATGGGGCAAAAAAACAAATCTTCATCCAGTGCTGCACCACTTTGTACAGTTTTTGTAGTTTCCTATTAGACCATATTCATGCTAATAAATATTATTTATTAGCACCAAAATATAAAGAGTAACACACTAAAATGGGTCTCTGGACCGTCAGCCTCGGCCACAATACGTCACGGGCCGGATATACAATAAGGCTGCTTAGCATGGAAGAAAAGTAGGTTTAATCTCATGTTGTTCTATGGGCCGATTATTTGTGGCAGTGGAACTAAAGCCTTAATATCTAAAAGTCCAATTCCTCACTCACTGAAAGTCCCTGTAAGACATCGTCTGGTTCCCCGCAGGCCGTATGATACGGAGTCCGGGGGCTTCTAAAGTACATTGGTCTGAAATAACAGAGACAGAACTCATACAAACGGCGAATATGCAGCTGCCCCGGGCATATAAAGAAACCCCAAAAACAAACATTTACTGTAATACCAGTGAAGGATTTTTAACGCCATGACGAACAGGAGATTAAAGATCTTTGGTCTAAAAATTGGGACTGCCCTGCAAAATCCAGGATTGTGCAGTATTTCAATTCATTTTATACGACAAATACAAAAGTGCCACATCAATATATTCAAAGAAATCCACTAAAGTGTTTACGTCGATAAAAAAGTAAAGCAGAAGCACGGAACCCTCGTGCATTGTGACATCATAGAGTCTGTGACATCACAACACTGTAAAGCCAGAGCGCGCTCCTCTGCTTGCTCAGTGTAGTTGGGCGCTCGCACTTGTAAGCAGCTATTCATAGCGGACTTGAAGTGTTGTAACCAACGGCATCAGAGATTGAGGAGATTTAAAAGAAGAACCTTTTAAAAAGGAGAGCTATGGGGGACTGCTGTCTACTCCATGGACTGAGGTGGGTTGGAAGGAGATGCTGCCCCAGAAAAGTGCAGAAGTTTTTCAAAAGAGTGAAAACAGCTTTCACCAAAAAGAGTGAGGGCCAGAACAAGAAGCACTTGGCCGGTGGAGACCGGGTCCCGAAAAGGAAGAGAGAGAGTAGCAGTACAGAGGAAGAAATAGGGAGAGCGAGGAAGAGGATCAAGCGTACTGCTAATGAGAGGGAGGAGAGCAGCCTGTGTCTGAGGGCAAAGGAAACAAAAAGACGCCGAAGCAGCAGCACAGACAGCTCCGAACATGAGAAAAAGCGCTGCAAATACAGCGAGAAAAACAGCCAGATTCTGGGGCATCAGGAGAAAGAAGGAGCGGAGGAACATCTGGAGGAGCGCAGAAGGGGAAAGGTTCCCATGAAGAGACGCAGGAGTGAGGTAGAAAGTGGTGTTGCTGCGAAAAAATTTCGGAGCCTTCTCCCCATGACGCCCTCCGGCTTCATCTTCCATTCAGTGCTGGGTGAAGGGGGGTTTGGAAAAGTCATGTTGGCTTCTGTACCTAGAAGAGACTCTATGGTAGCGGTCAAAATCATCCGCAAGAAAGCCGCTAAGCCCCTGTACCTACTGAAGGAGAGGAGAATCCTGGAGATGGCTCGGGACAGCCCGTTCCTGTGCCACGGATATGCAGGCTTCCAAACGCAGACCTGCGTGTTATTCGTGATGGAGTATATGGCAGGTGGAAGCCTCCTGTCATATTTGAGGAGGGTGGGCTGCCTCCCCGAGAGCGCAGCTGCATTTTATTCGGCTGAATTAATCTGCGGCATCCAGTTCCTCCACGCTCGCGGAGTTATACATCGAGACCTGAAGCTGGAAAACATCTTGCTTGACGGAGAGGGCCACGCCAAGATCTGCGATTTTGGTCTTGTTGCAGAAGGCATTTTTGGAGCAGCAGAGACAAAAGGACGCTGCGGAACAGTCAATTACACGGCCCCGGAAATGCATCTAAAGCAAGCATACGGTGTTGCCGTGGACTGGTGGTCCTTTGGGGTGATTTTATCCTGCATGCTTAACGGAAGGTTACCGTTCTATCACGGTAACTGCAAGGAGGCGACAATCCATGCCATTGTAAATGAAAGCCACCGGAATGTCAAAGACATCTCAAAAGAAGCTGCGGACATCCTGAGGCATCTTCTGATGAAGGATCCTGACTTTCGCCTCTGGATCACGGGGTGTATCAGGCGGCATCCATTCTTTCAGGACATTAATTGGGAGGATATAGAGAGCCGCCGTTCAACTCCCCCGTACCGGCCGACACCAGCATCAGATCTCCGCTTGAAGACACTTCAGGGGAGTCCATCAGAGTTGTTGAGCAGAGAGGACACGTTCTCTTCATCATCCTCTTCCTCGTCATCGAGCAGCCAGAGGCTTTCTGGCTTCTCCTTTGTGACTCCAGACTGGATGGCCTGAAGGATGGACTAAGCCCTGGCCAAGTACCAGAAAACATAATATTCAAGCAGGGATTTTTTCCCCAGTTTGTGGCAAAATTGGAAAAAGACACAAACTGGGGGTTTTTTTCCCTTCTTCCCAAATAACATCATAACATCATAATAAATTCGAGAAACACCTACATTTTTTGTTATTGTTTTCCTGTGTTGTATATACAGCTGTCATTGTCCACAGATAGCTCTACATACATATGACATCACAAGAGAGCTTCTGTTTCTATGACATCATAAGCAGACAGTATATTGTGATTTATGGAGACAGGAATGTCCCAAACAAAAGTACATTTTCAGTAATCCACTTTATGTAACCCCAAATGTAACTCAATTCATGTAACATCAGACCCTATAATTCTCCATTTCTAAAGGTTTTTTTATTTTTCCATAATTGAGAAATTATGGATTTTGAAATGACTTCCGCTACTCAATGCTGTTCAGTCTTTGATTCCTTAGCATGTCTTTAATAGCTTTCAATATAATCCATCACATCCTTCCTCGTCAGCATCTCCCAGGGCTGAAGCCGGTATCATTGACCTCGAGTGACACATTTTGGGGGCCACATCCCTGCTATATGTATTCATTTAACTAGACTATAATATTCACAAATCCATCACAGGTGTCAATTCTATCCCCCCCGACGGCCGTGCAAACCGGTAACAATTTACTACAATGTATCACCTTATGACATCACAACCTCTCTCCGCTGCACATCATCCCAACAGCTCGCAATCACCAAACAGAGCTCACAGGACTCATCGTTAGCATTTAGCCTTAATCTCTACCCCGATGTTGGGTATAAAACAGGAATATTAAGGGCTGGGGCTTTAGCAAGCATTTGGATTTACTGGCCTAGAGATCTATGTACACGGAAAACATTTAAAAGAAGGATTATGTTTTTCGTTTACATTTCATTTAAATTGAGATTGAAAGAGGGACTGTCCCTTTACTAGCGTTCAAAAGCTTTTGGGGTCACTCGGCTGTTTTCATGGAAAACGAGAAAATTATTGGCCGTGACATAATTGCAAAAGGGTTTTCTAACCATCAATTAGCCTTTAAAACCTAAACTTGGATCAGCGAACACAACGTGCCATCGGGACACAGGAGTGATGGGAGGGATAAAGGGCCATTGGGACACACGAGTGATGGGAGGGATAAAGGGACATTGGAGCACAGGAGTGATGGGCAGATATTACCCCAACAAGCCAAGAGTCCTAGACCCGTAGGTGCCATAAGGTGCCTCCCCAAGCCCATTATGGGCAAACATGCCATGGTTCTTTGTAACCCACGCTGGCCAGGGTACCCAGACCGCCAACGCGACCCGGGGCCAGAGTCTACTCTGGCCCGGAGCACGCCCCTCCCCCCGCCGCCCGCGCTTCCTCAATGCCAGACTGAAGGCCGATATTAAATATGTCCAACCCTCTGGGATTAAGATGAACCCCGTCACCACGCATGAGATCTGAAGTATCGCCTTCCAAATCCTTGTGTCTAACCGTAAATCCACCTATCCTGCGAACAAACGTAGAAATGACATAATTGACCTTCCTACGACACCTTTCCAAAGCCTTACCATTGGACTGGAGACTCCAAACAGGCCCAGGGAGCAACCTCAGACCAGACCAAAGAAACTCCAGAAAACATGGCAAAACACCTGGCCAGATCATTCTTAATGCGATGAATTAAATCAATAGATCGAACCTGACCAAGGTCATTCCCGCCGGCATGAATAACCAAAACTATATTAGACGGAACCAACATGCGCAACAAATGCAACTCACGAGACAGCTGATCCCAGCGAACACCCCGAAACCCCCGCCAATGGATGCGGACTCTGTCATAAGGGAAACTTATATTACGGCCATAAAGAAAGGGGAAAGAGGTAAGATTCACCTCTTACACCCAATCTAACCCTTATAGCTGCGACAATGTTGCAGCTACCCACCAATGAAAAGAGACCCTGACTGCAGCACTGTGCATGGGCCAGCAGTCATGACCCCCTTCCCTATTGGTCCAGGGGGCCCCTTTCCTTTCACATAAAAGGGCAACAGCAAGAAATAAACAGATATGGGAAAGGCTGAACTTGATGGACGCATGTCTTTTTTCAGTCTAACTATGTAACTAATATATAGATATATATATATATACTCACTGGCCACTTTGCTAGTACCGGGTTGGACCCTCTTTTGCCTTCAGAGCTGCCTTTATTCTTTGTGGAATACTTTCTACAGGGTGCAGGATACATTCAATTCGTACTAAGGGGTCCAAAGTGTGCCAAGAAAATGCCCCCCACACCATTACACCACCAGCCTGAACCGTTGATACAAGTCTGACCCGTATAAGGGGCATAAGGCGTATGTGGGGGGGCGAGTGGCATATCTGGGTTAAAAAGCATATCAGAGGGCAATATGGCATATGGGGGTATAAGGCATTTCTGGGGCATGAGGCATATCTGCAGGGTATAAGGCCTATCTGGGGGTATAAGGCATATCTGGGAGGCAGTGTGGCTAGCCTGGGCTCAAATCTTAGTCTTATAGTCAGACTTCTATTTGAGGCAGTATTATCAGAAGACTCCGAATATAAGATGGGGGATATTTCTCAGAGCATTTGCGTGGAAAAAAAAACTTGTTTTATATACGAAAGAATACGGTATTTCTTCCAAATGCATTCCTAAGAGGCGAAGAGAAGTATATAATGTCTTACCCCAACGGGGTTGACAGATTTGGTGTGGATCTGGCAGTCCTCTTGTTTTTCCGTCCCCAATAATGTTTTTATTTTCATATATTACCCCCTGGACTGCAGTTAAACAATATTTAATGGGGCAAAAAAACAAATCTTCATCCAGTGCTGCACCACTTTGTACAGTTTTTGTAGTTTCCTATTAGACCATATTCATGCTAATAAATATTATTTATTAGCACCAAAATATAAAGAGTAACACACTAAAATGGGTCTCTGGACCGTCAGCCTCGGCCACAATACGTCACGGGCCGGATATACAATAAGGCTGCTTAGCATGGAAGAAAAGTAGGTTTAATCTCATGTTGTTCTATGGGCCGATTATTTGTGGCAGTGGAACTAAAGCCTTAATATCTAAAAGTCCAATTCCTCACTCACTGAAAGTCCCTGTAAGACATCGTCTGGTTCCCCGCAGGCCGTATGATACGGAGTCCGGGGGCTTCTAAAGTACATTGGTCTGAAATAACAGAGACAGAACTCATACAAACGGCGAATATGCAGCTGCCCCGGGCATATAAAGAAACCCCAAAAACAAACATTTACTGTAATACCAGTGAAGGATTTTTAACGCCATGACGAACAGGAGATTAAAGATCTTTGGTCTAAAAATTGGGACTGCCCTGCAAAATCCAGGATTGTGCAGTATTTCAATTCATTTTATACGACAAATACAAAAGTGCCACATCAATATATTCAAAGAAATCCACTAAAGTGTTTACGTCGATAAAAAAGTAAAGCAGAAGCACGGAACCCTCGTGCATTGTGACATCATAGAGTCTGTGACATCACAACACTGTAAAGCCAGAGCGCGCTCCTCTGCTTGCTCAGTGTAGTTGGGCGCTCGCACTTGTAAGCAGCTATTCATAGCGGACTTGAAGTGTTGTAACCAACGGCATCAGAGATTGAGGAGATTTAAAAGAAGAACCTTTTAAAAAGGAGAGCTATGGGGGACTGCTGTCTACTCCATGGACTGAGGTGGGTTGGAAGGAGATGCTGCCCCAGAAAAGTGCAGAAGTTTTTCAAAAGAGTGAAAACAGCTTTCACCAAAAAGAGTGAGGGCCAGAACAAGAAGCACTTGGCCGGTGGAGACCGGGTCCCGAAAAGGAAGAGAGAGAGTAGCAGTACAGAGGAAGAAATAGGGAGAGCGAGGAAGAGGATCAAGCGTACTGCTAATGAGAGGGAGGAGAGCAGCCTGTGTCTGAGGGCAAAGGAAACAAAAAGACGCCGAAGCAGCAGCACAGACAGCTCCGAACATGAGAAAAAGCGCTGCAAATACAGCGAGAAAAACAGCCAGATTCTGGGGCATCAGGAGAAAGAAGGAGCGGAGGAACATCTGGAGGAGCGCAGAAGGGGAAAGGTTCCCATGAAGAGACGCAGGAGTGAGGTAGAAAGTGGTGTTGCTGCGAAAAAATTTCGGAGCCTTCTCCCCATGACGCCCTCCGGCTTCATCTTCCATTCAGTGCTGGGTGAAGGGGGGTTTGGAAAAGTCATGTTGGCTTCTGTACCTAGAAGAGACTCTATGGTAGCGGTCAAAATCATCCGCAAGAAAGCCGCTAAGCCCCTGTACCTACTGAAGGAGAGGAGAATCCTGGAGATGGCTCGGGACAGCCCGTTCCTGTGCCACGGATATGCAGGCTTCCAAACGCAGACCTGCGTGTTATTCGTGATGGAGTATATGGCAGGTGGAAGCCTCCTGTCATATTTGAGGAGGGTGGGCTGCCTCCCCGAGAGCGCAGTTGCATTTTATTCGGCTGAATTAATCTGCGGCATCCAGTTTCTCCACGCTCGCGGAGTTATACATCGAGACCTGAAGCTGGAAAACATCTTGCTTGACGGAGAGGGCCACGCCAAGATCTGCGATTTTGGTCTTGTTGCAGAAGGCATTTTTGGAGCAGCAGAGACAAAAGGACGCTGCGGAACAGTCAATTACACGGCCCCGGAAATGCATCTAAAGCAAGCATACGGTGTTGCCGTGGACTGGTGGTCCTTCGGGGTGATTTTATTCTGCATGCTTAACGGAAGGTTACCGTTCTCTCACGGTAACTGCAAGGAGGCGACAATCCATGCCATTGTAAATGAAAGCCACCGGAATGTCAAAGACATCTCAAAAGAAGCTGCGGACATCCTGAGGCATCTTCTGATGAAGGATCCTGACTTTCGCCTCTGGATCACGGGGTGTATCAGGCGGCATCCATTCTTTCAGGACATTAATTGGGAGGATATAGAGAGCCGCCGTTCAACTCCCCCGTACCGGCCGACACCAGCATCAGATCTCCGCTTGAAGACACTTCAGGGGAGTCCATCAGAGTTGTTGAGCAGAGAGGACACGTTCTCTTCATCATCCTCTTCCTCGTCATCGAGCAGCCAGAGGCTTTCTGGCTTCTCCTTTGTGACTCCAGACTGGATGGCCTGAAGGATGGACTAAGCCCTGGCCAAGTACCAGAAAACATAATATTCAAGCAGGGATTTTTTCCCCAGTTTGTGGCAAAATTGGAAAAAGACACAAACTGGGGTTTTTTTTCCCTTCTTCCCAAATAACATCATAACATCATAATGAATTCGAGAAACACCTACATTTTTTGTTATTGTTTTCCTGTGTTGTATATACAGGTGTCATTGTCCACAGATAGCTCTACATACATATGACATCACAAGAGAGCTTCTGTTTCTATGACATCATAAGCAGACAGTATATTGTGATTTATGGAGACAGGAATGTCCCAAACAAAAGTACATTTTCAGTAATCCACTTTATGTAACCCCAAATGTAACTCAATTCATGTAACATCAGACCCTATAATTCTCCATTTCTAAAGGTTTTTTTATTTTTCCATAATTGAGAAATTATGGATTTTGAAATGACTTCCGCTACTCAATGCTGTTCAGTCTTTGATTCCTTAGCATGTCTTTAATAGCTTTCAATATAATCCATCACATCCTTCCTCGTCAGCATCTCCCAGGGCTGAAGCCGGTATCATTGACCTCGAGTGACACATTTTGGGGGCCACATCCCTGCTATATGTATTCATTTAACTAGACTATAATATTCACAAATCCATCACAGGTGTCAATTCTATCCCCCCCGACGGCCGTGCAAACCGGTAACAATTTACTACAATGTATCACCTTATGACATCACAACCTCTCTCCGCTGCACATCATCCCAACAGCTCGCAATCACCAAACAGAGCTCACAGGACTCATCGTTAGCATTTAGCCTTAATCTCTACCCCGATGTTGGGTATAAAACAGGAATATTAAGGGCTGGGGCTTTAGCAAGCATTTGGATTTACTGGCCTAGAGATCTATGTACACGGAAAACATTTAAAAGAAGGATTATGTTTTTCGTTTACATTTCATTTAAATTGAGATTGAAAGAGGGACTGTCCCTTTACTAGCGTTCAAAAGCTTTTGGGGTCACTCGGCTGTTTTCATGGAAAACGAGAAAATTATTGGCCGTGACATCATTGCAAAAGGGTTTTCTAACCATCAATTAGCCTTTAAAACCTAAACTTGGATCAGCGAACACAACGTACCATCGGGACACAGGAGTGATGGGAGGGATAAAGGGCCATTGGGACACACGAGTGATGGGAGGGATAAAGGGACATTGGAGCACAGGAGTGATGGGCAGATATTACCCCAACAAGCCAAGAGTCCTAGACCCGTAGGTGCCATAAGGTGCCTCCCCAAGCCCATTATGGGCAAACATGCCATGGTTCTTTGTAACCCACGCTGGCCAGGGTACCCAGACCGCCAACGCGACCCGGGGCCAGAGTCTACTCTGGCCCGGAGCACGCCCCTCCCCCCGCCGCCCGCGCTTCCTCAATGCCAGACTGAAGGCCGATATTAAATATGTCCAACCCTCTGGGATTAAGATGAACCCCGTCACCACGCATGAGATCTGAAGTATCGCCTTCCAAATCCTTGTGTCTAACCGTAAATCCACCTATCCTGCGAACAAACGTAGAAATGACATAATTGACCTTCCTACGACACCTTTCCAAAGCCTTACCATTGGACTGGAGACTCCAAACAGGCCCAGGGAGCAACCTCAGACCAGACCAAAGAAACTCCAGAAAACATGGCAAAACACCTGGCCAGATCATTCTTAATGCGATGAATTAAATCAATAGATCGAACCTGACCAAGGTCATTCCCGCCGGCATGAATAACCAAAACTATATTAGACGGAACCAACATGCGCAACAAATGCAACTCACGAGACAGCTGATCCCAGCGAACACCCCGAAACCCCCGCCAATGGATGCGGACTCTGTCATAAGGGAAACTTATATTACGGCCATAAAGAAAGGGGAAAGAGGTAAGATTCACCTCTTACACCCAATCTAACCCTTATAGCTGCAACAATGTTGCAGCTACCCACCAATGAAAAGAGACCCTGACTGCAGCACTGTGCATGGGCCAGCAGTCATGACCCCCTTCCCTATTGGTCCAGGGGGCCCCTTTCCTTTCACATAAAAGGGCAACAGCAAGAAATAAACAGATATGGGAAAGGCTGAACTTGATGGACGCATGTCTTTTTTCAGTCTAACTATGTAACTAATATATAGATATATATATATATACTCACTGGCCACTTTGCTAGTACCGGGTTGGACCCTCTTTTGCCTTCAGAGCTGCCTTTATTCTTTGTGGAATACTTTCTACAGGGTGCAGGATACATTCAATTCGTACTAAGGGGTCCAAAGTGTGCCAAGAAAATGCCCCCCACACCATTACACCACCAGCCTGAACCGTTGATACAAGTCTGACCCGTATAAGGGGCATAAGGCGTATGTGGGGGGGCGAGTGGCATATCTGGGTTAAAAAGCATATCAGAGGGCAATATGGCATATGGGGGTATAAGGCATTTCTGGGGCATGAGGCATATCTGCAGGGTATAAGGCCTATCTGGGGGTATAAGGCATATCTGGGAGGCAGTGTGGCTAGCCTGGGCTCAAATCTTAGTCTTATAGTCAGACTTCTATTTGAGGCAGTATTATCAGAAGACTCCGAATATAAGATGGGGGATATTTCTCAGAGCATTTGCGTGGAAAAAAAAACTTGTTTTATATACGAAAGAATACGGTATTTCTTCCAAATGCATTCCTAAGAGGCGAAGAGAAGTATATAATGTCTTACCCCAACGGGGTTGACAGATTTGGTGTGGATCTGGCAGTCCTCTTGTTTTTCCGTCCCCAATAATGTTTTTATTTTCATATATTACCCCCTGGACTGCAGTTAAACAATATTTAATGGGGCAAAAAAACAAATCTTCATCCAGTGCTGCACCACTTTGTACAGTTTTTGTAGTTTCCTATTAGACCATATTCATGCTAATAAATATTATTTATTAGCACCAAAATATAAAGAGTAACACACTAAAATGGGTCTCTGGACCGTCAGCCTCGGCCACAATACGTCACGGGCCGGATATACAATAAGGCTGCTTAGCATGGAAGAAAAGTAGGTTTAATCTCATGTTGTTCTATGGGCCGATTATTTGTGGCAGTGGAACTAAAGCCTTAATATCTAAAAGTCCAATTCCTCACTCACTGAAAGTCCCTGTAAGACATCGTCTGGTTCCCCGCAGGCCGTATGATACGGAGTCCGGGGGCTTCTAAAGTACATTGGTCTGAAATAACAGAGACAGAACTCATACAAACGGCGAATATGCAGCTGCCCCGGGCATATAAAGAAACCCCAAAAACAAACATTTACTGTAATACCAGTGAAGGATTTTTAAAGCCATGACGAACAGGAGATTAAAGATCTTTGGTCTAAAAATTGGGACTGCCCTGCAAAATCCAGGATTGTGCAGTATTTCAATTCATTTTATACGACAAATACAAAAGTGCCACATCAATATATTCAAAAAAATCCACTAAAGTGTTTACGTCGATAAAAAAGTAAAGCAGAAGCACGGAACCCTCGTGCATTGTGACATCATAGAGTCTGTGACATCACAACACTGTAAAGCCAGAGCGCGCTCCTCTGCTTGCTCAGTGTAGTTGGGCGCTCGCACTTGTAAGCAGCTATTCATAGCGGACTTGAAGTGTTGTAACCAACGGCATCAGAGATTGAGGAGATTTAAAAGAAGAACCTTTTAAAAAGGAGAGCTATGGGGGACTGCTGTCTACTCCATGGACTGAGGTGGGTTGGAAGGAGATGCTGCCCCAGAAAAGTGCAGAAGTTTTTCAAAAGAGTGAAAACAGCTTTCACCAAAAAGAGTGAGGGCCAGAACAAGAAGCACTTGGCCGGTGGAGACCGGGTCCCGAAAAGGAAGAGAGAGAGTAGCAGTACAGAGGAAGAAATAGGGAGAGCGAGGAAGAGGATCAAGCGTACTGCTAATGAGAGGGAGGAGAGCAGCCTGTGTCTGAGGGCAAAGGAAACAAAAAGACGCCGAAGCAGCAGCACAGACAGCTCCGAACATGAGAAAAAGCGCTGCAAATACAGCGAGAAAAACAGCCAGATTCTGGGGCATCAGGAGAAAGAAGGAGCGGAGGAACATCTGGAGGAGCGCAGAAGGGGAAAGGTTCCCATGAAGAGACGCAGGAGTGAGGTAGAAAGTGGTGTTGCTGCGAAAAAATTTCGGAGCCTTCTCCCCATGACGCCCTCCGGCTTCATCTTCCATTCAGTGCTGGGTGAAGGGGGGTTTGGAAAAGTCATGTTGGCTTCTGTACCTAGAAGAGACTCTATGGTAGCGGTCAAAATCATCCGCAAGAAAGCCGCTAAGCCCCTGTACCTACTGAAGGAGAGGAGAATCCTGGAGATGGCTCGGGACAGCCCGTTCCTGTGCCACGGATATGCAGGCTTCCAAACGCAGACCTGCGTGTTATTCGTGATGGAGTATATGGCAGGTGGAAGCCTCCTGTCATATTTGAGGAGGGTGGGCTGCCTCCCCGAGAGCGCAGCTGCATTTTATTCGGCTGAATTAATCTGCGGCATCCAGTTCCTCCACGCTCGCGGAGTTATACATCGAGACCTGAAGCTGGAAAACATCTTGCTTGACGGAGAGGGCCACGCCAAGATCTGCGATTTTGGTCTTGTTGCAGAAGGCATTTTTGGAGCAGCAGAGACAAAAGGACGCTGCGGAACAGTCAATTACACGGCCCCGGAAATGCATCTAAAGCAAGCATACGGTGTTGCCGTGGACTGGTGGTCCTTTGGGGTGATTTTATCCTGCATGCTTAACGGAAGGTTACCGTTCTCTCACGGTAACTGCAAGGAGGCGACAATCCATGCCATTGTAAATGAAAGCCACCGGAATGTCAAAGACATCTCAAAAGAAGCTGCGGACATCCTGAGGCATCTTCTGATGAAGGATCCTGACTTTCGCCTCTGGATCACGGGGTGTATCAGGCGGCATCCATTCTTTCAGGACATTAATTGGGAGGATATAGAGAGCCGCCGTTCAACTCCCCCGTACCGGCCGACACCAGCATCAGATCTCCGCTTGAAGACACTTCAGGGGAGTCCATCAGAGTTGTTGAGCAGAGAGGACACGTTCTCTTCATCATCCTCTTCCTCGTCATCGAGCAGCCAGAGGCTTTCTGGCTTCTCCTTTGTGACTCCAGACTGGATGGCCTGAAGGATGGACTAAGCCCTGGCCAAGTACCAGAAAACATAATATTCAAGCAGGGATTTTTTCCCCAGTTTGTGGCAAAATTGGAAAAAGACACAAACTGGGGGTTTTTTTCCCTTCTTCCCAAATAACATCATAACATCATAA
The DNA here is from genome assembly GCA_029215755.1 of Spea hammondii. Taxonomy (NCBI): domain Eukaryota; kingdom Metazoa; phylum Chordata; class Amphibia; order Anura; family Pelobatidae; genus Spea; species Spea hammondii. The sequence continues at coordinate 4,374,232 of JARDYJ010000002.1, forward strand.
TAAATTCGAGAAACACCTACATTTTTTGTTATTGTTTTCCTGTGTTGTATATACAGGTGTCATTGTCCACAGATAGCTCTACATACATATGACATCACAAGAGACCTTCTGTTTCTATGACATCATAAGCAGACAGTATATTGTGATTTATGGAGACAGGAATGTCCCAAACAAAAGTACATTTTCAGTAATCCACTTTATGTAACCCCAAATGTAACTCAATTCATGTAACATCAGACCCTATAATTCTCCATTTCTAAAGGTTTTTTTATTTTTCCATAATTGAGAAATTATGGATTTTGAAATGACTTCCGCTACTCAATGCTGTTCAGTCTTTGATTCCTTAGCATGTCTTTAATAGCTTTCAATATAATCCATCACATCCTTCCTCGTCAGCATCTCCCAGGGCTGAAGCCGGTATCATTGACCTCGAGTGACACATTTTGGGGGCCACATCCCTGCTATATGTATTCATTTAACTAGACTATAATATTCACAAATCCATCACAGGTGTCAATTCTATCCCCCCCGACGGCCGTGCAAACCGGTAACAATTTACTACAATGTATCACCTTATGACATCACAACCTCTCTCCGCTGCACATCATCCCAACAGCTCGCAATCACCAAACAGAGCTCACAGGACTCATCGTTAGCATTTAGCCTTAATCTCTACCCCGATGTTGGGTATAAAACAGGAATATTAAGGGCTGGGGCTTTAGCAAGCATTTGGATTTACTGGCCTAGAGATCTATGTACACGGAAAACATTTAAAAGAAGGATTATGTTTTTCGTTTACATTTCATTTAAATTGAGATTGAAAGAGGGACTGTCCCTTTACTAGCGTTCAAAAGCTTTTGGGGTCACTCGGCTGTTTTCATGGAAAACGAGAAAATTATTGGCCGTGACATAATTGCAAAAGGGTTTTCTAACCATCAATTAGCCTTTAAAACCTAAACTTGGATCAGCGAACACAACGTGCCATCGGGACACAGGAGTGATGGGAGGGATAAAGGGCCATTGGGACACACGAGTGATGGGAGGGATAAAGGGACATTGGAGCACAGGAGTGATGGGCAGATATTACCCCAACAAGCCAAGAGTCCTAGACCCGTAGGTGCCATAAGGTGCCTCCCCAAGCCCATTATGGGCAAACATGCCATGGTTCTTTGTAACCCACGCTGGCCAGGGTACCCAGACCGCCAACGCGACCCGGGGCCAGAGTCTACTCTGGCCCGGAGCACGCCCCTCCCCCCGCCGCCCGCGCTTCCTCAATGCCAGACTGAAGGCCGATATTAAATATGTCCAACCCTCTGGGATTAAGATGAACCCCGTCACCACGCATGAGATCTGAAGTATCGCCTTCCAAATCCTTGTGTCTAACCGTAAATCCACCTATCCTGCGAACAAACGTAGAAATGACATAATTGACCTTCCTACGACACCTTTCCAAAGCCTTACCATTGGACTGGAGACTCCAAACAGGCCCAGGGAGCAACCTCAGACCAGACCAAAGAAACTCCAGAAAACATGGCAAAACACCTGGCCAGATCATTCTTAATGCGATGAATTAAATCAATAGATCGAACCTGACCAAGGTCATTCCCGCCGGCATGAATAACCAAAACTATATTAGACGGAACCAACATGCGCAACAAATGCAACTCACGAGACAGCTGATCCCAGCGAACACCCCGAAACCCCCGCCAATGGATGCGGACTCTGTCATAAGGGAAACTTATATTACGGCCATAAAGAAAGGGGAAAGAGGTAAGATTCACCTCTTACACCCAATCTAACCCTTATAGCTGCAACAATGTTGCAGCTACCCACCAATGAAAAGAGACCCTGACTGCAGCACTGTGCATGGGCCAGCAGTCATGACCCCCTTCCCTATTGGTCCAGGGGGCCCCTTTCCTTTCACATAAAAGGGCAACAGCAAGAAATAAACAGATATGGGAAAGGCTGAACTTGATGGACGCATGTCTTTTTTCAGTCTAACTATGTAACTAATATATAGATATATATATATATACTCACTGGCCACTTTGCTAGTACCGGGTTGGACCCTCTTTTGCCTTCAGAGCTGCCTTTATTCTTTGTGGAATACTTTCTACAGGGTGCAGGATACATTCAATTCGTACTAAGGGGTCCAAAGTGTGCCAAGAAAATGCCCCCCACACCATTACACCACCAGCCTGAACCGTTGATACAAGTCTGACCCGTATAAGGGGCATAAGGCGTATGTGGGGGGGAGAGTGGCATATCTGGGTTAAAAAGCATATCAGAGGGCAATATGGCATATGGGGGTATAAGGCATTTCTGGGGCATGAGGCATATCTGCAGGGTATAAGGCCTATCTGGGGGTATAAGGCATATCTGGGAGGCAGTGTGGCTAGCCTGGGCTCAAATCTTAGTCTTATAGTCAGACTTCTATTTGAGGCAGTATTATCAGAAGACTCCGAATATAAGATGGGGGATATTTCTCAGAGCATTTGCGTGGAAAAAAAAACTTGTTTTATATACGAAAGAATACGGTATTTCTTCCAAATGCATTCCTAAGAGGCGAAGAGAAGTATATAATGTCTTACCCCAACGGGGTTGACAGATTTGGTGTGGATCTGGCAGTCCTCTTGTTTTTCCGTCCCCAATAATGTTTTTATTTTCATATATTACCCCCTGGACTGCAGTTAAACAATATTTAATGGGGCAAAAAAACAAATCTTCATCCAGTGCTGCACCACTTTGTACAGTTTTTGTAGTTTCCTATTAGACCATATTCATGCTAATAAATATTATTTATTAGCACCAAAATATAAAGAGTAACACACTAAAATGGGTCTCTGGACCGTCAGCCTCGGCCACAATACGTCACGGGCCGGATATACAATAAGGCTGCTTAGCATGGAAGAAAAGTAGGTTTAATCTCATGTTGTTCTATGGGCTGATTATTTGTGGCAGTGGAACTAAAGCCTTAATATCTAAAAGTCCAATTCCTCACTCACTGAAAGTCCCTGTAAGACATCGTCTGGTTCCCCGCAGGCCGTATGATACGGAGTCCGGGGGCTTCTAAAGTACATTGGTCTGAAATAACAGAGACAGAACTCATACAAACGGCGAATATGCAGCTGCCCCGGCATATAAAGAAACCCCAAAAACAAACATTTACTGTAATACCAGTGAAGGATTTTTAACGCCATGACGAACAGGAGATTAAAGATCTTTGGTCTAAAAATTGGGACTGCCCTGCAAAATCCAGGATTGTGCAGTATTTCAATTCATTTTATACGACAAATACAAAAGTGCCACATCAATATATTCAAAGAAATCCACTAAAGTGTTTACGTCGATAAAAAAGTAAAGCAGAAGCACGGAACCCTCGTGCATTGTGACATCATAGAGTCTGTGACATCACAACACTGTAAAGCCAGAGCGCGCTCCTCTGCTTGCTCAGTGTAGTTGGGCGCTCGCACTTGTAAGCAGCTATTCATAGCGGACTTGAAGTGTTGTAACCAACGGCATCAGAGATTGAGGAGATTTAAAAGAAGAACCTTTTAAAAAGGAGAGCTATGGGGGACTGCTGTCTACTCCATGGACTGAGGTGGGTTGGAAGGAGATGCTGCCCCAGAAAAGTGCAGAAGTTTTTCAAAAGAGTGAAAACAGCTTTCACCAAAAAGAGTGAGGGCCAGAACAAGAAGCACTTGGCCGGTGGAGACCGGGTCCCGAAAAGGAAGAGAGAGAGTAGCAGTACAGAGGAAGAAATAGGGAGAGCGAGGAAGAGGATCAAGCGTACTGCTAATGAGAGGGAGGAGAGCAGCCTGTGTCTGAGGGCAAAGGAAACAAAAAGACGCCGAAGCAGCAGCACAGACAGCTTCGAACATGAGAAAAAGCGCTGCAAATACAGCGAGAAAAACAGCCAGATTCTGGGGCATCAGGAGAAAGAAGGAGCGGAGGAACATCTGGAGGAGCGCAGAAGGGGAAAGGTTCCCATGAAGAGACGCAGGAGTGAGGTAGAAAGTGGTGTTGCTGCGAAAAAATTTCGGAGCCTTCTCCCCATGACGCCCTCCGGCTTCATCTTCCATTCAGTGCTGGGTGAAGGGGGGTTTGGAAAAGTCATGTTGGCTTCTGTACCTAGAAGAGACTCTATGGTAGCGGTCAAAATCATCCGCAAGAAAGCCGCTAAGCCCCTGTACCTACTGAAGGAGAGGAGAATCCTGGAGATGGCTCGGGACAGCCCGTTCCTGTGCCACGGATATGCAGGCTTCCAAACGCAGACCTGCGTGTTATTCGTGATGGAGTATATGGCAGGTGGAAGCCTCCTGTCATATTTGAGGAGGGTGGGCTGCCTCCCCGAGAGCGCAGTTGCATTTTATTCGGCTGAATTAATCTGCGGCATCCAGTTTCTCCACGCTCACGGAGTTATACATCGAGACCTGAAGCTGGAAAACATCTTGCTTGACGGAGAGGGCCACGCCAAGATCTGCGATTTTGGTCTTGTTGCAGAAGGCATTTTTGGAGCAGCAGAGACAAAAGGACGCTGCGGAACAGTCAATTACACGGCCCCGGAAATGCATCTAAAGCAAGCATACGGTGTTGCCGTGGACTGGTGGTCCTTTGGGGTGATTTTATTCTGCATGCTTAACGGAAGGTTACCGTTCTATCACGGTAACTGCAAGGAGGCGACAATCCATGCCATTGTAAATGAAAGCCACCGGAATGTCAAAGACATCTCAAAAGAAGCTGCGGACATCCTGAGGCATCTTCTGATGAAGGATCCTGACTTTCGCCTCTGGATCACGGGGTGTATCAGGGGGCATCCATTCTTTCAGGACATTAATTGGGAGGATATAGAGAGCCGCCGTTCAACTCCCCCGTACCGGCCGACACCAGCATCAGATCTCCGCTTGAAGACACTTCAGGGGAGTCCATCAGAGTTGTTGAGCAGAGAGGACACGTTCTCTTCATCATCCTCTTCCTCGTCATCGAGCAGCCAGAGGCTTTCTGGCTTCTCCTTTGTGACTCCAGACTGGATGGCCTGAAGGATGGACTAAGCCCTGGCCAAGTACCAGAAAACATAATATTCAAGCAGGGATTTTTTCCCCAGTTTGTGGCAAAATTGGAAAAAGACACAAACTGGGGTTTTTTTTCCCTTCTTCCCAAATAACATCATAACATCATAATAAATTCGAGAAACACCTACATTTTTTGTTATTGTTTTCCTGTGTTGTATATACAGCTGTCATTGTCCACAGATAGCTCTACATACATATGACATCACAAGAGAGCTTCTGTTTCTATGACATCATAAGCAGACAGTATATTGTGATTTATGGAGACAGGAATGTCCCAAACAAAAGTACATTTTCAGTAATCCACTTTATGTAACCCCAAATGTAACTCAATTCATGTAACATCAGACCCTATAATTCTCCATTTCTAAAGGTTTTTTTATTTTTCCATAATTGAGAAATTATGGATTTTGAAATGACTTCCGCTACTCAATGCTGTTCAGTCTTTGATTCCTTAGCATGTCTTTAATAGCTTTCAATATAATCCATCACATCCTTCCTCGTCAGCATCTCCTAGTCCCAGGGCTGAAGCCGGTATCATTGACCTCGAGTGACACATTTTGGGGGCCACATCCCTGCTATATGTATTCATTTAACTAGACTATAATATTCACAAATCCATCACAGGTGTCAATTCTATCCCCCCCGACGGCCGTGCAAACCGGTAACAATTTACTACAATGTATCACCTTATGACATCACAACCTCTCTCCGCTGCACATCATCCCAACAGCTCGCAATCACCAAACAGAGCTCACAGGACTCATCGTTAGCATTTAGCCTTAATCTCTACCCCGATGTTGGGTATAAAACAGGAATATTAAGGGCTGGGGCTTTAGCAAGCATTTGGATTTACTGGCCTAGAGATCTATGTACACGGAAAACATGTAAAAGAAGGATTATGTTTTTCGTTTACATTTCATTTAAATTGAGATTGAAAGAGGGACTGTCCCTTTACTAGCGTTCAAAAGCTTTTGGGGTCACTCGGCTGTTTTCATGGAAAACGAGAAAATTATTGGCCGTGACATCATTGCAAAAGGGTTTTCTAACCATCAATTAGCCTTTAAAACCTAAACTTGGATCAGCGAACACAACGTGCCATCGGGACACAGGAGTGATGGGAGGGATAAAGGGCCATTGGGACACACGAGTGATGGGAGGGATAAAGGGACATTGGAGCACAGGAGTGATGGGCAGATATTACCCCAACAAGCCAAGAGTCCTAGACCCGTAGGTGCCATAAGGTGCCTCCCCAAGCCCATTATGGGCAAACATGCCATGGTTCTTTGTAACCCACGCTGGCCAGGGTACCCAGACCGCCAACGCGACCCGGGGCCAGAGTCTACTCTGGCCCGGAGCACGCCCCTCCCCCCGCCGCCCGCGCTTCCTCAATGCCAGACTGAAGGCCGATATTAAATATGTCCAACCCTCTGGGATTAAGATGAACCCCGTCACCACGCATGAGATCTGAAGTATCGCCTTCCAAATCCTTGTGTCTAACCGTAAATCCACCTATCCTGCGAACAAACGTAGAAATGACATAATTGACCTTCCTACGACACCTTTCCAAAGCCTTACCATTGGACTGGAGACTCCAAACAGGCCCAGGGAGCAACCTCAGACCAGACCAAAGAAACTCCAGAAAACATGGCAAAACACCTGGCCAGATCATTCTTAATGCGATGAATTAAATCAATAGATCGAACCTGACCAAGGTCATTCCCGCCGGCATGAATAACCAAAACTATATTAGACGGAACCAACATGCGCAACAAATGCAACTCACGAGACAGCTGATCCCAGCGAACACCCCGAAACCCCCGCCAATGGATGCGGACTCTGTCATAAGGGAAACTTATATTACGGCCATAAAGAAAGGGGAAAGAGGTAAGATTCACCTCTTACACCCAATCTAACCCTTATAGCTGCGACAATGTTGCAGCTACCCACCAATGAAAAGAGACCCTGACTGCAGCACTGTGCATGGGCCAGCAGTCATGACCCCCTTCCCTATTGGTCCAGGGGGCCCCTTTCCTTTCACATAAAAGGGCAACAGCAAGAAATAAACAGATATGGGAAAGGCTGAACTTGATGGACGCATGTCTTTTTTCAGTCTAACTATGTAACTAATATATAGATATATATATATATACTCACTGGCCACTTTGCTAGTACCGGGTTGGACCCTCTTTTGCCTTCAGAGCTGCCTTTATTCTTTGTGGAATACTTTCTACAGGGTGCAGGATACATTCAATTCGTACTAAGGGGTCCAAAGTGTGCCAAGAAAATGCCCCCCACACCATTACACCACCAGCCTGAACCGTTGATACAAGTCTGACCCGTATAAGGGGCATAAGGCGTATGTGGGGGGGCGAGTGGCATATGTGGGTTAAAAAGCATATCAGAGGGCAATATGGCATATGGGGGTATAAGGCATTTCTGGGGCATGAGGCATATCTGCAGGGTATAAGGCCTATCTGGGGGTATAAGGCATATCTGGGAGGCAGTGTGGCTAGCCTGGGCTCAAATCTTAGTCTTATAGTCAGACTTCTATTTGAGGCAGTATTATCAGAAGACTCCGAATATAAGATGGGGGATATTTCTCAGAGCATTTGCGTGGAAAAAAAAACTTGTTTTATATACGAGAGAATACGGTATTTCTTCCGAATGCATTCCTAAGAGGCGAAGAGAAGTATATAATGTCTTACCCCAACGGGGTTGACAGATTTGGTGTGGATCTGGCAGTCCTCTTGTTTTTCCGTCCCCAATAATGTTTTTATTTTCATATATTACCCCCTGGACTGCAGTTAAACAATATTTAATGGGGCAAAAAAACAAATCTTCATCCAGTGCTGCACCACTTTGTACAGTTTTTGTAGTTTCCTATTAGACCATATTCATGCTAATAAATATTATTTATTAGCACCAAAATATAAAGAGTAACACACTAAAATGGGTCTCTGGACCGTCAGCCTCGGCCACAATACGTCACGGGCCGGATATACAATAAGGCTGCTTGGCATGGAAGAAAAGTAGGTTTAATCTCATGTTGTTCTATGGGCCGATTATTTGTGGCAGTGGAACTAAAGCCTTAATATCTAAAAGTCCAATTCCTCACTCACTGAAAGTCCCTGTAAGACATCGTCTGGTTCCCCGCAGGCCGTATGATACGGAGTCCGGGGGCTTCTAAAGTACATTGGTCTGAAATAACAGAGACAGAACTCATACAAACGGCGAATATGCAGCTGCCCCGGGCATATAAAGAAACCCCAAAAACAAACATTTACTGTAATACCAGTGAAGGATTTTTAACGCCATGACGAACAGGAGATTAAAGATCTTTGGTCTAAAAATTGGGACTGCCCTGCAAAATCCAGGATTGTGCAGTATTTCAATTCATTTTATACGACAAATACAAAAGTGCCACATCAATATATTCAAAGAAATCCACTAAAGTGTTTACGTCGATAAAAAAGTAAAGCAGAAGCACGGAACCCTCGTGCATTGTGACATCATAGAGTCTGTGACATCACAACACTGTAAAGCCAGAGCGCGCTCCTCTGCTTGCTCAGTGTAGTTGGGCGCTCGCACTTGTAAGCAGCTATTCATAGCGGACTTGAAGTGTTGTAACCAACGGCATCAGAGATTGAGGAGATTTAAAAGAAGAACCTTTTAAAAAGGAGAGCTATGGGGGACTGCTGTCTACTCCATGGACTGAGGTGGGTTGGAAGGAGATGCTGCCCCAGAAAAGTGCAGAAGTTTTTCAAAAGAGTGAAAACAGCTTTCACCAAAAAGAGTGAGGGCCAGAACAAGAAGCACTTGGCCGGTGGAGACCGGGTCCCGAAAAGGAAGAGAGAGAGTAGCAGTACAGAGGAAGAAATAGGGAGAGCGAGGAAGAGGATCAAGCGTACTGCTAATGAGAGGGAGGAGAGCAGCCTGTGTCTGAGGGCAAAGGAAACAAAAAGACGCCGAAGCAGCAGCACAGACAGCTCCGAACATGAGAAAAAGCGCTGCAAATACAGCGAGAAAAACAGCCAGATTCTGGGGCATCAGGAGAAAGAAGGAGCGGAGGAACATCTGGAGGAGCGCAGAAGGGGAAAGGTTCCCATGAAGAGACGCATGAGTGAGGTAGAAAGTGGTGTTGCTGCGAAAAAATTTCGGAGCCTTCTCCCCATGACGCCCTCCGGCTTCATCTTCCATTCAGTGCTGGGTGAAGGGGGGTTTGGAAAAGTCATGTTGGCTTCTGTACCTAGAAGAGACTCTATGGTAGCGGTCAAAATCATCCGCAAGAAAGCCGCTAAGCCCCTGTACCTACTGAAGGAGAGGAGAATCCTGGAGATGGCTCGGGACAGCCCGTTCCTGTGCCACGGATATGCAGGCTTCCAAACGCAGACCTGCGTGTTATTCGTGATGGAGTATATGGCAGGTGGAAGCCTCCTGTCGTATTTGAGGAGGGTGGGCTGCCTCCCCGAGAGCGCAGCTGCATTTTATTCGGCTGAATTAATCTGCGGCATCCAGTTCCTCCACGCTCGCGGAGTTATACATCGGGACCTGAAGCTGGAAAACATCTTGCTTGACGGAGAGGGCCACGCCAAGATCTGCGATTTTGGTCTTGTTGCAGAAGGCATTTTTGGAGCAGCAGAGACAAAAGGACGCTGCGGAACAGTCAATTACACGGCCCCGGAAATGCATCTAAACCAAGCATACGGTGTTGCCGTGGACTGGTGGTCCTTTGGGGTGATTTTATTCTGCATGCTTAACGGAAGGTTACCGTTCTATCACGGTAACTGCAAGGAGGCGACAATCCATGCCATTGTAAATGAAAGCCACCGGAATGTCAAAGACATCTCAAAAGAAGCTGCGGACATCCTGAGGCATCTTCTGATGAAGGATCCTGACTTTCGCCTCTGGATCACGGGGTGTATCAGGCGGCATCCATTCTTTCAGGACATTAATTGGGAGGATATAGAGAGCCGCCGTTCAACTCCCCCGTACCGGCCGACACCAGCATCAGATCTCCGCTTGAAGACACTTCAGGGGAGTCCATCAGAGTTGTTGAGCAGAGAGGACACGTTCTCTTCATCATCCTCTTCCTCGTCATCGAGCAGCCAGAGGCTTTCTGGCTTCTCCTTTGTGACTCCAGACTGGATGGCCTGAAGGATGGACTAAGCCCTGGCCAAGTACCAGAAAACATAATATTCAAGCAGGGATTTTTTCCCCAGTTTGTGGCAAAATTGGAAAAAGACACAAACTGGGGGTTTTTTTTCCCTTCTTCCCAAATAACATCATAACATCATAATAAATTCGAGAAACACCTACATTTTTTTGTTATTGTTTTCCTGTGTTGTATATACAGCTGTCATTGTCCACAGATAGCTCTACATACATATGACATCACAAGAGAGCTTCTGTTTCTATGATATCATAAGCAGACAGTATATTGTGATTTATGGAGACAGGAATGTCCCAAACAAAAGTACATTTTCAGTAATCCACTTTATGTAACCCCAAATGTAACTCAATTCATGTAACATCAGACCCTATAATTCTCCATTTCTAAAGGTTTTTTTATTTTTCCATAATTGAGAAATTATGGATTTTGAAATGACTTCCGCTACTCAATGCTGTTCAGTCTTTGATTCCTTAGCATGTCTTTAATAGCTTTCAATATAATCCATCACATCCTTCCTCGTCAGCATCTCCTAGTCCCAGGGCTGAAGCCGGTATCATTGACCTCGAGTGACACATTTTGGGGGCCACATCCCTGCTATATGTATTCATTTAACTAGACTATAATATTCACAAATCCATCACAGGTGTCAATTCTATCCCCCCCGACGGCCGTGCAAACCGGTAACAATTTACTACAATGTATCACCTTATGACATCACAACCTCTCTCCGCTGCACATCATCCCAACAGCTCGCAATCACCAAACAGAGCTCACAGGACTCATCGTTAGCATTTAGCCTTAATCTCTACCCCGATGTTGGGTATAAAACAGGAATATTAAGGGCTGGGGCTTTAGCAAGCATTTGGATTTACTGGCCTAGAGATCTATGTACACGGAAAACATTTAAAAGAAGGATTATGTTTTTCGTTGACATTTCATTTAAATTGAGATTGAAAGAGGGACTGTCCCTTTACTAGCGTTCAAAAGCTTTTGGAGTCACTCGGCTGTTTTCATGGAAAACGGGAAAATTATTGGCTGTAACATAATTGCATAACATAATTAGCCTTTAAAACCTAAATTTGGATCAGTTGGGAGTGATAAAGGCCATTGGAACACAGGAGTGATGGGAGTGATAAAGGGCCTCTGTACTCCTATGAAGAGATTCCATTAAAAATTCCAATCGTTATTTACAACATTAACCCTGTCTGCGCTGGATTTCTGATCCATTTCATGTTATTTTAATGGACAAAATGTCCTTTTCTTTCAAAAACTATTACAAGTGACCCGTGCATTTAATCAGAAGTATATATATAATCAATAGAATTTTATTTTAGGAAACTCGCGTTATTTTGTCTTACCTCCATTTCTTCATGTAAGGCCGATGGCCGATGATGGCTTCCAGAATTACCCGCTTCTGTAACGTCAAGAAGTTCTCTTTGAAGTATTCTAAAGATGGGCAGTGGAGCTTTGGGATCGCAGGGTCTAAATCCACGGCAGGAATGAGTGAACGAAGCATTTTCTGTCAGGAGAGAGTACATGAGTTATGTCAAATTACAGATATACTGAAAAAGATGAAGACAAAAGGCTCCGTGCATTCTGCTTCTCGCCTCTCTAATCCATGAGCAGCTGCCCGAGACTTCTGCACCACACCGGGTCCCGGTCATACAGACAGACCCCGGCGTCCCACACACACCATACCACCCTGGCTTTCACCTCTGGGCCCAGATCACCCGGGAACTGCCTCAGAAAAAGCAGCAGTGAGCAGGGCCATCTTAACAGCATTGTATACCCTCCTCCAAAAAAATGCACTGAGGCCCGTACAGGGCCGGCCTTAAGGGTGTGCGACACAGGGCACCATGGCAGCAGGGGTGTCTGCCCGGGACTTAAATTAAAACATCGGGGGTTTTGGTGTGTTTTTTTTTACTTTATTTAACATCCTCCATGTTAACCCCTTAAGGACCAGGCTGTGTTTTACCTTTTGTACCACTGGGACCGAGGCTGTTTTAACACTTTTGCGGTGTTCGTGTTTAGATGTAATTTTCTCTTCACTCATTTAGTGAACCTACACAAATTATATGTTGTTTTTTCAGGACAAGAAGGGCTTTCTTCAGATACCATTGTTTTAATCAAATTATCTAATTTCCCATAAAAAAAATAATAAAATATGATAAAAAATTAAAAAAAACCCCACATTTTCTGACTTTTACCCCAAAAATCTTTTACTCATCCAAAAAAGCTAATGAAAAAACCCACTAAATATATTCTACTATTTGTCCTGAGTTTAGAAATACCCAATGTTTTTATGTTTTTTTGCTTTTTTCTGCACGTTATGGAGCATTAAGTACAAGTAGCGTTTTGCTATTTCAAAACCATTTTTTCCAAATCTGGTAATTCTTCCCCCCATGTGCCATTTCGGGTATCTTTGAAGCCGGCCAATGCAATTTACCCCGTCAAATCATATATTTTTGAAAACTAGACACCCCAAGGTATTTCAAATGCTAGAATTTTAACTCTTTCCATGCACTAATTGTGTTTTTTATCGCTAAAATTGCTCTTCAGGTATGGATTTACAGCTCCTGGTATACATCACTTTCAAACAACACCCCAATATGTGTTCAGCAACATCTCCCGAGTACAGTCATACCCCCCATGCATGGGTTTGTCGGGTTGTTTGGGAGGTAAAACGCCACATTTAGGAAGTGCACATTTTTTAACTTGGAACTTTTACATCTGGTCATTCTGCCCCCATGTCCTAATAGGACCATCTTTGAAGCCGGCTAATTCAATTTACCCCATCAAGCCATATATTTTTGAAAACTAGACACCCCAAGGTATTTCAAATGCTAGTATTTTAACCCTTTCCATGCATGAGATTCTACCACCAGCCTTTGCCACACTTTGTGTTAGTATTTTTTTGGTATTTTTTTTTACACAAATTGTACTTTGGGTATACATTTATAGCTCCAGGTATACGTCACTATCAAACAACACCCTAATATGTGTTCAACAACATCTCTCGAGTACAGTGATACCACTCATGCATGGGTTTGACCGCTGTTTGGGGTTAAAAGGCCACATTTGGGAAGTGCGCTTTTTTTCCCCTATTTTGGTCAGTCTGTGCCTATGCTCTATCTTTGAGCATGGCCACTACAATTTACCTCATAAAACCATATATTTTTGAAAACTAGACACCCCAAGGTACTTAAAATGGTAGTATTTAACCCTTTCCATGCATCAGATTCTACCAGCAGCCTTTGCCACACTTTGTGGTAGTATTTTTTTTTGTATTTTTTTCACACAAATTGTACTTTGGGTATAAATTTATAGCTCCAGGTATACGTCACTATCAAACAACACCCTAATATGTGTTCAGGAACATCTCCCGAATTCAGTCATACCCCACATGTATGGGTTTGTCTGGTGTTTGGGGTTAAAATGCCACATTTTGGAAGTGCGCTTTCCCCCCCCCCATTTCGGTCAGTCTGTGCCTATGCCCTATCTTTGAGCCCAGCCACTCCAATTTACCCCATCAAACCATTCATTTTTTTAAATTAGACACCCCTTGGGTATTTGAAATGCTTTTATTTAAATTTTTCCACATCAGGATTTTTGGGAAGATACAGCGCTAATTTTAGCACTTGCTCATAATAATAAATTTTATTTTTTTATTTTATTTATTTTACTCTTTTTGGACTTTTTTTTTTACATTTTGCTGGAACTGGATAGTTCCTCTAAAGCATAATAATTTTTAAATGTTACCATGTTTTTTTTAACCTTTTTCTTTTTTTCCTTTTTTTATTTTTTTTATTTTTTTATTTTTTTAAAAATATTTCACATAGTGATTAGAAAGCTGGGCTCCATTGACTTGTATGGTTGAATGCAGTACCTGTATTCAACCTGCAAGTGGAGCCAGAGTTCTCTAGAGGGTCTGTAGACCGTCTAGCGAACTCTTTCTTCTTTATTGTTTTTTTTCCCGGGCCGCCGCCATCTTGCTGATGGCGAAGATCACCGGCAGCTGCGGCTGTGACCGCTCTCCGGAGCGGTCACAGCCCATCCAAAGGTAAGTGTTTGGTGTCGCTGAAAGCCTCCTGATCGAGGCATTCCAGCGACACCATTGAAGTTTAGGAGGTGATCGTTGATCGCCTCCTAAACGCTTTTAAAACGGGCGTCCGCCGCCATACAATGTATGGCGGATGTTGACGCCCCGGGGAGGGGCCAGACATGGCCCATCATGCCGATCTCGGTGTTGCTGAATGCCTCGACATCGAGGCATTACAGCAACATCGTTTAAGCTTAGAAAGTGGTCATTGAGCACTTTCTAAGCTTGTTTAGGTCTGATGACGTGTCAGGCATGTCATGGGTCGTTAAGTGACCGTTTTGCATGACGTGCCTGACCCGGCAATGGACGTTAAGGGGTTAAATAAAGTTTTTTTTAACTTTATTTAACATCCTCCATGTTAAATAAAGTTAAAAACAAACAGGAAAAAAGAAAACAAAACAACAATGTTTTAATTTAAGTCCTGGGCAGGGGTGCCGAGCGGTCGCTTGTGAAGTTTTCAGCAAACGTTTGGAGCCCTGGCGCTCAGCTGTGAAGTGCGCACCGCGGCAGAGTGGGAAGACGGACGCCTCCCCCTCCCACTGCAGGAATCCGGCAACAAGGTAAGTAGGAATAATGAGCAGTAGGGAGAGGGGGTAGATAGTGAGAAGGGGCAGTGAGGAGGGGCAGAGGGGGTACATAGTGAGAAGGGGCAGATAATAAGAAGGGGGGCAGTGATAAGGGGGGGCAGTGAGAAGGGGCAGAGGGGATAGATAGTGAGAAGTGGGGAAGGGGGTGCATAGTGAGAAGGGGGTACATAGTGAGAAGGGGGTACATAGTGAGAAGGGGCAGATAATAAGAAGGGGTAGATGGGGAGAGGGGTAGCGAATGAATGAATTAATGTGTGGATTTTTGCCGACAAAGATGTCTTACACTGGGCTGTTAGGGGACAAAGTTGGCTCAGGCTGGACTGTAATATGTGTTTGGGCCCACATTTGACATTAAAGTCTGTGTGTTGAGTTATATCTGAGGGGACAGTAAAGTTACTCTGTTATACAGGCTGTACACTCACTACTTTACATTGTAGCAGAGATCATTTCTTCAGTGTTATCACATGAACAGATATAATAAAATATTTACAAAAATGTGAGGGGTGTACTTGCTTTCGGGAGATCCTGTATGTGGCACCCCCCCCCCACACACACACACACACAAACACTTTAAAACGGCATAGCTTCTATCGTTATATACTGGCGCAGACATTGAAGGTGGTACAGCATTACTGTTATCATTATATACTGAGGCAGACATTGACGGTGGTACAGCATAACACCTACCACTATATACTGAGGCAGACATTGACGGTGGTACAGCATTACACCTATCACTATATAGTGAGGCAGACATTGATGGGGGTACAGCAAAACACCTATCACTATATACTGAGGCCGACATTGACGGGGGTACAGCATAACACCTAACACTATATACTGAGGCAGACATTGACGGTGGTACAGCGTAATCCCTATTACTATACATTGAGCCAAACACTGTTAATAGTGCAGCATAACTCCTATCACTATATACTAACCCAAACATTGATGTGGTGTAGGCCTACCACTTCATTGTCTGGCTTAGGGATGCACCGAAACGAAAATTCTGGACTGAAACCGAAAATCCAGCATTTACCTGTCTGAAACCAAATATGATCCCCCACCATAAAAAAATCTCCCACTTTTATTGAAAGTAAGCAACACAGCAAAATAGGTCAAAAAAATTCAATAACAATATTAATAAATATATATATATATATATATATATATATATATGATTGTTAACAGCAATCACACTCCTATCATGCCCCGGCATACCCAAATTCCAGCATGTACTAGCTGACTTGACATGATAGGAGTGTGATTGCTGTTAGCAATTATATATATATATATATATATATATATAAATATATATATATATATATATAAATACTGTTATTATTATTAATACTGTTATTATTATTGTTCACATGTACTCATGAACTCAGCACTGGAGGCACTGGAGGCATAGAATCAGACATACAAATCCCGTATATAGCAAGAGCTAAAACTACAGTCATAGATGATAGGTTGCACAACCCAAAGCCAGCTCTGGCGTCCACACTGCCCACATAGAACCTGACCAGCACCCACATAGGATTTACCATCTTTGCCCCCAAACAGCCCAGCATGAGTCAACTTTGTCCCCAAACAGCCCGGCCTGTGCCATCTTTGTCCCATAAACACCCTTCTCACTATCTACACCCCTCCCTCCTCACTATCTACCCCCTCCCTCCCTCCTCACTATCTACCCCCCTCCCTCCTCACTATCTACCCCCTGTTGCTGAGCGCCACCGCGACAGAGTTAGAGACCTCGTGAAGGAGACTGAGTGGCGCCGAGCGGTTGCTAGGCGCTCCTCTCTCTCCTCCGTGTAAAAAAAAAAAGTGACGAGGCTGCCAGGACATGTGGTCATCCTAGCCCGTGGCACCCCCCTGACGAGCGTCACCCGGGGCGGACCCCCCCGCTAGGTACCCTACTGTATATCCTCACTATCTACCCCCTCCCTCCCTCCTCACTATCTACCAATCTCCTTCCCTCCTCACTATCTACCCCCTCCCTCCTCACTATCCACCCCCTCTCCCCCCTCCCTACTCACTATATACCCCCCTCACTCCTCACTATCTATCCCCCTCCCTCTTCACTATCTACCCCCTCCCTCCTCACTATCTACCCCCTCTCCCCCCTCACGATCTACCCCCCTCCCTCCTCACTATCTACCCCCCCCACTATCTACCCTCTCTCCCCCTCCTCCCTCCTCACTATCTACCCCCCTCTCCCTCCCTTCTCACTATCTACACCCCTTCCTCCCTTCTCACTATCTACAACCCTCCCTCCTCACTATCTACCCCCTCCCTCCTCACTATTTACCCCCTCTCCCCCTCCCCCGCTAGGTACCCTACTGTATATCCTCACTATCTACCCCCTCCCTCCTCACTATCTACCAATCTCCCTCCCTCCTCACTATCTACCCCCTCACTCCTCACTATCTACCCCCTCTCTCCCCTCCCTCCTCACTATCTACCCCCTCCCTTCTCACTATCTACCCCCCCACTATCTACCCTCTATCCCCCTCCTCCCTATCTACCCCCTCTCCCCCCACTATCTACCCTCTCCCCCTCTGTAGTTAAAGGTTTTGTACTTACCATCCAGAAGTCCTGCGGTGGGAGCACGACGCCTCCGTCTTCCTGCTCTGCCGCTGCTTCCTCCTCTGTCGCTGCGCTGCTTCATTGCTGAGCGCCACCGCGACAGAGTTAGAGACCTCGCAAAGGAGACTCTCTCTCCTCCGTGTAAAAAAAAAAAGTGACAAGGCTGCCGGGGATCCGAGACATGTGGTCTTCCTAGCCAATGGCACTCCCCTGGTGAGCGTCACCCGGGGCGGACCGCCCCCCCGCTAGGTACGCTACTGTATATCCTCACTATCTACCCCCTCCCTCCTCACTATCTACCCATCTCCCTCCTCACTATCTACCCCCTCCCTCCCTCCTCACTATCTACCCCCCTCTATCCCTCCCTCCTCACTATCTACCTCCCTCTCCCCCCTCCATCCTCACTATCTACCCCCCTCTCCCCCTCCCTCCTCACTGTCTACCCCTCTCCCCCCCACTATCTACCCTCACTCCCCCCTCCCTCCTCAATATCTACCCCTCTCCCTCCTCACTATCTACCCCCCTCTCCCCCCTCCCTCCTCACTGTCTACCCCCTCCCTCCCCACTATCTCCCCCCCACTATCTACCCTCTCCCCCTCTCCCCCCACTATCTACCCTCTCCCCCTTTGTGGATAAAGGTTTTGGACTTACCATCCAGAAGTCCTGCGGTGGGAGCACGACGCCTCCGTCTTCCTGCTCTGCCGCTGCGCTGCTTCATTGCTGAGCGCCACCGGGACGGAGTTAGAGGCCTCGCGAAGGAGACTGAGGGGCGCCGAGCGGTTGCTAGGCGCCCCCCTCGCTCTTCCGTGTAAAAAAGAAAAGTGACAAGACCTGTCATATTTGAGGAGGGTGGGCTGCCTCCCCGAGAGCGCAGCTGCATTTTATTCGGCTGAATTAATCTGCGGCATCCAGTTCCTCCACGCTCGCGGAGTTATACATCGAGACCTGAAGCCGGAAAACATCTTGCTTGACGGAGAGGGCCACGCCAAGATCTGCGATTTTGGTCTTGTTGCAGAAGGCATTTTTGGAGCAGCAGAGACAAAAGGACGCTGCGGAACAGTCAATTACACGGCCCCGGAAATGCATCTAAAGCAAGCATACGGTGTTGCCGTGGACTGGTGGTCCTTCGGGGTGATTTTATTCTGCATGCTTAACGGAAGGTTACCGTTCTATCACGGTAACTGCAAGGAGGCGACAATCCATGCCATTGTAAATGAAAGCCACCGGAATGTCAAAGACATCTCAAAAGAAGCTGCGGACATCCTGAGGCATCTTCTGATGAAGGATCCTGACTTTCGCCTCTGGATCACGGGGTGTATCAGGCGGCATCCATTCTTTCAGGACATTAATTGGGAGGATATAAAGAGCCGCCGTTCAACTCCCCCGTACCGGCCGACACCAGCATCAGATCTCCGCTTGAAGACACTTCAGGGGAGTCCATCAGAGTTGTTGAGCAGAGAGGACACGTTCTCTTCATCATCCTCTTCCTCGTCATCGAGCAGCCAGAGGCTTTCTGGCTTCTCCTTTGTGACTCCAGACTGGATGGCCTGAAGGATGGACTAAGCCCTGGCCAAGTACCAGAAAACATAATATTCAAGAAGGGATTTTTTCCCCAGTTTGTGGCAAAATTGGAAAAAGACACAAACTGGGGTTTTTTTTCCCTTCTTCCCAAATAACATCATAACATCATAATAAATTCGACAAACAAATACATTTTTTGTTATTGTTTTCCTGTGTTGTATATACAGGTGTCATTGTCCACAGATAGCTCTACATACATATGACATCACAAGAGAGCTTCTGTTTCTATGACATCATAAGCAGACAGTATATTGTGATTTATGGAGACAGGAATGTCCCAAACAAAAGTACATTTTCAGTAATCCACTTTATGTAACCCCAAATGTAACTCAATTCATGTAATATCAGACCCTATAATTCTCCATTTCTAAAGGTTTTTTTATTTTTCGATAATTAAGAAATTATGGATTTTGAAATGACTTCCGCTACTCAATGCTGTTCAGTCTTTGATTCCTTAGCATGTCTTTAATAGCTTTCAATATAATCCATCACATCCTTCCTCGTCAGCATCTCCTAGTCCCATTGACCTCGAGTGACACATTTTGGGGGCCACATCCCTGCTATATGTATTCATTTAACTAGACTATAATATTCACAAATCCATCACAGGTGTCAGTTCTATCCCCCCGACGGCCGTGCAAACCGGTAACAATTTACTACAATGTATCACCTTATGACATCACAACCTCTCTCCGCTGCACATCATCCCAACAGCTCGCAATCACCAAACAGAGCTCACAGGACTCATCGTTAGCATTTAGCCTTAATCTCTACCCCGATGTTGGGTATAAAACAGGAATATTAAGGGCTGGGGCTTTAGCAAGCATTTGGATTTACTGGCCTAGAGATCTATGTACACGGAAAACATTTAAAAGAAGGATTATGTTTTTCGTTTACATTTCATTTAAATTGAGATTGAAAGAGGGACTGTCCCTTTACTAGCGTTCAAAAGCTTTTGGAGTCACTCGGCTGTTTTCATGGAAAACGGGAAAATTATTGGCTGTAACATAATTGCATAACATAATTAGCCTTTAAAACCTAAATTTGGATCAGTTGGGAGTGATAAAGGCCATTGGAACACAGGAGTGATGGGAGTGATAAAGGGCCTCTGTACTCCTATGAAGAGATTCCATTAAAAATTCCAATCGTTATTTACAACATTAACCCTGTCTGCGCTGGATTTCTGATCCATTTCATGTTATTTTAATGGACAAAATGTCCTTTTCTTTCAAAAACTATTACAAGTGACCCGTGCATTTAATCAGAAGTATATATATAATCAATAGAATTTTATTTTAGGAAACTCACGTTATTTTGTCTTACCTCCATTTCTTCATGTAAGGCCGATGGCCGATGATGGCTTCCAGAATTACCCGTTTCTGTAACGTCAAGAAGTTCTCTTTGAAGTATTCTAAAGATGGGCAGTGGAGCTTTGGGATCGCAGGGTCTAAATCCACGGCAGGAATGAGTGAACAAAGCATTTTCTGTCAGGAGAGAGAACATGAGTTATGTCAAATTACAGATATACTGAAAAAGATGAAGACAAAAGGCTCCGTGCATTCTGCTTCTCGCCTCTCTAATCCATGAGCAGCTGCCCGAGACTTCTGCACCACTCCGGGTCCCGGTCATACAGACAGACCCCGGCGTCCCACACACACCATACCACCCTGGCTTTCACCTCTGGGCCCAGATCACCCGGGAACTGCCTCAGAAAAAGCAGCAGTGAGCAGGGCCATCTTAACAGCATTGTATACCCTCCTCCAAAAAAATGCACTGAGGCCCGTACAGGGCCGGCCTTAAGGGTGTGCGACACAGGGCACCATGGCAGCAGGGGTGTCTGCCCGGGACTTAAATTAAAACATCGGGGGTTTTTGTGTGTTTTTTTTTACTTTATTTAACATCCTCCATGTTAACCCCTTAAGGACCAGGCTGTGTTTTACCTTTTGTACCACTGGGACCGAGGCTGTTTTAACACTTTTGCGGTGTTTAATAAAATATGATAAAAAATGTAAAAAAACCCCACATTTTCTGACTTTTACCCCAAAAATCTTTTACTCATCCAAAAAAGCTAATGAAAAAACCTACTAAATATATTCTACTATTTGTCCTGAGTTTAGAAATACCCAATGTTTTTATGTTTTTTTGCTTTTTTCTGCACGTTATGGAGCATTAAGTACAAGTAGCGTTTTGCTATTTCAAAACCATTTTTTCCAAATCTGGTAATTCTTCACCCCATGTGCCATTTCGGGTATCTTTGAAGCCGGCCAATGCAATTTACCCCGTCAAATCATATATTTTTGAAAACTAGACACCCCAAGGTATTTCAAATGCTAGAATTTTAACTCTTTCCATGCACTAATTCTACCACCAGTCTTTGTCAAACTTTGTGGTAGTAATTTATTTTGTGTTTTTTATCGCTAAAATTGCTCTTCAGGTATGGATTTACAGCTCCTGGTATACATCACTTTCAAACAACACCCCAATATGTGTTCAGCAACATCTCTCGAGTACAGTCATACCCCCCATGCATGGGTTTGTCGGGATGTTTGGGAGGTAAAACGCCACATTTAGGAAGTGCACATTTTTTAACTTGGAACTTTTACATCTGGCCATTCTGCCCCCATGTCCTAATAGGACCATCTTTGAAGCCGGCTAATTCAATTTACCCCATCAAGCCATATATTTTTGAAAACTAGACACCCCAAGGTATTTCAAATGCTAGTATTTTAACCCCTTCCATGCATGAGATTCTACCACCAGCCTTTGCCACACTTTGTGTTAGTATTTTTTTGGTATTTTTTTTTACACAAATTGTACTTTGGGTATACATTTATAGCTCCAGGTATACGTCACTATCAAACAACACCCTAATATGTGTTCAACAACATCTCTCGAGTACAGTGATACCACTCATGCATGGGTTTGACCGCTGTTTGGGGTTAAAAGGCCACATTTGGGAAGTGCGCTTTTTTTTCCCTATTTTGGTCAGTCTGTGCCTATGCTCTATCTTTGAGCCTGGCCACTACAATTTACCTCATAAAACCATATATTTTTGAAAACTAGACACCCCAAGGTACTTAAAATGGTAGTATTTAACCCTTTCCATGCATCAGATTCTACCAGCAGCCTTTGCCACACTTTGTGGTAGTATTTTTTTTTGTATTTTTTTCACACAAATTGTACTTTGGGTATAAATTTATAGCTCCAGGTATAAGTCACTATCAAACAACACCCTAATATGTGTTCAGGAACATCTCCCGAGTTCAGTCATACCCCACATGTATGGGTTTGTCTGGTGTTTGGGGTTAAAATGCCACATTTTGGAAGTGCGCTTCCCCCCCCCCCATTTCGGTCAGTCTGTGCCTATGCCCTATCTTTGAGCCCAGCCACTCCAATTTACCCCATCAAACCATTCATTTTTTTAAATTAGACACCCCTTGGGTATTTGAAATGCTTTTATTTTAATTTTTCCACATCAGGATTTTTGGGAAGATACAGCGCTAATTTTAGCACTTGCTCATAATAATAAATTTTATTTTTTTATTTTATTTATTTTACTCTTTTTGGACTTTTTTTTTACATTTTGCTGGAACTGGATAGTTTCTCTAAAGCATAATAATTTTTAAATGTTACCATGTTTTTTTTAACCTTTTTCTTTTTTTCCTTTTTTTATTTTTTTTATTTTTTTATTTTTTTAAAAATATTTTACTAATCACATAGTGATTAGAAAGCTGGGCTCCATTGACTTGTATGGTTGAATGCAGTACCTGTATTCAACCTGCAAGTGGAGCCAGAGTTCTCTAGAGGGTCTGTAGACCGTCTAGCGAACTCTTTCTTCTTTATTGTTTTTTTTCCCGGGCCGCCGCCATCTTGCTGATGGCGAAGATCACCGGCAGCTGCGGCTGTGACCGCTCTCCGGAGCGGTCACAGCCCATCCAAAGGTAAGTGTTTGGTGTCGCTGAAAGCCTCCTGATCGAGGCATTCCAGCGACACCATTGAAGTTTAGGAGGTGATTGTTGATCGCCTCCTAAACGCTTTTAAAACGGGCGTCCGCCGCCATACAATGTATGGCGGATGTTGACGCCCCGGGGAGGGGCCAGACATGGCCCATCATGCCGATCTCGGTGTTGCTGAATGCCTCGACATCGAGGCATTACAGCAACATCGTTTAAGCTTAGAAAGTGGTCATTGAGCACTTTCTAAGCTTGTTTAGGTCTGATGACGTGTCAGTTAAGTGACCGTTTTGCATGACGTGCCTGACCCGGCAATGGACGTTAAGGGGTTAAATAAAGTTTTTTTAACTTTATTTAACATCCTCCATGTTAAATAAAGTTAAAAACAAACAGGAAAAAAGAAAACAAAACAACAATGTTTTAATTTAAGTCCTGGGCAGGGGTGCCGAGCGGTCGCTTGTGAAGTTTTCAGCAAACGCTTGGAGCCCCGGCGCTCAGCTGTGAAGTGCGCACCGCGGCAGAGTGGGAAGACGGACGCCTCCCCCTCCCACTGCAGGAATCCGGCAACAAGGTAAGTAGGAATAATGAGCAGTAGGGAGAGGGGGTAGATAGTGAGAAGGGGCAGTGAGGAGGGGCAGAGGGGGTACATAGTGAGAAGGGGCAGATAATAAGAAGGGGGCAGTGATAAGGGGGGGCAGTGAGAAGGGGCAGAGGGGATAGATAGTGAGAAGTGGGGAAGGGGGTGCATAGTGAGAAGGGGGTACATAGTGAGAAGGGGGTACATAGTGAGAAGGGACAGATAATAAGAAGGGGTAGATGGGGAGAGGGGTAGCGAATGAATGAATTAATGTGTGGATTTTTGCCGACAAAGATGTCTTACACTGGGCTGTTAGGGGACAAAGTTGGCTCAGGCTGGACTGTAATATGTGTTTGGGCCCACATTTGACATTAATGTCTGTGTGTTGAGTTATATCTGAGGGGACAGTAAAGTTACTCTGTTATACAGGCTGTACACTCACTACTTTACATTGTAGCAGAGATCATTTCTTCAGTGTTATCACATGAACAGATATAATAAAATATTTACAAAAATGTGAGGGGTGTACTTGCTTTCGGGAGATCCTGTATGTGGCACCCCCCCACACACACACAAACACTTTAAAACTGCATAGCTTCTATCGTTATATACTGGCGCAGACATTGAAGGTGGTACAGCATTACTGTTATCATTATATACTGAGGCAGACATTGACGGTGGTACAGCATAACACCTACCACTATATACTGAGGCAGACATTGACGGTGGTACAGCATTACACCTATCACTATATAGTGAGGCAAACATTGATGGGGTACAGCAAAACACCTATCACTATATACTGAGGCCGACATTGACGGGGGTACAGCATAACACCTAACACTATATACTGAGGCAGACATTGACGGTGGTACAGCGTAATCCCTATTACTATACATTGAGCCAAACACTGATAATAGTGCAGCATAAGTCCTATCACTATATACTAACCCAAACATTGATGTGGTGTAGGCCTACCACTTCATTGTCTGGCTTAGGGATGCACTGAAACCGAAAATCCAGCATTTACCTGTCTGAAACCAAATATGATCCCCCACCATAAAAAAATCTCCCACTTTTATTGAAAGTAAGCAACACAGCAAAATAGGTCAAAAAAATTCAATAACAATATTAATAAATATATATATTTGTTAACAGCAATCACACTCCTATCATGCCCCGGCATACCCAGATTCCAGCATGTACTAGCTGACTTGACATGATAGGAGTGTGATTGCTGTTAGCAATTATATATATATATATATATATATATATATATATAAATACTGTTATTATTATTATTCACATGTGAACTCAGCACTGGAGGCACTGGAGGCATAGAATCAGACATACAAATCCCGTATATAGTAAGAGCTAAAACTACAGTCATAGATGATAGGTTGCACAACCCAAAGCCAGCTCTGGCGTCCACACTGCCCACATAGAACCTGACCAGCACCCACATAGGATTTACCATCTTTGCCCCCAAACAGCCCAGCATGAGTCAACTTTGTCCCCAAACAGCCCGCCCGGCCTGTGCCATCTTTGTCCCATAAACACCCTGCCTGTGTCATCTTGGTCCCCAAGGCTCAAACATCCTGCTTGTGCCATCTTTGCCTTTCCACAAATCAATTATACATCTATCATACACACAAACACTTTAACACTTTAACAGTCACTCACTAATTCACACTTTCATTCACAAAATTAATTCACACGATCATTTATTATCTCTCATTCGCAAAAATTTACACATTCATTAATGCATTCTCACAAACTCATTATCTCCCTCATTCAGACAATTCATCCACACATTCATTCATTCTCTCACTCATTCTCACTATCTACCTTTCCCCCTTTTCTACCACTTCTCACTATCTACCCCCCTCTCCCTCCCTTCTCACTATCTACCCCCCTCCCTCCCTTCTCACTATCTACACCCCTTCCTCCCTTCTCACTATCTACACCCCTCCCTCCTCACTATCTACCCCCTCCCTCCCTCCCTCCTCACTATCTACCCCCCTCCCTCCTCACTATCTACCCCCTGTTGCTGAGCGCCACCGCAACAGAGTTAGAGACCTTGTGAAGGAGACTGAGTGGCGCCGAGCGGTTGCTAGGCGCTCCTCTCTCTCCTCCGTGTAAAAAAAAAAAAGTGACGAGGCTGCCAGGGATGCGGGACATGTGGTCATCCTAGCCCGTGGCACCCCCCTGACGAGCGTCACCCGGGGCGGACGCCCCCCGCTAGGTACCCTACTGTATATCCTCACTATCTACCCCCTCCCTCCCTCCTCACTATCTACCAATCTCCCTCCCTCCTCACTATCTACCCCCTCCCTCCTCACTATCTACCCCCTCTCCCCCCTCCCTCCTCACTATCTACCCCCCTCCCTCCTCACTATCTACCCCCCCACTATCTACCCTCTCTCCCCCTCCTCCCTCCTCACTATCTACCCCCTCTCCCCCCACTATCTACCCTCTCCCCCTTTGTAGTTAAAGGTTTTGTACTTACCATCCAGAAGTCCTGCGGTGGGAGCACGACGCCTCTGTCTTCCTGCTCTGCCGCTGCTTCCTGCTCTGCCGCTGCGCTGCTTCATTGCTGAGCGCCACCGCGACAGTTAGAGACCTCGCAAAGGAGACTGAGGGGCGCCGAGCGGTTGCTAGGCGCCCCTCTCTCTCCTCCGTGTAAAAAAAAAAGTGACGAGGCTGCCGGGGATCCGAGACATGTGGTCTTCCTAGCCAATGGCACTCCCTGATGAGCGTCACCCGGGGCGGACCGCCCCCCTGCTAGGTACGCTACTGTATATCCTCACTATCTACCCCCTCCCTCCTCACTATCTACCCATCTCCCTCCCTCCTCACTATCTACCCCCTCCCTCCCTCCTCACTATCTACCCCCCTCTCTCCCTCCTCACTATCTACCCCCTCCCTCCCTCCTCACTATCTACCCCCCTCTCTCCCTCCCTCCTCACTATCTACCTCCCTCTCCCCCCTCCATCCTCACTATCTACCCCCCTCTCCCCCTCCCTCCTCAGTGTCTACCCCTCTCCCCCCCACTATCTACCCTCTCTCCCCCCTCCCTCCTCACTATCTACCCCTCTCCCTCCTCACTATCTACCCCCCTCTCCCCCCTCCCTCCTCACTGTCTACCCCCTCCCTCCCCACTATCCCCCCCCCCACTATGTACCCTCTCCCCCAACTATCTACCCCCTTTGTGGATAAAGGTTTTGGACTTACCATCCAGAAGTCCTGCGGTGGGAGCACGACGCCTCCGTCTTCCTGCTCTGCCGCTGCGCTGCTTCATTGCTGAGCGCCACCGGAACGGAGTTAGAGGCCTCGCGAAGGAGACTGAGGGGCGCCGAGCGGTTGCTAGGCGCCCCTCTCGCTCTTCCGTGTAAAAAAGAAAAGTGACAAGACTGCCAGGGATCCGGGACATGTGGTCATCCTAGCGCGTGGCACCCCCCTGACGAGCGTCATGACCCGGGGCGGACCCCCCCCCCCCCCCGCTAGGTACGCTACTGTATATGTATATATATATATATATGTGCGTGTGTGGTATTACACCTGTGTTCCTGTGTTAGAAATACACAACTTGGGTGTGAAAATGTGGGTTTTTTTGGCTGCATAATTTAGAAGAGGTTAGTGGGTTAATGGCTATTTTGTTTTCGATATGTTTTTTGCTTTTGGAATCGATTAAATTAATAAATAAAGTGTTATTAAATAAACGTATTTTTTTCTATTTGTTTGCTGTTTAATTAAAATGCTGAAAATGTTGCTATTTTCTGCCCACCTCCTTTTTTTTTTTTTTTACTTAAGCAAATGATTAAATATAATTATGCGTATCCCATAGGAGCGGCCGTCTTAACTTAAATCAGCGGTTTCACCAGCGCTCTTAATATTTAAGACTAAAGCATATCCAGACAGGGATTTCTGCTTCCTCAGTAAAATCACTCAGCCTTTTCTAATGTAAGTTATTCTATTAATTACATCTTTACAGCCTTTATTAAAGCAAATCAAGGTGCTGCATCATTAAAATTCTGGAAGTTCCGTTACGATAGCCATTATGATATCTGAAAGTCTTATTTTTCATAGTAAAAATGCAAAATCATGAATTTTTTTCCCTTTTTGACTTTCTTGTGTTTTGGGTTTTTTTAATCATAGGAAATTTGCTTGATTCAGTCTGCAAGTCTCTTCCAACTCATATTCATAAGTAGTAAATCATTAAAAGAAAACCAAAAATGATAGAAAGGCACTTTATTGGCATTTATTTATGTTATTGAACTACTGGCTGATTTTATATGGTTAATTATAGATATATATATATATATACAATCACAAGATATTAACACTAAATCATTATGCCATCAAAGCAGTAAAGCAAATAAAATCCATTTGGTATATTAGGTGCCTCTAGGGGGCAGTAAAGAAAATGTTTTTTCCCCCCAAAAGAAACCGAATCGAGAGAGGAAAAATAGTACTAAAGATGGATCAGCTTTTAACCCCCGGTTTTTGGTCTATTAATAATGATAATAATGTGTATCCACATATAAAATGAACTCAGAGCATCAGACATTGTCTCTCGATATGCCAGAATACAGTCTTTTGTTTTGTCCTACCCGTGCAATGTGACTGGAGACATTAGTTGCTGCCTTGTCCAGGGCCATGTTAACATAGAGGCTGATGGAGCTGCAGCTCCAGGCCCCTACCAGAAAATAGGCCCAGTCAGGGCTGGACTGACTGGGCCTATGCATGGCCAATGCAGCCACCAGGGCATTCTTTAACGCAGGCAAAAGGGGCAGCTGCCCCTCAAGCCCACAGTTGCGACCTGGCCCGCTACTCTAGAGGGCCCGGGGTGACCCCCGCGATCACTTCCGCAGGAGCCCGCTACTTGCCGTCTCTCATACCGCTATGGGCATGCAGGAACCCAGCAGAGTCACATCAAGTACGTCACATGACCCTGCTGCGTGTCTGCTTCCCCTGTGCGGTAAAACAGAAGTGCGAGCAACACAGAAGGAAGCAGCGAGACATCTGCTGTTCAGGTAAGGGGGTGGGGTAGGTTTATTCCTGCCATTCAGAGGTGCACTATGAAGTACATGAGATTATACTCACAGGTGTATATTTGATATATGTACGTATATATATACACACACACACACACACTGATTCACATATACACACACCATCACATACACATAAATACACATAAACATTTTATATTTATCTCACATACATACTGATTCACATATACTATATATATATATATACCGGTGTGTGTATGTATATATATATATATATATTAATTATTAGGAAGCCTTGCAAACAGATTTCATAATATAAATGCAATCATTACAGACTGAGAGAATTAACTCAGCCATTGCTAGACATTACACACACAGTCACACAAACTTCCTTGGGCCCTGCTCCACGCTCCCTAGCATGCAATCGCTCCCTCCGTTCCCGCACCAAAAAAATATTTGCCACACTGACTGCAGATTAGGGGAAGACTATGAGAGCCTGAGGGTATAGAGGGTATATTCCACACAAATCATTTATTCATAAATGCATTCTTGCAAATTCATTAATTCTCTCACTCATTCACACAATGCATCCACACATTAATTCGTACTCTTACTCATTCAGACAATCAATCCCCACATTAATTACTTCATTCTCTCACTCATTCACACAAATCATACACACATGAACTCATTTATTCTCACTATTTATTTGAATATTCTTACTACCCCCTTTCTCACTAGCTACCTATCCTCCCTTTTCCTACTATATATCCCCTCTCCCCTTCTCACTATCTACTCCCTCTCCCCTCTTCTCACTATCTACCCCCTCTCCTCCCATTCTCACTATCTACCCCCTCTCCTCCTTTTTTCACTACCTACCCTCTCCCCCCTTAGTATTTCACTTACCTTGCAGAAGGCCTCTGTCTTGCTGCTCTGCCGCAGTGCACGCTGCTTCACTGCTGAGCTCCGTAATATGACATCATAGCGACCTAGCTAGAGGCCTCGCAGAGGAGACTGAGGTGTACCGAGCGAGTGCTTGGCGCCCCTTTCTCTCCTCCACGCCAATCAGTGCTCTCTCGGCTCCACAAAAAAAAAAACGCTGGCGTTTCAATCTGACCCCCCCCTGCAGCCGACGCCACAGATTGAGGACTTAAAGTCCCATTGCGGGATTGTCCCGGGCAATCCAGGACATGTGGTCACCCTACAAACTACGGGTACTTGCTTAAAACAGAAGCTTAAAACATCTTCTGTTTATTAAATTTAGATTCATTGATGGTTTTTCTATTTTAAAAAAAATCCCCACTTTTTATTGTTGCTGCAGGAGAACGATTTTGGAATAATTTATGTAAAACCTAATATCCCATTCTGTCTTCAAATAAAGTATCAGTCGAAATCCTTTTAGTTACAAACATAAACCCCCCTTTCCTTGTGTCAGGATCCGCAGTAACCCAAAGGTTTATAGGAACAGTTAAAGAACAGAAATATCTGTTTCTATCGGCTTGAATCACTGGCTGCTCCATAAAGGGGAATCAATAACATCCATTCACATTAGAAGTGTTTATGGCCGACTAAACATGATTTAAGCAGGTAGCACTCGAGTAATTATTGGGCTGCCCTAGAAATACCGTAGTCATATTTTGTTATATATTCACTTTACAGAAACTGAAAGCCAAGCCGGGGGTGTGCGGAGTAATACAGAGTTCTCAGCGCACTTGTAACGGAGCTGTTAGCGCCAGGGGGCAGGTAAAGCCAAGTGCCCCCATCAGCCCCTTGCCCTCCCATAAACTAAAATAGATGATGGGACACGTACCGATGTGCTCGATTATAGGCTGCACCCTTAAGGTTTGGTGCTATTTTAAAGAAAAAAATATTTTTAAAGAAAAAATACACATGAGTGGAATGGTAAAACAGTATTTTATGTAATGAACAGGAAAACCAACAGCCACTTTAAGCCCCTCAGCCCCCTGATATGCCACTTTGTCTGTCTGTCTACCTGTGCCACCGCTGCCCCTAAAACAGCCTGTCTGTGCCACCTCTGCCCATCTAAACAGCCTGCCGGTGCGTATACATACCCGAGTCACATTATTTGAGTGGCATATACGGGGTTAAAAGGCATTTTTGGAGATAGAGTGGCATAAAGGGGCTTAAAAGGCATATCATGGGGCACTCTGCCTCCAGAAAAGCCTTATGCCATGCTATATGCCACTCTGCCTCCCTGATATCTGGCATTTAGGGGGTTAAAAGGCATATCATGGGACAGAGTGGCATATAGGGGCTATAAGGCATTTCTGGAGGCAGAGTGGCATATAGGGGGTAAAAGGCATATCATGGGGTAGAGTGGCATATAGGAGGGTATAAGGCATATCAGGGAGGCAGAGTGGCATATAGGGGGGGCATCAGGATTTTACATAGAAAAATATTATACAGTTTGTTCAAAAAATAAATTTGTTTACTGACCTTCTACTTCTTCCACTTTGGGGCTTTTTCCTCTTGACCTCCGTCCTTTGGTAGCTGCAGGCCACCGTTTTCTATGGTAACAGGAAGTCACTGACACGGCATCCGGTGCTCCAGCAGTCTGAGTGCGAGGGGGCGGAGCTTCCACATCACGCTGCTCCCATCACAATGCAGCCATCAGTCTACTGGAAATGTAATCTAAACGGCCGATGCGTGCTGATGCCACCGGCCGGAGCTACTTTAATACTTTTGTTTTTTTAAATTTAGTATGCTGGATCAGCTTGCCATATTAAGTAAAATAAAAAAAAAGAATTGAAGTAGCTCCGGCCGGTGGCATCACCAATCTGATGGCCGCATAGCGTGCGGGGTGAAAGCTCTGTGCGAGGGGGTGGAGCTTTCAGCCCTCATGCCACTCCCATCACTAAGCAGCCATCGCACACGGCCGCTGGGTGCTGATGCCGCCGGCCGGCGCTATTTTAATATTTTTTTTAAAAAATGTAATATGGCAAGCTGGTCTGGCTTGCTATATTAAATAAAAAAAATAAAAAAAAAAGAATCATGTAGCGCCGGCCGGCCGCATCAGCACGCAGCGGCCGTTTAGATTAGATTTCGGGCGGCCTGGGGGGGCATTTGTCCCCCTGCCCAGCCCGCTCCTGGCGCCAGAGGAGGCTTCCAATCCAGCTCGCAGCCGTTCAGCGGCTGTTTTCAACATTAGTTTGCCGGCCGCCCTGCCCACGGATCTGCCGGCCCACCGGGAAATTTCCCAGTATCCCGGTGGGCCAGTCTGGCCCTGCCTGCAGCTAACTACTGTGGCTCCCATGCACTCTGTGAGAAGACTCTTTCCCCCCTCAGATTCACATTAAGCAGCCTGGTGTTATGTCTACCTTGTCCGCCGACGTCCCGCGTTGTCCTGGCGCTGGTGCCGCTCGTACGTCCTCTCCGTGTACTGACGTGCGAGTGGCCCACCACATAGAGACAGCTCTGTTCAAGGCGTCGCATCGTTAGCTTGCTAGTGTTACTGTTACTGTTGTTAGTGGTACTGTTGCCATCGCGATGACGTCATCTTGCCTGCCATTGGTCCGTTCCCTGTTGTCCCGCCCTTGCTTCCTATTTACACTTCCCTGTCCTGTTCTACAGTGCCCGCTAAACGAGTCAGTATTGTAGTGCTCTGGGTTGTTATTTTGTGCATTATTTCCTGTCCTCGGCTTTGTACCAGACCTCGGCTTTGTTTCCTGACACTCTTCCTGCGCTGCCTGCCCCGACCTTGGCTTGTTTCAGGTTCTCCTTCCTCTTTCTCTGGCCCTGCTCTGTCTCGTTGCCTCAGGTGTCCTTGCGAGTACGTCACCGTTCCTGCATAGCGGGTCATACGCCTATCCCGCCTGGGCCAGCATAACACTTGGGGGTTAAAATTGCCCCGTCCCCTGTCACCCGGGCCAGTATAAATCTATGTTGGGTCAAATCTATGGTAAATTAGGAAAATGAGCGAATAAATGTAGTTATATAATTTTGCAAGCGAATAAAACTTATATAAAAAAATACAATAAACATTTAACACGCACATTTATTTTTGCAGATTTGGGGTATTTAAAGTGTGGGTGCTTATTATAAACAACATAGTATGGAAAGTTTTATGCACCATTCTCCGATTGCCTTTAACAGCGACATCATTGCAAATTATAATATTATTCTATTATTGGTGCTGCAACATTATCAGGAAGTATTCTTCCTTTTTTTTGGTTAAACTTGTTGGAGGACCAAAATAAAAAAAAATCCTTTTTGGTGTTACAATTAAGATAAGTTTAGACATGGATCTAAAAAGTTCAGGTTTCCAAATTTCAATTTTTTAGATTAAAATATGTATATTGAATTTTCAATTAGTAGTAGAAGGGACAGAAGTCATGTCACATATCAGTGGCTTTTAGATCAATTGATACATTTCTATCAATTTTAAAACCTTTATTCACTATTTTTAAGAATTCTATAATTAAAAGTCTTGCATATATTTAAAATATATATATATATATAATTCTTAACACAAATGATCAATACGAATAAAAAACTATAACCATCAATACATAATCGCTCCTCATTTTGATAATAATAATTATATATTAAAATATGCATGTAATTTCAAGTAGAACATTAGGTAGGTATTTAAATTTCCAGTAAAAATGCTTTTTTTTTCTCATCGGCTGGAAATTTCTCAGTATATGGAACATTAATTAAAGCTTCTGGTAAAAAAAAAAGTGTTGACCTTTTCCAATGACATTTTTCCCCATAATAGTCAAGTTCACATTTTATTCAAAAATGTTACTAATAAGTGAAATTTCTTGTTTGTTTAAAAAAAAATGTGTTTTACTCGAACTGTGAATATTCCAGCGTAACAGAAGCATCTTCATTATCTACGTTGCTGAGCTAATGATGTCAAACTTACGCGGAGGAAATAAGGGTCACTCGGCTTAAGGTGAGGCTTCATTGTGCAGTAATGCAAATCACATTAGTCATATTATGAGTTGTTCCTTGTTAAGAAATCTTATTTTAAGTACTTTCTAGTTGCACAAAGATTAAAAGGAGAGACTACGGGATCTCAATATGTCTGGCTTAGGGAAAGGGAAGAGAAAGAGAGGATGGGAGCGAGAGATTTAAGTTAGACATTTGCAAATGTCCCATTCGTTTTCAGGCAACCTATTATGTTTCTTGCCCATTAGGTTCGAAAGTAAATAGGGGGGGGGGGGCATTTTTAATTTAAGAACAAAGTTCGGTACCGCCATTCACTCACTCTTACACTCACTCTTGTTCACACTCATTAAAAGTTTCTCTACTTTCTCTGCCGATCACGTCTTGTTATTCATCTTCTCTCTTTCCTCTTTTATCTTCTCTCTTTGTCCGCATCTGCGTCGACATAACCTGGTGCAAACATCCATAAAAAATGGCAGCTCTTCCGTTGACGCCCTTTTGTCTGATCATCCAATCAGGTGGGAGGACAACGCCGAATGCAAAAGTTCACCTTAGGGCAAAATAGAGGCACTTTCGGTAACGTCCTCCCCCGATTGGAGGAAGCACCACCATTTTGGCAGAAGTTTGTGCCAGGTTATGTCCACTCTTCCAATCGGATAAGAAGACGTCACTGAAAGTGCCGCCATTTTGCCTTAGGGAGATTGGGGTATCAGGTGAGAGGACTTCACCAGAAGCGCCGCCATTTTGGCAGAAGTTCGCAATAGTTATGTTCCTGTTTGTTTTTATTCCCAGAGGGGGTTAATACGGGGTTAACGCGGTACGCAGCAGCTTTGCCGCGCGGATTTCATTGGTTGATGCCAGACAAGCCCCCTGCCGGCGACCAATAGAGTCGCTCGTACAGGCCGAAACTCGGCCTGGGAAGACCATTGGTCTCCCTGCTCCAGGAGTTAAAGGTCGGTGCGAGCGACTGTATTGGTCGCCTGCAGGAGCCTTCTTCGGCATTAACCAATAAAGCGCAGCCCTTCATGTTCGTTTTCAAGTTTGCCCCACGAATATGAATGCACACGTCTACAAATAACCCAAACTTTTACATTTTCTTAGAACAACATAGAACTAAAATCAGCTATGATGTGATTGACACCCGGACCTCTCTTCTTCTACTTCTCTCTGAATTACCGCTCTCTGTAATTCCCGGCAAATACCCGCATCGCGCAGACTTCTCGCTGTGAAAAAACTCACCGAAAAAAAGTCGACGCAGCAAAGAGCCTTATTAAAAGTCTTCACATTGTGCCGATGGATGCGGAGAAGGAAAAGGCTCAGAATCTTCGCCGTGTCCCTGTTAGTAAATTAATTATGTCGAAGGTCAATATTATGAAGGCTGTTATTGTGCTCTCAGCGTGTAAGCGGCAGCAGGAATCCTACAAAATGTTTTCAACCTTTCAATGTGTTTTTTTTAGATTTCTTGATTTTTTTGTTGTTTCTCTAAACATAATTAGTTTGTTTGATAATAGAGAGAAATAATTCTTCATAAGTGTTGTCTGAACTGATCAAGGAGAATACGAGACGGAAGGCATTATTGTAATAAACTGAATACAATGAAAATGTTAAAGTCAATACCTACTTTTTTAATTAAAAATCATTGTTTTTGACATTTTGTGAGTTTTGTGTTGTTTAGACGTTAACTCAACAGCTCCCAGTTTGCAGTTTTTTTGTAATGATTTTGAGGTTGTTTCCGCCTTCTTTTACATCATGCACAGTCCTTGATGAGGTTAACTTTTTTAATTGGGGCATATTATTTATCATAAAATAATTCCCCTCTTGCTGCTTTCCCGAAACACCACAAGCCCTCTGCATACCACCATCATGACCATACCTGGGAACTTTCCGGGTTTGACCCGGAGATTGACACGCCCCGCTCCCCACCTATTTTCTCCATTGAATGGGGGAACTCCCCCAACGTCAGCGGGACCGCCCACCGACGTCAATGTGCAGTCCTGGCCGCGTCCCGGGTAGCCGGAGCCGAGAAGTTC
Source organism: Spea hammondii (assembly GCA_029215755.1). Taxonomy (NCBI): domain Eukaryota; kingdom Metazoa; phylum Chordata; class Amphibia; order Anura; family Pelobatidae; genus Spea; species Spea hammondii. The sequence continues at coordinate 4,409,816 of JARDYJ010000002.1, forward strand.
CCAGGTATGATTATGACACAAGCAACAAACCATCTCTCATTTTATTAGGGCTGCAACAACGAATCGATAATTGCTAATAATCGATTATGAAAATCGGTGTCAACGATTTTCATAATCGATTAGTTGAATCGATTTTTATCGATTTATAAAATTAGGTTTTTCAGAGCAAATGCTCTGAAAAACTCCCCTCCTTCTATAATCCGACCTCAAATAGAGATCGGATTATAACTGTAGAATCCGGACCCCCCGCAAAGCTCCAGGAGACCTGGATCCTCTCTGCCACCTGGTGAGGGTCTGTGCAAAACGCGCAGACATCCTCCGCTTCTCCCCTCCCCTTCCGCTTCTCTCCTCCACTTCCGCTGGGGCTTCTATTACTGAACTCGGCGTCACGTGACCTTCCGCTGCGGCTTCCAGCACTGCAGGGGATTTGGATTTAGTGCGCGATGTGCCTCCGCTACTTCATCTCACTGCCACTTCCACCTGCCCCACCAGGGGTTAATATATCAACAGAAGAAAAACAGGACAAGTAAGCAGCACTGGGTAAGTATTATATTTATTTTTATGCTCATTTGCCCTGTGTTTCTTCTGTTTATATATTAACCCCTGGTTGGGCAGGTGGACTTTTTGCGGGATCTATTAATTATGTGCATTCTTTAATTTGTGTTATTTTTTGATGTCTGTAATATTTGATTTATTGTTTATATTTTCCATATATTTATATATATTTATATTGTATTGTGTATTTATTTTTTTTGTCTATATTTATTAAATATAAAAAACCTATTTTAGCGATGTCAGTTTTTCTTATATCGGGGGGGCATAAGGCATATCAGGGAGCACAGTGGCATAAAGGAGCTATAAGGCATATCAGGGAGCACAGTGGCATAAAGGGGCTATAAGGCATATCAGGGGCACAGTGGCATGAAGGCGCTATAAGGCATATCAGGGGGCACAGTGGCATGAAGGCGCTATAAGGCATATCAGGGGGCACAGTGGCATCTCAGTGGCATATAGGGGTAAAAGACATATCAGGGGGCATGGTGACATATCAAAGGTAAAAGGCATATAGGGGGCTTTAAGGCATATCAGGGGGGCACAGTGGCATATCGGGGGTATAAGGCATATTAGGGGCCAGAGTGGCATATCAGTGGCATATAGGGGGCTATAAGGCATATCAGGAGGGGTATAAGGCATATCAGGGGACAGAGTGGCATATAGGAGGTATAAGGGGGCACAGTGGCATCTCTGACATATAGGAGGGTATAAGGCATATATAGGGGCAGAGTAGCATATAGGGGGTATAAGGCATTTCTGGGACAGAGAGGCAAACTGGGGGTGAGATGTGCATAACTGGGCAAAAATAGTTTACATGAATATTTACTAGTAAAGCTTTTTTTGGTATTTTTGGGGTTCTTGTTAAAATATAGCTTTTATTATTATGTCAGTAAAATAAGAAGGCAAATCGTGAAATGCCATTGTAAATTATAAGTTTTTATTTTAAATAAACGGAAAATTTGCATATTGTTTTTTTTACCCGATTTAATGGAAAAAATAATCGGCCAACTAATCGATTATGAAAATAATCGTTAGTTGCAGCCCTACATTTTATTTCTACATCCTCTTTTACATCCTGAAACTACTTTAGTGCTACAAGAGCGCCACTACTCCCTGTTTTCACACATCCTCCATATAATTCCTTTGGAGTGGGACCCTCATAAGCCCACCACGCTTGCCAGGAACTTTGTGCAAAAGCACCATAAGGCTAGATGGCAGGTAACGGGCAGGGTTCTCAACTCCTGTTGTGTCTGTAGGTGTTAATGTATATTTGCTATATATATATGTTTTTAACCACCCCATTTAAAATGTACCGTGCTGCAGGATTTGTTGGTGCTAAATCAAGAATAATAATAATAATAATAACAAAATAGGTAACTGAGACAGCTGGACACTTGAACAAACCTTCATAAGAGGGAAGCCCAGAGTCTTCTGCTATTAGTGAGGGTTCACAGTAATAATGTTCTTCATCGCACGTGAAAGACTCAAGACACAGCCAGGGGAGGGCTGGCAGCCTAAGGCCTGGGGGGCAAGTCGAGTCAAGTGGCCCATTGCGCCACCAAAGCGGCTGCGAGCGACATTGAAAGCGGCCGTCGTGCGGCAGTCACTCCACCGGCGCCTAATGAAATTAAAGCGGCCGGCATGCACGCACCGCGCCGCCCAATGGCCGTGCCTCAGCTCTTCATCTCACCCCTTTTAAGACGTGGGACGAAGAGCTGAGGAATGGCCATTGGGCCTGACTGCCGCACAACGCAAGGGCGTACCTAGGGCAAACACTGAAAGGGGTACAGCAAAATTGTTATCATTATATACTGAGGCACACATTGACGGTGGTACAGCATAACTGCTAACATTATATACTTAGGGATTACGCTGTACCACCGTCAATGTGTGCCTATACATTGAGCCAGACACTGACAATACTGCAGTACAACCCCTATCACTATATACTAAGCCAAACATTGATGTGGTGTAGGCCTAACACGTCAGTGACTGGCTTAGTACATAGTAGGGATGCACCGAAATTAAAATTCTGGGCCGAAACTGAAATTTCTGCATTCGTTTGGCCAAAAAACGAAAAAAAACAAAACTTTTAAAATACTTTATTAAAAGTAACACACCAAAATTAGACAAAAAAAATCAATAACAATATTAATATATATACATATATATTTATAGATATATATATAATTAACAGCAATCACAATCCTATCATGCCCAGGTTCTAGCATGTGCTGGCTGACTTAGCATGATAGGCGTGGGATTGCTGTTTGCAATCATATATATATATTATTACTGTTATTGAAATTTTCTGTCCAATTTTACTTTTAATAAAAGTGTTGTTAACACACCACAGTTGGACAAAAAAAAATTGATAACAGCAATCACACTCCTATCATGCCTAGACAGCCTCCCTATGCCATGCTATCCCCCCACACTTCCATGCAATCTGAAACTCTCATTCACAAACATTCATCATAAACTACAGCATAACACCCATCACTCTCACACATTTACTAATATTTTACTGCCTTTCCTCTGGCACTGTCACTTTTCCTCCTCTTCATTCTTCCTCTTCTTCTTCCTCTTCATTCTTCCTCTTCTTCCTCTTCTGTGTCCCGTCCTTCCGGTGCAGAGAGCGCGGAAGGCGGTGGGCGTGGCTTCAGTGTTGTGCGCCGGGATTTGACATCAAGTCCCGACACACAGCCACAGTTGCCGCGCGCATTCTTTTTGGAGTCGTGCTGGCACCCCTCAGTGAGCGGCACTCCAGGCAGACCGCCCCCCGCCAGGTACGCTACCGGCACGGCGGCCAGTTTTTCACTCTGCGGCTGCCATGAATGTTCGTCTGCCGGCCGCCTGGCCAGCCCACCGGCCCGGATTCAGGGCGGCCTGGGGGGCAATTGCCCAGCCTGCCCCCCGGCCCAGCCTGCCCCTGGACACAGCGCTGGGGCGGTTTCACAGGACACATGGAACGTGAGACACTTATAAATAAAATTATGAATAATAAAATCTGCTGCAGTTTGATGCGCTTAATCAAAAGGACGAGTGACAAGACATCAAGTTACAGAACGGCCCTCCAGAGTTCTCCCTCTTCTTGTATAAAACAGAGATGTGTCAGGGAATTAATTTAGCCATGGGCATGGTTAGGGCCACAAATAGGCAGAATTTGGGTGGGGACTGCATGGTGCCAGGGTAGGGGCGAAAAACCATTTCCCCACCTGGAGATCAATGTCTGCCTGGAGCTCCATTATCAGCCATGATACCAAGAGTCTCCACCAGTCATCCCCAGCGGGGTCATTTAATATGCATTAATGTAATGGTGTTAGAGCGAGTGTGTGTTACTGTATGGGGAGAGAGTGCACACGTGTGTGTTAGTGTATGGTGTTAGCATGAGTGTGTGTTGTTATTTAGTGTCATCATATGTGTGTCAGTGTATGTTGTTGAGTGTCAGGGGGTGAGGCAATTGTTAGCAGTTTGACGAAGAGGAGGGAGGGGAGTGTGTGTTTGTATGTATGTTTTATGCATGGTGCATGATGTTTGCGTGTCTGTGTTTTAGAGATAGGGGGGAGAGTGCCAAGATAATGCTACACCGCTAAAACTTGCTTGCTTCAGAGGGAAGACTAAAAGGACACATCTGCTGAGGTTTTTTTATGTTTTGTTAAGTATGCGAGAGAGTGCAATTGATGGAACAGAACCTCTAATGTTACTGAATCAAACACTAAATGAAGACTTTAGTGAAACTGCTTTTCTTGCTGTCAGAAGGCAAACGAGCTGATCTGCTTGAATAACGACTACAGGAAATCTATGCATTGCGAAAAAAACTAAATGAATTGATGAATTCCTTAGGGGAGAGGAGATATTAACAGTTCCAAATGCACAACGCTCAAGCAATCTATACAGGTTTCTACTAATTGGTTGGTACTTGTAGGCTGATTAATTGATAGAATAAGACTTTGCCGAGGCTGCCTCGCAGATGGGTTACTTTACGTTCTACTTCCAGAACACTTTCAAGTACAAAGAAAATGAAACCCTGGAAATATCGAATAGAGTGAATGTCTGTGAAAGTGAACCCGTCCGTAGGTGAACGTATCATCAAAAACAGGACTGGAACCAATGATCAGATGGTATGGTTTTCTGAAGGATGGATTTCGTGTCTTCATGCCGCGCAGGCTAAAAAGAAAGAAAGAGAAGAGTGAAAGGACAGAAAAATGGAATGAGAAAAGGCAGAAGGGAATACAAAGAGAAGAGAGAATAAAAAGAAAAAGGAGAACAAGAGGATGGAGAAGAGAATAGAAAGCAAGGAAAGGAGAAGGAAAAGAGAAAAAGCGGCGAAAGGTAAAGAGAGGACAAAACAGAGACAGGTGAAGAGAGAGAGCGGAGAGGAGCGAGAAGAAGAGAAAAGAGAGATGGATTTTAGACTTGTGTACATGGACCAAAAACAATTCAAATTTCTGTTTTATTTCTGGTCCATTCTTTCTTAGATAACAAATTTTGGATTTTCGGATTATAAAATGAATAGCCAATTACCTTCACTCTCTCCGTCATACTCTTTCTCACTCTCTCACACACTCACTCCCTTAAAGTCTCCCCACCTTCTCAGAAACACTTCTCTTTTTCACTTCCGCATCATGGTGGAGTCTTGGCGCACATCACAGGGGGAGAGGTTGTCGCTGTGATGCAAGTCGAGGCTCCGTCATGAGGGGGGCCAGGGTCACACCGCAGATCACAGAGAGAAGTGGATCACTGGAGAAGTAAGAAAAAGTGGAGAAGAAGAAGCGGGAATGTGGAAAAGGAGACGGAGAAGGTAGGGAGACTTTGAGAGACACTGAGCGAGATAGTGTGACAGAGGATGAGATAGTGTAGCGGAGTGCCAAAAACAGTGAGTTTGGAAGAATCTCATTTTCGAATTGGCAAATTTTCTTAAAATTTTAATTCATATGAATCCGAATTCACACGTCTAATGGATTCCACCATATTTAGGGCTCCCTGGGTGCAGCAATCAGCCACCTTTACGTGTCCAAAGGCTGCCGAGTCTCTCACCGGTAGAATGTAGAAATTACATGGCCACTGCCCCAACATTTCCTCGGAAAGGAAGAGGTAAATCCAGGGTCTGGGACTGGGACTGCGGTAATATGAGGACTGGAGTGGCTCTTTAAGATAGATTTACATATCTAATTTGCAAAAACCTGCTGCATGTACATTTGCTATATTGTTGTTTTTTACAATTATTAACATCCTCCCCCAAAAAAAGAACATCTTGAAATATTGAATATTTTCACCGATGGTTAAGATGTCACGTTATTTGACCCGCCGAAAAGTAAAATATTGGTTTATTTCGTTTGAACAAAACTCTAATGCGTTGTTAATGGAGCCTGCATGTGTTGGCATATTCTGGAAATCTCTAATATTGCGTTTCCAGTTAATGCATTCCGCTATTAATGTTGCGTATGCTTGATTACGAAGAAGTCCATTTTCTTCCTGAAATAACCTAAATAACTCTTTAATGTCCGCGCATATCATTTTATTCTTATATTAACCAATCTAATGATGTTTGTGGAATAAGTTAAGAAATAAGGAATTATCTTGGGAAAAGAGGGTGAGTATAACTTCACTCCTTATATATATATATATATATATATATATATATATATATATATATACACCCCTATACCTCGTCCCCTTCCTGTACGACGACCGATTCCCCCTCCTAATCGACCGACCCGTTCCTCAAGGTATTGGCCCCCTATACCAGGTCCACCTTTCGACTTTTCGGCTCTAGGAAGCCACTGAACACCTGTTTTGGGGGTGTGGTAAAATGTTTGGAGGGATGGGCCAGAGCCGGAAGTAGGCGGGGCATAGGTACACGATTGCTGTAAAAACGTGACAATGGGGCATTACCTAAAAATGTAGAAAACAAGGGCTGTATGAAAAACGCAAAAGTAGGAAACCAGAAAATAGGAAGGTGGGTGGGGCTAATATAAGCCCCTCCCTTTTTTCTACAGTAACCTCCCAAAAATATTAAAAGAATAACAAAATGTCGATTTTACAAAAAAGTGATTTTAAGATCCTATAAGAACCCATTCTGTTTGTTTTGTTCTCTGATTTTTAACACAATTTTATTAAACACAACCCAATTACGTGGTTAACAAATCACATTTTGTTTTTTCAGATAATCCAGTAAAATGCCAACTTTTTATTGTTTAATGTGATTGACAGATAGATTATTACAGATGGTAAAGAACCAGCTTGTATTATGATGTAGTTCGAGGGCACGATATTTTGTACCGAACGTAAATTACACTTGAATGGAAAACGTTCGCATTTCAATAATAAACTGTCAGTATAACCTTAAAGCTTAATAAAACACTTTAAAAATGCTGATTGAATTCATTTCCTCACTTCAGAGATGAGTTTATATTTATAAATGTAAAACTCACGATGGAATTAGATTTTAATGTCATGGACTTAATCTAAGAATTTTGCCAGTAAATAATTTTAAAAGACGTGGATTTTTCACCGTAATTAAGTGCCGCGCGTGGAGCGAGCGTCCGTCATTTGCTGTCTTCGCTCGTGGAACCTTCAGAATGGGGCTCAAAGTGTACATTTTAGCATTCCGCGTGAAAGCCCGAGAATAAACCGAATTATTTGTTTCAGTTCTGATTTACTTTTTCTTTCTCCGCCGAGTGGAAAGAACAAAACATGGTTTGTAATTTACATGTGAATAACGAGACGCTCCGAGATTAAATCGCTCTGTCGCTTGGAATGACTGGAGTCCGACGAACCTAAACTTAGTGTGACACTTACAAGACTGCCGACGCGGCTTCTCGCTGTTCTAAGAATTCGTCCCCCCGTACACATCTCCTGCGTGTCACCTCCTGTTGGAATCACTTTGACGTCTCTGTTCTCCGCACTTTTAATTCCGAGGCTCGTCTCGGCAGGAGCTGCCGAACTCGCACTAACGCGGAAAAAAAACCCTGAGAGGTAAGAGCAGCCGACAGCTTTTCCGAGGACTCTGTCTGAAGACTCATTCAATTTATTTCATCGACAGGTTCATCCGCAGGCTACTTGATGCTTTGGAACAAGGGCCCTGAATGATAATTAGGTGATGTCTAGCAGACTTGTACGAACAGACCAAAAACTATTCCAATTTCTTGTTTCGTTATTGGGCCACGCATTTTCGGAAAACAACGAATTTCATTTCCCGTCCTTTTCGAAATTCGGACGTTTTTTTTTTCCTATTCGGAGACAAAATTTGCTGTCACTCACTCTCTGTCACAATCTTTCAAACACTCTCTCGCTCAATGTCTCCACAGCTCCGCTTCTTCTTTTCAGCTCCTTCTTCTTTCTCTTCTCCCTGTCTTCATTCTTCTTTCTTCTCTTCTCCCTTTGAACCGTTGCTTTACCCAGGCCCTCCTGGAGCGCTTCTGCAATATAGTGGGGTAACGCAATGGATAGTGGGGAGAAGTGGAGCAGCAGAGTGCATCTTTTGGCCACTGTATGATAAACTGAACGGCCCAATGAAAACTAGATTTGAAGAGATTTGAAGATTTACTTCAAGAGTTCCAAAAATTTTTACCAGAAACAAACTTTGGCCTGAAACAAAAATAATTTATCTAACATTTTCTAGGACGATATTCAGTTAAACAAATTGGCTTCTGGAGATTTTTTGTGCCATAAAAAAAAAAAATCTTAATGACATTTAAAGGTAAAAAGTTCCTGGGGGCAATTCTGGGGACAAATCGGGGACTGAATCTACAGTGTACTGTCCCCTAAAAATCGGGAGATCTGGTCACACTATGCAAAAGGGAGGAGTTAAAGGACGCCCCACCCACTCCCACATAGGCATTGCCCATCTGTAGTCATGCACTTCCTACCCACGGTCTCCTTTTTGCCCCTCTTCTTAATTTTCTAATTTTATATTTTTTTCAAAACTATTATTAATAGTTTCGGAATTAATTTTACAAAAACTTTAACTCTCGTGACATAAAAAAAATCCTAATTCTAATCTGACCATTTCTTAAATTTTGTAATAAGTGACAAAATTAAATCCAATTCCCTTTTGATCCTCCTCGCAAACATTTTTTAAAGTCTAATTGTCTTTAGTCCCTGAGGATTTATTAAATGTTAGATTTAAAATAGAGGATGTCATATTACTGACCCGCAATTCTTCAGCTAATAAGATTTCACCGTTCTGCTAAGAATGAAAACGTTTTAATTTACAGTTTGAGTTTATGTGAAGATCCAGACGCGGTATTAAAATCACATTAAGCTTCTGCCGGGGTTCAGAGGGGCTCATCCCAAATGAACACGTTCGTAAAGAAAGTACGACTAGAAGTAACGGAGTCGCCATATATTAATTGCAGGATATGGGCTGTATGATTATTGGGAATTAAAGCTAAAATCTATGAATGTCCCCAGTGTATCATTAGTTGATCCGGGTAACACAGATTTGTCATGAGATCGTAAAAAAAAATAGTTAATACCCAATTAATAAACCGAAAATTAAAAATATGGTGACAGTCACACCTGATTGTTTTCTTGGGATCACTTTCCATAAGCTGGGGTCGCGTCAAGCTGTTTGGGGGCACTGAGAAGCTGTTTGGGGGGTAATGTTGGTGTAGGCAAGCTATTTGGGGAACAGATGGCACAGACAAGCTGTTTGGGGCACTGATAAGCAGTTTAGCGACACAGATGGCACAATCAAGTTGTTTGGGGGCACTGACAAGCTGTGTTGGGGCAAAGATGGTACAGGAAAATTGTTTGGGGAACTATCAAGCTGTTTGGCGGCTAAGAGGGCATTGATAAGCTGTTTGGGTGGCGCTGTGGTTTCTAGTAACCTCCCTGCTCCCACAGTCTTACTCAGACTCTCTCACCCTGTTGCTCATGCGCTCAATGACTCCCTACCTTCTCTGCCGACCGCTTCCTAGTCCACGTCTCCTTTCCCACAGCTCCGATCCTTCTCTTGCCTCTTCTTGGTCTTCTTTCTTCGTCCGCTTCTCCCAGGTATCAGCTCCGTGAACCAGGCCTCCCAGAACACTTCCACAAAAGGGCATAGTTTTCAGGCACACCATCTCCCTCCAATCGGAGGAAAGGAGGCCACACCCCCAACCATTTAGTTGTTAATTACCTAATGCTTTGAATGGGTCACAATGTCACTTAAAATCCAATGTATTTCCCCACCCGCCAGACACACCCACAATCAACTGTCCATCCTTGGCCATTTCCAACATTGGGGTTTATGGGTTTAAAGGGACACTCCAGCCATTACATGCACTTTAATGACTATAATAGCTGAATCCCCTTCACTTTACCGTTTTCTCCCCCACATTGCTGGCGCTCAGCCGTAGAGAACTGTAAGTTTTATGAAAACAGATAACTTTGAGCTTTTGAAAAATAACACATTAAAAATACCAGAACAAAGTGTTCCATTGCTGCAATTGTTCAAATCGATATATTATTGTAGCAGCCACCAACATTCCATCCTCTTCCCGTAGAGTTCCAGGTTTTAAGAGGAAATTTATATTGAAGATCCCGGATTAAAGAGAACTTTTATAATGTCAAATGTAAAGAAAGGAAGAGGATATTCTTCATTCTCGAGTGCGGCAAAAAATCCTTCCTTATTGTAAAAGGCCGATACGTATTTCACGAAAAGTATTTCAGATTTCCTTCGCCGTCGTGTCATTGTTATAAAAATCCATGCCTGTTATTTGAAACTGTGAGTTACACAGAAGGGCAATCCACTGAGACAGCAAGATAATGCGTCAGTGGGTTTATTTATCACAGCAGAAGAGCTAATAAAATCAAATGATCTTAGGTTTTTTTCCACCTACATATAATAGATTGACAAAGTTCTAAAACAAAGAGAAAGATAAATAAAAAATATGTTCGGGAAACGAGTTATTCTTCTTTAAATGGAAATCCACTGGAAAAATAGTATTGTATACAGTAATATACCCCCCCCCCGGTGCTGTATACAGTAATATAACCCCCAGCGCTGTATACAGTAATATAACCCCCCAGCGCTGTATACAGTAATATAACCCCAAGCGCTGTATATAGTAATAACCCCCCAGTGCTGTATACAGTAATATAACCCCCCAGCGCTGTATACAGTATTATAACCCCTCAGCGCTGTATACAGTAATAACCCCCCAGCGCTGTATACAATAATATAACCCCCAGCGCTGTATACAGTAATATAACCCCCAGCGCTGTATACAGTAATATAACCCCCCAGCGCTGTATACAGTAATATAACCCTCAGCACTGTATACAGTAATATAACCCCCCAGCGCTGTATACAGTAATATAACCCTCAGCACTGTATACAGTAATATAACCCCCCAGCGCTATATACAGTAATAACCCCCAGCACTGTATACAATAATATAACCCCCAGCGCTGTATACAGTAATATAACCCCCCAGCGCTGTATACAGTAATATACCCCCCAGCGCTGTATACAGTAATATAACCCTCAGCACTGTATACAGTAATATACCCCCCAGCGCTGTATACAGTAATATAACCCCCAGCAGTGTATACAATAATATAACCCCCTAGCGCTGTATACAGTAATATAACCCCAGCACTGTATACAATAATATAACCCCCAGCGCTGTATACAGTAATATAACCCCCAGTGCTGTATACAGTAATATAACCCCCCAGCGCTGTATACAGTAATATAACCCCCAGCGCTGTATATAGTAATATACCCCCAGCGCTGTATACAGTAATAACCCCCCCAGCGCTGTATACAGTAATAACCCCCCAGCGCTGTATACAGTAATATAACCCCCAGCACTGTATACAATAATATAACCCCCAGCGCTGTATACAGTAATATAACCCCCCAGCGCTGTATACAGTAATATAAGCCCCGGCACTGTATACAGTGTTATAACCCTTCCAGCGCTGTATACAGTAATATAACCCCCAGCGCTGTATACAGTAATATAACCCCCACCCGGCGCTGTATACAGTAATATAACCCCCAGCGCTGTTTACAGTAATATAACCCCCTGGCGCTGTATACAGTAATATACCCCCCGGCGCTGTGTACTGTAATAACCCCCCAGTGCTGTATACAGTAATGTACCCCCCGGCGCTGTATACTATAATAACCCCCCATTGCTGTATACAGTAATATAACCCCCCAGCACTGTATACAGTAATATAACCCCCGGCACTGTATACAGTAATATAACCCTCCCAGCGCTGTATACAGTAATATAACCTCCAGCGCTGTATACAGTAATATAACCCCTGGCACTGTATACAGTAATATAACCCCCCAGTGCTGTATACAGTAATATACCCCCAGCGCTGTATACAGTAATATAACCCCCTGCGCTGTATACAGTAATATAACCCCCAGCGCTGTATACAGTAATATAACCCCCAGCGCTGTATACAGTAATATAACCCCCAGCACTGTATACAGTAATATAACCCCCCAGCGCTGTATACAGTAATATAACCCCCCAGCGCTGTATACAGTAATAACCTCCCCAGCGCTGTATACATTAATATAACCCCCCAGCGCTGTATACAGTAATATAACCCCAAGCGCTGTATATAGTAATAACCCCCCAGTGCTGTATACAGTAATATAACCCCCAGCGCTGTATACAGTAATATAACCCCCCAGCACTGTATACAGTAATATAACCCCAAGCGCTGTATATAGTAATAACCCCCCAGTGCTGTATACAGTAATATAACCCCCCAGTGCTGTATACAGTAATATAACCCCTCAGCGCTGTATACAGTAATAACCCCCAGCACTGTATACAATAATATAACCCCCAGCGCTGTATACAGTAATATAACCCCCCAGTGTTGTATACAGTAATATACCCCCCAGCGCTGTATACAGTAATAACCCCCCCAGCGCTGTATACAGTAATAAATAACCCCCCCAGCGCTGTATACAGTAATAACAAAGTTGGAAGCAGAGCATTGTGCCAAATATCTTGGTGCTGAAGCATTACGTTTTCTCTTCACTGGCAGTAAGCGGCCCAAACCCTGATTCCAATAATTAAGAGGTCCCAATACTTTTGTCCATATAGTGGTACACAAAGCAAGCTCCATAAAGACATGAGTTTGGGAGGAAGAACTTGACCGGCCGCACAGACCCCTAACCTCAATTTCGTCCAACATCAGTGACTGACCTCACAAACGCTCTACTGGATGAACAGGCAAAAACTCCCACAGAAACTCCCCAAAATCTTGGGGGCACTTCATATTAGTGACTATGTATTTAGAATGCGATGTCATCAAAATCCCAGCTGGAGTAATGGTCAGGTGTCCCAATACTTTTGGCCATATAGTGTAATGATCGCAGCTAGTCATAGCTGAATAAACAGCTCTATCATGAGCCCGGGATGGAATGCGATAAAGTATTTTGTAAATAGCTCGAAATTCTGAAAGAAAAGTCACTTATTCTTCTTGTCTATCACTTTCGGTCACGTAATGGTTGAAATGTTAAAGCCGTGATACGTTTTCTAGCCGCCATAAGACTCGGTAAGACTCCTGCAAATACGTCGCCCCTCGCAATCAATTTAATGTCATTAATAATGAATAACTTGTTTACCGGCTCCGTCTGCTCTGATAATGTGTCATTCCAGTTCTTTTCATTATTCCTTTAGAAAATGTCTTTTTCTTTAACACAGGTGAATTAAAGGAACAGTGGGGTGGAATAATTAAATTTATAATTAAACTTACAGACGTGGCAAAACGCTTCCAAAACTCAACGTCAAGAACTAAAGAATACCCGGAGTTTTGATCAGTGAATTGAAACTCTAAAAATATTTAACTTTTATAAGCCGGCTCACTAATGGCAAAACCCAAATGGCTCTAATAACGGCCCCTGTCAGGAGGTAATAATATTCTGAATGGACTCACTTGTATTCAAGCAGGGATTCCAGCTGTGATATAGCAGGGAGAAAAGCACCAATCGGGAAGCTCAGATATCATTAAATCAGAGGAGAATGTGAAGGAGTCATCGCCAGACTGTGTGACCCCTGAGAATATGCCCATTTACCCTGGGACTGGGGCAAAAACCCTGAGAATCTGCCCATTCACCCCAAGACCCCCGATACTACGGTAGTAATTCACAAATCAGCATAAAGTTTTTTATGCTAAAAAGTCTAACTGATATATATATTAGACTTGTGCATTCGTCTTCGGGCGAACATGGAAACGAACGCCGAAGAGAAGACGGTGGCGGTAAAACGTAGGCGAAGACGAAGACACACACCACGAAGATCTTCGTGATCGTCTTCGTCTACCAGTCTCCCCCCCTCTTCTAACTTACCTTGTCTTCGCGGCTTCGCGGCAGTTCCCGGAAGTGGAAATCCGCAGGTTCGCCGTCACGGGTTACAGGGCAGTGCGAATGAGCTTATTGGTCGCCTACAGGGACCTCCTCTGGCATCAACCAATTGGTTGATGCCAGAGGAAGACCCTGCAGGTGACCAATAGGCTCACTCGCACGGTCTTTGTAACCCCTGCCAGCGAACCTATGGATTTCCGCTCCCGTTAACCCCTTCGATGCTGCGTTATCTAACACAGCATCGAAGGGGTTAACGGGAGCGGAAATCCATAGGTTAAAGGGCCGTGCAAGCGACCAATAGGCTCACTTGCACGGCCCCTTAACCCTTTAAAAAATAAAGTTAACCCCTAACTGATTGAACAGGGAGGGAGACCAGTGGGATGTGCCGGGTAAGTTGCAGCATTGGGGTTTTAAAACCCCAATGCTGCAACTTACCCTGCAGATGCCACTGGTCTCCCTCCCTGTTCAATTAGTTAAAGACCAGTGGCATCTGCAGGGCAAGTTGCAGCATTGGGGTTTTAAAACCTCAATGCTGCAGCTTACCCTGCCGATGCCACTGGTCTCCCTCCCTGTTCAATTAGTTAAATGTCCGTACGAGCGACTTTATTGTTCGCTCCTACGGACATTTAATTAATTGAACAGGGAGGGAGACCAGTGGGATGTGCCGGGTAAGTTGCAGCATTGGGGTTTTAAAAGTCTGCACCAGCGACCAACAGAGTGGCTCGTGCAGACTTTTAAAACCCCAATGCTGCAACTTACCCGGCACATCCCACTGGTCTCCCTGTTCTATCAGTTAAATGTCCGTACGAGCGACTTTATTGTTCGCTCGTATGGACATTTAATTAATTGAACAAGGAGGGAGACCAGTGGGATGTGCCGGGTAAGTTGCAGCATTGGGGTTTTAAAACCCCAATGCTGCAACTTACCCTGCCGATGCCACTGGTCTCCCTCCCTGTTCAATTAGTTAAATGTCGGTACGAGCGACTTTATTGTTCGCTCGTACGGACATTTAATTAATTGAACAGGGAGGGAGACCAGTGGGATGTGCCGGGTAAGTTGCAGCATTGGGGTTTTAAAAGTCTGCACGAGCGACCAACAGAGTGGCTCGTGCAGACTTTTAAAACCCCAATGCTGCAATTTACCCGGCACATCCCACTGGTCTCCCTGTTCTATCAGTTAATAAATGATAGAACAGGGAGACCAGCGGGATCTGCCGGACAATTACGGCACCAGGAGTTTAACAGTCTGAACGAGCGACCCTATTGGTCGCCAGCAGGGGGCTCGTCTGCCATCAACCAATGGCAGACGAGCCCCCTGCTGACGACCAATAGAGTTGCTCATACGGACATTTAAACTCCTGGCGCCAGAGCGGCTTTAACCCCGTTTTAACCCCTTAACCGGGGAAAACGAAGAAAACCCGAACACGAAGAATGTCCGCGAATATTCGCCCGAAGAGAAGACAGGACCAGGCGAATATTCGCGGAATACGAAGTTTTTTTTATTTTTGCCGAAGACGAGCACAAAGACGAACACGAAGAGCCCCCTGGTGCCCAAGTCTAATATATATATATATATATATATAAAGACCGGCGATACATTTAAGTATTGAATTAGGAGACAAAAGGTTGGTACATTAATTTTAATAAAGAACATTAGGAAGAATAATGGAAATTTTTGGAAATTTTGTTTGACACGTGCCTGAAAAATGAATAATACGCATGAATAACAGACAGCTTGTGGCAATTTTATGAAGGCTGCTATCATAAACTATTTTAGCGGTTTTCATCAATTTGCAGCTTGTCAGTAAAAAAAAAAAAAAGTATTTTTCTTTCAATCCCGACACATCTAATTAAGGCAGACGCTCACATCAGACGGTTAAAGTGCACCTTGACACTCGCTCGCATTAGCAATTACCAATGAAATATATATGTGCTCTGTAATTTAACAATTTGGCATCAGTATTTCCATAGCAACAAGTGAAAGGTATCTCTAAGAAGACATTGACATGACGTCTGACATGTTGAAAAAAACCCTCTTTATAATTAAATCAAAATAAAATCTAAAAAATACACAGTATTAAAAAAAAGAGTTTAATGTCACTTTCCCCAGCCCTACATTTTATATCTGTATTTATAAAAAAAAGTATATAAAAAATATATATGTATCAGAAGTTGAATCCCCCCGTTGGTTTGTATAACATGGAAGTGGGCGTTTTAACTTCCTGTTCCCAGGATCTGCATGATTATTCCTCCCCATTAAGCTATCTCTTCCCTATTGTTAAGTTGTTGATTGTTGCTGATTGGCCCGAGCAGCCTTCTAAAGCCAGTTTTTCTATGACCTGTCAGAAGCTCAGTTTCAATAACTTTGATAAAAATTTGGGCTGGAGACGCCATTATATTTAAAAAAAAAAAATTCAAATAAAATCTAAATTTAGTTTCCTGTTGAAGACCCTTAGAATTAGGATACATGGCACAAGTGATCTTACCCTACATAATATAACAAAATATAATTAAATATACACAACATTCATGAAAAAAAAAGATTTTATATTGAAAAAATTTTTTGGTCACCCATCTTCCTGGTCATTTAATCCCATTTATTCAATTGAAAATATTTTTATTACATTTTTAAAAATATATATATTTTTTTCTTTTAAATTTAAAGGTTTATTTTGGGGTAATACATTTTACAAAGTATTAAATTAGAGACAAAAATGTACAATATTAATATGAGGGGGGAAAAAAACCTGAATTAATTACAGCTGAAGGAAATGTTGTCAAGGCTGCTATCATAAACTACTTTAATGGGAAAAAAATTAAATTACAGGGGAACAAATTAGCCCAAAAATGTATCGAGCCAAGTTTCCAGACAAGCTGGTCCCACTAATTCCTACAATTATTTAAGGTCTTTACGGCTGAGAGGACGAGGGGCCTGGGCATCATGTGTTTCCCGTTTTTTCAGGCGTACCGAGAGATTCAGGTTAAGTCGGATTTCTAAAATTACACAGAAAATCGACTCGCAAACAGCAGGTTTGAAAATTGACTTAGGGTCGTAAGACAAAAATTTCCATAAACAGAAGTCTTCGGAGCTGAACAAACGCGCTAATGCCGTGTTGTGCAAATTGCCGGTGCAGATTGGAAGGTGGGATTGAATAAAAGCAAAAGTATCAAGCTCGTCGGTGAAATTATACCGTGAGAGTAATGCAATCAGACAGAGATCCGTTCTCGTTTCATTACCGACAAACAAATTGCAAATGTACGTCTAGATGTTTGTGCCAAAAATACTGGGGGGGGGATAACAACAGGGGAAATGTCAAATTTAAGATTAAAAAAAAAATTAAAGATGCTGTTCCAATAACAAGACATTTTACACACTCTGTAGCCTATAAATAGGGTGGTGGATAAGTGGAACAGCCTCCCAGCAAGAGTGGTAGAGGGTAATACAGTGAGGGTATTAAACATGCATGGGATAGACATACGGCTCCCGAATCTAAGACGAGACCAACGACCGAGTCTTTAAAAAAGTCTACACAGCAGGAGAAACGGGCAGACTAGACGGGGGCCGAATGGGGCCGATCTGGAGTTAGGTTCTGGGTCTGTTTCTGTGTAGATTGTGGGGATTTTTATAGATCACCAAGTTCTTCAGTGATTATAGCAGGATGATAATTTCGCAACATCCGTGAAATGTATTAATAGGTAAAAAAAAGTTTTAAACTATAATTTCTCTGTTATATAATAGTGACCGTTTTTCTTGAAGGGCTTAAATACACAGCACTGCTAGATAAAGGTCGCATTTAAACTCATATTCAGCTTCCTACTAACCTTTTTTTTCTGTGTTTCTTAATGAGGGAGCCGCCATCTTGCTGCCCCATCACAGGGTATAAATCGCCCGTCGCCCTGAGATATCTGTGATAATAGCGTTACGGAGGGACCTGCGCAGCTGGAAACAATCTCTAGCGCTAGAGGCTCATGCGCCGTACGCTAAAACAACGCGGGGAGAGAACAGGAATCAGCTTCCAACTTCCTGCTCGGGCTGACATGAGGGAGAGAACAGGAAGCGGCTTCCAACTTCCTGCTCGGGCTGACGGGAGGGAGATAACAGGAAGCGGCTTCCAACTTCCTGCTCAGGCTGACAGGAACAGGAAGCGGCTCACTGTCCTCACTGAGGAATCATGAGAAACGGGGGCGGGGTGCACGAAATGCCCCGGCTGTGGGTTTGGTGGCTGTCAGGGCTGTAAAATATATTTTTATGTAACCTGATTAGATAAAAATAATAGTAATAGTAATAGTAATAATAATAGTAACGCGAGTGATAAATAATATTTTGTTATATTTTATGAAGTCAGATAAATGTATCACTTCCTACCAATAATTTCAAGGGATTTTTCTATTGTGTTGCCATATTGGAGCGGGGCCCCTGAAGCTGGCCCCCCTTAGGGAAATGGGAGCCATGTATGCTGAAGGAGTGAGTGCGTTTCCATAAGAGAGATATTGAAGATCCGCTTTTCACTATGGCCTTACTTTGTTACTTGGAGCATCGGTGCTGATGATGTCATGATGTCAAGCGGAAAAATAATAAATAAAACAATAGCTATTTATTTATCACAAAGTGACAAAAAAAGTCTTATTAAAGCCCTGCCCCCACTCATGCCTCTAACCGCACCCCTAAAACAAAAATGCCCTTATTTGGCCATTGGGCATGGGTATTGGGAGGGGTATAACTTTGACTCTTTGTATTTGCACAAAATCATACACACTCCAAACTGATTAATATATAAATATATATCTTTTTTTTTTTTTTTTAAACGTTATGTTTACACTTCCCTCCCCTGTTATTGTTTTTATCTCTTATTGTCACGCGTTGTTCTTTTTTTCAAGAAAGCCTTTAACAATGTGTTATATAAATCATTTCTTTGAACCAAGTAATCTTTGATTAGTTAACACGAAGTATCAAGGGAAGAACATTTCTAATGACTGTGCTTTGCAAAATACTTATTGAACCCGTAAGATGAATCACAGGCACTTTCTGTATAATAATTAGCTTTCTCCTTACGGGTTAGTATTCAAGCGCTGTCTCCGTTCACAAAAATTACTTACAACATCCATTTATTTTATAGACAAATCATTGATAGAGCAGCGCGCACTCAAATAACAGTTCTATATACACTTCTCCCGAACGAGACAGCGGAGAATGAATGAAAAATTGCTTTAATTCTTGAAGAATGAAGCCAATTCATTGACTTGTTGTCTTTGTTATAAATTAACCATTTGAGGGTTTTGTATTTTGCGCTTTATTTAGAAAATTTGGAAGGGTTTACCAAATATTTT
Source organism: Spea hammondii (assembly GCA_029215755.1). Classification (NCBI taxonomy): domain Eukaryota; kingdom Metazoa; phylum Chordata; class Amphibia; order Anura; family Pelobatidae; genus Spea; species Spea hammondii. Next base: position 4,429,034 of record JARDYJ010000002.1, read on the forward strand.
TTATTAATGAAAAAAACAAACGTTTTCAGGTAACACAGTATAGTAGCCACATACCATCAGATAAATTATAGATTTGAGATGAATGAATATTATGGTAATTTTAACATAAAATTGTTAAATGCAACATGGCTTCTAATCAAAAAAAGTAAGGACATTAAAAAAGCAAATATCATGCAAAATAATTGAAAAAAATTAGAAAAAAAAACCCCAAAAATCTAGGATGTGACAATTAAACTCATTAGCAAAATCATCATGTTGCGGTGATTAAGTGACAAGGTAGAGCCCAGCTGGGTAAAAACGCTGCCTCCTCTTGGATCCTCACCAGAGGTTGGGGGGGAAAAACTCTACGCTGTATTATTTAAAATAAAAACATAGCTTCTGTTCAAAGTTTTCACTTTCAGTGACATCATAAGGCAGCGTCATGACGTTGGCAAGTAAATATTTGGAGAAATTTCTCGACTAAAATGGTTTCTGCTCTACTTCCACAGGACTCAAACTTCCAGAAGGAGCTGGTCCTCAACGGTAGAAAACTCATAGGGCACCCAGCTCTAGTCCTCGCACATAAGGGGAAGCCAAAATTGGCGAGCCAGCCAGAGGCCTTTTCAGATCTACCTACACTTCTTGTATCTATTACTGGAGAAAGTGGAAACCAGGCGCACAGATAGGAAGATGGCAGCAACTGGTGGCACCATGGAACAGGATAGCCAACCTTCAAATCTGGTTTGGAACCTGATAAATATGGTTATGGAATCAAAATCACTGGAACAAGCCGGGTCTGGTACCACGGAGAGCCATGAACCAGAACGGCAAGCTGAAGCTACAAGGAGAAACTGGAGGATCAGGGTTTAAATAGGAAAAAAAATTCAAGGGAGTAGAAGAGGTCACCAGGAGCTCATCGCGGCCAAGACAAGTTCATCCACCTCGTGGCAAAAGTGGCCAAATATGCTCACCTGAAGTTTGAAACACTGTTGAATGTATTTGGGTAGGAAATTAGAATTACTTCAAACATATTTCTTTTATTTATTTTTTACTTTTTAGAAATCTTTGCCTTCCTAGCATGCCCTGCCGCGTGCCACCGATCAGCCTTTCCGCCGTACAGAATCAGCCTTTAAATCTTAACGTCTTATATTTTCCTTCCAACACTAAATCTTTCTGAGAGCAACAAATCATCGCACCAGCAAAATAACAGATCACAATTCAGACAATAAAAGTCCCTGTTTTACACCGTGGATTCAGTACAACAACATTTCAGCGGAATAAAACCCTGTACCCGCGCTGAATAATAAAACGGGTTAGAGTTAAAATCAAGACAGATCATTTTTCATAGACGGGGTTCAAACAAACTGTCGGCGCTTGTACTAATCTCACTGATTTATATTTTGTCTACAAAATACAGTAAACGTTGGTGGTTTATAACTATGATATTTGGAAGAAAGGTAAAATATGACCTTTTTGTACTACAGTGTGTTCTTTAATCCATCAGGTTTACTGAAATAAAACTTTTTTTTAATAAAGTCAAAACACAAAGGCTATGAAGTTTTTATCATAATTATGTTGTTGGGTTTTTTTTTAATAATACATTTCAATTACATTTTTTTTAACCTATATATAGAGATATAGTAAATGAGAAAAATTATAGACCTTCATATTTTCGCGCTAGTGTTTTATATTCATCACTGTATCATTTGTAAAAAAAAAAATACATTGTATTTTTTTTACAAATAATAAAAAAAAAATGTGGATATTTTAAAAAATATATATGTGTTTTAAAAAAATTGTATATTCAAATAAAAATTTGTAGTTTTGATGAAAAAAATTTCATCTGTATTTTTTATCTGATTAAGTGCTTTGAAAGTTTGGTTCCCAATGCTATAAGAAACACAATCTAATTTTATATTGTATTTTCCATTATTCTTGAGAGATTTCACAATAAACTTTCTCTGAATTTATTATAATTTATTTAAAATTTGTTCTGTCTACAAACAGTAGTTTATTTTAAAAAATGCTTTTTTAGCCTTCAGAAATGAATTAATTCATTAAAATGAATGCATAGTTTTCATATAGCGAAAAGGTTCTGATTTTGTTTAAGATTAAAGAACGGAGGTCTGAAGAAAAATTAGACATTTCCTGTCCTGACGCCCCACCCCCCAACCCCACAATGGCTGCCTGAACCAATCAACAATAATCAGCCACTTAAAAATACAAGCGAGAGAACTGAATGGGCAGAAATAATCCTGCATATCCCGAGAACACAAATGAAGATGGCTGCCCACATGGTATGCACGTATATATGGTATAAAATAATTCAATAAAAATATTTATATTCTATTATGTTGTTTAAGCAAGAATTCTGTTTATAAGTGTTCAATATTGTTCAAATTGTAATTTTAAGGATAAGCATCTACAAAGGTTTTATCCAGCAGTCAATAATTCAGTGGGGATTAATCTCAGCAATATATCATCACTACGCAGCTATTTCTGATTAACTTCCATTGTTTGCAGCTATGTAGTCTGACAATGTAGCTTTTCTCAGCAGAATAAATGAGATATGGATCACAAGCAGTTTCTACAGAAGACAGCCTTCAACGTCCTGCGCGACTGGTTGACATCTGACATGTATATTTATCTAAAATCTAAAATTTACTCCGAATTTACGGCAGAATAGGGCAACGGAATTTGCTCAAGGTCATGCTCCTTTAAGAATAGCACATAACCCCCCCCCCAAAGCCTTGCAGACAATTCTGCAACTTGTAATTAGCAGGTCCCCGGGTTATTTACCATCGCAGGGCCAAGGAATGTTCTCTGAATGTCAAACCGGGAAGAAAACCTTATTTATTTGTATAGTTTATTTGATGAAGAATTTTGTCATCAAGTCCAAAAGAAAAACCTTTGCAGACATAGCACAACATTTGTAAAACATGAGCTAATTCACAAGGTGTATGGGGTGGTGGAACCCGACGGATGTGTGGAGATCTTGAAGCTGAAGACAGGAAAGCAGCAGATCTGTTTGAAGAGCAGCCTGGATCAACGCCGGCCCAGAAATCCAGTGATCCCCATGTATCTGATGTGTGCTGAAGGCTGGTGACGTACCCACGTATTACATTGAGCGTAATGTCCCTTGGATATGGAAGACCAGGGCTAAGTGGCACAATAGTTTGTCTTTATTTCTTGCGTGGCCTGAAAAGGCCATGATGGAGCTGGTTCCCAAAGAACCCTCATTTTGGTGGGCAACGTGAGATAGCCTTCTGGCTACAACACCCCCTTGAGGGCTTCAGTGGTTCCTATCTTCAGGAGACCGAGAAGATCTAGCCTTCCTGCTGGCCTTTTGGCTGAGGAGGAAAGGAAGCGGTTGCATAACGCTGTGGAGGGAGATGTGGCACCTGATGTTGAAGACTGGAGACTCAGTGGTCCATTGCTACCCCTCATTTTGCCTCAGTTCCACTTGTTGACGTTGATCAGTTATTTGTCTCCTACTGATTGGACTTCAAAGGAAAGCAAAGCAGATCCACTCAATATCCAAGATGGTCAATCTCTGAAGATGCGCAGCTGAAATGGTAGAAACATTTTCTCAGCTGGCACCTTGGGACTCAGCTCGTTCTCATCCCCTTCTCATCCCCGTCTTTTAGAACCTAAAATGGGCCTCGGGAGGAACCCCTCTTCCATATAATCAGGGCCAGGTTGTCCTATTAGGTGCTCAGGCTCCTCAGTACACCCCTTACTCAAAGCGATGAGATCTCCAGATCTAGTTTGGAGGTCTGTGTCTAGAGACACCAAAGAACGTCATTCCGCATTGTGCATTCCTTAAAATGCTGCCGGAATAAGCAGGTTTTGGAACGACATATCGGTCATGAAACTGTAAATAATCTACATTGTATTTTTTTTGTCATTTTATTAAGCACAGTTGTTGATTTAATTGTGTTTTTTTCCCCCCTCGGCACCAGCTGATGGATGGCCGTATCATATCAGTTTTTGCCTTAGAGTAAGCGGTTGATTAAATATCAAAAGAAGACACTTCTTTTCTTTTATGCTCCGAAGAATAATACCGCACCATTTGCTTTCTGAACGCTTTGAGGTAATCATTTATTTTAACATTATCAAGGCATATTTCTGTATGTATCCGCGTTCCAGGTGAACGTCCCCCCGGGGTGGAATCTGTAGATGACATCTGTTGGCTGCTTTGCTATGAAACTCATAGGGGGATTCTGTTAAAAAGTCAAGCCCGGCTGTTTAGTAATACGGCCTCCCCGGCTCTCGCTGAGATATTAAACCGGAGCGAAAATGAGATTAATGCATTTGTAGCGATTTGTGAAATATCTATTTGTTATCGTTTCCTAGGAGGGCGTTTGATGTGCATTATACTAAGAAATAAACCGCTACATCTGCATTCCACTAATTATTTGATGCATTATATACAAAGGCCAGGCGCTTTAGTGGAATGTAAATGGAGGTTTTTAATTTAGGAGAATTGTTTTTGATGCGTTGAATATATAGAAGGTGTCACTGTTGGCTCGGATCAGCTTTATTCTATTCACTCGGTTTCTACGTTTATTGGCTACATGAACGTTTCAGATTGCGAGGTTTAGAGACTGCTTAGGACTCTTTTTCTGGATGATGAAGCCTAGGCAGTCTAAACGGTGGCACTTTTTCTTCAAAAGTTTAGGGTAAATAATGAAACGACAATTATTTTTGGTGTCTTTGGTAAGAAAATGTATTACATACATTGCCGTGTCCTTACACGTATATGGATATGGTGCCATTTCATGTTCAATCTTGATTTAGGCGGCCTATGTGGAAGGCTTGTTCCTTATTATAGGACATGAAGGGGTCTGCCAACTTTAGGCCATCTTGAATTGAGTTGGGAGTCAATATCTGAGACCAACTCGATGGATTTGGGTGGAATAGAGCAAATCGACTCAACATCGGATTCCTGTAGCGTTGCAATGGAGGCCACTCACAAATAGTCAAGTTCAGTAGAGTTGGAAATGGTCTCCATCTCAACTTTTCAGGAGAAGTTGACCCAGAACTGGTGAGACTCAAATTAAAGAAGACAAATGGAAAACGATATAGCATCTCAGAGCCCCATAGACATACCCGGAGAACCCCATTGCGGTCAGAACGACAATCCTGCAATAATTAATGCATTTTACCCAGAATTTTAGGGTTCCCATAAGCTTTTAGAATTTGTCCTTCTGGTTTCCTGAAATGTTTACTTATTATTTTTTATTCTCTTGACCAGTACATCGCTCCCATTACGTCACATCGTCTTATTACGGTGTACTTAAAATAAAAAAAAACTTTTTCCATTTAAAATAAAATTGATTTGTTAAAATTCTCATTAATTTGGTTATTATAAATATCAACGTATAACCTTAGAAATATCATCAACGTTGCAATGTCCAGATTTCCACAGACCTATTGTCTCCTTAATGAGGTTAACATTTATATGATACGGCGCTGATAGGGCGGAAGGCTCTGTTTCCATTGCATCGTAATACACCAACTTTAGAGTTGGTGAACGTCTTGGTGGAACGTCATATTTAATAAATAAAAAGGACTAATATTACTGTTCTTTTTATGTTCTGTAATAGCTTTTTTTTCTTACTAATGGCTTGGGAGCCGAATTCCCTTTCTCTATCAGGCCATCTTCCCTTGTTGCTTAAGGAGCTCATTTTTCACTTTGTCTTGATGTGTCCTTCCTTGGCGTCTTTAGCAAGGTCAGATCAACAGAAGCTGGTTGACAATCCCAGAATGGCTCAAATTCCCTGGTGGCAAAAACAACGACATGTGATGAGTGACAGACGCGTCCCTTGTCTCAAAAATAAACTTTATTTCTAAGTGTGATTCTATAATGCGCAGACATGACAGTCAACGTCCATTTACCGAGAAACCTCCAATCCACTTTAGAACCTACAAAACGTTACAATAATACACTTATTCACAAACAAAATGCAAAAAAGGGTAGATTTAATAAATCACTTTAAAGGGAAATTCTCACACTACGCAAATTGTTGGCCCTATTTAAATAAAAAAACCGTAATAATAATGGAAAAAATTCTGTATACAGTATTAACCCCCAGCACTGTATACAATAATAACAACCTGTGCTGTATACATTAATAACCCCCAGCGCTGAATACAGTAATAACCCTCCAGCACCGTATACAGTAATATAACCCCCAGCACTGTATACAGTAATATAACCCCCAGCACTGTATATAGTAATATAACCCCCCAGCACCGTATACAGTAATATAACCCCGAGCACTGTATACAGTAATATAACCCCCAGCGCTGTATACAGTAATATAACCCCCAGCACTGAATACAGTAATAACCCTCCAGCACCGTATACAGTAATATAACCCCCAGCACTGTATACAGTAATAACCCCCAGGGCTGTATACAGTAATAATAACCCCTGCGCTGTATACAGTAATATAACCCCCCAGAGCTGTATACAGTAATATAATCCCCAGCACTGTATATAGTAATAACCACAGCTCTGTACACAGTTAAATAGAAACAAATATCAGCCATTAGTTTAAGGAGATTATTTATATAACAATATTACTACCTATATACAGTTGTGTGAAAAATAATTCTATGGTTGTACATATCAGGACATAATAACACTCATCTGTTCCTTAGCAGGTATAAAAATTAGGTGAATACAACCTTAGATGAATAACATCACATGACATATTACTCCATGTCATGATTTATTCAACAAAAATAAAGCCAAAATGAAGAAGCCACATGTGAAAAACTAACTACACCCCTACTGCTTCCATAGGAAATCAGATGCTAAGTAGCAGACAGGTGCTGCTAATCTAACACCATTGATTCATTTATCATCAAAAGTCGAAGTTTAACAGTTTGCTGGTCTGGAGCACTCAGGTGTGTGTGTTAACACAATGCCAAGAAAGAAAGACATCAGCAATGATGTTAGAGAAGCAATTGTTGCTGCCCATCAATCTGAGAAGGGTTATAAGGCCATTCCCATACAATTTCCATCGTTCTATAGTGAGAAAGATTATTCAAAAGCGGAAAACATTCAAGACAGTTGCCAATCTTCCCAGGAGTGAATGTCCCAGCAAATTCACCCCAAGGTCAGACCGTGCAATGCTCAGAGAAATTGCAAAAAGCCCAAGAGTTACATCACCAAGAGTTAAATGTTAAAGTTCATGGCAGTACAATTGGAAAAAGACTGAACAAGTATGGTTTGTTTGGGAAGGGTTGCTCTTCTCTCAAAAAAGAACACGGCAGCACGGCTTAGGTTTGCAAAGTTGCATCTGAACAAACCACAAGACGTCTGAAACAATGCCCTTCGGACAGACGACACCAAAGTGAAGATGTTTGGACATAATGCACAGCACCGTGTTTGGCAAAAACCAAACACAGCAAATCAATACACACACCTCATACCAACTGTCAAGCACGGCGGTGGAGAGGTGATGATTTGGGCTTGTTTTGCAGCCACAGGACCTGGGAACCTTGCAGTCATTGAATCAAGTCAAGACTTTAACTCGACTGAAATGCTGTGGGGTGACCTTAAGAGAGCTGTGCATAAACAAATGTCTCAAACCTCAAACAACTGAAGCAATGTTGTAAAGACGAGTGGGCCAAAGGTGGTTCTACAAGATATTGAATCATAAGGTGTATGTTTTTCAAACATGGCTTCTCCATTTTGGCTTTATTTTAGTTGAATAAATCATGACATGATGTAATATGTCATGTGCTGTTGTTTGTGTGATATTGTATTTACATAAGTGTTATACCTGATAAGAAACCAGTGATTGTTATTATGTCCTGATACGTGAAACTACAGAATTCAAAGAGGGTGTGCTTTATTTTTCACATAACTCTATATATACAGAAGCACAGAATCTGCCGGCAGATGACCCATTCTCCCACATCTAGTCGCCCATTATTGTGGTGTAAAGGGGAGGAGAGAGGGGCATCAGGTGAGAAAAGAAAGGCACAGGGGAGGGAAAGAGGGGCACGTGGGAGAAGAGAGGGGCATCGGAACCAAACGAAGGCATCCGGGATTTGGGTGTCATAAATTACCAGTGATTTTAGGTTTAACAAGTAGAATACTTTACAATTAAGTAAATCAGGACCCAATATAAATCATATAAAACAAAAACCTGAACAAATGTGGATATCACAGGAAAAAAAATAGCTTAGACCCTCCATAAGTGTAGGTAGTTTACGGGGATCTGGCTTGTCACTGGGCATCACTGCCCCTTTAATGATAATATATTTAGGTCTGACATGTTACGGGGTGTCACTGTCCCTTTAATGATAATATATTTAGGTCTGACATGTTACGGGGAGTCACTGCCCCTTTAATGATAATATATTTAGGTCTGACATGTTATGGGGTGTCACTGTCCCTTTAATGATAATATATTTAGGTCTGACATGTTATGAGGTGTCACTGCCCCTTTAATAGTAATATATTTAGGTCTGACATGTTACGAGGTGTCACTGCCCCTTTAATAGTAATATATTTAGGTCTGACATGTTACGGGGTGTCACTGCCCCTTTAATGATAATATATTTAGGTCTGACATGTTACGGGGAGTCACTGCCCCTTTAATGATAATATATTTAGGTCTGACATGTTACGGGGTGTCACTGTCCCTTTAATGATAATATATTTAGGTCTGACATGTTACGGGGTGTCACTGTCCCTTTAATGATAATATATTTAGGTCTGACATGTTACGAGGTGTCACTGCCCCTTTAATAGTAATATATTTAGGTCTGACATGTTACGGGGTGTCACTGCCCCTTTAATGATAATATATTTAGGTCAGACATGTTACGGGGTGTCACTGTCCCTTTAATAATTCTCCATATTGTTTCGGGACTGTCTGCTACTCCTGAGAGCTTCATAATACTTTATTTCTTAACATTCATTTGAATCACCTTTTTCTCCACCGCGCGCCAATATGAACGTTTTCAGACAAATGCCATTTCCAAATTAATTACCGTAAAAGAAGCCTCTTCGGTTAATCCAGTCTCTGCTTTTTTTTTGCAGTAATTTTCGCGGAGATTCAGTAACAGATAATGGGATGACCGGGAGGTTACCGCGTATCCAGCGACAAACATTCCGGAATATAGACCATGACAGCTCCTTCTTAAAGGGTTACGAACATATGACATTTTCATGGAAAAAAAATAAACCATGGAGCTTGTTATTCTGCTTCTCTGCAGCTCTCCCGAGAGGAGATTTAGTGTGGGCTACGAACATGAAAACCCAGAACCAGACAACAGATCAGCCCCCGTCGGCCCGTCTACTCATCCCATTTCTTCTGCTGTAAAGACTCCAACCTTAATCAGTCGTTGGTCTCGTCTTAGATTCAGGAGCCTTATGACTATTCCATGCATGTTTAAATTCCTTCTACAACTGCTGGGATGCTGTTCCACTTATCCACCACCCTCTCAGTAAAGTTAAGTGCTATATTCAGTAATAACCCCCAGTGCTGTATACAGTAATATACCCCAGGCTCTGTATACAGTAATGTCGGTTGGTGACAAATACCTGATTTTATGTCAATTTGCTCCAATAAGCTCACATTATCTGCAGGCCTGGAGCCGCCGTTGCTGTCAGTCATGTGATATATGGGGTGACTTTCCCGGCTCAATCACCACACTGAGCCCATGCTTTATGACGATGCTAATGAAGTCCGTTCGATAATCGACCTTCATTAGTCAGAGAGCCTGGCTGGGTGATTAAGAATTTAAGACTGAGCCATTCTATTGTTTCCCACAGGCAGTATGATAAGGAGTCGAGGTGTTTAGTGCAGCTGCCTGAAAACTTTATATTATGGGGCAAAAACATAAAAATGTCAACTAGTTGACTATTGTGTGGATGCGGTATATGTATATACTGTATATATACTATACTATATATATATATATATATATATATATATATATATATATATATATTATGAAAAGACACCCTGTAGCACCATCTAGTGACTGCAGGATTCACAATACTCTTCTGTAGGAAACTGCAGTTTTACTTACAAGATAAGGTAAATATACTTTTATTATTACTATTTTTTTTATTATTATTAACGACTATTATGTATTGCTGTATATAGTGTCATCGTATTCCACAGTGCTACACAATACAGTCAGTAATGTATTTACCTTTGGGGCCACTCTAGGCCCAACCTAGGGCAGCACCCCTAGTCGTTACTGCAGTTTTTTCTGAAGTAATACTGCAGTTTTTTGGACATGAAAAAACTGCAATACTGCACTTTTACTGCAGTATTACTGAACATTATTTATACTGCAAACCTACAGTTGTACTTCAAAGTACTGTAGCTTTATTGCATTTGTACTTCCGTACAAAAATAACTGCAGTACAGTGAAGTACAAATGCAGTAAAAGTGCAGTAAATGTGAGGTAATACTGCAGTAAAAGTGCAGTATTGCAGTTTTTTCATGTCCAAAAAACTGCAGTATTACTTCAGAAAAACTGCAGTATTTTTTTTGTAAGGGCTAGTAATATTAACAGAAGAGGGTTATCTGTAGTGTTTTAGACATAATGTAAGGAAGGTTTACTTTACAAAGCGAATGTGTCCCTTAAGGTGACCTGGTTCTTGTCATGATTCCCGGATCTCAGTCCATAAACCGTTATCAGCTGGCAGTAAAGAGATGCCGAAGGGGTCACCGCATTTATCTTTCTTTTCCTTCCTTTATTTCTGTATTTTTAAGCTTCCCCTTCCCCCACACAATCCCTTTAACTCATATTTTTGTTTTAGTTGTTTTTTCCAACTCAAACATACGCCCGACATCCCTCCCCCCACACACATTGTTAAATTAAATAAGGATTCCCCCCCCTTCTTTTTATAGCATTTCCCTGCATACAATGCCCGTTTGGTATGGTCCATGTTGACCATTGTTTCGTTGGAACGCGAGTGTCTCTCCCTGTGTCCTTCGCTGACTGACATGATTTACGATTCTATCAAAAATAGTTTCTCTCCCTCCAGACGAACGTTTCTGTAAAAACCGTACAATGCATCAACGAGTCAGCTGTACGGGCAAACTTTACAAGAGAACTATCAGGAAATCGCCCCTATTTGCCGGTGGCATTTAAAGTAAAAAAATATATTAATAAGAGGTTTTTTGTATGTGGTAGTATATATAAAGATATTATAGCCAATGTAGCATTAACTCCTTTAATGCCAAAGGGCACATATACTTCTTATACAAAGTCGGAGCTTGGGTAGTGCCCGCTGACCCCGGTGATGGAACCTGGGGGCCTGGCTGCATGTAGACCCGTCCAGACCACCAACATCATTGACACCTACCTCCTGCCTTTTACTTCCTGCTTTCTCTGCTTCATTTGATTCCACACGTGACATCATGAATCAATTCTCTCCATAGTACATGACTGTCAATATGACATCACATCAGCACTTGTTGTGACATCATTCTCTGCCTGCCACTTCTGCCTCTTTTGCATATGCACCTTTTACAGTGACCTCCAAATTAGGCACGCTGGTCAGCCAACAATCAGGGCTTAAGTCCCGATGCTGGGAATCTTCCAAACAAATCAGGACTGCTGGCAGTTAGTCCCTGCTGCTAAGAGCGTCTTCATTTCTTTAGTTAATCTTAAAATAATCAAATAGAGGCAGAAAAAGTCAAAGGGGCAACAGCAAGTTTGTTCGCTACCGGTCTACCAGCTGTCAAGGCCAAATGTAGTGCACCAAAAATACCACTGATTAAACAATGTACAGAAACCTTGACCTTGTGAAAGATGGTGGTTCATATGAAGGTCACTGATAATATAGGAGCCAAAAAACATACACATGGTCTGCTGTTGTGATATGATGTCATATCCCAGTGCCCAGCAGTAAGCGACAAGCTGACCCTGTAGGAATTCATTAGGGAAGGTACAGAGACCTCAATTACATTCAGGTAAGATCGGGCCAGGAGGGCACACGGGAGAGATTGCCCTAGGCCTAGACTGGCAGTGATGGGACGGCCCTGGCACTTTAAGGCCAACAGCTGTCTGATGACATAAGTGCAGCCACTGATCAGAAGCTGCGGCCCTCGATCTGCTGCTGGATCAGGTGAATGTGAGTGAGACCGGGTGAGTGAGTGGCGCCCACTGGACATTTGCCCTGGTGCACCAGACGGCCGGTGTCGGTCTGCCTGGGCCCCCCATTATCCTTAAAGTCAGCCCTTGGCAAAAAGTGATCATTTTCAATAAATGTTAATAAGCTTTCACAACTTCATTGGTAACTAAAGCTCAGCGAATTTTATTTGACAAAAACGCGTAGAAATCCAGAAATTAAAATAAACAACAACGTGAAAGCGGCAGATGAATGCATAGTCATAAAAAAAAAAAAGAGCAAGCCGTTACCGACTCCAGCCAAACCATTCCCAACAACAACAGATGTCTCTTGAAAAAGCAAAAAAAAAAAAAACCCAACATTTTCAGGAATAAACTCGAATATTGCCTTCTACGGCTTCCAATTCGCAAACAACATCAGCTATAATGACTACTAATGTCTCTCTGGCAACTGCTACCCAGCAAATGGTAACAGATGTACAAATTATTATTCTAGGTCACTACAAAAACTGGAAAACTAGCCCCAATTTTGTTATGTTGTAACTGAAAAAAATAAAAAAAAATAACTCTTTCTCGGAAATAGTTATTTTTTTCCTAATACTCATGTCTGTTATTTAAATAAATTTTTTTTAATATTGTTATTTTGGAGTCGAGAAAAAAACAAAAAATTTGGAATAAACGTAGCGGATAACGCCGTAAGATAAACATCGTATTACGCTGAATCAATGCTCGTTATGCAATATCCAATTTGGCATTTGCCGCAATATAATTGCTCGGTAAATACATGGGTTATTCAGAAATATAATCACACCATTAAGTTGAGAGAGGATGGGAGCTATCTGGAGAAGTGTTGAAATTTGCAACAATAAAAACAGAATTTACAAAAAAGTTAACAAAAACATTCCATGCAAATCATCTACTTGTAACGATCCGCACTCTTCCCCTGGAGTATCCGCGCGTGTCTTTGCCACGCTATATAATGTTGTGCTTATATTTTAGATCTTTATCGAGATGGTTAAGCAGGTTTAGAGATCTAATTAATTTTTTAATTACATTTTTTTGACATTTTTAATTATTCTGAGGTTTTTAATGTTAATCTTTAAAATTCTAATGGAATTTGTTCCTGAATTTCCGTCTCGGTTGTATTAAAGGGCAGTGATGCTCAGCTGAATAAAGTCATGAAAGCGATGAGTTGCCTGACGGGGTCCCCTATTTTATGGAGGTTCCTGGTGGGTTTCATACCAAGTGGCAGAAGATATGGATCAGGATTCTGAGGCGTTGGATGGGATGATGTCAGAGAATGTTCTGTTCAGCACTGTTCCAAGTCTGGTTCATCAATAACTTCTATGAATTATTCCTTGCGTGTGCATCGATCACGCGTTCAATGGACCCAAGAGAAACCGAGACACCCGAGAGGCCGGGGGAAATTGTCCTCGAATGGCCCGGTGAGAATTGGGAAGGAGATTGGGGCAAATCTCTGCAGGCTTCTTGGCTTTAGAGATATTGGAGATTTTGTCTTCTTTGGATGTTTTTTCCTTACAATTCAGCAATTTCGGGGCTAGTTACAACCTGCTCAGATCCCTCCTGTGCCCCATCCACAGGTTCTCCATGAACTCCATCTTGGCCATTGAATATTTCAGAAGCCCATCATCGCCATCGCAGTAGCCAACCCGCCACCTTCATATTCAGTGTATCAGACGCACTTGGGTACCATTTTTTGGCATAGTTTTGGTCTAATTCCCTGTTTTGTGTTTTTTTTTTCTTTTATAGTAATCATCCTTCGTAGACATTTTACATTCAAACACCGGCGAACCCTTTATTTAACCACAAATGACCAACGCTGTTAAGACTAACAATATCCATTATCCATGAAAATACCGGCTCCATCATTGACTATAAACTCACCATCTGCCATTTCTCCAGCTTGGCGGGAATGAACATAAAGATACAGATTTCCTGCAGAAAAAATGAGGTCTGCAGTCATTTCGCTGAGATCTTTTTGGGATGAACGCCACGGCAACTCGTCTATACGGACGTTAACACTAAAGCAAAAGTGTTTTTGCCGTGGAGCATAGAACAGAGAGCCTTTGCAATTTCCATAATTATTATACTTTTGCCTAAACATAACTATTTATATATACAACAAATGTCAATTTCAAAACTCTTAAAATGTCAAATTTTAATGAGAATACAACTATATAACAAATAGAATTTGTATGTATTGTTGTGCAGAATAATGTGGATTAATATTCAAAAATGACTTTTTTGGTTTCTTTTCTTTGCAGTTTATTTATTTTTTTGTACTTTCTCCTCTTCCCCTATCTAATCATGCTGTCGCTCTCTTATCATACCCATCATCCACTTTAAATTTTAATTTGAAAGTGTCAACGATTGAAGGAAATATATATATTTTTTTCAATTCTGACTAGACCCCCATATTTTTAATATTCACAAAAAATATGGCTAAATTAACCCCTTAATGACAAAGCTCGTACATGTACGGGCTCAAAACGCATTGTTTTCAATGGGTTTAGGGACCGCCCATTGTCCTTAAGGGGTTAAAAATAAAATGCATGATAAAATGTTCCAGAAAAGATTATTTTAAATGTCTCAAAAATACAATACGAAGACAGAATTCAGGGCAGTTAACTTTTTGAATCTTAAAAATTAAAAACTTGAGGTTTTTAATCCATTCTAAATATTCCACATTCTCTTTGATTAACCTTAAAATGAAGTAGAACTGAAGCTTTTTTTTTATAATTTTGAAAAAGTATAATCAGCTTAATGAAAGTTTTCAAATGTCCATCAGCATGATTGCCTTTCTTGACTTGATATTCCATGGTGGTTAAGCTAGGATGGCCATTCAATACTTTTTCTTTTTGTAAATTGGACATAAAATAATTTTAGGTATGCATAAAAGGTAATATTCTCATACATTATTCATGGAATCCTTAAAATAGCACGGAAGTATAATTTATTCTTCATGTTCTTCCTTCCAGAAATGATTATGATGAGTTTTTGCGAGTTGATGTTCCCGTACAATTACTTATAGAGAACATAGAGTGTTGTCATCCTTATAGCTCCCTGTTCCCTTTCTGTTAAAAATGTAAGCCATCCTGTAACAGATAATTAAGACTAAGGACCGGATTTTAGGCATATCGTGAATCTAAAAAGATCACCAAGGGCTGCTTAACGTTTCAGCCTTAACAGCAGGAAATATGGACGGACGAGACGGGCCAAAAGGGGGCCGATCTGCTGGGACAATCACATATATATATATATATATATATAGATTCACACGCCAAAAATCCAGAGCAGCCAGTCCGTTAAACTACTTGTCTTCAGACGAGGATACACAGAAGTTTTGGCTTGTTGACAGCCATTGTGGACTAGAGTTGGACACCATAGTTCTTAATAATACATAGCAAAATGAGGACCATCACTTGTCTCCATGGGGAATGATGGACTGTTTATCTAAGAGGTCTATCAGGGATGCATAACTCCAGTATGCGAGGCTAGACATCCTGTGTATAAATGAGAAGTTGGAATATCCAAAAATTGCGGCCTGTTGGCAGCCCCTCGTTGACCGGAGCTTTGTATCAATGTATTATAGAGTTCTGTGGAGGACTATAAAATGGTTCCTTCTCAACTAAGCAGAAAGTTGATGTATGTTTCCCTGGGACTGAGACAAGAAATAAAGTCCGAAGGAGCCTGGGAGGGTAACGATGAATGAAGATCATGGCGGAGCAGAGTAAACCCTTTATAGTGATGATTCTGTAGTCTTTAGCGGTAGGTAGACGAGACCTTGTTCCTTTGTTGCTTTCTTCTGCCCTTTGGCCGAGATACAGATATGACGCCATGGGTTAATCTGTATTGTGGTCTCGGCCATCTTTATAACTACTGGATCATCCATTCACATTCGATGACCTGAAACCCCTTGGAAACCCTGCTCGAAACCTTGGCCCATGGCTGGAATGGTATTTGTGGTGGATTATCCTCGTCTTCCGTTCAGGAACATCCACACTTGTATTATCGATCGTCGCTTGCTCATTTGCATAATGCTATAATAATAATTAATCTTATTGAAGCATTGGCCCCTATTTCTGCACACCTCCCAAATCTCAACTGTAGCTAAATACGTTTTATAAATACATTTTTTATTTGCTAAGTTTTATTTGTAAAGAAGGGCAATAGGAACAGATTTTAGACTCACTGGTTGGTCAGCGGAGATATAAGTTAAATACGTTGACCCAGGAGTGTTGTACGTAGATTGCTTAGGATAAGGAGGTACTTGTAAAAGCTCCCTTAAAAGTCTTAATTATCTTATATATTCTCAAATTACAATACAGTTTTGGACATTATTACATTCTAAAATCAGGCGTCTGAACGCAATACAAGGCACTTATTGCAACAAAAAAGAGCAGCCAATTATACTTATAAAGGTGCTACGACCAAATTGAAAACTCATTTAATAATTATTTTTCTAAATTTAATAGAAAATAATTAACAGGACGCCTTAAAAAAATGTACATTTATTATTCAAGGTAAACATCAATTTTCTGGCAAATAATTTATTTTACATTATTTGCCTTCCATACATATTCTTACCCCTCATTGTCTTAAAAAATGTGGGTTTTTTCAGCTGTTATTGTTCGCGACGGTTGATTTCCACGGATATTAGGAAAAACACATTTCAAACTCTTTGAAAACACAGAAGGAAACGTTATTCTGGCCAAATAGTTCTTTCCAATAAGTCGTGTTTGTGAAATATTTCCATTTTTTTTTTCCATCCAAACCCCGATACTTAATGAACATGGACACCAGTCTTGGCTTGGATGTCTTAGCCCCCCATTGATATCTTGACAGGCTCCCTTTACCATGATAGATGTTCCTTTACTTTCACCTAATTAATTACATTTTATGGTAGTTGGCGTGGAACAAAAGGCATTAACTAGAACTGCAGGAGGGTCACATTTGGCATCTTTAAAAGGAACTAATTAATTAATTTAGGAACGGCATTGAACATTGCTCAACTTGTACTTCTTAATTAATGGGAAAGTTTTAATCATTATTTAAGACTTACTGCAAAAAAAAAATCACTTAAGTTTTATTTAGAATGCGGAACTTCTGTTGATTTTAAAAGTGTTGTGTTTTTATTATTATTTTTTTGGCTGTTTTTTATTTTATAATTATGAAAACAAAACAAAAAAAAACAGTTTAAATGTAACTCCTCCTTCTTGGCGTTGAGTGTTCGATATATTTTTGGGTTTTTTTCCCTTTTTTTTTTTATTTATGAAAATATAAACATATACAAACATTTAGGACTTGACATATAAGAGGATAATATACAAAGATAAATATAATATAAAAGTTCAAAGATTCCCTTAATTAAGATTAATTCCACTTATTTTCAAAATGATTAGCAAAAGCAGGGGATCTCAATAGTATCCACTTAAGACATATACAAAAACAGTCATGGCGTAGTTAAGAGGGTATGGGAAAACTGTGTTATTGAAGAAAAAAGAAGAAAAATTCAGCTTAAGGTCATTAAATGCACTTATAGGGTTGTTACTAATTCATCAAATATTTTGTACCAATAGTCCCAGCACTGAAAGGCTTTCCATGAATTTAGAAAAGGCCAACTAATTGCCCTTTCCATTTTTATTTGGAAAAAAAGTTGATTAGTAAAGTGTTTCCATATAGGAGAGCCAAGGGATTTCCAATTTCTGGCGATCGTAATTTTCATTGCTACTAAGCAATGCGTTAGCAGTAATTTATCTTTTTTCTGTAGGGAAGGCCAATTTAAATGTAGTAAAGCTGCCTCTGGTGATCTTTTTATTTTTGTGTTCGATATTAATTCGTAAAATACTGTTTTATTTAATTGTAACTGAATCTCAGATTGTATGAATTTTTCATTTCAGAGGTCAACAACATTTTTTGAATTATTTTTGAGAAATCTGTGTCCCAAATAACAAAATCTCCAGAAAGCGATAATTACAGTTAAGATATGTGATGTTATTCAGGTTATAGGCAGTAAATATACAAGTGTGGTTATTATTACATTAATTTATTACATCCTTCTTTTTAAAAAAAAAATGTGCGTGACTGCCTATAGTCTTAAAGAAAGCTCACCAACCCTTCCGCAATGCACCAAATAAAGACACGACAGCCAAGTTGAGGTGGGTAGGATGTTTGGCACGGCTTTACTGATAAACCCCCAGGACCAGAAGACCACCATATGACCCTTATAACAACCCACCAGCTACAGAGTCTTAAGAGCCAAGAGGGGGTTCCTAGCGACACTGGACCAAAACTCCAGGTCTGTCGGAGGCCACAGGCCATCTTCAGGACATGACTCCTCCAGGCCATTCTGGGCAAGTATCTGGATCAAGGACTGGATAAGCACTGGTCAAGGGGGACAACACCGCTGTGACAGTAAAGCAAAGACAAACAAAACACAAGGAAAACACATCCTAGAACATGACCTGGACTAGCAACTAAAACCCTTATCTTGGAAGGACGGGTGGGAAGGCTTGAGCTCCACCTTTTGTTGGGTCAACATAGAAAAAAGATGGAAAGTCACAAACTTTCAGGATCTCAGAGGTCTTGTCTTCATGTGTATCAGTACTTAATAAACCGCTTTGCTTTTAACCCATCTATTCTGTTCTATTGTCTTTGGATATTTTCCCCCTGTATTTGCTGCCTCCAGGTAGTACAAGATTGCAAGATTGAGTCAGAATACTTTTCTGTGCTGTTCGCACGTCTCTGGAACCCTTATTCTAGACTCATATGAGTCATGAGGTCACAAAAAATGCAATATTTCAGGAAAAGGATGAGTCATATGACTAGTGCCAGTGCCTCGAAATTGTTTCAAGTTTTATGTAATTCTATACTTTCAGCGCCTAATATGCTACGTCGCCATGTTCACTCCAGCCTCGAAAAATCCATCGATGACTTTCAATGGAAAGGTCATGGCACAGGTCCTCGGTTCTGTGGGAGTCATTTAAGCACCAAAAAAGGTGGACAAAAAGAAAACAAAATTATATCTAGGAACTTAAACGTAAACCCGGTAAGAAAATGTATTTTAATTTATTTGAAATTTGATGGACCGATATATATTATTGCGATTTTCTTTTCTGGTGGTACTTGAAGAACACAGGACGATGAATGATGGACATGTCTTCTTTTCTTCGGTTTCTTTCCTCATTGTATTTTTTTCCCCCTGATTTTTTGGAAGCAGTTTCGGGTTGATTTGGATACGTTACCCTTTCCTTTCTATTATGAATATTCAGTTTCTTGTTCTGTGGCGTCGGAAATTCTAAACAAACAAGTTATTCATTTCTGGAAGGAATTTACATTCATATTAAAATTCTAACATTCAAGAACTGAACCGCGTTCTAACAAAGTTTAAAAAGAAATCATTCAATTCCCGCAGTCATTACGTGGGCAAATGTAAAAAAAAAAAAAAATAATAAAAAAAAGGTTGCCGTTCTACGTACAATTAAACGAGGTTCTGGTTTATTAACTGTTGCAAAATGAATTTGAATGGTCGTTATGACACAAGTTATTATTTTGCTCCGTTGACCGGGATAAAACATTGAAATCAACTTCTTCATCCACCTGTTTTCTTTCATATGCAAATTCCCTTTTCTATTTGACCTCAGTCGTCTGATACACTCGGGCTCCGGATGGAAATCATTTTAAATCCATTGGGTTTTAAGAATTAAATACATCTGGAGATTGATGTGAAAATAGATGGTTTTAGAACAGCGGTGACATAATTTGCTCAAATCTCACATTTATGTTAAAAAAAAAACAGATTTCAAAGTTTTAATACAAAACTTGTTTCCAAAATCTGAAAATGCCGATGTTTGGCACACCCTCTCCCCACAGGCCACAACCATCCATACACCCCCCTACCCCACCCCCAGGGTGGAGGGTATATATATATATATATATATATACAGCGCTGGGGGTTATATTACTGTATACAGCGCTGGGGGTTTATATTACTGTATACAGTGCTGGGGGTTTATATTACTGTATACAGTGCTGGGGGGTTATATTACTGTATACAGCGCTGGGGGTTATATTACTGTATACAGCGCTGGGGGGTTATATTACTGTATACAGTGCTGGGGGGGTTAATTTATACAGCGCTGGGGGGTTATATTACTGTATACAGCGCTGGGGGGTTATATTACTGTATACAGCGCTGGGGGTTATATTACTGTATAAAGCGCTGGGGGTTATATTACTGTATACAGTGCTGGGGGTTATATTACTGTATACAGCGCTGGGGGTTATATTACTGTATACAGCACTGTGGGGTTATATTACTGTATACAGCGCTGGGGGTTATATTACTGTATACAGCGCTGGGGGTTATATTACTGTATACAGCGCTGGGGGTTATATTACTGTATACAGCACTGTGGGGTTATATTACTGTATACAGTGCTGGGGGTTATATTACTGTATACAGCACTGGGGGGTTATATTACAGTATACAGCACTGTGGGTTATATTACTGTATACAGTGCTGGGGGTTATATTACTGTATACAGCGATGGGTGTATATTACTGTATACAGCGCTGGGGGTTATATTACTGTATACAGCACTGTGGGGTTATATTACTGTATACAGTGCTGGGGGTTATATTACTGTATACAGCACTGGGGGGTTATATTACAGTATACAGCACTGTGGGTTATATTACTGTATACAGTGCTGGGGGTTATATTACTGTATACAGCGATGGGTGTATATTACTGTATACAGTGCTGGGGGTTATATTACTGTATACAGCGCTGGGGGTTTATATTACTGTATACAGTGCTGGGGGGGTTATATTAATGTATACAGCGCTGGGGGGTTATATTACTGTATACAGCGCTGGGGGGTTATATTACTGTATAAAGCGCTGGGGGTTATATTACTGTATACAGCGCTGGGGGGTTATATTACTATATACAGCGCTGGGGGGTTATGTTACTGTATACAGCGCTGGGGGTGGTTATATTACTGTATACAGTGCTGGGTGGTTATATTACTGTATAAAGCGCTGGGGGTTATATTACTGTACACAGCGCTGGGGGTTATATTACTGTATACAGCACTGTGGGGTTATATTACTGTATACAGTGCTGGGGGTTATATTACTGTATACAGCACTGTGGGGTTATATTACTGTATACAGTGCTGGGGGTTATATTACTGTATACAGCACTGGGGGGTTATATTACTGTATACAGCGCTGGGGGTTATATTACTGTATACAGCGCTGGGGGGTTGTATTACTGTATAAAGCGCTGGAGGGTTATATTACTGTATACAGCGCTGGGGGGTTATATTACTGTATACAGTGCTGGGGGTTATATTACTGTATACAGCGCTGGGGGGTTATATTACTGTATACAGCGCTGGGGGTTATATTACTGTATACAGCGCTGGGGGGTTATATTACTGTATACAGCGCTGGAGGTTATATTACTGTATACAGCGCTGGGGGGTTATTACTGTATATAGCGCTGGGGGATTATATTACTGTATACAGCGCTGGGGGGGTTATATTACTGTATACAGCGCTGGGGGGTTATTACTGTATACAGCGCTGGGGGGTTATTACTGTATATAGCGCTGGGGGGGTTATATTATAGTATACAGCGCTGGGGGGGTTATATTACTGTATACAGTGCTGGGGGTTATATTACTGTATACAGCACTGTGGGGTTATATTACTGTATACAGTGCTGGGGGTTATATTACTGTATACAGCACTGGGGGGTTATATTACTGTATACAGCGCTGGGGGTTATATTACTGTATACAGCGCTGGGGGGTTGTATTACTGTATAAAGCGCTGGAGGGTTATATTACTGTATACAGCGCTGGGGGGTTATATTACTGTATACAGTGCTGGGGGTTATATTACTGTATACAGCGCTGGGGGGTTATATTACTGTATACAGCGCTGGGGGTTATATTACTGTATACAGCGCTGGGGGGTTATATTACTGTATACAGCGCTGGAGGTTATATTACTGTATACAGCGCTGGGGGGTTATTACTGTATATAGCGCTGGGGGATTATATTACTGTATACAGCGCTGGGGGGGTTATATTACTGTATACAGCGCTGGGGGGTTATTACTGTATACAGCGCTGGGGGGTTATTACTGTATATAGCGCTGGGGGGGTTATATTATAGTATACAGCGCTGGGGGGGTTATATTATAGTATACAGCGCTGGGGGAAGGGCAGCACATTATCTCTGTCTTCTAATTCCTTATATTCCAAACTCAGTACATTTTTTGCAAATTTTCTATTTCACTATAAAGTCTTCCGTTTCAAACTCACCAGATTTTACCCCCCCCCCAAACAAATGAGCTTTAATTGAATAACGCGGCGCGCTTTTCAATTATTGAAACAGTTGTGTAGGATTCCGAGGAACACTAAATTATAGCCTGATTGATGATTTTATTTCTGACTTTTCCGAAAATTACCCTCCCGTCGTACAGATGCATTTTCATAGCACCTTAATAGATCATCCGATACTTGGACGTTTCTGCCGAACAGCTTGCCTATTCATTTAACAAAACTTAAAATCCCATTGCTGCACTTCAGGCATTTAAAATGTGGCCAAATAAATGTTTTGCGGCGCGCTGCTACATAACCTTGGTACCGCCGATACAAATTATGCAGTTTTAAAAAAAAAAAAAATGAATTTTATCCTCAAATTATGTTACAACCAACTCGATCTGGAGGACAAAAGGCCAGCGATGCTGCAATTAACTTTCATGTTTTCAAAGACACCAGAAATATTTAAAACTATCCCCGAAAATAAATGCGTTATTAATGATTATACAGCGGGACAAGTTATATTATAAATATGTTATTTTTTTATTAAATCTCTGATTCAGGATTTTATTAGTAATATTTGTAATCTAACTATAAGGTTTTATTAGAATGAATGGCAAAAGGGTACTAAGTGGGATAATATAAAAATATGATTATTTATAAGAATTAAAACAATCAGATGCTGTTAAAAAAAAATATATATTTTTTTTTATTTTAGGAAATTATTTTTATGCAACTGCTTAAATATTTTCATTATTTTGCCTTAATTTGGCCGGCGTATACAGTGAACGGATAAAGCAGGGGGGTATTGAGAACTCGTATTAAATAAAGTTTTTAAACAAATCTAAGTATATTATATTAAAAAAAAATAAAAAAAAAATGTTTGTTTTGAAAGAAATGTTTATGCCGGGATGTTTGATTACAGACCAAATTTAAACCATGTAATTGGCCAGAAATAACACAGATGACTGCCCCCTGTTCACAGGTTTGAAAGTCAGTGTTAGAGGCGAGGTCATGAACGCTCCACTACCGGAAGAGCCAGGTTGCCGCACACATAAGTTGTTTCCGCTCCCTGCTCCAATCTGGGTAGATCAGAAGATCTTTCCAACCGGCCCACGAGCTTCACTTCCTACAAAAATGGAGCAGCGGGACCATACGGCAGTGCCGAAAAGTCAGGACTGTCCTGTAAAAAAACAGGATGGTTGGAACGTATGCATGTAGACGTTGGTTGATCTTTGGGTGGTCTTTTATATACGATGAACTTAAAATGTGATTCTGCACAAATTTCCAGAATTTCTAAAGAGAAAATAAGGGAGAAAAAAATGAGAGTTCCGAACTGGAATGATTTGTGAGCTTTTGGAACGTTGTCAGAAAAAGACAATAAACACACATTATAAATAAAGGTTATTAATTAATCTTCCCCAATTTTTTTTCAAGCCGTGTTCGTGAAAACCCTCGAAATATCCCATAAAAAAAAATTGTGAGTGACACATCCCTGCTTCTATTTCAAGAGGTGGATTATTATGCGGAACCTGAAACCGCAGCTAAAAATGTTTAATATATTCCAGCAATCACAAGGAAAATTGAAGTGATTAATACATTAAACCAGGAGTTTTAAAATAGTTTCAAAATACATCAAAATTGCAACAATTAAGTTTTTGACAAGCGATGAGTTTTCCCCTTTAATATTCCTTTTTTTTTTTTTTTTTCTCCCCGTGATGGAGTCGAAGAGCGTGAAAAGGTCAGTGTCTCAGCAGACGGTATTTGGGAGTACACTACCCATCCATAATGAAAACTAATAAATAAGGCAGAAACTTCGGTTTACCTAAGCTGAAATATTGATATCCGAGTCCACATCGAATGCAAATCCCCGCATTAATCATTTTCTTCCCTGAATATTCAGGCTACGGCAGCGCATGTTATGATCGACTAATATATCATCGCTATTCCAGCATTAAAAACCTTTAGCCCTGGCAGAAGGCAGATATATCACAGGGGGCCAGGAGATGGCGGCTCTTATATTTAAAAGAAGTGCAACTTAATCTTGGGGCACAATAAATAAATAAAATTACAAATAAAAAAAATACAAAAAATACAAAAAAAAAAGTTCAGGGACATCCCTGGTGTGCCAGGAAAGGAGGTTGTGCTGACTCAGAAGTCTCCTTTTTGTCTGGCGATTGGCAAGCACGAGAATGTGCCTCTGATCTCCGGGTCACCCTTACACCCCACCCAAGTGCTGCCCAGGTTAAGCCTACCCTCCATCAGCCCCTTTAAAATTTAAATGGAGGTTAACTCCCACTTCCTGTCTTAGCAACACCCCCACAAGAGGGAAGCTATGGCCAGCCAAGCATGCGAACTTCCCAGTTAGGACTGTTAGTGTTGCAAGTGAAACGCGGTGGGTTTCGTAGCCGATCGGAAGGGCACCAAGCTCCACGTTTTGCTCACCGAGTTGGCGCAGGTCACTTGCACTTGGCTACATTGACCATCTACGTAAACCCGTATTCACTAAACGGCTCTCAGATCTAAGCAGTTGCATAAATTTGGGTCACCGCTGACCCCAGTTGGGGTGCAGATAAATGACCTCTGATGAAACGCGATCAGGTTAGAGATGGAGATCCCCCACTCTTCGCCATTAGTGAATTCACCCCAAAAAACGCTTGTAAGATGAGTCAGGGAGTCTTGTAAACGCTACAATGACGTAATGAAGAATCCCCCCAAATTTACCCTCTTTCCCTCAACCTGTCCTCTAAAAACAAACAAGCGGCTGCTTCAAACCCTGACTGCGGCTGCGAGCGGAGAAAGCATTCGAAGCTCCAAAGTGTAGAGCCCCTCGCCAGCAATCCAGGGTCCTGGGAACCCCTTTACGTTTAAATTCTAAATGAAAAGACGTCCTTCCTCCCATTTATGGAATTACATTTTATTTAATACAAATATTCTCACTGTTAATTTCCAAAATTAGAAAAAACACAACATGAAATTTTTTTTTGGTTTTTTTTTTATTCATTCGTCGGCTTCGGTTTCTTGGTCGGGTTTCTCTGCATCGTTCCCGGGATTTTTGGTTTCAGCCTCAGCCTCGTCCTCTGCCAAGGTTTCATTTTTCTATAGAAGAAAACCAAATGCGTGGTTTAGACCAGTTTATCCTCAAACCTCAATCACATTTTTTGTCAATTTATGATATAAAAAAGTGTGGCCAATTAAAATTTATATATAAAAAAAAAAAAATGAAATTACTAAAAACAGCTACTTTGTTAAAGACAGATCATTTGCCCAGAGATAAAAAAAAAAACAATTGATTCCAAAGCTGAAAGTCATCAGTATTTTTAATATTAAAAAGTAATTGTATTCATATTTCCCCCAAAAGACATTTTATGCAAAGTCCCCTCCGTTTCCCATGATCCCCCAGTGCAGACTGTATCGGAATCCTCCCGGCAGCCCGAGCAGGAAGTTGGAAGCCGCTTCCTGTTCTCTCCCTCCCCTCAGCCCGAGCAGGAAGTTGGAAGCCGCTTCCTGTTCTCTCCCTCCCCGTCAGCAAGTTGAAAGCTGCTTCCTGTTCTCTCCCTCCCGTCAGCCCGAGCAGGAAGTTGGAAGCCGCTTCCTGTTCTCTCCCCGCGTTGTTTTAGCGTATGGCGCATGAGCCTCTAGCGCTAGAGATTGTTTCCAGCCGCGCAGGTCCCTCCGTAACGCTATTATCACAGATATCT
This sequence comes from Spea hammondii, assembly GCA_029215755.1. Taxonomy (NCBI): domain Eukaryota; kingdom Metazoa; phylum Chordata; class Amphibia; order Anura; family Pelobatidae; genus Spea; species Spea hammondii. Next base: position 4,455,195 of record JARDYJ010000002.1, read on the forward strand.
CAGGGCGAAGTAAGGGCAGTAAGATCCACAAATCCCGAGCGCCGTCGGGCTGCGCTGAAGCGGAGTTTATAACTTATACGAGCGGCTACTTTACCGACAGCAGAGCCCGCAGCGCGTACAGCTGGAGCAGCATCTCGTCGCATCTCACGACGTTCTCGGAGAGGACCTGCTGCTTGGCATTTATTAAAGTCAATAATCGCTCCTTGTCTGCCTGGTCCTGCCGAGAAGAAAATTGAAGAACGTTCTAAAACAGAACAATTACAGAACTTCCAAGATTTTATTACTTTTTCTCTTTTAGATGACATTTATGTAGAAAGTGTTCCCCCCCCCAAGAGCAAACACTCTACCCGGGATTAACCGTGAAAAGAATGCTGAAGAATTCGTCAAACGCTTTGTGATAATCAGCGTTAGAGATTTATTCACTAAAAGGGAGGTTTGAAGGAGAGTTTCAGTTTCACTGCTGTGCGTTACGAAGAGCCGACCCAAGTGAGTGTCACCTGCATGAAGGGCTGAGCCGACCCCCTGTATAATGTATAGATAAATCAGTGACCGGCCCCCTGTATAATGTATAGATAAATCAGCGAGCAGGCCCCTGTATAATGTATAGATAAATCAGTGAGAAGACTTTAAATTATTCCTCCCCACCCCAGGGAGGCTCCAGTCCTCTATTTATGTTAAATTCCCCTACACACACACACACAGCAGGGACGGTCAACAGTATCCAGATGAAGCCCTATTACAACTCCCATGACCCTCAGGCTCCATCAGAAGCAGGCAAATAATCAAGAGGTTAGTCCATTAGCAGTTAACCAGTGACATGCTGGCTGATTCACCCCGGGGGTGGTAAACGACAAACTATTAACGGATTACAGTATAGACAGGCCAGAAATTACCCCTTAATGTCCAAAACAATCCCAAAGACATAAACGCGTCTCTAATGCCTTATTATTAGGATTCACACAATCTCCATTTCTCAGAAACCCAGAACCTGCCGGCAGATCGGCCCCATCCGGCCCCCGACTAGTCGCCCGTTTCTCATGCTGTAAAGACTCAAACCTTAATCAGTCATCGGTCTCGTCTTAGATTCAGGAGCCGTATGTCTATCCCTTGCATGTTTAATACCCTCACTGTATTACCCTCTACCACCTCTGCTGGGAGGCTTATCCACCTTCCTTCCATTCCATCTCAGCCTCTGATCCTCCAGTGTTAGATTCTGGTCTCTTGCTGTAACTTTTCTCCTCGTTTGTTAATCACAGTTCAGGGTATACAGACAGCGCAGTTCATTCTACTCACTAAACATCCGGCGGCCTCATAATCACAGCCTCCGTCTCTTAAATCTTCCTCCGTTTCCATTTCAGGGGCGAACAAACTGCTAATCGCTGCCCCTTTACCCCTGTGAGCCCCCCGCAGACACGCGTTGTATTTAAAGTTAGCAATTCATTTGTTTGAGTCTAATTTCCCCAAATATTTATTTTACCAAATTCACCGTTTGCACCTTTTTGTATTTTACACGCAGTCTCAGGTGAGAGACCCACACATGGCAGTCGCTGATTAGGAGCTGTGATTGTTTCTCGTTAATTGAAAGTGGATTCAGTCTTAAACCTTAATGACTTCCCTTAATGTTTGTTTTTAGAGGGTGGTAGATCTGTGGAACAGCCTCCAAGCAGAAGTGGTAGAGGGCAATACAGTGAGGGTATTAAACATGCACGGGATAGACATACGGCTCCTGAATCTAAGACGAGATCAACGACTGATTAAGGTTCGAGTCTTTAAAAACAGACTAAAGGGGGGCCGCAATGCCTAGGATCCTAATAATAAAAATAATAAAAAATAATAAAAAATTAAATAGAAAGGAAAATGATAAAATATGCAAAAAATAATAAAGAGCATTTTGTTTAGATTGATCGAAAACAATAGGATTTCGGATTGAGCGTTTCCAACGCAAATAATGGAAAATGATTAATATTATGATAATCACTTACAAATTTATACTACGCTGGATTTAATTATGATTATCGCGGCTGCCAGCGGAACACAATGTGTTTTTTGGAACTAAAATATTAATGATTCATTCCAATTATGTGGCGAGAAGCGTTTAAATACAAGAAACATCAAGCTCAGGGCTAATTTATTTAGATTGTGTTGAAATTGTGTTTATTTTATAAAATCTTTATTTCTTTTGTATTTTTTTTTTTAATGGCCGTGGCGAGTCTATAGTTATAAAGAATGGAATGTATTTAATGAAAGTGGTATGGTCCACGTAATGGTTTTAGTTAATCGAGTCTCGCATCTCCTTGTATCTTGGAATAGGCAGAGCTGAGTCCTGCGCCGGTGCCTCGTTATTTTCCTTTATTGGCTTTTATTTTATTATCAGCCTGAGAATAGATTCTGTAACAATTAAAAACAGCATTGATTCGTCTAAAATAAAAATTTCATACGGAATTTGAAAGCGGAGAATGAGCTGATTCTGACTTAATTATATTATTGAATCTATTAAAAAAAAAAAAAAAACGAAAAAAATATGATTTACTGCCGTTTCAGCCAGAAAAGCTCTGCAACCTCCCGGTGACCCCGCAAAGTAATGCAAAAAATCTAATCCCCCAGCGCTGTATACAGTAATAACCCCCCAGCACTGTATACAGTAATATAACCCCCCAGCGCTGTATACAGTAATATAACCCCCAGCGCTGTATACAGTAATAACCCCCCAGCGCTGTATACAGTAATATAACCCCCCAGCGCTGTATACAGTAATATAACCCCCAGCACTGTATACAGTAATAACCCCCAGTGCTGTATACAGTAATATAACCCCCAGCACTGTATACAGTAATATAACCCCCAGCACTGTATACAGTAATAACCCCCAGTGCTGTATACAGTAATATAACCCCCAGCGCTGTATACAGTAATATAACCCCCCAGCGCTGTATACAGTAATATAACCCCCCAGCGCTGTATATAGTAATATAATCCCCAGCGCTGTATACAGTAATATAACCCCCCAGCACTGTGTACAGTAATATAACCCCCAGCGCTGTATACAGTAATATAACCCCCAGCGCTGTATACAGTAATATAACCCCCCCGCGCTGTATACAGTAATATAACCCCCCAGCGCTGTATACAGTAATATAACCCCCCAGCACTGTATACAGTAATATAACCCCCCAGCGCTGTATATAGTAATATAACCCCCCAGTGCTGTATACAGTAATATAACCCCCCAGCGCTGTATATAGTAATATAACCCCCCAGTGCTGTATACAGTAATATAACCCCCATACCAAATAATACATGGTTTCTATGCAGCAAAATACAAAATGGCATCCTAGGTGGTTAAAGAAATAAATAATGAAATAACCTTTAAAATTTAGAAATCCTTTCGTCGGATTATGGGCTATTTCGGTTTCTCTGGAAACAACAAAGTATTAAAAGAGTTTCTACTTGGTAAATTCAATTTCCTTATTTGTTTATGTTTTCGTAAACGTTGCGGCATTTCCCTTATATCTCGCAGCATTTTTCAACTTTTAATATATGCAGGAAGAGGCCGTTCAATTTGCATATTTTAAGATTTTAAACAGCATTTTGTATAAAATGATAGAATTTAATAGCATTTGCAACCAAGCAATTGCAATCCATGATTGCATATCTTTCATTTTTATAGTATCTCTATCAAAATTATATTATTTTTAAAAAGGCTAAGTGCTGACATGGGCCTAGTAATAAAGAATTTATTTTGCATATGCTAACAATTTATCTACGCTCTTTCCATAACAAAAAGTTCTCTTTTTTGGGTAATATTAAGTTTGAAATAGAAAATTTGTTGAGTAAGTTATAGAGAGACGCAAAGTAAGTCTGCTAAACCAGGAAAAAATAAAATGGCGACCGTCCCAAGGTTACAGCGTCCGAGGAGGGTCAGTTTTGTATTGGGGTGTGGTTAGAGGTGTGGCTGGAGGCGGTGCTTTAACCAGACTTTTTATTTGACTCTGCGGCCCTGTTGCTGGCTATTTGTGTGACTAAACGAGGCTTTTAGAAGAAGAAGAATGGATTTATTGAACCATAAGTAGTCCTTACAGGTCTTTCTCCCAAGCCTTTTGATTGGGAATTATCTGGGCGAGAGAAAAAGTGAACTTCACCCCCCATTTCCATGCAAACATCAAGGTCTCAGAGGCGTCACCGACCATGTCTGTAGGAATACCGTACCTTCAACAAGACATTTCTGGTTTATAAGCTACTTTAAAACCAGGATATTTGGGAAATAATCAACCGATATTTGTGAATCTTCTTCACATGGGCCTCAGTTGGTCTGCGATGTGTTTTCTGGTTGGCTACCCTTGTATATCTCTTTCTTCCATATCCTTCGTTCCTGGTGGACCCACAGAAGACCCTCGGCGGTGCCTAAAATCGGCATATTAGCTCACATCATTGTTGTAGGAACATTCTCTTAAGTTTCCCAGGTGATTTGGTTTAGTCGGTGTTGCTCCCAGAGGCTTGTGGTGTGACCGCACCAAAACCGGTTTCCCCAATGGCCAACACTTCTTCAATCTGTGTAGCGTAGCCATTGCTCTTGGTCCATTTGCAGTTGGTTGAGTCTCATGAAGTAACCTCCAAGGCCTGATGTTGATCAGTCTGATTTATCATTGTTTTTGTAAAACTCTGGCCTCAATCAGTGTTTGTTCCAAGGATTCCACAGTTTATGTATGGTCTGGACCCAATGCCAAATGATATCATTACTGAACAGAGAAGGTGAACAGTTTGCTGATGACTTAGACTTCTCCATCTGGTTGTACTCCACCTTTAACACGTCCCCTATACCGGACTTCAGACACTTTGAACTGGATTTTTGGGGGATTAAAAGTGGTATTTCACTCAATGTTCTGATCATTAACTGGTCCAGAAGGGAGCCACGTTCCTCATGGAAATAGGCAGCAATAGTGATATCATCAATATCCAGGAAAGTCTCCAAATACGTCCATGTTTTTTTTTGCTGGAACACTTCACTTTATAAAAAACGCCATCCTATGAAACTGAAATATTACCCAATGTGAATAAATGCGTTCCGAAGATCCTTTGTCTACCGCGGCCTGACACTAACCAGAACGGAGAAACGTCAGGACTGGGAATTGATCCCATAATGTTGGGACTGCCGGCAATCACACCCTATAACCACCTCTTAAACATTTACACTGATTGATAAACAAAAAAAACCCACAATCTATAGGTAGTTTTAAATGTTATCTAATAATATTTGGCTTTAAATGTAGAATATACCGTACATAATTCTAGTCAATGCCATTATAGAAATTCCCATCAAATTTTTTTTTTATAGAATATAATCAAATATTGCATTAGTGCCAGCAATGAAATATCACCAAGTTTTGTCCTGAAGGTTGACTGAAGTTAGTCTTTCTATTTTGTTTATAAAAATCTGGTTAGTTTACCAAAGGAGGGACTGACCAATTGAACCAAGACACCTTGGAGGTATGAAATTGTGTAATATTCTAGGCAGGGGTGGGCTGGCACCTTCTAGCTCAGGGAGCAGTTAAAGCCCCTTTGCCCCTTGGCGCACACATTTACAGACACTATCATACTTAGACACTCACGCTAACACACATACACACCCAAGCAAACACATACTTACACATCCTTACTTTCACACTAACACACAGTTACTCACGTATGCTAACATGCACACACACATGCTAATTCGCACTCCCTCATACACATACACATTCATGCTAACACACATACACTTCTACATACACATTTATTCTAACACACACATTCATGCTAACACAGATTCTCTGACATACATACATACTCACTCAAACACCATACATTTACACATACAGACCTGTTACTCTCTTCTTTTCTCCCAATGGCTAATAACCCTAGGCTCTTTATTTTCACACAATTTAAATATATTAGGCGTACACTCGAAAAAACATTTCTTATAAGTGTGTGTTTAGATTTCTGTGCGTGAGGTCTGGAGTTCAGAAGGAATTTTCTAGTTAATAAAAAGATCACAGATAAAGTTTAATACGTTCTGAGTCTTTGGGGACGTCCTTTGCGTGCGAGTTAATGCAAATTGATAATGTCACTTTGTATTTGGGATATAATCGAATTATTTTAAATTTTAAATAAGATAGCTGATTCGTTTTTTTTGCGTTTTTTTTTTTTTTTTCAGGAATATAAATTATAATAATATTTTTTTTCCTTGGAATATATAAATTATATTTGTTAGGGGAATTATCCAAGCTTGTTTAAAATGTGCAAATAAAGCCCAACAAAGCAGCTGAAACCCAGGGAGACGGACATAAAAATAATTTGCCGTTATCGCAAAACTGTAAATAAGGGGCGTGAAAAGGTTTTTGCACCTTTTTTCATTTTTTTTCTATTCTACAACGAAAGAGTCTTAGACGCTTCTATCAAAGTCACCTTGCCATTTCGAGACAAGTGAGATGTTATCTTAGTATTGATTCTTTTTTTGGGGAACTAAGGTTTATTTATGACTAATAAGTAATTAATTCTTCCAACACAACCTTCATAACATGAAAATATTTTATAATAAATGTTTTTGAAATATTTTTAATATTTATTGTAAGAACAGCTGTGGAGTATGACACTAATATTGGTGGAATAATGACCAAACCGCCAGTAAAAGCCTTAAAATATAGCAATTCCCAGAGCTGGATTTAACCCTTAACCCTAGGCACACAGGCTGCTTTTGCCATCACATGTCTAAATAAACCAAAATAAAATGGCAGGCTTATGTTTGATGGTCATTCTGTAGATTATTGTTGGATGGACCATGGCTTGAATGATGGGGGGAGGGGTGAGTGAAGCTTTTATTTATTTTTTTTCCATGAAGAGTATTCGTGAATAACATGTTACTTTTCTGCTTTTTGGGAAATCTGCTTTTTTTAAGAATGCAGGTGACTACAAAAGTGGGGTGGAATAAAGTCTGCCGTCATGTTAACATCATTGACATGGAAACTGTTTACACCCCAATGCCCGGATCTGACATGGAGTGTTATGTAACATGTGATATCATCTTCCTAATATGACATCATTCAGGTGATATATATATATATATAAGGTACGTGGGTGTGGCTGAGCAGGGCTTTTGAAGAATTGGGTTGGCTGGGTTGTCTTTAAAAAAATGGCTCTTTAGATTAGTTCTATCCCAGCGTAGCAATATAAGCTTTTATTAGGTTTCATGACAAATAACTAATATATGGGTCCATGTTTGCTGGTATTATTTGTACTAGTTGTAAAAGTTAATTTTATGATTCATACATGAAATCACAAAAAAAGGGAAAAAAGCAAAAAATGACAATAATGTATATTGTAAACACAGCCAAACCAAACAGGGCTCTAACCATAAGAAGTGGGACAAACAATCAAAAAGCTTTCTGTTGGTCAAGGTCAAAGAAGCTAGTCCTCAATGCAATGAATCGTGTTTCAGATAAGGGCTGTCTGCTCTTCTGAGGCCAGGAAAGCTGCAGGTCTGGCGGACAATCTGTCCGATGATCATTTCCTTAGCTAAGATCTTATAGCCCACATTGAGAAGGGAGATGGGATGTCACTTCTTCTAGTCACATCTATCGCCTTTCTGTTTGCACAAGAACATAATTATACCCTCTCTCAATGTAGATGGCATCTTGCCTTTCATCACCACATCCTTATACAGCTTTTGAGGGTCTGGGCCAAAGTGGTCCCATGGAGTTAAATATAAATATACATTTTTGACCCCTTGTCGCTCTGAAATCTAATTGACTGTGGGATGAATTTACAAACTGTTAAGATGCAGAGAGATGACATTTGGTTGCACCAGCTGTATAGTATGAAGTCCTAAAGTTCTCTAAACAGATACGCACAGACGTGCTTCAATAACATCCAGTTTCTCAAAGAATGAAAGACCCAGGTGGTTTCTCCTCTGAGAAGGGCAGAGTGGGTCATTTATGACATATACTTAATGCCAAGATTTGGTACAACTTGGCCATATGTACCTTTAGCTCTTGAGTCTTTGCCAGTATCACTAATCTTGAAGTAGAAAAGGTAGCAATAGGACTTTTCTTATTAAGAAATGTAGTAAATTAGGGTATGTTTTGTAAACACCATACGCAAAAGAGTTCGCTCAAGGACAGATGACTGCTTCATAGCCTATCCTAGAGGACATCCCTGCAATCTTAGCTCTCTTGTGCCTTTACAGATTAAATATCTACATCAATGAGGGAACTCACAACCCCCGACTTCATGAGCCTCATCAGCGGAATATTGTGCCTCTAGGCACAAGAGTGCAAGGAGGTCCACGTCTGGACTCAGCTTTACAGGCAGCCCAGTAAAAGTATTAATTTTATATTTTTTTCTAATGTAATAGCCAATTCTGCAAATGTGACCTCACATGCCCTCGCCTGTAACTCACTAAGTTTAAAGTTGACTAACCGCTCGACTTCTTAGTGGATATACCGAATAAATTTGTATATATTTGTACATCTCAATTAGAATCTGTGGGGAAATAATTAAGTTTTACATTGGGGGTCATATAGTGAACTTTTTGTTCTAGAGATTTTAATTCTATTGTATGTTTATTTAGAAAAAAGTTCTGTTTCCTGGTAGAATCACAAGCCAAGTGGGCCCCTATCTGGGTCCTCATGTCACCCAGCACAAGTACTGGCAGTACAGGCAAATATATAAATAATACAAGTAAGCAGTGTGACCTACTAAAATAAAAAAATACACTCATAAAGAAGAGTATATATTGAGAAGACATGACAACTTTTATAATAGTTGTGATAATAGTTGCTACATTTCTTATTAGGAGGATTCAGACACTTTGGGCATTCATCTAATTTCATCCCATTTCCTGTTTTTGCACCAGTTTTAAAAAAAATTATTGATATTACTACATATATTATATCACAATAATACAACGTAGAGGAAATAAACTTTTTTTAATAAGTTTAAAATGTTGTATATATCCCATATAATGTACAGCCAGTTTAAGCACCGAGTTCAGTATTTCTCATGCAGTGGAAAATTAAATATTGTATCTGCTATGGAAATACAGTCAATTATTCAACAGCCAGATTCATATGTCAAGTTGACGAAAGAAAATAAAAGTAATGTCGAACATTAAGGAAAAGCATCAGGTTCAGAGGTCTGTAATGAATCTTGTCAGCGAGTGCATTGTGCCAATCCAGAAAGTATGAACATTATCTCGACGAAATGTCATTTCTCCGACTATAAAGCAAGCGCTCGCCCCACGGGACGCCAATCCGTTCCAGCGGTTACATATGACTTCAGTCAGGCGCGTGTTCATTACCATCCAAATCACATACTTAGTAACATTAAATTTTAACTAAACAACTCATAAATATTACATCGGAAACAAAATCATTTCTCTGAGCGTGGTTTCGATAAAATATAAACCTCTGCTGCATACATACATATTTCGTCGGGATAATGTATACCTGTTTGGAAAATACGTGCATTTTTCAGATATGAGCAGAACAAAATAACAAGGACTTGTACATAATGTAGACAAATGATGTCGTTTTCAAATGTTGGGGGAAGCAAAAGGCTGACGGGATAAACTCAGTACTGACAATCGGGCCTATTATACTGAGAACCGCTCTTTGAGAGCAGCTTTTAGATCCCATCCCCCCCCCCTCCATGTGTCGAGTGGCCAAAGATAGGTCACTTTTTAATATGGGGGTGTGGTTAGAGGTGTGGCTGAGGGCGGGGCTATTTAATAAGGCATTTAGAAGATGAATAACGGAATTTTTTCAATTTATAAATATTCTTCAGTCTATGTTCCTTCCCGAGGGGTGTAGGGTTGCACTGATTATGAAAATGTACTTGTCTTTATGTCAAATTGTATCAGTTTTAATTGGCGAAATTTCTACTTAGCATGAAATTCTGCCAAAACACATAAATTGGTACATTTGTAGCAGGGAGTTCAATTTAGTCCTCCTGATCTGGCTATTTTTGAATAGTTTTCTGCCATTAAGTCTAAAAAAATATATTAAAATTTTGCTCGGTTGTCCGCATTGAGGGACAAGAACAAAGTGTTGATACAAACCCCGTAAAATATGATTCCACATATTAATTTTGCATCGCTTTCCATATTTTTGTACATAGCGCCTCCACATTTTATAGCACTGTTACAATAGAGAAGAGGGAAAATTATTAACAAAGACAATTTAAATTGACAATAACATTTAATACATGCAAATACATTTTGATATAGAAGGAGAAGAAGGCCCTGTTCCCGGGAGCTTACAATCTATTTGATGGTTGATGGGGACGTGAGACAGTAGGAGAGGACTGCTTGGGCGAGAAGGAGTTGCTTGTAGCGAGGGGGATGTGGAGAACGCTGTGATGATCATGCGGGTGGGCATGGCGGATGGCTTCTTTAGGATGCTGGTTACGGAAGGGTATTGAGACCTTTAATTTAATATGGCCCTGCTCATGTTCTTTGTGTTGGCTCTTCCTTCCTATGGTATATTCTGTTTGTGTCTAAAGATTTCTAGATGTTTTTAGATCATATAGAAAGTACGTGTAAAACGTATCCATTTGAAGTGTTCTGATTCTTACCAGATGCCATCGAGTCGCTTAGGTGAAGTTGTTTCCTATTGCTTTCTACGTAGCTTTTTCCGCGCCCGCAGTCTACATTTCACAACCGCAAACCATGCATCTTTAGCGATTTAGGTTTGGACAGTGCCATTATATACATGTTATCCAGTTGTCTTACATCCTGATTGGACCATTCCATTGGTTGCTATGGTGATAACACTGCTTTCCAAATTTTGAACCAGAATAAAACTTTATAAATATTAGTGTCTTTAACAAAAAAAATGCTACTATTTAAGATCATCAGTATGTATAATGCATTATATTTGGGCAGAATTCCAAAAAGAGGTGTGTGTGTGTGTATATATATATATATATATATATATATATATATATATATATATATATACCGGTATATACATATTTTAACATTTTATGAAATACAGGGAAAAAAAAAGTCTTGATTTGTCCTTTCTTGCCAGGGTAATTTAAGGACAAAGGTTTTACTCCTGAACATATTGTGCTGAGTAGCAATTATTGAATTATGGACATCAGTCAGTTTTAGGAGTTGGAAATGTATTTCAAAAGGGCTCAGAACCTTCAACAGAAACAAACATTCAGGGAACAGTCCATTTAAAGTATTCCTTAGATATACTTTGAGGAATTATTGAACATTTTATTCCGAGAATCATGAAAAAAGTATTTTTATGATTATTTTTCTCTGCACAGCTTTGGAATGAACTGCTCCTATTATTAAAATGTTTTTTTTAAAAAAAAATATTTGTGATAAAAAAACAAAACAAAATATCAGTTAATTGTACAAAACCGTCATATTTGAATGCTATTTAATTTAAACATGATAACAGTGGTTTTGAAAAGTGTTAAGGTGTGTTAGAAAGGGTTAAACTAAAAGAGGTATTAAACTGTCATTGGTGATGGTTTGTATGGAATTTATAGGAGAAACATGAGCTTATGTATTAAAAGTAATTCAAGAGGCCATAATCTAAATCTATAGAGTTCAAACGGCTTAGATGTAATGTAAGTAAGTTCTACTACAGAGAGGGTAGTAGATAGAGGAACAGCTTCCTAGCAGAAGCAGTAAATGTTAACACAGTAAGAGAATTTAAATTATCTGTCAGATTCCATGTTTCTATGTAATTCTGATTCAATAACTTGCATTCCATCTGTTACAAGGGTGAACAAGAGCCATCAGAAATGTATGCCTTCTGCTAAAATATTATAGTCAAGCCTCAAAATTATATATATACATCATATTGTAATCAGGGGCTCTACTGAAACAACCCTGGGCGTCATTGCCACTTTCCTAGTAGCGTACAAGATGGGTAGCCTTTTCGGTTCTCAGGATAAAGGTGCTCCTCTAGGGAAAAAGGCTCTCCCAAAGAACTGTACCCCCAGTCATGACTTTATTGGGACTGGGCATAGTTTATATTAGACTTGTGCATTCAGATTCATACGAATTGCCAGTTTACCTAATTTTGGTACGGTCTTAATCACCCAGTAAAACACTCTATTCACTAAGAGGTTGCATGGTCAGTTTAATTAAGGGTTAACTCGACTGACCAGACTTGGCTTCAGTCACATGCTAACACAAAACAATTCTCAAATTCATTAATCTGTGTGTTATTTGCAAGGGTGTGTGAGTGCTCGTGACCTTAAATTTTACCAGTTACAGGCGAGGGAATGTGAGTTAAATCTGATTTTGTATGCGCTTGCCTGTAAGGGCGAGTGATGATAATTATATACATGTGGGGGTATATAGCCTTTAAATACTCTTGCCCCATGGAGGCACAAACCCCCTCAGCCATGCCTTCCTCACACCTCCACCTTGTTCCTAGTGAGATGGGATGTTAATTTATATGGAATGGGAAAAAAAAGCCATCCAAAAACCAAAATCCCACGCAAAAGGAAAATAATCCATCTTTGTCACTATCTCCTAAAATGTTTTTTTCCACACCAGGGGCCTCCAGTGTTAGAAACCCTCCAAAAGAGATTATATTTATTTTGAACCCCCACCACAAAGGCCAAAAGGGAATTGGGATGGGAGGTAGGGGAAGGCATAATTGGGAGTTTTTACCTCCCATAGGGCTATTTATCTAGATAATTTGACATCCCACCCCCACTAGTAAAGCATGGAAATGGGGTATAAAGGGGCATGTAACCCCAATGGTTATTTAAACACAGTACATAGGGTAGGGGAAGAAGAGGGCAATCCCAAGTCATGTCACAACCATCTAAAGTTCCCTTGCAATACGTTATTGAGTCTGCCAGGGAGTCACTGTCCTATACAAATCTAATATAATCTATAAAATGCTACAGTATTTCCAGATTTGCAAGAATTGCAACTTGTTGAATAGACTCTCTGACTAATGAAAGTCTATGGAGGAACGGACTTCATTAGCATTGCCATAAAGCATAAGCTCAGTGTGGTGTTTGAGCCGGGAAAGTCACCCAAAATATCACATGACTGACAACAATGGCGGCCTCCAGGTCCGCTTTTTTACTGTTTTTTTTTCCTATGGTCCCTTTAAAAATAATTAATAATAAATAGATTTTTTTGGAATCTCTAAGTGATAAACTGCAAAACAAACAACTCATTATATTTATTTAATTAGTTATCAGGTTTTGAAACAATCAGATTTTTTTCTTTGTTTCATTTACAACATAATGTATCCCCGCGCTAATAAACCAGACATTTTACAATATTTATACAAACCGCATTAGTTATTAATGAACCCGCAGTCAGTGAAGACTCTGTGTTATAATGCAAACAAAAAGGGTACACAAGGGGCGAGAATAATGGAGTTAAAGTTACATTGGATTTGGTGACTCTGTTACTGGCGCATCCATTGGCAGAGAATTCCTGCAAAATCAAAGAAGTTCGTTTTTATTACAAAACTTTTTTGTCGAGAAATAATTTCTCATTAATGATTCATCTGTTCTGTTGATTCTGAGTATTATGAACCAATTAGTGTCCTGAAAAACAAGATTAGATTCCAATAATCTAAGCAGTACAACCATTAAGGTGCTGCATATAATTTATTCAGTTGGTAGACAAGCAAAGTGATAAACCAGCAAAACTCGTGCTTATTTTACTTTGCTGAAAAGGAGGTAATTAAGTGGAACAGCCTCCCAGCAGAAGTGGTAGAGGGTAATACAGTGAGGGTATTAAACATGCATGGGATAGACATACGGCTCCTGAATCTAAGACGAGACCAACGACTGATTTGAGTCTTTACAGCAGGAAAAAGGGGCGGCAGGCGAGATAAGGGATAACTACTGACCAGACCGGACTGAAGTTACATGCCTATTCATGCTAACACTTGCCTCTTCCTGTTCCCCGATATCTCTGCTGGTATCTCCATACTGCCCTCATCTCTCTGCCCACATTTCTTTTCTGCCCTTATCACTTCCCGCACTAATCCTGATCTCTGGGATTCCCTGCCCTGTTCTGTCTAACTTTAAAGACTAACCCCTCCCTGTTCAGAGAAGCTTACAATCTACGCTTCGAATACCTTCAGCCAGCATCCCGAGGAAACTATCCGTTATCCTCCCCAACTTCAAGATCCTGGGCGTCGGCATATGACATCATATGTTGGCGCTCCACTTTTAAAGGAAGCGCAGAAGTTTAGATAGAATTAATTTTTCCAAATATTTGAATTATATATTGTATCATATTAACTATAACGATAAAATAATAATACATTCAAATAAAACATTCTTTGGGGAAAAAAAGAGTTAAAAATGAAACTGCTTGACTTTTCTATAAAGAGAAAGAACGTGTAAGTTCCACAGGGGGGGGAAAAAAAGAAATATTTCAAAGCTTTTGCTGCATTGAGTGTGTTTTAAAGCTAGTGCCAGGGTTCATAAAATATGAAGTTAAAGTACGTGCTGTGACCTGGAATGAAAAAATGCCGAGAAGTACACTAAATAATCCTCAACTACGGTTTTTTATCAGACGTGAGAATAACTATTTTACAAATAAAACTGCATATTAATTAATTAAAATTATTTCCCACGTGCAATTAAAATAGAATAGAATAGTTACAAATGTTAAAGTTCCCCCCTGAGCACTAAAATTAATAATTATAGTGAATTATAAAGTTTCATGTAAAATATACAATATATTAATTATTACATCTTAACATAAAACACTGATCATTAACTATTAATATAAAAATCCCCTCTATTTCCTGTTGTGCTGTATGTGGAAATCACCATTGTGCTTCCAAGATCCACAATAGTATCATATGGGATTAGTTATACATGCCGGAGAGTTAAAAAAAAAAAAACAACAAAACCCCCCCCCGATGTTTTAATTTAAACCCTGTGCGGCCGCACGCCCGTAAGGCCGGCCCTGGTGGGGGCTTCCCGGCCCCTTAGAGTGGCGGACCCGGTCGCAGTTCCGGCGGGCTTAAGGGGCAGGTGCCCCTTATGCCCGATGGCCAGTCCGGGCTTGCCAGAGAGTATATGATATATAATATGAGGAATATACAGGATATAACGGGTTATAAGGACGGGATTAGTTATACGGCCGGAGAGTATATAATATATAATATGAGGAAAATACAGGGATATAACGGGTTATAAGGACGGGATTAGTTATACGGCCGGAGAGTATATAATATATAATATGAGGAATATACAGGGATATAACGGGTTATAAGGACGGGATTAGTTATACGGCCGGAGAGTATATAATATATAATATGAGGAATATACAGGGATATAACGGGTTATAAGGACGGGATTAGTTATACGGCCGGAGAGTATATAATATATAATATGAGGAATATACAGGATATAACGGGTTATAAGGACGGGATTAGTTATACGGCCGGAGAGTATATAATATGAGGAATATACGGGGATATAACAGGTTATAAGGACAGGATTAGTTATACGGCCGGAGAGTATATAATATATAATATGAGGAATATACAGGGATATAACGGGTTATAAGGACGGGATTAGTTATACGGCCGGAGAGTATATAATATATAATATGAGGAATATACAGGATATAACGGGTTATAAAGACGGGATTAGTTATACGGCCGGAGAGTATATAATATATAATATGAGGAATATACAGGGATATAACGGGTTATAAGGACGGGATTAGTTATACGGCCGGAGAGTATATAATATATAATATGAGGAATATACAGGGATATAACGGGTTATAAGGACGGGATTAGTTATACGGCCGGAGAGTATATAATATATAATATGAGGAATATACAGGGATATAACGGGTTATAAGGACGGGATTAGTTATACGGCCGGAGAGTATATAATATATAATATGAGGAATATACAGGGATATAACGGGTTATAAGGACGGGATTAGTTAAATCTGAACTCTAACTATATTTTTGAAAATAAGACAAAAAATGAAAAGGCAAATACTCTATTCTATTGTCAAACAATTGCAGCGAATCCTGTGACAGAACGAATTACAGAAGTCATTGTGACACGCGGCGCGGTCCTCGACGTGGTTGGTGATTATGGAAAACTTCAATCAGATTTTAAATTAGAAAGGTGAAAGTTGAACAAGCGAGCGGGTGCTTCAGGGTAGAGCGCCAGCCTTACGATAACTATCATCGCCGTGAGTAATCATTCAAATTCAATGAGTGTCTAAAGAGATTAAAGTCATTTCCTAAAGGCAAGAACAGACGGCGGGGAGGAAGGGCTCTGATCGAAACCGTCCAAAGAGCCATTATCAGCAAATTGTGGAAGTCGGCAGCTACTGAGCGTGTAGTTCAACTAGATACTTAAATGCAAAATATAGCCGCGCCGAACAAGCACGTAATTTAATTGGCCTTTTAGTGACGAATAGAGAATGGAATTAAAGCAGATCCGTCACCAAATCCTACATGTTACAGTCCTATACACTAAATGAACCCATATAATGGGGTTTACAGAGTAACTTTTGTTTATCCAATGAGATTAGCCGTTTTAACTTCCTGTTCTTATGATCTGCATGATTATTCCTCCCCATTAAGGTATCTCTTCCCGATAGTTAAGTTGCTGATTGTTGCTGATTGGTTTGGAGGCTAGCTCCGCCCATTTGCGTGGCTATACAAAGCCCCTCCCCCGTGAAGCGTTCTCAGCTCTGAAAATAGAATAGAATTACCGTATTTGCTCGATTATAAGATGACCCCCCAAATCTGAATATTAATTTAGGAAAAAAAGAATAAGCCTGAATATAAGACGACCCTATAGCAAAAAAGTTTTACCAGTAAATGTTAATTCATCTAAACTATTTTTTTTTAAATAAATATTTTGGTTTTATTTCCTTCTATTTTCCAACCTGCCCCCCCAGTTATGCACATCTGCCCCAGAAATGCCTTATACCCCCATATGCCACTGTACCCCATGACATGCCTTTTAACCCTCTAAATGCCACTGTGCCCCATGATATGCCTTTTAACCCTATATGCCACTGTGCCCCATGATATGCCTTTTGACCCCCTATGTGCCACTCTGCCTCCAGAAATGCCTTATACCCCTATATGCCACTCTGGCATTTAGAGGGTTAAAAGGCATATTATGGGGAAGAGTGGCATATAGGGAGGTTTAAGGCATTCAGGAGGCAGAGTGGCATATAGAGGGTTAAAAGGCATTTCACAGAGCACTCTGCCTCCAGAAATGCCTTATGCCCCCCATTTAACATTCCCCCCCCAAACTTACCGGTGCTTCTAACTTCCCTGTCATGTACCCGGGGCAGCGTGTAGATCCCAGGCACTTACGCTGCAGCCGGAAGGAGGCGTAGCTAGCAGCGGGGGTTGTCTGCGTCCATCGCGCAGACCTTCCCCGACTGTCAGAGATTGGCACCGGTAACTCTGATCTCTGACAGCCGGGGAAGGTCTGCGCGATGGACGCAGACAACCCCCGCTGCTAGCCACACCTCCTTCCGGCTGCAGCGTAAGTTGCCCCAGCTACACACCAGGGACTCAGATGTACCGGTAAGTGGGGCGGGGGGGGAGACAGGAGGATCCAGGTCCCCTGCAGCTGCGGGGGATCTGGATCTTAGTCGTCTCATAGTCAGACCTATTTGAGGTCTGCTTATAAAACGACCAGGATTATAAAACGAGGGGTATTTTTCAGAGAAAAAAATCTCGTCTTATAATCGAGCAAATACGGTACTTTGTATCACTCGAAAGTAGACTTCTGAGAACAACTAAAAATGTACTAATAATTTTGATTAAAAAAAGGATTTCTCTCTTTATTTTGACAAGTCATGGAATGGAACGATGATGATACGTGTGAATATGTATGAATATACTGTATGTATATATAAATATATATATGGAAATGAACCACTATCCAGATATTGTAAACAGCTGATGGAATCACGGACGTTCTGAAATCCACTTTCGTCTTTTTCGGCTTTAGATGACATACTCGAGTACCTTTTGTGTTCGCTCCTTTGTGATTTGCTACATTTTTAATCATCGAATGTTTTGGCAGACGTCGCGCAGGTACAAAACTCGGAGGAAATAAGTAACAGAAGAAGAGGAATTGATTCTGACAGATGTGTGAGGCTTCAAAGTCAGAAGAGCCAAAAACTCTCCTAACTGAAATAAAGGAAAACAAATGAAAATGTGACTTTAGGGTGAGGTAAATAGAAAGGAAATACGATTTTATGCTTTATAACTATGCGCTGGGACTTAAATCTTAAATATTAAAGGAGCACTCCAGCCTTACTCGCATGCTATATGCACATTGGAGTCCAGGCTTGCTTCTAACACTGAATTCAGTGGGAGTTCTACTGAGCATGTGCAAGAAGTGTACTGAGGTATGCTTCCTGTTTTCAGTAGAGGCAGCCAGGGGAGGAGTTAAGCCTCATTTTCTAAGCCTATTAACTAAAGGATGTTGGCTCCAATTTGTATGATGCAAAATGCTTTGGAGTCCATGCAAAGTTTTGTGGCACCTGAGCAACGCTAGAAAGTCACAGCCATATGCAAACAAGTTAACCCATGGAACTGTGGGTAACTAATACCACGTGTCCTTGTCTGCATGTCGCTGCCTTGAATTCTTAAAGCATACCCTCCAAAGTTCCCAACAGTTCCAGTTTTTGCTCTGGTGGGCAGTGTTCCCTCTAAGCTGTGCGCATGTGCGCGCGCACATAGCTTTTTTAGAGGGCGCACACGTCCAAGAATTGTGCGCACAACAGTTTTTCCCAAAAAAAAAAATAATAATAATTTTTTTGAAACTTTATGCGGCGCGGATATTGTGCGCACAAAATTTTTGCTCTGTGAAAATTTTTGCACAAGAGAAATTTTCTGCGCATGCCAACTAAGAAAAATTAGATGGAACATCGCTGGTGGGCTCTTTGGGTACAGTGAGCGGAGGCCACGACTCTGGCCACTTCTGCCCCTGGCCTGCGGAGCTCAGTGCTCGCCTCTTGTCAATTCCTTGACACCAATTTGGACACCTGGAATATTGGGGGTTATATTAAAAAGCGTTGGAAACCGACTTAGGCGTATTTTATTTTGGGGTAGATATAGATAGATAATAGATAGATAGAGAGATGGATGGATAGATAGATAGATAGATAGATAGATAGATAGATAGATAATAGGTGGATAGATAGATGAATAAATGGATAGATAGACAGACAGATGAATAAATGGATGGGCAGATAGATAATAGGTAATGGATAGATAGATAATAAATGGATAGATGATATATCATAGATAGAGAGATAGATAGATAGGGCTTTAGCTAACTAGCTTTAAAAGAATTCCTTTGTCTTATTATCGCCAGTACAGTGCATCAGCCGTTATATGACTGCAGAGCGTCGCAGCCCCGGTCACGTAATTGCTGCCGTTATTATAGTATTAGCTGTAAAACCGTTTTATTTTATGGCGATAGCTGCTTTAATGCGTTTCGTGGCTTTCCTGTATTACAGAAATCCAGAGCGCAGAGCCCGTAATTAATGGCGTGTTTTAGAGCGTCGCCGGTGCAGAAGTTCGCGGTTACGACCCTGCACAGAAAAGCTTAAAGTGTTAATGGTCTGCAGACGGGGCGCGCAATAATAATACGTACCCTGACGGTACTGAGATCATTCGGATCTTGCGTTCGGCTTTTAACCTTTCCTCTGTTGGTTTAGGAACGGGTTGTGCGGCCATCACGTAAAAAACGTTTTATTTAATCTCGACTTAAAAAAAAAAACAATCGGTCTGAACCGCAGCAAGGAGACCCCGATCTGCTAAATAAACATATAAAGTGCCCAAATATCAAATAAAGATTAGTTTGTACCCACACTGGATTAGCACTACCACTTCTGCTGGGAGGCAGTTCTAGCTACCTACCAACATTTCTGTAAATTTCAATTAAAGACAAGGTTGTAGCGACAGAAGCAAATGTATTCCATTATGGGCAGGTTGAAGGCCGTTTCATACCCCTGGGGTCCAAATCCGGACCTCTACGGTAGACGGTGCAGACACGGAAGTGGTGGAGGCAGAGGTGGGATTGGACATGAGTCCTGTGAAAAACCGGGTGCTATAGGCAAGAGAGCCACACATCTTCAAGAAACTCTCCTCATGTGTGGATCCACGTTTATAATACCCCTAAAAGTCACAATAATGTGCGTAGAAACTAGGTTTTGCCACCTGTCCCGGTTTGATTGGGAAAATCCCTAAATAAAGAGGTAAATCCCAGATTTAACTCTTTCTGTGCTCAAACCCGTGAGTCGCATTAAAGACTGAGGCTAACATAGAGTGAGGTGTGTCTGGGTGAGTGTTAGTGTGAAAGTGTGTAATTGTCTGTGTTACAGGGAGTGTTTGGGTCTGTGGAGTGTTAGCGTGAGTGTCTGGATTTGTGGTACATTAGTGTGAGTGTCTTCTTGGCTCTCATTACTCCTTTCTCACATCTCCCTGTTTTCTCTCATCCTTCGCATTTTCTTTCTTTCTTTCTTTCTTTCTTTCTTTCTCCTCTCCTTGCTCTTTCCTCTCCTGACCCTCTTTTCATCTCTCTTCTCCGGTCTCCCTCTCTCCTCTCACACGTCTCACGTTTTTTTCTGTCTGCTTTCTCTCTAATGGGCAAAATACCAACACATTTTTGTTCTTAATTATAAAACCATGACCCAGGTCACACCCCAACCACGCCCCTGACCACACCCCTGACCACACCCCCAGATACAAGCCTTTAAAGATTGTTCAGGAAATGGCTAAAATCTTTTTATGTCCCTTTATGGCCACTTCAATAGTTGGGAGGTGAAGTGCTGTACGATGGGGACGGAACCCTGGGTAAAGGATGCATTTTTTTTCTTAATTAGGCAGAAATTAGTTATTGCCGGCAAGTCGGCCCCATCCGGCCCCCGTCTAGTTGCCCGTTTCTCCTGCTGTAAAGACTCAAACCTTAATCAGTCGTTGGTCTCGTCTTAGATTCAGGAGCCGTATGTCTATCCCATGCATGTTTAATCCTCTCACTGTATTACCCTATACCACTTCTGCTGGGAGGCTCTTCCACCTACCTACCAAAATCTCCGTAAAGTGTAAAAAAAAAAACATAACACAAATATTTTTGCTGCCGTATTAACGAACGCTACTCCCTTTTTATTCTTAGAACACAATCAGCCTATAAAACAATTCAACTGAACAATAAAACTCAGTAATTTAAAAGCTGTCAGCGATTCCCGGCACCCGCTGTCCTTGTTTTCTCGCAATAAAATTCCAGGTTTCCGTGCACGACGTGGTTTCCCGTCACACACCGAGGCCGACCTGCTGCGGCTACGCGCCTCCTGCATAACTTCGGGGAATATAATTAAAACAAACAGCGGCTAATTGCATTAAGGGATTTCCATTAAATGTTTCAAAATCGCGGCCCTTTTCCAGACACCACATTGTCACGCAGTGTGCGGTGTAAATAAATTACACAAAATACTTTATAAAAAAAATAATAATGGTGTGAGAAATAATCGGTCTTTTTATAAATAAATAAAATCTTTTATTTAGAAGTAAATATTGGGAAGACGGTGTTGAGTTCTTCACTGTAGATACTTTTTGTTTTATTTAAATTAAATTATGATTTATTTGGTTATTAGTTATTACTTTTTTTTTATTGGCAAACTATCTACTTTATGTGTAGCCCATTAAAAAAGCCTCGTACTGGGCTGGAAACCCACAACCTGCCGGCAGTTCGGCCCCCATTCGGCCCTCGCCTGGTCTGCCCCTTTCTCCTGCTGTAAAGACTCAAACCTTATCCGGTCGTTGGTCTCGTCTTAGATTCAGGAGCCGTATGCCTGTCCCATGCATGTTTAAATCCCCTCACTGTATAAGCCTCTACCACCTCTGCTGGGAGGCTGGTCCACTTACTAACCCCTCCCCCTAGTAAAGCCATTCCCCCAGAAGAGGAAGCTCTCCAGGTAGCCAAACCTAAGATGTCCCCAGCAATGCTCTTGGCCAATTTTGTAATTTGTGACTAAATATAAAAATAGTTATATTTGTACATGGATTAACCCTTAAATGAACACATTTAAGAATAGGTTTAATACGGAACAGATGACATTCCACGTATGTTGAGGATAAGTGCAGATGAGCCCATCTCATCTCAATAAAATGCTAATACAGTATTATTTAGACATAATTTTCAGGTCATTAGAATACCAGGGGTGGGGCTTCAGTAATGTGGGTGGAGCAAGGGTGGGGCTTGTCACTTGTCACTAATTGGATCTTGAGAGGAAGACAAAATGGAAAGACACTGTCTTGGTGGAACCCTTAGACTTGCGCAATTCCACCCGTATGCAAATGAGGGAACCCACGTAATGATGGGTATGGAATCAAAACGTGGCGGACCTTGTGTCCTTATATCCAGTTTTTTTTTCTTTTCCTCTTTACGTATTTTGACAACGATCCACAGTCAATGTATTTTTTTTTTTAATTCCTGTATATTCAAATAACTATTTAACGCACAGCACGGCAGACCGAATAAACTCTTTTTTTTCCATTAGTATAGCATATTTTCCACGTTTTGCTCCTTCATTTTATATGATTCCGGTGGGGTTTTTTAATGTTACCGTCATTCCTTTAACTTTACTGACATCTAATGGTAAAATCTCACTCCAGATCAGAAATAAATGGAAGACATCGTCCTCTGAAGGTGTATTCAGGCATAATAAGGGCTGAAAGATGTTCTCCGGCAGTGGAAGGGTTACTACTATGTGATAAATACCAATGTATTGACCCAATAATGATACATGAAATATAAATAGTGTTTTAATTATATATTAGATTGTTGAATATATAAGGAATTTAGCTTTTGTTGCCCTGAACATTTATTATTTGTTATTTCTAATTCTGCATTTTGTTAACTAATAATAATAATTATTATTATGAAACTTCTAAACTTTAAGCATTCTTTAGAAACACCCCCAAGAAAGAATAAAGTCAGATGATACATTTAAGATCGTAAAACGCTACGGGTTATTACGGGTTAGATGCTCTACAGATGGTTATGTTGGCGTATAAATAAAGGACCCCTGTTTGGATAGGCATATGGCCCAAGGAGGCGCGCTAGGGCAAGTGCTACAGGTGCATGGCCCCTAGCAAACACGGCATTGAGCGGGGTCACATAACATGGTAGGGCAGCACCTCTGCAGCATGAACGGAGATGCAAGCTAGAGCTCTGTGCAAGGTTAGAGGGGGGGGATAGGTGGGTGTAGGCAGTACCAGAGGTGTGGCCGCTCTCCCACCTTAACTTACTAGCCTCTTTACAGCGCTCATCTACACTGTGCTGTTGTCCTCCATGAATGTTACAGATCAAAGGCTCTCCCCAACTGGCCCACGATCCCCACCTGAGACAGTGGGGCAGTACTGTGACTGTTCTGTGAATAACGGGACTGTAGCTGGCAGGAGTAGTTAACCTACCGAGCCACCAAAGGCCTGCTAATACACGGGCACAGTGGATGGTGTGTAATTATCTATCATAATATTAATTAGACTTGTGCATTCGTATTCAAGAGAACATGGAAATGAACACGAATAGTGCGTTTTCGTTGTTCAAACCAAATACCGAATAAACTAATATGGCGGCAGGTAAACGTACACGAAGACGAAGAAGCACAACACGAAGAATCTTTGTGTTAAAGGTCTGTAAGAGTGCAGCTGCCCTTCATTGGTTGATGCTGGAGGAGGTCCCTCCCAACAACCAATAGAGTCACTTGTACGGACGTTTAACTCCTGGCATTGAAACTTAGCCTGGGGAGGTTCCAGGAGTTTAAGGTCAGTCTGAGTGACTCTTGGTCACCGGCACTGAGCTCCTCTGGCATCAACCAATGAAGGGCAGCTGTCCTTCATTGATTGATTCCAGGGGAGGCCCTGCCAGCGACCAAATGAGTGGTTCTTATGGACCTTTAACTCCGGGAGCATGGAGACCAAGGCCTCCAATGGTCTTCCAAGGCCAAGTTGCTCCTAGCTGTACCTAGCAAAGCACAGTGAGAGTAATGGCTTTGGTGTCATGAGTTAAAGGTCCGTAAGACTCTATTGGTTTGCCACCAAGGGGCTCGTCTGGCATCAACCGATGAAGAGCAGCTGCCCTTTATTAGTTGATGGCAGAGAAGCCCCTGCCGGTGACCAACAGAGTCACCCTTACGCACTTTTAAAATCCTGGCGCCAAAGCTGCTACATATTTTTACCGCGTTAACCCTGTATTAACCCATGCTAAAAACTAGCAAAAAAGTAAGAAAAAACAAACACGAAGAATGTATCTTCATATTCCACAAATAGTTGCCCGTTCTCATGTTCTTTTCGGGCGAATATTCACTATATATAAAGATTTTTCTCCCAAACACGAATAATATTAATTAAATTAAATTGCATTAGCACGGGGCCTTACAGTGATAGCTCGGGGCCCCCACTTGATCTCCATCTGCCAGTAAAACTACTTATACTATTGTTCCACAGTGCCACATTTGCCCCCAAACAGCTTGCAAGTGCCACCTTTCCCTCTTAGGAGTGCCATCCTAACACTCAAACACTCTTCCTGTGCCATCTTTGCCCCCAAACAGCTTATCTGTGCCATCATTGACCAAAACAGTTTGTCGTGCCATCATTACAACATACACTCTGGTATACATACACTCCCTCTCAACTTATTTATACACATTCATGCTCACACACAAGCATAACACTTACACACCCACATCCATGATAACAGAAACACTAACACACTCATGCTAACACACACTCCATCTCACACCAGTTACACATACACATCTATGCTCATACATACCTCTGCTGACACACAAACACTTACACCTTTATACACATTATACGAACACTTTCACATAGAGATTAATGTTAAAACACACATTTATACATACACATTCATGCTCCTATACATTTATACATACACATTCATGCCTACATACACTATACATAGACATTCATGTCCACATACACTATACATAGACATTCATGCCCACATACACTTATACATACACATTCATGCCCACATACACTTATACATAGACATTCATGCTCACATGCATACAAACATACTTACCCCTTCCTGTTAACCCATAGCTTTTCCAAATAATTACGTTTAAGGTAGTTTTAATAACAGTTCCCCTTACAGTATATATAAGGCCCGACCTTTATTCTAAAGAAATTCCCATTAGAGCCCTTCTCTCTGCGCCGCTCTAATGCAGTTCCAGCGGTTGACAAACTAGTTGTTTTAGAGAATTGCACCAAACTAAAAAAAAAATAAAAAAATAAAAAGCCATAACACTGGCAGCAAAGTGCAGAAATATCCTAATTAACTACGAGATTCATCAATCTTAACAAGAAAAAATCAAACAATGTCTCAAGGTCAAACGCACCATAATAAAACAATCGGCGGCTGACCTTTTAAGTTAGATTGATTCAATAGCATTACCCTGGGTTTCAGGAACATTAGTTTAATGCGATTTAGAAGATCACCTTCCATAAGCAACAGAATGGGTTCACGTGAAACCCATAAAGCATATAATATGCAATGAATTCTGGCATTTAATGAACTGGCTTCACGTTCCAAACGAAAAAAGAGACCTTCCTTCCTTCTTTTAGCACGAAAAAAGGTTGAAAATCATCTATTTTATGCTGTGAACTTTGATAGGGTTTAATATTTGCTAAAATCATAACGTTATCCACAAAAACGACAAGATAGAACAGAAACTAGATGCAAATATTCTCGCGCATGCATAATCTTCTTTTTAAGTGTTTTCCTAAATTATACGTAATGTTTATCAAATGGCGCGTTAATGCGAGTCTGTTAGTTTTACCAAATCAAACATTTTAAAGTTCAGGACAATAAACCCATTTAATGGTGTTAGAACCCCCCCCCCCATACGTGGATCCCATGGGAGCAGCCATCTTAACTTCCTACTTCCTGTTTTCCATGATCTGCAGGATTATTCCTCCCCATTAACTTATTTCTTGTCTGTTAAGTTGCTGATTGTTGCTGATTGGTTCAGGCAGCCTTTATAAGGGGTGGGGCTGTCGACATTAGTACTTTTATAACTGAATCCATCATCTCTAGCACTGCTGAATGCACAAACCCTTGCAAGGAATAACCCTTTAATGGTACAAAACTGTGGCTTTATTTATAATTTTTTCCCGGGAACACTTAATGGTCACATGGCCAAAAAGCAGGCACTGGTAGGTTGTTGCTATAGAAACTGAAGAAGCTTTGTGAACAACATCGCATTTATTGCCACAAAGGAAAGTTTGAATAATTGTTTAACTTCTTGTTTTTTTCTAAACAGAAAATGATGAAAAAATAAAAACAATGCAAGTTAATATTTTTATTATTGTCTGAAATTTTATGGTTTCAGCCTAAAAGCCGATGGTGTTTTCAATCAACGTGGTAAATATTCGCGCTCTCGCTGATATTGTTTGCCGTGCGCTCGGCACGTCTCGCGTCCCACGTTAAAACGCTTTCCAGCTGCTTCTTTCATCAATATCCTCATCTGGAATAAAAACGCATGCACGATTTTACTAATTAACGCTAAGTGCTTTGTGCGCTTTGTCTAATGCAACCTGCTAACGCTCGGTACGTACGGCCCGCGCATGACAAGCAAATCACCGGCTTTCGTGCGGCACAGCGTGGCGCCTGGCTACAGTCCTCTGCGTGCTGAAGGAACGGCCGCGAAACCACTCTAATATTAGATTATTGGAACGTGGTCTATAGGGTGGACTAGTTGAGGACGGTTAGTTTATGCCACGGCTAGACCGGGGAAGACGACGCGGCCATACGATACATTTTTTACACTCGATTTTACCCTCGATTGTGTGAGTCTGGGACCGGTTTATGTCATTAATATAAAATGGTGTGCTGTCTGAAGGTTATTTTCGTTATTAACTGTTATTAATATATTTCACTACAGCTTCTGGGTGTGTTTGATGAGTTACGTTTCCCGGGGCACGTTGATTGGGTTGGCTGGGGAGAAATAGTGAGAAAGGGGAGAGAGAAAGTGAGAAAGATATAGGGGAGAGATAATGAGGGGGGGGGGATAAAGTGGAATGACAATGAATAAGGGGAGAGATAAAGAGAAGGAGGAGAGGTGAGATAATCAGAAAAAAGAGAGAGAAAGAAAGACAGAGAAAGGAAGATTAAAAAAAGAGGGAAGTATAAAAGAGAAAAGAGAGATAGTGAGAATAGGGGAGAAATGGGGAGAAAGAACAGAGATCATGAGAAAGGGGGGAGATGGACAGAAAGGAGTGAGAGATAATGAGAAAGAGAGGAAATTCTGAGTAAGTGGAATGATGGGGAGAAACCAAGGTGGGCCATTGTGGACCAGAGGTGGCTACCAGCCATAAGCTCGACCTTCCCCCTCACCTAGGGACGTATCCAGGCCCAGTGAAACTCAGAGAGCCGCGTGGCTCATGTATCAGCTGCATTTTGGCCATTTTTGGCACTGAGACCCACATGGAATATTAGTGTAAAGTTTTAATTACTAATATGTGGAACTGCCACGAATTTATAAATCATTTATTTTTATTTAGTATGTTTTTATTTAATTTTCTAATTTATATGGCGACAATTTGCAACTTTAAGTGTTTTGTTTTTTTTTTATAAGATGGAAAGTAAAACATTCCAGAAAAATTTGCATTATTCAGACACTTATTATGGCTCGTTATTGACGTCCTCAATATTTTATTTTTAATCAGAAACGTAGAAAAAATAAACCTATATTTTAAATTTTTCTTGATATGGATTGCCTCGTTACCCTAAGATAAAATGTAAGAATGACACTTTTTGTAGCACATTTTGTTCATACCTGACGCCCCCCCCCATCCTATGGGCATTCAAGGAATAGGCTAAAATTTAACTGATAATGGTTAATTTCAGAAATGTGCGTTTTCAGCATTACCACGGAACAAGTTTATTGCTCATTTTGCACAGAAAGAAAACAGATAGCCTGGCAAAAAACGTATTAAATATTAAAATGGTTGCAAGCTATTGGTTCAATTATTTAGCAGGGTAACAACATAAACCCCCCGAAGCCCAAAATCACACAATTAAACGTATTTCACACTAAAATATTTGATCAGTTGCGTCGGCTTCTTTACACAGAGATCTCTACTTTTCAAACCAATTTATATTTGTATTAGCAGTAAAGTCATGAATTTGAAATCCTCCAAATGTCTCATCCCGTCGCTCATCACCTGAACCATTTCTAATTTTAAAGATGCTTATAGAATTTTATTTTAAAAAAGTGAAATAAAATGCAGAAATATTATATAATTATAATAAGGTTATAATTACATTATTCTTATTATTATTATTATTGTTATTATTATTATATTTTGTTATAATATTCTAAAGCAAAAAATGTACTTGACAACTTCTACATAGTTGATTTTTAAAAAAAAAAAATTTATTTTAAAGAGATTTGTTTCAGTAAAGAAAGCTGAACTAAAGGAAATTTATATATATATATATATATATATATATAATAATTATTTTTCTTTTGTTAACAAAAACCTGTTAACCAAGGGGGAGCAGTTGATGCCCCCCCCTCCCCATGTGCCATGGCAGTAAGGGGCAATTAAAAAACACCTGTGGTACAAAGGAAATCTTTGATCTACCTAACCACCCCATTTATACTGTGGTGCTCAGGTTGGGCTACCCTTGGGCCTTTAGGGCAGTAGCTTAGTAAGGGGCGTGGTTTACTGTAAATGTGGGTGGGGTTAACATACAATAGGGCGTGCTTGCTGTCAATAAGAGCAAGGTGAACCCCATCTTAAATCTGTATGGAGTGAGAGGGGAATTGGGCAGGGAGTGCCTAAAATGCCTCTCCCATTGACCCGATCACAGTGACCCAGAGAACTGGACAAGCAGCATTTAACCTGGTTTAACCCCGAGAGTTCCCATGTATGCTGAGCTGGTCCAAACTCCATATCACAATGTTTCCGGCGCTGTTTGTCTGTTGAGCGGAAGTACAATGGATAGCGACCTAAAGGGGTAGGAGAATTAGGTGCTGCCCTGGGGCAGGCCAATGTACCACTGCAGGCTATCATCAAGTATGGCTGCTATCTTCTCAGCTACCATTAAATGACCATCTCCGAAGATGCCTCCTCTTTGCTTTAAGTCTAGTTAAGGGAGGGTAAATGTATTTGGAAATCTGAATTAATAAACTACCGGTAAATATAAATCTATAGGTATTTTCGTTTTTCCAGTATAATACCCATATAATTGATCCTTTCCATGTAGACTAGTAGACCCTCCTAATGTTTAATGTTTGAAGCAATCATAAAGCACATGGTAGCCCCTTTACGTTTTCGCCATATCCAACTTCTGTCTACAGAATTCCCATCTTTCGTTAATATGCGTTCTTCCTTGGAGAGGGCTGCCTGGGACATTAAACTGCCCCTTTAATGCAACGAGGACATAGACAGCCGTCGTATAACTAAATAGAGAGCCAAAGACTCCTAACCTTCCCGTTAACAACGTGATCCGTCACCCGAGTCTCTGCCGCTGACCCTCTGCTGTCGAGAACAGTAGCAGCTACAGTAGCGTCTATAATTTGCCCTCGTTAAGTCCAGCGCGGCTTTCAGATATCAAGGCCAATTATTGTGACCCCCGGATCCTTCGAACGCAATCACTACCCAAGTACTTAGGAGTTTCCAACGATATTAACCCCTTAAGGACAATGGGTGGTCCCTAAACCTATTGAAAACAATGCATTTTAAGCCCGTACATGTACGGGCTTTGTCATTAAGGGGTTAATCTGAGTTTATTATATTCTAAGTAATCGTCGGTTAGCAAACAAGCGACGCGTCATCCAGCCCACCATTCACCTTCAATGAGCGAGCGATCGTGTCAACTTCCGACTCCATTCGGAGAATTCTATTATAGGAGGGGGGGGACCCCTAACAAATGGGGGCTGCAGATGATTGCAATAAAATAAACGGAGCTTATCGTTTCTTGACATCTCCGGCACTCTCCGGAGCGTCCTGGCCGAGCCGCGGTGACGGATTGTGCGTCGGATAATGAGAAAAGTAAATGCATGTATAGAGGCAGCGAGAAGGAACCAGCACTTACGTTCATTACCGCGTGTCCTGCCCTCACGCTGCGGGATTATTACTGTCATTTCTAGAACGAGTTAAGAAGAACGACGACATTTCTTTGTAACCCACTTGACCGATATTCAGTTATAAATCCTACAATTAAACGGCTCGCCGTTGGTTTCAATCTCCCGAAAGTAATTGCCCTGCATTGCCTCTGGCCCTGGTGTCTAAATGCAAATTGTAAATTGGAAATATAAATGCTTTTATTCCCATGATTTGTCTTCTGTAGATCACTTTACTGAGTGGATAAGTGGAACAGCCTCCCAGCAGAAGTGGTAGAGGCTAATTCAGTGAGAGAATGTAAACACGCATGGGATAGATATTCGGCTCCTGAATCTAAGGTTTCAGTCTTTACAGCCCAGGTCGGCCACATTCAGCCAAAGCCAGATTAAAGACCTTAATCAGTCCACTTCTGCTGGGAGGCTGTTCCGCTTATCAACCACCTTCTCAGTAAAGTAAAACTTTCTTAGTTTGAAACTAACTTAGCTTTTCTTCTCCGATGCCCCCCCCCCGATGCCCCCTCTTTTCTAGGAGGTCAGAATGTTTGCTGGGTATGAGGGGATCGTAGGGTTCTACGGCCCTAAAAGCCCCGATAATGTGTATAGAAACAGCAGGGAACGGCTTTATACATTAAACGGGGTAAATAAACCCCATTATTCTTCTTCTAAATGCCACACCCACTTACACAAATACTCCACCCCGGCCACGCCTCTAATCACACCCCCTAAAACAAACATGTCCCTCCAACCATCTGAAATGTGTGGAACTACGGTATTTATGATCATTTTATTTGTGCTCCACAATGCCATGTATTTAGTAAATATACAACTTTATTATTATTATCATTATTATTTGGGGATGTACAATGGGAAATACCTTAAAATATTCAAAATCTCTGGGTTTACAGCTCAAAGAAATAACGCATCAGCGGGCGGAGGAACGTCGGGAATAATTTGCAATTTCCCACATGCATGGGTGTTAGAGTGAGTTAGCGTGTGAGCATGTGTGTTAGCTACAGATACAGGGGCAAGTGCCAGAGGAGGGGGGCACAAAAGTAATACTGCACCCAGGGGCCATTAACCCTAGGCTCTGAATTAACTAAGTACTTTGTATGCCCCCCCCCCTCCCCGAATGGCTTACAAGATCATGTTAGGGGGCTGAATTAGCTCCCGGGGCTGGAAGTTGCCTATCGGCCCCTGCTGAAAAACCAACTACCCCTTCCTTTTGTTTCTTTTCCATCTGAGTAAATAAAGAACCCGACTTTATAATAAATTCCATTTTAAAGCCTCTTATTGATTTTGTAAAGAACGAATGTATTCATAGCGGGTTATGCTGGAGATGAGAAGTTACAATCTAATCAGCGAGCGACTTCTAAAACAATAAGATATAGGAATGATTTTTTTTTACACTAATTCCGTATTATTAATCTCCAGATACTTTGTACCGTTCATTCGGAAAAAGATAAAGGCGTGTATCGATCAATAAATGTATCAACTTTTCCCAATATTTCAAATTACATTCAATATGTGAATCTTTATTCCGCGTTCCCTGCCGTGATTCTTTCAAACACATATTGAAACATTTTACGGAGATTTCGGAGCGACCGTCTTCCCACTAATTATCTCGATAAAATATATTTTTTTTGTAATAAAATATTTTTTTATATATATTTTTTTTAATTATAAATCACATAAGGAGATTTACTAAAGGACAGGGGGGAAGTTTATTTCAAAGGAGGAGAAAAGTTACAACAAGAGGCCAGAATCTAACACTAGAGGGTCAGAGGCTGAGATGGAATGGAAAGAAGGTTTACTTTACTGAATGGGTGGTAGATAAGTGGAACAGCCTCCCAGCAGAAGTGGTAGAGGGAATTAAAACATCTTCTTAATCTTTTCTCGACATCTCAGAAAAACAGAGGAAAAATGCTCTCTGTTTGCCTTGGCGCACATGACGTTTGAGGATAATGACCCTTGACCCCCGATAGAGGACAGGAGCGTTGCGGACAAACGTCTTTTATCTTCAGCGGTATTTAAATTCAACGCGACAATGTCGGGTTTGCAGATGGAAAATGAACCAATTTAATTAATGTTATCTTTTATTGTCCTGTTGTAGGATTTGACGCGCCCAAAGCGCTAATTTGCTAAACTTGGCAAGAAATTTGGCATTTCTAATAAAACGTCCAGTTTTGCCGCGGGGGGCCCATAGTTAGGTTTCCTTTCTTTTGACCATTTTTCTTAATTATCTGGCAGCTGTTGTTTACATGCAGACAAGCGATAAACAGAGGGGTTTCTGTATATTTAGGGGGCTTTAGATTAAAAAAAACATTTTACATGATTTAAGATGAAAATGCGTGGCCGCTGGCTATACTTAGAGAAAAGATGCCTTTTATTTCATGGGTTTTTTTAACTGTTCTTGAATTTGGGGATTTTATTTTTCTTCCATTTCACAACATTCTTTGGGGCTAAACAGAGCTAGACTTATACCCCTTGAAGCCAGACCCAGGATGAGACCAAGGTGGGCCAGCCGTAGATGTGGGTTGCTTATCTTTACTTACTGATGGTCCTTGCAGTCCTTGGCCCTGTCGCATAGATATATGCAATTGAAGCCATTTGTATCCAGTTGGCAGTTGCATCTTTTTTCTTCCCCAGTCCAGACTCTAAGTTTTAAGTGGGGCATGTGAAGTAGATGGATGGGCATTACAACAAAAATGGCCACTATAGCCCCACAGCCTATATAAAAAATGTTAGACTGCGCCTGATTACCTGAGAACTAATGGCACTCTTAAGAGGGAAGAGTTCACAGGGAGCACATCAGTGCTCTCTTCCTCTACATGCAGCGTGTATGAACTAGTATGCGTGATTGAGGGAATGAATATCTGTGAATGAATGAGTATCTGTGAATGAGCGAATGAATGCGTATCTGTGAATGAGGGAATTAATGAGTATCTGTGAATGAGTATATCAATGAGAGAATGAATGTTTGTGAATGAGTAAATTAATAAATATGTGTGTGATAGCATGGATGTGTAAGTGGGAGGGGAAGCATGGCACAGGGAGGCTGTAAGTGATGTGAAGACCCCCATACTTCTGGCAGCATCTATACTTGCTATATTAACTATATATGATTGCTAAAATAAATCACACTCCTATCATGCCCAGGCATACCCAGATTCCAGCATGTACTGCTTGCCTGGGCATGATAGGAGTGTGATTTATGTCAGCAATCATATATATATATATATAAATATATATGATTGCTGATATATGCTTATAAAATAGTTTTTCACTATTTGTCAATTAAAAAAACCATGTCCCCGGATTTCATTTTAAAAATCTGGTCACCTTACTATAAGAGCAAGTTTAAGGGGAAACCCTCTCATCTCCCTGACCAGCCCCAACGGCAGGCAGACCATCTTCCCTCACCCCTTCCATCACCTTTAAAAAAAGTATTTCTTTAAATTTCTTTATTAATAAATGAAGTGGAGCAGTTCAGAAGAATATTCCATTTCCATAGCGAACATTTACCACTTTGCCAAGAGCTCTGCGTTATAAAAATGGCCAAGTTCTACGCGATTATCTGTGATGACCGTTAAATCGATACACATATGAGTCTTTACAGCGGGAGAAACGGGTGACTGGATGGGGGCCGATCTGCCGTCTGTGTATTGTGTATATATAGGGTAACATTTTAACAGTTTGTGACATTGAATTTCTTGGGTCTTAAACCAAACAATTAGCCAGAAGGTGTCATTGCTTTTGTTGTGGATCCATCTTCCGACAGCGGTAATATCAAGTGGCATATTGTCTTACAGCAAGCGGCCGCCAAATCACCTTAGTGAATCCGATCTGCTTGCTAGCGCATAGCTGTCATAGAACACAAATAATTACCCATATGTTCAGGAAGCTCTGATAATGCGCCTGTCAGTCCCGCGCTAATTACACATCCAAGCCAATCTCATTTTTCATTTCTCGGATGGCGTCGGTCTTACGGGACCCGACGTGCTGTTCGCTCTCCAACTGTAATGTTACAAGATGGCAGATATTTCCATTGGAAACAACGTGTCTGAGCAGAAAATACATATCGCTGCTGCTTGGTTTAAAGGGTCAGAGGGTGGTACATAAAAGGAACAGCCTCCCAGTAGAAGCGGAAGAGGGTAATACAGCGAGGGTATTAAACATGCATGGGATAGACATACGGCTCCAGATTTTAAGACGAGACCAACGACTGAGTATTTGTTGGAAGAGTTGCAAGAGGCCAAGACAAGTTGTTTAGGGGCAATGATGGCACAGTCCAGTTGTTGAAGTTGGGGGGGCCCCCTGGGCAATTTTCGCAACAGGGCCCTGTGGTTTCTAGTTATACCCCTGCCTCTGATTCTATGATACTAAATGCGCTGGGGGTTTAAATACGCATGCAAGCGTAACACATTCACTATTATTATTAGTTAACGCAAACTATAACTATAGTTTATTTGGTATCCCGACTGGGGACTTGAAACTAAAATAAATTCTCGTCCGTACATTTGCTGGAAAACCGTATAAATGAAATATTTATCTTCCATCTTTTGTATCACTTCAATAAGAGCAAATGGACCCTCGCAGGAGATTAGATCACATCCAACTTCACTGACACCTAATATAATCTCAAACATAATAATAAGGATTGCAATATATTACATGAAAGCCAGAATCCAATTCCTTCCCAAAGATCAATTACAGAATTGGTCAATATATGTGTAAATGTTTCCATGTTATGGAATAATATAAAGACTCGAATTAATAGATAAAACAGATTAAGTGATATCACAATTATTGAACGGCTGTCTTTTTTTGTGGGGTAATTGACTAATTTTTTTTAAAAAAAATCAATGATAAAAAATACTTCTGTTAAATAAAACAATAAAATCACTCAAAAAATGTATGTAAAAATTGCCTTGTAAGAAAGTAGCTTGTTTCTCACAATTTAAAAGTTTTATTTTGTCAGAATCCAAATGATCTTTGCCGAAGAAGAGGAAAGCTAAATGATTTTAAAGGGAAACGTGCACTTTTCAACGATCTATTCACTAAGAAGTCAAGCGCTCAGTCCAGTTAAGGGTAAACTCGACTAACCGGACGCGACCTCAGTCACATGATCTCGCATGCTAACACTCGCAAAGCAACTCGGGCATTCGCTAATTTACTAGTTGTTATTAGAGCATGCGAATGAAAACGACTGTAAATTTTGCAAGTTTTAGGCGAGGGCATGTGGCAACTGAGTAGTTTTTTATAGTATAATAAAATAGCAATAAAACAAATATTTTTCCTTCAATATATCACTTCCCTCGTTCAAACTTTTACCAAACAAAAATTTGGCCAGAATTTATTTAAAACAAATACTCAAAAAGCAATAAATTCCATTTGCAACATAATATGTTTGTTTTTGAGAACCGAATCTACGTAATAGGAAGCAGTAAATAAATACAATTATTTAACATTTTTAAATTGCAAAAAACTTTGTTAAAAAAACATTCCACAAAGAAAATTAAAAATGTGTTTTGTTTCTGTCTCTAAACCCAAAGGTAAGTTTGCAGATCTCTCCTTGATCCGTCTCCGTTATGAAATTCATATTGAAAACAGCAATTTTATTAAATAAATGACGAGTTAATTGCCTCATTAGAATCTCCTTAGACTTGTAATAGTTTAAATTATGCTCGCGCATGCAGATGGTGGAAGTGATTGAAGGCTAAAGAACCACATGGTATCCGATAAAGTTCCCCCCCTCCGGTCCTCCAAACTATTTTGTAATAAAACCGATTCCGAATGAGACGATAAATGCAAATAATCTTATAATGGGATATGAAACAATAAAACGTGTATATCGGTAACAAGCATGTCGATATTTCATAGCTACGTCTGGATACATTAAAGGTGAAATAGATGCAGGAGCCATATGCCTGTCCCATGCACTGTATTATTATTTATTTATTATTTATTGTTTTATATGGCGCCAACAAATTCCGTAGCACTGTACAATGGGTAGACGGGACATAACAAGTAGTATGTAACATAACAAATTGACTAACGGAGACAACAGGTGAGGAGGGCCCTGCGCACAGGAGCTTGCAGTCTAGAGGGAGTTAGGGTGTATTACGCAATAGGTAAAATTGCCGTTGTTAGGGATGGACCAGCCACACTAGTAAGAGTATTGCAGGAGAGGGAGTAGGAAAGGTGAGCTAAAGGAGTATTGGAGGCGTTAGTTTGCTATGTTGTAAGCATCCTTAAAGAAGTGGGTCTTGAGGGATTTTTTGAAGGAATAAAGGGAGAGGCGGATAGACCGGGGGAGGGCATTCCAGAGGACAGGGGCAGCCCTGGAGACATCTTGTAAGCGGGCATGAGAGCAAGAAATCAGAGGAGAGGACAGAAGGAGATCATTGGATGAGCGGAGAGACCGGTGTGGAGTGTATTTAGAGATGAGTGAGGAGGGAGCAGTTAGGAGGGTATTTAGAGATGAGTGAGGAGAGAGCGGTTAGGAGGGTATTTAGAGATGAGTGAGAAGAGAGCGGTTAGGAGGGTATTTAGAGATGAGTGAGGAGAGACCGGTGTGGAGTGTATTTAGAGATGAGTGAGGAGAGACCGGTGTGGAGTGTATTTAGAGATGAGTGAGGAGAGACCGGTGTGGAGTGTATTTAGAGATGAGTGAGGAGAGACCGGTGTGGAGTGCATTTAGAGATGAGTGAGGAGAGACCGGTGTGGAGTGTATTTAGAGATGAGTGAGGAGAGACCGGTGTGGAGTGTATTTAGAGATGAGTGAGGAGAGACCGGTGTGGAGTGCATTTAGAGATGAGTGAGGAGAGACCGGTGTGGAGTGTATTTAGAGATGAGTGAGGAGAGACCGGTGTGGAGTGTATTTAGAGATGAGTGAGGAGAGAGCAGTTAGGAGGGTATTTAGAGATGAGTGAGGAGAGAGCGGTTAGGAGGGTATTTAGAGATGAGTGAGGAGAGACCGGTGTGGAGTGTATTTAGAGATGAGTGAGGAGAGACCGGTGTGGAGTGTATTTAGAGATGAGTGAGGAGAGAGCGGTTAGGAGGGTATTTAGAGATGAGCGAGGAGAGAGCGGTTAGGAGGGTATTTAGAGATGAGTGAGGAGAGACCGGTGTGGAGTGTATTTAGAGATGAGTGAGGAGAGACCGGTGTGGAGTGTATTTAGAGATGAGTGAGGAGAGACCGGTGTGGAGTGCATTTAGAGATGAGTGAGGAGAGACCGGTGTGGAGTGTATTTAGAGATGAGTGAGGAGAGACCGGTGTGGAGTGTATTTAGAGATGAGTGAGGAGATGTAGGGAGGGGAATAAAGCGATGTGAGAGGAAGATAAGTCTGGCAGCAGCATTCATGGTGGATTGTAGAGGGGTGAGACAGTTAAGAGGGAGACCGGCTAAGACAGAGTTACAATAATCAAGGCGGGAGATAATCAGGGCACGGACAAGAGCCTTAGTGGCATCCTGTGTTAGGAAGGGACGGATGAGGGCGATAAAAACTTCCTTCCATTCCATCTCAGCCTCTGACCCTCTAGTGTTAGATTCCGGTCTCTTGTTGTAACTTTTCTCCTCCTTTGAAATAAACTTCCCTCTCCTTCTTCACTCCCCTCAACCTGGACATAGAGAGATACCTTAGTGGGGAGGAATAATCCTATAGATCCTGAGAACAGGAAGATGGATGCTCCCATAATATACACATAGAGGGGGTTCTATTTAGTGTATGGAACATGTATTGTTTGATGAAAGCCATTTATAATGTCCAGATTCCACTGAACACATTTTTTGGCAAATGTAGAGATAAAATGATGTTTTTGATCATATTACGTTAATTGTAAATTCCGAGTATTTGGTAACAAGGCATGTAAATACATTCCAACAGTCCGGAGCTGGCACCGCGGCTCCTGATTGCATTACGTTCCACTTTTTTAATAAAGTGAAGGCTGATAATCTGAGTGGCTTTAAGCTCCATACTGAGCCAGTCCAACACTGTATACAGTAATATAACCCCCAGCGCTGTATACAGTAATATACCCCCAACACTGTATACAGTAATATAACCCCCAGCGCTGTATACAGTAATATAACCCCCAGCGCTGTATACAGTAATATAACCCCCAGCACTGTGTACAGTAATATAACCCCCTGCACTGTATACAGTAATATAACCCCCAGCACTGTATACAGTAATATAACCCCCAGCGCTGTATACAGTAATATAACCCCCAGCACTGTGTACAGTAATATAACCCCCAGCACTGTATACAGTAATATAACCCCCAGAGCTGTCCCTTACGAAAAAATTACTGCAGTTTTTTCATGTCCAGTATTACTGCACATTTACTGCATTTGTACGTCACTGTACTGCAGTTATTTTTGTAAGGAAGTACAAATGCAATAAAGCTGCAGTACATTGAAGCACAACTGTAGGTTTGCAATATAAAAAAAAAACTGCAGTAAAAGTGCAGTATTGCAGTTTTTTCATGTCCAAAAAACTGCAGTATTACTTCAGAAAAACTGCAGTAATTTTTTGTAAGGGGTATGCAGTCATATTGATTATGACAATTAACATTAACTTGATTTTTAAAGTAATTCACTCCCTGTATAAATCAGGATTTATAGGCCTCGTTCTTGCACAAAATATTCCAAATCTCATACATTAAAAGAAATGGGGAAAACATATTTAAGGTATTTTGGGTGGTCTATAGTGTATGAGTATATATCCCCCTTACAAACTCCTTGTAATTAAGAAAGGCTCAATGCAGTGTAATAATCTAGAACATAAAGTTGTTTTTTTGATAGTTTTGCACAATAAAAGGCAAAAAAATTTTGAGACAATAAAACAGAACGTATGTATCAAAAATCATTCACTGGCCCTAAACAGTTTTGTGCAATTTTTTGGTATAATTTTTTCCAGGTAATTAAAGAATAGAATATTTTTTATTTCATTTCCAGCAAGAAGCTCGTCACACGTAGATAAATTCATGTTTTTCTCTTTTTTTCTCTTTTTTGTTTGTTTTTCACCCCCAATGCATCTCTCTTCAATTTCTTTACTTGTTAAGATAAAGTTTCCTTTTTTTCATTCCATCCCCCACAGCAAATTGTTAATTTATTCACAAATAGCAGATGTCAACCGCAAAAAAAAAAACATTTGTCATCTGATTCATAAAAAAATCTCATACAGTCACAATGAGCTTGGGGGGGGCATACATTTTATAACCAGAGGGTCTTAGATGGAATGCAACTAAGTTGAACAGCTTCCCAGCAGGGGTGGTAGAGGCTAATACTGGAGGAAATTTATGGGATAGCCATATGGCTCCCTACAATTCTAATGAAACACGGGTCATCTCGACCCCCATTTTATGTAGAATTGACCTCAAAAAGTTATATCACTTTAGGATTTTTTTTTTGTTTCTTAAAAATCTACATTTTTTTATACCGTATTGGCTCGGATATAGGCCGCCCCCGTATATAGGCCGCACCCTAGAAGTTTGGTGCTTTTTTAAAGAAAAAGTTTTTTTCTTTAAAAAAAGCACCAAAAAAACATGCTGCCACTCTGTCTCCCCCCACCCGAGATATGCTGCCACTCTGTCTCTCCCCCCCCGAGATATGCTGCCACTGTCCTCCCCCCCGAGATATGCTGCCACTGTCTCCCCCCCGAGATATGCTGCCACTCTGTCTCCCCCCACCCGAGATATGCTGCCACTGTCCTCCCCCCCGAGATATGCTGCCACTGTCCTCCCCCCCGAGATATGCTGCCACTGTCCTCCTCCCCCCCGAGATATGCTGCCACTGTCCTCCCCCCCCCCGAGATATGCTGCCACTCTGCCCCCCCCGACTTACCAGAGGAGACTCCCGGGTGTCTTGCGGGGCCGGCGGGGGACGCAATACGTGTATACAACTTCCGGTGCCGGCACTCAGCTGCTCAGAGTCTGCTCTGGTAAGTCTTGGGGGCAGAGGTAAAACGCATCGTGCGGACGGTCACCGGCTGCGGCGATGCGGGTAAACAACCTCCGCAGCCGGTGACCATCAGCACGATGCGCTTAGACAACCACCCCCCCCCCCGTGGGAAGTGCTGGCAGGGGAGGCTGTCTGAGCGTATCAGAGAGTAGGATGCAGGTCCCCTGCACCGCTGCGGGGGATCTGTATCCTAACCCTGCTGCCTGCCCAGCGCCCGGGACTGCATGTCCCAGGCGTCGGGCGCTAGACCCCGAATATAGGCCGCACCCCCACTTTAAAGATCTAAAGTGGGGGGGAAAAGTCTGGCCTATATTCGAGCCAATACGGTATTTTTTTAAAAAACCTGCCATAGAGTAAGACGGCTCAATTCTGGGTCCCAATGTCTTAGGCAATAAATGTAAATAAAGATATGCCTCGGTGTGCTTGGCTCGGCGACAGACAGAGGTCAGTAAGTCTCTGAGGCTCCCGAGGAACAGGAACGGCTGAGTCTCTTCCAAAAAATGAACATTTAAAGACAGGCCTATAAATATTGGCAGCCAGGGGAGAGAGAGAGCGAAACCGAGTGAGACGTCGACCGATGGCGATGGAAAGGCTACAAATACAAAGAGATACAACAAGAATTCTAAATGTAGTCTCCCGGATCGCCCTGAACGTCAGGTCCCTGCTTATCTGGGGTCTCCACTCACCATAAACCACAGAATGGGATGTAATGGGGGGTTATTTGCACGCAGGAGCAGCAGGGTCTCCCCACGCACTGTCCAGGTTGGTTTCGGTAAAACGCATGTGTGTTCTGCTACACATTCACGGAACGCCCTCCTCCAGTCGTGTCGGATGTTAAGGTGTAAAAAGAAGATGACCAGCCATTGGCCAAAAGCCGATCAGGTGCAAGGCGGATATTTTTCCTCTACTTCAGATTTCATACATTTTTACCCTAAAAAATGTCAGTACAACTTGTTTTGGGGCAATTGAGGCTAATGTCATATGTTTTTTGAAAAGATTTCAAGTGCGAAAAAATATATTTAAGAAAATTATACTCTGGATTATGAGGTCTGTTCTCAAAGTTACAAGATGGATGTCAAGTCAACTCAAGCGAGCTCAAATGATGACTAAATAACAGAGCTGTCTGGCACCTTGCCCTGAGGACTATGAAGCTTTTGCCCTCTCCATTGATTCTTGATATCCAATTCAACAACAACTAAACCCATCTGGTGGGAGATTCTTAATACCGAACTTAACAACAACTCAACTTAATGGGAGAATCTTAATGTCCAACTCAACAGTAACCCAACTCAACCGGGTTGATTCTTGATAACCAACTCAACAGCAACTCAATGGGAGATTCTTAATACCCAACGCAACAACAACTCATACCAACTCAATGGGAGATTCCTAATACTCAACTCAACAACAACCCAACTCAATGGCAGATACTTAATACCCAACCCAACAACAAATCATCCCAACTTGATGGGAGATTCTTAATGTCCAACTCAACAGCATTTCTATCCAACTCAATGGGAAATTAATACCTAACCCAACAACAACTCATCCCAACTTAATCGGAGAGTCTTAATGTCCAACTCAACTTCTTCTTGACCTGCAGTTATGGTAACTTGGAAGAGTTACACTTGACCTTGTGTCTTTTTTTTTTTTTTACCCCAAGTAACAATGAATGAACATTGAATTTCAAAATCATCTCATTTGGCAGGCATTACGACCCAAGGTATATGATGTAGCCACACCGGGTTGCTACTGTCTCACATACTGTATGTCTAATAATTTCTTAAACCTTGTTTCATATTCCTATTATAATTAGAAGAGAAGAATCAAAGAACTGAATGGGAAAAGAAGTCCCTGCTTAATGTAGCGCTGGGATTAATCATTTCTGAACTCTAATTCTAAAACAAATTAATTTGCCTTGACAAAGCAATTATTTGGTTTAGTCATTCCTCCAGGAAATAGTTACAAAACCATACATTAATTTACAAATAGAATACAATATAATGTGATGGAAAATTGCTGAGATCTGGCAATCTATTTTTGTATACTTAAAAGTTTGGGGTCACTGAGCTGTTTTCATGGAAAACATGGACATTTCTGGCTGTAAGGTAATTGCAAAAGGGTTTCTAACCATCAATTAGCCTTTTAAACTTAAACGTGGATCAGAGAACACAACGTGCCATTGGGACACAGGAGTGATGGGAGTGATAAAGGGCCATTGGAACACAGGAGTGATGGGAGTGATAAAGGGCCATTGGAACACAGGGGTGATGGGAGTGATAAAATTTGCTTTTCTTTCAAAAAATAAAGAGATTTCTAAGTGACCCCACACTTTTGAATGATAGTGTACATATATACATATATAAGGATGTATATTATTATTATTGATATTCTGTGCAAATTGGGCTTACGCTATTGATCAGAGACCCCCGCAGCTCTCACAAGTTAGCAGAGGCAGAACTTGTTCAAAGTGTGAACTCCCCACTTCGCCTTCTATGTTATTGACTCGGTATAAAGCTGAAATATGTGCTCAATAATTAATATCCATAACAATGATGTTCGTACATAAGAACATCCCAATGTAGGCTACCCAAAGCTCTCCCTCTTCTGTGGAACTTGCTTCATGGCGGGACAGGGACAGCCATGCGTTGGAAAAAGTTGGTCTTCTTCATCTTCCACCTAAAGAGAACTCCCAGGTCTTGAAAGTAGACGTTGTGACTTCTTCTTCTTCTTCATTGTTGGCCCAAGAAAAGGTATCAACTTTAACGAAAGACAATCTTCATGTAAGTTGGCCATTGGACAGTTTCATTCTAGAGTCCCTCCTTACTTGGACATTTGTACAAATATGCGAATCACCCAAAATTTGCTAAAAATTACATTCTTAGAAATCCGAACGTACAAGTCTAATACGTGATACCAACGAGGAGTAATCGGCAAGAATTTTCCCGTGGTTCCTATGGCGACAGTATAAATTTGGCCCAAGGTAACATAAAGCCCAAGCCGGCTCTTTATTTAACCTGTGCCTTCTGTGGGCTTTTGGAACAAAATGATCAGATATAGCAAGACTCTTTCTACCCACTGAGTAATATGGCGCATACTGCTTTAAACGTAATCAAGTCACATCATGTAGAGCGAGGTGAAGCGCGTGTAATTGATTCTAAACACGCTCATTATCACGGCAGAGGCGAGAGGTTGGCGCCAAAGCGAAAGAATAAATTTCCCTTTTATCGAAGCGAAACTCTCAAACACAGTCAGATCCGACCATAACTCTAGGAATGGATATTGAGGTAGTTTGACTGTTTTACGACCAAAACAGGTTCGAGCCAAGAGGAGAAATCAGAATTAGTTTTATGTTTCAGAGTACGGAATTCTAGAAAAGAAACGTATAAAAGTACAAGAATGTTACACATCAAAGGATGGACCCTTAAAAACACATTAAAGTCTTTATACCCTAAAAATTAATGTCAATTTCCCATATTATATTCATCATATATCGTGTGATATTCTGTGATACATTTCACCTTGCATTTAATTTTGTTATTATTGTTGTTATTATTTAATTAATATTCTTATTATTAGTGGGGGTTTTTCATCTCCCCATCAAATCATCCACTACCAAGCTTTTGCCCTTCTTCTTGTTGTGGTAGTTATTCTATCCTCCTAAGTATTTAAATGTTTCTATCATATCCCCCTCCCCCCGTCATGTCTCAGATGCATTACTTTGCATTTATCCACATTAAATGCCAGTTGCTGCAGCTCTGACCATTTTTTCCAGTTTACCGAAATCATTTGCCATTTGGCTTCTCCCGCTAGGAACATCAACCCGGGTGCAAATCTTTGTGTGGTCAGCAAAAAAACAGACCTTACCATCATGTAATATTGCAAATAAAAAATATGGGATCTCCCACCATTTTTATTACTAGTTCCAAATTAAACTTTAATTCTTCACAACATAATATAATGTTGTAAGGTGGCTGCATATCAGCCTACCCCGATGTCAGCAGCAACTCCCATTAACGTCAGTGGGACCGCCCACCGACATCTGTGGGACCGTCTACCAACATCATCGGGACCGCCCACTGACGTCAGCGTGCAGTCCTGGCCGCGTCCTGCAAGGGAAGGCTCCGGGTAGCCAAAGCCCAGAAGTTCCCAGGTATGTATATAACTATATACAGTGCTGGGGGGGTTATATTACTGTATACAGCGCTGGGGGTTATATTACTGTATACAGTGCTGGGGGGGTTATATTACTGTATACAGCGCTGGGGGTTATATTACTGTATACAGCGCTGGGGGTTATATTAATGTATACAGTGCTGGGGGGGTTATATTACTGTATACAGTGCTGGGGGGTTATATTACTATATACAGTGCTGGGGGGGTTATATTACTGTATACAGTGCTGGGGGGTTATATTACTGTATACAGTGCTGGGGGTTATATTACTGTATACAGTGCTGGGGGGTTATATTACTGTATACAGCGCTGGGGGGTTATATTACTGTATACAGTGCTGGGGGGTTATATTACTATATACAGTGCTGGGGGGGTTATATTACTGTATACAGCGCTGGGGGTTATATTACTATATACAGCGCTGGGGGTATATTAC
Source organism: Spea hammondii (assembly GCA_029215755.1). NCBI lineage: Eukaryota > Metazoa > Chordata > Amphibia > Anura > Pelobatidae > Spea > Spea hammondii. The sequence continues at coordinate 4,499,935 of JARDYJ010000002.1, forward strand.
TGTATACAGCGCTGGGGGTTATATTACTATATACAGCGTTGGGGGGGTTATATTACTATATACAGCGCTGGGGGTTATATTACTGTATACAGCGCTGGAGGGTTATATTAATGTATACAGCGCTGGGGGGTTATATTACTGTATACAGCGATGGGGGTTATATTACTGTATAAAGCGCTGGGGGTTTATTACTGTATACAGCATTGGGGGGGTTATTACTGTTAGCCCTGAAGCTGTATGTACATTTTTCTTTTAGTTATTTCTACGTGTAGCAGAATGAAGGAACCCGTAGAATGCAGCATCTCATTAATAATGGAAAGATCCCCCTGCTGTGAAACCTGAGCACAAATATTTACAAGACACTGAAAAATACTGCCTTTAAAAAAAAGTACATTTTCCGAATGGGAATATTTGGCTAGAAATTGCTATCCTGCAAACATTTTCACTTGGTTTATAATGGAGGATATCATTCAAATTGTCAGTTACGGTACACAGATGTCAGGGTACCCGAGACAGTATAAAGAAGACAGAACCTTTAATATTAGATGAAGAATCTTCAATTGCTAAACAAACACAATGTTATATGTCTCTGCGCGGGAGAATACCGGCGCACTGTTATTTATATTCGCGGAGGGTGCGATTGTGTGATAAAGTCTCATTCTTTGAATACCCGTCTAGGTAAAACCCTACCGCCTCGTGATAATCAGAAAAAAAAATGTGCGACATGTACTAATCCCCGAACATTCTAGAACGATTTCTAGTTCTGATTTTTTTTATGAATGATTTGCGTCTAGTATTTTCTGTAACTAGTTTTACGAGGGGGTGTGAAATATATTAAGTTCTGCTCTCTGATCACCGGCCGTCAGCGCTCATCATTATGTGTTCATATTGTCATATAGAACGCGGTTTACAGATGATCATATGCTTCCTCTACCTCCCCGCATCATGGTGTTACAAGCCTCCGGGATGGAAATCCTTACCCTTGGCCCATAACCTACCGTTGGCATTTGTTGGCATAAGTTTATCTCAAATCCTCGATACGTCCTTTGACACCCATGCCATGCTCTTTGGCGCTGGGCACCAAACCTTGTGTTGTACATCACTGTCGAACATGACTATTGATCCACCACCAGTGCTCATTACCACCACCATCAGTCATCACGGACCATGACTGATGGCCCAATAGGATGGACACAACTCCACAATTCGGCAATTCTTCTTGGCTGACAAACTCTTTAGCAGTAGTTAAACTGGACCCAACAGTAGCCCAACCCCGCTTGACACCATTTGATTCATTGAACTTCTGTTTGGCGTACAAGTTCAAGTTGACTCATGTTGTGTGACTCAACTCATTGTTTAGTGAATAGACTACATCTCTCTGATAACCCACTCCTTCCTATTCCAGTCCTGTCTCCCTTCCACTTAAAAGCTCATTCGTGTCAACCTTTGTGCAGACAGATCAAAGCCACAAGGTGTGATGAGAGTGCACATGCACAGATATAAAGCATGATTCTCTCTCTCTTTTCTCCTTTCTTTTTTTTTGCTCTCTATCTTTATCTCTTTCTTTCTTTTGTTCGTTTCATGCGCTCATTCATGTCCACCTTTGGCGCAGACAGACACAAGATGTGATGAGAGTGCACAGATATAAAGCATGCTTTTCTCTCTGTCTCTCTTGTCCTTTCTTTTTTGCTCTCTTTCTTTATCTCTTTCTTTCTCTTGTTTGTTTCATGCACTCATTCATGTCAACCTTTGGCGCAGACAGATCACAGACACAAGGTGTGATGAGAGTGCACGTGCACAGATATAAGTGTTTCTTTTTCTTCTCTATCTCTCTCATTCATCTTTCTCTCATTTGTTCTTTCTTTCTTACTTCTTCCTTTCTTTTTCCTCTCTTGTTCTTTCTTTATCTATTGTTTTTTTTTCTCTCTCTTACTATCTCTTTCCCTCTCTCTTTATCTCTCTTTTTTCTTTCTTTCTCTCGTTCTTTTTTTCTTTCTTTCTCTCGTTCTTTTTTTCTTTCTTTCTCTCGTTCTCTTTTTTCCTCTCTCTTTCTCTCTTTTCTTTATTTCTCTCGTTCTCTTTTTTCCTTTCTTTCCCTCTCTCTTTATCTCTTCTTTATTTCTCTCGTTCTCTTTTTTTCTTTATTTCTCTCATTCTCTTTTTTTTTTTTCCTCTCGTTCTTTTTTTTCCTTTCTTTCTTTCCCTCTCAATCTCCCTCTCTCGTTCTCATTAAATGAATAACGGATTTGATACAGTTTTAAAGTAAACACTATAAAAGTGATTAATTGTCGTAAACATTCTGAAATGAGTCTAACCGTAGGCATGCAATTAGTTGTACCATCATCACAGGTAATAATTAGAATGTCAACATTATGTTGAGACGTATATAATAAATGCGTAGAACAGCCGGCAACCGACGGCTAATTATTGGAAAACACTGTACATGTTAATTGATGATAACTCAGTATTTTAGTAATAAATACATTTTGATTTGCTAATGTTTCCCTTAATTGTTTTTAATATATTTTACCTTTCTGTATAAAAAACAATATTTTACGTTTACATATGACTGGTCTGTATCAATTTGACTTTCCATTGATATCACGTTTTTGGAGGTTAATTCTACTGAAATTAGGGGTTAATTCATGTTGATTGACCCGTGACATTGTGGTTTCATGCAAGTTGTGGGGAGGAACGAAGACTGACTTTGGGAACGCTGACTTCAACTCCAGATTTTTAATCACACGAAATAAATTATAACAATGATTCAGTCAATAAAACCTTTACTGGGAGAAACTAGTCTGTGGAAACCACTGTGTGCCTTGCCCCAATCTTTTTGCAGCTGAAAAGGAGCCCTCCGAGAGGCAAGTAGACTTTGCTTTCAGATCAGCCCCATTCGGCCCCTGTGGTCTGTGAAGACTGAAACCTTAATCAGTCGTTGGTCTCGGCTTAGATTCAGGAGCCGTATGTCTATCCCATGCATGTTTAATACCCTCACTGTATTACCCTCTACCACTTCTGCTGGGAGGCTGTTCCACTTATCTACCACCCTCTCAGTAAAGTAAAACTTCCTTCCTTTCCACCTAAGCTGTAGTTTTTGATTATGGACTCCTGCTGTAACATTTCTTTAAAAAAAAATAAATTTAGTGAGATAATATTGTTCCCAACATTTATTTTAATCCAGGCTGAAAAAAATGAATTATTAAAATGTCATAGCGATAAAAATATTAATGAGAATCGGGGTAAAAATTTAAAAAAAAGAGACATCGGCCCTTTTAAAATCGATGATTATATATGCGTATCTCTCATAAATGTATGATCATGTCTTATTATCCGTTCCTTCTAATTACCATAGTTAACAAATATAATTATATTCAAGGGTATACAGCGCAAGCAAACATCAAACACCTCCCCGCGCGCTAATCATCTTCCTCTGCTGATTAAACTGCGTCGGATGGCGGGGCATAAAAAAAACAAAACAATGTCTCCTTAAAGAAAACTGAGACTTAACGATACCAAATACCGGTATTTTGATAATAGCAGGTTTGGGATGCTCGTCACACTCAGGGGATCATTTAGATTTTAGTAAGATTTCCATAAATTATGAACCAGCAAACATATTAATTATGTTGGGTTTTTTTGGTTTTTTTTTAACTAAGTATACATTTTTAAGAGAAAATGTAATTCCGCTAAGGCATCGCCATCGTGGGGAAAAAAAACCCAACAATCAGTATTATTGACTTTCGCAATTAAAGTAGAACTTGCCCAAAAACTGTGTACGTTAGACGACCTTCTAATTTATCTTCTGTTATCCATGGTAGGAAGATCCCCTCTGCCGCTCCGTAGGCAATGGAGCCCCGGAATCCAACGCTGCCATGTTCACCAGTGCAAAACATGTTCACCTTGATGCGCGTGCACGCGTGGGAGACATGTTGAGTGTGAGTACGCCCAAAGGCTGCTCCTAGGGTATGTGCACATCTGGTACTTTTTTATTAGCAGCCTTTCTTGTTTGGAGTCTCGTGGTTGCTAGGGACCTGTGTCCCTAGCAACCTCATACCAGATGCTGATCCTTGGCAAGTATTTAGGACTTTTCTACCAGCTTGTTCCCTGTCAGACTGCCCTGCTGATGCTGAACCTGGCACTATATTTGGACTACTGCCCTGCTTGACCCCGCTCGGACTACTAATTTAATTATATTGTTGCCTGTCGCAGAACCATAGCAAGAGGAATTGGTTTCTGAATTCTACTCATAGCTGACCCTTCTGATTGTTCATAAACAATCCTTTTTTGCGACATGTAGGTGTCCTCCAGCATCTGCTGGTCACCAACTGCTGGCTTCATGTCTAGTTATCTCCCATTTCCCGTTCTAGGTCTTCTATACCGCACTTCCATACTGATCACCCATCTCTTGCTTTGGTTAAGTTCCTGATCCTGAATCTGCCCCTCAGTGGGCAACGCAGGGCAAGACTACCCCACTAAGTGGTTCCAACCTTCCAACACTATGGACCAGGTAGATTCCGTATCCCATTCTCTTCCTCTCGTTTTGTGAAAGTATTTACTAAAATGTTCCAGATCCGAAGGAGGGTAAGCCTATGTAATCGCCTTCATTTGAGAGACTGATTATTTGGACCTTGAAGTTTGTTAATGGATCCCATGAGGAAATATAGAATTTGCCCCAAAATATCAACCATTCGCCTATTTTTAAGCATTCTCCTGACTGTGATGAGATGGGAGGATAGATAACCAAAGCACTGTCCTTTTAAACATAAAATACTAATTTTTAAACTCTAAATGTTGATTAAAGCTGTGTTTCAAATAAAAATTTGTTTTCCGGGCGTCACGTGTCCGTGGTCTCCTTGGGTCACTGCAGTTAATATCTTCTGACATTAATGTGGAAGTCATTGCTTTCTGTTCATTTGGTCCTCCTCAGATTAATCACAAGAGATATTTTTAAATATAAATCCCTTACCATCTGTCTTAATGTTGCAGATTAGATAATTAGATGCCATTAGACCTCATCAACGCTTAGCTCCTGTTTAAGTACAATATTCATAAAGTGAAATGGGAGCGGGAGCCCCACGAGCGCTCGATGTTTATATTTTCAAATTAAAATGTTTGACTAGTTGAGAAAACCTATTAGTGCCATTAAACACCATATTTCACACCATCTTCCTTTCATTACACATCGAATCGTTATGGCCTAATATATGTTCTGCCCGACTCTTCCGAGAAACCGCAGCGATCTCCGCAGGTGGAAGCAGAGTCTTTAAAAGTAATGGGTAATTTTTACACCTTAAATACACAAAAGCCATCTTGTACATACTCGTAACCTTTCTAGCTGCTACGGTTACGCGGATAAAACCTTTTGGTTGCTTCTATTTCCGGCCCTGGTGGACAGAGCTTCTTGAACAGGGTTATCATACCATTGAGAGATGCTTTCTATATAGCGTGTTATCTGTCCAGTTCTACACGGACATAATAGAGGCACCCAAGAGGATTTGGCTGCCAAAATATACCAGAAATGCCACGAACGCATCAAATAATTAATAATTAATTATTTTCTCTTGGAACTCAGTACCAGCATGGTCTATGTGGACAGACGGCCCGTCTCTTTTCTTTCTTCAGTATGCGCAGGGTTGGCGTTTGGTGTCCCACGTGTTTTATTCTTTCTAGAGAGTTCAAGAGTTTTAGTTATGATGTCATAGCCGGACGTGATCTCTGCCAATAAAAGCAGGGGAAGAAAGATTTGGACTATGGACAGATCTCGTTTCTTCCCAGCTAGACCACCAGGGTTTATGGTTAAAGGTAGTGGAGGACTGTAGAGCCCCTGGGTGCACGGCGTATGCCAAAATCGGGGCGATTCATGATGTTGACAACGTATTGTTGGGATGTCAAACGCGTAGCCATCTAGTGTGGCATCATTTAAACATGGTAACCCACCTGTTCCCAAAACTCCATTACCAAATACTACATAAAGACTAGACTTGGGCACCAGGGGGCTCTTCGTGTTCGTCTTCGTGCTCGTCTTCGGCAAAAAAAACAACTTCGTATTCCGCGAATATTCGCCTGGTCCTGTCTTCTCTTCGGGCGAATATTCGCGGACACTCTTCGTGCTCGGGTTTTCTTCGTTTTCCCCGGTTAAGGGGTTAAAACGGAGTTAAAGCCGCTCTGGCGCCAGGAGTTTAAATGTCCGTATGAGCAACTCTATTGGTCGTCAGCAGGGGGCTCGTCTGCCATTGGTTGATGGCAGACGAGCCCCCTGCGGGCGACCAATAGGGTCGCTCGTACAGACTGTTATACTCCAGGTGCCGTAATTGTTCGGCAGACCCCGCTGGTCTCCCTGTTCTATCATTTATTAACTGATAGAACAGGGAGACCAGTGGGATCTGCCGGGTAAGTTGCAGCATTGGGATTTTAAAAGTCTGTACGAGCGACTCTGTTGGTCGCTCGTACAGACTTTTAGGCTCCTGGTGCTGTAACTTACCCGGCACATCCCACTGGTCTCCCTGTTCTATCAGTTAAATGTCCGTACGAGCGACCAATAGAGTCGCTCGTACGGACATTTAACTGATAGAACAGGGAGACCAGTGGGATGTGCCGGGTAAGTTACAGCATTGGGGTTTTAAAAGTCTGCACGAGCGACTCTGTTGGTCGCTCGTGCAGACTTTTAAAACCCCAATGCTGCAACTTACCCGGCACATCCCACTGGTCTCCCTCCCTGTTCAATTAATTAAATGTCCGTACGAGCGAACAATAAAGTCGCTCGTACGGACATTTAACTCTGTACAGGGAGGGAGATGAGTGGCATCGGCAGGGTAAGTTGCAGCATTGGGGTTTTAAAACCCCAATGCTGCAACTTGCCCTGCCGATGCCACTGGTCTTTAACTAATTGAACAGGGAGGGAGACCGATGCCACTGGTCTCCCTCCCTGTTCAATTAGTTAGTCTGTGCCGGGTTAAATGTCCGTACGAGCGACCAATAAAGTCGCTCGTACGGACATTTAACTCTGTACGGGAGGGAGACCAGTGGCATCGGCAGGGTAAGTTGCAGCATTGGGGTTTTAAAACCCCAATGCTGCAACTTGCCCTGCCGATGCCACTGGTCTTTAACTAATTGAACAGGGAGGGAGACCGATGCCACTGGTCTCCCTCCCTGTTCAATTAGTTAGTCCGTGCCGGGTTAAATGTCCGTACGAGCGACCAATAAAGTCGCTCGTACGGACATTTAACTCTGTACAGGGAGGGAGATGAGTGGCATCGGCAGGGTAAGTTGCAGCATTGGGGTTTTAAAACCCCAATGCTGCAACTTACCCTGCCGATGCCACTGGTCTCCCTCCCTGTTCAATTGGTTAGTCTGTGCCGGGTTAAATGTCCGTACGAGCGACCAATAAAGTCGCTCGTACGGACATTTAACTCTGTACGGGAGGGAGACCAGTGGCATCGGCAGGGTAAGTTGCAGCATTGGGGTTTTAAAACCCCAATGCTGCAACTTGCCCTGCCGATGCCACTGGTCTTTAACTAATTGAACAGGGAGGGAGACCGATGCCACTGGTCTCCCTCCCTGTTCAATTAGTTAGTCTGTGCCGGGTTAAATGTCCGTACGAGCGACCAATAAAGTCGCTCGTACGGACATTTAACTAATTGAACAGGAAGGGAGACCAGTGGCATCGGCACTGCCGATGCCACTGGTCTCCCTCCCTGTTCAATTAGTTAGGGGTTAACTTTTTTTTAAAGGGTTAAGGGGCCGTGCAAGTGAGCCTATTGTTCGCTAGCACGGCCCTTTAACCTATGGATTTCCGCTCCCGTTAACCCCTTCGATGCTGTGTAAGATAAGGGGTTAACGGGAGCGGAAATCCATAGGTTCGCTGTCAGGGGCTACAAAGACCCTGCGAGTGAGCCTATTGGTCACCTGCAGGGTCTTTCTCTGGCATCAACCAATTGGTTGATGCCAGAGGAGGTCCCTGTAGGCGACCAATAGGCTCATTCGCACTGCCCTGTAGCCCCTGACAGCGAACCTGCGGATTTCCACTTCCGGGAACTGCCGCGATGCCGCGAAGCCAAGAAGCCAAGACAAGGTAAGATGAAGGGGGGGAATGGTAGACGAAGACGAAGACAATCACGAAGATCTTCGTGGTGTGTGTCTTCGTCTTCGCCTACGTTTTACCGCCGCCGTCTTCTCTTCGGCGTGTCTTCGGAACGAACACGAAAACGCACTCTTCGTGTTCGTTTCCATGTTCGCCCGAAGACGAATGCACAAGTCTAATAAAGACTGCTTTTCCAAACATTATATTGCCCTGATTTCTTAACCCTTTCTGCTTTATTCAGAAAAAAATATTGTTTATCGTCAAGCGTATTTATAAAAGCAAACTAAAGGAGGACAGGAGTTTGGCTTCCAAAGATCATTGGAATGTTAAAGATCGCAGTGTAACAAAATCTTTAAGACATTTTGGATTCTGCATTAACTTCTTGGCCAGCATGGAAATTATATATTTCTTAATAGAGGAAGTCGTTAAATATCTGGAGCATTGACACCCACTGGATAGGAGTACTAAATATAGATGTCATTAATGGAAATGGGGATGGAGTCAATCATTCTTCTATAATAAGATTATTAGATGTTAAAAATTGGATTCGGTAACTTATTATAAGATCTGGAATTGATGCCGCCGAAACCTCGTCAAACTTTAAGGACAGGCTGAGGATCCTCAGAATGAGTCGCAACTGCGTGTAACGCCTCAAAAGGCTGATCTACGCAATGTACAGGTGAACATGAGGTCCTCGTGAAGGAAAGAGACATCTTTAGATGGGACCAGTTCACCACCAGGAGCTGTAAATGGCCAAGTGGCCTGGATTTATAGGACGTCCCTGGAGAGCTTGGAGGGGTTTGATCTTGATTAGTGGAGTAGGGGCCAGTGGCACCTGAATGTGGCTAGCCACAGACGGGAGGTAAATTGGGGATGGAATGGACGGGAGTTGGGTGAAACCAGGTGAGCACCAGCAGCTCCATCATGCATATCTGCCAGTTTGCTGTCCAATAAAACGTCCTTGTGGAAAGGCTAGCAGACACTGAACCTTAATTGAAGGAAGACACGGAATGTTCTAAAATTTACGTCACAGCTGAACCCATGCGAGGAGCAGAGTGTAATATAAGTCAGCGTATTATTGATGTTGTAGCGGCGCAGTTCAGGAAAAAGTTGGCGATGGAAGAGGAAACCATCTGTGAAGAAATGGAAAGTCAAGGTAACTTATACAACTAGAGCATAATTGTAATCTGACAACACTGTACATCTGCATGAAGATTGTGCACTTTTTTGGGTATAAAAATATACTTCCATAGATCAGAATGTTGGTAAGGAATGTAAAAGTTGGAATGTCTCAAATTCTTGGAACACAATAACCACGGTGACACCAGCTGCAGGTCTACATAGTCATTAGATTTGTACGCTCTGATTCCCACGAAATCTGCCAATTTTTATGAATGGCCAAAAACAAGGAGGGACCCCCAGCAAAACAAATGAAAAGGAAACAGAGCGCTCCAAATTTTAGTTTGTAATTTGCTGAGGGGCCACGGTGCACCCAATGGGGACAACCTCTCCTCCATTCCTCCAATCGGGGGGGAGAGGCGCATGGAGGCTATGCCATTTAGTGGAAGCGCTCCGGGAGGCCTGGATAATGTAGTGGATAGGGTGGAGAGGCAGACAAAGAAAAAAGAAATAAGATAGAAGAAACAATGAGCGAGAAACAGATCTGCGGAAATGGAGGCGGTTGACAGAGAAGGTAGGAAGACATTGAGAGTGAGTGAGAGACTGTGGGAAAGTAAGTGAGGGTGAGTGACAATACCTTCCATTTTTGAATGGAAAAAGTCCCACGAATTTCATCAGAACTAAAACTGCTGGAAACAAAGTTTGTCTGACTCACTTTAAGTCCATGCGCACCAGTCTAGTAGTCATGATTATCATTTATTAGTATTGTTATTATTTATTAACTTAGAACGCCGTGTTTAAAGACAGACTCTCCATATTCTGAAGTGTTACCGTCCAGGAGTCCATGTCACTGTTGGCGTTGACAGATACTAATTTCTCAGTAAATATCCTTCCACCTTTCAATGAAAGTTAGTCGGTGTCAGAAAAATATTAGCCTGTTCAAATGGGAAATCTCTTAACATCTGTCTCGATGTATCCGATCAGATAATTAGCTGCCATTAGAACTCATTAGCGTGACTTTTTTGTGTTTAAACACCTTATTAATAAAGCTAAAAGGGAATTAAAAATCAATTCACGCCTAGCGGCCAGTCTTTTATGAATGTCTGCACCTTTACTGGAAGTAGTAATTCACATTTCTGGAATATTTGATAAAATTCCGATTAAACAATTTGTAGGAAAAAAGAAATGTTGAGAGCAGGTAAGAACGGATCACGCCTGACAATTTCTTTATATTTGGAAGGACATTTTTCTAACAGTTACTGGTGTACGGGGAGGAGGGAGGTCTGTTCCTGCGCGGTGTTGTGTTTACTTTAGGTGGGAAAGCTGGGTCGTGGCATGGCATGAACTAAGCCAGACCCCCCTATCTGCCACAAACGGGTTGAAGTTTGAGCCAGCTCCGTTTTTTTTACTCTTGAGAAGCCAGGATGAGCCGAGTTTTTTTCTTGAACCCAGATACAGTTGACCTTGGCTCACCCATCCATACTCAAAGTGCCACGGTGGACTAGTAGCCCTTCCCTGCTGCTTGGCTGTGCTGTACCACACAACTTCACGGCCAGGCAGGGGTTTGCGGTTTTGGATTAAGACAGTAGGCGCTGATTCCCAATCTACTAGACAAACACTCCGAACTGTTGGGGAGCAACAGTCTGACTCTCTGACTAATGAAAGTCTATGGGGGAACGGACTTCATTAGCATCGCCATAAAGCATCAGCTCAGTGTGGTGAGCAGGAAAAAGGCAACCAAAACATCACATGACTGACAATAAATGGCGGTCTCCAGGTCTGCAGATAAAGGGAGTTTATTGGAACAAAATTAGATAAAACCAGTGCTGGGGTTTATGCTCAAAAATAATATTTTTATCCATGGGACTTTAGGTGACATTTTCCCTGCTTTGATGCTACATAAGGTATATTCTCCTTCACCCTAAAGACGTGTAATTTCAGCGGAGACTTTAAAATAAAAAGGCATTATAAAGTAGTCTGCGCCGTCTGGAAAACCAGCTGTCTGCTATTTATACCTGAATGTCCAAAAACACTTATTTAATATTCACTTTGCGTGGCGTTCCCTACTTTCTCATCGCACCTGTCTGGACACTCGGGTGCGATCATTAGACAACGTCTTCAGCTCGGGGACTCTTTAAATCTGTTATCACACATTTAATTCAAATTATGCTAATTAATCCAGGAGTTTCACCTCCATTATCTTCCCGCTTGATGTTGTAAATTACACTCCCTTCCACCGTGTTTACTTTGAAGGAATAAGACGAACTTGAAAAATAAATGTTATCGCGGACTTTCCCGCTGACGACGAGCTAAAACATTTGTTTGAAGTTCCTCGTTTGAAAACCATCAAAGTAGTTGAGTAAAGAAAGGATCCGACATCTAATTTTGTGGAATAAATGAAAGGTCACTTTTTTTTTCGTATTTTTTTAACACGGTAAAATGTCACATCTTTATTACAATGATTTAAATATCTCTCTCATGAACATTATTATCAACTTAGGAACAAGCTATGGAGAGATTGTGACAGTTAATATTTTTAAGTCAGCATAATTTTTTTCTTCTAGAAAACCCTCCAATATTATTTTTCCATTGAAATATTGTATTTATTGTGGATTCTTTTTTTTTTTCCTTTCTAGGACATTTTGGGAATTTAAGGGTAATTATGACCCCTCCAACAGCAAGTCGTGGGTAACTGAAACTCAGACCTAACGTTTCAGAACAAAGAAAGCCTATCCCTTCTCAGCAAAAATATATTGAAATAGATGTAACACAGTAACACTGTAAAAAAGACCCAAGTCCATCACGTTCAACATCATTTGTTGATCCAGAAGAAACAAAAACCCCACATTGTAGGATTTTCCTATTGTGCCTTAAAAAAAATCCCTGTATCTTCCTCATATTATATATTATATACTCTCCGGCCGTATAACTAATCCCGTCCTTATAACCCGTTATATCCCTGTATCTTCCTCATATTATATATTATATACTCTCCGGCCGTATAACTAATCCCGTCCTTATAACCCGTTATATCCCTGTATATTCCTCATATTATATATTATATACTCTCCGGCCGTATAACTAATCCCGTCCTTATAACCCGTTATATCCCTGTATATTCCTCATATTATATATTATATACTCTCCGGCCCGTATAACTAATCCCGTCCTTATAACCCGTTATATCCCTGTATATTCCTCATATTATATATTATATACTCTCCGGCCGTATAACTAATCCCGTCCTTATAACCCGTTATATCCTGTATATTCCTCATATTATATATTATATACTCTCCGGCCGTATAACTAATCCCATCCTTATAACCCGTTATATCCTGTATATTCCTCATATTATATATTATATACTCTCCCCCGTATAACTAATCCCCTCCTTATAACCCGTTATATCCCTGTATATTCCTCATATTATATATTATATACTCTCCGGCCGTATAACTAATCCCGTCCTTATAACCCGTTATATGTCTGTATATTCCTCATATTATATATTATATACTCTGTAACAGATACTGAGCATGGTCAGCCACCAAAAAGCTCATGGACACATTGGAAAATACAGCATTCAAAAATTCTACCTGTTCTCGTAGGTCCGTGACAAAGTGCTTCCACCCTAAACCATTTCCTTAAGATGTTCAGCCTCTATTGGAGGCTCACGTTCCACCAAGAGGTATAATTTCTTACATACTGGAATTTGCCCGACCCCTCTACTAAAAAATGAATTTCCTTAAAATTAGCTTTTTGCTTTCTTTAAATGCCCTGGGACTTTTAAAATATTTTATTTTTTTTTAGAGTGTGCGTGTCTTCAACTTGAGTATAAGTTTGTTTCGCTTAAACAAGGATCAATGTTAGGGCTTTTAATGACTTCATTCTTCATGGTGCCAGTGAAACCCAATGAAACTTTTGACAACTCCGTACTATCTGTCTGGTGGCTAATGAACCAATGGAAATGACATCTGCACCCATCAGCGCATGGTCATTAATTACCTCCAAGACGCCGAGCGGCTCGCAAACTGGCAACAAAATATTCCAAAAAGTCAAAGCGATTAAGAAAGGGGCAGATAAGTTAAAGTTACATCCTGAGAATGAAATATGTTTGCTTTGGCCAGAAACTGACTCAGTTTGATATACTTTATAGGATAAATATAGCCCCAGTTTCAACCAATACAGAAGCTATATATATTTAAAAAAAAATGAATAGTGTTTTTATCACCATGACAACAAAATAAATGGCCCTATCAATAGGAATATACCCACAGAATTGTGTTTTTTGTTGTTTGCTGCTTCTAAAAAATGTATTTGTTGGTATTTAGTTATTTTTTTATGTCTTATATATTTATTTTTGTTTATATAAGTCTGATTTAAAAAAGATACCATTTAATGGCCCAACATAGAGAAAGAGGTCGCGTGAGCTTTTTGTGACCTCATAGATCTCTTCGTCAATTAATGAAGTAATAAAGAACAAAAAAAAAAAACATCATGGTAGATATATGAGGTTCCTGAGTGAGGATAATTTCTGCTGAAACCCTACCCTACTTTGCACACTCAACAGCAAATGTTCAAAGTTTCAACGTCTCCATCATATGGTCTTCACCGTTGGTGCCACCTTCTCTGTACCCTGAAGAAGACTTTGTAGCGGAGAAGTCAAAACATTAGACTTTGTATTTATTTAAGTGTTTTTTATTTTATCTGCAGAAGACACCTCTGAAGTCCCAAAAGGTTGTATCACTCTAGGTTGACCCAATAAGAGATATCACCCTTGACTAGAGTTTCTGTAGAGGTCAACGGTGGCTTCTTTTGCCATTTAGTCAAGGCCGAGTAGCAGTATTAGTGATGGCTACTGGATACCTAATGGGGCTGAGTGGATGTTCGTTAAACCCAAAGCAGAATGATGGGACAGAGATACGAAAGGAGAATATTGTTTCTACGCATTACTGAAGACAACGTTTCCCAGGCAACGTCACAGGAATATCTAATGATGATACCACAGACAGTCCACGGTCCACCGGGGTTCGAGTTGGGCAATAAAGGGAATGGTTCACAGGATGAATATAATCAGGAAAGACAATGTTCGGCATTGGGCAGAGGAGAGAAAAAGGGGATGGGAGAGAGTGGGGATGAGAGTTAACTTCTCCCCCTGCAGCAGATCCTCCCTGAACCTCCTAAAAAATCCCGTTATTATTTTATTACGTCCGCAGGGTCCTGAAAGGCAAGCGACTGCCACCGTGGCCCTACACCCATTCTCCCCTTAGCCCCTTTCATGGAACAGCTTTCTCTGCACATTTTTTGCTTGGATTACAGAAGGCCTCAAATCTCTCTTTCTTGTCCTCTGGGTTTAGGACTCCGCCGGCACTTTTTCACCCATAAAGATTAAATAATGTGCTGCTTTGTGTTGTTCTGTCCATCTGTCTTCAGAAAACACCGGCTCCATAAAACCCTCTCCGGCTCTATGGGAGGAATGTTCTTTGAGCTGCTGCTTTTTATAATAATATAATTATAGTGAGTATCCGCTCCTGGTACCATGTGTTATATTCACTCAGAGATAATGGGACACTGGCAGAGCTTGAACATCTGTTCTTTTACTCCCCGCTCTCCCCAGCACGCTCTCCCCGGAACACTCTCCCCAGCATGCAGTACCTAGCGGGGGCGGGGGGGGGGCGGTCCGCACCGGGTGCCGCTCATCAGGGGGGTGCCAACTTGCCGGCACCCATCTAGAGACGGACAGCAATGTCCGCCGCTGGAGGAGCAGGCTCGCAAGGGAGCGGTATTTAGCAGACCTCCGGCTCCCTTGAGTGATTTTAAGCCGGGTTCAACACTTGAACCCGGCTTAAAACTAGACTTGCGCATTCGTCTTCGGGCGAACATGAAAACGAGCACGAAGAGGCCGTTTTTTTGTTCGTTCCGAAGACACGCCGAAGAGAATACAGTGCCGGCAAAACGTAGGAGAAGACGAAGACTCACAACCACGAAGAATCGAAGACGTGATCGTCTTCGTTTTTGCCGCGCAGCCGCCAAAATTTCAAACAGGAGTGAGCTGATCTCGTCTGTCCAATCAGCTCACTCTTGTGACGTCACGCTAAGGGTCTCGTCCAATGCCTGTGCTGCTGTTTTTTTAATTCTGAAGGCGCCTTTATAAGACCAGAGCTTGCCTGAGAGATCCATTCATTTTTCGCTGTGACTGCTTTGGCAACACTGCTGTGCTGCATCCGAGCGTTACAGAGAGAGATTGTTCTGTTCTGTGTGAGACTGGTAAGCCTTAGCCTGCCATTTCTCACAGTGTACTTCATCCTCACTTCAGTGCTACTTAATATAATTAATAATAATAATTTGATTAATTTAATTTTTTTTATTTAATTTGTCATCAACTGTAGTGTAAGTGCTGTTGAGTTGACAGTGCACCCAGTGCCTCAGTGGCACTGGGGTGCCCTTGCCCTGGGCTGGCACTAGTGCCTATTGCCTGTCCTGCTTAAATAAATTAAATAGAATTTATAAATAATAATTTAATAGAATCTATAATTTAATAGTTCATTATTATATATATATATATTTGTCAGTCATATATATATATATATTCTATAGTATACTAGTGTAGAGTGTACTGTAGACATTCATCTACTAGTGTCTAATTTAAAATTAGTAATATTAATTAATATAATTAATAATTGAATTCATTATAAAATTATATATATATTTGTCAGTTATAGTTAGTAATAGTATACTAGTGTAGAGTGTACTGTAGACATTCAAGACATCTACTAGTGTCTAATCTAAAATCAGTAATATCAATAATTCTATAATTCTTTCTTGTCTTAATAGTTAATTAAATTAGCTATAAATAAAAGTAATAATATTAAATAATTACTACTAGCGTATAGTTCAGCTAATCTTATTAGTACTGGTGCTGCAGCTCTATAGTTTGTGCTTTGTTTTAGCAACAGCAAGAGACCAAGTCAATTTTTCTTAATTAATCTTTCATTTTATTTCATTTGTTTTGCTCACCTCAGTCCATCAGTGAAGTGAACTTGTTGGGCTAGTGAGTGCAGCCGCATAAGTGCTGTGTTTTTTTTTGATCAGCAAGCAGTGACGTTAACTGTTTTGCAAAGATTTTCTCATTTATTTTACATTTTATTTCAATTTTATTAAAAGTACCCTTAGTGTTTTGCTCACCTCAGTCCATCAGTGAAGTGAACTTGTTGGGCTAGTGAGTGCAGCCAGCAGTGAAGCTAACTGTTTTGCTGTGACATTTTATTTTATTTCTAATTCTTTTCAAGAAAAATTGACTGTGACGAGCTGTACTAAGCAAAGCTTCAAGCTACTAGCTGTAGTACTAAAATAATTCTAATCTTCTTTAATCTTAATCTATAATATATTATAAATAATATATAACAATATAAATTCTAATTCATAATCTATAATATAAGTAATTCTAATTCTAAATTCTAATTCATAATCTATATTCTTCTATCTATAATACATAATATATAAGTAAATTATTTCTAATCTATTAATATTATATAACTTAATATTAATTAATAAATCATATACTGAATCTGATTTAACCTCACTTTAGCTTAGTGGGTTTGAGAGCGTCTGCCTAGAGGTAGACTTATAGTAAGGAAATATAGCTTTAGGCTAGCATAGTGGTAGGCTAAGCTCTTAGGCCCGTGTAAATTCAAATTAAAAATAAAATACTGCTAGTTATTAAATAGTTAATCTTGAGTTAATAATTTAAATAACTTTAGCACTTTGGCAGATTGCACACAGCACAGTGCAGTAGTGCATAGTTTTACTTTTTAAGCAGTAGCACTGAAGAGAACTTCCTCTAATTTTTTGTCTTTAATTCGTTTTTCCTTTTTTTTTATTTTTTTTTTATTTTATTTTTTTTATAGTTTTTTAAACACTACACTACACTACACACACAACACAAAATTTGAAATGGATCCTCCTTTTGGGACTAAGGAGGGACAAGCTCCATCTACCACCGCCACCACCAGCACCACCACCAGCACCACCACCAGTTCTAAGATGCAGCCTTTGTGTCAGTCTAGTCGGCCAAGTAGGCCAAGCTCTCGCTTATCATTTGGGGAAGCATTGCTTGAAGGATCATCAAGTAAAGGAAAGGCACCAAAAGCAGGCAGTAGTAGTGCGGCTAGGCCCACAAGCTCTATGGTTTTTTACGGAAAGCCTAAAGCACCAGAAGCACGTTCAAAGTTAAAGGGTAGCACAAGTAGTACCAGCCCAGTGACTAAAAAGAAGTGCCTTTTGCCCCAAGCAGCATCTTCCCCATCCACCAGCAGCATGCAAGGTACCAAGCAGAGCCAAATTAGCAGCAAGACTCAGAGGGGTCCCAAACCAAAGCGATCTCATTCCTTTGTAGGGAAAACCACCACGACCACCACCCCCACCTCTACCGCCTCTACCACCACTAGTGCTGCGCCTACTGTTCCCACTGGTACCGCCACGCCATGTCCTCCTAGTACCTCTAGCAAGCCACCAAGTCCTTACAAAATTTTTGTAAAGACAGTTAGAGAGAGGGCTACACATAGTGGAACTCCACCTAGCGAGGTAGCAGAGGAGCCTGAGACTGAGAGGCCAAGTGCAGAGTCTATTCTTCCTGCTCGCACTACTACTAGTCACGAGTCTCACGACGATATCAGTCTTAGCTCCAGCCTAGCAGGAATTCCATTCGATCTGGCTAATGAAGAGCTAGACTATGAGCCAGAGGAAGTAGAGGAGATGAGTGGTCAGGAATCAGATTCCTCAGGGAGCAGTGTCCAAATGACTAGTGCACAATTTTCCCCTGAGCCTCCACCTTCTCCGCTACGATCATCACCACCACCACCACCACCAGCAGCAGCAGCAAAACCTAGCAAATCTAAAGCAATTAGCAGTCCCACTATGGCCAGTACTGTTACCACCAGTCCCACCACCACTAGTTCTGCCTCTGTTCATCCACCCCGAGCAGTAGGAGCAGCACCCAAGGCACACTCCAAGGCTATGCGCGCCCCAATTTGGGAGCACTTTGAAAATGTTGAAGAAGGGCGCTATGGAAAGTGCAAACATTGTGGGAAGCTAATAAGCAGAGGGAAAGTGTCTGGCCATTTTACCAGTGCTAGCATGAAGCATCACCTCAGCACTCAACACAACGCTGTGCTATTGGGGAAAGATGCAGAGGGAAAACTTAGTGCAGGCAGCATAGCTGGTGGCCGTGGAAAAACCCCAACAGCTTCTTCTTCTGAGCCAATAGCAGCAGCAGCAGCAGCAGCAGCAACTAGTGCTGGCAGCCAGAGACCAAGGCAGGTTGGAGCACTGCATGTCCAGCCCACCCTGGAACAATTTGTGGCATTCCAATCCAAAAGGTCAATGCCCAAACAGCAGGCCAATAAAGTAACGCGACTGATTGGTCAGTTCATTGCTGTTGGAGGGGCATCCTTCTCTATGATCGAAGGGGAGCCTTTCAAACAATTGATGGCGGCTGTGGCTCCACAATATACAGTTCCGTCACGTTCCACTTTCAGCAGGAACATTGTCCCCTCATTGTATCGGTCCTGTGTTGCAGCAGTGAAAGAGGAGCTTTCCAAGGCTGCTGGTCAGTCTGTTCATTTCACTACAGATTTGTGGAGTGCACCTAGCGGCCAGCATGCCTTTCTTTCTTTGACAGCACACTGGTGGCAGCCCGGTGTGTCTAAGGAAGCTGCTGCAGCAGGCTACCGATCTTTCCTTCTCCATGCAGAAGTGATGGATGAAAAGCACACTTCCCAAAACATTCTGCATGCGATGAGGAAAATGTTTAGCCTTTGGGTGGGAGCAGAGGCGGGCACCAATGTTGAAGTTGGTTTTGTGGTAACTGACGGAGGTGCCAATATGGTGAAAGCGCTGCGAGATGGTCATATTGTTGGTGTGCGCTGTGCAGCCCACATCATCCATCTTGTAGTGAAGGCAGCAATGTCAGAAGGAACTAATGTGGCAGCAGTAGTTCTGTCCCGCTGCAGAAAGATCGCTGGGCACTTTCACCATAGTGTTAAGGCTAGCCAACTTTTGAGGGAAGAGCAAGAGAGGTCAGGTCTTCCCGTACACTGCCTACGTCAGGATGTCAGTACACGGTGGAACTCCACGTTAGACATGCTCGAGAGGATTTTGGAGCAGCAGAGGGCAATCCATAATCTTGCCTCAGAGCACAATATTGGGATTACCTCTCCATTGAATAGGGAGGATTGGACAGTGATCGCCCAGCTAGTGGCAGTCCTTAAACCATTCAGGGATGCCACAGAAAATTTAAGCTCAAACACTGCCAGTCTGGCCCAGGTAATCCCAGTGTTCTCCCATCTAGGCAGCAAGATGGATGAGGCCCCTGGGAATCAGCGTAGCTAAATGGACAGGGAGCATGTATGTGTGTGGGTGAGTGCATGCTTGGGGCATGGGTGTTTTTGATTGGGGTATGTAAATTGAGGGGCGGGAGACCCTAGGGGATAAAAGGTGCCCTCTGAGTGACCCCGGTCACTGTCACTTTTTATTTGAGACGGCTAACAGTTTTACCTGCTTGAGCTTTGGTTTCCTACGGCCTGGAGCATGGATGTTGATGCTATTCTCGCTGCTCTCAGGGCTGGTGCGGACAAGGACGGTGGCAGGGCGCTTCGTGAGCAATTTGCTCACCTGTTGCCTCAGGCTGCGGTGCCTGAGCAGCCTTCCGGGTCTGGTGGGGCCGCGGAGGTTTCGGTTAGCAGGCGCGCCTCGGTTCGCCGGCGCGCCCGCCCTCCTGCTCGGTTGAGCCCCGCGGCGGATGCGGGGGCTCGTTACCGGAGCAGGAGCCCTGATCGTGGGCCGCGCGCGCCTCGGGAGGAGTCTCCTCGTGGCGGGCGGCCTTCTAGTGCGCCGTCGTCGCCAAGATGGCGGCAGCGCGTGGCATCGCGGAGGTCTCGCGAGGCTTCTGGACGGCTCGCGAGACCTGCCGCGGCTTTACCGGAGCCCGCGGCACAGGCGGCTGTGCCTGCCCGGGCCTCGGCGGCAGCTGGGACTCGGCGCGGCCGCTCCGGTGGTCGCGGCCGGACGAGTGATGCCGCGGGAAGCCGCGCGGGAGCGCGCGAGGACGCGGGTGGTGCCGCTTCTGCCCGGCCACGGAGGACGTCGCGGTTAGCAGCGGCGGCTGCTTCTACGCTGGACGGACGGTCTGCAGGGAGGGTGAGTGGGCCCGGCAGGGCTACACGGGGGGCAGCTGGGGGCCGTGCGGGAGAGGGCGTATCGGAGGACTGTGGTGGATCCTCCGGGGACGATTTAGGTTCACCTCGGCGGCCCTCGGCTCGTTTACCCCCTTTGGGAACGGGGGTTGGGGGGTCTTCCCTCCTGGGTTACGGCTCCTCCGGTGAGGAGGCTTTTTCTACCCCCCTTCCCCTATTGTCTGCGGCACATGTGGGTGGCTTACCTGTGGCGGGGGCCCTGCCAGCGGTTCCGGGTCCTTCTGGGGCCCAAGGGCAATTTTGCTCACCTCTCCTTTCCCTGCAGGCTGGTGCTGGAGTTCTGCCGGAGGTTCCTTCCCGGCTGTCTGGACCTGCGCGACAAGATGCTGCTAGCAACATGGCTGCGTGTACGGCACCGCAGGAGGTCTGCCGGTCGCTTGGTGGTGAGTTGATTTCTCAGCTTTCTGGTTTATCTGGGTCTGTTGTGGGGGGTCGCCCGGGCGCTAGCGTGGGGGATTTTTTGTCGGGTCTTCGGGGTTTTCTAGACGCGTGGGAGCGTGGAGGTAGCTCCGGGTCGGGTGGGTCTGGCTTAGATGGGCAGGTTAGGTCTGTCTGGGAGCAGTCTGGGAGTGTTGTAGGGTCTGCTGGTCAGGTTCCCATCCCTGCGCCGTCTGTGGCGTGTCCTGGTGGGGCTGCGGTTGCGGTTTCGTCGGGTTCGGAGGTTGCGGGGGTGATGTCCCCGTCGGCCGGCGGGGCAACTGCTGAGTCTGCCCCTGCGGCCATAATTGATGCGGCGCTGGGGGTGCCGGATGTTGCCCGTGGGGCTGCCTATATGTGTTGGTCAGGCCCTTTGGGTCTGCACTTAAAGCAGGAGACGAAAGAGAAAATCTGGAAAGGCGAGTTTCTGGAAATTTTCTCTCTCCTGCCGCTGGAGGAGGCACCTCCTCCTGCGAAAGAGGGGAAGGATAAGGAAAAGGAGAAGGAGAAGGAGAAATATCGGTACAGGCGGATTCCAAAAACCTTCGGTAATTGGATTCGCGCCTTTTCCATCCTGGCCAGTGTGATAGGCGAAAAGTGCCCTGAAATATGTACGGCACTTTTTGCGTATCAGGACCTCATCTGGAACGCTTGCAGGACGTATGGGGGTTTGGGCTGGTGGAGGTATGATGAGCAGTTCCGCCAGCGTTTGGCGGTTCGGCCGTCTATCGGTTGGGACCAGATGGATATTGGTCTGTGGCTGGCCATTATGACTCGGCCTGCCACTCATCAAGGGGGGTTTTCGTCGTTTCTCGGGGGGGCCGGGGGGGGGTCGGGTAACGCTCCCTCCCCGGCCGGTCAGCGGCGGCCAGGTTGCTGCTATCAGTACAATGATGGGCAGTGTAAGTGGGGTTCGTCATGCCGTTTCAAGCACGAGTGCTCCGGTTGTGGCGGAGCCCACCCCTATTCCCGCTGTTTCAAGCGGGCAAAGGGGGTTGAGCGTCCAGATATGGGATCGAAGGGCGAGGACGCCGGTGGACGTCGGCGTGATGCGCCCGTGGCTAAACAGGTATAGGGACCGTCGGGCCGCTGAGTTGCTCTTCCGGGGGTTCACGGAGGGCTTTTGGATTCCCTTCACGGATGCCCCAGGAACGATGGTTTTTCGTAATTTGAGGTCCGTTGCCGAGTTCCCTGATGTTGTGCGGGACAAGTTGCGGAAGGAGGTGGTGTTGGGGCGCATGGCGGGTCCTTTCGCCGTGCAGCCTTTCCCGAATCTGAGGGTGTCGCCTCTTGGGGTGGTTCCCAAAAAGGAGCCTGGTAAATTCCGTTTAATACATCACTTGTCGTACCCGCGGGGTTGTTCGGTTAATGATGGGATCTCGGCGGAGTTGGTTAAAGTTGTTTATGCTTCTTTTGATAAGGCTGTTGATATGGTGCGGGCGGCAGGGCGGGGCGCCCTGTTGGCGAAGACGGATATTGAGGCGGCGTTTCGCCTCCTTCCGGTTCACCCGGCCTGTCATCATTTGCTAGGTTGTCGGTTTGATGAACGTTTTTATGTGGATATGTGTCTTCCCATGGGTTGTTCCATATCATGTTCCTATTTTGAGTGTTTTAGTACGTTCTTGGAATGGGTTGTGCAGGACGTGGCGGGGTTGACATCAGTTTTGCATTACCTGGACGATTTTTTGTGTATCGGTCCTGGGCATTCTGGTGATTGCCTTCACCTGCTGCGCACCGTACAGGTGGTTATGCAGCGGTTTGGTGTTCCGCTGGCGGCTGACAAGACTGAGGGCCCGTCTACCTGCCTCAGTTTTTTGGGGATCGAGATCGATTCCTTGGCGATGGAGTGCCGTTTACCGGCTGACAAGCTTGCCGATCTGAAGGGCTTGGTGGCGCGGGTGCGGGGCATGCGTAAGATTCAGTTGTGTCAGCTTCAATCGCTGTTGGGAAAATTGAATTTCGCTTGTCGCATTTTGCCGATGGGTCGAGTGTTTAGCCGACGGCTAGCTGGGGCGACTGCGGGGGTTGTCCGGCCTCGCCATTTTATTCGGCTCACGCGTCCGCTGCGAGATGATCTGGCTGTTTGGGGGTCCTTTTTGGACGCGTATAACGGTCGATCGTATTGGCAGGCGCCTGAAGTCTCCAATGCGCAGCTTCACCTGTATACGGATGCAGCGGGCTCGGCTGGTTTTGGGGCCATCCTAGGTTCTCGTTGGTGCGCGGAGCGTTGGCCTGCCTCCTGGGTGGCTGCTGGGCTCACTAGGAACCTGGCGTTCTTGGAGCTTTTTCCCATCCTTGTGTCGGTGGTGGTCTGGGGGGAGGTACTTAAAGATCGTCGGGTCTTGTTCCACTGTGACAATCTGGGGGTCGTGCAGGCTATCAACTCCTTGACGGCTTCTTCTCCCCCTGTGGTTCGCCTCTTGCGTCGGTTGGTATTGCAGTGTTTGGGTCTGAATATGACCTGTAAAGCGGTGCATATTCCGGGTGTACGGAACGTGACGGCTGATGCTCTTTCTCGCTTTCAGTGGGCGGAGTTTCGAGCCACGGCGCCGTATGCAGACGAGGAAGGGGTTCCGTGTCCGGTGGAGCTTTGGTCCCTTGGGTTGGACGCGTGACGCAGTGAATCCGCAGTTCGGTTTCCAAGGCCACTTGGGGGAGGTATGGTAAGGTGTGGGACGAGTGGGCGGTGTTTGAGGTAGCCTGTGGTGGTTTTCCTTCTCATGCTGCTCGGGTTCGGGGTTTGCTCTCCCTCCTGTGTCAGTGGGATGTGGCTGGGGTCTCCCCGTCGGCGGCGTCCGCTCGCTTATCGGGTCTGAGTTTCCTCTGCAAGTTGGTGGGCATGGCGGATTTTACGAAGGATTTCCTGGTTCGTCAGGCGCTTAAGGGTTGGAGGAGGGGATCTATGTCCCGGGATGCGAGGAGGCCGGTGTCGGCTGAGTTGCTGGTCCGTTTGTGCTCCGCTCTGGAGGCGGTTTGCCTTTCGGGATTTGAGGTGCTTTTGTTTCGGGCCGCGTTTGGTTTGGCATTTTTCGGGGCCCTGCGTTTGGGGGAACTGGTCAGTCCTAGTAGGCGTGCTCCTGGTGGTATTTTGTTTGAGGACGTGGAGTTTGGGTCCTCGGGCCTGCGTTTCTGCATTCGGCGGTCCAAGACTGATGTTTTGGGCAGGGGGGCTTGGGTTCAATTGGGTGCTATTGCTGGCTCCCCTATTTGCCCGGTGGCGGCAGTTCGGGGCTTTGTGTCAGTCCGCCCGGTGTCTGGGGGCCCGCTTCTGGTCCATCAGGATGGGTCTTACCTGTCCCGTTTTCAGTTCATAGGAGTTTTTCGCAAGGCGTTGGTTGCGCTGGGGCTCCCGGCTGGTTCTTTTGGGGGGCATTCTTTTAGGATTGGGGCTGCTACGGAGGCTACCCGGGTGGGGTTTTCTGAGGCCTCGGTTCAGAGAATTGGGCGTTGGCGCTCGGGTCGTTTTCGGTCATATGTCCGGCTGGACATGTCTGCTTAACGTTTCTGTTTTTCTTCCAGGTTTGGTTCTTCCGCAAGTCTGGCTCGTTGGGCATTCATACATCTTCTGGGCCAGGAAGCGGGCTGCGGTCCGCCCGGGCGGGGAACAGTTGGGGTACTCCCCCTTGAGTATGGAGGTTCGCTGGTTTGGTCGGAGGGGTATGCGGTGGATGCAGCTTCTCCCGGAGTTGGTCCGATTGTCCAGACTTCTGGGGTCACCTTCTGTTTTAGTTGTTCACCTGGGGGGTAATGATTTGGGGGTGGTCCCGGTTAGGGCTCTGGGGGATATGGTTCTGCGGGATTTGGCTACGGTCCGTATCCTCTTTCCGGAGGTGCAATTGGTCTGGTCGGAGGTGGTGGCGAGGAATTATTGGCGCTATGCGTCTAGCCAGCGGGCGCTGGAACGGTCTCGGGTTAAACTGAACCGTTGGGTGTCAAGGTTCGTGTCAGGTGATGGGGGTGTGGCGGTTCGGCACAGGTCTTTTGAGCGGGATGCTGCTAATCTCTTTCGGTCTGATGGCGTCCACCTTAATGATATTGGTCTGGACATCTTTAATCTGACGCTGCAGGATGCGATAGGTCAGGCCATGGCTTCGGTTGGTGGGGGTCCCCGCTGATTTAAGGGGTTAAACAGCGGGGTTTGTGGCGGTTTATGTGTCCTTGCCGGTCTGGTTTGTTAAATTTTGGAGTTGGATGATGGTGTGAAGGAAGGCTCAATCCTCCCCTAACCTCTGGTGTATTGGACGTGCCCACCGAGCGGATGGACGGCTGGTGGTTAGCATTGGTTTTGGGACAGCGGAAGGTAGCTGTCAGTGTTATTTGGACGAGGGGGGAGGCGAGCATCTGTGTTGGAGTGTACAGTGATGAGCGGCCGGCAAGGACGGGGTTAATAGTTTCCTGTGTTGGTAATGGAGGAAGATATGTTAATCATGTATATTTGTATATTTGTATTTAAATTTATTTGTGGATTCTTTTACAAAGTTATCTTTATGGGTATATTGTGTTTAGGCCAACACAGTGTGGTTTATGGTTATTGTTAAATAAAATGTGCTGTGGCCTGATTTACCCAAATAATGTCTCTGTCGTTACTTGTTGGGTTTGGTGGCGGTTGGTTGGCGGTGCACGGTACACACTACCTACATACATGTTCCTTGGAAACCGTGAGGCTGTTCAAGGTGGCACTCTACATCCTGACATAGCAGCCATAGTCAGGAAGCTGAAGGATCTGCTAAAAGTACACCTTCGCAAACGAATGGAAGAGAGTCCCGAAATGATGCTAGCGTGCCTTTGCGATCCAAGAATTAAGGGAAAGCTAGCTTTGAAATTTAATGTTCTCAGTAGCTACCGGGAGCAATTGGTCAACAAGGTGCGTGACTGGCAGCGTAAAATGGGAATGCTGTCCGAGGAGGGAGAGGTGCAGGAGGAGGAAGAGATGATGTGGTCTGCTACCCCTAGCAGCAGCATCAGCAGCAGTGCCACAAGCAGCACAACACAGCTGAGTGGAGCAGCTGCGTTTTGGGAAGAGGCACTTGGGAGTATAGTTGGACCATCTGACAGAGCTAGCAGCAGAAAGGAGAGTAGTGCTGCTGAAATGGTCAAACTTTACCTCTGTGAAGTTCCTTCTGCGCCTAATGTTGATCCTCTTAGCTACTGGGATGAAAAGAAGAGTGTGTGGCCTGCACTCTCATGGGTTGCGCAGCCAACCACTGTTCAAAGTGAGCGCGTGTTTTCTATGACTGGAAACATACTGAGTCCACAGCGCTCACGCATGGCACCTCATCTGATGGAGCAGATTGCCTTCCTTAAATTCAATCTGCCCAAGTTGGGTTACCCAGCTCTTAGCTTGGAAAGTTAATTTTTTTTATCTGTAATGTTTAAGGTAGTTTCTCCCCCTGGTTGCACGTGTTTGCGGTGTGGCAACGTCTGCTACCTCCGCCGGTGTAGCCAATTTACGCTAGGGCCTAGTGTCTGAGTTCTGGAAGTCCGCTCCCAAACGCCATGGACTGACAGACTTTCATGCTTTGCCCTGGGGTGAAACAGGTGAGTGGGTCGCCAATTGCCCACTCATTCACCTTTTTCCTTTTCCAACGGTGCTGCTGGTGGTGGTGCCAGCATCTTTTGCCAGTTCGCTTCCTGGCTGAAATCATGCCTCAAATGTCCCTAATGGAGAGGGTAGTTTCTCCCCCTGGTTGCACTTGCTGCGGTGTGGCAATGCCTGCTACCTCCGCCGGTGTAGCCAATTTACGCTAGGGCCTAGTGTCTGAGTTCTGGAAGTCTGCTCCCAAACGCCAAGGACTGACAGTCTTTGGGTGCTTTGCCCTGGGGTGAAACAGGTGAGCGGGTCGTCAATTGCCCACTCATTCGCCTTTTCCAATGCTGCTGCTGCTGCTGGTGGTGGTGCCAGCGTCTCTTCTCTGCCAGTTCGCTTCCTGGCTAGTGTCATGCCTTAAATGTCCCTAATGGAGAGGGTAGTTTCTCCCCCCCTGGTTGCACTTGCTGCGGTGTGGCAACGCCTGCTACCTCCGCCGGAGTGGCCAGCTTACGCTAGGGCCTAGTGTCTGAGCTCTGGAAGTCTGCTGCCAAACGTCTAGGACTGACAGTGTTTGGGTGCTTTGCCCTGGGGTGAAACAGGTGAGTGGGTCGCCAATTGCCCACTCATTCGCCTTTCCCAATTCTGCTGCTGCTGCTGCTGCTGGTGGTGGTGCCAGCGTCTCTTCGATGCCAGTTCACTTCCTGGCTAGTGTCATGCCTCAAATGTCCCTAATGGTAAGGGCAGTTTCTCCCCCCTGGCTGCCTCTGTCTGCGGTGTGGCAACGCCTGCTACCTCCGCCGGAGTGGCCAGCTTACGCTAGGGCCTTGTGTCTGAGCTCTGGAAGTCCGCTGCCAAACGTCTAGGACTGACAGTGTTTGGGTGCTTTGCCCTGGGGTGAAACAGGTGAGTGGGTCGCCAATTGCCCACTCATTCGCCTTTCCCATTTCCTTTTCCATTTCCATTTCATTATTTTCCTTCTGATACACAACCAACCAAACATAACACACACAATAACACAAATAACACAGTGACATAACACATAACACACATAACACATATAACACAGTGACAAGTGACAACACACATAACACACATAACACATACACGTACAATGCAAAAATCACAAGGACCTTTCCTCTTGTTATTTGTCCTGGCCTTCATTTCTACACTCACTAGCATTAACGCTATAACTCACACTTCATACTATAACATTTTTCCATCCACATACCTGCCAACAGACCCAACTTTTTCAGGGACAGTCCTGCTTTTTTCCAGTCCTGTCCCATCTAATTTAGCTAAACTAGGTATGCAAATACACGTTGGTAGTTATAGCTCGGTAGGTAGCACTAGTATAAACATTAAATAAATATAATAAAGTACTAAATAATAAATCTAACTTTAAAATACATTTAAATAAACCCCTAATTTTTTTTTAAAACCCATTAAAATTAAATTATTATTTAGACATAATACATCTTTAACCAAAGCAGTGCACTGCTACTAATCTTAAACATAACCGTACATTAACCCTAAGCTATTTTTTAGTTCTTGTCCAACATATTTCCATCCGCATACCTGCCAACACACCCAAGATTTTGGTGGACAGTCCTGCTTTTTTCCAGTCCTGTCCAGTAAAAGTTGGGTTGTTGCAAAGTATGCCATTGTAAATAGGTAGCAAATGTTAGGCATGTATTACAAGTGGTCCAAAATCAATTTAAAAATGTAAAATAATCCCTATTCTTTTATTAAACATCTATGGATGTGTGACTGTGTATGATAAACGGAGGCCAAGTTCCTTGGAGCATTTGTCTCTAGGTCATTTTGTGTACAGTACACCTCAGTACGTGTGTGCAACTCTATTGGTCGTTTCGGCAGGGGGCTGGCCTGCCATCAACGAATGAAGTGCGTTCTGCAATTCACTAGTTGATGCCAGACCAGCCCCCTGCCGAAACGACCAATAGAGTTGCACACACGTTCCTTCACGGCAGCTGCTGCTGCTCCGATGTGTTGTTAACCCCGTATTAACCCCTGCAAGGCAACCGGGAAGGAAACGAAGATTAAACGAGCACGAAGAATGTCCGCGAATATTCGCCCGAAGAGAAGACAGGAACGGGCGAATATTCGCGGAATAGAAGGTTTTTTCCCCCCCGAAGACGAGCACGAAGACAAACACGAAGAGCCCCCTGGTGCCCAAGTCTACTTAAAACCACTCAAGGGAGCCGGAGGTCTGTTAAAGACCTCCGATATCGCTCCCTTGCGATCCGCGCGGCAACAGCTGCTGTGCGCCGGGGTTTGTTGTCAGATCCCGGCGCACAACACTGAAGCCGCGCCCACCGCTGTCCGTGCCCTCTGACCCGGAAGAAGACAGAAGACAGAAGAACTGAAGAAGAGGAGCGAAGAGGAGGAAAAGAAGCTGTAAGGAGAAAAGAGGAAAGGTAGGAAAGCATTCAGTGAGTGAGAGTTGATTGGTATGTGTGGATTGGTATGTGTGTGGATTGGTATGTGTGTGGATTGGTATATGTGTGAATTGGTATGTGTGGATTAGTATGTGTGGATTGGTATATGTGTGGATTGGTGTGTGTGTGGATTGGTATGTGTGGATTGGTGTATGTCTGGATTGGTGTATGTGTGGATTGGTATGTGTATGGATTGGTATGTGTGTGGATTGGTATGTGTGTGGATTGGTATGTGTGTGGATTGGTATATGTGCGGATTGGTAAGTGTGTGAGAGTGATGGGTGTTATGCTGTACCATTTCCAATGTATTTTTCATTATATAATTATGCTCTAGTACATCATAACTCCCATAACTCTATACTGTTCCATACAGTGGCAGAGCTGGGAGACAGAGGCCTTGCACCCCCACCGCAGGACTCCTGAAAGGTAAGTGAACTTCAAAGTGGGAGAGGGTAGATAGTTAGGAGGGGGTAGATAGGGAGAAGGGAGTGAGATGGGGGGATAGGGAGAAGGGAGTGAGAAGGGGTAGGTAGGACAAAAGGGAGTGAGAAGGGGTAGATAGGGCAATCATACTCCTATCATGCCAAGTCTGCGAGTACATCCTGGAATCTGGGTATGCCTGGGCATGATAGAAATGTGATTGCTGTTAACAATCATATATATATATATATATATATATATATATATATATATATTAATATTGTTATTTAATTGTTTTGTCCTATTTTGGTGTGTTACTTACTTGAAATAAAAGTGTTAGATTTTTTTTTATGGTGTGGGGGGGCCAGGTAAATGCTGCATTTTCGGTTTCAGTCCAGAATTCGTTTCGGTGCATCCCTACTACTAATGAAGTGGTAGGCCTACACCACATCAATGTTTGGCTTAGTATATAGTGATAGGAGTTATGCTGCACTATTGTCAATGTTTGGCTCAATGTATAGTGATAGGGATTACGCTGTACCACCGTCATTGTCTGCCTCAGTATATAGTGGTAGGTGTTATGCTGTACAACCGTCAATGTCTGCCTCAGTATATAGTGATAGGTGTTATGCTGTACCACCGTCAATTTCTGCCTCAGTATATAGTGATAAGTGTTATGCTGTACCACCGTCAATGTCTGCCTCAGTATATAATGATAACAGTAAGTGTTATGCTGTACCACCTTCAGTGTCTGCGCCGGTATATAACGGTAGAAGCTATGCAGTTTTAAAGTGGGGGGGGGTGCCACATACAGGATCCGCCCCAGGGGCAAAATACTCTAGGTACGCCCCTGCCAGCATGCTCTCCCCGGCATGCTCTCGGCAGCACACTCTCCCCAGCCCTGTCATATGACCAAGAAGCTAAGAAGAAATAAACTGCTATTCTTTTAAGACTCATAAATGAAATTACTGTAAAAATAAAACATACAATAAACATCATCAGAGTACATACTCCGGGTCCGTATACCTGCTATTAACCCTGAAATGATCGAGACCGGTACATACTAATATTTTAGAACAGACAGCATGCAATGTGTACCGATTATTGCATTTTTAGGGTATCAGCTTTCTGATGGTACCAGGGCCACCATCAGGGGGTATATCTGCCCTGTAGTGGTCTACTAACCCCAGCCGAGTCACATGATGTGCATTAGGTGACTGAGTGGTGGTAGGGAGGCAGCGGTACAGCATGTGTGAATGTGTGTAAGTATGCGTTTGGTGTTATCGTGAGTGTATGTGACACTGTATGTTTGAGTATTAGGGATGAGCCTAGGGTTAGTGGCATATGGGAGAGGAGAAACACAAGAAAGAATGTGTGTATTTATGTAAAGATTTGTGTACTTATGTAATAATACAGTGTTTGAGAGTAGGTGTTAGCGCAAATATGTGTGTTAGCATGTATGCGCGTTAGTTATGGGGGACACCAAAGAAATATTGCACCCAGATACCATTAACCTTATATATATATGACTGAAAAGTATATACCTCATTTTATTAACATTAAAATATATATCAGAAGATTGCAATAAAAAAAAATTCTGATTGCAAAGAAACATGAAAAGAAAAAAGTTTGGCAAATAAGAATTAATATTAGGATTAGATTGCAAACTCGTTAGATTAGAACCCTCATCTCCCTCCATCCTTCTGTTATTGTCATTTTAAGTTGTCTTTGTTAATTATTTTCACTGTCATCGCCCCCCCCCCATTAAAAAAGCGCTACAGAATCTGCTGGCGCTATACAAATAATGAAATGTAATTAAAAAGAAGCAAAATGGATGCAAGACTCCGTTTTATTCCGTACAGTTCTTGGCTGGCGAAATGACTGCGCATGCAACATCTGTCTTCTGTTCTTTATTGCGATATGTTTTTGAGAACGAAACGTTATTTTCGAGATCGCAATCAATCGACCGCGTCGGACTCCTGTTTCCCGAGCAAACGTTTTTTTTTTGCATAAACAGATACGCGATTCGAAGAACGCCGTGCTGTAATTGGCCATGAATGGGAGATCGCCGCGGCGGAAACTTCTGTACAAGAGCACTTTAAAACGCGCAGGGATACATTTGCGGCTTAGCGAAGCAGCGGTAATTGTTGAGTCGGATGGGGTTTTTTTTTTTTGAGGTTTTTTTTTTTTTAATTATCAGCACTCAGCAAAGTGCATGCGGAGACGCATTTCAAACATATTTGGAAAACAGTGAGCAGCATTAAAGCCAGATGAACTCATCAAAACGAAATTGCTTTTTGAAGTGCAGATAATTAAAATCACTACACAAGTCAAATTGCGAAATGCGTTTCTCGCGGGAATCAGTTGTAAAAATATTTATGTGCATTAAAAATGATTTAAAGGCTTAACATTTTCCTCTTAAGTGTTAGTTTAAATTTACGAATCAACCTATGGGCATCAGGGGGTCGCATTTGGCCTAAATGAGGAAGGGTATTATCCCCACATTGGAATATTCTGCTAAGATTCCTTTGGACGGTAGACAGGACAAACGAAGGACCCCAACACTTCCTAATGATCCAGGGGCCCACATCATGACACACAGGAGAAGCATTGTAAAGTCACAATGAGCTCTGCCAAGTACCCAAAGGCAACTCGGACACTGTGTGCGATAAGTTGCTGACAATGCCCATAAGTGGGACATAAGCCTGGGACTCTCATAGCAAATTCAGGACAACCGGCTGCTATGCCTCGTGTGTGGGTACACGATTTTGCTTGTTATGGTCCATAGTACAACCCCGGCCCTTTGTGTTTAACCTTTGTGTTTAACCAGATATTCCCTGTCATGTTATTTATAGTGCTAGTATTAGTCAAATTGGAGGCATTAAAGCAGCATTAAAGAAGAGCAGTAAAGATGTGGAATCCACTCCCCACAGAGACTGCGCTCCAACAGATGCCGGAGAGTGTATAATATATAATATGAGGAATATACAGGGATATAACGGGTTATAAGGACGGGATTAGTTATACGGCCGGAGAGTATATAATATATAATATGAGGAATATACAGGGATATAACGGGTTATAAGGATGGGATTAGTTATACGGGGGGAGTATATAATATATAATATGAGGAATATACAGGATATAACGGGTTATAAGGACGGGATTAGTTATACGGCCGGAGAGTATATAATATATAATATGAGGAATATACAGGGATACAACGAGTTATAACGACAGGATTAGTTATACGGCCGGAGAGTATATAATATATAATATGAGGAATATACAGGGATATAACGGGTTATAAGGACGGGATTAGTTATACGGCCGGAGAGTATATAATATATAATATGAATATGTTTCATAGCCCAAGAGTGAGTTTTTTGAAGGAATCTATAGTTTGATAACTCATATTTATAACAGTTTCTCTCTAATCCGGGAACTGTTTCATTTCTTGGGCTGTATATCAGAACAGGTTATCC
Source organism: Spea hammondii (assembly GCA_029215755.1). Classification (NCBI taxonomy): domain Eukaryota; kingdom Metazoa; phylum Chordata; class Amphibia; order Anura; family Pelobatidae; genus Spea; species Spea hammondii. The sequence continues at coordinate 4,532,700 of JARDYJ010000002.1, forward strand.
AAAGTGAAGACATTTACAACGGATATTCAGCTAAAACGTGAACCGGGCGCTGCCTTATTAAACATTAAGCATCAAAGAACCTGAAATGACAAAACAGAAGTTAGAGTAACAACAATCACAGATTCTCAGTGCTGCCACCTGCTGGCTGGGCGGGCACACAGCGCTCAGTTTATAACAGTAATTGCTAGATTAGCGCATAAAAGCATAGAATTAGGCAGCAGATAAGAACCATTCGGACTCCCAGCAGAAGTGGTAGAGGGTAATACAGTGATGGAATTTATACATGCGCGGGATAGACATACGGCTCCTGAATCTAAGACGAGACCAACGACTGATTAAGGTTTGAGTCTTTACAGCAGGAAAAATGTGCAGACTAGACGCGACGAAGGGGGTCGATCTTTTGATGAGTTTCTATGTAGAGAACCAAGCATATGTGACCGCAGTTACACCCTGACTTGACCCATTCTGTGCTTCTATGTGTTTCCTACGCATACTGAGAGTACTATCCACCTAACATGTTTCGGATGACCCCATGGCCAAAAAGAGTTGCATTTAATCTGCATTGTGATGCCCTTTTTCATAAAACATGCCCTTCTTTCTCGTTTTATTCTTTTCTTATTTCTCCCAATGCAAATCAGGCGCGCTCTATATTTCTTATTTATTTAAAGGGCGCGTTTGGCCGCCGCGGGCTCCCTCGTGAACAGAGAAGCGTTCGACATGGCACTCCATCCTTATTTTTAATAGTCCTACGAGATATTTCTTTAAACTCGCTCTCGGGCCAGCCTTTCGACATGAATGCTAAGCAGCTTGGATGTTTCGTAATAACAGTCCTCGAAATGATTGGAAACAAATTGCCCTTTGCAATTATAGATGCATGGAAGAAACCCTAGTATATCAGAGTCACTTAATTAATTTTTAAAGTAGCTCGTACCATCTAACGGCTTCACTGATATGCTTTATATTCACGGCCGCCATAAATTACCTTACATAACGGTGTCTTAAAATGTGAAGCTGAAGGTTATTTTTTTTCTAATTTTTTTTTTTTTTTGCATAAGTGGAATTAAAGAAGTTCTGTGTACTGGGGAGGAAAAAAACGTACAAGTTGTATTAAATCAAACTTTATGAGCAGATACACAATTAACGTATTCTGTCTTCCATTTATTCTACTGATAACTGGGAATTACTGCTCGGAGAGACGGGGCCCGCATTAAATAAATTCCTTATTACTGATTAGGACGCAGCCTTATACGTCGAGAAACGTAGAACGAGAGTGAAGCGGAATTCGAAATGTAATTAAAGAAAAAATTAGCATTATTATTTATTATTATTATTATTTTATTTTGTTGTTTCAGACTGGTGTCTTCAGTGTTCTTAATTTTTTTCAAGCAATAACGCTAATTAATAAGTTACTTTCGAGTGAAGGCAAAATGAATACTTTGATGTCACATTTAAATTGAAGAGTTGGCTCTTACAGCATAATCCAAACCCGAGTTTTTATTATTATTATTATTTTTTTGTATTTTGTTTTTAGCTAATTTAAATTGATATTTTACCCTTTATACAGCGCTGAAGAATATGATGGCGCTATAAAAATCAATACATATTAATGATAATATTTTTTAGCTCCAACTTCCAACAAAGGCAAAGTCGGGGTATTTCAGGCCAATTCCCCTCCGTTTCCCATGATCCCTTAGTGCAGACTGAATCGGAATCCTCCCGTCAGCCCGAGCGGGAAGTTGGAAGCCGCTTCCTGTTCTCTACCTCCCGTCAGCCCAAGCAGGAAGTTGGAAGCCACTTCCTGTTCTCTACCTCCCGTCAGCCCAAGCAGGAAGCTGTAAGCCGCTTCCTGTTCTCTCCCGTGTTGTTTTAGCGGACGGCGCATGAGCCTCTAGCGCTAGAGATTGTTTCCTCCACGCAGGTCCCCCCGTAACGCTATTATCACAGATATCTCAGGGCAAGGAAATAACAGAAGGGGAAAAAAAGCAGGAGAAACGGGTGACAAGACAGGGGCCGGATGGGGCCGATCTACCGGCAGGTTCCATAATATTTCTACGTAATTATAGGCAAATGCAACATACTTTGAATGAAGAATTCTTAAACTGCTTTGGAAAATATTGGTTCTAGAGAAGGAATGTTTTCCTCATATTGAGTGTTTTGGTTTTTTTTGCGGAACAAAATGTTTTCACTCCTAAAACTAGCGTCAGTATAATTTGAAAATAAAAACTGCGAACATGCGTTTTATTCTAGTGAAACCAATTTGCGTAAAACCTTCTTCCCCACATTTGATTTTGTAAATGAATCTCAGAGATATTTAAACATTAAATAACGGGAAAATACTTCCATTTCCGCCATTAAAATAAACTATTGTAACTTCCAGGCGGTGCCATCGTCCCCATTCTTTGGAAGCTCTGCATCGTCACACATTTTAAACCTAATTAGCTGTTAATTAAACGTTATTGTAAGGATTAAATACCAATATGACTGTGCAGATTCGTTAGAACAGATCACAGATGTGTTGACAAAACAGTTTGCTTGAAACTGACAGTTTTTATGCGTTTTTGCTCACAACAAGATAGTTTGGAATATTTCACACAGATTCACGCACGCTCGTTTATTTCTCATTTGCACGTTAATAATAACATCTGCATGTTTCTAACTTTAATCAAAATACAATTATAATGATTTTTATATATTTTTAGCTGGATTGTATAATTTCCCCTCTTGCTACCACTTTCTACCTCTATTTTTCTGTCTCACTCTATCCCTTCTCTATTTCCATCCCCTTCTTTCTCTCTGCCGCTTTCTTTCTTTCTCTCTCTTTTTCTTTCTCTCTCCCACATTTTCTCTTTTTCTCCATTTCTTTTTTCATTTTTCTCTTCTCCTTTTACACTTTTTCTTTTCTCTCTCCCCTTTGTTCTTTCACTCCCTTCCACTTTTCTTAAATCTATCTACCTCTTTGTTTCTTTCTCTTTTCTCTTTATATAGCTCTTTCTTCTCTCCCTCTCTCTCCTGTCTCTCTCCACTCCATTTTCTTTCTTTTTTTGCCCTTTTTCTTCTTTCTCTCCCTCTCTTTCTTTTCTCATCCTGTTCCTCTTCCTCTTAATTCTCTCCTCTATCACTTTTTCATCATTTTTTTCTTCACTACTCTTTCTTCTTTCTTTTACTCCCTCGCTTTATTCTCTTTCCCTCTGTTTCATCCATACTTGACATTGGGCTTGCTGATTTAACTATACATTATACCGGTCATCTCACTAGTTTAACTATACATTATACGGGGCATCTAACTTATTTACTAATACATCATACAGGGCTTGCTCACTAACCAGCAGATACCCATTCAGCCCATTACCTGTTTTTCAGTCTTAGATTCAGGAGCCGTATGTCTATCCCATGGATGTTTCAGTTCCCTCACTGTATTATCCTCTACCACCTCTGCTTGGAGGCTGTTCCACTTATCTGCCACGCCTTCTGTAAAAGATCTTTACATCTAATCCTCTAGTTTTAGATTATGGCCTAGCATGGTTCTAACATTAAACTGCAGCCTTCATAACGAGCAGCGAAGTCTGAAGTATTCAGCTCTCCTATGTCCAGAGAGAGGACATTTTCTTGCATTCCCCTTGAAGTCGTTCATTGACTTTTCATGCTCTTCACCTAATTTTTCCATTCCGTATTTTAATTGTGTAACTCCTCTTTATGCTCGTTCAAATTACACGATACATTTCTTATAAATTTATAGTGAAAGCTGGGCTGCGTACTTTAAGTAACGAGTATCTTATGCTTGGCAGAAACTCAACAGGCCATAGAGGCTCCATGAAGCGGCCTCCAAACTATTGTAAAAATCCCTCTATAGGGGGCTCATTGAAGATAATTTGGGGGAAAGTTTGACGTAAAAATGCCACTTTTTTAATACATATTTCTTAATATTGTATAAAACATGTAAATTTGATTATGACAATGATACTGCCTTATTATATATGGTGCTTGGCTTTAAAAAGGAACACACTGCCAGCGTTTGGATTTAAATTGCATCATAAAACTTCACATTCTCCGCAGAAAGACAAGAATCACCCCAGTGAATTCGCAACGCGATGACTCCAATTATTCCAATGCCTCCCTTTTTCACCTCCATCTTAACTAGCACTTAGCCTCGCTCTACGCCGCGCTCCCAAATTTAATGCTATATTCACCACTCGTTGAATAATGGGTAATGTTCCGAATATGAAATATCTCAAGCTGTCACTTAACTCTTGTAACGCGGCATGCGCGACGTTTGCAGATTTTGCCACAATAGCCCAAAAGTAAATCTAGCTGGGGGTTTTTTTTTTGTTTTTTTGGGGGGGGGCTTGTTAAAAAAAATAGCTGCATAATGATGTCCCCTGATGGCTGTTAAATACGAGATGTGTATTTGTTGATTTTTAATTCCTGGCGTGACATTTCGGTTATGCCGATAAGATGATTATAATGAGGAGCTGTAAGAATGAAAAGAACATTTTTCATGAATAATTCCCGTCGAACATTCTTTTTCTGCAAATGAATTGTAATAACAGGGGTTTTTTTTTTTGTATGTACCAAAAATACAGCAAACGAGAAACCTTAGGGGCTGAGAGGTTAAGGAAAGTATATCTGTCGCAGGAATAGAATGTTCTCGACAGGCATGGATGGGACAATACGTTTTTCACCGGTTATATATATGTGTATACATTTTGCATGCAGTTCGGTATAAGGTCTTGGGGGTCATTTCATGAATTTTTATTGACACTCTTTTCATAAGCATCTCCTGTAACTTGGAACTTACTAGGGATGTTCTAGAGGTTCCGGGTATCACAACTCATTACCAACAGGGTAGTTTTAATCTCTGATGGGGGAGGGGTACGGTATTTTAGGTTCCACCCACTTCCTGCCCCTCTTTGGCTGTTTGAAGCTGACCACATCTTTTTGTAAGGCTTGTATTGACTAAGTTCCTATATAAAGAAGTAGGGGAGCCTACCTGCCAAGTTCTGCTGGATGTGGCCAAGACTGCCCACTGATGTCAGTGGGGGTCCTGCTGATATTGCGGAGAACAGACCCATTTCAAAGAGTAATGGGCGGGTAGTGTGGCGTGTCAAGACCCTGCACCCGGGACCCAGAGGATTCAAATGTTGACCCAGAGAACCACGGGAGAACCCGGAGCTCTCCAGGCCAAACCCTGGGAGTTCCCAGGTATGTAGAGTAGACATCTTGGTCACCTTGTCTGGGAAGCTCTAAAGTATGGCTTTACAGAAATAGCCCAGGAGAACTTTACAGTCTTGGAACTAGGGGTGGTTTAGGTCAGGCCTGGACTGGCCATGGGGCACGCCGGGCAAATGTCATAATTACTGGTTCTGCTAAATCTGCCCAGCCGAACGCTACGTGAGCCAGGCTAGCCTGAGCATGGCCAGTCTGATGCCCGTTCAGGTCCGACATATTACCCTTACAGTAACTAATCCCCCAGTTACCTGAAATTGGTTTCACCAGTAACACAGCATGTTTTTAGGGTTAAAGATGGACAGTTTATTAACGTACTCCCGACGTGTCACAAATATGACGATCACAAGTTAAGATTTGCAGAAGCAGAATGGGAAACGGCTTCACGGGAATTAATAGACAGATTATTTTTGGATCCTTGTGTTACAGATTCCCAAAATATATATTTAGCATAAATAAACACAGCATCACATTCATTAAATGAAAAAAAATTTTAATTAACAGAAACTTACAATTTGCTTTTTTTCTGCAGTTTTTTGTTGCTGTAAACGCTCAAACCTTAATCGTTGGTCTCGTCTTAGATTCAGGGGCCATATGTCTATGCATGTTTAAATCCCCTCACTGTATTACGCTCTACCACTTCTGCCGGGAGGCTGTTCTACTTATCTACCAGCTTCTCAGTAAACTAAAACTTCCATCCATTCCATCTCAGCCTCTGACCCTCAAATGTTAGATTCTGGCCTCTTGTTGTAACTTTTCTCCTCCTTTGAAATAAACTTTCCTCCTGTACTTTGTTAAATCTCTTTATGTATTTAACTGTCTGTCTCCATTCCCATCTCTCCCATCCCATCTCCTCTCTCCTATCACCCCATCTCCTCTCTCCTATCCTCTCTCTCTTCTCTCCCCCGTCTTTTCTCTCCCATCTCCATCTCCCCCAAGCTGGACATCATGAGATCCCTGAGTCTTACTAATACATCCACAAATTGTCAGGATTCCACCCTGCCTGCCTGGACTATGTAATATTAATACCTACTACCATGCCTATCTGCAGCCACTAGTGGCCACCCTTCCTTCTCTGAAGCACCCACTGCTAATTTCTATCAGCTGAGCCATATTACCTGAGTGAACCCTTATATACCTGCTCTGCCCTTCAGTCTGGGCCTTTACATTGAAGTGTATTCAGCTTTGCTGGCCCTGTGCCGTTCCATTTTTTATTCTACCCGTTTTGACAGCCTGTTGTGTGTCCGGTACCCTGCGTATGGACTCCGCTCCGTGTGTGTCCGGTACCCTGCGTATGGACTCCGCTCCGTGTGTGTCGGGTACCCTGCGTATGGACTCCGCTCCGTGTGTGTCTGGTACCATGCGTGAGGACTCCGCTCCGTGTGTGTCTGGTGCCCTGCGTGAGGACGGCCTGCCGTGTGACCGGTGCCCTGTGTGAGGGTGCCCTTCCGTGTGTCCAGTACCCTGCGTGAGGACTCTATTCCGTGTGTGTCTGGTGCCCTGCGTGAGGATGGCCTGCCGTGTGACCAGTGCCCTGCGTGAGGGCACCCTTCCGTGTGTCCGGTACCCTTCTGTGTGCCCGGTGCCCTGCGTGAGGGCACCCTTCCCGGTGCCCTGCGTGAGGGCACCGTTCCGTGTGTCCAGTGCCCTGCGTGCGGTGCCCTGTCCGAGAGCTTTCCAGCCATATTCCCAGTCAAGACCAGTCCTGTCCTGTCAGCTTACCACAATATAGACTGTTAACTGCGTATTTATCCAGCGTTTTGTGTCTTTATCTGCCTGTCGGCACCTACCTACCAGTCACGATGCATCGAGGAGTACAGACAGAGCCCTTGGTATCCCCTGCAACTGGGCTCCTACCTGACACACATGTACTAAAGCGACTATACGAATAAATAAAACATAGATACAAAATATATAACGCTGGCTCTCCTAAGTTCCTCCGGTTCTATGAGGTTTTAAAGCTGCGTTCGTTATCCGGAGCCATCCTTATTACCCCTTGCTGATTACAATAACATGTTCTGATTAAGACTCCATACTCACAATTCTCTATCTCTAACCCTCCTAAAAAGCTCTTTATCCCAGTAAATGCTCTACTTATTTCATGTAGATGATCCAAATCCTATCTCTCGGAAGACATTATTCCAAATGAAATCTCTCCGCAATCCCCTTCATCTCGAGAAGGTCAGAGGGTCGTGATATTCATCAGATAGATTTAGCGAGATAATTGCGCTATTACACCGCTACTGTACATCTCAAAATAAAAAAAAAAGCTTAATTGGATTGTTATATCAATGGATTTTCACCTCATTTCACTTGCATAATTGCTGCATGAATATAAGTGAGCGAGAGGGTCTCTTTAATTACTCTCCTACTTTAATAGAATTGAAGTTTCAGTTCTAGTGAATATTTTATGAGAGCTAGTCCATAAAGAGAATCATTTACGCCCAGACCTCTGGATATATGATCCCGATTAGGTGTTCTTATTTTGTGGGGATTTTTGTAAAAAAAAATTAAATATTTGTAAAAAAAAAAAATGCCAAAAAATGTAATTTTTGCAATTTGCTATCCGCAGTCATGAAGTCTTATGTCCTGTATGGCTAGAACATATTGTTTAAGCTAAGATAAAAAAAATTAGGCTATACATATATCAACATCATTTGAAATACCATATATAATCAGAAAAAAAAAAATTGAATTTTTTTTTTTTTTACATTCACACGTTAAATAAGAGAGCAGGAGATTCTGAAAAGGGTGGTTTTCTTGCTAAGTCTCTGAATTAGCAATATCTTGTTTTTTAATAAAAAGTTATTTAATACGTTTGCCTGTAGCTGGTCTCCGCGAGGATCACAAAACGCTTGTGTGAATGTATCAAGTCTAAAAGAAAATAATATATTATTTATGAATCTTTGTTTTGGGGAGTGTCCTTCTGATAATGAAAAAATCTAATTTTGGAGCTGAAAAATCTAAGAAATCCAAATTTTAAAATAATAAACTAAAAATCCTTTCTAAAATTTCTGCAATGGTGATATAAACAGTACAGTGGTGTATTTGGCTCAATGCTGCCATAAGATTAGGGATTAGCACTGAAATGAAGCTCTGGACTCATGTCTCTGTAACCTATTTACATCCCTTTGGATGTCCTGATACATCCATGAAAAAGATGCCAGGATGCCCTTAGGTAGTGTCAGTACGCCCAGTGTTTTTAGCAGCGATGGGGAGATCTCCCTTCCTCTACGCGGGAGATCAGGCTGTCTAAAGAGACCAACCAATGCGGGCTTCCTCCCGACAGATCTGGTGTAACGGCGCTCAGCACAAGTACCGGTACACAGCCACTGTGTGAATGCCCGATCCTGCGATCAGGCATTTCTTTCCAGTAGGTGTCAATGCAAATGGGCATTCAAGATTACCACGAAGGCATACAAGCATAGGAGATGTGACACATTATATCCCCAGTAATAAAAAAGATAGTCATTTAGTAGACGGGCGGCTTTGTTGTACACGTTAACAACATGCTTGCACATTTGATCAGAACCTTATTGCCTTACAGAGGTTTACATGGAAAGTGGACCAAAAAATATGTACAAGATAAAAAAAAAAAAACAATTAACATAAGCAATTGATTCCAGATCACAGACCATCAATTAACCAACAAAGAGTTGGATTTCTGGGCATTAGCAAAACCCTTCATTTCTGACAAATACTCAATAATATATCGTATTCTCTAGAATTACTTAAATACACAAATGTGTGACCAGCAGAATAAGACGCGTTCCACCTTTTTTTTTCTTGGCCTTAAATTAATTGTGGTCCTGTAATTTTCTGGCAATTTAACTGTCACAGTTATAATATTTATTTATAAATAGTAATAATAATAATTATTATTATTAACATTTTCCCCCCAAAATATATCTTGAAAGAGTTTCATTTCTATGGACCAACTTAAAGTCTATTTTAAAATACTGGGCAAGGAAACACCCCTATAACGAGGCAGGAAGTGGTAGCTTCCAGGGGGAGGGGCAAAGCTTTTCCGTATATAAATAATGAGAGTATCTATCAGAGGATCGCACGTGTACCCTAAACCTATAATGCTGTCCTTCAGTTCTCTCGAAAAATGATCCCCCTTCAGTAAAAAAAAGAAGAAATAAAACAAATGAAGGAGGTGGGGGGTTATTTTTATTTTGAAAAAAAATTAGAATAAAGACATAACTCGGATAAAGTTTGTTATTAAATGAGCATATGGACTGTTTCAATCTATTTTTCCAGATGAACATGAATATGCATTTCACGAGCAGCTGGGAAGCCAGGAGCCCCGTCTATTCTACTGTGCTTTGTCTTCCACGGCATTTGGGTAAATAATTTTTTTCCACCTTCATTTACAAAGAAACGTAGAATCTGACAGCAGATAGGAACCTTTGGACCCATCTAGTCGGCCGTCAGTCAGTCCGCGGTCCGGTCCCATAGTAAACATAGCTTTAAATTAATTTAGATTGACAGGGCCTCCGTGTATTAAAGCCGTGCTGTTTTCTCTCACTTATATCGCTAAAAGAAAGCGTATTTATCCCCTTTTTTGTTAACCCGGCAGTCTGCTCCTCCCTGTGCGTTTTGGGGCATCTAATGACGCGTTTCCCTCCCTTTATATTTTTGCTCCAGTCTTCCTCACTCTGAGAGTTTCTAGTTCCTCCTTGAAGTACGGTCCGCGGGATATTTCTAGGATAATTCTCCGTAAATGTGACCAATTGGGCAAGAATTTGGTTCTTTTGATTTTCGTTTCTATTTATAAAACATAATTTGTTTTGGGTCATTTTATGTTGTAAACTAGTGGAAAAAGCTGCTACTTTTTAAATTTAAAATACATTTGTGAAGATTAGCGGTCTGGACGTGTCTCATGAAAGACTTTAAATGTCCACGGATGAGTTCCGCATCGTAGGGACCCCCCAACATTTCAGCTTCCAAATCGGGGCACCTGTGTTGGTTGCATGGTAAGAGGTGGGAAAGGGAGGGGTCTGCACTGAAAGTGGGTGTGTCAATGTCAGAAGTGGGCAGGACCAAGGTGTGGCCACCCGCCAACCTTATATTAAGAGGCACCTTCCTGCTCTCAGAACGTCGCGAGTCGGCCACCTGGGGGGCTGCGCTGGAGCGCTGTGATGCAATAACACATTTATATATTGATTTATTCAGCTACCTGGGCTGGTCTGGGGAGTTCAGATCCTCATGTTAGGGGCAAAAATATTTATAATGGCCTCATCTATATGCCACGTAATACAAACACAGTAAGGAAAGCAGTATTAAGACCACCTCTGTTCTAAAATAAAATATATTACGGAGATGTGAACACGCTTCTATCTCTCCCATTCTTCGTCTATTTGCCCCTTTACACCAATGGGGGCCCCGATCAGCTGTTTAATCTTCTTATAGGGTGGTGTCACCCCTTCCTTCGGTGAACCATATGCTGGCACTAATTTTTACGGCACTAATTCATAAGCAGGTTTAATCAGGCTTTTGGGACTTTTCTGTCATTTTATTATATCATACCTTAAGGACACCGGTTTTTAAACGTTATTCGCGTTGTTACAACATACGGCAATCTCCGGCAAAATCCTCCAGGATCACTTATGGCAAAAGAAGACACAATACGCAGAAAAACCGCCTTTTTAAAATCAGATCAGACTTCAGCTGGGACCTTGTTTAAATTTGCATTTACAGAGACCCCGAGAGATACGAAAACTGCTTTTTGTCAAATCAAATTGTATTAATTATGCGCCCGGAGCAGGAGAATATAAGCTTTGAAACACTCAGAGGTTTTTAGAACGGAAATGTTTTCTTCTTCAGCCAAAATAGGGTGGATTTTTTTAAAAAAAAAAGACAAATTTGGCTCATAATGTTTTGCACTGTTGGGTTTAGCCAATTCCTCTGTGCCACGCAAAGCCGCACGAGTGGGGACTTCAAGGCTGCGTTACTTCGCTTATACGGTTTCACTTTACTCTTATATTCCACCTAAAGTGTCTCCCCAGATACCTGCTTCATTGTGTAAAGAGAAGGTAAAGAAACCTGGCTGCCACTTTATTTTTCTCCTCAATGTTTCCCGTCAAGTAAAAACAGCATTAAAAACAGGTTTCTTGAGATATTAGAGCTGCTTAGCAATAGAGTCTTGACACTTATCCCAAGCTCCTCCTTAAAGTATTCCAATCAAACACTCCCGGACCCCATTTAACTAATACGCCCTTCAAGCAAATGCCTTTTCTGTGATGTGAGAATTGGCAGGCAGCCAGTGCAGAGGGGACAAATTAAGGCAAAATTTAGCCAAGTTAACCCTTTGGAGAGGTATGCACAATGGGACAATTGTATAGTAAGTGAACCCCACATTCTGGAAGTTTTAGGGTCTATATTTCTAGTGGGAGGGGTACAAGGTAATTGGGCACCCTTTTTAGAATTTTTTTCTTTTTTTTCCTTTTTCATTTGTCTCACATTTTTATTATTTTTGTGTAGTTTTAAAGTTTTGACTAAAGTTATGACATCAGGGTGACATCACTAAGGTGACTAATTAGGCACTTATTTTTTATTATATATATTTTATTTTTTTACTTTTTACATTTTTTTTTTACCTATTTTTATTTTATCTAGAGAGCTGCTTTTTCTGACTGCAGTACCCGTGACCAGCCAGCAGGGGAGCTCCGAGCTCGGTCTGCGCAGATCCTCTGGAAACTCTTTGCGGAAGAGACACAAATGTTTGGGCGTTCACTGTAATGGAGTGTAAATGGCGCTCATGATGTTGGGTCCTGCCTAGTGACATATTTAGACCTAGGCTGACTAGTCCCAGGCCTAGGGCGGCAGCCCACCACACCGTAAAACTGGGAGGCTAATACCCCTATACATACATAGCATTCGCACCAAAGTAGAAGAAACTCTAGAACTTGGCTGGAGATAAGAGCCGCTGGTCCCACCTTATCTGCCCGCGTTGCCACCGCGTGTTTGTTCTTTTCCTTTCCGGATACTTCTATTTCAATAATTTAAATAATTATCAATTTGAAAACTTTTTAAAAAATGTACAGCTTCCATTCATTTTCTTCATATTAAATAAATCCTTTATATCAGGAAACCTCATTACACCATGAAAAAAAATAGAAAAATAAAGTAGACTCCTACCACCGGACCACATTGGAACGCTTTAATTCATCGCCGTACAATACTTACGTTTAATAAACAGCATCCCGGAGGGATTTTAGGCATTAAATGTATAATAGCTATATTTTATGCTGTTTGTAATTACAATAAATTGTGGAAAGTTGCAGCAGAGAGCGTCGCTGAGACATCTGACAGCTGCAGCATCAGGGCCCACGATGCGTCGGCAAGCGGCGGGTTCTTGGTGCGCGAGGGCAAAACTAAACTTGCCAGATAATATTTCACATAACAGAATTTCCAGCTGCGAGGATGTAATTAGCACTCTTGTAAAGCAGCAAAGGGAGTCTCTGCTCTACTTCATTTTTTTTCCTTTTTTTCTCTCATTTTTTTTATGGCGCGGCTTTGTTTTTTAAGACTGCTGAAGAATAAACCTTTCTAGCATTCCGGAGGAAACACAAACTTGCATTATCCCTGGCAGATGACGCGGCGCTGGCTCTATGGTCGCTGCAGTGGATCTCTACTGCCATCTAGTGGCAACAGAAACCTAGACTCCTGCAGATTCATCCCCGTCTAGTCCGCTCTTTTATCCTGCTGTAAAAACCTTAATCAGTCGTTGGTCTCGTCTTAGAGTCAGGAGCCGTATGTCTATCCCATGCATGTTTAAATCCCCTCACTGTATTACCCTCTACCACTTCCACTGGGAGGCTGTTCCACTTATCTACCACCTCCTTCCATTCCATCTCAGCCTCTGACCCTCTAGTTTTAGATGATGGCCTCTTGCTCTAACCTCTCTCGTTCTTTAGAATAAACAGTCCAGTGCTGAGTAGAGATCATTAGTTTTCACGCACGATTCAGTTTTCTCTCATTTACAGGAAATCCTGGGGTTTGTTTTTTTTAGCTCTTATGTATATATATATATAATTTATCTTCCTAAACTACAAACATTGCCCACCGTCACCGGGGCCGCCAACCTGCATCCTGAAAAGGGAGTGCTCCGGGAACCTGGAGCCAGGATATTCACCGGTAAGCCAATGACGTACCAGGTACGTCATGAAAAGATGTCCCTAGAGGACCAATGAAGTACCTTGTACGCCATGGGTTAAAAATTGGTCGCAGTCAACCATTGCTGACCTGCATGCAAATGGTTCTGGTCCCATTGTGTAAAAAAGCCCTGGCCCTTCAGTGGTTAATATAAAGCAACTGTAATGTTACTAAAGTGACGAGGGTCTGGCACCTAAACATCTTTCAAAACGATTGTTTGTTTAATAAAACTACCCAGAGTTTGTTCCCTTGTTTTTCTCTATTCTACTCTTTCTAGAAGTTTTTCAGTATAAAAATATTTTCATTTTTTCTTATAGAAGTTGTGGTGGCAGCCCATGGCAGAGCCAGCATTATCTGATCATCTTCCTGTCCGAAGGTTTCCCCGACCCCAACCCTAACAAAGGCTGCCTGAACCAATCAGCAACAATCAGTCACTTAACAGAAGAAAGAGAGTTTAATGGGGAGGAATAATTCTGCAGATTCTGTAAACAGGAAGGTAAAACGGCTGCTCCCCTGGAATACAGAATAATCTGTGCTATATAATTACATAGGTTTTATTTATTAAAATATTTATTAACCCCTTCACGTCAAATGCATGGGTTTTAGGACAACCTGTTGTCCTTAAGGGGTTAGAATGTAAACAATTGGCACATCCTGTCTGATGAGAATTATCCAATTAAGTCACTCTAACGACCCTCGAGAGTACATTATTTTTATTATTATTATTATTTTATTTTTTTGCCACTTTGTATTCCCGCCGCATTCTTCGTTTCTACTGGGAATTTTATGCACTTTTTATATTTTTATTTCCTGTTTTTTTGTCTTTTTATTTCATTTGCTGTTTTCCTGGTTTTCATCTTTATTTCTTATTTCCATTTTATGTTTATTTTATTATTATTTTATGTTTTGTTTTCATTGATATTCCCTTTTCTTCATTTCATCTCTCATCGTTTATATCGCGTAAAAAGCTTATCTTTATTTCCACTTTTATTTGGTTCTCATTATCTATGTTTTGTTCCTTTTTCCATCCAGAATAAACTTTGCGATTGGTTTGCTTGTCCTATATGATGCGGTGAATAGACAGGGTTGCTTAAAAATGTTTTTTGTTTGTTTTTATTATTATAATCAGCAAGTTATTATTATTGTTGCTGTTGTTATTATTATTGCTATTATGATTATTATGATTATTATTATTACTGTTGTTATTATTATTGCTTTTTTATTATTATTATTATTATTGTTATTATTATTATTATTAAGTTCCTTCCAAAAGTCCCCTGAGTCAAGGTGGTCCCCAGGTTCCCTTCTTATATAAGTATTTATTTTATTTTGCTTGGATAAATCTGACCCCAAATCAACAGATCTAAGACAAGGGTCCCCGGGTTGCCCCCCTTTTACTGCTTATGATTTTCTGTACTTGTCCCGAATTTTTGTTTCTCAATTAATTAATTAATTAAGCGATAAAAAAAAAAAATACTGTTTTTCTTTCATTGTTGCTTGCATTGGTTCTTAAGTCTCAAAAGTTCCGCTACATTCATTCCTCATTTTTGGGGTTTTATTTGTAAATGCTGGACCACGAGAAGCAACCGTAGGGTGGTCCTGAGGAAGGCCCCTTAAATGTAAGGTTTCTTTTTGTATTCCTTCATCATGTTTAATTTTTTTTTATTTTTTTTTTGCAGGGGTGAGATGGTTCTACATTAGCTGATGGTCCCCAAATGCCCCCTCTTACTGCTACATTACAATTCTTCTGGAAGAAGCATGCGGAATGTCTTTGGTCGCACCCTTTGTAAGCCAAACTGGTGGACAACGAGTCACAAAGGCCACCTAAATGGACCTCATCTCCCTGTACCTGGGGGACGAGAGGAAGGGAAGGACAGAGAGGGGGAGACGGGGACCATGCCTGTCCAAAGGGTTTTTGGGACTTTAACCTCCCTCCCTAAGGGATGGGAGGTGAGGAGGAGGCACAGGGTGGGCTCAAAGCCTCCCATAGGTTATTTGTATATATTTAGCACCCACGACTAGGTAATGGGGGGGAGGGGAGTATAGTTGGGCCCTATGCCCCCTCAGCTGATTTATTACCCACCGTGCATGGGACGAGGAAAGAAGGGGAATTCATCAGCTCTCCCTGGTTAATAGGGCATCCCTGATTTTTTCTCTCCTCTACTTGACTGTCCTGATTTGGTTTGGGCCAAATTTGTCTTGATTTTGGTAAATTTGTGATTTGGGCTTCATGCTGCAAACTCGCAAGCTGTTTAGTGAATAGACTTCCGAGAGGGTCAGGCCCTCGCTGTCTCACTCTGCCGCAAGCCCAAAAAAACTTTACAGCTAAGACGTTTTGACCTTTTAATGTTTTTTTTAAAATTTTTAGAAAATGAATTTGTATTTTCATTTCATTTTTTTATTAGGAGGAACAGCCTTTGGGGGAGAGGAGATCAGGTTTTTTTAATCGGTGTCGGCTACCATATTAGGCTGCCTCCTCCTTGCACCTCAGACTTTAATTTTTTATTTATTTTTTCTTATTGTTAGAAAAGCTGCGGATGAAACTGTAGCTGGTCTGCAGCTTTCTTCCCCCCAAAAGAATCCAGCGCCTTTATCATTAAACACAAGCCATTCCTTAATGGAAGTGTCAGATGCGAGAGACTTCTTCCTACGCCTTTTTCCGTGTGTTGAATTTATCTCTGATGTGTTGAGCTCCTGCGTTCTCTACGGCCAATGGGACTTAACCAAGGGGCCCCAAAGGATTTGACAAAACCATCACCAAAAACTGTCCAAAAGGGTCAGGGCAAGCGAAGAACGATCAGATGTCAGAACAAAGCCGGGGTCTGCTACACGGACATCTACAACCAGATTGGGCATCACGGTACCGGTGGGTCGATGCAGGGCTGAGCCTGTGAAAAAACGCATCTCCTGTCCAGAGGATGGGCCGTGACAAGAGATTCGCCCAGGACCTCGTTAGAATCCTTAAAAACAATCCTGATTGTTAGGACTCTTAGGGCTGTAGAACCCTGCGATACCCTCATACCCAGCAAACATTCCGACCTCCTACAAAGAGGAGACGAGACAGAGGAACAGGGGCTTGAGGACCAGAGAGGAACACCGGGGGATGAAAGAGAGGAACAAGGGCTTGTGGGCCAACAATGGACACATTTATCTGTGTCCCAAAGCAGGACTGGCCAAACTAAAGAGGGATACTTGGGAAGTGTGCCCTCACGGTGATATATACAGTCACACAATGAAAATGCTCCACCATCAGGTTCTTCAAACCCGAACATATTATTGTCCGTCTCGATGGAAGGTTCCATATGGAATACGCACCATAACGTTACAAAGTGTCGGAGCATTCGCACGAGCGGCAGAAGCGCGAGTCCGCGTTAACCCCGTCAGCTCTTTTGGAAAGAACGCGTCACGGCGAGGATTTCATTTTATTCCGAAACAGTTGCGCGAAGCATTATGTGTCTGGTAATGGCCTCCATCTGGCTCCCTAAATATCACCTGCCAAAAAAACAAAACAAAAAATACCAACAATAGCAAAATTAGTGCCATTCGCAACCAGCGGTTGGCCGAGACCTCGTGGCGCGAGACTCGCCAATTAAGCAAACTAATTAGTATTCCGTGGATCCCCACTGGTGTTTAATACAAAAAAAAACTAATGTAAAGTAGTTCATCACGGCGCATGTACTTTTATAATGCTGTGGAACGGTTTAATTAGAGGGGCAGAATGTGTGCCCAGGGGGTTGTGCGACGGAAACAGAATGACTTTAATTAAAAGCAGAATTTGGGATTAGAATAAGGACCCAAAGCCAGCCCAGCGCAATATTTCTTAAATATCAAACAAGAAGGAAATTATTCTGAAATGCACATTTTTTACGTGATCTTTAGTTATTAAAAAAAAAGGATGTTCAACAATGTGTGAAATTTACATACTTTCATCCATACCGAATTTCACCAGGTCCTTCCTTTTATACCATCGGTAATTTTTTCCTTTTTTTACTCCACGCAAACATAGATCCTGCCGGCAGATCGGCCCCCGTCCGGCCCCCGTCCGGCCCCCGTCTAGTCGCCCGTTTCTCCTGCTGTAAAGACTCAAACCGTAATCAGTCTCGTCTTAGATTCAGTAGCCGTATGTCTATCCCGCGCATGTTTAATACCCTCACTGTATTACCCTCTACCACTTCTGCTGGGAGGCTGTTCCTTTTATCTACCATCCCCTTGGTAAAGTAAAACTTGATGGACTTAGGTCTTCTTTCATCCTAAATTACTAACGATCAATGTCTATCTTGAGTAAATACTGGGCCTGGTCATTGGGGCCTGATCCAAATGGTGACATGATGAAGGGCCTCGTGACCTCAATGCCTTTTTCCTTTTATTCAGGTGGGCGCCCATGAGTCTAACATAGGAACTTTTACATCAACAGACCCAAGAAACCTGCCCAACAGATCTGGACATGAACTTTACCAAATGCCACTCCCCAGCCCAGAGAAAGAGAAAACTGTCCGAAGATCTAGGCCCGGACTGGCCAACTGGCACACATCAGGCAAATGCCCAGTGGGCTGGTGGCCAACATCACCTCCTACTTGATATGCCTGACCCTGCGCAAAAAGAAAAAATTACCATGTAGCTGCTGTCGGCCAAACTCACGTCACCAGGTGACCGCCATCTTGAGGTGCCAGTGCCGCCGGACCATCGTCAGTCCCTTCCTACACAGATCATTTGTGGGTTTCATCTACTTTATCCCAGATATATTGGGTGGAAAATAACCATTTGCTAGGGAGGGGTTCAGAGGAAAAAGGTCATGGATGTAGGAAGTCCAAAGCTTGACTTAGCGCACACTTACATGTTAGCAGTGAGTATGTCATCCCTCTGTGACAGGGCCAGGCTAGCTGGCTCATGTGTCATATGAAGTTTAGCCGGGTCACGGAGCGTCTGTGTCCGGTTCCGTATACCGTGACCCTGTAATATATTATATTGTGTTTATTGTGTAACCGGCCCAGAGACTGATGTGGCTTCAGCTCCAGCCTTCAAAGAGACGATCCTATAATCTGGCTGGGGCTCTTAATCAGCCAGCACAGCCCTGTCTGCCCAGACGGCACCCGCACTACAGGGGGGGATAACACAGGTGGGGGAACCCATTGTATTCTGTAATCCCCTCACCTGATACATCCCATGTATACTGATGGGATTTGTGATGGGATGGAAGTGATGGGATTGGGGGTTGGGTTCGGTACACATTGCATTGAGATTGTATATAAATTCTGTGTGTTTGTAATAAAGAGAGTTCTTCTTGGTTTACTACGAATGGTGGTCTGGATGATCCGTGGATAGCTGAGTGCGATCCGTATGAGGGACTGACTGGTGATTCCTCAGCCCTCAAACAGGGGGACCCAGCCTTGGGTACGGTGACCCTGTAACACCCTCGACCTCCCTTACACCCCTTAGTCTGTCGGGGTAAAATCACCAGCCTCTATTATGTGCGGGTAATAACCAGAGCTATTGGCCGAGAGAGTGTAGAGATCATGTGATCAGAATGATCTCTCACACTTCCTCCCGGCATGCAGCGTATGACTGATCCAGCGTGCAGGAAGTGACATCACATCCACTTCCCCTATCATTTTACAGTGCTGTGGAATATGACGGCGCTATATAAAACAATAAATAATAAGAAAAATTATGCTGAAGGCTCCGTGTCAGGAATATGTGAACTGGGGCGCATCAAGAACATCAATAGCGTAAATTAGGTAGTTATACCTTAGTAAAAGGGTAGTATTTACCAGGAATAGACTAGCAGTGCAGGCAAACACCGTAAAGGAATACATGAAAGCTTGGTTCATAATTGGCAGACTAGATGTAACGGAGCCACACAATACCACAGACCGTTATTCCTTTTACATCTCCCTGTGCCAGTCGACGGAAATCAGAGGATCTCCCCAGCCGGCCCGTGATCCTCACTCTCTGCACAACTGGGACAGTGGGGCAGTGTCTGAAAATCAGGACTGCCCTGCAAAAACCAGGACACTTGGTATATATCATACTACAGTGTGTGCCAATGTATAGCTTGGGTCCAGATCCTGACTTGTAATATTATTACTGGCCACTAGAGGTCAGTAGAGGACAATGTAAGTGACAAGCAAGCATGACCATTGGAACTAAAAGGGGTCCCTTAGTGTTAGGTGGGGCAGAATTATATAGGTAGTTCTGGATGTTAACCCTTTTGTGCAAGGAACCTTGCTGCCTGTAGCACCATGTACTAAGAGGACCAGGTTGGCTTGTAACCCTAAAGTTTGCGCTATGGAGATCTCTGCCTTGCTTTCACTGCCTCCGTAGCCCTTTTGCCTGCACGGCGCGCAGCTTGAAGTAGGACCCTGGGGGGGGGTGAAAGGGTGAGAATCGTTACTGACTAGTAACAGCGACTAGTTACTAAAACTCTCAATAGTCTGTGGTTTATGTTTTCAGTTTCATTGTTCCAGAGATATTTAGCTTAAATTCAATGAATCTGTGGCAAAATGTGGCAAAACCTCTCTGATCAGCAAAAAGGCTGCCTGAACCAGTCTGCAGTTTAACAATAGTGGAAAGAAGTAATGGGGTGGAATAATCCTGCAGATCATGAGAACAGGAAGTTATGCTGGCTGCTCCCGTGGAATGCACGTAAAGTGGGGTTTCTAATACATATATGTTGCTTATTTTAATCTGTGGACACCGTTACATGGGATTATTTAGTGCATAGAAGGTGTAGGATATGGGAAAGGTGACCAATTCGCTTTAACGTTAGGAGACGCTCACAGAGTCATCGCTAAAATAACTGTGTGCCTAGTAAGGTTCAAAATCATAAATGTATCAATATAATATAATTTAATATATATATTTTTGGCTTAGATATTCTTTGAGTAATATTCTGCATAGTGACTACCCAACGTGATAACGGTTTCTTATGGCAAGGATTAGCATGATGGGTGGTGTGTTTATGATGTGACTGGTGATTGATAAATATATATTATATATTATGACATCACATGGAGTGATCCCAGCGGCCGTAATGCTCCCGGGAACCGGCTGTCCAGTCACGCCCCATCCCTGCCTGTAACCACACCCCCAACACGGGTGCCCTGATTTACACACGGGTAATGACAGAGGGTATGAACCAATGGCACAGACGCTGGACAGACTCAGCTCGCAAGCGATACATTGTAAATGTTTAAAATGTCAGTAAATTTCATTTTGTTGATGTCAGGAACTCTTTCTTACTACCTTAGACGCACAAAGCATTAATTGCTTTTTTTTTATAAAGGGAATGCTTAATTGTCACGTGACACTTAAAATGACATCTATAGGCCGCTGCCATAGAAACTGAAAAAAAAAGTCTTGAAAGCTTTTGTTTAGTTCCATGTGATCTGTAAAGAATTGCTGTAAATTCTCAGTTATAAAACTCATGCGTACAGAATCCCAAATTTAGCATGTGTATAGTACAGGGAAATAGTACAAAACTTTTTTAGCTAAAAAGAACAGATTTCTGTAAAAAAAAAAAAAAATGGATTTTTTTATTTTTTAGAATAAGCATTTTTATTTAGTTTTGAGCTCAACATCAAATTTCTGTAAAATATTAGATTTTTTCAATATTTTTTAGAATGAACATTTTAGCTTGAAATGTTGAAATTTTATGTAAAATTCCAGAATTTTTAAATTTTGTTGGAATCAGCATTGTAGCTCAAAATCAAATTTCTGTAGAATACCACATTTTTTATTTTCAGAATGGACACACAGAACAAGTTCTGCAACATTAGTTATTTGATTTGACTTTTTTATTATTATTAACCATTTGTGTGGCATTGCAGACCATCGATAAAACCAGGAGAAGGAGGATATTTATAAAAAATATAATTTGCATTGAAGTAACATCGACCAATTCAAATAAATTTTAAATTGAATATCTAATTCACAAGACTAATTTCCAGACCAAAAACATTTTAGTTGAGGGTCCTGGTCCACGTGAACAAAAAATAAAAAAGTTACAATATCCAGGGTTTTAGTGGAAAACTATTTTTCAAGATGCATTGTTCAATTTTAGTGATATTTGAATCTAAAGTTTCAGAATTCCAAGATTTGTTTTTTTTTAACTTCTTGGGATGCATTGGGGGTGATAAAGCTACATAGTATTTAAAAAGGCTATAAAAAAAATTAAAAAGTGCATAAATACCCAATATAGCAATTTATTACAGACATAGTAAGGAGGGCAAGGGGTTCCATGAACATGATGGGGTAACCTACAGATACTCGGCACTGCTGTTTACTGCTGTGTAATCTATCTCAGATATGGAAACAATCACACAAAGATTTGACCCCCCCTCCAAAAAAAAAAAAAATAAGGGTAAAAAACAAGAAAATAAATAAAACAGTTTAAAAATATACATATTAAAATAAAATCACCCATAATTGTTTTTGAATATTTTTGTTGCCTATGACTCGTTTTTGTTTTTTCGGGTCATTTTAAATTAAAAAAACCTAGCTTTAAAATCGTGTTAAAGTATATATAGCACACGTGTATATATCATTCGGTAAAAACGTTCACTTTTCGCCCACCTGCTCCGGAAAGCAACTCAGAGAAGATATGGCTTCTTTTGACCCTTAGTGCACCTAAACCAAAAATCGGGGTTATAATATACAACGTATCACTTTTTTTTACTGATTTTTTTTTTTTTTTTACTGAATAAAACTAACAAAAAATTTACCGAAAATTGGATTATTTTTTTATAATTTGTAAACCTACCCCCCAAAAAATTCAGTATTATTGGGGATAAAATAATCATTTGTTGACAAATGTTACCAAATAAGCAGCTTAGAATGGGGTTGTTTTTTTTATTTATTTAATTTTTTTCTGTGTCCTCCCAAAGCTCTCCGACAGCTACTCCTTAAAGGGTTGGAGAGCTGTAGTTCGTGTCTTTTAAAAGCTCTCTAACAGATGAACCATAAAGGCGCTTTCGGAAACTGCGTTGTCATATGCAGGTCTATAAGATGGGATAGCCAAGTCTGTTGTACGCGGAATTGTAATCATAAAACATTGGAGGGCATTCAGGGAAATTTGGGGTGAATGGCGTCAGGTTGGAGCAGCTGTCCTCCGTGGCGGAAGTAATGGTTGAGTCGGGGCTGTTTGTGTAGACAGGGGCTGGCAGAGGGACACATTTCGTCGTTTCATTCAGGCTCGGGCTGCAGCTTCCCACGGGACTCCGTCTAATTTGATGACATGGATTCCACGGGTCACCGTAAATGAGTCCGTTTAGCAAGTGATTGGCCTCGTACAGGGAATGTTCCGCCGTTACGTCCTGATGGATCCTTACCGATGCCGCTTGGATGATCTCTTGTTCTGAGATCGCGTTGTTGTAATCCGGGCCCAGGAGGTCCAAAAATTCCACCGCTTCTTGGTTAAACTTTTCCAGGTCTCTAAAAGTCGCCGTCGGGTGGCAGAGTCCCGACGAAGAGGGATAGGCGGGCTCTGTGAAAAAGGACTGGGGCAGATTGCGATTTCTCAAGGGTACCTTCTTACACTTCTCCCCTCGGATCTCTTTTGCGTTGTCAAAAAGAGCTGCCAGGCTTTTGCTCTGCAGGTTGGAGCTGTCCCTCTTCGGAGGAGGCTTGCATTGGAAGCTTGGGGGAGACGTAGAGGGGGAACCGGCCTGGGGTTTTAAAGACACCTGACTGCTCGCCAAACCCGTGCACCTCTTAATTTGCTTCTGTAGATACTTCCTGTGATTGACCTTCCTCTTCGACTTCACGGGTTTATCCAGGGCCAGTTTAATGTTGCTCGAAGCAGTGTTGATGAAGCTCAGCAAATCTCTGGTGGTTTCCTTAAAATCCCCACTTTCAACAGAACCCAAAAAGTCGGCTCCTTGGTAACCCTTCTCGAAGTCCACCACCGATCCCGGAAAGTATAAGGGCATAAAGTGGGGGTTTATCACCGCCGTTTGAACAGCCATCCCCCTTTTGCGTTTCCCGACGCCTTGGAGCTGAGGACTCCGGCCAAGTCGCACCAAAGGTCCTTAGGTTGTCCACCTATATAACGTGATATTAAATCCCAGGGCTGTTCCGATTCGGAACCTTGGCGTTAGTTCCGGTTCATTCTTCTCTAAACAGTTGGCTTCGTCAAAAACATTTTTCCGGAAAAATAAAGTTTAGTGGGAATAGGTACAGATGCAAAATATTGTCTCAAAGTCATCTCGAGCATCTACCGTCCATGAACCGGCCCCGCGTCTAGTCCACCCAGTGAGCTCTTGATCTGTGAGCTGTCTCGCACTCTCTGTTTCTTGTCCCTCCAAATCTTTGCTCCTTCTCACCAGAAACAGAAAGCCTGAAAGGAGAAGGAGGGACTGGTCGGTGGGAGGTCTGCAGCCCATAATGGTATCGGCTTTCACCAAATCCGAGGGGAGTGAAAGATACAAGTGATGCTTGAGATAAAGGCCAGAGGGAGTTCTTTATCTTCCCCTTAAACACAAAAAAAAATCTCTTTGCTTAATTTCAAGACTGGTAAAAAAACAAGAAATTGGTATAAGAATGTTTTTAGTAAATATTCTTCACCTCGGTGTCAGACTAGCTACAAAAGAATCTCTTTAGGCCAATAAAGGGAAACGTAGCTTTCCTCCGCTAACTGGGGGAAGAACATTTGCCTCGCACCGACTCTGCTGAGCACTTCCTGGGAACTAACAGGAAGCATTGAAAAGGAATATAGCTGTTATATGGCTAAACTCCGACTTTATATCAGGCTGGCCTGGTTTGGTTGGAAAAAACTTTCTAGTTTTAAACTCAGAAGAGTCTCGGTACTTAGAGGCTCCTACCGAGTTCAGCTAAATCCAGCGGATCTCCTTAATAATGGACCCAGCAGGGGGGTAACTTTCTATTACCTTCCCCATCTTCAATCAATTTATAAAAAGGGCAGATAATCCTTTAACTTTTTTTTTTTTTGTTTAATTATGTGATTCTAACTGGATTATTATTATTTTTTTTATTATTTATATTTGATATACATTATTTATATTTTATTTATATAGCAACGAGTGTAGAACTTACAGACTGAGACGACCCGATACATTAGGGAAAGAGGGTCCGACTCTATCATGATCAGCAAAACATTATCTCACGGGCAGCAGGCATCGTAAATGCCGTTCACTTGGAATTTCGCGGGTTAATTATGACCGTAAATAATAGTATGTCGCACAAAAAATATAAAAAAAAGCTCATCCACCAAACAAATTCAATAATTTGAGGATGTTCATTTTGTTGCGGTTTATATGGATATGATTCTATCTGAAGAAGAGACCTCTGAGGTGCTGATAAATGTGTGTCAGGTCAGGGGGGGGGGGGAGCCTGGTGGCATAGAAAGGGTTAATGAAGCAGCATAATACTGAACGCAAAATGAACAAATATCCGGTGAGTTAAAAAAATAAATAAAGGAAATTCCTAAAAGCAGTAGATCCTATTATTTGGGGCCAAATGAATCCAAGTGAACAGTCCCAGCGGCTCAGCCACGGTTTGCTGGAGAAAGTTATTGCCCAAAATCCAGACAATAGCCCTGCATGCATTCACTGGGGGCTTAAGGGGTATTTGCATACTACAGATAGGGATTAGGGGGATATCATGGGGGGCATAATTGCATTTAATATGCACGGCCGCCTAAGCAGTGCCGCAGCTACTAAAAGTAATGTTTAAAGTTCTCATCCGCAGGAAAAAATAGATACATTTTACAATTTACTTCCCAATTTGTGCTCATTTACGAAAGAAATATTGAAACTTAAATGAAATAAATTTTATATAAATAATGTTATTTTTCAGGTTTTGGACTAAAATGTATTTTCCACTTTGATTATAACCCCCAGCGCTGTATACAGTAATATAACGCCCAGCGCTGTATACAGTAATATAACCCCCCAGCGCTGTATACAGTAATATAACCCCCAGCGCTGTATACAGTAATATAACCCCCAGCGCTGTATACAGTGATATAACCCCCCAGCGATGTATATAGTAATATAACCCCCAGCGCTGTATACAGTGATATAACCCCCCAGCGCTGTATATAGTAATATAACCCCCAGCGCTGTATACAGTAATATAACCCCCCAGCGCTGTATACAGTAATATAACCCCCCAGCGCTGTATACAGTAATATAACCCCCAGCGCTGTATACAGTAATATAACCCCCAGCGCTGTATACAGTAATATAACCCCCCCAGCGCTGTATACAGTAATATAACCCCCCCAGCGCTGTATACAGTAATATAACCCCCCAGCGCTGTATACAGTAATATAACCCCCAGCGCTGTATACAGTATAACCCCCCGAGCGCTCTATACAGTAATAATATCCCCAGTGCTGTATACAGTAATATGAAGTCTCCTCCATAGACTTTCATTAGTCAGAGAGTCTGTCTTGGTGATTAAGACTGAGCCATTCTATTGTTTCCCACAGGCAGTATAAAGAAAACAGCCCATTTTTAAGAAAACGTATTTTTAATCTGATACGAGGAATAAAAAGGTGGGATATTTTCTTTAATGAGACCCTTTAAGATATTGGCCCTTTTATAAGTCATCAGAAAGTCCAAGTTATTGAACTTCATGGAAATCTTGTCACCTA
Source organism: Spea hammondii (assembly GCA_029215755.1). NCBI lineage: Eukaryota > Metazoa > Chordata > Amphibia > Anura > Pelobatidae > Spea > Spea hammondii. The sequence goes on from JARDYJ010000002.1 coordinate 4,558,696, forward strand.
TAACTATTATTCACTGAAGCAGAAGAGTGTCAGCTCCCTGACCTCACAGTATAAAGAGCTTCTCACTTCAAATGCCCGGAGAGGGGCAGTTTTGTTTATTACAAGGTGTGGTTAGAGGTGTGACTGGGGTATTTGTGTAACTAGGTGAGGCATTTATAAGAAGAATAATGGGGTTTATTTACCCCGTTTAATTTATAAAGCTGTTTCTATACACATTATCGGGGCTTTTAGGGCTGTAGAACCCTGCGATCCCCTCATACCCCGCAAACATTCCGACCTCCTAGAAAAGAGGGGCATCAGGGGAGGAGAGAGGGGCATCAGAGGAGTAACAAATGGATCATTGTCTTCAGCCAGACCCATTGCACACCCTGAGCGTCCAAGTAAAGAACCCTGTGGCAATCAGCAAGCTGGCTGAGCACGATGGGAGTTGTAGTTCTGAGATGTCAGTGGCTGCCTCTCCCCGGTGGGAATTTCTACCCTTCCCTGACAAGCATTATAGGCAGCCTTTGACGTACGGCCCCCGGCTCCTAAATAGCTGCCATTCTGTCCCCGAACTGAAAAGGCTCTTTGTGCCGGGGACTCATTATTGTGCGACGCACCGAACTTCCTGAATACGGCTCGATAATGAACGGACGATTTAACAGGAAAAGCCTCGCCGCAGATAAATTAAAGGCGTATAAAGCGTATTTCAACCGCGATCCGCCAGGAGAAAACCGGCACCTAAAAAAATACAATCTTTTATTGGGGGACGGTAAATAATCCTCGTTTTATAGGAAGTTTCCTTAGGAGAGCGAAGAAAGAAAAAAAAAAAACAGATAAAAAAATCCCTTACGTGGAAGAAAAAAATCTTTCACAGAAGCAGCTATTAAACCACCAACTCCCATGACCTTTAGCCATGGCTGGGTACCATGAGAGTTTCCATTAAACATCCGCTAAGGAAGGTGCCAGATCTGCCCCTCAGCCCCAAAACCGAACGCCCCGTCTGCTGGTTTGAAAATTGCACTTTATAGAAACAGTAGTGGATACACAGATTAGACTTCCAGTGTTGGTAGAACAGGCTACACACAGTTTCCCAGTCGGTATACAGGTCATTACTGGACTTCTTCACATACTGTTAGATTGCTTTGCATGAAGTGTTATATTTTAAGCAGAAAACACTGGATAAGAATGATAAGAATGACAGCTTTTGTTCTTCTTTGTTATAAATGTGAACTTTTCGCATACATTATATATACCGTATATATATTGGAACTGCAAGCTGTAGGTTGGCTCCCGGTATATTCTGTAAGCAGGTAAATAGTTTTAGACCTATCCCAAACAAATCCAGTCTACTAGACAAATACCCCGACTGCTTATCATGCTGCTTGTGGGGGAGAAATTGAATGGCTCGGTCTTAATCACCCAGTTGGACTCTCTGGATAATGAAGGTCTATGGAGAAACAGACTTCATTAGCATTGCCATAAAGCATCAGCTCGGTGTGGTGTTTGAGCCGGTAAAGTCATCCAAAATATCACATGACTGACAGCACCAGCGGCTCCAGGTCTGCAGATAAAAGGAGTTTATAGGGGCAAAATTAGACAAAAAAACAGCACCCACCGACGTCATTGGGCAGTCCTCGCCACGTCCCGCAAGGGAAGGCTCCGGGAAGCCGGAGCCCAGATGTTCCCAGGTATGGTAATACTACTGCATACAGAGCTGGGGGGTTATATTACTGCATACAGAGCTGGGGGGTTATATTACTGTATACAGCGCTGGGGGTTATATTACTGTATACAGCGCTGGGGGTTATATTACTGTATACAGCGCTGGGGGTTATATTACTGTATACAGCGCTGGGGGTTATATTACTGTATACAGCGCTGGGGGGTTATATTACTGTATACAGCGCTGGGGGTTATATTACTGTATACAGCGCTGGGGGGTTATATTACTGTATACAGCGCTGGGGGTTATATTACTGTATACAGCGCTGGGGGTTATATTACTGTATACAGCGCTGGGGGGTTATATTACTGTATACAGCGCTGGGGGGTATATTACTGTATACAGTGCTGGGGGGTTATATTACTGTATACAGTGCTGGGGGTCATATTACTGTATACAGTGCTGGGGGTTATATTACTGTATACAGCGCTGGGGGTTATATTACTGTATACAGCACTGGGGGGTATATTAATGTATACAGCGCTGGGGGGTTATATTACTGTATACAGCGCTGGGGGGTATATTAATGTATACAGCGCTGGGGGGTTATATTACTGTATACAGCGCTGGGCGGTATATTAATGTATACAGCGCTGGGGGGTTATATTACTGTATACAGCGCTGGGGGGTTATATTACTGTATACAGCGCTGGGGGGTTATATTAATGTATACAGCGCTGGGGGGTTATATTACTGTATACAGCGCTGGGGGGTATATTAATGTATACAGCGCTGGGGGGTTATATTACTGTATACAGCGCTGGGGGGTATATTAATGTATACAGCGCTGGGGGGTTATATTACTGTATACAGCGCTGGGGGGTTATATTACTGTATACAGCGCTGGGGGGTTATATTAATGTATACAGCGCTGGGGGGTTATATTACTGTATACAGCGCTGGGGGGTATATTAATGTATACAGCGCTGGGGGGTTATATTACTGTATACAGCGCTGGGGGGTATATTAATGTATACAGCGCTGGGGGGTTATATTACTGTATACAGCGCTGGGGGGTTATATTACTGTATACAGCGCTGGGGGGTTATATTAATGTATACAGCGCTGGGGGGTTATATTACTGTATACAGCGCTGGGGGGTATATTAATGTATACAGCGCTGGGGGGTATATTAATGTATACAGCGCTGGGGGGTTATATTACTGTATACAGCGCTGGGGGTTATATTACTGTATACAGCGCTGGGGGGTTATATTACTGTATACAGCGCTGGGGGGTTATATTACTGTATACAGCGCTGGGGGGTTATATTAATGTATACAGCGCTGGGGGGTTATATTACTGTATACAGCGCTGGGGGGTATATTAATGTATACAGCGCTGGGGGGTTATATTACTGTATACAGCGCTGGGGGGTTATATTACTGTATACAGCGCTGGGGGGTTATATTAATGTATACAGCGCTGGGGGGTTATATTACTGTATACAGCGCTGGGGGGTATATTAATGTATAGAGTATTTTTTTGATGTGACTTCCTGTGTAATCTGGGATTAGGGGTCAGTGGAGCTCGGAGGACGATCTATTCACTGAGAGGGGAGTAAATACCCCGGGGTGGGGGGGTTAAGAGTTTACTTCCTGAGGAAATGTATCTTTAGGGGGATTAAATGATTCGAAGTCGGCCCCCAACCCTCGGCGTCTGCTCTGGAGTTCTATTGTTTTCTGTTGTCTTTTTGGTGCTGATTTGTGATATTTCTTACAGGCAAATTCTGGTTTTCTTTCATTATTATTTCTAAATTATTGTTATAAAAATAACTAAATTGGCAAATATACAAAACATTTTTTAAGGTTTTTTTAGGGAAGGGTAATTTACGTCAGCGGAATCAGACAGACACCAACCCCCCCCCCCCCCCCGGTCTTGTAGTTGCGATTCGGGACCGTGGACCAAGGATCTGGTTGCGGGGGAACCATGAGGGAAGTTAGGAGGCCAAAGATATGTTTCCAGCCAAGTGACAAGCGGACAGTCCCCCCACACGTGTCTGCGGCCCCCAAAGCACATGGCGGAAGCTGTGGGGTAAAAGTGTGTCATCCCCGATATTTAGATGCGTGTTTTCGGAACGGTATTCGCTGCGCATGCGCTGAATTCTTGCTCGGGTTTATTGGTGATTATTATTCTAGCAGCCCTGGAATCTGAATGTTTATGCCTTTTATGCTTTATAGGCTATGCTTGCCTTTCTGTATATAGTGCCCTTTACCCCCCCCCCCCCGGAGAAGGGCCCCAGAGACCCCAAAAGCCCCCAGTACAGCCCACATATACTGCCAATCCACTATTATGTCGGTGGGATTAATCGGGGTTAATTTTTTATCGTTGAGTGATTTTTCGGGGGTAATTTTCAGCCTTTTGAGATTATCAAATTAAAACTGTTTTAATATTTTGCAGACAAAATAATAAAAAATTATATAAAAAAAAAATATATTAATTATAAAAAAATAATAATAAACAAGAAAAATAAAAGATTTTATGTTTGAAAACATTTTTCCGCGGATCCCGTGAAATGCAGGACGGGCATTATCATGTTAAAGGGCGAGGAGTCTGGGCTGCGGGGAAGTGACGCTGCTGATCTAATTATCCGCAGACCAATACAGCCAAGTCCCTGAAAACCCGCTATAGAGGGGACCGCCACCAACACACAAAAACACAAAGCGTTGCTTAGCAACCGACAGAAAAACCTCAGTTTCCCCCCAAACAAAAGGCAGTTTTTATGGGCAGTTTTTTTTTTTCTTTCTTGCTATTCATTAACGAGGAAAGTCAGGTCGCGTTTTTTTTAAAGGGAGATGCCCCTGATTTTATATCTCTAATAAAACATACTTAACGGAAAAGAAATATTTGCAGAAAAAAACGATTTTTATTTTTCATTTTATTTTATTTTTTTGTATTGGCAACTCCAGACTGTGCAGAATGTGAGTCTCAAGTTAAAGATTTTAGCCACTTATATAAGCCTATCCCGTGCATGTTTACATTCCTTCACTGTATTAGCCTCTACCATCTCTGCCAGGAGGCTGTTCCACCTATCTACCACCCTCTCGGTAAGTAGGGCGGTAGTTGGGGGGCTGAGGAACCAAAACCAGATACCTGCCACGTAATTGTATTTTCTGTAAATGTGTGTTTGTCACCAGGCCGGGGGGTGGGGGGGGGGCAAGGTCCCTGGCCAATAAGGATAGACTGGCCAGTTAAAAAAATGAATTTGGGAAAAAAGACATTGTTTTTATTGTATTTTTCTTTAATTAATATGCAAATTACCTTTAATAAAATTTGCCTGCGAATGCACAAAAACTCCATTAATGCCACAGCGGGAAATGAAACCCAGCCATTCACATCCTATCCGCGGGGGGTGAGAACACTGCGTGCCCCGGGACGTGGGGGCAATTCTAATATTTATATAACAAAACAAGGGAATATTTTTACACAAATGATTAAAAAATAACAGCGCTTTATTTTAACAGAGCAAGGCGAGGCTGTCCGTGGGGCTGGTCGATCCTCGCCGGGTTACTGCTGTTACCCCTTCTGGGGCAGAATTAGAAGCCAAATCAGTAAATAATAAGATTTATTCAAAATAAAAAGAAATATTTTGTGTGGATAAAAACATCAATGATCCGGAAAAATTTACTCCATACAAAACCAACCAGTCATGCGATATAAATAATATATATTATTAAATAAATATATATCAATCTATAGATAAAAGCTGCTTCCTACACAACGCGTTTCACCCTCTGAAACAAAATAGGATCGGTGATTCCCTCCGAGAAATTACCGGCATACAGTAATATAACCCCCCGCGCTGTATACAGTAATATAACCCCTCCAGCGCTGTATACAGTAATATAACCCCCAGCGCTGTATACAGTAATATAACCCCCCGCGCTGTATACAGTAATATAACCCCCCAGCGCTGTATACAGTAATATAACCCCTCCAGCGCTGTATACAGTAATATAACCCCCAGCGCTGTATACAGTAATATAACCCCCCGCGCTGTATACAGTAATATAAACCCTCCAGCGCTGTATACAGTAATATAACCCCCAGCGCTGTATACAGTAATATAACCCCCCGCGCTGTATACAGTAATATAAACCCTCCAGCGCTGTATACAGTAATATAACCCCCAGCGCTGTATACAGTAATATAACCCCCAGCGCTGTATACAGTAATATAAACCCTCCAGCGCTGTATACAGTAATATAACCCCCAGCGCTGTATACAGTAATATAACCCCCAGCGCTGTATACAGTAATATAACCCCCCAGCGCTGTATACAGTAATATAACCCCCAGCACTGTATACAATAATATAACCCCCAGCGCTGTATACAGTAATATAACCCCCCAGCGCTGTATACAGTAATATAACCCCCAGCGCTGTATACAATAATATAACCCCCAGCGCTGTATACAGTAATATAACCCCTCCAGCGCTGTATACAATAATATAACCCCCAGCGCTGTATACAGTAATATAACCCCTCCAGCGCTGTATACAGTAATATAACCCCCCAGCGCTGTATACAGTAATATAACCCCCAGCGCTGTATACAGTAATATAACCCCCCGCGCTGTATACAGTAATATAACCCCCAGCGCTGTATACAGTAATATAACCCCCAGCGCTGTATACAGTAATATAACCCCCCAGCGCTGTATACAGTAATATAACCCCCAGCGCTGTATACAGTAATATAACCCCCAGCGCTGTATACAGTAATATAACCCCTCCAGCGCTGTATACAGTAATATAACCCCCCGCGCTGTATACAGTAATATAACCCCCAGCGCTGTATACAGTAATATAACCCCCAGCGCTGTATACAGTAATATAACCCCCCAGCGCTGTATACAGTAATATAACCCCCAGCGCTGTATACAGTAATATAACCCCCAGCGCTGTATACAGTAATATAACCCCCAGCGATGTATACAGTCATATAACCCCCCAGCGATGAATACAGTCATATAACCTCCCCCAGCGATGAATACAGTAATATAACCCCCCAGCGCTGTATACAGTAATATAACCCCTCCCAGCGCTGTATACAGTAATATAACCCCTCCCAGCGCTGTATACAGTAATATAACTTTTTTTATCTGCAGACCTGGAGCCGCCGTTGCTATCAGTCATGTTTGACTTTCCCGGCTCGAACACTGCACTGAGCTGATGCTTTATGCCAATGCTAATGAAGTCCGTTCCTCCATAGACTTTCATTAGTCAGAGAGTCTGACCGTATCATACCAGTTATCTGTATCTCATATCCAGGGAAACAACTCCATCCAAAATGGGAGAGATGGGGAACTCAGAAGAGAACCCAGCAACACGGTAGAGGACATGATGACTCTAGTGTTTAACTTCACACCCTTTATATTCAAGTTCTCATAAGAGCCATACTCTCACACTGAGTGTCAGCTCCATAAATACCCCTCCATACTCTGACTTTCCAGAGTCCCTCGCCATCGCGAATGTGACATCACGCTCCGATCACTGGGCAGCGTCACAATGTTTCAGGGCAAGGACTTCCTTTTCCCGTCCATTGAAATGGACATTTTCCAAGAGAACGCGACAGCGGGTATATAAGATCAGCTGTTGAGAATGCCATGGCATATGCGGGACTTTTGGCAGCTATGAACTTCTTTTAAGTGTATGAAATACAAGTTTTTTGAAATAAATACATTGTTGAAATCCCCCCCCCCCCCCGACCCATCAGAAGAACCCTGAGGGATACAAGTAACAAATGCTGAAAAACTGCTCAGCATTTGGGTATCGCTAACCTGGCAAGGACCTGAAGAGTTAAAAGTGGAATTTCCCACGGAAAATAATGGGTTTTTTTTTGCCCATTTCAAGAAAAATATACCCTGGCTTTTTGTTTTTTTTACAGCTTGCGGACCTGCCTAGCCATGGGAAGCGGAGCCAACAAAGTGGGTTCCGTGCCAGACACACGGCGGTGTGTGGTCCGACCTGCCGGTCCCCGCAGACAGTTCCGAGCTCCAAGGTCACAGAGGTCATCGGAACCTTTAACACGGAACGTGATTGATGAGCTGATGTCAGGAGAACAAGAATAGCAAACCCAATGAATGACTTCTGCTGCGTTTAGGAGAAAGTCTCCTTCTCTGGGAAGAAAACACCAAATAATCCCAAGTTTTCCAAACAACATAAAACCAACTTCAAAAGGTGCGCATGGTCAAATTTTTTTAAAATTTTTCTTTATGTTTTTCGGGGGGCCGCTTCAGCAAGTCTTTCCCGTCTTTGTTTACGAGGGCAGGAAGGCTCGGTTCCAAGGTTGGGAAATAAAAGCCACCATTGTTCCGTGGAAATGGAGATTTTACAAGGAGCTTTCCCTTCCCTGCGGTGGTAATTAACTATTTTATTACTCGCAACAACAACAAAAAAAACAGATGATTGGGTATTCCACAGCTCCGTGTCTCATACGTAAAAACTCTGAAATAAAAAAAAAAAACATTGACATTTAAAAAAAAAAAAATTAAAATTGAGATGATCCAGATTTTATAGATTTTTAACCAGGAGAAATAAATAATTTAAAAAAATTGCGATGTTTTGCTATGTATTCACTCAGAGTTTCTGACTATTTCACATGGCATTGTTAAAACCATTTTAAATTTTTTTTTTTTACTGGAATTTTTCATTAATCAACATGAAATAGTCCATAATCTTACCATCATCTAAAAAAAAACAACAAAAAAAAAACCAGACTACAATATTTGCCAAAAATCTAAACATCTTGCGTAAATATCTAAATTATTTTTTTTTTACTGGAATTTTTGGTCATTAATCGCCGTGAAATAGTCCAATATGGTTAAAACAAAACAATAAAACTATAAAAATCCAAAAATATTTACAAAAAAAACCCAACTAAACAGCTTGTATAAATATTCACCCAATATATGGTAAAAAAAAATCCCAAAATTTGCAAAACAAACACCTAAACAGAAAGAAAAAAACAAAACAATTTGGTGGTACAAATATTCACCCAATTTTCTGTGACATCACTAAATAATAATAAAGTCGGGGGCATTGTTCCGGCTGAAGACTGTGGTGGGGGCCGCAATTTCCAATTTGGGGAAAAGTACAGAAAAGTTTCTTTTACTATTAATATTGTTGTTTTTTTTATCTATATGGCACCGACAATTGCCGTGGTGCTTCTTACAGTCCGTACAGTCAAAGGGATCCAGCGGGACTAGAACCGGTGGACTAAGAGGAATCCATACATTAGATAACGAGGGCTCGGCTCACAGGCTTACAATCTAGAAGGAATGGGGTGCAGAGGAACATAAGGAGTTTTGTGGGACGCCATGTTGCTTCCGTCCATATTTTAACCACTCCTCATGCGCAGAAGCATATTAATTCTGGATTTAAAAACCCCAAAACTAAGATTTTTCAAGTATTTGGTAGAACTTTTTTTTTCTCATATTGTTGTTATTATTTTATTTTTATTTTCTTTAAATCAGCCGTACAGAATCCCAGTCCACGAGGGCCACAAAAAGGCCATCATTTTTTGGCATATCCCAGACTAAGCAGCGGCATCACAAAAAATAGTAACTTTCTTAGAAATTAAATATATTTCAAACAATTTTAAACATTAAATACTTGACCTTATTATAGATTCTCTTCCTTAAAGGAGGAGAAAGAGGTCAGAATCTAACACTAGAGGGTCAGAGGCTGAGATGGAATGGAGGGAAGTTTTACTTTACTGAGAGGGTGGAAGATAAGTGGAACTGCCTCCCAGCAGAAGTGGTAGGGGTTACTACAGCGAGGGAGCCTAATTAGGGTCCCGTATGGGGCAATTTGAATCTTATTATTAATCCTTTAATTATAACTTTGAACATTACTGTAGATTTCTGGAAAGGATAAGTGAATAACTAATAATTTCAACAGAATATTTTTAAACATTTTGCAGAAAATATTTTGGGCAAAAACTGGGTAAGATCATTAAAAAACAGAAAAAAAAACAAGCACTTCTCTCCATTCACGGCTGAAACTTGATCTAATTGAGAGCCGCGTCGAGTAGGCATGGGCCAAAGCGGCCCTCTCCGTGTGAACGAAAACTTTGGGAACCAGAAGACCCCTCGATTGTTTAGGAGGAATCACTTTAAACTAATTAGCGGCGAAAACACTCCAGAGTGCAGCTGAACGAGATGCTAAGAAAGTGCCGGAGCTGCTGAGAGAACCCGCCGACGCCGCCGACGCTCATTTACATATCTATCAGACGCTTGGGGAAACGATAAAAAAGGCTTTATATTTTCACTGGAATCCGGGAAATATCACAAAAAAACATCTGTGCGAGGGCTGAATGGCGGGCCGGGCGTGCGCTGATCCCGCGTCCCCTGCGGGGCCACAGATAAGGACTGCGGAGCGTCGGCTTTCTTTGTCGTTTCTATGAGTTTTATATGAGGGGTTGGGGCGCCGCTGTCTACAGCTGCCGGACCCCCTAGCCCCCCATATAAACTGCCCCCATTGCCTAGAGACCAAGCTTGCCAAAGGTAGATGGAAGGGGAAAAAAACACTAAAGCAACTTCAACAATAGAGGCGTGATAACTTAATGGGGAGGAATAATCATGCAGGTCCTGAGAACAGGAAGTTAAGATGGCCGCTTCCATGGGATACGCCTAAGGTGGGTATATATAAGCAGCCATCCACCACTGCCCCTGTCTGGAGTTGACCCAGGGGCTGGGTGATCCGCCCCGGGGTGAACAGTCCCCACGTATGTAAATATCCACCTGTAGAGGACTAAGTCGAGGGCCAGCAAACATTCTGAGCTTCTAGGAAAGAGGGGCATTAGGGGAGGAAACAGAGGCATTGGGGGAGGAAAGAGGGGCATGGGTTTGAATCCCAAAGAGGGACTGGACAAACTAAGCAAGGGCACTTGGGAGGTATACTACGGTCTTGCTACAAAAAAATGATAAAAGATTAAATAGATCCCCAGAAGAAGCATTTACAATAAAAAGTTGTGCGCCAGGACTACAAAATTCTATAGAACAGAAAGGGAAGTAGATATGTGGAATAGACTTCCAGCGGATATGGTCAGGCAAACACAGTAAAAGATCTTAGGAAAGCCTGGCATGGGTTTAATGCCCCTGTAAACAATTAATAAGGAGATGATTAGGGGGGTTTTTGTGCCGTTATTTATGCTTCGGTCGCGCAGACGCCGTAGGGTCTCTATCAATAAGTTACTGTAAAGAAACGGGTTATTCGGGTCATTAGATCTGCTGGAAAGGTTTTTGTGGACAGGACTCGGAGGGAGTGACCCGGGTTAACGTGGCAATTCATAGATTTCTTAGTGTGGGGAGAGTTAATCCGGATCAGGGGTTTGTATCCCGACTCAGAAATCATGCGCTCGGACAGGCGGGTAAAGATCTAGTTATCTAAAGCTGACCTAGACCCCTCGCTCACGTAACATGCTACAAGGTAAGGAGGTAAGGGAGTGAGAGAGGGGAGAGTTAGAGAGTAAGGAAGTTAGGGAATAAGTGACTGTGTATGTATGTGTGTGTGTATGAATGTATGTTAGAATCAGTGAGCGTGGGAATGAGTATGTGTGAATGAATGTACATAAGTAAGTGCGTATGTGTTAGAATGAGTGTATATGTGTATGGGAATGAGTATGTGTGAATGAATGTACATTAGAGTGAGTGTGTATGTTAGAATGTGTGCGAATGAGTATGTATGTATGAATGTACATTAGAGTGAGTATGTGTGCCACTGTGTATGATAATTACTGGGTGGGCAAGAGGCCAATGGGATCATGTGGCTTTTATCTGCCCCTCTGGTCAGACAATGCCAGCCCTCCTTGCCACAGATAAAACTGTACCCTGTACCATAGAGGAAAATTTGGAGCAGTTGCCATGGAAACCAGTGGAATGTTTTTGCAAATTTTTCCAGTTTTGGCTTTTAAAAAACAGACCAATTTTTTGGGGGGGGATAATGAAATCCCTGGAAATGTATAAAATGAACCTTTTCTCTGGATAATATCCAGCGAAATCTGAAGAATTCTTCACAGATTATGCGGGAGAAAAGTTTAATTTTAAACAGAAACTTCATATACCGTAAATTGCAATTATTAAAATCTAATTAAAATATTATCAGTCATAGTTAAATACACCGATAACGGCGCCTGCTGACGGGAAGATGTCAGCTCCGCGGCGGGGATCGCGCTTTCATTATCCATCGGATGGAAAGAAGACTTTTTTTTCCGCCAAATTCCTGCAGTTAGTTGATGGTATTAATAATGTTAGCAGCAGGACGCCCGGCCCCACGGGGCCACTGCTGCCGGAACCAGGGGCTGCTCGGTAAATGACTCCGTGACCTGCACCTCCGGGGGTAACAACTATAACTCAGCTGCCCCCCCCCATTTTATTACACTCGCCTCCCGCGGGGCAGAACTTTCATTAGAATGGTTTACTTATAACGCAGGCATCACAGCACAAAAACAGAGGAGTTAAAGATACTTCAGGCTTTAATAGAGTGACAGCGGGGGACATTCAACAAGAGACGAGAATCCAACACCAGAGGGTCAGAGGCCGAGATGGAATGGAAGAAAGATTTACTTTACTGAGAGGGTGGTAGATAAGTGGAACAGCCTCCCAGCAGAGGTGGTAGAGGGTAACACAGTGAGGGTATTAAACATCCATGGGATAGACATACGGCTCCTGAATCTAAGACGAGAAACAGGACACAATAGACGGCCCGACGGGGGCCGATCTGCCATCAGTCTTTGTTTCATAAAAGTACCTATACACTATGTAAAAATCCAAAGCAAACGTATGGATCAATATTTTTTTTTGCAAGGTGGTGACGGTACCCACCTTGTGACATCACCTCGCTGCCCCATATGCAAATGTATCGGTGCACCCAGAATTATTTGTTTTTTTTAACCTACACAGCACACAATTTTTTTCTCCTTGATCCATACATTTACTTGATGTTTCACTATTGTGTTAATATCTGCAGGGCCCTCCTCCTTACCTTCTATCCCCGTGCAAATTGTTACGCGATTCACTATATGTCCTGTTTACAGCGCTGCAGACTATGGCGGCACTATATGAAATAATAAATAATAATAAAAACTACTATTTTTAAGTTTCTCTGACCCGTCACCCAATTTATTTAAAATATTCCGTTGGCGGATTTTATTACCCGACACAAATTTGGCATCATCAGCAAAAACGTAAATGTTATTATACATACCCACTTCTAGACCGTTAAACAAAACGAATAGAATGGGGGCTAGAAGAGACCACATTATTATTAATTATATATATATATCTATATCTATATATATCTATATATCTATATATATATATATATATATATATAAAGACCAAAATTAACAATTGCACTCCAAATACCAATTTTCTGCCCGGTGCCAAGTAGCTGTAGCAGTAAATAATACAATAGTTACCGGCACTCCAGGGACTTTCTAAATAACCGCACGAAAAACTTCGATTTTCAGGTCAACGTTTCAGTCTATTTATTGTAGACTTTCATCAGGACATGACAAAAACGAAATGCGCATCGTATTTATACCCTAAAACAATACAATTAACAAGACTTACCACACCTGTAGTGCTGGAAGTGTCCAAACCCGGCGTGTGCAATCCCCGAGTGCGCATGTGCATGACGTCACCAATGCGTCCGAGTCTCAGACGTCTAATCCGAGTACGTGTCTAATATGCCGGCATCTCAACCTCTATATCTGCCTTTATAGATGTGTATATAGTGCTGTATATATTTCGAGTCAGCTGTGATTCCTATGTTGAAACATATGACATCATCTCTTCGTTTTATAGCAATTGATCACATTCCTGAATCCCGACGTGGGGGGGATAGAGGCAAAATTCTACTACAGCGCCGAGACATTTTGGATAGTTCATTTAAAAACTATGGCGCCAATGAGAAATTAACATTTTCCTCGTTCCTATAGTACTAAATATTTGTTCAACGAACACCATGGGGTTAAATCTTTTTTTTGTCAGATACAAGGGTTTTAAAAAACTCATTGACGCATCATTGGTATATACATTAGAGCCCTGGAAGTATGTTAATATATAACTATTTAATATGCTTCAAGTAAATTAGCATTATGTTATGTGGTGCATTATTTTATGAGTAGTGATTAGTAGGTGTTTAATATAAATAGGTCAATTACATTAGGCATAATTTTCATCTTTTACACATAGGGGTATTATTGGATCATGACTATATAATTTTTACAGGGTAATATCAAGTTTTTTTTATATTTATTTATTAATATATTTATTTATAATGATTGGCATTGATTCACATGATTTGATATTTTTATTTAATTTTGCACTATTATGTATTTATGCATTTAATTAATTACACATTCATAATACAGTAAGGTATTTACATTAGATACACATACACATATATTCACTTCACTTTCCCACATCACATTCTTTAATATAATTTTCATATATTTTTTCAGCACTTTCTGAGCACTATATATACCTGCCTTTATATTTATTAATTTCAACATAGGAATCACAGCTGACTGGATATATATAAGTACAGCACTATATACACATCTATAAAGGCAGATATAGAGGTTGAGATGCCGGCATATTAGACACGTACTCGGATTAGACGTCTGAGACTCGGACGCATTGGTGACGTCATGCACATGCACACTCGGGGATTGCACACGCCGGGTTTGGACACTTCCAGCACTACAGGTGTGGTAAGTCTTGTTAATTGTATTGTTTTAGGGTATAAATACGATGCGCATTTCGTTTTTGTCATGTCCTGATGAAAGTCTACAATAAATAGACTGAAACGTTGACCTGAAAATCGAAGTTTTTCGTGCGGTTATTTAGAAAGTCCCTGGAGTGCCGGTAACTATTGTTGGATATTATATATATATATATATATATAGTCATATTCTGCACCTTTTAACCAGTTTTATGGGTGATATTTTTTTTGAATATTGTAACATTTCTTATATTTTGCAGCAATTGAGTATCGCGGGGTTTGAGCTCTCTTGGCAGGGGTGACAGTGCCCTCTGCTGGTAGGAGATGAGAAGGAACCAAGACGCTGGGATTTGGGGCTCAGAGAGGGACTGGCAAAACCAAACAGGGACACACAAGAGGTATGAATTTGTCGTTTCTGTATTCTTTCCAAAATGGAAAAAGTCTTTAGTATTAAATACATGAAATTCACTTAAACCGAAACATAGAACCGGGCCGGCAGATCGGCCCCATCCGGCCCCCATCTAGTCTGTCGTTTCTACTGCTGTAAAGACTCAAACCTTAATCAGTCGTTGGTCTCGTCTTAGATTCAGGAGCCCTATGTCTATCCCGTGCATGTTTAATACCCTCACTGTATTACCCTCTACCACTTCTGCTGGGAACCTGTTCTACAATAAAATAAAAACTGATTTTTTATTCTTTTAAAGACCCGGCTACCAAAGAATTGGAATACAAACAGAAAAAACGAAAAAAAAAACCCCACACATTCCTGGGCAAACATTTTTATTGCCGCTGCAAGATCTTACAGAACATCAGATAATACATGTACACTTAATTGTGTAAATTTTTTTTTAGCATACAAAAAAAAAAAAGTTAAATCATAGCAAGGACAATACCCAAAAGAATTAACAAATTTAAAAAAAAAAAAAAAAATACAGAGGAAGCCAGTCCTCTGAATCTAAAATATATATATAAAAAAAAAAAAATAAAGGAAATAATTCTGCATTCATTACAAGTTCTCCCATTAGACAAATGTTGTGTTTAGCTGCACTCTATAATAATGTTTATGGAGGAATGACGGGTGGTCTTTATTTCAATAATTAATCAATATATATATATATACATATATATATACATACACATACACACACATATATATATATATATACATATACATAAAATTACATTGTGTTTGTAGTTTGGGACCTACCTATAAACCCTTATATTAACCCTAATATTTCTGATTTTTTTTTTTTTTTTTATTATTTTCACACTCCCCCCACCCCCATTAATATTAATCTGGTGCCACCACATTTAAGACTGCTTCAGAATCCCATTATATATATATATATATATATATATATATATATATATATATATATATATATATATATATATATATATAGCCTTCGCTCTGTAACATGAGACCATATGAACAATTTAGCCTATTCGCTGACAAAATGTCAAGATTAAAACCCAAAAAGTACAAACAAAAAAAAATAAAAAAAAAAATGAAAAACTTGAGAACCAATTAATATTTAAAACTCCATGGAAGATGTTAGCGGTGAGAATACGGGTTATCCCCCTCCTTACTGCCTCCTAAACCTAGACATAAAAAGGTCCTCATGGTGGAGATTAAAGAGTTAATTGTAATATTTTTGTAAGTGTAATTTTTTTATTTAAAAAGGAAATTGTTAAGGAACGACATAAATCCCGCCTGTAGGAATAGTTTTGAAAATACTATTTTTTATTTTTTTTTTTTTTTTTTAAAAAAACAAAAGAAAGAAAAAAAAGAAAAAAAAACAACCCAAAACTAAACCCCCCCACACACAGATACGGTATTTGTTGTTTGAAAGTGAAATCTATAAGAATACTAAAATCATAGTCCTGAGTGAGGTTATCAGGGTCACCGGCTGTGCGGGTACGACCGGCAGAGGTATATGGAGTGATGATGTCACACGCCGTTCCTGGCCCTGTGCTGCTCGATCCATTTCTTCATGTACTGCACTTCCAGCGCGCGCGCCTGCAGGACGGAGTGCGGGTCGTAAGCGCTGTTAGAGCGCAGATCCAGGTGATGCGCGCCTTCGGGAATGACAATGGCCACCAGGGAGTCGCTGATGCTTTCCTTCACTCCGCCGGCAGACCACGGATCAAGACCGCCATTACTGCGAGAAGAACAAAAAACAGATGTCCCGGTTAGAACAAGAGGCCGGAATCTAAAACAAGAGAGTGGTAGATAAGTGGAGCAGCCTCCCAGCGGAAGTGGTAGAGGGTAATACAGTGAGGGGATTTAAAAATGCATGGGATAGACATTCGGCTCCTGAAACCGATAAAACAGACTTGAGAACGTCTGAGAACGACGAGCAGCCCCAACGACACCCGCAAAAAGAAAGCAGAGAGCTCAGAACTTTCGTTGGCACTTCTTTGGTTTTGTTTGGTTTTCGTTGGCCCCTGCAGGAAACCTTCAAAAGGTGCAGAAGAAGTTTACTGAGTGAAAAAAAAAATCCTCTTTTTTTTTTTTTGTACAAATGATGGTTTAAATATTTTCAGCTGAGAGGGTGGTGGATACGTGGAACAGCCTCCCAGTTTATTTCACAAACATTTGAATTTTTTCGAAATAAATTATGTATATTATTTATCACGGATCTTCTCACCTGAAGATGATGTTGCTGTAGGAACTGATGTTCTTGCCACCGTAAACGGACGTAATCCAGGAAGCGCGAGGCCGGACCCCCCACTGCTTGTAGCAATCGTCTGAATACGCCTGCAGATCCCACGTACGGGGCTCAAACATATCGCTAACTCCGTCCGAGCAGAACGGCATCACCATTTCCGTGCAGGCCTGCGAGAATGTACCACCAGCATCACGGCCCCTGTCTCTTACAAACACATACCTGCCAAGTGACCCTCCTCAGCCTGGCCAGTCCCTCTACCAAAAACCTAATGTCCCCTCTCTCCTCCCCTGATGCCTCTCTTTTCTAGGTCAGAATGTTTGCTGGGTATGAGGGGATCGCAGGGTTCTACGGCCCTAAAAGCCCCGATAATGTGTATAGAAACAGCAGGGAACGGCTTTATAAATTATACGGGGTAAATAAACCCCATTATTATTCTAAATGCCCCACCCCAGCCACGCCTGTAACCACACCCCCTTATATCATATTAATTAACACTCCATTTATCCTGCGCTCCGAATGGAAACTCATTACTCAGGAATTTCTTGTTTATCTTCTCAGTTTCTGACGTCGGAAGCAATTCCCGTAAACTCATTTAATTTACGATTTATATGATTCTGCCCCTCCGTGGCCCTCCCTCTCCTCAGTCACTGGAGCCGAGGGGTCTTCGGGGGGGGGGGGGGGAATACCCAAATTCAAAAAATAAAATAATTCCATTTTTGGGATAAATACAGAAACAGGGGTGGGGGGGACAGTTTATAAAATACAATTCTGGGACAGCATTCTAAATGTGGATCTGTAACCATGGAAACCAGTAAAACGTTACCGCTGGTTTTTATTCTCCAACGGCTCAATACATTCAGTTCCCTGGACCTCTAGGATTAGTGTGTATAACGTCACCTGATAGCTCCAGCCCAGGTCGCCGAGGCTGCCGGACGCCGTCTGGGACGTGTTGAGGCACGGCGCGTTCCCCGTGTAATTGTAATAAACGTTCACTGCCTGGAAAATATTCCCTAAAAGCTCTCTCTCTTCGGATTGCGGGTTCTTCAGAAATTTGCAGACGACCTGCAGAGACAGAAGCGGAAATAAAAAACAATTCTATTTTACCAAAAATTCCTTATTTTCACCAATAAATTAAACATATGGATAAGTGGATATTTTTTCGGTACAGAGTAGGAACTTTTCTTTATTTTACGGCAGCAGTAAAGTGATTTTTGCCGTTACATTGTATCGATATGACAAAGAAAGGACAAAGGCCTCGCTTACCTCGATAGGCCAGGCAGGAAGGGGCTCCAAAAAGTTGGCCGGATACGGATAGTCCACCATAGCCAGGCTCACCCACGTCTCACTTAACCACCCTTTAAACGCGGCCACATCGTCCTTGTTTTTAAGTGGCGCGCACAGGTGAAACGCGTTGGACAACCACTGCAAGCCGTCACCTGATTAAAATAACAAAAGTTACCATATATAGCGGAATAAATCCCTTTTTAACCCAATAAACTCCCTTTATCTGCAGACCTTGAGCTGCCATCGCATGCAGTCATGTGATATTTTGGTTGATTTTCCCGGCTCAATCACCACACTGAGCTGATGCTTTATGGCGACGCCAATGAAGCCCGTTCCACCATAGACTTTCATTAACCAGAGAGTCCGACTGGGCCATTTAGACCTAGCCATTCTTTGGTTTCCCACAGGCAGTATGATAAGAAGTCAGGGGGGTTGCTGGCAAGTTTTACATTACAAAGTTTCTTTTATGACATCAAAACCTACAGGACAAGGACTTCAACCGAAGAACGGAAAATGACAGATATGAACGTATGCAGAACACTTACTGGTTTCCGCCACGCGGTTAATGGCGGCCCAGGAGTTTAAGACGCTCTCCGAACACCCGGGGCCACTTTTTTTAAAGTCATTGGTGACGATTTGATAGTAAGTGTTACACGGAACCAGATCCTCGAACTGCCAGATTGGGGCGGAGGAAGCTAGAGCCCTAGGAGAGGAGAAATAAGGGTGAATTATTATTAATTATTATCAATGGTACCATGTGTTAACCCATTCAGAGCCAGAGCTAAGCAATGGCATTAGGCCTCTTATCAGTTTCCGTCGATAATTGTTGTTTGGATTCCATTAGTTTACAAATATGTTTACATATGCTAACATTAGTTAATGCCGATGTAGAATATTTACATTAATGTTATTACTGAGTACTGAGGTGTTATATTACTCTATACAGCGGCGGGGGGGGGGGGGGTTGTTATATATAACTTTATACAGCACCAGGGAAGGCTTATATCAGTGCCAGAGGGGGAGTTATATTACTCTATACAGCGCCGGGGGGGGGGGGGTTATATTACCTGAGCAGGGCCCTCCTCACCTGTTGTCTCTGCAAGTCAATTTGTTATGTTATATACTCCTTGTTATGTCCTGTCTACCCATTGTACAGGGCTACGGAATTTGACGGTGCTATATAAAACAATAATAATATTGCTATATACAGCGCCGGGGGGCGAGTTTACTTACCCATCGACAACATGAGGATACTTCATCCTAAACCAGGCTGCCAACATCCCCCCGTAGGACCCTCCAATGGCAATAACCGCGCTGTCTTCAGCCCCTTTAATGCTCTCTTTAAGGAATCGGATTAAAACCGCGAAGTCCGCGAGCGCCTGTTCAGACGTCAAATAATTCAAGTATTTGGGATCCTAGAAAAATAATTGGAGTTATAGTGATTTCTCTGCAGATGATGAGATAAGAATCATATATTTAAGCTGCTTCCTGTTTTCTCCCTCCCATCAGCCCGAGCAGGAAGTTGGAAGCCGCTTCCTGTTCTCTCCCTCCAGTCAGCCCGAGCAGGAAGTTGGAAGCCGCTTCCTGTTCTCTCCCTCCAGTCAGCCCGAGCAGGAAGTTGGAAGCCGCTTCCTGCTCCCTCCCTCCAGTCAGACCGAGCAGGAAGTTGGAAGCCGCTTCCTGTTCCCTCCCTCCAGTCAGACCGAGCAGGAAGTTGGAAGCCGCTTCCTGTTCCCTCCCTCCTGTCAGCCTGAGCAGGAAGTTGGAGACTGCTTCCTGTTCTCCCCCCACATTGTTTTAGCGGACGGCACATGAGCCTCTAGCGCTAGAGATAGCTTCCAGACGCGCAGGTCCCCCTCCATTACGCCATTACCACAGATATCTCAGGGCGAGATTTATACCCTGTGACGGGGCAGCAAGATGGCGGCTCCCGCGTACAGAGCAGCGAGGGGGTAACAGAAAGGGGGGGTTATATTAATTTAATTTTAAGACTTTGTAAGAAACTCTGGCAAAGTTATTTGCATCCGACTTACGCTAAACGATAAATCCCCAAACGGCATGGAGTCTCCATAATATCGGTGCTCGGCAAAGACCAGCATCGCCTGCAGCTCCTCAGCCACATCCCACATGAACCCCTGGGGAGGAAAAATACAGAATAAGTACCTAAAGACTTCATGAACAAAACAAATGTATTTATTTATCCCGCGGGTCAGAGGCTGAGGAAGGAAGGTTTTACTTTACTGAGAGGGTGGTAGATAAGTGGAACAGCCTCCCAGTTGAAGTGGTAGAGGGTAATACAGTGAGGGGATTAAACATGCGCGGGATAGACATATGGCTCCTGAATCTAAGACGAGACCGGGAAGCTTACTGTGTTATTGCAGAATAAGGTAATGTCGCC
The DNA here is from genome assembly GCA_029215755.1 of Spea hammondii. Classification (NCBI taxonomy): domain Eukaryota; kingdom Metazoa; phylum Chordata; class Amphibia; order Anura; family Pelobatidae; genus Spea; species Spea hammondii. The sequence goes on from JARDYJ010000002.1 coordinate 4,579,490, forward strand.
CTCGTTGCCGGCGTAGAACAAGATGGGGCCGCCAGGTTTCTTCCAATGCGTGTCGGAGATCAGGTAGCGCTGCTTAAACACGGAGTCCTCGTAAAAACCGAAGTGGTCAACCTACAAAAACAAAAAGTTATTAGAACGTGCGACACGGAGGAGGGGAGGGACATGGATTTGGTGCCAAAAAAGGTTTTGTTTTTTTTTTAAAACCATAAATTCTATTCAACCCATCAGACTCTCCTGTACAGTAATACAACCCCCCCCAGCGCTGTATACAGTAATATAACCCCCAGCGCTGTATACAGTAATATAACCCCCCCAGTGCTGTATACAGTAATATAACCCCCGCGCTATATACAGTAATATAACCCCCAGCGCTATATACAGTAATAACCCCCCCAGCGCTGTATACAGTAATACAACACCCCCCCAGCGCTGTATACAGTAATATAACCCCCAGCGCTGTATACAGTAATATAACCCCCCAGCGCTGTATACAGTAATATAACCCCCCCAGTGCTGTATACAGTAATATAACCCCCCAGCGCTGTATACAGTAATATAACCCCCCCAGTGCTGTATACAGTAATATAACCCCCCCAGTGCTGTATACAGTAATATAACCCCCCAGCGCTGTATACAGTAATATAACCCCCCAGGGCTGTATACAGTAATATAACCCCCCAGGGCTGTATACAGTAATATAACCCCCAGTGCTGTATACAGTAATATAACCCCCCAGCGCTGTATACAGTAATATAACCCCCCCAGCGCTGTATACAGTAATATAACCCCCCAGCGCTGTATACAGTAATATAACCCCCCCAGTGCTGTATACAGTAATATAACCCCCCAGCGCTGTATACAGTAATATAACCCCCCCCAGTGCTGTATACAGTAAGATGGGCCGGAAGGTTCTGGTTTTTTAATCAAACGCCTGAATTGTTTGTTTTTTCTGTAGCGAGTGGAGATAAAGCGGAGGCCGGGAAACGAGTTCATTAACGCCGGCTTTAAATATCTTTGTTCTTCTGACAGACGCCAAGAAGCTGATTTTCTGCTCATCCTGTCTGCTCGGCTTCCTCATCCCAACCAACAGATAGGAGGAGGATTTCCTCCCCGCAGAGGGGCGGACAGGAAGAGGAGACAATCCCGAGACAACCAAACGCAAAAAGCCTTCGATACAAAAAAAACCCAGACCCCGTTGGCAGATCGGCCCCATCCGGCCCCCGTCTAGTCGCCCGTTTCTCCTGCTGTAACGACTCAAACCTTAATCAGTCGCTGGTCTCATCTTAGATTCAGGAGCCGTATGTCTAAGTTGACTAAGTTGGAAAATCCATGTTAAGAAGAGACCTCCAGGGTTCCAATGCTTTGTTACCCAAGATCTTCTTATATGTTGGCCCAATAAATGGTGTCAACTGCAACAGTCTCACATGCGTGCGCACACAACACACACACACATACATACATGTGCGCGCACACACACACACACAGGCTTTGGCCGGACTGACAGTAGACCGTTCCTCCGACGCGTTTCCTGTGAGACTTCGGAACGGATGGGACCCGCTGGCCGGTCATTACAGGGGAAACACCTCGGAGGCTCCAGCGTCCCCCCGAAATATTTCTGGGCTTTCTCCAAACTTGTTTAAGCGACTTTGTGCCCTATTGCGGGGCATTTGTGTAACTGAGTGGGGCATTTAGAAAAATAATGAGGTTTATTTACCCAGTTTAATTTATTAACCCATTCCCTGTTGTTTCTATACACATTATCGGGGCTTTTAGGGCGGTAGAACCCTGCGATCCCCTCATACCCAGCAAACATTCTGACCTCCTAGAAAAGAGGGGCATCATGGGGGGAGAGAGGGGCATCATGGAGGGACTAGACAGCCTAATCAGGGATACTTAGCAGATATGCATTACAGAAGAAAGACTAAGTTTATTTCATGGATGAGTGTTTATGGGGCGGAATTTACCCCTCGTGCAGAAGACAAAATACCCGCGGGGAATCCAAACGCCGCAGAAATCTCTGCCCCGGAACGAGAGGCGATATTATCACCAACATGAACGCAGACAAAACAAAGTGCCGGAGCGAGGACTGCCGGAAGGGGCCGACACGGAGTCAGCCCCTCATTACTAAAGACAGAATATTCACTAAAATGCTTCGATACCCTCGCACTCTGCTAGTTTTATTTTACTAGAGGGTGGTGGATAAGTGCAACAGCCTTCCAGCAGAAGTGGTAGCGCTGACTTTTTGTACAGCATTTAAATAGTATTCTCTATTTCTGCTTTAAACGTTTCGGTTCCTCCAACTAATTATAATATAAATAGAGGGGGCTTTAAACGACCGAAGAGTCTCTTTTGGGTTAAACGAGACTCCTTCCGAGTAATAAAGCCCTGAGAAATTAGACGGGACTCGCCAAAAAGGGGGGGGGGGGGCAGTATCCCCAATATTCATGCCGCAGATAACCCCCATCACCCGCGTGACAAAGTAATTGCCCCCTCAACCTATAAACTGGTTGCAATGGCGGTAACCGGCAAGAGAGTCTTTCCCGTCGCTGGGGAGGAATTTTGGCCGCTCTTCTCTCTTCTTCCAGTCTGCAGATTATTCACCCCCCCCACACCCCCCCGAAGCCTTGGGGGAAAGAGGATGTTTTTTGGCAAACGTGAGACGAGGTTTTGGTTTGTTTTTGGCCGGCGGGGGTCCTCGGCTTGCAGGGGCGTCTGTTTCTTATGGCGGTGCTCCCGCCGGTGAGCTCTCGGAGGTCTTCTGGTCGGCCGGCCCACGGCTCCCAGGAAAGTTCTCGCTGGAGTCCCAGAGCCTTATAAATGGCTTTTAACCCTTCCCAGGCCGATAGCCAATGGCTTGGATTCTCTTTTGTTCTTAAACGTCTTCTGAGACCTTTCAGCCGACTTCACGGGTTCTAACAAACGTTTGGCCGATGCCCAAATGCCACCAGAATTCCAGCGCACCCATCAAATCCACAGCTCTGTATAAACCCCACCAAAAAAATTGCCAGGATGACAAAACAAAAGGGACATATAAAAATGTCAGTGCCTGGAAATCCAGGACACTTGGCACGTATGGTTATCACAGATTTTTCCGACAACGCGACATCTGCTCAAATAATTTTTTCTAATTAACAGATAAAAAAAAAACATCCCGTATCATAATAATAAATGAGCAGCTATTGTTATTTGGGTCTCCCTGGTTTATTTGGAGGAAACAGTCCTGAGGAAATGAGACTGCTTTCCGGTATGGTTTGGAAGCGTGCAGTTTGACCCTTTTATCGCAGTGAATAAATCCACAGTTTCACTCAAACAACTACTTCCTTATTTAAGTCGATTGCCGGACAAATGTTTCCCGCTCGGGCTTTTCTTTGGATTCGCGATTAAAAGTTCTCTCTCGCTGGCCGGCGGGGCCAGGCTGTGGCGGCTCGAAAACAAGCCTTACGTGGCTCCAGTTAATGTTAAATCCGGGGCTGTGGTGTTACAGTTGGGTAAATGTTTGGGATAGAGGTCAGTTAGCGCCTGCGGAGGGTTAAATAATTAAATGTTGGCCGTAGATCACAGGATTTGACTCACGCGTTTTGCTTGTTGCGGAGCTCAAACATTATTTTTTTATTATTATTTCTATTCATTTTAACATTTTTTTTATTTTTTTTACATTTTTTATTTTATTTATGTTTTTCATTTTATTTTTACATTTTATTTCTTTTTTTCAATTTGTTTTATTTTTTCACATTTTTTAATGCTTTTTAATTTAATTTTATTTTTTTTTTAGGTTTTTTTACTTTTTTATTTTTATTTTATTGTTTATTTATGCCCTAAATCAGAACTGTTGCCATTGCAGCTCTTCAAATAACTAATTTATTGGAATTTAATCTACATTCTGGTGCCCAGCATGCCCAATCTGTCACTTAATTGCCACTCTTGTGGCAGATAATACCCTTAAACCACCGCTTTACTGAAAGGGTGGTAGATAAGTGGAAGAGCCTCTCAGCAGAAGTGGTAGAGGCTAATATGGCTCCTGAATCTAAGACGAGACTACAGTGAACCCCACCATCCTAAACTGCCCATGGCGAGACCAGCCGCATTGCTAGTTGCCCCAGGAAGTCCATAAGGGCCTCATGACTAAGGGTGTCTTAGATGACAGCAAACAGGCACCACAGGAAGTCCCTACAAAATGTTAGGGTTGTTTATACAAAGGAACTCTGGTGCGGAGCTTAAAGCCTGTGAGAGCCAGAGCCAATGTGCCCAAAAAGACATTAAAGCAGAAACCGGGGGGGGGTCAGAGGAGCGCCGGCAACAACCTGAACCATGGACAGGATGAGTTCATCACACAGTCACTCTTGCACCGCACAACAACAATTTATGGGTGCCAGAGGTGTGGGGAGGACGGGGGTTAAAACATCGTCCATATACTTATATACTGCCCAAAAATACTGATTCTCTCAACTCACTGAAGAGGGGGGAAGAGGGGGGGAAGAGAAACAGCCTCCCAGCAGAAGTGGTAGAGGGTAATACAGTGAGGGGATTAAACATGCACGGGATAGACATACGGCTCCTGAATCTAAGACGAGACCAACGACTGATTAAGGTTTGAGTCTTTACAGGAGAAACGGGCGACTAGACGGGGGCCGGATGGGGTCGATCTGCCGGCGGGGTCTGGCTGTGATTGATGGTAGTTACCTGTGAAATAGGTGCAGGGCCCGCTTCAGGGGCATCTGGGGGCAGGGAGCGATGGTTCGCAGACACAGGGAACCGCAGCTTGCGCAACCCAGGACTCGTGATGAGAACATCCCCACCCCGATCACATGCTGCGGACAACTCCCAGCACCCTCAGCACAGACCGGCAGCCTCATTCTCCTGACACCGAGGCCACAACCCCCATCACTCCCACTCCTGCTAGTCTTTGGAGCCTCTACCACTCTCATCACACTCAGGCATGGATGTCACGGCAGGGGGGTACATAAAAAGGAAACTTGTGCTTCCTGAGCCTTTACGCACTGCAACTCCCATCACGCACCCAACCCCCACGTCACTCCCCTCCGCTGACATTTGGAGTTAACCCTTTCACTGCTGAGAAGGCAATAGCGAGCCAGTGCAGTTCTCTGCCCCTCTTGACAGGTACTCTCCCCCTCTCTATTTGCCCCCAGACAGGTACTCTCCCCCTCTCTATTTGCCCCCAGACAGGTACTCTCCCCTTCTCTATTTGCCCCCAGACAGGTACTCTCCCCTTCTCTATTTGCCCCCAGACAGGTACTCTCCCCCTCTCTATTTGGCCCCCGTCCATTTCAGCCCCCTTACCTTCTGGGTAAAGTAATACGTTCTGTATGTGGGTCCAGGGCTGCGGGCAGACCCAAGAGAAAAGCTGCAGGTCTGTCCAGCAGACACCAGGAGCAGGGCCAGTGCCAGCCATCCGCCCACCGGCAGCCCCGTCGGCCCCGCGCTGCTCCTCGTAAATGCCATGACTGACTGCCGCTGGAGGTCCGGGGAATCCCGGCTGGACGGGGCAGGCGGGGGAGGGGCCAGCACGTTCACTTCCTTCTTAACCCGTTCAGTGCTGTGGTAATGCAGCGGCTCCGATTGGCCAGTCACTGGATACACTGTATCTCTCATAGTTCCGGGGAGATCCGCCTGCCGTGACGTCATTCCATCTGTTTACAAGTCAGCAAAGTATCCGAAAAAAAACACATCTGTGAATAGAGATCATATATATATTTATATCTATGTATAGATTCTATGTATATATTATCTGTATGTATATGTTATATGTATCTATTATATAAATATTATATGTATGTATAGATTATTTATATATTAAATGCATAACACTAACTAACCAATAGAAATGGTTGCTCAGATCTCTTGCCCTCCACACACCGAGCACACAGGCCGAGACGGGGTGAGAGTTACCCGCCGGGCCGCAGAGTCATGTGGTTATAACTTGATTTAAATTAATAAAATAAAAATAATTTAAAAAAAAATAAAACATAATCTATTTATTTATTAATAAGGGTGTAAAAGTACTTGCAGTTCGCCTGGCCAAATGTTCGCATGTCTTCCTCCTTGGAAATAAACCTGTGGGCCTTATGGAATATATATGTAGCCGTATTACTAGGCTGTCTGGCCACATATATTTCCGGGTGGCTACTCATTGTAACTGGGTGGGCGAAATAATGGAATCACCCAGTCAGACTCTCTGACTAATGAAAGTCTATGGAGGAACGGACTTCATTATCATTGCCATAAAGCAACAGCTTGGTGTGGTGTTTAAGCCGGAAAAGTCACTATATACAGTGCTAGGGGGTTATATTACTGTATACAGTGGCTGGGGGGGTATATTACTGCATACATTGGCTGGGGGGTATATTACTGTATACATTGGCTGGGGGGTTATTACCATGTAAAGCTTCTTGCTGCAAACTTAAACGTCCCTTTTGTTCCACCAAAAAAACATTCAATATTCTTTTGTTGACCGAAACATTTCATACAAACAATTTACTCCTCACCTGTTGTTTCTTTAAGTCAAATTGTTATATTATACACTATGTGTTATGTCCTGTCTAGCCATTGTACAGCGCTACGGAATATGATGGCGCTATATAAAACAATCATAATGATCTCTGAGGGACCGGAGAAGCCAACAATAGGAGCTCCTGTGAGGGTCAAAGCGTGAAGATAAAGTCTTCAGGACCGGCTGGGTAACGTGAGGGTGAGGGGTCGTACCGGATCCCCGCTGCAGAGGTATTTTATTTGCAGGAAGATATATTCAAGCGTTGAGCAGACACAGACCCTGCGAGATGAATAAACATTTTACTCCAGAAATCCCTGACCAGATAAAGCAGATGAGCCCAGCTCTGGGTCACAGGGCATAGTCCAGGGTCCCAGCGGGACAAACAGGGGAGGCCATTATTACGGCTGTCTAAACCATGCTCCCAGCCCTGTCTGCCCCTGTATAATTTATAGTTAGATCGGTGAGCCGGCCCCCTGTATAATGCATAGTTAAATCAGCGAGCTGGCCCCCTGTATAATGTATAGTTAAATCAGCGAGCTGGCCCCCTGTATAATGTATAGTTTAATCAGCAAGCCGGCCCCCCCCCCCCCTGTATAATGTATAGTTTAATCAGCAAACCGGCCCCCTGTATAATGTATACATTGTACTGGGCGAGATCAGCTCTTCTCGCTGGAGGAAGCTGCTACTGCTGACCCTTTATAATGAATAGTGAAGCGAGTGGAAACCACAACTCGCCATTTATTCAATAAACCCCTTTGTGGTACACGCGCTGCAGCCTCACAATCACTCAAGTGCAACTCGTTACAGCTTTATGAAGCCGCTTGGACTTGCTAATGAAGTGAGAGTGCGGGATGTTTAATTAGGGTTGAAAACGTAAAAGTCTGCGGGGGGGGGGGGGGGGGGGGGCAATAGGTACTTAGCAGCCATTAAACCTTTAACAGCTGGCAATGGAAGCATTACCCGGGGCTTTTGAGGGGGTTAATGAGGGCGCATTGTGTGGGGCAATAATAAAAGATATTTTCTTTGTTAATTAATTCACTCCCCGTTTCAAAGATTTAATACAATGTGTCCCTGTGTCATTTTCATCAGTCAGAGAGTCTGACTGGGTGATTAAGACTGAGCCATTCTATTGTTCCCCACAGGCAGTATGATAAGGAGTCGGGGTAGTCCTGTTTAGTAAATCAGGGCCCAGGTAACAGAGCGAGAACTTGTACAAACAACTGCCTGAAATCATTATATTATGGGGCAAAAAAAACCATTTTTTAACAAATGGTTAACTATCACATTCACATGATACTCGTTACTGATGTAGATGATTACAACCAAATGTTGTTTTCCATGCAACCGAACACCATCATGTACTGGGAGACGGAGAGTCCCCGCGGGGTTAACACGTGACATTCAACATCGCAGGCGTGAAAGTTAAAAACAAAAAATTAGAAAGTGGGGGGTGGAACTAAATGGTTAATTTACTGTCCTTAGAGAGCTCTGGGGTCTCTGCTTCACATTCTAAAGAATAATGTTCTGTTGGTGATAGAAACCAGGTGTTTTCCTTTAACAGAAACCGTGGGGAGCAGGCGGGTGAATGCCCCACAATGCAAGGGGCAGCTGCTGCTTTACAAACATCTGCAGGCAGATCGGCCCCGTTCGGCCCCCGTTTCTCCCGCTGTAAAGACTCAAACCTTAATCAGTCGTTGGTCTCGTCTTAGATTCAGAAGCCTTATGTCTATCCCATGCATGTTTAATACCCTCACTGTATTACCCTCTACCACTTCTGCTGGGTGGTTGTTTCACTTATCTACCACCCTCTCAGTAAAGTAAAACTTCCCTATATTACATATAATGTAATAAGATGACATCTCTGAGACTCTGCTCTGTTTGCAGTTAGAGGGGTCTCGCACGTGATAACGCCTCGTAGTCATCTGCTCTGGCAGAGAGATTTTTCGATGTATGTTGTATTGCACAAGCGCCTTGGACAGTTCCAGCCTTTGGTGGTCAAATTAGAGAGAGAACGTGCAATAAAGCGCATCTCCCATCATGTGCTTCGTATCGGATTAAAAATAATTTTTCAAAAATATTGCTGTTTTCTTTTTTACCCCAGTTGTAGTTTTGCCCCATAATATGATGTTTTCAGGCAGCTGCATATCAGCCGTTGTATGATTCTCGCTCTGTTATCTGATCCCCGATCTACTAAACATACTGCCTGTGGGGAACAATAGAATGGCTCAGTCTTAATCACCCAGCCAGACTTCCTGACTACTAAAAATCTATGGAAGAAGGGATTTATAAGCATTTTCATAGGGAGGGGAAATGATTCCTGCTGTCATGTCACGGGTCTTACTCTTTGAACGTTGCACATTTCTGTTTTTAATGATTTTTAATGATTGACTCTTTTTGGCCCATTCTGGGAAGCGTCTAATAAATCATTATACATAAGTATGGCGCTGAGTCAGCAGGAGCTTGTGAAGGGGCAGATTCTCTGGGTTTTTACCCCCATGTCAGGGTGAAGGGGCAGATTCTCAAGGTTACACAGCGACCTTGATTTAATGATATCTGAGCTCCCGATTGGTGCTTGGCTCCCTGCTATATCACAGCTGGAATCCCTGCTTGAATACAGATGACTCCATTCAGAATAACTCTACCTCCTTACGAGTAATGGTTACCCCAAGGACCGGTATCAGAACCATTAGCAAGTCAACGCAATAGGGTCTGTGTGACGGGTTATTGAAGGGTTAAAGATCATTGACATTAAAGTGTTAATATTTCTCTCAGGGGGAGAGAATTGGGGTAATTCGCGGATATGCTCGGCGTGATAGGAGTTAGAGTGCCGCAGTGCGGGAACAGTGAGGTAAAGAAGAGAAGAACCTCCCCCACCAGATGCTCCCGGAGGTTTAGCGCTCTGTCTGCAGCTTTGCTTCTCGGACTCTGGTGTTTAGCGCTAAGGGCAGTCTTGCCGCCGGCGCGCTATGATGACGTCACGCGCGCTGGTTTCAATGTAGAAAGAAATGTTGTGACCGAGATTGGTGAGTGTAGTGCCCCCAAATTTACAACTCCCCCCCCGGCAGGTGAGTGCAGCCCCCCCCCCCAAACCTACAACCCCCCCCCCGGCAGGTGAGTGCAGTCCCCCCCAACCTACAACCCCCCCCCCGGCAGGTGAGTGCAGTCCCCAAACCTACAACAAACCCCTCCCCCCCCCGGCTGGTGAGTGCAGACCAACAACTGGTGCAGAATCCCTCAATCACTGCCGGTGGTATATTAGCTGATTGGGGCTGTTGTAGCTCCCATCACTCTTAGCCATGCCCCTCGCTCAGCTCTAGTGCCCCTGGGTACATCCTGGGGGTGAGTTCTGTTCAGACCGGGCCAAAAAAAACAATCATTTCATTGAAAAGCCGTGGATCTCTAATTACCCCACCTGGCTAACACCCCACTGGCTCTGCGCCCAGGGGGCTGGAAAGGACAGGGTGCACTTGCCCTATGAGCTGACATTTAGTGCATATGCCCCTCACACTGTATGTGCCCCGGCCGGGGGTATTTTACTTCTGGCTTCATCCTCTCTCTTAGGGTTTTAACTCATTGATTTCTGTTCTTGTATGGCATGCATTCCATTATGTTTGACTGACTGGTGGAGTGCTGTGGGGGGCAGATGGCCAGGGGCGGTTGGTGGGAGGGGGGGGATTAGATGGCCAGGGGCGGTTGGTGGGAGGGGGGGGATTAGATGGCCAGGGGCGGTTGGTGGGAGGGGGGGGATTAGATGGCCAGGGGGGGGGAAATTAGATGGCCAGGGGCGGTTGGTGGGAGGGGGGATTAGATGGCCAGGGGCGGTTGGTGGGAGGGGGGATTAGATGGCCAGGGGCGGTTGGTGGGAGGGGGGATTAGATGGCCAGGGGCGGTTAGGCTAGCTGCAGGTGGCTGGGACCCGTGTCTTTGGCCCTGAAGTTCTTCCTGCTGTTTGGACCCCAGAGGGCGCTGTTTCTTATTTATTTTGTCAGTTTTAGTAAATTCTGATGAAATACTTTAACCGTTTTCTTGCCCGAGGGCCGGACGTAATCTCGTTTCAATCTCCGCAGTTTCTCCCTGATGACCCAATGAATGGAAAGCGATCTTTCCTCCTCGCTACGGTTCTTTCAGTCCAGCATTCAAGCTTCACGTATCCCGCCTGTAAGAACTGCCTCTCCCGGGTCGTCCGCACACCCAGCGGGTAAGAACCGGGGCGTTTCCGGGACGTCATATCCCATCATCCCTAAATTTAAATTATACCCCAAACGCAATGGAAGAGGAGCCCCTTTATAACATGAAATGCTTACTGACATCCAACTGCGCTGGGAAGTCCTCCGGGTATCACCGCAGGAAAGGCAAAAAAATATTGTAGACAAACCGTGGTTTGTGTTGATGTTTGAGATACTCTGTGCTTCATAGAAACCCAGAACCTGCTCACCAGCAGAGGTGGTAGAGGGAAATACAGTGAGGGTATTAAACACGCATGGGATAGACATACGGCTCCTGAATCTAAGAAGAGGCCGACAACTGATTAAGGTTTGAGTCGTTACAGCAGGAGAAACGGGCGACCAGAGGGGTTCTAGATTTCAAATTGAATTTGTGTGACGTTCTAGAGCAGGCAGTTAAAGTTGACTCAGAGCGGCTCCTTTACCAGAAATCCCTTCTGTGCTGTAACAGGTGTAAATGTCTGCGATGTGGCTTCACGGGCCTGGAATCCAATCACCGATATAAACTGTGCGTGAAGGTGGCAGCGGGTGGCAGACTTGGCATTGTCACGGTGTTTGGAAGGTGCCTCGAGCCGATATTTGGAGTCGATGCCGACTCTTTGCAGCGGTGAGTAAACAAAAAGAGAGCCCACTGTACCTTGGTGTGGGTGGGGTGGTAGAAATTGTGCCTGGTCGGGGTGGTTGGAATTGTGCCCAGTGCCTGGTCGGGGTGGTTGGAATTGTGCCCGGTGCCTGGATGGGGGACTTGACCTGTTAACTGCCCCATATTTAAAGTATACAGCGCTGTGGAATTTGTTGGTGATTAATAAATAAAGAATAATAATAATTTATTTTTCCCCAGGCTGCTGCAGGACTCGGCCCGGGAGCCCGGCGTGCCGGAGGAAGCCGATGCCCGGCACTTACTGCTCCAAGCAGTCGAGTCTTACTTCATCGGAAGGAGCTTTGTGTTCGGGGTGAAGGTGAGTTCTTATGCCGGGGTCTTAAATGGTTAATATTCGGTAACTTTAGTGAAATCCTTCAGAAACGCCTGTTTGATATATTTTAAAAAAATTAAATATTTTAGAATAGAAGCGAGGGCGAGCCAGGCCTTCTTTCCCTAATGTATCAGACCCTTTGAATGTAGGGACTGTAAGAAGTTCTGCAAGGGTTGTTGGCTCTATTTATTTAAAAAATCTTATTTTTAAAGATTGCTACTTTTATATTTTTCTGCCATATATTATCTTTCATTGGGGGTGACCGGTTGCTGTTACTTTTGGTAGGGTCCTGTTCTCCGGAGCTTACAGATCTACACAACCGTTCAATAGTTTGGGGTCACTCATCTGTTTTCATAGAAAACGAGGACATTTCTGGCTGTGACATAATCCCAAAAGGGTTTTCTAACAGTCAGCCTTTTCAACTTAAACTTGGATCAGCGAACACAAGGTGCCATTGGGACACAGGAGTGATGGGAGTGATAAAGGGCCATTGGGACACAGGAGTGATGGGAGTGATAAAGGGCCATTGGAGCACAGGAGTGATGGGAGTGATAAAGGGCCATTGGAGCACAGGAGTGATGGGAGTGATAAAGGGCCATTGGAGCACAGGAGTGATGGGAGTGATAAAGGGCCATTGGGACACAGGATTGATGGGAGTGATAAAGGGCCACTGGAACACAGGAGTGATGGGAGTGATAAAGAGCCATTGGAGCACAGGAGTGATAAAGGGCCATTGGGACACAGGAGTGATGGGAGTGATAAAGGGCCATTGGAGCACAGGAGTGATGGGAGTGATAAAGGGCCATTGGGACACAGGAGTGATGGGAGTGATAAAGGGCCATTGGGACACAGGAGTGATGGGAGTGATAAAGGGCCATTGGGACACAGGAGTGATGGGAGTGATAAAGGGCCATTGGAGCACAGGAGTGATGGGAGTGATAAAGGGCCTCTGTACACCTATGAAGAAATTCCATTAATGTTTCCAGCTACAATAGTCATTTACAACATTAACCCCGTCTGCGCTGGATTTTTAATACATTTCATGTTATTTTAATGGACATAATTTGCTTTTCTTAAAAAAAAAAAAAAAAAAAAAAAGGAAATTTCTAAGTGACCCCAAACTTCTGTAAGTTTTTTATTTATAAAATGCTGGGATATTCTGTATTTCTAAACAGAAGGATAACCGTTCCTGTGGTTGTTGTGTGTCTGTGTTTACAGGTCCCTGCGGGTCCACATGCCCGCGATGACGCCTCTCTCCCACTTCTGATCGCGTGCTACATTTCCCTGCCAAACGATGACCCCATCCGGTACACGGTTGTCCATCGTTACAATCGGCTCCTGCAGTCGTTCCTGAGGAGTACGGGGTCACCAGGCGGAGCCTTCGCTCCTTCAGATGATTCCACCCGGAGCTCTAGCATCCTGTCTGAGAATGACTTTCAGGAGGATGAGGAACAGCACGTTCTGGACTTTTGGCATAAATCCTTTGGACTAACTTCTTCATCGCTGGACGGCTCCTCCGCAAGTTCTTCAACAGCTCCATTTAGCAGGAACTCCCCCAGATCAATAGAATCAGGAGGTCCTCTCATCCATTCACCTCTAGAAGAAGTTAAACCTGATACAGTCGGCATCTATAACGTTGGTACGTCGAAGAGCAACACTACAATTCCGCCCATGAATATTTCTGCTTCAGAGACAAATCAAACTCCTTGGAATCCTCAAAACTCGTCGGAGCCTCCGGATTCCTCGGTTACACACGCAAGCCAAGAACCTACTGCTGGGTTGTCTTCCAAGAACACAGCTGGAAGCCATCATGGCGGGGAGGACGGGCGGGAGGATTCTCTCTTCTCTGAAAGTCTCACCGAGTTTATAGCAAGAATTGAAGAAGAAGACGCAAAATCTCTAAACTTTAAAGCCTATGAACAGGATCTAAACTTCATGAACGATAGTTCTCCTGCCGGGTTTCACAAACCAGAAGGCCGATCCCATTCTCGATGTACGAATCCCGCGCCGGGACGGAGCACAGAAGGTTTGAGACAGGGCAGTATCATGCACCCAGAGCCAAATATATTTATTTGTAATGATTTAAGTAAAGTATCGACAACTGGTTTGAGGTCTCCGGCGGAGCCTTTATCTGGTGACATATTGAGGACTCCCCCTCATGACTTCCGAGAAGATGTATTGGGTTCCCTTCAGAGGGGTAATCGCCCATCGACGCAGCTCTCGGGATTTAACGTTAATCGAAAGGATAACTTATTTTGGGACATTCAGAAAAGCAAAATGTCTACAGGTAAACCCGATGACCTCGGTCAGACTCAAGGGGGTGCGAGGGGCATCACAGAATTAGGGGTGTCTAGTTCTGCCGATGACCACCTGAAATCTGCATATAATACCTCGGCGGATCTGTTTGAAATCAGTGATCACGTTCAGGAAAAGACGCCGTGGGGCAGGGGAGGCGGAGAGGCGGTTGGACCTAGTCGTAGTGCCTTGAGTGAGTCGAAACGTGCAGACGAGAGCCGGACTCGGGCGTTTTGTCCATGCTCGCAGTCCACGCCTTTACTAAAACATGTTTTGAGGTCAGAACGCATCAGGATCAACAAAACGCCACCATTCAATAATGAATCGGTCTTCTTGGGTCAAGCGCCTGATCGTTCTTTGAGACGTATTCTGTTAAAGAATATGGCTCTCGAGAACAACTCTCGGGCTCCGTTCCGCGCTTTAACATGCAGCGCTCTCCACCGCTCTCCTCTCTCCGAAAGCCCGATACTGGCGTGTCTTACAAATGATTCTGGAGAGTGTGAAGCTATAAGGGAGAATCCAGAGGTGTCAGGAGCCGGCATGCGCGTACGGCAAAGATACATTCCGGTGCCTGGAACCGCGCACGGGACGTTTCCCGCAGAAGATAAGGAGAATGAAATAGAAGGTGGACTCAAAAATGATGGTCGGGGGGAAACGGAAATGAATGCTGCTTTAAACAGTTCTCCTGCTCTGTCGCCTGTAACCTGTCTGCCGCTAACACCCAGAGATTACTCGGGACCGAACGATTCCTCCTGTGCCTGGTCCCCTGAGCTGGTCTCCGAAAAGTCAAACACTCACCGGCAGAACGATCGCCCCCAGAAACGCCTGTTTAAATGACCGTCTACATGTGTCACCGGCGCGTGCGACGTCGTCTACTCAGCGTTCCAGATATCTGCGTCTGTAGGAAGACCTGCGTGTGCTGTACACTTATCGGGAGCTACATATGTGCGAGTCTCCTGTGGGTCCAGGATGCTTTCATCATGTATTAAAGTGTAAGACAAAGCCTGGCACAGCCGGCAAAAGACGCCAACGCAGCCACCTTAAAGGTGCCAAAAAATCAATTTCACTCTCTAGCGTGTTAATCAACGAGCCCTTTAAGGTCTGTTTTTAATTCTTTCCAATGAAGGTTAAATCGCATATAAAGATGTTTTTAAGAGGTCTTTTCGGTTCATATGGCAACAACCTATCAGCGCCTGCTTTTGTCAAGCACAAATCATAAGTGTTACTTGATTAAAGCATTGTTGGTGGGGCGTTCAGCAAGAGTAGGAATGATGTTTCTCATGCATCTAGAGGAGGTGAATGAGGTTTCTCATTAATGCGACATCTAGACGTCATTCTCTAGGAGAGCCTGAGATTGGGCCACCTCCAAGCTGATCTGGACATGCTGCAGACATGTCTTCTTCTGGCCGTACCCCAAAGCAGCCAAGCAGAATAGGTGTCCGTCGGCACCCTTGGTCAGCTTTTGAAAGGCGAATGACCCAAAGCGCCGTCAGCATTCTATTACGTCAGTTTTCTGACAGGGACAGCGATGTCACAGATCGTCTTACTGCTGAGCCAACGCCAAAGAGGAGACGTACCGCTCGCCATTCATCTGTCCTGGGTGCTGGTGATGGTCAAGGGTTCCCCCTGATATAACAGGCTCTCCTGGTGGCAACAAAGTGTCCACGGCAGCTGCTGCTGAATTAATCCGTGTGCGGTGATCCGTTCCACAGCCGACGAAAAATAGCAGAGCAGACGTCAGGATATCGATTATTTATCGTTTATTGTGCAATATAATGAAATACGGACTCTTTACAGGGTTAAGAACT
The DNA here is from genome assembly GCA_029215755.1 of Spea hammondii. Taxonomy (NCBI): domain Eukaryota; kingdom Metazoa; phylum Chordata; class Amphibia; order Anura; family Pelobatidae; genus Spea; species Spea hammondii. The sequence continues at coordinate 4,595,298 of JARDYJ010000002.1, forward strand.
TACGGCAGAAAAATAAACCGCGAAAAAGGACGAATAAGTCGGCCGATCGGAGTGAAATCTTCACGATGATGTTAAAAATAAATGAAAAGGGTTAGGATTAGAATCTCTAAAGCCCGTTCCCTTCTCTTTTGATTTATTATTTACAGCGGCCGCCCAGGAGAAGAGGTTCATGGAGACCAGATTAATGAGATGTGAAGAGAAAATATCGGATGCGTTATAAAGTGTCTCTTTACCAAAATCTATACGTTAAATAAACGTGTAATGATGTTTACTGATTATAATAATCCATATATCTTTATTAAAACTCCCACACACGTGAGAGCAGCCATCTTAACTTCCTTTTCCCAGGATCTGTAGAATTCTTCCTCCCCGTTAGTATGTTTAAATCCTGTAAATCACTGTATTAGCCTCTACCACTTCTGCTGGGAGGCTGCTCCACTTATCTTCCACCCTCTCAGTAAAACTTCCTTACGTTCCATTTAAGCCTCTTTTCCTCTTCTGCTGGTATTCCCTTGCATGTATCCACCACTGCTCCTTTAGTAGAAGACTCTGGCCTCCCTTCTCTGGTCTGTGGATTAATGTAACTGTTTCACTCAGGATAATTTGCTGTTAATAAATCAGTCTCAAAAAATACTAAAATGTAAAAATAATATGTTTTGTCATAAAATGCTCTTCTGGCTCCAATTCATTAACTTTTACAAAGTTTTTATTTTTATAATAAAGATTTATAATAAATTTCAACTGAAAAACCTTCTGGAAATTCAGTGTTTGATTCTGTGATGATGTCATAATGTCTGGAACGGTATAAGGAGTTCAGATTACAGCAGCGAGTGGAGGATACTGCGTCGCTGCTGACCTTTACACAGCATGACTCACATTGGCGCAGATAGAATCTCAAAACCTCCCGGCAGATCGGCCCCATTCGGCTCCCGTCTAGTCGCCCGTTTCTTCTGCTGTAAAGACATATATAATATACTCTCCGGCCGTATAACTAATCCCGTCCTTATAACCCGTTATATCCCTGTATATTCCTCATATTATATATTATATACTCTCCGGCCGTATAACTAATCCAGCCTTATAACCCGTTATATCCCTGTATATTCCTCATATTATATATTATATACTCTCCTCCCGTATAACTAATCCCGTCCTTATAACCCGTTATATCCCTGTATATTCCTCATATTATATATTATATACTCTCCGGCCGTATAACTAATCCCGTCCTTATAACCCGTTATATCCCTGTATATTCCTCATATTATATATTATATACTCTCCGGCCGTATAACTAATCCCGTCCTTATAACCCGTTATATCCCTGTATATTCCTCATATTATATATTATATACTCTCCAGCCCATATAACTAATCCCGTCCTTTATATATCCCTGTATATTCCTATTATATATTTTATACTCTTCAGCCCGTATATACAGGTATGCGGATTCCACATCTTTGCTGCTCTTCCAGTAAAGGATTTATTTAATTCCTTTCTCCGGAGTTTGAATGGATGGCCTCTTGTTCTTTATACAGTCCTTTTAATGAACGGACTTTTAGAAATATTGTTTTTTTCACATATATAACTCATTTTCACTCCACGGAAGAGGCTACGAACCCCACAACATCAAATATTAATACCCAGAGATCACTGGAGTCATTATATCCTAATCCATCAAACAAAATCAGTAATGAATTGCCCAAACGTCACAGTCAGTCCACCGCGACCATAACTCAGGAGGCCTCGTATCCTCAAGACCGTTCATCGATTCACTCGATATTCTGGAACAGAGATGTATCTATAATTAATTAATTTTGTATTCGTGATCCAATTGTTGTGGGGGGGGGTGGGGAGAAATGGTTCAATAATGTAGCAATTTATCTTAAAAGGCCGCTGAGTAACTTTATTCAACCATTTTTATAATTTTCTTAAATCATTAGATTTGTTCCGCCAGGAACGTCTACCTATCTGCAAAAAGACAGACATCAGCATTAATATTATCTATAAATAATAATAATAAAATGTATGGGCCCCAGTACCGACCCCTGAGGGGCCCCTAATAGTAACGCACCATTTATCTGAATATGCCCCATTAACTAGAACCTTTTATCTCCTGACGCTCAGCCGTCGCCCTTACACATTCATTCCATGGGCGATAGAGTCAGATGCCTTACTGCATCCCGATAGCAAATATCTAATACCGCTCCCGGGGCTATTATTTTAGTTACCCAGAATGAGCCTTTAAAGGTGCTCAAAGAGAAGAGGCTTTCTAAATGCCCCATTGTACAGCGCTACGGAATTTGATGGCGCTATATAATAATATATATATATAACATATAATAATAAAACATAATAATAATAATATAAAAAATAATAATAATAAACGTGGCTCTCGGACCCCAAAGGGATACGAGGACCCCGCTCCATGTACACATCCAAATAGAGGACAGATAGCGGAGTCCTTGTGTCTCCTGGGGACTGGGAGCCCCGTTATTCTGGAAGCTTCTTATCGATTACGTGAGAGTCCCTCGACACGTTTAACAAATTAACAAAAATGAATGGCTGGTTAACAGCCATTTTAACGGCTTTTGAGTAGATCTCCCCCATCCCCCATTATTCTAGAAAGTGATTTGTATATGTACATGAGCGGCAACAAAAAATCACAATCTCACTATTTTCACAAAATGTGACCTTTTCAATATCCACATTTATTTCCTCGACGAGTTTTTTTTTTTTTATAAAAAATAAAAATAAAAAAATTGCTGTAAAATTGATTTATTTTAACCAACGTCCAGCTCCTATCTCTCAACATTTTAATGTCAGAATTTTATCTGCTACAGACATGAGCTCCTGCTATCTTTAAACACTTTTTTGGCATAATAAATTTTACTTGTAGAAGAAAACATTTTTTTTCCACAATTTTATATTTATGTTTATATTTAACTTTTTCTGTAAAGTGATGACTCTCCAGTTAGACATTAAGTTTAGAAAATTTTGATTACAATTTTTTTTTTTGATCTGTGCCCCAGATCCACCAAGAAGCAAACATTTCCAATTAAAATGCTTTTATGTTTTTTTTAATAATAATTTTATTTTTGGATTTTAATTTCACAAGATAAATAAAAATAGAAATAAAAAAAATGAATGAAAGAATAAACAAAAAAAACAAAAACATATTAGTTTGTCCTTACAAATTTAATTGTGATAATTTTAATATATATATAAAAAAAAAATGTGGTCCACAGCACAAAGAATGAGAAAAAAGCCCAAAAACATATGTTTGTCCTCACAAATTTAATTGTGATATTTATATAAAATAAAAAAAAACAAGTGTGGTCCAAAGCGTTTAATAATACAGCATTAAAGCATAAACTAGTACAGACTGAATACATTCTTGTGAAATAATACGTAGGATTTAAATGTTTTATTTTGTTCGGAATCCGACGCGTTTTGTAGGTTACGCTTGTAAACAATTTAAATAAAACAGCAAGAAAAAAAAATCTGGGATTATACAAAATTTTACATTTTTCTAGTAACTCAAATATGTACAATGATGAAAGCATCTCACAGAATACTTTTTAAAAATGTTGGCCGGTATTACACAAAAATACATAAAAATATGGAAAAAATTAATATTTGAAAATTAATATTTTAAAATATCCCATAAAAACATTCAGAAATTGAAAGATAACGTAAGGAAATAAAATATAAATCGGTTTAATCCATAAAATTATGCAGGGGTTATCGGTGGAACACAAATAGGTCAATAATAAAGTATTCGGAATTTTATAACCAATTATAGGGGGAAAAAGTGCATCTCACCACCGATGAAAAAAAAATATCCATAAAATATTACGTTTGATTTTATTTTGATAAAAAAAAATTTTTTTTAAAAATCCTAAATTTAAAAAAAAAATTTATAATGATGAAAATTTTAGGGTAGGGTCAGACATTCGTTACAGAAGACAATATTGTTAATTGAGAATGTGATAAATCTGTGTTTTGTATTTATTTTTCATGGGAAAAAAAAAAGATCTGCCTATTGTACCGGAGCATAGAATTGGAAACTCTGTGATTAAAGCACATACAAAAAAGAAATTATTACACACACTTGGTATAATTCCATCGACGAAAAATAAATAAATCACATTTCACAGGATGAATTATTTTAAAGCAATCTAACAAGATGGGGCGAAGAACAGAGAAATAAAAAATCCTCATATTACATATGCAATAAATAAAAAAATGGAATAGGTTCCTCATTGTATACGGACAGTCGGCGGATATCTCTCTTGGTTTAAGATTTTCATTTGTCCTCTTGGAATTTTGAAAGCCAGGGTTTGTAAAGCTGTCGCGGAACCTCAGTGGCCGTAAATTTAAATGTAGGACTTGCCTACGGTGGGATTTTCAGGTCCCCACCTTGAGGGATCTCCAAAGACAGAGCCATCATAGGAAGCCACTAATACTCCAAACCCTTCCCAAATACCCAATCTCTTCCCCTCACCAGGGGTAGCTTCTTTCTTCTTCTTCTTGGCCCCAATGATGGAGAACTCTTGGTACCCAACCCAACGCTTTAATTATTATACTCTGATTGTGACCAAGCCACATATTTCATGGACCTCTTGGAGCAAGGATTTTTACCCCTCCATTGTGTGGTAGGAAGGGTAGACTGGAACCAGGAGGTCTATGGCCAAAATGGATGGAGCACTAAGTCACTCGGCTTTGGTCTCCATTTTTGCCCCAAAGGCCACTAGCACTCATCCCTTGGTCTTTATGTCATCGGCACTAGAACTCAGACAGAGGACTGCGGGGGTCATGAAACAATTTATGGATCTCGAATGCCCTTTGGTGGAAACGACGTTTTGGATGTATTTGTTACTTGCAGGGGAAGGTTAATGTCACGGGACAGGTCGAGTGACTCTGAATGAGCTCCGAATCACAGCGGAGTTTCACAGTGTTTTAAATGTCAAAGTTAGTAACGCCGTTCTGATTGGCTTCCCATTTAATCTTTTTTTTAATATAAGGTGTTATAATTGGTGTATAGAACAGGAAATGGGAGGAGCTTAGGATGAGTGACGAAAAAAACCTAATAGAAGGATGGCAAATTTAATAATAATAAAAAAAGCTTAACACAGTTCATTGTACAGCGCTGCGGAAAATTTAAACGCAACAGAAACTGGGGATTTTTGAATAATTTAGCATTTAAAAAAAAAAAAAAGTATTGATGGCTCCTCACAGGGGTTTTAATGTCCGGGACCGTCCTCCATGTGAGTTCCCCCTGTGATATTTTGCAGTTTTTAACATCCCGTTTCTTCTTTCACTCTCAAAACGGAAAGATTGACTTTTTTCGGCACGACGAAGCCGGGATAGAAAACCCGAACCTGTATAATTTGTCTTTCATTTAAAATGTTTAAAAAAAAAAAAAAAAACTAGAAAAAAATCCGTAGCTTAGACCCTCAACAAAAAAAGAAACAAGCAAAAAAAAAAAAAAGGGGGGGGGAGGGATGCAGCAAAAATATTACTGTTTTCCTAAAAATAATATAAAAAAAACTTAACGGAAGCAGAGAATATATTCACGGTGCTCATTTTTCTTATAAACACGCAAAAAGTTTTTTTTTTCCCATGTCCTTAAAATTACTTTTCTATTTATTAGAAAAAAAGCCTCCCCGTCTGGTTAAATCTGTACAGCTTTTGTCTTTTTTTGTTAAAAACACTCTGAGCGGCGCACCTCCTCCAGAAACCATACTCTGCCTCGCTATGGTGACCTGCGGGGGGGAAAAAAGGCATGCGGCCCTCCATGCTTAAACCCGACCCGGGGCAGATGTCAGAAGGTCAATACAGGAACGTCCCTCGCAGAGATGGGGCCCATTCCGAGTGTTTCGGGGTTTTTTTTTTCCTCCCCACTCGTTTTCTCGCCGTTTCCGGATCTAATTGAAGTTACAGCAGTTCAAATAACTGATGGTTTTCCCTTCTCCCGGCAGCGAGGAGTCCAAATTGTTGACCAGCGCGTTTTGCCGCGCCTCGCCGATCAGGCGGCAGGCCAAGTCCAGGAAAAGCTTCTCCACGTTGTCCGACTCTTTGGCGGAGGTTTCTAGATAATACATTTTTTGGGACTCTGCAAACTCTTCAGCTCTCTGCTGCGAGACCTCCCTTCGTTCTGCCAGGTCGATCTTATTACCTGCAAAACATAAAAAAACTAAAAAAAAGATCGGCCCCACCCGGCCCCCGTCTAGTCACCCGTTTCTCCTGCTGTAAAGACTCGAACCTTAATCAGTCGTTGGTCTCGTATTAGATTCAGGAGCCGTATGTCTATCCCATGCATGTTTAATACCCTCACTGTATTACCCTCTACCGCCTCTGCTGGGAGGCTGTTCCACTTATGTACCATCTTTTTGGTAAGGTTAAAACTTACTATCTGTGAGAAGCTGTCACTGCGCATGCGTGACGCGAGCCCCCCTTATACGCAGGGATATGATGGCTTCCCGGCCAGTAGGTGACCCGGATATTGGCTGCTATGACCTACCCACAAGCACGGTGATGACCTCATTGTTGGCGTACTGCTCTATCTCCCTCAGCCATTCCGGAAGGCAGCGGAACGATTCCTCGCAGGTGATGTCATAAGTCAGGATCAAAGCGTTGGCACTTCGGTAATAACTCTGAGTGATGGAGCGGAACCTCTCCTGCCCCGCAGTGTCCCAAATCTGCAGCTACACAACAGAGAACAGCAGCATTTACAATCCTTCCCTGTATAATGTATAGATAAATCAGTGTCCCCTGCCCCTGTATAATGTATAGATAAATCAGTGACCGGCCCCCTGTATAATGTATAGATAAATCAGTGAGCCAGCCCTGTATAATGTATAAATAAATCAGTTAGCCGGCCCCTGTATAATGTATAGATAAATCAGTGTCCCCTGCCCCTGTATAATGTATAGATAAATCAGTGAGCCGGCCCCCTGTATAATGTATTGATAAATGAGCGAGCCGGCCCCCTGTATAATGTATAGATAAATCAGTGAGCCGGCCCCCTGTATAATGTATAGTTAAATCAGCGACCCGGCCCCGTGTATAATGTATAGATAAATCAGTGAGCCAGCCCTGTATAATGTATAAATAAATCAGTTAGCCGGCCCCTGTATAATGTATAGTTAAATCAGTGTCCCCTGCCCCTGTATAATGTATAGATAAATCAGTGAGCCGGCCCCCTGTATAATGTATTGATAAATCAGCGAGCCGGCCCCCTGTATAATGTATTGATAAATCAGCGAGCCGGCCCCCTGTATAATGTATAGATAAATCAGTGAGCCGGCCCCTGTATAATGTATAGATAAATCAGTGAGCCGGCCCCCTGTATAATGTATTGATAAATCAGCGAGCCGGCCCCTGTATAATGTATAGATAAATCAGTGAGCCGGCCCCCTGTATAATGTATTGATAAATCAGTGAGCCGGCCCCCTGTATAATGTATTGATAAATGAGCGAGCCGGCCCCCTGTATAATGTATAGAGTAATCAGTGACTCGCCCTGTAGAATGTATAGGGTAGACACATTTCTGGGAGATAATGGGGGTTTATTCGCTAAGCGGTGTTATTTGCGGGTTCTTTACCTTTATCTTTTCACCTTTTATCTCCACCGTTTTTATCATAAAATCCACCCCGATGGTGGCCCCCTGACCGGGGGGGAAGAGACCCTGAAAAGACCCAAAAAAATGGAAAATGTTCATCGTCCTGAAATGTCCTCTCTGGGTGAAAGGGGGTGAAATCGTGAGCTTTTGTGGACTACAACTCCCATCACCACCAAGCGGAGTGATGACAAGAGCCCACAGGGGCAGCAGAGGGTGAGAGGGTTGGGGGTCTGCGGACACAATTATGGGATTTAACCCCTTCTATTTCCATATTAGCAGCGGCCTCCCTATGGGAGAGAAATGTGCCCCGACCCCCTGGCACTCAAAGGGTTAATGTTATGCCAAATCTTCTCCCTTTGCCTTATTGTAGCAGCGCTACGGAATCTGCTGGCGCTATATAAATACACATAATGTGATTGCCCCCGGCAGGGAACGCGCAGGCATTTGGGGCTAAACAAGGATAACTAACAGACCGGGGAGAGGGGCAAAAGCCGAAGCCGGGGCCCCCGGAAGGCAGGAGCCACTCACCTGAGTGAATCGCCGGACGAGGCAGGTCTTCCCGACCCCGGCGTTCCCGATCAGAACGATCTTGAAGAGGAAATCGTAATCCTCCATCTTCACGGCTGCAGGAGACACAAGCGGAGCGGGGGTCAGAGCGTCAGCTCACGGGGACAGTCCCGTTATCTGCTCGGCTGCAAACAAGACTTTATCCCTCCAGGCAGACAGGACAAAGTCCCCGCTCCACACCCACTTCCACGAGGCGCGGGGGTTATTCCGCCCCGCGTGAGTTAAGGTCGTATGATAAGGGTGACCATAATATCCCTCTATCAATTCTATCAGGGCCCCTTATTCTTCTTCTTCTAAATGCCCCACTCAGTTACATAAATACCCCTGGCCACGCCTCTAACCACACCCCCTAAAAAGTGCCCCATTGGCTATTAGGAATTTAGTTAGTATGATATAATATATGGCAGATCTGTAGTTTTTATTCTTTTCCCAAAACAAAATCAATTAAAAAGCATTTTTTTCAGTTTCTATGACAACAGCCTATCATTGTTAATAACACGCTTAACGAATTCCTTCTGGGAAATGATGAGCTTGGATACAAAGGGTTAACTTTAGCGCAGTGGGTGGAACAGCAGCTTTAAATGGAACCCGCCGGCAGATCGGCCCCATCTGGCCCCCATCTAGTCTCACGCAGCTTCCAGTCCCCAAAGTTAAAATAATCCATATTTATGTATCTATGCGGACCCCGCGGGAGCAGCCATCCCCACTTCCTGTTCTCAGGATCCGCACGATTATTCCTCCCCATTAAGTTATCTCCCCCCTATTGTAAGAGAGCTGATTTGTAAGGCTGGGGGGAGGGGAGAGAAAATGGTCAGATAATGCTGGATCTGCCACGGGCTGCCACTGATTTTAGCTTCCTGGCCGAGACCTCAAATATTTCACGTTAATGAACCAATGAGGCGGTTTATGGGGGGCGCGATCATCTCCTAACTGCTAAGCTGCCGGCAGACATCGGTGCGGCACTTTATTTACCGCGCGAGACGCTGGAAATACTGTTGGCGCATTTCATGAGACACCCAGCGGGGTATATTAATTGGGTGTTGGATGACGGGAACAACCTCCCAGCAGAAGTGGCAGAGGCTAATTCGGTGAGGGGATTTTTACATGCATTGTTTTAGTGGGTGTGGTTAGAGGCGGGGCTGTAGTTAGGACTATTGGTGTAACTTGGTGGGGCATTTAGAAGAAGAATAATGGGGGTTTATTTACTCCGTTTAGTTTATAAAGCTGTTTCTATACACATTATCGGGGCTTTTAGGGCCGTAGAACCCTGCGATCCCCTCATACCCAGCAAACATTCTCACCTCCTAGAAAAGAGGGGCATCAGGGGAGGAGAGAGGGGGATCAGGGGGGGGGAGAGAGGGGCATCAAGGATTTGGGGTCCAGAGAAGGACTGGACAAGCTAAACAGGAACACTTGGCAGGTACACATCATCACCAGTATGGCCCCTTGGACAGTCTCTGCCTTTGTATTTGTTACCCACCTATGAGTAAGCAAGTGCCTCGGGTCGCGCTGACATACATATTATTATTATAACTATTCATTGATGTATATAGCGCCATCATACACCACAGCGCTGTACAAGGTACGCAGGCCGAACAGTATCACGGAAGAGCTGCAGCTCCCAGACCTTACTACCCCCCCCCCCCCGGGCTGAAAGTGTTAACCTGCCAGCGTCTGAATGAGTTAATGATGACTCCGTATCCAGGCAACAGCTTAATAACGAGAACGTTCTCCAGCAAGGCCTAATTATCCGAAGTGACGGCGGCAGCGGGTGACGGGCGCGTTACCGGATAATAATAATAATAATAATAATACTCCCTATTAACCGTTTCCGTGCTTTCCAAGGCGGCTGGCGCTGAATCGGTTAAAAAAAGAATCTATAATATAAAGGAAGCCATCATATTATAGAGGGGAGATGCGGCTCGCCTCTCTGGCCTGGTCAGGTCAGAAATCAGGACTCTCCTGTGAAAACCAGGACGGTTGGGATGTACACAGTGGGAGCACAATACAGTCCTTCATTGGGGTGCCCCCCCCCCCAGGTTTATGAATGGGGGATTTTCTTCCCTACAGAGAGAAATATTTCACGCCACCGAAGTAAACTCACCACACTCATCACTCTCAGCCACCGCGATGCGCACTCAATCACACCCACTACTCAGAGTCACACCATACGGTGACTCCCACTACACTCAGTTACTGTATGGTGTGGGTCACCCATCCACCCTGATGCCCCTCTCTCCACCCTCGAAGCCCCTCCCCTGATGCCCCTCTCTCCTCCCCCCGATGCCCCTCTTTTCTAAGAGCTCTGAATGTTTGCTGGGTATGAGGGTATAAAATGGCTTTAAAATTAGATTGTGGCCCCGGTCGGCATCACAGTGTTCACAAGACGCAAGGGATTAATGACCAGCGGAGATGGTATGTTACGAAATTGGCCTTTGCATGTTTCCTTCACTGGAAATAAATGACCATTCAGATGGGGAGAGCGATAATTGCCCCCCGCGGGGTATTTTCTCCATTCTGACTGATGATTCACGCGGCTGGATGCGAACCCGGGCGATAAATCTGCGGGCATTTAATGAAGAGACGCACCGCGGATCCACGCTGAGCACCTGCAGACACCAACGTCTCATTCATTCAGATTCAGTGGCCGCAGCCTGTGACACCCTGAGCGGCACGGGGGGCCGAGTCTGGACTATCTAAATGACTGAGGCTATTTGCCTTCACCACTTCTGCTGGGTGGCTGTTCCATTTATCTACCCCCCTGTTGCAGCAATGCATAAGATTCTGTAAATGACATCCACTGCGCGCAGCCATAAAAAAATCTATACGTTCTAAATCAACACCTTCTCCGTATTACCCTCTACCACTTCTGCTGAGAGGCTGTTCCACTTATCTATCCTCCTCTCAGTAAAGTAAAACTCCTTTATGTTACAGCTAAAAACGAGCAAAAATGTAAACTAGAGGGTCAGAGGCTGAGATGAAAAGGAAGGAAGTTTTACTTTGCTGAGGGGGTGGTAGATAAGCAGAACAGCCTCCCAGCAGAAGTGGTAGAGGGTAATCCAGTGAGGGTATTAAACATCTATGGGATAGACATACGGCTCCTGAATCTAAGACGAGACCAACGACTGATTTCTAACAAACAGAGGAGAGGCCAAACGGGAGGATGGGGCCCCATTTAACCATTTAAAATCTTGTCTCTAATAGGCTGTTGCCATAGAAACTGATAAAGCTTTTGTGTCAGTTACATCTGATTAAACCATACATAAAATACATTTACAGATTTATTAGGGTAAAAGGTGGATCTCTCACAATTGTTTTTGTCTTTGTATCGTTTTAATAAATATTTATTTTTACCCCGGTTGTAGTTTTTGCCCCATAATATGAAGTTTTCAGGCAGCCGCATATCAGCCGTTTGTATGATTCTCGCTCTGTTATCTGATCCCCGATCTACTAAACCCCCCGACTCCTTATCATACTGCCTGTGGGGAGCAATAGACTGGCTCGGTCTTAATCACCCAGCCAGACTCTCTGACTAATGAAAGTCTATGGAGGAACGGACTTCATTAGCATTGCCATAAAGCGTCAGCTCAGTGCGCTGATTGAGCCGGGAAAGTCACCCAAAATATCACATGACTGATAATATTAAATACCCTAATAATTCCTCGGCAGAACATTAAACCGTCTCTGGGACGTTCCTCGTTCCTAAAAAAGTAAATCATAAAAAATTCTTGTGAATTTTGAAATTTTTCTGCATGAAACCAAATCTTGTTGAGACTGGAGAGGCCGACATGCGCAGACAGACACCCCCCCCCCTCTGGGGCCGATAACCGATTATCCGGCAGCTTATGGAATGTAACGTTTTTGAAACATTTTTGTAGAATCCCTTCCAGCCGGAACTAAATGCAGAAATCAGGCCCCCCCACCCCCCCACCCCCGGCGGAAAGAAAGAGCTAAACAAAAGAGTTAAAAATAACTAAAAGAATGTGTATATATTTATATAAAAGACAAATGACTGAAATGAATGGGTTAATCCAGCACTTTAAATAAAGACTTTACCCCTCTCTGGGGCCGACAGACGGGGTCGATACACAATCACCTGCTTTACGTCCCACTCAGCCGCACACATTGTTTTTGGACAAACGACTTCTCAAAACCCAACAAAGCCCAGCCGGCCACAAACCACCAACCACGGGTGGCAGATCCGGTCCGCCAGCAATAAAAGAACCGAAAATTCCTAAAACCATCGTCTGACCAGAAGTTTAACGCGAATCCGAAAGTCTGGCTTCACTGCTGCCACCCCCTGCCCCTCAGCATACCTCTCAAGTGTCAGGGATTTGGAGGGGCAGTCCTGTTCAAATATCCATTTTATTAGTCCCTCGCTGTATTACCCTCTACCACTTCTGCTGGGAGGCAGTTCCTCACTCTTCTCTTTCTCCATGAATCCGTCCACTTTGTGGGGACACAATGCGCACCATGGCAACAGCCGTTCCTCCAATCAGAGCAGAGAGTGTGTGCAGAGGCTCTGTGATGGCCAATGGCATCTCACTTATTTGATGAAGGCGCCATTAAAGCCTCCGTCGCGAGGAGTAGTTGTTGCATTTGCTGTCTTTCCGCAGAGGGAACATTTCTAAGCCCCCTCAGTGCTGATTGTTCTCTCAGTTACTCTCAGTTTGTTTCTTACTCCATTGAAGAACAAAATTCATTGATGCGCGAAGAGGGGCCCCGAACGGCCGCACAGGGGCCCCGCACACTGTCCCTGCAGCCGAGTTCCAATCACAACACCCACCGAATAACAACTCATCCTAACGCTCCGAATCGCAGACTCCAGATCCTCTGCCAGGAACCGCTAAACCTTGTTTCTGATCCTCCGTGTTTTCTGTCGCTGCCCGAACGAGGACGAGTGCTGATGATGTCACGGCGCACGTCAATCAGCTGCGCACCTCTCAGCCAATCAGCTGCGACCGGACACCACGAATCCGTGTTCTCGGGACAGAGGTAGAGCTCGGTGGGACAGCAGGATTTGGGGCTCTGCACATGCACAATAGAGCTGCCAGTTTGAATGACACTTTACCCCCTCAAGCTCCGCCCCCTGTGTCCTGATTCGTCAGGGATTGAAGTTAAGAGTTCTGCTCTGGTATGTAAAGAGGGAAAAATCTATCAATTTTTTTACATCATATAAACTTTTCAGTTGCTATGACAACAACCTATCACTGCCTGCTTTTGTGTCACATGACAATTAAGTGTTCCCGGCAAAACTTCCACTAAGCAGAATTTGTAATTGTTAAGGAAGGACCTCACAGCGGTCCGGCCCTGGCACTTTAAGGCCGATGGGTGGATATGGGCGGCCACGGGCTACGTATATATCGAGGCATTGGCTGCTTGCTGCAAAAAAAAAAAAACCAACATATATTTATAAAAATATATAATATTTATAATTGATAAAATCCTAATAAAATTATTTATTTCTGCATTTGGAATTTCCGGAAACAGCTTCTAGAAAATCCGCTACTGCGGCACCAGATAATGAAATCTGGACCACGGGAATGTGGGACAAAGGTAGGGCTCGGTGAGCGGCACAATCGGGACAGTTGGGAGGCCTGCGGGGCTCGTTATGCGTTATATTGTGCAAACATTCGCGACAGGAGCTGCAACCTCTTTCCTACAGCCGGCGAGCGGGATCTTCAAAACTTTATTTAAAAAACAAATCTCACAGTCCAATAGGAAAGTCGAACCCTGCGAGTCCCGCCCTGTACGATGCAGAGTAAAGTATTTGGGTAAATCTCACAAAATTAACGGTGCTTCTCTGAGGACTCGGCGTTCTCCCGCTGATCACAGCCATTTATAACGCAGAGGATCGGCAGCACGAGCTTCATGTCTGCGGGAATATCCCCGTCAAGCAAATACGGAAGGAACGTTTAATGTCACTGCTCCAACTATTCTCAACACTGATTGGCAGGAAAGGACTCCTTATCCAATCAATGAGAGCCTTTTCTGTACATTAATATAACATTCTGAGAAGAACCTCCCAGCTTTCACCAAACGGTCATGCATTGATGGTCCGTTTACCATCTTATCCCGTCCTTATAACCCGTTATATCCCTGTATATTCCTCATATTATATATTATATACTCTCCGGCCGTATAACTAATCCCGTCCTTATAACCCGTTATATCCCTGTATATTCCTCATATTATATATTATATACTCTCCGGCCGTATAACTAATCCCGTCCTTATAACCCGTTATATCCCTGTATATTCCTCATATTATATATTATATACTCTCCGGCCGTATAACTAATCCCGTCCTTATAACCCGTTATATCCCTGTATATTCCTCATATTATATATTATATACTCTCCGGCCGTATAACTAATCCAGTCCCAGTTATATACCTATACTGTATAACGCACTAGGGGTTTTATTACTGTATACAGCGCTGGGGGGTTATATTACTGTATACAGCGCTGGGGGTTATGTTACTGTATACAGCGCTGGGGGTTATATTACTGTATACAGCACTTAGGGGATATTACTGTATACAGCGCTGGGGGGTTATAATACTGTATACAGCGCTGGGGGTAATATTACTGTATAGAGCGCTGGGGGGTTATATTACTGTATACAGCGCTGGGGGGTTATATTACTGTATACAGCGCTGGGGGGGTTATATTACTGTATACAGCGCTGGGGGTTATATTACTGTATACAGCGCTGGGGGTTATATTACTGTATACAGCGCTGGGGGTTATATTACTGTATACAGCGCTGGGGGGTTATATTACTGTATAAAGCGCTGGGGGTTATATTACTGTATGCAGCGCTGGGGGTTATATTACTGTATACAGCGCTGGGGGGTATATTACTGTATACAGCGCTGGGGGGTTATATTACTGTACACAGCGCTGGGGGGGTTATATTACTGTATACAGCGCTGGGGGTTATATTACTGTATGCAGCGCTGGGGGGTTATATTACTGTATACAGCACTGGGGGTTATATTACTGTATGCAGCGCTGGGGGGTTATATTACTGTATACAGCGCTGGGGGGGTTATATTACTATAAACAGCGCTGGGGGGGTATATTACTGTATACAGCACTGGGGGGTTATATTACTGTATGCAGCGCTGGGGGGTATATTACTGTATACAACGCTGGGGGGTTATATTACTGTATACAGCGCTGGGGGGTTATATTACTATATACAGCGCTGGGGGGTTATATTACTGTATGCAGCGCTGGGGGGTTATATTACTATATACAGCGCTGGGGGGTTATATTACTATATACAGCGCTGGGGGGGTATTACCATACCTGGGAACTTCTTGGCTCCGGCTACCCGGATCCTTCCCTTGCCGGTTGCCGCCAGGACTGCACACTGACGGCAGCAGGAAACATCCCCATTTAAAGGCCAAAATGGGCGGGGAGTGGGGGCGTGTCAAGACCCCGCTCTCACGACCCGGAGAACCGGAGGGGCAGCGCTCACCCGTCAAACCCGGAGAGTTCCCAGGTATGGTTATTACTGCATACAGCGCTGGGGGGTTTATTTCATGGGATTTCTCCCTGTGATGAGTTAACAAAGTAACAGAAATAAAATCTGTAACAGAAAAAAATAACTCAAAAGATTGCAGCGATGTAAAGGTAAAAGATGTAAACGTTGGCAATTTTAATAATTAAAAACAAATCCAAAATTAATTATTTGAGGCGAAATATCCGGCCAATCATTTCATGAACGTGACTCCCTTCCCCGCTTCGTGGCCTCGTATAACTCTTCTGGCTCCAGAATGCAGGAATTTAGCAATACTAAAAAAAAAATGGTCTCTGGAAGATGTTCCGCACGGAACACAACGTCTGCGGGGTATTTTTTTAGGAGGAAAACGAGACAATTCAAGATTATTTATATTTTTTATGCGTCTTATAACGAAATCTGTGTCTTCTTTTAACGAGATCAGAATCTAACACTAGAGGGTCAGAGGCTGAGATGGAATGGAAGGAAGTTTTACTTTACTGAGAGGGTGGTGGATAAGTGGAACAGCCTCCCAGCAGAAGTGGTAGAGGGTAATACAGTGAGGGTATTAAACACGCATGGGATAGACATACGGCTCCTGAATCTAAGACGAGACCAACGACTGATTAAGGTTTGAGTCTTTACAGCGGGAGAAGCGGGCAGACAGCAATCTAAAAAGCAGGTAGAGTTACCCCAAAATAACCCGGGTTTAATTAAAAAAGCTTTATATTTGCCCTGCAGAAACACATTTTTCTTTATGGCGCACCTCGTTACAACACGCATTAGACTTTTACAGGGCTATGGAATAAGTTGGCGCTATAGAAATGCAATAGATGATATTATTATTATAACTATTATTATTATCAAACCTATTCAATTTCCCCTCTATACGGTGATAGTAAAATATAAATAATGGTAATATTATTATTAGCAACAATAATAATAAAAGTAAGAATAATAACAATAGCTAAAAAATATTCAATTTCTCCGCTAAATGATTATACTAAAATATAAATAATAATATTAATAGCAAAAATATTTAATTTCTCAACTATATGATTATACTAAAATATAAATAATAATATTAATAGCAAAAATATTTAATTTCTCAACTATATGATTATACTAAAATATAAATACTTATAATAATAGCAAAAATATTCAATTTCTCAACTATATGATTATACTGATAAACTTACTACTTATAAATAAAATATAACAGATAAGAATTTTTAGGTCCCAGAATATTTTTTTTAGAATGTTAATAACAATTATTAATTAAAAATAATATTCCAAAAAATAAATATTGAAAATGTTACATGGCGGCTCGGAGAGGTTCATCGCTGAACAAAACCGCGAAGGCAAAAAATAAAATAATATTAAAAATAAATAATAAAAATAGAGGAAATTGGATTTGACAGAAAAGAAGCCGCAGGCGGAGGCTCCAGATCCGTCTCCCACCAGGAAGGAAACCGAGCCGAGATCTTGAAGCGATTAAAGCAAAGCCGTTCGCCTTCTGCGTCCTGATCGCGGTCAGCACCGGCGGCAGGAGTGGGGGAGGGGGGGCTAGGAAAAGAATCCCCCCAATACAGCTGGAAGGGGGACACCACGGAAAGTTAAAGGGACCACCCAGCTCTGAAATGCATTAAAGCGGATATGGCCCTTTAAATATTAAAGGGAACCTGTTACAGCCTGGAGATCTGTGGCAAAAGGTGGCAGAGTCAGCCGACGCTTTATACGGCCCACAAAAGTTGTGCAAAAAAACTTATTTAATAGCAAATAAATATTTGTAAGCATTTAGTTTGCTCTATTTTAGATTTATTTGCATGTTTTGATTCACCGGCCGATAAACTGATAAGGAAGATCCTGATTTGTTGATAAATGCATTCTTTCCCTGTGAATAATGACATTAATCGACTGGGATGACATCATAGGGCAAGACAGACGGAACGGTGCGCCGTTATCAATTTTTACAGATATTAACGCTCCGAAAACTGCAAATCACATGAAATAGTGTTCTTACTTACGGGTAACTGGCCCCATTCGGCCCCTCGTCTTGTCTGTAACGACTCAAACCTTAATCAGTCGTTGGTCTCGTCTTAGATTCAGGAGCCGTATGTCTATCCCATGCATGTTTAATACCCTCACTGTATTAGCCTCTACCACCTCTGCTGGGAGGCTGTTCCGGTTCGCTACCACCCTCTCAGTAAAGTCAAGTGGTGTAAAACAACTGAAAATCAGATCCAGATAGTTCTGCTTAACCCCTGCCCACATGGTTTGTTCCAAAAAAAACCAAAAAACACCTTTTCTTTTCTTTTAACCCCTTTTTTATTTTTTTTTTAGTAAAGTCTTCTCC
Source organism: Spea hammondii (assembly GCA_029215755.1). Lineage (NCBI taxonomy): Eukaryota > Metazoa > Chordata > Amphibia > Anura > Pelobatidae > Spea > Spea hammondii. The sequence goes on from JARDYJ010000002.1 coordinate 4,613,359, forward strand.
GGTTTACCTATCGCTCTCAGTCAATGAGCCGAAGACATCTCCTGCGACCTGCACCCATTTGTTATACTCAGAGCCGGTCAGCTCCGGTTCTGGGGAGCCCCCCGCGCAAGCGAAGAAAGTGCTCTCAGCGGCATGAAAGCCCTGAAGCTGCAGCTTATCTGCTTACAAAGGGGGGGGGTTACGTTTCAAAAAAGGAAGAATTTGCCTTTTGAGATGCGCAGCCGGGCGTCAGAACGCGGCCCGGGGGGGCAATTTGCATGCCGCGCGTGTCTGAGCATGAAATCCGTTATAGGAGGAACACCGGAGAACCAGAGCTACGCAGCTGCCGTGAGAACCCCGTCTACAACTACGTCCCGGACCCCAGCGGAACAGACTCGGATCAGGCATGAGTGAGACCGGCACACGCTCACTAACTGCCTGGTAATAGAGATGACGAGAAGTTTTACTTTACTGAGAGGTTGGTAGATAAGTGGAACAGCCTCCCAGCAGAAGTGGTAGAGGGTAATACAGTGAGGGTATTAAACATGCACGGGATAGACATACGGCTCCTGAATCTAAGACGAGACCAACGACTGATTAAGGTTTGAGTCTTTACAGCAGGAGAAACGGGTGACTAGACGGGGGCCGGATGGGGCCGATCTGCCGGCGGGTTCTAGATTACTATGTAACATGTATGTATAGGGCATTGCGTGTGAAGCTGCACGCTGTCCTAATCAATAGCCCACTCAGCCGTGATGAATTGGGTTTAATCGCCTTATCAATGTCACTCTAGGTTACGCGTCGCAGCCCGGCGCCCGCTCCGCGTTTCTAGGTCACCAACAGGCTTTTAGCTCTAATTCCGAAAATACTTCACGTTCTCAGATCCAGAGCGTTTAGAATGTCCGTGCTGATCACTGATCAGTGCTAGTGTATGGATCGGGGGGGCGGGGAGCAAGAGATAGGAAGTAATGGTGGTTATCTGAAATATTACCCCACCGCTGAGGGGTCCGAGGGGCCCGAGGGCTCGCTGCTCGCACCATATGGCCAGACGGAATGAGATTATTCTGGAAAAGAGCTCTAACCCCTCCGAGGTTAATTGGTTGCAGATTATGTAAACCGTCTGTGGAATTTCTCTGCATTGGGTCAAACGGAACAAAAAAAATGCTTACTTCAGTAAAATTGTCACCGATATTAGAAATAAATCCAGTATAAAACTGCTAAGGGTCAGAAAAACCAAGAATCTGCTGTCTAGATCAGTTCTAAAAACCAAGGACCTGTTATGACATAGTAACATAGAAATTAAGGTTAAAAAGGACCATCACATTGTCCAGATCAGTTCTAAAAAAAACAAGACTCTCTCGTCTAGATTAGTTGTAAAGAAAATCAAGAGTCCATGGTCAAGGTCAGTTCTAAAAACCCCCAATCCATCGGCCTACTGTAGATCAGTTCTTAAAACCCAGAATACGTCCTCTAGATCAGTTCTAATAACCCAGAATCCCTCCTCTAGATCAGTTCTAAAAATCCAGAATCTGTCATCTAGATCAGTTCTAATAACCCAGAATCCCTCTAGATCAGTTCTAATAACCCAGAATCTATCCTCTAGATCAGTTCTAATAACCCAGAATCCCTCTAGATCAGTTCTAATAACCCAGAATCTGCCATCTAGTTCAGTTCTAATAACCCAGAATACGTCCTCTAGATCAGTTCTAATAACCCAGAATACGTCCTCTAGATCAGTTCTAATAACCCAGAATACGTCCTCTAGATCAGTTCTAAAAATCCAGAATCTGTCATCTATATCAGTTCTAATAACCCAGAATCCGTCCTCTAGATCAGTTCTAAAAATCCAGAATCTGTCATCTAGATCAGTTCTAATAACCCAGAATCTGTCATCTAGATCAGTTCTAATAACCCAGAATCTGCCATCTAGTTCAGTTCTAATAACCCAGAATACGTCCTCTAGATCAGTTCTAATAACCCAGAATCCGTCCTCTAGATCAGTTCTAAAAATCCAGAATCCGTCCTCTAGATCAGTTCTAAAAATCCAGAATCTGTCATCTAGATCAGTTCTAATAACCCAGAATCTGTCATCTAGATCAGTTCTAATAACCCAGAATCTGTCATCTAGTTCAGTTCTTATAACCCAGAATCCGTCCTCTAGATCAGTTCTAATAACCCAGAATCTGTCATCTAGATCAGTTCTAAAAAATCAGACATACATTGTCTAGATCAGTTCTAAAAACCCAGAATCTGACATATTTTTCAGTTCTTGGCCTAGATTAGTTCCCAACACCTAGAACCTATTGACCTAGATCAGTACTAGAGACCCAGAATCTGTCACAAAGATCAGCTTTAAAATCCAGCTTCAGGATCATCTGCAGAGCCCTGTACACCTCGTTCCGATCAGCTCGGCGGGAAAGATCTAGAGCCCACCGGCTCGCACCGCGCAATCACTGGAGGGCAAACCATCCATTCCTTACACAACCTCAACGGGCAACATTTCATACCAAAACTCCTCAGCGGGGACGCCTCGTGCGCACGGATCTGGTTTCACAAAGTGCATCGATCACGTGACTCAGCGAGGGCTGACGCCATAGCAACAACATCACAAAGAATGTTATTAATTAGCTATTATCTCCAGATCAGGTTAGAACATCTAGCAGAGCCCCTGAGTCATTCGTTAACGCAATTGCTGTCTGTAAAGCCATTCCGGGGTATTAAACATAAAAAAAAAAACCATTAAAATATAGAAATCTAGAGCTGGTCTACAAAAGCTTTGTTTTATTTGAGAATAGACTGGCGAATAAACAAATCCTATAGATTGTAAGCTCTTAGGGACAAAACCATTTCTTGTCAAATCCTACAACCTCAAGTTCGGGAACGTCTTAGTGATATATAAAGAAATATATCCAGAAATAATATATAATATCCTAACTAAATACAGTATATCCAGAAATAATATATATACATATATATTATAAAGAATATATCCAGAAATATATAATATTCTAAAGAAATATATCCAGAAATGATACTTAATATTATGAAGAAATGTATCCAAAAACAATATAAAATATTTTGAAGAAATATAACAAGAAATAATATATCGTATTATAAAGGAATAATAGATCCAGAAATGAAATAGAATATTACAAAGAAATCTATCCAGAAATAATCTAAAATATTATAAAAATATATACCGTATATATACAGAAATAAAATAATATATTGTATTTAAAAGAAACATATATCCAGAAATAATCTATATTATAATATATATATATATATATATATCCAGAAATAATCTATATTATAATATATATATATATATATCCAGAAATAATCTATATTATAATATATATATATATATCCAGAAATAATCTATATTATAATATATATATATATATCCAGAAATAATCTAAAATATTATAAAGAAATAATCTATAATATTGTAAAGAAATATAGCGTTAATAGTAACAATGTTACAGGACGTGTAATAATGTTTCAACGGATTTACTGTAACAGGATGTGATGCGTCAGATCATCAGAGACGTCACGGGGTTAAATATATGGATAATGGAAACCACTTCATTCCAAACGTATGGAAAACGCCACCGGTCACTATCCCGGTAAACATCTGGATCTGGACCAGGAGCCGGTAAATGCTATTTAACCCCAACATGACGAATGACGGAGTGTTATTTGCCCCTACAAGGCCGATGGAAAGTCCCTCTGCTGCTGCAGACCAGACTCCGGCCGCACACCCACCAAAAGTTGGCCAGAGATCCCCCCTTTAAGTTTGGAATAATTTCCATTATTTAAGAAACCGTAACAGGTCGGCTGCAGCCCCCCAGCCGCCAGGAGACCCCGGGAAATAGGACACCATGCAGGGTGCGACACCCCATCTTCATATTTTATGCCATCGCTGCTAGTAACTAGCGGGACTCCGGGTGGCTGACTTACAGTCATGGGAGTGGCAGTCCTCAGCAGCTGCAGCGGCAGAGGACACCCCAGATGTTGTGTGCCTGGTATCCTGGGGTGAATTCTGTAAAATGCCCCCCATTGCCCATTAAACACCCACTGCTTCCCCCAATGCAGACCAAGCATGTGATGTGAATGTTGCAAGTTTTGCAGACAGCCAGCATGCAGGGGGGGTAAACAGATGTGCCAGCTGCCAGCTGCCAGCATGCGCCCCGCACACCCATCACTCACCTTGAGGGCCAGTCCCAGCACAGACAGGAACGGGGGGGGTCAGGGGCAGTCAGCAGGCTCAGGGGCCCGGGGCCAGGGCTGCTGGGTCCTTTATCTGGTTCCTGCGCCCAGCACAATGAATGCCCAGCACCGGGGCTGCTCTCACAATGACATCATTCCTCAGGACAGCAGCCCGATGGGCGTACACTGGGAGAAGCCGCCGCAGTGCATTCTGGGAGATGCAGTTCCAATTGGTCAGGAATCCCCTCCCCCCCGCTACGGGAATAGGGCCGGCGCAGGACTACAATTCCCAGAGGCCGCGGAGGAGCCGGAGACTCCTGACTCCCAGAGGCTGCGATGGGCATTCTGACAGAAGGAGGAATACCAGTTATACCGGGAGGGGGCAGAGGCTGGGGCAGTGACAGCCTGACTGAAAACTAAGAGGGGGCAGCAGGAGCCAGAATACAAATCCCACCGTCCGGGGTAAACAGGCACATTCTCAGGGTTTTTACCCCGTTTCAGTGTCTACGGGTGAGTGGGCAGATTATCAGGGTTTTTACCCCAGTCTTGGGGTGAATGGGCAGATTCTTTCGGTTTTTACCCCAGTGTTCGGTTAAATGGGCAGGTTCTCTGGGTTTTACTCCATCTCAGTGTTTTGCGGTGAAGGGGCATATTCTCAGGGTTTTTACCCCAGTCTCCGGGTGAATGGGCAGATTCTCAGGGTTTTACCCCATCTCAGTGTCTTGGGGTGAAGGGGCAGATTCCCGGGGTCACGAAGCCTGGATCCGACTCCTTCATATACTCCTCTGGTTTAATGGTGCTTTTCTCCTTGCTATATCAACAGCTGGAATCCCTGCTTGAATACAGGTGACTTATTTCAGAATATCTTTACCTCCTGAGAAATCATGGTTTCCATAGCGACTGTTATTAGAGCTATGCGAGTGCTGCTGTCACTGCAGTAGGATCTGTGTGATGGCGTATAAGGGGTTAATACTATGAAGGGTCTCACGAGAAGAGCAATTAGAAAGTTCCCCAGCACGGTACAAGGTATCACCGGGGGTGGTTCATTCAGGTGCCTGATTAACAGCAGGGTTGGCTGAGTGAGACAGGTGGCCCATTAACACAGCTGAAAAATATATTAGGGATACAACAGAAATCCATCAAAAGGGGGCTACATAGAATACGGAACACAGAAAGGATCCTGATATGGTGTAAATGGTACATAGAATACTTTCGTATTGAATAACAAGTAAAAAAGCTTCTGTCAGACTCCCACAGTCTTTAAATAAGGGCTAATGCCCCCAATGCCAGCCCTCTACCACCCTGCAGGCTTATGTTAAGCGGCAAGTACGGTTTTAAAAGGAATTCCAGGTTGAGACAATTTTGTAAAGCGGGCTCTGCACCTGCGAAACGCGACCTCTCGCCTCTTTACCCCCAAAAGAGACTGCTATAGAAAAAAAACAGGACTGTCCCACGCAAAACAGGGCAGTTGTGAGGCATGGAGAAGTGGCACAGGCATCTGAATGAGAAATTGATTGTTTTCAGGCATGGAATCCGCGGCCTGACCGCAGCGTTTGGGGACGGAAGCCCTTCTCTAAGAGAACCCCCTCCTGCCTTTTGAAGAACCGTAGTCTATCCGCGTTTCAAGTCCTTCTCAATGAGAACGGAATACATTTCCATACAGATTTAAAAACATCTTTTCCCCCAAACCGATTTATTCTGCAGGAAATATATACTTCTCACCCGAACCTCGGGATTATTTGTTCATTCTCTCTTGAAAATGCCCAGAAAAAAAGAGCGACAGGAATTCCTCGGAATCTGAATGCCCGAGGCGGTCTCGTCCTCCCAGGAATAGAACATAGTGATCGCTTTCCGCTCGTTTGAACCGTTTTCCCTGTAAATTGGCATTCAGCTGCGCTGCGAGGCCCCCGAAAATACCAATAGTGTTAAATACACAAATGTATCGAGGGACTGCGATGTAGCGTTAAGAAACGCTCCGCCGGCTGGTCTCTGAACCTTGCATGTGCTTAGGCTGCCGCCTAGTGGGCGCTGAGGGTACTGCAGACCATGAAAATACCCGGCCAGCTGAATCTCACAGCCCCCTGCAGTTGAATAAACAGAATAATGGGCCGGGTGGATAGAGACGCAAGCTGTTTAATAGGCACGGAGCCCTAAAAGAAGTCCTGTCACTCCTAACGCCTAACCCACGGCAACGCCACCTGACTTTTTTACTACCGAACTAGACGTAGGGAAAATTTGTAGGATTGTGCTGACTCGGCGCAGCCCTCCATGGAATGGGGCAATTGGGGAGACCAAAAACCTTTCTTTTAACCGGCGTTAGTAGTGGTTGAATAGTGGCAGAGGGGCTAGTCTTTAGTGCTGCCGGTTTGAGCGATGCTCTTCCTCCAAAGCAAAGTATCCCCGTCTCGGTGTCCTGATTTGCCGATGGTAGAAGTCGGGAGGTATGGCATACGCCACTGATGTCAGTACTAACAACAATTATTTATAAATATATAACAAGTATAAAATAAATAATGGGTCAGATTCAATGGACTGACTAATAAAAGTTCAAATGTTCTCATGGATGCCATTGCTTGCCGGATTCCACAACTTTTGGGTCCAAACTGAACGTTAGAGCCGTACGCTCTACTTAATGAAATGAGCGCTTGTACACAACGTGAATACAAGAAACGGACCGGGAGTTCCTAGGTTTCTGGGTGGATCCGAGAAGTTACTCTCTCGATTGATAGTTTGAAACCTAATTTATTGTAAGGTGAACTTAATGAGTCACTAAAGCTCTTGGAAGGAACACAAGTGACGTAGACTGTTTTTTTCTTTCTTCTGCTAATTTATGCCCTTTTGGCACCTCATAGGAGACACTCTGATTCTAATCTGTTTCCAGCGGAGCAGAAGCTGTCAACAGCTTAGGGTATGGAGGGCATGGGGTTTATACTCAAAGGCAGAAAATAAGAGGATGCGCTAAACGGAACTGCGGAAGGAAAGCTTGTAGGACAGCAAAGAGAGCAAGTAGAATCAGTTGTGTTCATTCGTTTCACTGGGGATGATACCCTGAAAGAGAAGCATAATCCCTAACCAGAGAACTCACCTTCTGCTCAGTATAAAGTATTCCAGTATGCAGGGGGTACCTAAAGTATTTGGCACCCAGGGCGGGGATCTGATATTTTGCCCCCTATCCCCCATTTTTTTTAAAAAAACACCCACACTCACTCTTATTCACTCACACTTCACTCTACCTTTCTCACACTCTAACTCTCTCAATCTTATGCTGTTTCACATTCCTCTCAATGTATTCCTACGTTCTCAGCCAAGTGCTTCTGTGCCCCTGTCTCATTTCCCGCAGCTCTTGCCTGTTCTATCTTCTTTCTTCATCTGAATCTCCTCTGCTGACAAGGCTGCGCAGAGTACGTCCTAAAAAATTGCAGAGCCTCTGCGCACACCCCCTCTCTTGATTGGAGGAACAGGGGAGTGGCGGACACCCAAGGGAAGTTCACTTGAGGACAGGAGAGCCTCAGCAGAGTCTTTGTATACAGTGCTGGGGTTTTCCATATCATATCGCCCCCTGCTGGCTGATCGCAGTTATTGCAATGAGCAATACAGGGCTATGAAGTCCTGCATTGTGGATCACATTGTGATCAGCACAAACATATCAGGTGGAGGAGAGGGAGAAAAATAGTTTCTCTACCTTCCAAAAAGTGAAGACTAAAATAATTAAAACATAAACAAACAAAATTGATGTAGAGTATAAAAATTGTATGATAGATGCCCAAAAGGGATTTGGAGCGATACTGGGGTATGACTGTAATCAGGAGACGTTGTTGAACATAAGTTGGGTCATTGTTCAGCTGTGGCACTTACAGTATAGAAGAATGTGATTATGTGTTCTTTAGTATAGATTTTTATCTATTACTACTAATAATTAATAATAATTATTATGTTTTATGTATTTCTAGAATTTTAAAAGACGACCCAACTTATCCTAAAAAAAAAAATCTGTATTGAAAAAGGGGAATCATCATGATTTAACGAATATATGGTAAACTAAAAGTGACAAAAAGTTTGGTTATGAAACCCCCCAGGCCTGGAGGCGTTCAACCAAAACTTGGATCAGCGAACACAACGTGCCATTGGAACACAGGAGTGATGGGAGTGATAAAGGGCCATTGGAACACAGGAGTGATGGGAGTGAATAAGGGCCATTGGAACACAGGAGTGAAGGGAGTGATAAAGGGCCATTGAAACACAGGAGTGATAGGAGTGATAAAGGGCCATTAAAACACAGGAGTGATGGGAGTGATAAAGGGCCATTGGAACACAGGAGTGATAAAGGGCCGACAAAGACTCCATTAAACATTACACTCAAGATGGCGTCGCCAACTGAAAACTGAATGAGTTCACAGACTCTTGAGCTCCTGCAGGTTATTGCATTCAACCATGCAAGGTCAATGGAGCCATCAGTGTGATTAGTGTGAAGAACCTATGTCTCATCTTCACTGTTATTATTATTATTATAATATTTATTTGTACCCTGTTTAAATGTGGCTGCAGCTCCAGCCTTCAAAGAGACGATCCTATAATCTGGCTGGGGCTCTTAATCAGCCAGCACAGCCCTGTCTGCTACAATGGGGGAACCCATTGTATCCCTTAATCCCCTCACTTGATACATCCCCTGTATACTGATGGGATTTGTGAGGGGATGTGGCTGATGGGATCTGTGAGGGGATGTGGCTGATGGGATTTGTGATGGGATGTGGCTGATGGGATTGGGGGTTGGGTTCGGTGCACAGTGAATGTAGATTGTATTTAAGTTCTGTGTGTTTGTAATAAAGAGAGTTCTGTTTTAACCTCAAAGCATGAAGTCCTGTCTCATGATTGAGGGAAGTGCTGGTCTGTGACTGCTTTCTTCGGACAGCCGCAGCGCGTCCGCTTACTGGGAGAGGGAAGGCGCTGACAGGCGGATGTGTCCAGTCTGGGGCACAGGACGATCCGTCACAATTAGTAAAAAGAAATTGAAAAAAAATATGGTAACATGTAAAAATAATTCCCCACTGTCACCAAAAAAGTTTTTATGAGCAAGTCCTATAATTAGCGCTATCGTCACAAAAATGCTTCAAAGATGTCCCAAATATGGGACGTGGGCACAGACTGACCAGATGTCTAAATGGCTAAAAAAAACCACACCTCATAAAGGTGGCCTTTTACCTACCCATGTGGGGTATCACTGCACACAGGAGATGTTGCGGAACACATATTGGGGTGTTGTTTGGGAGTGACATATACCAAGAGCGGTAAATTTATACCTGAAGTACAACGTGTGTGAAAAAAATACAAAAAAAATTTACTACCATAAAGTTTGACAAAGGTTGGTGGTAGATATGGTGAATAGAAAGGGTTAAAATACCAGCATTTGAAATACCTTGGGGTGTCTAGTTTTCAAAAATATATATGGTTTGATGGGGTAAATTGCATTGGCCGGCCTCAATGATACCTGAAATAGCACACGGGGCAGATTGATCAGATTTGGGGAAAAAATGGTTTTGAAATAGCAAAACGCTACTTGTAATTATTGCCCAATAACTTGCAGAAAAAGGCAAAAAAAACCATAAAAATATTGGGTATTTCTAAACTCAGGACAAATAGTAGAATCTACTTAGCAGGTTGTTTCATTAGTTTTTGCAGATGAGTAAAAGATTTTTTTTTTAAAGTGAGAAAAAGTCATTTTGTTATAGTAGATGATATGATAAAAAATAATGGTATATAAAGAATGCCCTGCTTTCCTGAAAAAAACCCCAATATATAATATGTGTGGGAGCACAAAATGAGAACGAAGAAAATCACAGCTAAACCCTATGGGAATAAAAGAGTCAGGAACAAGAGAAAACCAATGTGGATAAATAAAAATGTAAAGGGGGTAATAAATGGCAAAAAAAAGGCATTTAAGCTACTAAAACAGGAAGGCAGTGAGGAAGCACTAAAAAGCTATCGGGAAAAAAATAAAATATGTAAAAATCAGATAAAAGCAGCAAAATTGGAGACAGAGAGACTCCTTGCCAAAGAGAGTAAAACAAACCCCAAAATGTTCTTTAACTATATAAATAGTAAAAAGGTTAAAAATGAAAGCGTTGGCCCCTTAAAAAGTAATGAGGGAGAAGTTATAGACGGGGATCAGGAAAAAGCTAATCTATTAAATATATTCTTCTCTGCTGTATTCACAGAGGAAAATGAAATGCCAGGTAATATACAGCAGGATGAGATAAATGCCCCAGTACATGTCGCCTGTCTAACCCAGGAAGAAGTGCAGTGCCGCCTAAAAAAAATCAAAATAGACAAATCACCAGGTCCAGATGGCATTCACCCCCGCGTTCTAAGGGAGTTAAGTAATGTAATAGACAGACCCCTATTTCTAATATTCAAGGACTCTATAGTGACCGGGTCTGTTCCCCAGGACTGGCGCATAGTAAATGTTGTGCCAATATTCAAAAAGGGGACAAAAAGTGACCCGGGGAATTATAGGCCTGTTAGTTTAACTTCTGTTGTGTGTAAACTGTTTGAGGGTTTCCTAAGAGATGCTATTTTGGAGAATCTCAATGAAAATAAGTGTATGACTCCATATCAGCATTGGGTTTACAAGGGATCGGTCCTGTCAAACTAACCTGATCAGCTTTTATGAGGAGGTGAGCTCAAGACTGGATCGGGGTGAATCGCTGGATGTCGTATATCTTGATTTTTCCAAAGCATTTGATACGGTGCCACATAAAAGGCTGGTACATAAAATGAGAATGCTTGGGCTGGGGGAGAATGTGTGTATGTGGGTAAGTAACTGGCTCAGTGATAGGAAACAGAGGGTGGTTATTAATGGTACATACTCTGAGTGGGTGACTGTTGCTAGTGGGGTACCACAGGGGTCAGTTTTGGGTCCTATTCTTTTTAATATATTTATTAATGACCTTGTAGAGGGATTGTATAGTAAAGTATCAATCTTTGCAGACGATACTAAGCTCTGTAACGTGGTTAACACAATAGAGGACAGTGCACGATTACAAATGGATCTGCATAGGTTGGAGGCTTGGGCTGGGATGTGGCAGATGAGGTTCAACACAGATAAATGTAAGGTTATGCACATGGGGAAGAAAAATCCAGTCTGGGAATATGTATTAAATGGGAAAACACTGGGGACGACTGACATGGAAAAGGACTTAGGAGTTTTAGTTAACAGTAAATTTACCTGTAGCGACCAGCGTCAGGCAGCTGCTGCTAAGGCAAATAAAATCATGGGGTGCATCAAAAGGGGCATAGATGCCCACGACAAGGAAATAATTCTACCACTGTACAAGTCACTAGTCAGACCACACATGGAATACTGTGTACAGTACTGGGCACCAGTGTACAAGAAAGATATAGTGGAGCTGGAGAGGGTTCAAAGACGGGCAACCAGAGTAATAAGGGGAATGGGAGGACTACAGTACCCAGAAAGATTATCAGAATTAGGGTTATTTAGTTTGGAAAAAAGACGGCTTAGGGGGGATTTAATAACTATGTATAAATATATAAGGGGACAGTACAGAGATCACTCCCAGGACCTATTTATACCCAGGACTGTATCTATAACAAGGGGACATCCTCTACGGCTGGAGGAAAGAAGGTTTCTACACCAGCACAGACGGGGGTTCTTTACAGTAAGAGCGGTGAGATTATGGAACTCTCTGCCAGAGGAAGTGGTTATGGCAAACTCAATAAAAGAGTTCAAGAGGAGCCTGGACGTGTTTCTTGAAAGCAATAATATTACAAGTTATGGATATTAGATTAATAGGGACAGAACGTTGATCCAGGGATTTATTCTGATTGCCATATTTGGAGTCGGGAAGGAATTTTCCCCCTGGTATGGGGCAATTGGCATCTGCTTCATAAGGGTTTTTTTGCCTTCCTCTGGATCAACACAGTAGGGACACAATATGTATATAGGTTGAACTTGATGGACTTTGGTCTTTTTTCAACCTTATGAACTATGTTACTATGTAAACAGCAACACCGAAAAATGTTAAAATAGCCATTGTCCCAAAATGTACTATGAGTAAGCAACTCGTGTTGTCATTAAGGGGTTAATCTTTTGATCTTTTCCTCAAAAATACTCTGCTCTCGTGGATATCAAACACAACACAGGTTTATCCCCCCCCTATAATGCCGGACGAGATTGGAGAATACATTCCTCCATACAAATTTCGAGGCCACCGCCGCCGGTGAGCTCTCCTCTTCACCCCGCAGAAGACTGGTCAGTAAACCATTTTTGTGTTGACTTTTGATGTATGTTTTGGATCATTGTCCTGCTGGAAGGTCCAACCACGGCCCTGAGGCAGTCGGGTGTTCATTTAATAATTGTTGATATTCAATATCCACGATATATATAGCCCACGATGCCATGTATCCTAACAAAATGCCGTTAAAGGGCCACCACATTTAACTGTGGGCACAAGGTACTTTTCCATATATTTCCTCTGCGTGCGCCAAACCCACCTCTGCTGTTTATCGCCAAAAAACTCTATTTTGATTTCATCTGACCATAGAACCCGATCCCATTTAAAGTTTTAGTAGTGTCGGGCAAACTGAAAATGGTTACGTTTTCATGTTTTTTCTTCAAACCCTTCCACACCACTCGTGGTGATGTAGGTGACCTCGGATTGCCATTTTGGAGACTTTCTGGCCCGAAGACCCAACTAACTTTTGCAATTCTCCAGCTGTGATCCTTTGAGACTTTTTTGGCCACTCGAACTGTCCTCTTCACAGTGCGTTGAGGCAGTATAGACGCGCGTCCTCTTCCGTGTTCATTGATAACGTTTCCAGCTGACTGGAACTTCTTAATTATCGCCCCGATGGTGGAAATGGGCATTTTCAACACTCTTGCTATTTTCTTACAGCCGCTTCTTAGTTTGTGAAGCTCAACAGCCTAACTAGCGATTTTTATTATCCGGGGATATTTGGTATCTGGGGTATTCAGTATCAGGAGGTTTGTATTTGGTATCTGGGGCTATTCGATATCTGGAGTTATTCGGTATCTTGGGCATTTATTTAGTATCTGGGGTAGTTGGAATCAGGGAGTATTTATTTGGTATCTGGGCTATTTGCTATCTGGGGTATTCAGTATCTGGTGGTATTTATTTGGTATGTAGGGGCGTTTATTTGGCATATAGGGGCATTTATTTGGCATATGGGGGTATTTTTTAGCATACAGGGGCATTTATTTGGTATATAGGGGCATTTATTTTGTATCTGGAGGTATTTTGGCATAAAGGGGTATTTGGCATCTGGAAGTATTTTTTGTATATATGGGCATTTATTTGGTATCTGGGAGTATTTTTTGGTATATAGGGGCATTTATTTGGTATCTGAGAGTATTTTTTGGTATATCGGGGATTTATTTGGCATCTGCAAGTATTTTTTGGTATATAGGCGTATTTATTTGGTATATAGGAGTATTTATAAACTTCCTATCAGGATTTCGAAACCGCCTCGTGAGGTGACTGTCACTGCACGAGGCGCCGCTCTTCCGCTCTCTCACCCAGGCCGTACCAGCCAATTACAAAGAAGGGGCGGCGCTAGCTCGTGCTACCAATCAGAGGTGGCTGAGGGGGCGGGCCGTTTAGGCTGCCAGTGACGCGCCGCGTGTTTTCCTAGTTCTGCCTATTCCCTGCCGTCGCCATTTTGTTACAGTTTAGTTGAGGGATCGCCGAGCCCCGAACGACGGTCTGTGGGGCCCGCGCTACGTACAGACCCCCAACACGGAGACTCAACACCCCAACCGACAGCATGGCCGAGGCGGACGCCCGGGAAGACGCGTGCAGGGATTACCAGTCCTCATTGGAGGACCTGACCTTCAACAGCAAGCCCCACATCAACATGCTGACCATCCTGGCCGAGGAGAACGTGCAGTTCGCCAAGGATATCGTCAGTCTTATCGAAGCGCAAATCGCCAAGGTTTTTATAACAAAAGAATTTTATTTCTTTAAACGCCCCTCCCTCTGCTCCCTCTGCTCCCTGGAGCCCCTCAGCGGATAGCCGACCCCCATAAATAGCCGAGCACCCCCCTGGAGCCCCTCAGTAGAGAAGCCCCGCTCCCCGGCCCTCATCAACTAGGCCTCCAGCCCCCGCTTTAGTAGTTCTCCTGCCGCCCAGGTCTTTGCCCTTTTCGTCGCCACAACATGGCGGCCGCGGTGACTCCCAGCGCCATTTTACCCTCTTAGGGGCAGTTTAGCGCTTTAATTCTAGTAGTAGGGACCCCCTCAGCGCCCCTTCCCAAGGTCCCCAACCCGATCTTTGGCTCGCAAATCTCTGTCGGCCGCCGGGTCTTGTCCGGTCCTAAAGGCCTCTGAGCTGCCCCAACATGGCGTCACGGGCGAGGCGGCCATTTCCACACCGTGCCCGGCAGGCCGTGCGGTTGCAGTCTGTTGGTGAAAAGATCCGTGACCCGGTCACCCGTTTATTATTATTACGCCAAAGGCCTGATCGTAGTTTCCATCTCATCATATCTCCCGGGGGAGGGGGGGTAATAAGCAGAATCGATTTGCTTGTGAAATGGTCTTATCACCATGGTAACCAACGGAAACCCTAATGCTTACCGTGCTGATCAGACTGTCTTACCATTTGCTTTTGGTTTCTTTGAGGCCCGTGCTGGTTCGGTTTGTATGATGAGACGGTAATTACCCCACCCCCTCTGCCCATGTCCGGGCAATTGGGGCAAAGATCATGGGGCCTTTTTTTGTCTGGTAATTTTTATTTAATAGTCCAAAGAGCACAGCCATTAACGAGCCGGCCGATCAGATGATCCCCATACGTCCCCTAGCCTTTTAAATCTGCTGACGCAACCTAAACATGTAACATGCGTGTTCTTAAACTTAACCCCTCATTGCTCACCGGGTGTCTTCTTTCACAGTCTGATATATTGAGGTCTTTTTTTCTTTTCTTTTGCCCCTGAATATCAACAGATTGCAGCCGCAGGTGGCCGGGAACGTGCCGGGAATCTGCCGCCTCATGGCTTTGGTTCATTCAGCAGAGCTCAGCCGGTAACGTCATAGTAACGCACTGGCGACTTTGCCCCTAATGGCGACTTTGCCCCTAATATAATTTCTTTCCAGGGAAGAGTGTGTGATAGGAGTTGGGGGGACCGGCGGAAACGTCCCCCCCGGTGCTTGTGTTCCTGCTGCAGAGTAGATTAATTGTAGACCGTATTTATTATTATTAATTTATCATGAATAAATGATTAAATACAAAACTTTTGTTTGATACGTAAACTTCTTCTAACTGTATTTTGGAGCGTTAGAGGACTGCTAAATGACCCCAGAATCAGTATACATTATAAGAACCTGTCCTTTGGGGCCCTCCCCCCCGTATGTTGTAGACATGCTAACGTGACACGCATGAGCTCTGTCGGATGAAACAAACATCTTTGATGGCGAGAGAGTGCATAGTTTTTGCCCCCCCAGCCCCCTCCCCGCGTATGTACAGGTACCACGGCTCATTGTCCAGCGTTGCTTTCCGGCGGCTCCTGTGTCGGGAGACCTCCTTATTTATATGTGAGGACCCCTTTTATTGAACGGCCGTTACTGTGCGCTGGATCCTCACGCTGCTCCTTGTCTTCAGGTGTATCGCTCAGTTATAGTATACGATTTAATAAATGGCTTTTTTTTTTTTTTAAAAGTGTGACTGGAATGCTGCAATCTGTAAATAAAATGTATGAAATATGTATTTGTCTTTTTATTTACCGTTGTTTTTGTGCTCTTTGCGATGTTTCTTACGAGGTTGAACACAGTAAATGACATTTCGGGGATTTCTTGTGTTGCTTAAAACTGCTTCCGATATATGTCGGCAAACAAAGACAATCGATTTTTTTTTTATTTTTTTTTTGCACACTGGTAACATTTTTCTTTGTGGACGTTTTTAAAAGTCCCCCCCCCTCTCGCGCGGAGGTCACACAATGACGGTTTCACACGTGAACACACAATTATCTACACGCCATACGCTAACCCAGGTCCTTCCGCTGCTTGTCGAACGATCTCTGAAAGTTATTGGGGGGGGGGGGTTAAAGTGGGTTAGATTTTATTTGTATTTTTATTTTTTTTGATCAGTGTTTTTTAAAACCCTCTCTGGATAAGCGAGGCGGTTAAACCCGTTCTGTAAAGATTAAGCGGCAGATTGTGGTGTTTATCAGTTTCCGCAGGTTTCCTTAGAAAACACCCAAAACACACACTTAAAAGAAAACAAAGTGTATTCCAGAGAAGGTGTTCCGTCACGGCGACGGTCTGGAAACGCGGCATTTTTATATAAATGCTTTTCCACTTTTTTTCGTTCAATTTGGAGTTATTTTAACAAGTTACTAGTCTTTTCTGCGTTTTATTTTTGTTAAATTATATATATTGTGAACTCGGATTTAATTAGTTCTGAGGGTAGCGAGGAGCCAACGCAGTGGGTGACCGGGGGGGGGGTCTTTGGGGGACGCTAACACCGCTCTGTTAAGCAGCCGTGTGAACGAGTCGCATCTTAATGATAAATGTGAGGCTTCGGGACGTTTTCACGCTCTGCGCATCCGGACCGTTCTCTCTGGGACTCGCCAAGCGCTGTTTCTTGGCCGCGCTCGGTGCCGGCAGATGCCAGACGGATCCAGATGACGGGGACGTAAAGCGCTTAAGTTTGAAGGGACACGTTTGAAGGAGTTCCTGAAAACGCCGCCGCTGCCACTGTTTGCCTCTTAAGAAAAATAATTTGCCCGGTCTACCAAAAGACCCCATGGACGCCATAACGTAATGCTAAAGGCTGGAGGCCCTTTAATGAAAAACGGAATAAAAAATAAATAAAACCTCTCCAGTCTGCAACACTTGGACCGTATAAAACCTTTGGCGTGTAATAGCTTGTTGTGGTTTGTATACAGATGGCAGGGGGCCGTTGCGGGGGTCTATAGCTTTGTCATATTAACCTTATCAGTTTTCTTTTATTTAGGCTCCTACCACGGAGAAGCTTCCGGTCATGTACCTTATGGATTCCATTGTAAAAAACGTCGGGAGAGACTACCTCGCAGCCTTTGCTAAAATCCTAGTTTCTACGTTTGTAAATGTTTTTGAAAAGGTATCCGTCAACCATTCCTGCTTCTCGTCTTTGAACCTGGGTGCTAGTTTCATGTCGGGCCCCGCGGTAACTTTATGGAACGCGTTGACACGAGCTCGGGTCTGTAGATAACTCTCAGCCGTGTTAGAACTGACTGAGGATCGCGAGAATTGCAGTTAAAAAGCAAGAGGGCTCGGCTTTGGGAAGCAGGGAACGACCTCTTTCCTCGGAACGATGGTGGGAAGTTGGCTTCTGCAAACGTTTTTCAACGATTTGTGACCCTTACAGGCAAATGTAAACCTGATAATAAAACAACCGCTGATTCAAATGTATAGAACTTGGTAATTAGTCAATTTCTGAATCGATTAGCGAGGGTTTCGGCTTAAAAGCCTGGGAAACTATTTACAGATGCGGCCGAATGCGTTTATTAAAGGTTATTGACGCCCCCGAGTAAGCTGCGATAATTGGGGCAGAACGGTACCTTTTGGGCTCATACATGACATGTTCCTTTCTCCGGTTTTATTGTAAATTGTCAAGCCACGCAATTGTTCTGTTTTCAGGTGGACGAAAACACTAGGAAAAGTTTGTATAAATTACGCTCGACTTGGGATGAGATTTTCCCCTCAAAGAAATTGTTTGCGCTTGATGTGAGAGTGAACTCCTTAGACCCGGCCTGGCCCGTCAAACCTCTGCCCCCCAACGTGAATACGGCTAGTATCCACGTTAACCCCAAATTCCTCAACAAAGTGAGTATATGTTCGTTTCTTGTTTGGTGCAATGAGTCTGTGGTTTGCTTAAAGCCCTTTCTAGGTCTAAGTAGCTCGCGCATGACTCGCGGCGACATCTACTGCGTGTGGACAGGGCTTTTCTCTGTGGTCGCCGTACGTGGCCGTCTGCGTGTCTTGGAACCCATGTCGGCCAAGTCGTTGCTTACAAAAGCCCCCCCGTTTTTTCCTTTTCCAGTCGGAAGAGGCGCCCGCGGCAGCCGCCCCTCCACCGAGTCCCGCGCCGCCTCGTCCCAATAATACCGAGACGCAGAAACATCTGTCTCAGGAGCAGCTCATCAGGCAGCAGCTGTTGGTGAAACAAAAGCAGTTATTGGAACTTCAACAGAAAAAGTTGGAGCTGGAACTAGAGCAGACAAAAGCCCAACTGGTGAGTCCAAGATGGCGCACCTGTTGGTGATCTCCATCAATGGCAGTAAACTGTGGCCTATTTGGGTCGGATCAAGGACTTTAACCAACTTTTTTGTCTTGTGATCTGAAACGGATTATTTATTATTTTTTTTTTTAAGAATTTTGTGATAGTTCTAAAGCGTTGTTGGTATTTCTTCCTTTTCAGGCAAGCAGCATTTCAGTGCCCGTGAAACCGCATCCCGCTCCAGAAATTCACCACCTCCCTACCAGAGCGCCTCACCCAACTCCGGTGAATCCGGAAAAAACCCGAGTCCCAGGACCACCCCAGCCTCACGAGAAACCCCATGACAAGTCTCCAGTGCCCACCAGAGACCCTCGTCTTATAAGGGTGAATCAGCACTCGTCGCATGCCAACCAACACTCGTCGCATGCTAAAGATCAAAGTCACAAAAAAGACGCGAAGTCGACCTCCGTGAGTCCGACAGAGAATAAAGCTGCTAAGCCTTTATCGAGCGAAAAACCGAGCTTCTCGAAACCAGAAAAGCCGAAATCCGGTGAAAAACCCGCAAAAAGAGAAACTCTGCAGGCAGAGTTGAAACGCAAGTCCATGACGCCGTCGCCTCTGAAAGCAAAAATACCGCACTTGAAGTCCCAGAGCGCAGAAAGCCCCAGGGACCCTGAATTAATTAGACGAGATCCGAGATTGCGGAAACACCTCGGCGATAAAACGGACGAGAAAGAGGGAGACGCAAAGGAGAAAAGGAAAAGCGCGGAGAAGAAAGAGGATCACAAGTCCACAGAGCACCGGCCCGCTGGAAACCGGAATAAACTTGTAAACGGGGTCGTGCAGAAAAACGAATCGAATGCTGACTCCGATAAAATGGCCTCGAAATCCGGACGGGTGAACAACCGAGTTAGGTCACGATCTCCGCTGCATTCCCCCAAGCGACGGGAGAGAAGGTCTCCTAAAAGGCGACAGCGGAGCCTATCTCCGATTCCTTCTCTGCTAAAAATAGGCAAGCTGCGCCCTCCCGCGAATAAACCGTCTCACGCGGAAGACTTCCCGCCAAGCGCACGGGACGAAAGAAATAAAAGGAGCGCCAAAGCAGATGCTCGCGACGGCAGGCGGCAAAAGAGGACCTCCGAGGAAAAGCTGCCGGATCCCGCCGCTCCGCTTTCCAACAAGCCCAATTCTGACCCGAAAGAGAATACGGACGGATGGCAAGGGTCAAAGCCTAGCAAGCGGAGGTGTAGCTGGGAGGAAAATAAAACGTAAGCGGCTACACACTATATAAATGTATTTTAAGTTGCCCGCCGGCGCTCGTTCCTTGGGTCCCAAGTCGTAAATTAGTGGAGGGGAACTTGATGTTGGTGTCCCGGTCTACTGCCGGCTCGGGGGTACCGGTCGACTCATCTGTAGAGCTGAGCTGTATTACCCCGATGTGTATTTCTTAGTCTGTGTTCTATATTTCAGTCTAGGTAGCGAAATATGTCGTGTGGCCCTTTCAGAAGTGTATTCCCAGGTCGCTTACTGTGAATTTCTTTCCAGTCCACAGAAAGATGACCACCCGCTGGGTAACAGGAGCTCGTACGCGAGACACAGAGATAGCTGGCCCGGTAATAACGGCGTGCAGTCTCCCCGGACGCCAAAGCAACAACCTTTCTTAAGTGTCGATGCCAACCTAAAGATTCCAAAGGAGTTGACGAGTGCGAGTAAAGGAGAGCTGCTCCAAAAGGTAAGTCGGGGGTTTGGAAGTCCATTCACATGTTCTGTGAGCTG
The DNA here is from genome assembly GCA_029215755.1 of Spea hammondii. Classification (NCBI taxonomy): domain Eukaryota; kingdom Metazoa; phylum Chordata; class Amphibia; order Anura; family Pelobatidae; genus Spea; species Spea hammondii. The sequence continues at coordinate 4,633,552 of JARDYJ010000002.1, forward strand.
AACCCAAAAGACTAGGAAAGTTATATATGTTTATATTTTATCTCTACAGGCGAACGAGAGGTTGGCGTCCGGAGAAATAACACAAGATGAGTTCCTTGTCGTCGCTCACCAGATTCGTCAGCTCTTTCAATATCAAGAAGAAAAGCAGAGATGTAATGTGTGGGATAGTCCCACGACGGAGGGCAAGGGGGGGGCGCGCAAAAAGCCTCTTCTCTCCAACGCCGAGCTGACCTACTATGAGCACAAAGCCAGACTGAGACGGACACAAGTTCAGCATCCCCTCTCGGGGCGTGATTTCTCGGACTCGGAATATATGGATTTCCAGCTTGATGACTTAGTTCCTCCGGGGCACGAAGGTGAATATGGCGGAAGGAACGAGCAGTTTCCAGAGAGACACAGGCGCATATCTCCGGTACCGGGCGCAAGGCCACACGAAGAGGACGCGCTTATCGACGGTCACCGAAGACACGAGGAACGGCGAGAGCTCGCCAAAGGTATGTTCCGGTGTACATATATTTACGTTTTATTGTTTGTGAGCAAAGGGATGCAAACGGCCCATATAAACAAAACCATTGGTTTGATTCCCGGGATTTGTATGTTTCCATACTTTTGTGACCCGAACGTACTGCTTGCCATTTGGTTAATAAGCCTCTTGCTTTCTTTTAAGGATTACGAGAGAAACTACCTTTCAGCGAGCCTAAAAGATCCCGGTATGAGGAATTGGATCAGGCGCCTTTCGGCGACAGCCCGGATTTGAGAATGATTGGGAAAGAGCCTAATTCCAAACATTGCGCTTTACTTGATGAAATAAGACCAATGCACGATGTCCCGCTAAGGGTACCTCCTACCAGGGTGGATGGACCCGCGAATAAAGCTTTTGAAGAGCCTTCAAATATATCCAGCCTTAGAGAGGGTTCTCCTGCAAACACGTCTATGCAGTTTGAAGCCACATCAGGGAGCCAGGCTGGACCTCAGTGTTTTGAAGCGATGCCTGTGCAGCCGGTTGATGCACTTTTTGAGCCCAGAGGAGGCAGTGCAATTGATGGCCCGGTGTTTGAAGGTGGACAGAACCAGGTAGTTGCCCCTAACATCCCTATGGGCCCTCAAAGATTAGAACTTTCGCAAGGTCAACCTTTAGGCGTGCAGCGATTTGATGGAGGGCAGACGTTAGGCCCTCAGCGGTTTGAAGGTGCTGTAGGCCCGCAGAGGTACGGCGGATCACCGAGGCTACCGTTCTTGCAGCAAAGATTCGATGGTGTGCAGGGCCCACCAATGAGATTTGAACAACCAATGGGATTTGACAATGCAGGACAGTCAGTGGGTTCAGGGCGGTTTGATGGGCCTCCAGGACCGAGATTTGATCACCCTCCAAGGTTCGACCATGGACCTGGTCCACAACCTATAATGAGATTTGATGCACCAATGGGGCAAGGTGGTCCAAGATTTGACGGAGCTCCAAGATTCGATGGCGTGCCCATTAATAGATTTGAGGGTCAACCACCCCTCATGTCGGGATTTGATATGCCACATGTGCAACCTTGCCAGCGATTTGACGGACCTGCGCGACATCAGACACAGCCGAGGTTTGACGGGCCTCTGCAAATGCAGCCACGTTTTGACGGACCTCTGTCTCAAAGGTTTGATGGACATAACCAACAGATGCGGTTTGAAATGCCTATTGGCCACCAAAGGCCACCGTATGATGTAAATCCACCTGCTATCAGGCAAAACGCGCCACCTTATGGTCAGACCGGTCCTTATCCTGAACATCAAAACGTGTTTCATGGACCCTCTCAAGGAATGCCATTCCAAAGACAAGAGCAGCGCTTTGAGATGTCACAAGGTCCGAACTTCGCCGCTCCTGGTGTCCAGTGTTTTCCTAACCAGGTCAGGCCGCCGGGACCGTATTTTGATGACAAAAATCCTCAAGGGCCTCAGTTCGGCAGCTTTAACAACGTGCCGGTGGGAAACTTGCAACCAAATCAGCCGGTACGTTTATTTGCGGCCTGTGTTGTCTTGATGTGGCTCACAATGTCAGATCGTCTATGCGAGGAACCTGTCTCTCCCCAAGCTGTTGGCTGCTAAATAAACTCTTCCTTCTATCTTTGTAGTTCCCGACTCTAGGAGGAATGGTGCAGCCGGCCCTTTACAATCCCGAGCAGACATTCGCGCCCCCGGCACAAGGACCAAATGCAGGAGTATTTGTCAACAACCAGCAGGGTATGCGCTGATTTATACTTCTCTTTGTGTGGCTCTCTGCGATGGTGTGTGAAGCATGTGTGGCTCTCGGAGCCAGGGCGATGTACAACAGGCTGGGCTTTAATGAGGCTCTTCTCCGCGCGATGCCGAGTTGTAACGCTGTTCGCAAGAACCCGTGTGTATCCGCCGTCTCTTCTCACGAATGACTTTTGTTTCTTCCTCCCTCCAGCCGGCGCGTTTCCCTTTCCGGAGAATCACTTGGGTCAGGTTGATGTTAACGAGCTCTTCTCCAAGCTCTTGTCAACCGGAATCCTTAAGCTGTCGCAGAGTGAAGCTTCAAGTCGTAAGTTTATCGTTCTTCTTCTTTCTCCACCCTTTTAACCCGGCGTTACCCGCGTCGGTCAGCAGCGGTTCTGTCCGTGTCATTTCCGGGGTAGCTTGCGGTGGTTTTATTCGTTAAATTTTCATCTAGAATCAACGATGGAGTCGCCTGAAGTGGTGGAGCCGCCTTCACAGCCTGCTGCTGCTGCTGATGAAGAGGAGGATGAGCCCGCCGAGGACAACAGTGTTCCCGATCTTACGTCTTTTACCATGGAAGATTTGAAGCGGTATGCATAAAGAGGGTCTTTCTCACGCAACAGTTTTTCTGTGCGAATGCGCGGGACCGCCTTCCTCCGTGAGAAAATAGTTTGACGCCCTATGATTTGTTAAAACAAAAATCTTCATTTAAGGAAATTGTTGAAGCTTTTTAGTGTTTTACGGCTTTCAGGTTTTCTTTTTCTTTCTGTAGGTTCTAGAATAGATAAGTATGACCCCCCCCCCTTACATATTACCCGTATGCATCATTTAAGGAGCCCTGTATACATTAAGGTCGGCCTCTTTGGGGTAATGTCTAGCTGTGTTCTGGTCTGATGACCGGTCAGACGCCTGCCTCTCTGCCTTGCAGCTCCGCCGGCGGAGTTCTGATCTTGAGAAGTTCTGTGTCTCGTTAGCCCGCTTTTAACGGGTTGCGTGCAGCAGACATAGCATTGATTATGTAAATGACGCCATGACTACTTAATGAAAGCGTTGTTTGTCTGCAGCCGATACGACAGTATTATTAACCGCCTGTACACCGGAATCCAGTGCTACTCGTGCGGCATGCGTTTCACAAAGTCTCAGACGGACGTGTACGCCGATCACCTGGACTGGCATTACCGGCAGAACCGAACAGAGAAAGACGTCAGCAGGAAAATAACCCACCGCCGCTGGTACTACAGTCTGCAGGTGAGTCGGGGATTTGGGGCGGCCGTACAAAATTAGCAAATCGGCAAAATAGTTATTATTATTGTTTGTGTTTATTAGTGGAGTGCGTGGGGGGGGGTATTATAGCAGCTTAGCTGTACTCTCCAGCATGTCATCCAGGTAATTATTTTTATCCTCCGAGGTGAGCAATCACTCAGCGAGACGTTATCGAATGTGTGTTTATTAGCTTCGCCTCTCTAAATAGACCTGTGCGTCAGGACGGGCTCTTTTTTTACTTGCCGTTCGCGCACGTCTGATTTCGGGTGCGCAGCGCATGTTCTTGTATATTTGTACGGTGTTTCCACCCCTTTGCACACAGGATTGTCTAATTCAATAACAGTTTGTGGTTATTGTGTGATGTGGTTGTAGATGCTTGTATTTTCTTTCTGTAGATTAGTTGTATTTATTTATTTTTTCCTCCCCACAGGACTGGATCGAATTTGAGGAAATCGCGGATTTGGAGGAAAGGGCCAAGAGCAACTTTTTTGAAAAGGTACACGAGGAGGTCATCTTAAAAACTCAAGAAGCTGCCAAAGAAAAGGAGTTCCAGAGCGTGGTGGCTGGACCCGCAGGGTCTGATGAGGTAGGGGGCCTTCGGGTAACTCCATTAATGTGGCATGCAAACGGTTAAAGATTAGGGGGGGTTCAGCTTTCTCTTCAGATGGATTTTGTGCCAATCCTATAGCTGTGTGTACATATATAATTGTGTGTGTGTGTGTGTATATATATATGTGTGTGTGTGTGTATATGTGTGTGTGTGTGTATATATATATATATGTATATATGTGTATAATGTGTGTGTGTAATATGTGTGTGTGTATATATATGTATATATGTGTGTGTGTGTGTGTATAATATGTATATGTGTGTGTGTGTGTATATATATATATATATATATATATATATAATTGGATGGTAAGTGGGAGGAGTTACATTAGGATTTGTAATGCTTTGTGTTAATGTTTAAGGCAAAGTGCTCCCCGTGTCAGTATCTGTTCCTGGTCTCGTTCCTTGGATCCCGTAACCTTTTTATTCAGGGTGGGTGCTGGATATCGGCCCCCCAGCTGTCCTCTCGTGCCCGGGCCGTGTGGGTATCGAGTGTCGGCGAGAACGGTTTCTGTCGCCTGACTTGGTTGCTTGTTTTCCTCCCCAGCTTTGTGAGATCTGTCAGGAACAGTTTGAGCAGTACTGGGATGAAGAGGAGGAGGAATGGCACCTCAGAAACGCCATGCGCGTCAACGACAAGGTAACGATCGCGAGTTCCAGGGGGTGCAGATATTTAAGAGCTGGATTTCTCTCGGGGGGGGGTCCTCTTATTTATCTAAAATATGCTTTGATCTCTTCACAGATTTATCACCCTTCGTGCTACGATGATTATAAAAATGTAAGTTTAGTTTTCTCTCTATCAGTAGTTTGTATAACGAGGCGTTACATTCGCAGATACCGTGATACGGCAGTGTGATTGCCCGTTACGACAGTATACACGGTGCTTTAGGCTGCTTAGGGGCCACGGCTTCCTCATCCTTACAATAAAGCCGTTTCATCCCTCGCCTGGCTGCTTTAATCGGCTATCAGCTGCAGAAATCCATCGCGCGTCCCAGACGATGCCGGCTGATATCGCGATCCACATCCTGTTCGGCCGGCTTAGCTTCGATTAATAAAACATTTAATCTGCTGAAAGGGCAACCTGGCTGGAATTCCTGTGAATTGTATGATGAAGCTTTTATATCGCTGCTGTATTTCTAATCTGATAATTGAAGCAACTCCTGTATGGCTTGCCTTGTGCTTCAGTGCCATTGTGTTACCCTCTGCTGCCCTTCCTGGTCTTAAAAACTAAACGGACTTTCTTTGCAGACGTCGTCGTTTTTGGATAACACGCCATCGCCTAGTAAAACTCTGCTGGAAAACCCGCTCAATGCCATGCTAACCTTGGTGAAGGAGGAAGAGCCGGAGCCTTTGCCGGCCGTCACCGTAAAGGAAGAGCCGTCGGAGGCGCCCGTCACGAGCTGCAGCGAAACCATCCCGCTCCTCGCCGAAATCAAACCGGAGCCCACCGAGTCCGACACGCCGCTGCATTAGCCGAGTCTGCCAAGGCCGATGGCGTTCCTGGAACTGAACTGGGGCAGGGTCCTCGGGTATCATTCAGTTACTGAATACATTTTCGTATTTGAATTTTGTATACCTGCACAGTTTCATGTGTGAATTTTTTTTTTTTTTTTTCTTGTAAAATTTGTGCAGTTAAAAAAGATGAAATTGTATTTAAAAGAGGACTTGTACAATTTTCACTTGAACTGTAAATTCTAAATAAAATATTTTTGATATAAATGGAGTGTAATGTTTATGCACGCCATAACAAGCTATAAAAAAAAATGCGTTTCTTTAATATTTAGGTTTACAGTGTCTTTACTAAAATTCTGAATAATAAAAAATAAAATTGCTGACCTAGGTTGACAGAATAGGTATTTTTTGATTTATAAAACCTTTAATGAGATCTACATACTATATATATATATATATAAAACCAATAAAAATTTAAAAGGGTGTTTTTGTGCGGAACAAGCCTTTTTTTTCCCATTTCTTTCTTTTTTCTTTTTTTTTTATAGATTGTAGGTTCAGAGATTCAGGACTGCAAAACATTAAAGAATTTGCTTCTGATTGCGTTCGGCGCCATCTATACTTCAGTTGTTATTTAAAAATTTATTCAAATAAACAGAATAAACTTCCCAATTTATTGTTGTGTTTTTTTTGTTTGTCTTGTGTAAATGTATAGCACTAAACACCGAGGGTTACTTTGTGTGTTATGAGTCTGTGGGTGTACGCGAGGGGTCTGTATTGAGATATTTGAGTGCGTTGCCAAAGGAAAACCCAGGTTTGTTCCATTTTTACCACTTTTTGGGTTGGGGCTCTTAACGTTTTAACAATTTCAGGTTTATTCTCAGAAACAAGTGTTTTGGGGGGCAAATGTCTAACACAAGGGTTTGCTGTATAGAGATGGGGGAAGGGCTGGAAAAATTTGGTGGCGGGGGCAGGGTTTTTTCTGTGTCCCCCCCCCCCCCCCATTGAAAAATGGAGCGTGGCATATCTTATTTCACGATGATAAATATGTCTTCAACACAGCATTCAAACTACCATATTTGCTCTATTATAAGACGACCCTTTAAATTTTGGATCTTATTTTGGGGGAAAAAACGAAAATGCCTGAATATAAGACTACCCTTATTGGGGGGGAAAAATCAAAACCACTGGTTTTGTAATATCTTATTGCATGTGTAGTGTTTTTTTTTTTGTTTTGTTTTTTCTTGATCACCAGTCAGTGGCTCAGATAGGAATAGCACATCTATAGGAACAACGTGTCCCATAATTCTCAGTCAGGCTTAAGACACCCTGGGAATCATGGGAAATGTAGTTCACTAGGACTGATTTGCATAGAATTATAGGCAGGGATATGGCACGTAATTTACAAATGGAAGCGGCGTCGGGTGAGCGTGACCCGCGCAACAGCAGTGGTGTGAGCTTCGGACGTATGCTGTGATCCGGCCGCAGCTGAGAATGCTGAAGCGGGGGATGGTGTTTCGGCCGTGGAGGCGGATGCTGGAATTCGCCCCTGGTGCATGCGGAGATGCGGCTGAGGATGCTGGGATTCGGAGGTATCATAGGGGTTGATCTGAGGTCTGATTACAGGACGACCTCGATTATAAGACGAGGTTGATTTTTCAAAAGGTTTTTTTCTATAGAAAACCTCAACTTATAATCGAGCAAATACGGTCTATTACATGAAAACCCGCGCGGTTCAGCATTTCTACAAAGTCTTCCTTTTATCTGTTAATAAATAAATGTATCATTTCTCTGGATTTTTCCTCCCCGGAGCAGTTTTCATTTAAATTGTAAAATTATGGAGAAGTTAGAAGCGTGAACGCCGCGGTATCAAACGGATCTGTCACTTTTACACATTTTATAATTTTATGCAGTAAAAGAACCCGGAAACTATTAAAAAAAGAAACGCAAAGATATAAGAACTCCTCCCCCCACCATGTGTTTGCAGCTGTCCCAACTCCCTGTTCTCCGGATCTGCAGTATTATTCCTTCCCATAAAGTTGCTGATTGGTTCAGGCAGCCACTTAATGGGGGGGAATAATACTGACTAAAACTGATTAGGTAAAGCTGGCTCTGCCACAGCCTGCCACCGATCCCAGTTTCCGAGAGGTGAAACAGTCCCTTCTCTTTTCAACCAAAAATAATTAGGTTAAAAAAACACAAACGGGGTGGATTTTATGAATCTGGAGATTCTAGAAGCCGCGAAAATCACATTTTTATTCTCATGCAGCCGCGCTCTGCAGGGTCCGATGTTCTGCTGCGGTGACAGACTTGAGTGTGTAGCGGCCACCATCGCCGGGTAGCCGGTCCGGGCCTGGATATGACATTCTATCTCACACACTGGGCCACGCGGGACGTTTGCTGCTTGCTGGCTGGGGGTCTCGGCGTAAAATACAGAGACTTCAGATCTTTTACTTTATTTCCCTTTTCTAACTTTTTATTATTTATTCTGATGCCGAGGGCTCCTGGGGGGTGGCGGCACCGATAATGCTGGGGCCCCTGCAAGACTTATGGTGGGGCCACCAAGCTGTTTTTTCCCCATATAAGGCTTGTTAGAACTGCACCAAGCCACGCCCACTTTGCCTCCTAAAGCCTGACCAGTTACGTAAGCAAGTTTTCCATATAAGGCATGTTAGAGCCACACCCACTTTACATCATAAAGCATGGGCGTGTCATAATAGGAGCCTGCAGTGTGTCAGCTCAGAGGTAGGTGGAGGATCTTCTGAGGACTGAGCTCCTGACCAATGTTTGTGCGGATCTGTGATTCCTCCCCGATCAGGAAGCTTAGGAAGTATTGTTTTGCCTGGAATCCTTGACAACGTTTTTTCCAAGTTTTTCGCCTTCCCCTAGATCACTAGGCAGGCGGTTTAGGATCAGCCAATCAGTTACTTGGACGGTCTGGAGACTTTTTATATTTTCTATTTATATATTTTTATATACTGAGAGTAATGCGCTATTATATAATAAATAAAACACCCTGTATAATGCATATATTATTATATACTGAGAGTAATGTGCTATTATATGCATTATACAGGGTGTTTATTTTATTATATACTGAGAGTAATGCGCTATTATATGCATTATACAGGGTGTTTATTTTATTATATACTGAGAGTAATGCGCTATTATATGCATTATACAGGGTGTTTTTATTTATTATATATATTATATACTGAGAGTAATGCGCTATTATATGCATTATACAGGGTGTTTATTATATCTTATTACCCTATTGGCTTGAATATAGGCCGCACCCGAATAAAGGTCGCACCCTAAAAGTTAGGTGCTGTTTTAAAGAAAAAAATTTCTTAGTAAAAAAAAAAACACTTAGTGGAACAGATATGCTGCCACTCTGCCCTCCCCAGACATGCTGCCACTCTGCCCCCCCGAGATATGTTGCCACTCTATCCCCCCCTGAGATATGCACTCTGCCCCCGAGATGTGCCCCCCCCCGAGATATGCTGCCACTCTATCCCCCCCTGAGATATGCTGCCACTCTGCCCCCAAGAGGTCCCCCCCCCTCCCTAGACTTACCGGTGCAGACTCCCAGGGGTCTTGCAGGGCTGGCTGGGGACATCTACGCAGTACGCTTATTCAACTTCCGGTGCTGGCACTTCTGCCGTGGGAAGTGCTGGCAAGGAAGATTGTTAGCGTACATCGTGCAGACTTTTACCGGCTGCGGCGATGCAAGCGTAAACAACCTCTCGCTGCCGGCACGTCTGGACGATGTGCTTTAACAATCTCCCTTGCCGGGACTCCCCCCGTGGGAAGTGCCGGCAGGGGAGGCTGTCTGAGCGTATCAGAGAGCCTGCACCGCTGCGGGGGATCTGTATCCTAACCCCGCTGCCTGCCCGACGCCCGGGACATGCTAGACCGCGAATATAGGCCGCACCCCCACTTTAAAGACTTAAAGTGGGGGAAAAAGGTGCGGCCTATATTCGAGCCAATACGGTATATACTGAGAGTAATGGACTATTATATGCATTATACAGGGTGTTTATTATATCTTATTATATACTGAGAGTAATGCACTATTATATGCATTATACAGGGTGTTTTTATTTATTATATATATTATATACTGAGAGTAATGCGCTATTATATGCATTATACAGGGTGTTTACCAGAGTTACAGAAGCAGGTTTTCCATATAAGGCATGTTAGAGCCACACCCATGTTACATCATAAAGCGTGGGCGTGTCATAATAGGCAGAGCTTGCAGTGTGTCAGCTGAGAGGTAGGTGGAGTATCTTCTGAGGACTGAGCTCCTGACCAATGTTTGTGCGGATCTGTGATTCCTCCCCGATCATGAAGGATTGTTTTGCTTGGAATCCATTAACAACGTATTCTCCAAGTTTTTTCGCCTTCCTCTGGATCCCTAGGCAGGCAGTTTAGGATCAGCCAATCAGTTACTTGGACGGTCTGGAGACAGTTTATATTTTCTATTTATATCTTTTTATATACTGAGAGTAATGCGCTATTATATAATAAATAAAACACACTGTATAATGCATATATTATTATATACTGAGAGTAATGTGCTATTATATGCATTATACAGGGTGTTTATTATATATATTATATACTGAGAGTAATGCGCTATTATATGCATTATACAGAGTGTTTATTATATCTTATATACTGAGAGTAATGCGCTATTATATGCATTATACAGGGTGTTTATTATATATATTATATACTGAGAGTAATGGGCTATTATATGCATTATACAGGGTGTTTATTATATCTTATTATATACTGAGAGTAATGCGCTATTATATGCATTATACAGGGTGTTTATTATATCTTATTATATACTGAGAGTAATGCGCTATTATATGCATTATACAGGGTGTTTATTATATCTTATTATATACTGAGAGTAATGCGCTATTATATGCATTTTACAGGGTGTTTACCAGAGTTACAGAAGCAGGTTTTCCATATAAGGCATGTTAGAGCCACACCCATGTTACATCATTAAGCATGGGCGTGTCATAATAGGCGGAGTCTGCAGTGTGTCAGCTTAGAGGTAGGCGGAGGATCTTCTGAGAACTGAGCTCCTAAACCAATGTTTGTGCGGATCTGTGATTCCTCCCCGATCAGGAAGCTCAGGAAGGATTGTTTTGCTTGGAATCCGTGACGACGTTTCCTGCCTTCCTCTGGATTACTAGGCAGGCAGTTTAGGATCAGCCAATCGGTGACTTGGACGGTCTGGAGATCTTTTTATATACTTAGAGTATATATATATATATGTGTGTATACTTGGTTTCCCCTGACCCCGCTACTTGGTTTCACCTGACCCCACTACTTACCCGGTAATTGGTTTCACCTGACCCCACTACTTACCCGGTACTTGGTTTCCCCTGACCCCACTACTTACCCAGTACTTGGTTTCACCTGACCCCGCTACTTACCCGGTACTTGGTTTCCCCTGACCCCGCTACTTACCCGGTACTTGGTTACGTCCTGTTGTGTGCCTGCCTACCAAGATGCATCAAGGGGTACAGACAGACTCCCTAGTATCCCCTGCAACTGGGC